>OW964839.1:21049607-22497940 GCA_943142095.1 Ophonus ardosiacus
ATGTTAAAATAAAAACTGTTTGAAAACTGCCGTACAGGAATGTTAGCCCCTCCTTTCGAATTTGAATTTCTTAACTTCCATTGGTAGTAACCCCCACCTCCTAACACGCTATTTGTTTTGCATGTATAGGCGGTCTTTCGGTCGCCAATCAAAATATTATATATAGATTTCATATCTATCATAGGTGTCGAAGCGCTATAACAAAAAACCCCTTATTTCCGAAATATCTCAATTATACCATTTCATTTTTTTATTAATATTCGTTATTCAGCATATACATTCGTATTTTTTTTACTATTTTCCTTTGTAGTGAAATCAGAATCTGTTCATAGGGCGACGCATGTCGTAACTCTGTTCAGGAAATAATATGGAACTGATTTATACTTCATTTCACGTAAGAAAATAGCGTTGGTTTAGATAGGGATATAAATTCTGCCTTTTGGGTCAGAATGCAAACCTATTAAGTTCACAAAAACGAAAAAAATATCACCTGTCAATTGTCAGTTATCAAATAAAATCCACAGAATAGGGTCCTCCACCGTAGTAACAAATTAGAACAAGGGTCAGTTATATTAAAACTAGACCTTAAAAATGTACGTAGTCAGGTCATAAGTTCTGTCCCAAGATTAAAGACTAGATAAAACAAATGAGATCAAGACACAAAATTTTATTAGAATATAAAACTCTAATGTACTATGAATATGTCAAGCTACATTTTACTCGAAATGACCTCCACGTGCTTGTACACAGGCTTTTAATCTTCGAGGCCAGTCATCTATGCAGTACGTACCATATTCCTATCAATATTGACCACCGCTTTTACCAAAGACGCCTTTAACTGCTCCAAATTTCTGTGGCTTGAAGAACAGACTTCTTCCTCTAAATAAGACCAGATTTTATAGTCCAAGGGATTTAGGTCTGGACTTGATGAGGGCTAATCGTCATGTCTAATAAAGTCGATATTTTGGCGATAAAACCATTCTTGCGAAGACTTTGCTTTGTGAGCTGGCGCTGAGTCCTGTTGAAAAGCCCATTGCTCATTTTTAAACATAGTGGTACTCAGAGACTTTACAATTCCCTCTAAAATGTCTTCTTGATACACTTTAGCTCCAGTTTTGACGCCTTTTTGACAAAAATGAACTTGTGTGGCCCCCAGATATGAATCACCCAATCAAACCATTACAGATGCCGGGTGATGACCTCGTTGAACAACAGGAACCTTTTCAGCAGCTTCGGAACTGCTATGAGCATACACTCTATCACTTTGGTTATTTAAATGTTCTTCGATTGTAAAAGTTTTCTCATCTGTGAAAAGAATTTTTCGATGCTTGTTATCTGCGTACCGATGAAGAAGCAGGTTTACTCTCTCTTGCCTATTTTTTTTTTAAAACGTGATGCAAGAAGATGGCCCTTTTTTCTACGGTAAGCATGAAGTTTGAGGTCCTCATTAATAACTCGCTTCAAAGAATCTCTTGACAAATGCATCTGCAAAGCCATCAATTTCTGTTTTCGTCTAGGATTTCGGCGAATACGAGCTTCAACAGCTTTTATGACTGCTGGTGTTCGAATAGTGCGAGGTCGACCAGAGCGTGGTTTGTCAACAACAGAAGAGACTTCAGTGTATCGCTTAATGGTACGATAAACAAATTTCCGTGTGATTTCTAAATTTTTCAATAATTTAAAAATCGTTGTTGCTGAATGCCCACACCTGTGCAAAGCAATTACGGCAACACGATCTTCTTTTTTACTCCACTCCATAATTATTTAACAACTTATCAAAGAACTGTTGACACTTTTGTATTCAACACTGACAACATTAAATGACATATCTTCATTTTTGTTTTCAACGGTTACTTAGATCGTATAAAAACACAATAAAACTTTGGGACAGAACTTATGACTTGACTACGTATATTAAGGACTTTCAAAGTTTAAAAATAGTTATTAGTTTCTAAAATAATCGAGTTTTTATTACCATTTCCTCATCTCTATATCTACGTCACACATTTTTTATTCTATCAAATTCTTACTGCTTTCAAACATTCTCCTATCGCCTTTTTGAAATACGGAATCCATTTGCAAGTATATAAATGCAGAAAATAACAACAATAAAACAACAGAAATAAACCAAATAATACTAGTTGAAATTTATGATGCCATGACAGATTACAAGCGTTGGTATGGAAGTAAAAGATATGTTGAATGACATAGGCTACCAGTGGTAATCAAATCTTGGACTATTATATACGTAGTATTTTTATTAATTATGATATTAAATTACTTATTATCCACCCATATTTCCAATTATTGACCACAAGGGTTATTTTAATATATTTCTACATTTTATAAGTGCTGAAAAAAATAAATTTATGTAACTTCAATTATTAGCGAAATCCACTGTTTGAGAACAAAATCATCTCTATATCTACGTCACAGAATATTAAAAAAATTATTACGGCTTAATGAATAACAATAAAGACTTTCTAAAATTACATATCACTTTCAGTTTAGATGAAGTTTTGTAAAAAAAAAATATAAATAATATTAAAAATATGTAATTTTTAATATTCACGTCTTGTACATTTTTATAGATAAAAATATTTATTATTGATAAAGTTTGGTTTTACTAATTTAAATTATTTATTTAATGCATGTAAAAACGGGGGTCCCGTGTCCGCGTACCTGAGTGTATGGTCGCGAATCTGGGGAACCGGGTTCGATCCCGACCGACGCCAAATATTTTGAATTTTAAATGGCACAAAAGTGACCCCTGTGGTGCACTCTCCACGCCAGCAATGAGTGCCCGTGAGGTGACGCCTGGTAAGCGCCCGCTCGGTACAAATATGTCATCATCATTACCGATATCTGTGAAAACAGACTGACACACCCAGAAATGGATAATATGCCGTGATGATATATTTATTTATTTAAAAACGGCCAGCTCTCAAACGCCATCTACTATTACCTGAAATGGAGTATACTTCCTTTATCAATGACATAAAAAAAAGACTAGAATAATGAGTATGTTTGCATGTGCGTTTCTTCATGCAAAAATGATAGTTTCCTATAGTAGGTATCAGCACAATGCCGTTCTTACGTAAGAAATACTACAGTGAATCCTAACTCGGAGTAGGCTGTGAACAAAAAAACGTATGTCAATTTGAAAGTATTTAATTAAATGTCAATGTGACACGAGATTTTGTCAAAAATGTTATTTTAAAATATCAAAGCTTTTCTTCTTGAATCCTTATTTTAGAAATAGAAATAAATTAGAAAACGGTGAATGGCAATATTCTTTATCCTTCTGTATTACCTTTTCTCCTTAATTGACTTTTGAGCTGAATAATGTTCCCAGCCTACTCCGAATTAGGTTTTTTTCTGACACACTGCATATACCGTGAGTATTTTTTAACGTGAAACATTGGGTTTGTCATATCCATGGTTACGACTTGACATTTGATTGACAGCAATGTATTTGCCCGTTCCATTTAAAATGAAACATAGGGAACGAATTTGGCATTTGATAAGACGTCAATAGAGGTTAATTTTCTTTAAATAATTATACCTGTTTTCTAAATTAAAATTAGTTGTAGAAAAAATATAGTGTGCACCTTGTGCCCTAGTGGTTTTCTGACTGGGCTAAATTTCTTACAATATTTAAATATAATACTTCTGTCAAATTCATTCCCCATGTGTCATTTTAAATGAGACAGACAAATACATTGCTGGCAATCAAATGTCAAATCATAACTTATAGGAAAATTCAACGGTTATCTGTCATATTGACAAGATGTCATTAGAGGTTAATTTTGTTTAAATAATTATACCTGTTTTCTAAAAATTACATTTAGATGTAGACAAAAATACTGTGTGCACCTTGTGTCCTAAATATGTTTAGTGCTCTCGAATGGTTTTCTGATTCCGCTATATTTCTTACAATATTTAAATATAATACTTCTGTCAGATTCGTTCCCTATGTTTCATTTTAAATGGAACGGGCAAATACATTGCTGTCAATCAAATATCAAGTCGTAACCATGGATATGATAAACCCAATGTTTCACGTTAAAAAATACTCACGGTATGTCACTTTTATGTTATAGTATAAGTTCTTGTCCCTTACCTGCAATAGAAAATGGAAAATATCGAGTGTTAGGCCAGCATTCTATATCTTTTATACCAAATTATTCTGCAGTGCAAATTTCGTGCAATAGTAATTATTCTTTATCTCCGTCATCTACATTTCTGGTCTGTGTAAACGGTACTTGGAGTCCTAAAGTACCTGAATGCAAATGTAAGTTTATTATAAAGTATTTTAATTTATTTTTTGACTTCCCTAATTTGTGGCTGTATGCGTTAGGTGAGTGGTTGTGTTTCGGACGGTCCGGGATCGATTCCGACCAACTTCAAACGTGATATAGTTCGTGCCATTACAGAAGGGGAAAATACCTGAAGTAGAAGGTGTACTATTCAGTCTAAAACTGTTAGCTAAAATGATTTATGTGCAACGCGTTCCAAAAATCGATTTTTAGCAATATTTTAGAGTCCACGCCTCCAGAAAAAAAAATGCGCAGAAAACAAAATGGGGTCCTATACCATTTTTCTTTTATTTTTTTTCCTGTAAGAACAGGATAAAATAAGAACTTCAGTGCAAACGCGACTTAAAAATTTTACGTAATAAGCGAGATATGAATTTTTAAAGTTTAAGAATTTGTGCGTGACGTATCAGGTACTAACAAGTGATCGACAAACAATGGGACAAGCTGTTAGTTATACTGGAAACAATTTTTTTCATGTTTCATGTTTGCATAGCTGAAATGTTTTTATATAAAAACTTATACGTTATATTTACGAAGAAATTATTATTAAGTATAAATAACATAAATAATAAGCATTTAACAAGGATTTCTTCCTAATAAATTACAGAACATTGAAACAGTTTGACAATATTATTACACAAAGTAAGACGACGGATGGCGCTAATGTTTGCCTGTTTTGAAGTTTCAATATTAATTTAATTAATATTATTATTAATTTAATTCATATTACAAATTGATTTATTTATAAATACATGATTATTGTTAATATTACTAGATGTTATAATTAAACAAATTCATCAAACACAAAATTGTTAAATGTTTTGTTAGGTTATAGAACATCATGACATTTCATATTCTTTCAAAGGTGACCGCTACAGACGCGCGAATCTACTTTTTAAAATCAGGCGACCAATCAAATTCTTAGTACCTAACACGTCATACCCAATTAGTAATCAGCTTCAATCGCTTGTAGTTTGTGACCTAGTTAATATTTAAAGAAAATTTTTTCACTAATGCTCATTAATTTATGTATATTTTCGTCTTCTTATTTAAGATAGTTAAAATATGACTATGGTATAGGACCCTATTCATCCGGGCGAGTCCAACTTGTGAAAGTAAAGATATTACGATGTTGCAATAAATGTTTTTAGTTTTATTGATTTGATTCGAATGGGCGTATATTGGTTTCTGCGCATTTCCCTTCTTTATTGGCACGAGCTGCACTTGTTTCTAATACCTCGATTATTCCAGCTCAATCGAATTAACAGAAATTAGTAAAAAACCAAAAAATCTATCATCTGCCTATTTTGAAAATTAGAAAGTTTAATGTGATTTTATTATATATTCCTATTTTATTTTTTTGACTACATATACTGAAAATATTATCTTGGTGTATTAAAATTAACTTTATAAAAAACAATTTATAATTCTAAAATATTAATAATTCCAATCTATTTATAAATGGTTGCCAATAGGGCTGTGCGATTTTATATATTTAAAATCGATTTTCGATCTTTTGATGAAATCGATTTGACGCGTTGATCGATTAATCGATTTTTTCTAATAGAAATAGTAATACTATATCAAAAAATCGATTTTAATAAAGAATCAAAAGATCGATTTTACTATTAGATCAGACAACTGTTTTTAATAAAAGAAGAAGTTTCTACTGTACAGGGTGTCTCATTTTCTATGTTTTTTTAGGGTATCTCGGGAAATATTCATGATAGAGCAAAATCGTTTGCACATTCCAGGGTCAACTTTTTGAGAAAAGTTTAATAGTCACCACAGGAATTTTCGATCTTCTTTTGTTTCTGAGCTACAGGCAAAAACTTGTTTTTCGCTCATTTAGAAAATATCTCATAACTTATTTATTATGGTAGTTAGAGAAAAAATATTTTGACAAATTTTGTACCGTTTTTTAGTTGAAATAAAATGGCGTAATTAGATTTTTTGAAAACTTCATAATTCTCGAGATATAACGCAAACTTATGATTATTTAAATGGCAACCTACATTGAAAATAGTCTCATCTTTTTGCTTATTTTATAAGCTTTTCAATGATATATCACAAGTCTACATTCTTTTGTTTTACATATGAATAAAAGATGAATTATTAATTTTTTGGGGTGAAAAAATTGAAAATCATAGTGAAACAAATGAAAAAAACTATAATAGTTCATCATTTGTTTATTTTGATTTCATATACAGTGTGTCCCATTTAGAGGTGCCACCATTGGGATCTCGAGAACTATAAGAGATACGATGTCGGTTAAATGGAACTTTTTGTGCGTCTTTGGGAGGCCATCTCAGATGTGCTTTTGTTTTTCCAAAAATTCTCATAGGGCACTAGATAATGACGAAAAACTGAATATTGTTGATTTTTTTTCTTTTTCAAATAACTTCTAAACTATCAATAATTGAGAAAAATATTTCAAATATAAAAGATAGATATTTTTATTAACTAACTAGTGGCGTACGAAATAAATTTTTATATCCGTAAATTTTTGAGATATAACACAAACTTATATTTTTTTAAATAGAACCCATATCTGATTTTAGTCTCAAAAAAATTAATATTTTTTTCTCTTTTCAATGATGTAAGGGTTATTATGTTTTATATTTGTTTTGCCTTAAAAATTACTATTTTTTCCTTATTTTGTATTAAATTCACAATTATTTTGAAAATATTGGTAGATTTCTATTTGGAAATACTCCTTGTATTTAAATAATTTATTTCGTTAAAAAAATTTGCTGAAAACTCGTATCAAATTAATTTTTATAATATTTTGTATCAGGTCGCCCTTGGCACATTATAGTGTAATTTGTAACTATGAGTCTAGAATGAAAATATTAAGTAATAAAGGCATAAAATAAATTATATCAATGAAAAACAATATAATTAATAAAAATAATAATGTTTTTTTGGGAAATAATAAGAAAATTCAGGAAAATAAAGAGAAAAATTAAATTTTAGGAGCAAAACAAATATAAAACATAATAACCCTTACATCATTGAAAAGAGAAAAAAATATTTATTTTTTTGATACTAAAATCAGATATGGGTTCTATTTAAAAAAATATAAGTTTGTGTTATATCTCAAAAACTTACGCATATAAAAATGTATTTCGTACGCCACTGGTTACTTAATAAAAATATCTATCTTTTATATTTTAGAAGTTATTTGAAATAGAAAAAATCAACAATATTCAGTTTTTCGTCAATGATCTAGTGCTCTATGAGAATTTTTGGAAAAACAAAAGCACATCTGAGATGGCCTCCCAAAGGCGCACAAAAAGTTCTATTTAACAGACATCGTATCTCTTATAGTTCTCGAGATCCCAATGGTGGCACCTCTAAATGGGACACACTGTATATTAATCATGTTCTCAAAATTATTCTAAACCAATTATTTTTGAATTAGTTAAATTATTATTTATCGACGTCACAATTGGCTTTGACACAATTCGAAGGAAATTGGTTTCATATGCCTTTAAAATAAATAAATTAAAAATATGTGTAAAACTGAAGCAAATAATATTAGAAATAAACAAATGACGAACTAAAATAGCTTTTTTCATTTGTTTCACTATGATTTTCAATTTTTATACCGCAAAAAATTAATAAATCATCTTTTATCCATGTGTAAAACAAAAATATGTAGACTTGTTATATATCGTTGAAAAGCTTATAAAATAAGCAAAAAGATGAGACTATTTTCAACATAGGTTGCCATTTAAAAAATCATAAGTTTGTGTTATATCTCGAGAATTATGAAGTTTTCAAAAAATCTAATTACGCCATTTTATTTCACCTAAAAAACGGTACAAAATTTGTTATAATATTTTTTCTCTAACTACCATAATAAATAAGTCATGGGATATTTTCGAAATGAGCGAAAAACAAGTTTTTGCCTCTAGCTCAGAAACAAAAGAAGATCGTATATTCCTGTGGTGACTATTAAACTTTTCTCAAAAAGTTGACCCTGGAATGTGCAAACGATTTTGCTCTAATCATGAATATTTCCCGAGATACCCTAAAAAAACATCGAAAATGAGACATCTGTACATACGCACATCAAATCACGAAACACAATTCACAACTAATGCTCTTCAAATGTCAAATACACTGCTGAAATTAAGAAAAAGAAAATATCGATCTTTGAATAAATCTATATTTTAGGAAAACCGATCTTTCAAACTCTAAAAGATCGATATCTTTTGAAAAGATCAATTTTCCGGAATTCGGATAAATGATTTCTTAATGGGCTACTTGCGTGGTACTGAAAATCCGATTTCTGTCACTATACATGGAATGTTATGTTGAAAACATATATAAAAATATAAATTTTATTTTAAAAAAAATATTTGTTTTTTAGTAAATTAAGAAAGAAAATTTTCTGTGACGTCATTATATTTAACTAGAGAACCATGTTTAAAAATGTAACGTATAGATGGCATGCGAGAAAGTTTTAATTTGAATTTGACATTAGTTCATTTTTCTCTCTCTCTGGTCTCTCAAATATATTAATTACATCACAAATAAACACATAGGTAATTACATGTAATTTAAAATATCGATACCAAAAAGATAAATTAAAATACTAACCTCCAAACTATTGTTGAAACGTCAAACAGGAGATCTACATTACCTGTACAAACCTTGTACAAACAAACGCAATGGCTTTACGACCATTCATTGGTGCGGCGTAATTCTACGTCGTACATGGCGGGAATTCAAATAATCAAATTTCATTATTTTTTTTCTGGCTAATTAACAAAAATTTTGTCAAAAGAAAAAATATGGGTAGCAAGTTTTTACCTGCTCTTCAAAAATATTAAATAAAAAAAAGGTACGCAAGTAGCCCATTGATCGGATTTTTTGATTAATCGATGTTTTCAAAAAAGAACCCAATTTTTTTTTTTTAGAAAAAAATCGATGAATCGATTTTTTCATAGCCCTAGTAGCCATTGTATTTAGATAAGATGACTAAAATTTTGAGTAAATACTACCAATCATTATATTTATTTTTACAGCATCTTGTCGAGTACGTATATCATCTTCTGTAAATACCATATGTAGTGTACGTAATACACAAGTGGATTGCAATAAACCTTCGGTAGAAGGTACCTTAGTTTACAGCACATGCAAACTCTTTTATAAAGCTCTTGCAGTCAGTGTATCTAAAACCTGCCCGGGAGGAGCCGTGGGAGATACAGAAATTCCCAATACATGCATAACCATTTATGAACCTGATCAATTTGGTTTTAGTGTTTGTATTGGAGGGATCTGGGATAAACCACTTATTAATTGCGTACCAGGTTAATATTCACAAAACAATACGCATATACCTAATTTAAGATATTAAATAATAATAATACTTTTTATTTCATATTTGTAGAATGTGGAAGAGCACCTATTAAAGTGGAAAATTCCGAACTGGTTGGCTACAATGAATTTCCTTGGAATATTGCGGTTTACACGTATGAAAATGGGGAATACGTTTTCCAATGTGGTGGATCAATTATTTCGCCTTTAGCTGTCATAACAGGTATACATAATGGATCCTGGGCTCACACAATCCAAGCTTGGGGCACAGAATAAACATTTATACAGAAGCGACAGTCAGAGAGAGAAACGAAAATTAGAGAGAGAAAAAGTATGCCAACAAATTTAAAGGGCTAATCGGATAAAATCGGATTGTTTCGCCATATCTTCGTATCTTACGATTCTTTGTTCTTTTCATTATCTCGACGAGAACATTTTCTGTTAGGGGTCAATAATAAAAGTGTATTAGGATACATAACAAATATGTTATTTTTTCAACAAACGATAGGAAAAATAGTTATCGTAAGGAAAATCATTATATTTCACGTATTCTGAAAGAGCTGTTGTCTCAGCTTGTCACGCCCATGTATTTTAGGGTTATGGCTAATTCAAGCAAACCAAACACGTCTTCTCACTTTTGACATATGTCATTTTGTGAACTGTTTGTGAATTTTAGAAGTGGTGTTAGTTTCTAATGAAATGGATAAAATGAAGAAAGTAGAATCGGGAGGACTTGTTTTTTCATATAAAGACTGTATAAATAGATTTAAAAAATGGAGAAAGGGAAATGTAAGTTTTTTTCGTTTCCGAAAGATCCAGAAATGTAAGCTATGTAAAACGACTACCATATCATGTAAAATGTATATCCATTTAATAAATATACGTGTAAAATGTGGCTCAAGGCCTGTGGAGAAGAAGATTTGATGGAGAAGGATATATGGGACATATTCATCGAGTCTGACGTTTGTTTCCCACATCAAAGATATAGAAAATTCTGCATTGTAATAAATTTGTAAAATTCAGGTATTTGTTTAATAAAATTATAATCATGTGATTATTTTATCTGATTTCTTTTTAATTCGTTAATAAAATTAAAATTTTAGTACTTTTATGTTCTAATTTTTCTTTTACCACTTAAAACAATTTAAATTTCGCGCGTAAATTTGCCAACAAATTTAAAGTTCAAGGTCATAAACGTAAAATCGCAACAACAATGGTACCGACAAGGAGTGTCGCTTCTGTATAAATGTATTCTGTGCTTGGGGTGTGAGTGTGTGACTGTCACTTTTTAGGCCAAAGATCATTCATATTTTTTTCCTAATTATTATCAAAAAACATACATAAATTATAAACTTAAACATCTTTATTCTGAAAGATATTTAAATAATATTTAGAAAATTAAATTCAACTAAAACGATTTTTCCCATTTAAATAATATTGGGTTTTGACACATATTGGAATATAATACTACAATTACCCGAGAATATGTGGACAAAATTTGCAGTCCCAATTATTATTTTTAAAATAATTGTAAATAGCTTTTTTGGTCTGTTGTTCGATATTTTAACCATTAGGCCTGTAACTAACTGGTTAAAAAATTTATCCAGTAGATATTGATTTGACAACTGTAAATACAATCTTTTATATAACAACATACTTGATTGGTTAATTTTTAACCAGTTTTTAAAAATTAAGCACAGAGTTACAGAATAGGCGCCCATCTATACCCAAATCATTCAAGCAGCCAATGCACGTCATCACTTAGTGTAAAAACCTTAATGCATTAAAATCACTAATAGTGAAAAATGTAATAAAATTTCAATAATTTTTAACCGTCAAAAAGTGTATAGCCTTGTATAATTATTATTAAGATGAATAGTAGAGTTCATTACTTATCGTATATGACATGAATAATATATATATATATATATATATATATATATATATATATATATATATATATATAAAATACACAATTTATTTAAAATACACAGCTTAATTGAGTGTCGCGAATTCCAACTAGTGCATCATCTCTCTAAACTAATCCATGGTGATATAGATGATCCCACCTGCTTAAATCTACTCCCCTTCCACACTCCTTTCATACACACTCGCTATTTTCAAACCTTCTATCTTCCTACTCCACGCAATAATGCCTTATCTCTCTCTCCTGTATACAGAATGTGTCACATTTATTCAAACAAATTTTCAAATGTTGATGTATTCCGTTACTCCCCCAAAAAATTCATAAATATTCTTAAACACATACAGTGACATAGTTGCATGTTGTTCTTTTTAATAATTTTTTTTGCATTGATCGTGCAGACATTTACTCATTTTTATGTAATGTAATTCATGTATTTTTTTTTCCTGCCCTCTTACTGGGTCTTTACCTGTTGGGCATTGTATGGATAAATAAATAAATAAATAAATATATAAATAATGTACATCAACGTCATATTATTCGTTTAATTGTTGCTATAGTTGGCAACATTGATAATTTGTATGTTCATACTGTCAAAATTATTATTTGAAAAATATTTGTATCGTGTTTGAAACATTTTTGTGCGTTGTAATGTTAAACGCAATGCAACGACACAATGTGACCGTTAACGCAAACACAAAATCTGTGAATCTGCCAAAGATAGCACTTCTAATCAATCAGAAGAATTTGGTATATTTCTTTGAAATTCGGCTCACTTTTATTTATTGCCTTTATATGACATACATAAGTATAAATAAGGTTAGTATTATAAAATAATTTAAATAGAAATGGACAGTGACGAAAATATAGTATTTATTTTGTAGATGTGACAGTTCATGAACATGTCGATAATATAGATTGCAATCTGTATAACTCTTTTCATAAAGATTCTAATTTTCTAATTTTTAATATTTTATTAAAATATATTAAAACGAGAAGTAATAAATAAAACAAAGGAAAGTAAACAATCGTAGGCAAATAATCATACAAATGAATCAGCGATACTTGCAGGATTTTTTCTGTACTACATACATACATACATACATACATACATACGAGGTGTGTTCAAAAACTATCGCGAATTTTGAATTTTCGCGGGTTACGTATATTCGAATTTCGATCTTTTTGTGGCTTTATGTTGGTACTCATGTCTCTCACTTATGTCGACAAGCTCGGCCATTTTGAATGTTCACTTAATTGTTGACAGCTGCTTTGCTTGCACGTGTTTTGGATCGTCTTCGATTTTTACCTATTCAAAAAAATGGAACAAAGAACCTGTATCAAATTTTGTGTGAAAAACGAAATTAAGTGCGCGGATGCATTCCGAATGTTGACTGTGGCATACGGAGAAGCTACCTTGGACCAAAGCAACGTTTATCGGTGGTACAAAATGTTCTCAGAAGGCCGAGAAGATGTGAACGATGAAAAGCGTGCCGGACGCCCGAGCACTTCAACAACAGACGAAAAAATTAATGAAGTGGAGAAAATGATATTGGCCAATCGTCGAATCACCGTTAGAGAAGTTGCTGAGGACCTAAACATATCGATTGGCTCGTGCCATTCGATTTTTATCAATGATTTGGGCATGAGACGGGTCGCCGCGAAATTTGTACCAAAATTGCTCAATTGCGACCAAAAACAGCATCGCATGAACATTGCTAATGAGATGTTGGACTCTGTCCGCGACGACCCAAATTTGCTCCAGAGGGTCATAACTGGTGACGAATCGTGGGTTTATGGTTATGACGTGGAAACCAAAGTTCAATCATCTCAATGGAAGCTGCCGCACGAACCAAGACCGAAAAAAGCGCGCCAAGTTCGGTCGAATGTGAAAGTTTTGCTGACAGTTTTCTTCGATTGCAGGGGCGTGGTGCATCATGAGTTCTTGCCACAGGGTAGAACGGTCAATAAGGAATATTACCTGCAAGTTATGCGCAATTTGCGCGAAGCAATCCGCCAGAAACGCCCGGATTTGTGGAAGAACAAAAATTGGCTTTTGCACCACGATAACGCCCCTGCTCACACATCGTTGCTTGTGCGCGACTTTTTAGCCAAAAACAACACACTAATGATGCCGCAGCCACCGTATTCCCCAGATCTGGCCCCCTGTGACTTTTTCTTGTTCCCTAAACTGAAGAGGCCCATGAAAGGACGACGTTACGCTACGCTTGACGAGATAAAGACGGCATCGAAGGAGGAGCTGAACAAGATAAAAAAAAATGATTTTTTGAAGTGCTTTGAAGATTGGAAAAACCGTTGGCACAAGTGTATAATATCTCATGGGGATTACTTTGAAGGGGACAAAATAGATATTCATGAATAAATAAATAATTTTTGAAAAAACACAAAATTCGCGATATTTTTTGAACACACCTCGTACATACATACATACATACATAAAATCACGCGTATCCCACTTAGTGGGTTAGCAAAAACCCGAAAAAAAAAATACTAACAATAGGGAAAGGGATAAAAAAAAATCATCTTTCGCCACACATTCCTGTACAAACATATTTCGTTCACAACGTCCAACGTCGTTCTGTACTACATACGGTCAACAATAACGAGGCAACAATGGCACACACCAAAGTTGAAACCGGAACGGACGGTTACAGTGTTGTCACTTGACAAAACTCATGAACAATCGCGATTTCGGACTGAAACAGTGTTGGCACACATCAACACTCTTTGACGATTACGCAAACAGTGGCAAACACCACTGTACGAAAACAACCGGCTACAGACACCGGAACGGCACACCTTCTGCACTCTCTCACGGGTTGCCGGCACACGCCAACAGCGCCAAACACATTATATTTCTGTTTCATACACAGCCAGAAAATAAATTTTAAAATTTGTACAATTACGAAAGAATATCATTAGCCATGAAACTGTGAATAACAAAACATTGTCATTTTTACTTCCTTGTACGAAGTAAAGGAAGTATTGTAATCGCGAAAAAATTCGGTTTCCAGATTTCAACGGAAATATCCATTTTGACCATCTCTGAATCCATTTTGACTAATTTCGTCGTGACGTCTGTACGTACGTACGTATGTACGTACGTATCTCGCATAACTGAAAAACGGGAAGCCGTAGAAAGTTAAAATTTTGTATTTAGGACTGTTATAACATCTAGTTGTGCACCTCCCTTTTTGGTTATTGCATAACTTTCAGAAGTGGTACTTTACTTGAAGCCCATAATAGATTGTAATGGAAAACTATATTATAATATAATCCAAAACTTTTCAAATTTGGTATATAAGACTTTTATATCAATGGGAATAACATAATAGATTTTAGTTAAAATGGTATACTCGGAAGTGGTACTTTACTTGAAACCTATAATAGATTTTAATAAAAAACAATATTAAAATATAATCCAAAACTTTTCAAATTTGGCATATAATACTTTTATATCAATGGAAATAACATAATAGACTTTGGTTAAAATAGTCTAACCGGAAGTGATACTTTACTTGAAGCTATTATCAGTTTTTCTTGAAAAAAATGGGGTTATTTTGAAATTAACAATAAATGCTCCAAATAAAAGTTTTAGAGAATTGAATTTTGCGTCGAAAACTTTAAGTATGATTAAATTAGTAAATTTTTACATTATGTACTTTTTGGTTTCTGTAATTAAGTTTGCTATGAATTAGGACAAGATATAACAAAAAAATAGAAAATATAATGTCAATGTCAAATTATGTCAAATACGTGCAATTTTATGATTGTGTGTGTTATTATACATATTTTAATTATTAACAAAATATGTATAGTGTAACAGGCGTACAAGGAAGTCATGTGGTGTCCACATCAGATATTTTACTAACATGACAGAGGACAATTAAATATTAAAGTTATTAATTTATTAACTAATAACAAATTGCCCCAAAATAAAAAAAATTAACACTAGGATATTTATTTAAGAAACAATCATTATTTATTGTAATAGGTATTTACAAATTAAAGATGATCTACATGGAAATAAGTTATAAGAAACAAGAAAAACAGCAAACTACAAGGATACAATTAAAACCATTTAATAATTTGTAATTTTTCTTCATGAGATAAATTATCCATGATTTCTCCTGAATAAGACGGAAATAATAATAATTTAACAAATAATGTGCAAAAAACGCTTATTAGTGACAGTCTTAAGTCAACAATTTTTTTGTTTTGTTTCTGTCAGTTTCACGGCTAATGATTTTTTTCTTAATTGTGCAAATTTTTAAATTTATTTTCTGGCTTTATATGAAACAGAAATGTAATGTGTTTGGTATCAAAAAATTCGTAATTTTTTTCTTTATAATATGAACTATTTCTTTTTTCAATAAATTAATATAGAAACTTTTGGCGTCTAAAAAACTGTTTTTCTATGTTATAGCCCTATGACCCGTTTTAAAATTTATATCCTGTGTATATATATACCGTGAGTATTTTTTAACGTGAAACATTGGGTTTGTCATATCCATGGTTACGACTTGACATTTGATTGACAGTAATGTATTTGCCCGTTCCATTTAAAATGAAACATAGGGAACGAATTTGACATTTGATAAGACGTCAATAGAGGTTAATTTTGTTTAAATAATTATACCTGCATTCTAAATTAAAATTATAGTGTGCCCGAGTGGTTTTCTGATTCGGCTAAATTTCTTACAATATTTAAATATAATACTTCTGTCAAATTCATTCCCCATGTGTCATTTTAAATGAGACAGACATATACATTGCTGTCAATCAAATGTCAAATCATAACTTATAAGGAAATTCAACGGTTATCTGTCATATTGACAAGATGTCATTAGAGGTTAATTTTGTTTAAATAATTATACCTGTTTCTACAAATTAAATTTAGATGTAGAAAAAATGCTATGTGTACCTTGTGCCCGAAATATGTTTAGTGCTCTCGAGTGGTTTTCTGACTCCGCTAAATTTCTTACAATATTTAAATATAATACTTCTGTCAGATTCGTTCCCAATGTTTCATTTTAAATGGAACGGGCAAATGCATTGCTGTCAATCAAATATCAAGTCGTAACCATGGATGTGACAAACTCAATGTTTCACGTTAAAAAATACTCACGGTATATATATATATATATATATATATATATATATATATATATATATATATATATATATATATATACTGTTAAATTTTGAGCGCATTTGATTTATTTTAATAAAAGTTGTGCTGAAAATACATAAAGGTGATATATTTTTGACCGGTACTGTAGGTACGACAATTTTATAGACATTAGAAACTATAAACAAAATATAACAATACATTTTACAACAAACGACGTACATTATAACCAAGCAATTATATTGTATGCGTAATTCAAAACTATACAAAATGATGAAAATACAAAACAATATTTTTATTTGCGGGATTTGAACTTTGATTTCAATAATCAAACTTTGGCAAAAAAAAACACTGATACGCTAAACATAAAGAATAAATTCAAATCTAGTGACCATCATAACAGGGTACTAAACTTATCGTCAAATAATTATGGACTGGAGATTTCTACAATGATAGTGATGCCAATTTTTTTTAGGTGTCTACCTGTACAAATATCTGTAATCTGTCAATGTCATTTTATATTCTGACATTTTCGTTAGTACTTGTGTGCGCTTTTTATTCCCAGTCCTATAAATTGCATGATATTTAGACTTTTGAAAAGAAAATCAGTGAAACTCATGAATTAAATAGTCCTAGTTCTTATAAAAAACGTTTAGAAAAACAAGATTTAAATAGGCTGGCAAAAACAATTATTCCCAATGTGCAGTAAAATTTTTGAAAGAAGTCCGATCAAGGCCATCTACAAATTGTATCTATGAATTAAGATTTTGTGCTGTCAAATTTAGTAGTGTCTTTTACTTAGTTTTTTATGAGGGTACATAATATCTTGTGTACCTCATAAAAACTATGTAAACGATACTATTAAATTTGACAGCATAAAATCTTAATTCATAGATGCAATTCGTAGATGGCCTTGATCGGACTTCTTTCAAAATTTTTACTGTACACAATTTTTTCAAAAAATTGGCGTTACATCCGGAAAAAAATTATAATTTATTAAATAGGTAACAAGAAAACTTTTGATTTGACTGCAGAAGCATGTTGTGTTGGCAGATCTACTGTTCACCTAATAATCAATTATTCTTACCTTTTTTTTATATTTCACCGGTTATCGTATTTTAACGCAAACGGGACTTCAGTTTGACGTGTGGAAAGTTTGTTCAAAATATAAATACAAACTTTCTACAGAGACAATTTTTATATTTTATATTACGTATTACTTTCTTACCTTATTTGTTATAATATTTTCTTCATTTACGATTTATTAAAAATTTTAATTAGTTTTAAATGTACTATATGACATTTGCGTTTAGAGATGCACTCGATTTCGAGCTTTGGCCCGGCCCGGCCCGAAGCCCGCCTCGATTTCAAGTCGATCATCGAGCCGGGCCGAAGATATTTTTTATCGGGCCGAATCGGGCTAATCATTTTCAAAAATCGAGGCGAGTCGGACTTTTGATTCGAGCTTTTCGGGCCGAAAAATCTTATAGTTCAATCAAATGCACAGTTTTTTAAATATTTTAATGAAAATGGATGAAGTTAAAAAGGATCAAAATGATTTAATAACAACGCACTTCACATATTAATAAATAAAAATGTATTATTTTACTTCAAGAATTCAAGGTTATTCATTAAAGTATAATAATTATATTGTTATGTTCCTATTATTATTGTTATTACTCGTATACTTAAATAAAAGTGATTTTTGTTCCTACCATAAGGATTTCTTGTCCTATTTTTGAGCAGAAACAAAGTTAGATAAAAAATCCTTATGTAAATTTAAATTAAATTTTTTTATATAAGATTTGTGAAAAAGTTGTTTAAATTCTTTGGTAAACAAAGTTTTAAATAAAATAATCGTAGGTCTGTAATTTTTATAACAAACTTACACTAGAACTAATGTTGAAAAAAGTTAAACATTTCGCCTTAACATAAAAATCAACATTAGGAATGCCGGATTCACCCAATTTCGAGCTTTGGCCCGGCCCGATTTCGAGTCAATTTTCGAGCCGGGCTAACAAATTTTTTTGTCGAGTCGATCTTCGAGTCGGGCCGGTAATTTTTATTTTCGGGCCGAGTCGATCCAAACCTCAAAGCCCGGCCCGAATGCATCTCTATTTGCGTTCATTCCTGCTCATGTCAAAGTACAAGCGGCAACACCGCTGGGCAAGGGACAGCGTGCGGAAAAGGGTAAAGTTGAACATCAGTCCATAATCATTTGACGGCGAGTATAATAACATGTTGATGTAGTCATATGCTAAATAAAAAAAACTATAGTGCAGTGTGTAAGTAAAATAAATTATAAAGTTATATTAATATTTAGTTAACATCGAAATAAAACATTTGTTTAACATATTAGTTTAGTTACCATTAGGATATAAAATTAACGGTGTGATGATATTAAATTAGATAAAAGGAGCCATAACAGTCAGCCTATAGTTTTCCAAAAACGCGACACCTTTTTCCTTCCTACTCACGACCACTTGTAAAACATCGTGCAGGTTTAGAAGACTTGTGTACTCTTTATGGGATTTGTAGAATTAAAATCTACGTTAAGCGTTTCTGCATTATAATTGATCTTAAATAAGTTTTAAGATAACGAAGTGCGCTAAAGGTATTTGATTTTATACAAATTTTACATAATAACGTGTCTGAGAATCAGGGATGGGCACGTAAAATACGTCATGTATTATACGTTATTTTTTACGCGTAAAATATTTTTTACATTGACAATATTTGAGAATTTTTTACGTAGATAATGTAAAATATTATTACCATTATTATATTTTTTTTATAAAGATATTTTCTTTTATACTCTAATTAATATTCCAGAACAAGCAGTTCACGTGACATCAACATGTTTCTCTTTGATTCAGACAAACAATTAGGTACCTTCAAAAGATCAACAATCAAATTAGTAGGGAAATATATTCCTGAGACATAACCTCAAACGTCAAACTTTAAAAACATTTTACTTCAAAATTAGACTAAATCATATACCTATTAACTAATTGCTAATGCTCGTATCTCTCCCATAAGAGTAGGTGAAGGAAACACTGTGAAATGGAAATATCATTTCTGCATAAGTCTATCTCCCACAAACACCCAACCGGCAATTATGCGCATGCTCGGAAATCTTGACTACTATTGGCTAATGCTGACAGCGTCGCTGGCTGGGCTACGTTCCAAAATCCTACTCTTAGAGTTCGAAATTATTCAAAGTCGTTTCAAAACTAATAACCTTACTCTCAGAGTTTACTCAACCTGTTCCAAAACAGCCAGAGTTTACTCCAAAGTTATGTTCTACTTACTCTACCAACAAGGAGGATATAGAAATTACTCCACAATATTTTCAAACCTAGATACTCACGATTCTCAACATATGAAAGTAATTTGCCTTCTTGAGGAAGAAACATGCTTTTGGTTGAAAATAAACATAAGTAAATACGTTGGCGTTATTACGAGCATACTTTTATAATAAATGCGCTTTTATGGAGCGTACTTTCACATTATATTGAGGAGAGTGCTCCATAAAAGCGCTTTTATTACGGGCTTGACATTAATGTTGTAATTATAAGTAGTTTTATTAGTTTTATAAAATTATTTTTAATTTAGTTTCAATTTTTTACTTCAACAAAACTCTCATTCGTTCCAAAACACAACACATCATACTCTACGCCAAAACTCGGTATTCTTGGTTTTGGAACGCTGCCCTGGTGATGCAGCGAGCACATGGTTTGACTTTGACGTTTGATTTCATTTCTGT
The DNA here is from genome assembly GCA_943142095.1 of Ophonus ardosiacus. Classification (NCBI taxonomy): domain Eukaryota; kingdom Metazoa; phylum Arthropoda; class Insecta; order Coleoptera; family Carabidae; genus Ophonus; species Ophonus ardosiacus. The sequence continues at coordinate 21,070,097 of OW964839.1, forward strand.
TTGTAGTTGCACTTTGAAAGCATTTGCTTTGTGTTTCATACAATAATTTATTGTCACCTAAATAAATTAATCCTGACCATATTGTATTCCTATTATTTTTACAGTACAACAAAGTAAATTATTTAATTCAAATTTAGCACTAGAATATGTCAATGTTTTTTATTATTACTAATATTTATATTCAAGAATTTACATACAAAATAAATAGTAGGTACATTGTTTAATTTCTCAAATTTAAATTTAAAATTTCTCGCGCTAGTCGTTAATAAACAGAACTCTGTGATTCGCAAAAAGTGATCATGATTTCCTCGTTAGCCAATATTAGTCAAGGTTTCCAAGCATGCGCATAATTCGCGGTTGGGCGTTTGTGTGAGATAGACTTATGCAGAAATGATATTTCCATTTCACAGTGTTTCCTTCAAGAAAAGCAAAGGATCCGCAATATATTAGTTAATAGGTATATGGACTAAATACGTAAATTTGAAGCATATTATATTATATTATATTTTTTAAATGTTTTATGTAAATTTTAGGAAGTTTTGTAAAGAAATAAAATTTAAACACTTAACAATATATGGCGAATAAAAAAATTATTAATTATTAATAACATATAGTTTCAAGTAATTTGAAATAAATTTAAAACGTTGGCTCCAAACTTATTGAAAATGAATTTTATACAAATTTTAAACATTTTATGTTAATTTATCTATAGTTTCAGAATATTTACAATAATTTCAGTCTCTTTCCTATAAACTTATCATAGTTTCAGTTGTTTTAGAATATATTTATGATAGGATTAAGGAAAGGTAGTGTAATGTGACAATTGTAAACAACAAGTCATCTAGTGTCGTTATGAAGAACTAAAATTATCTACGTTTTTTTACTTATTTAACATTTTTTACGCATTGTTTACACGTAAACGTAAAATATAATTTATTACGCGTAAATGCACATCCCTGCTGAGAATAAAATAAATTTGATAGTTCTTTCACAAAAGCAAATATAATCTCTTCCCTTTTATAACAGTTATCTATGTATTCACCATTTTTACTATTTTAGCCCCACATTGCGTTGTAGACCATAAAGTATCTATCAGCTTATATATAGGAGCTGGAAAATATTCTATCGATTTTTTTGCCCAAAAGCGTCAAGTAAGTTATTTCTAATTATGTCTTATTGAAATGTTGCAAATGTATTTTTTAAGGTAAAACAAATTTTCGTTCATGTAGGAGATGTAGCTATTCTAATGGTGGAGAAACCATTTGAGTTATCAAATGCAGTGCAACCAATCTGTGTGGATTGGAATAGGGAGTTTGAAAAAGAACAACTTAAGCCCTATGGTCCTCTAGGAAAGGTATTTTGATTTAATTACAGGTATAGTCTAGTTGTCAAAATTGAAATGTAATTTTAAGAAGAAAAGATAATAAAGAAGGAAATAGATATTTTATTTAAAGATGTTGAAAATGTTGCTTTAATTTCTTTGGATAACATATTTGACAATATGTCATGCAAATCTTGTGTCAGATTGACATTTAATTAAATTTAAGACATACGTTTTTTTGCTCATAGCTTACTCCGAATTGGGTTTTTTTAACACTGTACTGAGCCAACCCTATCTTTCATACCGTGAGTATTTTTTAACGTGAAACATTGGGTTTGTCATATCCATGGTTACGACTTGATTTTTGATTGACAGCAATGTATTTGTCCGTTCCATTTAAAATGTAGCATAGGGAACGAATCTGACAGAAGTATTATATTTAAATATTGTAAGAAATTTAGCGGAGTCAGAAAACCACTCGAGAGCACTAAACATATTTCGGGCACAAGATGCATACAGTATTTTTTCTACATCTAAATTTAATTTTTAGAAAACAGGTATAATTATTTAAACAAAATTAACCTCTAATGACATCTTGTCAATATGACAGATAACCGTTGAATTTTCCTATAAGTTATGATTTGACATTTGATTGACAGCAATATATTTGTCTGTCTCATTTAAAATGACACATGGGGAATGAATTTGACAGAAGTATTATATTTAAATATTGTAAGAAATTTAGCCGAGTCAGGAAACCACTCGGGTACAAGATGCACACTATATTTTTTCTACAACTAATTTTAATTTAGAATGCAGGTATAATTATTTAAACAAAATTAATCTCTATTGACGTCTTATCAAATGTCAAATTCGTTCCCTATGTTTCATTTTAAATGGAACGGGCAAATACATTGCTGTCAATCAAATGTCAAGTCGTAACCATGGATAAGACAAACCCAATGTTTAACGTTAAAAAATACTCACGGTATAGCAAAATAGTGTCCAGGAGAGAGTGAAAAAAATGATAAACTTTTATAAATATAATGAGTACAATGAAAGTACAAACGCTTTATTACATCAATCTAAACACAATAACAAAATTGACATTTTAAAATTAGAATTGTTTTCATGTCAGTCTGTATTATTGAATTATTAAAATGATATATTTCTCAATACTGTCCCTCATTTAATAATTTAACAAGACGCCTTTATAAGACGAATTAACAAATAAAATTTAAGGGTTCTTATCAGATTGGAATTTACGATTCGTATCAAATCAGTTAGAGACTTGTAATAAAATAATAGTTACTTACTTTTCGAAACGTGGTGATTGTTGCAGCTACTGGAACGGGTCGCTCAGGGTCGAAATCACACACAGCCCGATTCACAAAAAAGTTTAAGCTAATCCTCATTTTTGGATTAGCGAATTCTACTCTAATTTTGACAGTTTATATCTTAAAATGTTAAAATATAGTCTAATCTATTCCTAGTATCTACCTTTATTGATAATATCATGAAAATTAAATTCAAAATACCGGAATAGAATAGAATTCACTAATCCAAAAATGAGGATTGGCTTAAACTTTTTTGTGAATCAGGCTGGCAGAGTTTAATTAACAAAATATTGATCTTTTATTATTAAATAAATAAAACAAAAAGTAAATGAAAAGAGATAATACAAACGCGTCGACTGAACGAGCAGGCAGTAATTTGCGTTTCTGTGTCCACTCTTGATATAAATATATCACCCGCAGTTACAATTTCTCGAATAAAGAAATGTCTTATGCGGATGTGCTTCGTCCTGTGGTGAAACTCAGGATTTTTGACAAGTTTAATTGCTGCTTCATTGTCAACTTGAAGAATGGGTGTTTTCTTCAAATTATCCATTTCTTTTAATACTCTTGTCAACCATACAATTTCACGAGCTGCTTCGCTAGCTGCCATAATTTCAGCGTCTGTTGTTAATATTGCCATAGACGCTTGTTTTTGACTTATCCAAGAAATGGGACCACCTGAGTAGATGCATAATACACCTGAAGTTGATCGTCCATTATTAAGATCACCTCCATGATCTGCATCACTAAAACTTTCTAAGATGCCTTCCTTTATGTCATTTTTATAAATAATCCCATGATCAACTGACCCCTTCAAGTATCGAAAAATACGTTTTTCTACAGTCACTATAGAAAGTAGCCATTTGCGCTCTCTTTTGTCAACGCAAAATGTCACTTTGCCGCTCATGCGCGACAAAATAGAAAAAACGTTCGCTGTCAAAATTTTTAAATATGCAACGTTGAGAAATGTCACTTTTACCACACATTTACCACGTTCACAAGTCATTTTGACATATGCTCTGTCAGTATTTAACATAATCAAACAAAATGCCACACTGCTGTGAAAATAAAATAGGGCATTCATTTACAAAAACAAAAGTATAAAATGCTTAGATTAGATTGAAGCAATAGCTCAAGAAGAATGGAAAATAACGATAGTAATAGGAATGATTATAGACAGATGGCGGTAGATGTATGTATATAGTGGCCACGATAGTTGCGAGTCGTACTGTAATATCTGGATCTCAAGTTACTTAAATAATTACGAGAAGTCAGTCAATACACATACATGTCTATATAATCACAAATTCCTTGAAATATTTGTTAATTTTTTCAGTGTGACAGGCGTGACAACTAACCACACATTTTCCTACAAAAACTCATCAAATCATCACAAATCCTTGCTTCCGCGCTCTAATTTTGGTTTATTTTATGGAATGGAAGGCTAATGTAGCGATATAATCATTTAAAAGCATTTTGAGTTTAAACCATATCTTTTATATTAGCCAATCGTTATTTATTGAGCAGTACTGTAAGTACAAAGTATACATTTTATTATTTTTTATGGTGGAGGACTCCACTGTGATGACTGTAGAAAAAATCTTGTGTGTTTCGAGCGCAAATAGCTATTTACTCTAATCACATCTCAATTAGTTGGATTTTCAAGGCTTCTCGGTACTACACTAACAGCATATGCAATGATAGAAAAGGTCCCTTGACTGGATGTATTGATGGATTGCAATCCAGAAATTTTTATTACCTCAGCATATGCAATCTCCGGTCTTGTCCCACACATTAAGTGCATTAAAGCTCCAACCGCTTGCATGTAAGGAAAATCAGTATTCTTCGAACTTTTTTCAACTTCATTATCTTTAATAATTGGAGTTGTTACGGATCTAAAGTTGCTCATCGCGTACCGTTCAAGTATCTTCTTGGTATAATGTTTTTGGCATATTTGTACAAAACCATCTGTATCTCGTTTTATTTCCAATCCTAAGAAGAATGTAGCTGGCTTTGAAGTTATTTTAAATTCCTTCTTGAGGTCTTCAATAAACTCATGAAGTTCATTTTCATCTTGGGTTGCAATTAACCCGTCGTCTATGTATAGTACCACAATTATTTTTCTCTGCCTTATAAAAAGACAAGGATCTGCTTCACTTCTTCTGAATCCTAGTTTAATTAGTCACTAAATCTTTCGCTCCAGCATCGACGAGCTTTCTTTAGTCCGTAGAAGCTTCTTTTTATGCGACATACTTTACCCGTGCCATCATTGTAACCATCGGGTTGGTTCAGTGGTACATACCACACATCTGCAAGTGTGATTCTGTTTCACCGGTCGTTTACTGCTGCTTCTACTTCAATTGTTCCCTCTTCTATTGCACCGACTGAATCTCCACTACCAGTGGTAACAGTATGTGAGTGCAAAAATGGTTCGAAGGTCTTGAAGTAATCCTTTGGATTTGTTACGTGACTTGTTGCACTTAGGGATGCATTCGGGCCGGGCCGGGTCAGTCTTTGAGCTTCGGATCGACTCGGCCCGAAAATAAAAATTGCTGGCCCACTTTAAAGATCGACTCGGCAAAAAATTAGCCGGCCTGGCTCGAAAATTGACTCGCCGGGCCAAAGCTCGAAATTGAGTGTATCTGGCATTCCTAGTTTTGATTTTGATATGAGGCGAAATGTTTAATTTTTTCGTGTCAAACTAAAAAAAAAAAAACTACTTAGAACGTTCAACATTAGTTAACATAAGTTATTATAAAAGAGACTCTTCTAGTGTAAACTTGTTATAAAAATTACAGACCTACGAGTATGTAACATTTTTTTTGCGGAAAGCTTTCGAAATTTTACACTACTTTTTAACAAATCTTGTCCGAACATTTATTTTATATATTCTATATTGTATTATTTTATATTATCTAACTTTATGTTTCTGCACAAGAAATCATTATGGTAGGAATAAAAATCACTTTTATTTAATTATACAGTGTGTCCCATTTAGAAGTGTCACCAGTGGGATCTCGAGAACTATAAGAGATACGATGACGGTTAAATGGAACTTTTTGTGCGCGTTTGGGAGGCCATCTCAGATGTGCTTTTGTTTTTCCAAAAATTCTCATAGGGCACTAGATAATGACGAAAAACTGAATATTGTTGATTTTTTCTTTTTAATTACTTCTAAACTATTAGTAATTGAGAAAAACGTTTCAAATATAAAAGATAGATATTTTTATTAACTAACCAGTGGCGTACGAAATAAATTTTTATATCCGTAAATTTTCAAGATATAACACAAACTTATATTTTTTTTAAATGGAACCCATATCTTATTTTAGTCTCAAAAAAATAATTATTTTTTTCTTTTTTCAATGATGTAAAAGTTATTATGTTTTATATTTGTTTTTCTTCAAAAATTTAATTTTTTTCTTTATTTTTGTGAATTTTCTTAATATTTCTCAAAAAAAAAAATATTATTTTTATTAATTATATTGTATTTGATCGATATAATTTATTTTATGCCTTTATTACTTAATATTTTTATTCTAGACATAATTACAAATTACACTATAATGTGCCAAGGGCGACCTGATACAAAATATTATAAAAATTAATTTGATACGAGTTTTGAGAAAATTTTTCTAACGAAATAAATTATTTAAATACAAGAAGTATTTCTAAATAGAAATCTACCAATATTTTCAAAATAATTGTAAATTTAATACAAAATAAGGAAAAAATAATAATTTTGAAGGCAAAACAAATATAAAATATAATAACCCTTACAACATTGAAAAGAGAACAAAATAGTTATTTATTTGAGACTAAAATCAGATATTGGTTCCATTTAAAAAAATATAAGTTTGTGTTATATCTCGAAAATTTACGGATATAAAAATTTGTTTCGCACACCACTGATTAGTTAATAAAAATATCTATCTTTTATATTTGAAACGTTTTTCTCAATAACCAATAGTTTAGAAGTTATTTGAAAAAGAAAAAATCAACAATAATCAATTTTTCGTCATTATCTAGTGCCCTATAATTATTTTTGGAAAAACAAAAGCACATCTGGGATGGCCTCCCAAAGGCGCACAAAAAGTTCCATTTAACCGACATCGTATCTCTTATAGTTCTCGAGATCCCAATGGTGGCACTTCTCAATGGGACGCCCTGTATAAGTAGTAACAATAATAACAATAACTAATATCACAATAACATTATTATGCTTCAATAAATAACCTTGAATTCTTGAAGGATGTTTATATTAAATCATTTTGACTCTTAACTCTATCCATTTTCATTAAAATATTAAAGAAACTGTGCATTTTTTTGATATAATTATGTCTTTTCGGGCGGACCCGAAAAGATCGATATTTCGGGCCGGGCCAAAATCCAAAATTCGACTCGCCTCAACTTTTAACACGTTCACTGCCGATCATCTGCCCTGTTACTGCTTGTTATGCCGGGTCTTAGTTGTGGAAACTAACTATATCACAACTATTTTTACTATGCCATATGACAGAACACTTGTGTCATTACATTTTTGGTAATGGGACTCTAGAAATTAGTGATGTGAGATGTATTATGAGTTTTTTATACCAGCTCATAGTTTGTCTTTCACTGGCATGTCAGCATTTAGTCCTGGCAATTTACTCCCGACATATACTGATTATATTATATTATCGCTTTTGGTTTTCTAATACTTCTCCAAATTTTTTGTTCTGTAATTCTGCATCTGATATAAGCTTTTTGTCACGATAAGAACGTACTTTCTTTTGCACCGATGGTCCCGGCAATTGATTGTCCATTGTAGAACTCAGAGTGCCCAAAACCCAAAACCAACTATGTACCTGTATAAAGTATACCTGAGGTGCCTATTCGCAACTAAACCCACCGGTGGCGGCGCTGGGATAGTTTCAAATATGGTGGATGTAACTGTCATTTAATAACTCATATTCTTGTAATGTTGTTTGTTAATTCATAATACTTATTTAAAGATAAAAAGTTTATATATAGCTTAATTCGTAAGTGTACAATACCGGTATGTATTTTTCCGACGACCACTACGAAAAGTACATAAATTCACACGCTAAACTATTACTGAAAGTTGGTCATTGCACATCAATAGCAATGCTGTGTGATATGAAAGCTAGTTATACAATATACTATACTTCATTGATGTGATATATATTTAACTAACTATAACTAAAACGTTTATTTGAATTCTTGGGGGCGACATAAAAATATTGAATTCAGGATTCATATTATTGTGAGGTATTACAAGTATCAATAGCACAGATAATACTCGTAATATTTTTGCTCTGTGTTTACGAACCAGCGCTTTATTTTCATTTCCACATGAAATTACAGGAAGTGTTTGTGCATGTGTGAAAACAGTAGTGTAATAATAATACAATCATTTCACTGTTCATGTAAAGCAGGGAGTAGCCAAAAATGCAAACATATTGCCGCAGTGTTGCTTTATTTAACTAAATAACATGTATTCAATTTATAATTGCATACCCAGGATCAGGGAATATGTGATTTTGTAACCATTGTTATTATTCTGACTAATTAGTCATCTTTTTTGACAGTTTGTTCTGTTTACGTTTTTGGTAGAAGGATCCATCATTATGTTAAAAAAAAAAACTAAAACAATGTTATAGCAAGGTAGTAACACTATTAAAACACAAGTTTAACACAAAATAAAGGCACAAATCCATCTCCTCACAATGATTATCATGTGATTGCTACATATGTATGTTAACAATGAGTATGTGTTAGAGAGGTTTCAAATTTGGCCGCTAGGTGGCTACGAGTTTTTCTTAGTCGCGAATAAGAGCGCAACTGTAAGTTCCGAATGCCTGTGAGATACTGAAGCATAGAAGAATGTATATAATGACGGCACAAACGTTGTGTCATCGGCATAGCACGCAAAATACTAGATGACACAACGTATGTGTCGTAGGCAGTGAACGTGTTATAAATGACTAACCCGATTCGGTCCGAAAAAAATATCTTCGGTCCGGCTCGATTTCACAATCAATTTTGACAACTTGACTATTGAATTAAACAATGATCAGTCATTCGTTTCTCTGTTAATAGCCTACTCCGAATTAGGTTTTTGTCTAAACACACTGTAAGAGGAATTACTGTATTTATTATCTAAAGTATAATTTTATTTGTAGGTTGCTGGATGGGGATCAAAAGATGGTGATCGTTTGAAAATTTTGACAGCTTCATATTTGGATACCGAAAAGTGTTTACGTATGGTTCCTCAAAGTTTTGTCAAATATGTTACTGCGGATAAGTTTTGCATTAGTTTCGCAAACGGTAAGACTTGGTTATTGAGTTACAAAAATGCTATATGAACATAGGTCCTATCTCTTCTACTTGCAAATACAAGAGATTATAGTTTTATAAAAAAGCTCAAATTTTCCTAATCAAGATACTACTGAAAAATACTAGACTGGACTCTGCTGTATCCTGATAAAGTACAGATATACAGCCTGCATATGACCCTCATTCATAATAGGTGTACCCAAATTTAAACCATACGAGCCCAGACTCATAGTAGTTCGGCTGGTTAACATTTTCAACAAATTATAAAACCTCCACAAATGGTGAGAAGTTTCTACAAAATTATTTCAACTACATACTTTAAATATAGACTTAAAATTTCCAAAAACTGTGGGCCAATTGACGGGCATTTAAAGAGTCATCTAGTCGAGATTATCTTCTACCACGATTTAAAATGTACTGGTTATGCCACTCGTCATGTTTTTCATTGTTTTTGATGGTCCGCTTGATACGTGTTTCCTTGAAAAATCCGCTAGATGCGCTACGTGAGAACGACCCTACCGCAGCAGACTATTTTTACATAAAATATAAAAAATGAAATGCATAATGAATTTATTTTTAATATAAATTTATATATTTAATGGAAACCTGAATCAATACATTGTTTAGAATTTAAAATTGGAAAAACGAAATAAATTGATAGAACCGTACGCTTCCAGATTTCCATTCGGTAATAATATCTTCTTCACGAAAATGTTTTCGATAAACATAATTCAATCTTAATTCGCGATCATTACTAGTTGCACATTTGCCATTTTTACCTCTCGCTAAGAGAGGTATTGGATTCATGCTAAAATTCGCATATCCAGATTTTATTGAATAAGCACGATTTAAGGTCCCTAGAATCCGATTATAACATTTTTAAAATGATGTCTGTGTGTATGTGTGTGTGTGTGTGTGTGTGTGTATGTATGTATGTCTGGATGTTGTAGTTACGATTCCTCAAAAACTATAAGACTTAAAAAATATTTAACTGCAGTTTCCTCAATCTGACATTCCTGGGAAGAGCTGAAAAGGTTTTGGTAACAATTGAACAACTGGAAGTAGTAGTTTCTTAGAAAATTTTTTCTAAATATAATTTTTTGGGAGTTTTTTTTTATTAAATATTGAAGAACATAAAATTCTCCATCTAATACACTTAAAATTTTTATTATATCTTGTATAGATTTAGAGATAAAGACACTATAATTTATAGAGTAAACTAATCGCAGAGGCTAAGGCACTAAGGAAACCAGTTGACAAATTCCAATGTTTATAACATGACACATGTCATTGTCAAATATCAACATTTTAAGTAACATTCTGATAGCTTCTTCTAGGAAGTATATTTAATTTTTCTTATTGTTTTATTAATTAAATATTTGAAATTATAGGTAAAATTGTGGTAAAATGCATATATCCATCAGAAATGCCGCCAATCTGGTTAATGAATTGGAACAATCTCGTGACATGAAAATGATATAAAATAGATATTATATGTGTGCAGAAGACATGTTAAATACAATAAAAAACAATATTTGGGTAAAGTTCTGTATATTTTGTTATAAAACGACGGTTCGAAAGCGAAGTGCAATACAATACATATATAGCCTAATATGGAAATGGCGAGAGGTCTTGTGCTGGCCACAACAGATTTTTTTAAAAAGTGATATATCGAGTGGAACAGCAAACAGAGATTCTTTTTCAGTGGATTTCTTGTAACCGGTTTCACATCCAGGAATATAACATTGTCTATTTAATTTTCTTTTCATTTTGCAATATCTTTTAACAAAATATTTATATTACATTACATATAATACGAAAATGTACTTCAAAACCTGTTTTATTTACCTTTCTATAAGATATAACACGTAATATTTTCAAAATGACATGCAAATGACAGGTGTCAGTTGGGTCGTTCTCATGTTGCGCCTCTAGCGGAAAAAACGAGGAAACACGTATCGCTTTGGACCCTCGTTTGGTGCAGAGTGGCACAACCAGTATATTTTAAATCGTGTCTTCTACTGATACCCTTTGCTTTTGGCACAATGTGAAAAACAACTTGGTAAAAATTCTGTGCTTACAGTACGTTGCAAGACATATGGGACAATTATCTACAGAGAATTTATGTTAAAATGCAACATTATGGTTCATCACTTCCATGGTTACTCACTATTGTAAAAAAATTACAGCAAAGTAATATTTGTCCATTTTAAAATGCAACATTATAAATAGTTTTACGCACATCTGCTTTAAAATTGTTTGTTTACATCGTGGTTACCATGGCGGAAACTGAAAGATTACACCCTGCGGGCGATAAAATACAGAAAGAACCCGCTTACTGGTAAACAAAACATCAAAAATACAATTGGAAATGTAATCAAGACTCTTATTTTCAAGAAATGATATTAGTTGCGCTAAATTTTCACTAGATTTTATTAGAATTGCCTAAGAAATTACTTCAGAAATTGTCTCAAATCTCCAAGCTTGACATTTAAAAAAATATTCATATAACCAAATAGTTAGCAATGCAACGCATCGCCTTATTGTTTTGTTACATGGCCACCTGGCCACGTAATATTTTTATATAGCAACAAGCTTTAAATGTATTTAAAAAATAATTTAAAAACATTTCATTTGATTGCAGTTGTGCGTAAAACGTTGTACATACCTCGGGCTGAAAGAAGTTTACACCCTTGGACGAATAAAAACCCTCCGCTACGCGTCGGGCTTCAAATTTCGTCCGCAGGCGTAAACCTTGTCTATTCTTATTACGACCGATTACGATATTGCCTCAGTGTAAATGAGGATATTTTTTTTTTAATTTATTACATGAAAATTATGAATTTTTGTAAGCTAAAGTTTGTTAAGATGTGCAACATTCAAGTTTTGATTTTTTTGTTAATCGTATGCAGGCTAATTTTTTGGAAATTACTTTTGATAATACAAAACTACAAATATTGTATATTGCATTTTAAAATGGACAAATATTACATTGCTGTCATTTTTGACAGTAGTGTGTGTAACCATGGAAGTGATTGACCATATGTTGCACGTCAAAATAAATTCCCTGTTATATACGAATGTGCAGGGCTTTTGAATTCTATGCTTAATAGAATTAAAACTTATTAGTAATAAATGCAATATAACCCAATATTAAATACCGAAATACTTGAATACCATATTCAGTTTTTGTAAATTTAAAATCTGTATTTCAAACTAGTTGAAAGAAATTTCCCACCATTTGCTTAAGTTTTATAATTTGTTTGTTGAATATGTAAACCGGCCGAAGAATCTGGGAAAGTAATTTTGAGTAAAAATATGTTAAATGACGGTATACGTCCAGAAACTTTTCGTTACAGAATTACAGGTTGCAGCCCTATGAAAGTGCACCTCATTATACACATTTTTATTAATAACTCTAGACTCTAGTGCTACTAGTTATACTAAAATTTTGAAAATTGGTATAAGGATACTACTTATTTAAATTCATGTTTTTCTTTTGTTTCTGTATTTCAATCAGAGACGTCTCGTACGAGGAAATTATGGACTTTTTCAACATTTTTACCTTCCGTCACCTTTAGGTAAGGAAAGTATTTGATCAAAAAATTCAGTAGTGACTTTTTAATGAATAAGCATTTTAGGGTCCCTAAAATACGATTTTACTTGTTTTACGGTGATGTCTGTATGTGTATGACAAAAATTTCTCAGACGATAACTCCTATACTATAATTCTAAAAATTATAATTCTTTCGAATTTCTCTTTACATCCATATGAAGAGCTGATTAGATTTTGATTATAATTGGTCAACCGAACCGGAAGTTCCCTTATTTGAAGTTTTTAACAGTTTCCCTTGAAAAAAATACTAACTTATACGTATAAGCGTAACGTTAATAACCGTGTAACGACTCGCAATTAAACCAAAATTTTTAACGCACTACATCGACCGCAAACATTTGCTAACGGGACTACAGCCTTCGATATTACAGAGAGTCGCACATAATCTCCGAACTAAGGTAATGTAACCCGCATAGCCCCTATCGCTAGATATCCGCCTGAATAACATTGCACCTGCAGTAGGTCCGCATGACCTCGAGAGATCCGCATGATCTCGTTTCGTGAACGCATTAGGTCCGCATGACCTCGAGAGATCCGCATGATCTCGTTTCGTAAACGCATTAGGTCCGCATGACCTCCAGAGATCCGCATGATCTCGTTTCGTAACCGCATTAGGTCCGCATGACCTCGAGAGATCCGCATGATCTCGTTTCGTAAACGCATTAGGTCCGCATGACCTCCAGAGATCCGCATGATCTCGTTTCGTCAACGCATTAGGTCCGCATGACCTCGAGAGATCCGCATGATCTCGTTTCGTAAACGCATTAGGTCCGCATGACCTCGAGTTGTTGTCGCAATCCGTTGTACATTGATTTTATAACATAAAGGTAATACATCTCAATGTCATTCTCACGTACGTATAGAGAATAGTGATTACTCACCCTAGACGCCAACTTAGATGTCCCCACACACTAACGTTCACAAAACTCGCAGCGATGTTCACTACTGAACCGCACGTGTTGAAGGTTTGTCAAAGACTGCCTGCTAACAACTAATCGTCATAATAATTCCTATAATAACCAACGCCTATTAATTTTAAGGTATTGCATAATAACTAACACAAATTATTCACATTTTATAAATTTATTTAATTCCCCAGACAAAAATATAATAAATAATAATGTGCATCACGTAATCGCCAACATTCGGCCATCCTGCATTTGTCCTCGTCCCCGAGGACACTTTTGGTTTTACTCGTTTGATTCGCGAGTCGAGTCTTCCTCCGAATCAGACATGGCACCTGACGCTATCCATGGTTTCATGTGGTCCACCGCTATGACATTTTTGTATCGCGCACGTTTACTTCGTCCTGACCCTTTTAGGTCTTCGACGATATATCGATCGTTAGGTAAGATTTTCGTGACCTCAAACGGTCCTGCGTACGGTGCGGCGAGTTTTTTACTGCCTTCGCCAGTGACTTGTTTTTCTATTAAAACGAGATCACCAATACCATATACTCGTGCTCTTCGCCGTCGCAAATCATACCGCTGTTTTTGTTTGCTTTGATCGTTTTTGATCCTCTTTGATGCTATCTCGCGCACTAGATCAATATTTTCGATACGCGGTTGTTCTTCTTGTACTTCCACAGTGAATGGCGATCCACTGGGAGCTCGAGGTTTGTAACCAAAAAGTAATTCACTGGGGGTCTTTGAGGTGGTTTTGCAAATTGTATTATTGATTGCGAACTGTACCGACGGACACTTTTCATCCCAGCGATACTCATTTTCGCAAGAGGTCATTAGTGAAACAAGTACAGTTTGATTAAAGCGTTCGACTTGACCATTCGCACGTGGAGTTGCAACCGCAATCGATATATGTTTAATACCGTGGTCTTCGCAGAACGATTCAAATTGTTTGGACGTGAAACTTGTTCCTCGGTCTGATATAATACGTACGGGTGTCCCATACGTAGTGAAAATGTTTTCAAACATTTCGATGACGTGTTTCGTTTTCGTGTCTCTTACTGGTTTTATAATCGTATATTTGGTAAAGGCGTCGATGGCTACTATCAAGTACGCGTTCCGCCTTGCAGTACAAGGAAACGGTCCTAAATGATCCACGTGGATTGTATGAAAGGGTGTAGGTGGTTTGTCAATTGGGTACAGCATACCTTCCTTTTTGCCTCTCGGCCTTTTATTATACAAACATCGTGGACAACATTCAATGTATTTATTGACATATTGACGCATTTGTGGGAACCAGTAAGTTTCATTTACTTTTTCGAACGTCTTATCTTTCGCAAAATGGCCTAAGTCATCATGACACCACCGTAAAATTGAAGAACGCTGCCCTTTTGGGACATAGATTCTGAGACCGATTGGTGTTTTTCTGTATACGCGTTCGGTTTTCAAAACAAATTCTCGATAAACACGCTTATCATCCTCATTCTCTGCAGGTTTCGTCAATACTCTATAAATGCGCTGAATATTATTGTCGGTTAATTGCCCCGCTAGTATCCAATCACTCTTTTCAATCCGTAATAATTCTTTCCCGTCTTGCGTGTCACTATCCATTGGTGGATTTCGGCTCAGTGCATCGGCGTGTTTCATTTGTGTTCCTTGGCGATATTCAACTCTGAAAGTGAATTCGGACAAGGTCAACCACCATCTCGCAATTCTTGGTACGATATCACGCTTTGTCTGTGCGGTTTTAAGAGCGTTGCAGTCTGTAACGATCGTAAATTCCTTCAAACCCAGAAGGTATACGCGAAATTTGCGAACTGTTTCTACCACTGCGAGTGCCTCCAGTTCGTACGAGTGATATTTTTGTTCGCAGTTGGTCGTTTGTCTACTAAAATAGAGGACTGGGTGTAAGAGCCCGTTTTCTTGGTTTTGTAGCAGAATACCTGCTATTCCTCGCTTACACGCGTCTGTATGAACCTCCGTGTTAGCTTGTGGATTGTATAACGCTAGCAATGGTCGAGTGATTAGTACGTTTTTGATCTGTTGAAACGCATTCTCCTGTTCCATATTCCATCTCCAGTTCTGATTCTTCCTGGTTAATACATATAAAGGTCGCGATATCATTGCGAATTTAGGCACGAATTGTCTGAAATATGACGCAAGTCCCAAAAATTGTCGTAGTGTATGAACATCTATGGGTTTGGGATATTCTTTTACTGCTTGAGTTTTATTTTCGTTTGGTCGTATGCCGCTCTCGTTAATATCGAATCCAAGGTAGGTGATTGATGTCGCCAGAAATACACATTTCTTTAGGTTAAGTGTGAGGCCTTCACGACGTAGAATCTGTAGGACTTCTTCGAGAAGTTGAATGCCTTCCTCTATCGTTCTGCTGGGTATTAAAATGTCGTCCAAATATACGGACACAGCATCACAACGTAGACTGCTAAGTACTCTATTCATTGCTCGTTGAAATATGCTAGGAGCATTGGCGAGTCCAAATGGCATCCGGTTATATTCATATTGACCTTCAGGCGTTACGAATGAAGTCAAGTGCTTCGAGTCGGCTGCTATGGGGATCTGGTAATACCCTGACATTAAATCTAATGTTGTGAAATACTTCCTACCATGTAGTTTATCAAGTTGGTCATCTATTCTGGGTAACGGGAAATGGTCCTTTACGGTGATGCTATTTAGCTTTCGGTAGTCAACACACATTCTATATTCGCCGGTTTTCTTTTTAACCAATAGAACGGGTGACGAATATGGAGACTGTGACTCTTGGATGATTCCGCTTTGCAGTAATTCACTTACTATTTCCTGGACTGCCAACTTTTCATTTAGCGGCATGCGGTAGGGGCGATATGTGATTGGTGCTTCGGACGTTACTTTAATTGCCATTTCTGTGGATTTTGCTTCTCCCAATTCTTGAAAATTCTGCGCAAAACAGTCTCGATATTTGCTCAATACCCCGACCAACATTAACCGTGTTTCAGTTTTGATTGGTCCAGTGACGATTTCGTTCTCCGGCAACGGTGGCAACTCGGTCTTATTCATTCTCAGAACTTCGTTTCCGATTTCGGGGTTTAATTCTGGCTGACACGGCCACCCATTTGCAATCTTGGTGTGTTTGTAAATTACGAGCTCCTTTTCTGAGGTATTGATAACAGGGATGGCACTCGTGCTCCCTTGGTCGATACGAATTACGGATTCTTGTATGAGATTCCTTTGATCTTCTTCGCCGTGGACGGAGGGCTCCACGTACAGGTCGCCGTGAGTGTCACCTTTTACACAAACATGCACGTATCCCACATGTCTTGCCGGGATAACAGTCGCTGACTTTGCCCACAGACAGACACGATCCTTGGGCGACAGCTTAATATTTTCGTTAGTTCGATCTAGTATGCGAAGTGTATCGCTTGATTTCATCACTAAGATGTTACTGGCTTCCGTGAAAGGCTGACCAATAATAAGGGCGACATTCTGTACCCCATCAGGTACTATATCAGCCTTTACTTCGGTTTCAGCTTCGTCTACCTTCAATCGGAAAGTTGTTGCACCTACTGACTTTACAGTCCCTCCTCCGAACCCGTTGATAAAGGTTGTCTCGTTAATATCAATTGGTAAGTTTAAATTTCGTGCATCGGTTTGCCTTACTGTAATACATCCGCTTCCAAAATCAACGTAAGCCTTCGCTTGTAGACCATTTACCAAAGCGTCGACATAGAACTTCTCGTTGGGTGATGGTGATGCTGATGTCAGGACAAGGTTAGTTTTGGAGGTAGATGGCCTTTTTGTACAAGTGGCTTCACTATGTCCGGTCATATCGCAATGCCTGCACTTCTTTGGGCATTTTGTTGAAATGTGCCCCAATTCTTTGCATCTGTAGCATTTGATGTCATGTTGAGAGTTCGAAGCCACCGATGATCGTCGCTCTTCGGGCTTGGCATTGGTGAATTTCCTTACGGTATTGCGACCAAACTCAATGTGATCCTTCCTTGGCCTCCAACCTTTAGCGACAATATCATCAGTACAGCTGCGTAAAAACTCAAACAATGTTTCTGGCGTACGATGCCGTCCAGCACGAGCTGATGCCCGTAATTCATTTGGTAATCCACCTATGATGCAGGACACTGCCTTTTCCCCCGCTATTTCACAAGCATTCAACATTGATTGTTTTTCGTAGTAGTATTTAGAATAAGATTCCTCTGGTCGCTTTTTCCTTCGTAGCATCTCTTCCAGCATGCGGCAGTAATCCCGTTGCGTGGGAAAAGCAACAACTAACTGTTCCTTCCATTCGTGCCAGTTGAAATATACAGTGCGGAGCCCACTATACCAGGTTGCGGCCAGTCCGCGTAGTTTCCCCAGTGCATAATAAATTGTTGTTTCTTCGGACCAATTGAACATCTGTCGCAATTCATCAATCTTTCCAATCCACTTAGAGATATCGCTGTTGGGGTCCTCAGGGTTGAACGGTGGAACGGCATCTCCGTTGAAAGCTCCTACGGTGATTGGACGGGTGTTCCTTGCCAGTGATGGCTGCCGGTTCATTGTTTCAGCTAGTTCTCTAACAACGGTCGCGAGCTGACTTATCTGGTCATCTGTCCGGTTGGATGGTACGTAATGCTCCCTCGATGGTGTTGGCGAAAAATTAAACTGTTGTAACGAATTTGTCTCTAAAAATTCGCTCCGGTCACGCCCTGGGCTATGATATCGTTCCGGAGTTATGCGCTCTCTGGGAGATAAGTAACGTGGTCGCTTACGCCGATTTTCATCGACGGTTTCGAAATTACGCGGCGACGCTCTCAAGCAATCAGACGCACGAAAGTTTACACCGGGTGATCTATATCGTGACCGCCTCCGCGAATTTGACCTCTCAAGAGATCGACTACGCGAACTACCTTGTTCCGAACAGCTCATGGTGTATCAGGATTGAGCGGCTCTTTATCCCACTTCTGAAATATAAGCGTAACGTTAATAACCGTGTAACGACTCGCAATTAAACCAAAATTTTTAACGCACTACATCGACCGCAAACATTTGCTAACGGGACTACAGCCTTCGATATTACAGAGAGTCGCACATAATCTCCGAACTAAGGTAATGTAACCCGCATAGCCCCTATCGCTAGATATCCGCCTGAATAACATTGCACCTGCAGTAGGTCCGCATGACCTCGAGAGATCCGCATGATCTCGTTTCGTGAACGCATTAGGTCCGCATGACCTCGAGAGATCCGCATGATCTCGTTTCGTAAACGCATTAGGTCCGCATGACCTCCAGAGATCCGCATGATCTCGTTTCGTAACCGCATTAGGTCCGCATGACCTCGAGAGATCCGCATGATCTCGTTTCGTAAACGCATTAGGTCCGCATGACCTCCAGAGATCCGCATGATCTCGTTTCGTCAACGCATTAGGTCCGCATGACCTCGAGAGATCCGCATGATCTCGTTTCGTAAACGCATTAGGTCCGCATGACCTCGAGTTGTTGTCGCAATCCGTTGTACATTGATTTTATAACATAAAGGTAATACATCTCAATGTCATTCTCACGTACGTATAGAGAATAGTGATTACTCACCCTAGACGCCAACTTAGATGTCCCCACACACTAACGTTCACAAAACTCGCAGCGATGTTCACTACTGAACCGCACGTGTTGAAGGTTTGTCAAAGACTGCCTGCTAACAACTAATCGTCATAATAATTCCTATAATAACCAACGCCTATTAATTTTAAGGTATTGCATAATAACTAACACAAATTATTCACATTTTATAAATTTATTTAATTCCCCAGACAAAAATATAATAAATAATAATGTGCATCACGTAATCGCCAACATACGCTACTTAATACACTCCAGGGAATGTACATAAATGTCACTTTTAGTTGACATTTAACCTATGTTTTACGTGTGTGACGACCGATTCATGATAAAATCATATTTCATTTTTCTTCTCTATATCAGCAAATTTAAGACAAGGTAATGAATGAAACTAATGAATTTGTGGAAAATGAGTAATTTCTTTTGAAGTAGTGCTTCTCTCAAAAACATAAAACTTTTCAGATAAAAATGGTACTTAATTAACTACTATATTTTGTACAGAGTGTACTACCGAGAGTGTACCGCTAGGGCAAGAAAAACTGTGATTGGTATTAATAATACACGTCACACAAAAGAAAATTTGAAATAAGATTTCTTTTAAAAAAATCATATTTTGAATAATATACAGTTGCCAGACGTAAAATGTGTATTGAAGTGAATAACTTGAACAATGGGGGATTACACCATTTTTTTTTTTATAATTTCATCTGAAAATATTAGGAAAACTAAGACTATTGATGAAAATCCGGTGAAAAAATTCCTATTAATAAGCGAGTTATGGTCTCCCGAATTTTGAAAAGATTGACTTGACGTCACATTTATGTGTTTTTATATCAAACTGTTTTCATTATGGACCTAAATGTTCTTGAAATATATGCTATTTTAAGTTATATTTACATAAAAATAAATGAATATTATAACACTGTATAAGTCTACATACTTTATAATTACAGGTGTATTTAAATTATTAAATTTAATGCAAGAAATTTATGTTAAAATAAAAACTGTTTAGAAACTGTAGTACAGGAATGTTAGCCCCTCCTTTCGAATTTGAATTTCTTAACTTCCATTGGTAGTAATCCCCACCTCCTAACGCGCTATTTGTAATGCATGTATAGGCGGTTTCTTTGTAGCCAATCAAAATATTTTCATATTAGTGTCGAAGCGCAATAACAAAAAACCCTTTATTTCCGAAATATCTCAATTATACCATTTCATTTTTTTTATTAATATTCGTTATTCAGCATATACATTCGTATTTTTTTACTATTTTCCTTTAATTCGATTGAGCCGTAATCCCCCATTATTCCAGAAAAAAAATAAATTGGAAAATGCGCAACTATCCTATTGTATATTCACCAGTACTAATAGAAAAATCTGTTGTGGCCAGCACAAGACCTCTCGCCATTTTCATTTTATGTTATATAAGTATTGTATTACACTTCGGTATCGAACCGTCGTTTTATAACAAAAAAAGTACAGAACTTTACCCAAATATTGTTTTTACTGTATTTAAAATGTCTTCTGCACACATACAATTCTAATTTTATGGGGAAGTTCCTAAATGTCAGAGATTCTTCCAATTCATTAACTAGATTGACGGTATTTCTGATGGATATTTGCATTTTACCTACAATTTTAAATATTTAATTAATAAAACAATAAGAAAGATTAAATGTACTTCCCAGAAAAAGCTTCCAAAATATCACTAAAACTGTTGAGTTTCAACATTGACATCTGTCATTTACAAACTATGTTATAAACATTACTATGTTATAAACATTTGAATTTGTCAACTGGTTTCCTTACTGCCTTAGCCTCTGCGATGTATTACATTAGATTATTCTATATATTACAGTGCCTTTATCTCTAAATTTATACAAGATATAATAAAAAAATTTAAGTGTATTAGATGGAAATTTTATGTTCTTCAATATTTATTATAAAAATTTCCAAAAAATTATATTTAGAAGATTTTTTTTAAAGAAACTATTACTTCCGCTTGTCCAATTGTTACCAAAATCTAATCAGCCCTTCTCAGGAATGTCAGATTGAGGAAACTGCAGTTAAATATTTTTTAAGTCTTATAGTATTTGAGAAACCGTGATTCCAACATACACACACACCCATACATACACACACACACACACACATACACACACACACACACGAACATCATCGTAAAAATATTATAATCGGATTATAGGGACCTTAAAACGTGCTTACCCACTAAAATCTGGATATGCGATTTTTAGTATGATTCCAATACCTCTCTTAGCGAGAGGTAAAAACCTGATGTGATCTGCACAGTAACTTCCGTTAATGGGGTCCTATACCATTTTTCTTTTAATTTTTTTCCTGTAAGAACAGGATAAAATAAGAACTTCAGTGCAAACGCGACTTAAAAATTTTACGTAATAAGCGAGATATGAATTTTTAAAGTTTAAGAATTTGTGCGTGACGTAGCAGATACTAACAAGTGATCGACAAACAATGGGACAAACTGTTAGTTATACTGGAAACAATTTTTTTCATGTTTGCATAGCTGAAATGTTTTTATATAAAAACTTATACGTTATATTTACGAAGAAATTATTATTAAGTATAAATAACATAAATAATAAGCATTTAACAAGGATTTCTTCCTAATAAATTACAGAACATTGAAACAGTTTGACAATATTATTACACAAAGTATAACGACGGATGGCGCTAATGTTTGCCTGTTTTGAAGTTTCAATATTAATTTAATTAATATTATTATTAATTTAATTCATATTACAAATTGATTTATTTATAAATACATGATTATTATTAATATTACTAGATGTTATAATTAAACAAATTCATCAAACACAAAATTATTAAATGCTTTGTTAGGTTATAGAACATCATGACATTTCATATTCTTTCAAAGGTGACCGCTACAGACGCGCGAATATTCTTTTTAAAATCAGGCGACCAATCAAATTCATAGTACCTAACACGTCATACCCAATTAGTAATCAGGTTCAATCGCTTGTAGTTTGTGACCTAGTTAATATTTAAAGAAATTTTTTTCACTAATACTCATTAATTTATGTATATTTTCGTCTTCTTATTTAAGATAGTTAAAATATGACTATGGTATAGGACCCTATTCTATGTATTTTGTGCAAATCCCATACCAAGAGTTCCTTGGAAAAGATTCTATATATCCAGTAAAATTGTAACACGAATATACACTATGGCTCGTAGTATGATCACGGTTTTAACTAAAACACTGTTTTTAGAAATGTCAAATTTAAATTTAAATATTTAATTTCACCCGTATGTTTAAAGAACGATTTTTTAAAAAATATTTGCTTGAATACAAACTATGTCCTACACTAAATTCATATTTTGATACATTTGTTATTATTTATTTTTGTTATTAAATAATTAAATTTGACATTCTTAAAATAGCGTTTTAGTTAAAACCGTGATCATACTACGAGCCTATGTAAATGTTAACACTGACATCTGCTAATTAGAATTATTTGAATATATCAGCTGTTTCCATGATTATAGCGAACTGGCTGATTTATGATAGTTAATCTCTTTATAATTCTTTAACTCTATCTATTAAACATGAAGAAAAAAGTATAATCAAACTGTATAGACAATAAGATATTCTTTCATATTGATAATCACTTAAAATGTCAAAAAATGATATTTATTTTTTTTTTTCAATTTATAATAGTTACGAAGTTATTTAAAATTGGCCAACGAAGCAACAACATTTAACTTACTGCACTGGGGTCATGCCAAAAAAAAATGTTGCTAATATTTTTATAAAAATAGAATCTATGACACTTATTATCTATATTGCAACATAAAACATCCCAAAATATAATACTTTTCATTCATAATTTACTTAAAAGATATTCGCGCTACGATTTTCTGTGACGTCATGTATCGGCTATTCACACAACGACACTAGTCACACGTACATGAAGGTCACAATGTCACAAACTTCAAACGCGAAGTTAAACGTAAGATCAGAATAAACTAACCAAATATTTATAAAGCTGTCAGAGGAAAAGTGCGCTCTATTCAATCTTTTTTGTTTCATAAAGATTTAATTATTTCATTAGAGAAATATTATTTTTAATTGCAGGTTTGTGTGCTTGATATATAATTTAATACATAAAAGCGCAATAATTGTATATTTATAATGATAAAACATGGTGAAGAAGAACTGTACAGTTCCAACTTGTGGAAACAATTTATTAAAAAACCCAAAAAACTATTTATAAACAATCTTAATTTACACTTTGTCCGCCAGGGTGAACTGGAATCGTTCAGATACATGACGTATGCGCTCACGTGACCTCATTGAGATTTGAAATCGACCCCTACTTTTAAAAAATTATATCTACAAAACAATGCACACAAATGACGTGAAAATATTATTTACATATACTGTGACCGGTAGACTTCCAGGAAAAAAATAAAACAGAAAATGTGGCATGACCCCATTATATGACTTTTTTTTTGAAACCAAAACACATCTAAGATGACCTTTGAAAGGCAAACAAAAAGTCTCATTTAATCAAAGCTGTTTTTCGAGATAGAAGAGGTAAACCCCGGAAAAACTCATTTTCACTGCCTTAATCTCGGAAATAATAGATACACAATGAGCCTGTTTCACATTTTTCAAAAACTATTTTAAATGAAAGTTTATGCAATGATTTTCTTAGTAATAATTTTTATTTTAATAATTTGCTGTTATTTGTGGAAATAATTAAATAAAAAGATTGGCGTCCTGAAAAACTACCCCCCACTCCTGTGATGTAGAAACACATACATTACATCATTAATAGCCAATAGGAAAATGGTTTTTCCATCACCTAGGTTTATTCATATTATTTATCAGAAATAAACGTAGGCTTACAGTTTGTCACATGTTAATAAAAAATCTTTTAATTTGACATTTGACGCTGACATTGCTCATTGTAAATGAATAATAATTACACTCAAGCTAAGTCGGACAATTTACCGAAGGTCAGTAGCTGGATGGTGGCTGAATTTATATCAGAGAATGATTGTTTTATTGCTACCGAAATAAGGGGTGTTAAAGATATGAGATAAAATAAAATATAAGAACTGAATTTACTATATAAATTGATAATATATTTTACTTTAAGGTTCTGGTTATGATTCTTACATTGAATCTGCTATAGGATATGCAGATCTATGTCGAGAAATAATATCTGTATAGTAGATGTAAAGTTTGCCCTAAACATAAAGTGAAGCAACAAAAATATACTGTTATCTTGAAGGTGGATGAAAATTGAAATGATCTTCACAAACATGAAAACACGATTTTTCTGACATTGTCAGCTCTTCAACCTACTGCTTCTAGCCACAATTTTCTTTCCATCGCATCTTTTGACAAATTTATAAACTCTATAGTAGGTTTGTTCCTAACAGTATTTTTGTTAGAAGGCACAATACAATATCGTAAATTACTCAGTTTATTTTGAACTTTTTATTACCTACATATTATACAACTTGAACCAATCTTAAAAATTTGACATTTGTTCGACAACTTTGACAATACACTTGACACCAAACAAAAATTTTTACATTATAAACGGACCAATTAGAACCGCTGAAGATATATGTGTTCTGACGTCAAATTGTTTCAGATCACGTGACTTATTCAAAATTTTATCCAAATTTCAAAAATTAATTGTAAAATATCTAAAGGATATTTCGTGATATTTTTAAATTTGAGGCTCTTTAACGAACAATATATTTTAAAATTTAATACTTAGAAGTCATATAAAAATTCTTGGAACAGCCCTATTGCAATTTACAAGAACGCATCTAGCGGGAAAGCATAGAACTAAACGTTGCTATGGTTACCACGTCCAAACAAAGACATGTCATCAGCCAAGGAATTCTACACTCCAGCCATCGTTTTTGTTGAATAATCGAGTGATCTTTAAACTCATATTTATTGAACACAACAAACAAATCACAAAGAATTAGGTTAACACTGAATAACAGATAATAATGACAGATAGAATCAGGGAGCGGGACGTAAGACAACGAGGGGAGATTTGTTTGGATGCATGATCATCTATCTCTCTCTCTCTTGCATATGACGTTAATTCTGTAAGTGTCTATTGGAGATCGAACCCATGTCGATTACTCATTTTGGTCAGTATGCCTTCAATTTTTTTTACCATTTTCTGTTAACACCCTGTATGGTTTAATTTTGCTGCACCCGTTATGAATCCACCTTTCTAGACTTATCATCTTCCTCTGGTTTCGCATTATCAACACTTTGACCAGAGTTCGCAAGAATAGTCCTTATTTTTTATTTTTTTTTAGGAACCGGGACGGACTCACGCGATAGTGGCAGTGGAGTAGTATTTCCCTGGACAGCGAACTACAAAGACAAGTATTATATTACTGGGATTGTTAGCAGACAACAACCCGTACACGTCAATGAGTCAATTGCACTTGTTACCCGGATTAGTGTTTACACTGATTGGATTCGGAAAATATTAAATTATTAACCACACATGTTTGAATGTTATTACTTTCAATAAATGAAGGGAATCCTTTTTATTTCAATTCATGATGAATAATGTGCCTAAGCAACACAGCATCAACGTGTCGATGGACGACATGTTTTTCACGTAAAATCACAGATCATATACACTATTCTACATAAGAAACGGACGTGTTAATAAAGTCACTTGATACATAAAGTACTGCAATTGGCCGCCATATTGTGTCTAGCTTAGGCGCCAAATTTAAAATGGATTATCTTGAAACGAGTGCGTTATTACAAAGAAATATAAACGGCAGTGAAATAAATCCATGAAGGTAATTAATTAATATTGATTTTATGTTCATAATTTATATAATATGCATACATATAAATACAAAACATAACTGATCAAAATTATAAAAAAAAATAATTAGAAATAAGTACAATTAAGGTTAATTTTCTTCAGGTCGTTTGATACTATGACAGCGTTGACGCTAAAGTTACCAGTCAAATTTGAATTTGACATTTCTTAAAACAGCGTTTTAATTAAAACCGTGATCATACTACGAGCCATTGGTCGCGTTCAGCACCTCGCATCGCTGACCTCCGAAGTTTGGCGAACACAATGAATGGACGAATGTAATTGGTCCAGCAATTGCATTCGGCAATCATCGGCACGCAGCGGTGTTCATCGCTGCCAGCGCTGCCGGGGTGCTGAACGCTCCCATTGTGTCTAAAGAACGTTCTCTCTCTCTAACACATTGGTCCAATGAATTGCGGTACTTTATATATCTAGTGACTTTACATGGTAAGCATCAATGGCGCCATCTGGTGTATGTAAGCAAAATTAAATGTAAACTCTCGGCCTGTATAATCATTACCTACAATAGACACTTACAAAATTGCAATTTGCACGAGCGCCTCTAACGACAAAGCATAGAAATCAAGGTTGCTATGGTTACCCCGTCCAAACAAAGACCTGTCATCAGCCGTAGACTCTACACTCTAGCCATCGTTTTAGTGGAATAATCGAATGATCTTCAATATTATCAAACAAAAAAGTTGCCCCAGACACATCTTCTGGTTTTAAACTCATTTTTATTAAACACAAAGTACAAATCACAATAAAGAATTAGGTTTAACACTGAATAACAGATGCGAACAAGATAGGAACAGGGAACGGGACGCAAGACAACGAGGGGAGGTTTGTTTGGATGCATGATCTTCTATCTCTCTCTTGCAGTGACGTCAATTTTGTAAGTGTCTATTAATATTGGTATATTCGGTTTATTAATTACCCGTAATTTGTATAATTTGTAGTTGAAGCAATTTTTCACAAAATACTATCATTGCGTAGTATTTTATGACGGCTAAATGTTCAATCCATACCGTTTAGGATGGTGTACTCACCTACGACATTTGTAAAAAGAAATTGTGGAAGATTCAATATCTCCGCTTGGAACGGACTCCGTGGCTGAGCTTGTAGAGCGTCTCGCTAGTTACGAGAGTTACGAGTCATTGAATTTTTCATAATTTAAAATTCTCCATGATCCTTAAGCCAATTTCTTTCCTTATAATTTCATTTAAGAAAGATACAATAGAGTTGAAAATGTATTTTTATCTCTTGAATCTATTTTATTATAAACTAGTTTATTTTAATTTAAATAAAGAACAATAAACATTATTTGACACATCAAAATCATAACAACTGAACTAATTTATTTATTTTATTACCAACATTTTTTATTAGTATAGTTATTTTCGTAACAAGTTATGAAAAATACCAAATATCATGCGAGTGTAAATTGACACACATCGCGTAGCGGAGTGCAAGTCAATACACAAAGGGTCATTCACAGCTTCGAAAATAAGAAATAAAAATAAAATTATAAATAAGACTTTATGGTTGGTGTTCACAGCTTCGACCATAAAATATCAACTGTCATTTAATACATTTATAATTATCAAGCAATAATAACTCCATACCTTTTAAAGCACTATACGCAATCATATATACGAACCTTTGTCTTAAGACAGCCTTTTAAAATTATATTTAAATTGAAATCCTTTTGCCAGATCGTAAAATGACAACTCAAATGACAGTTGTTATGTATGTGCTTATTTTTGTGTAATATATTTAACATTTGCAAATCCTTGTGTTTATGTCTTATGTTTAATTTTATTTTTGCCCTCCTGAAGTGTAATGGGAACTTTACAATTGTATACACAGCAAGTGTAACCTACATTTTACGCTTACTGTGTTGTAACTTGTCTAACTATGCGGTAAAATAATCAAAATACACTGGACGTTTATGGGCATTTAGAAAAGAAATCATCTTTACTATAATAAAGTTCATGTAAAAAAGTACTACCTACTTAAGTTATTTTTTTACTTTAACATTTCCTATATTTAAAATTAATTTATATAAACCAAATTCACGGTAGCGACATCTGTCATTATTGTAAAAATCCGCCGTTACCGACATAGTCACCGATCGATATACCTGTCAAATACGCGAGCATTGCTGAAATGTCAAATATCGACACCTACCTATTATTTATTACGAAGAAAACATGAGCAAATAAATATATTATCAGTCATAAACAACGTCTATTATTACAGATAAATTTTTGCTAGAAGAATTACTCTAATGAAGGTAAGTAAAATCAAATTTGGAAATTGACTTAACCCCAGTATTTTAAACTAACCCTTTTCAGAAGTACAACCTATCTCATTGAAAAAAGTGATTTTCATTATCGTCGGCCAAAAAATTTGATACAATTCTCGTGCGTGAAGTATTTTACAGCGCTCCAGCTAATAAGGCACTCGCCTTAAGGTCTCGTGCCTTAAACAAAGCTGTCGCGCTGTAATATACAACTTACACGCACTCGAATGTAAATAACTATTTCAAGAGCTGTGAACACTTTCATAAGAATCTATTGTTTATATCGTTATTTTTATTTTTATGTATAATTTTATTTTTATTTTCGGAGCTGTGAATGAGGCTTTACGATATGAAATATATCGTAACACTAATGTCATAAGTTCAACTTTCAGTGTTAGGATACTACATTGATATGTCATACTTATCACAATGGTCTTCTAAAAACTATATTAACACAATAGATTTTTGGGTACGTTTACACATTTCAACAAATACTAATATCTAGGTACATTAGGTAACCGGTGTGTTTCGGACTATTAGCTTTTGGGGAAATGTCGCTTGTGTGGGCTTTTATGCTTTGCCTCAAAATGCGCAAAACTGTGTCACTTCTAGAATACGATTTTGTAATATGTTTTACTAGTATAAAAATACAATGGGGTATTCCGATATTTTTTAAAAATATTTTTTTACATTAGTACAGACCAGTAGGACTCTGAATATCTAACTTTGAGTAAGAAAATGTATGCATCACATGAGATATGAATTTTAAAAAATTTCATCGCATTTCAAATTTTCTCATCATGGCCACGCTTATGACGTCAACTCGATGGTGACATCTGCAACGAACTTCAGCGCCTAAATCCACATGTTCATGACAGCCATTTGCTTGTTTACATATGATTTTAGTAGCAGCGTGTATTTCGGTGTTTGTCCTGTGTTTGTTTATGGTAAAAATAAGAGTAATAATTATAAAGTGGACGAAATGTCAAACAAGAAATATATACCCATGCGTGTTAACTACTGGCACCATCTAGGTTTTTAAACGAAAATATTTACTTTGAAATGAGCAACATATTATCAACTTAACGTCACAAATTTCAAGGACGTTTCTATAACTGTAAAAATTCCAATTTTGTAACATTAAATTATGAATTAAAACTTTTTATTAAACATGTTTTATTATATTTTTCTACTATATGAAGATGGAAACTATAGAAAATAGTAATTTACGTAACAAGAACAAGACCTGAAAGTGATAACTTTACTGGGTGAACAAGCATATTCCAGAGCGAGCCGTAGGCGAGCTTTGGAAGCTTGTGAGCCCAGTATAGACACTTTCAGGTCATGTTGGGTACAATATTTTTTTGCGATCCTGAAAAAAGAATAAAAAAGTATTATTTTATTTTTTACTGCGAGCAAATAAGAAATAAATAAACAACTGATCTCCATGGAAACATTTAGCTTTACCGGTCCCGGGATCGGTAAAGTACTTTCCGATCCCTTATAGACAACTTTCCGAGCTAGCTCAGCAAAGAAGGACTTTCCGGTCTAAATAGTGATCAGAAAGAGCTCATTTTCTAAACGATCGCGAAAAAAAGTTATTATTTTGCATTAATTCCATATTACCGGAATACCCCATTATATAAAAATATATATTCACTTACTGGTAGCAGTATAATTTGGTACTCAACACTTTATTCGTGTCATATTAACAAGTTTTTTCACAGAAAATAATTACTTAAGACACAAAAAAAACATAACGCGGTGACAGAATTGTTTCAAATTAAAATGACAAATGTCAAAATTCGCGCAAAAAATTGACACACTAATGATACTGGTGTTGCCATCTGGTGTATGGAAGCAAAACTAAAAATGCTATCCCGGTAACCGCCATTTGCGTTTCCCGGGCCTGCGTAAAATTTTCGACATTTCGGATCGACGCGACGTTGCTTACTCGACGTCAGTATTTGACGTTGGAGAAACGTTCGACACACGTTGAGTATTAACTTGTCAATGTTTAACGTTATAAAAACGTTCAACGGACGTCACCATCATTTGTAATTTATAAGTATAGCTGTTTTTACTTTAGTATATATTTATTTGTTAACTAATTTTATTTTCATTGACTAAAAAGCAATATGTAAAATAGTAAAATGTAAATGTTAAACATGATATGCAGTATCCGACGTAGCATCTATGAAAAGAAAAAAAAACAATGGTAAAATGTTGAAAGATGTTTTCAGAACTCATTTTAATAAGATAACACAATATTTGGGTATAAGTTCTGTATTATTTATTGAAAAAATACAACGTTTCGACAGCTAGGTGCTGTCTTCTTCAGGCAAAAAATTATAATAAAAATAAACATGTAGTCAAGACAACTAGCAATTCAAAGGTACAATGATTAATGGAAAAACATATAATACAAATCATAAGTAACTTAGAAAAATTATGCAATTTTTTGGCACAAAAACAGAAAACAGCAAACAAACTGTTTTCTGTGAAAATGCAAAACCCGGGCAATGACTTGGACGGCGGGGATGCAACTTCTCTGTATGTTTTAAAAACGAAGAATAAACCACTACCTCAAGTCACTACTGATAGAAAATTATATGCCACTTTACCATTTGTTGCCAATGTTACTGACAAAATTGGCAGGATTTTAAAGAAATATAATATACAAACTTCTTTCAAATCAAATTTAAAAATACGTGATCTTCTTGGTAGTGTTAAAGATAAAGTTCCTCTGCAATGTTCCGGCATTTACAAGATCCCTTGCCAATGTGGAAAGGTATACATTGGGCAAACTGGAAGAACGGTAGCTACTAGAATAAAGGAACATCAACGCCATATAAGACTAAATCAACCTGATAAATCAGCAGTAGCTGAACATGCCATTGAGAATTTACACGGAGTTGACTTTAAAAATACGAAAATTATAGCACATGAAAATCAATGGATAAGAAGATTGATTAGAGAAGCAGTAGAAATCAAGAAGTCACCTGATAATATAAATTTAAACACGGGCTATGAACTCAATAAATCATGGTACCCTGTTATTCGACCTTAATATTCATGTGGCGAAGGAGGATTGTTGCATAACTATTATTGTGGTCCGGATGCGGTTATTCGCTACCGAAAATCGGTCACTCTAATATGTTATTTTATACAATACTTTAACATTTATATTGTTCTGATTATGCATTTTTTTCACATTTCTAGGCCACTTCTCAGCCAGTTTTTTGCGGACGGTTTTTTCCTCTGGCATACAGAGAAGTTGCATCCCCGCCGTCCAAGTCATTGCCCGGGTTTTGCATTTTCACAGAAAACAGTTTGTTTGCTATTTTCTGTTTTTGTGCCAAAAAATTGCATAATTTTTCTAAGTTACTTATGATTTGTATTATATGTTTTTCCATTAATCATTGTACCTTTGAATTGCTAGTTGTCTTGACTACATGTTTATTTTTATTATAATTTTTTGCCTGAAGAAGACAGCACCTAGCTGTCGAAACGTTGTATTTTTTCAATAAATAATACAGAACTTATACCCAAATATTGTGTTATCTTAACAATGGTAAAGTTTGTTTGGAAGTTATCTTCGACGAGTAGGAGTAAATACATTTGAGATGCGCTTATGCTGTTCTCGCTACTCCTGTGCTAGTGTCAAATGCAGCGATCACACAAGTTCAGGTAGCTGCAATTTCCCCGGTTTGTTGTTGTTCTAGGGGCTAAAGTCAACGTAACTAAAATTACCTTTTGCTGAAACTTTTAACGTAAGCTTATAACTATAAAAATCTGATGTGGTCAACACAATACCTCCCGCTATTTAATTTTTATTAATTTAACTACATACCTATACAGGGTGTCTCAAATAGGGGGACATGGCTTAACCACAGATTCATGAGGCTAATATAAGACGATTTAACTAAACTTGCTTCTACCAGAAAGTGTACCATTTAGCCAGAATTCTGCTTCAAAGTTCTTCAAAAAAAAAATTATTTTGCTTATAATAACCGGACGCTTTATTCGATTTGGATGAAATTTGGTATGACAGTTTATACGATTATGTCATCTTTTAAGATGATACTTGTTATTATTAGTGAGTCACTAGTGTATGAAACATAGGTGTCCCAAGATTGATTAGACCATAACTTTTTAATGGCCACGCCGATAACTTGAAATTATTTTTTTTTCAGAAAGATACATTCAATAGTAAACTTTTCTCTCTCTGTGTAATTTGTGATATCTGTTACGGTTCAGAAAGAAAAAAATCTGTTGTGGCCAGCACAAGACCTCTCGCCATTTCCATATTAGGCTATATAAGTATTGTACTGCACTTCGCTTTCGAACCGTCGTTTTATAACAAAATATTACAGAACTTTACCCAAATATTGTTTTTTATTGTATATAACATGTCTTCTGCACACATATAATTCTAATTATATATATTTTTCATTGTATGAGGAAGTTTCTAAATGTAAGAGATTGTTCCAATTCATTAACCAGATTGGCGGTATTTCTGATGGATATATGTATTTTACCACAATTTTACCTATAATTTCAAATATTTAATTAATAAAACAATAAGAAAAATTAAATATACTTCCCAGAAAAAGCTATCAGAATGTCACTAAAACTGTTGATATTTGACAATGACATGTGTCATGTTATAAACATTGGAATTTGTCAACTGGTTTCCTTAGTGCCTTAGCCTCTGCGATAAGTGTACTCTATAAATTATAGTGTCTTTATCTCTAAATCTATGCAAGATATAATAAAATTTTTAAGTGTATTACATGGAGAATTTTATGTTCTTCAATATTTAATAAAAAAAAATCCCAAAAAATTATATTTAGAATAATTTTTCTAAGAAACTACTACTTCCGGTTGTTCAATTGTTACCAAAATCTAATCAGCTCTTCCCAGGAATGTCAGATTGAGGAAACTGCAGTTAAATATTTTTTAAGTCTTATAGTTTTTGAGCAATCGTGTCTACAACATCCAGACATACACACATACACACATCCACACACACACACAGACATCATTTTAAAAATGTTATAATCGGATTGTAGGGACCTTAAATCGTGCTTATTCAATAAAATCTGGATATGCGAATTTTAGCATGAATCCAATACCTCTCTTAGCGAGAGGTAAAAATAAAACCTGAGTGACTGCATCGTGATTTTTTTTATGTCAAACAATTAATTTTTAATGACAGTAACGAGTTGTCAAACTTCTCAACTTGTTTAGGAGTAAACTAACATATTTATTCGTGTTATTTATAATAATGGTAGTAAAATACTATTAGGCTGAACAAACAGATGTTATTAGTTTCTGTATATTGCGAAGGAATTTTTTGACAACCCATAAACAATTGTTACTGTCAATAGAAATTCGTTTGACATTTGGATAGATTGCCAGATTAAATTTATTTTTAAAAAAATCACGGTGCAGTCACTCGGGTTTTATTTTTTTCTGTCTGAACCGTAACAGATATCACAAAATAAACAGAGAGAGAAAAGTTTACTATTGAATGTATCTTTCCGAAAAAACGTAATTTCACGTTATCGGCGTGGCCATTAAAAAGTTACGGTCTAATCAATGTTGGGACTCCTAAGTTTCATATACTAGTGGTTCACTAATAATAACAAGTATCACCTTAAAAGATGACTTATAGCCATATAAAGTGTCATACCAAATTTCATCCAAATCGTATAAAGCGTTCTGTTATTATAAGCAAAATAATATTTTTTTTTTCGAAGAACTTTGAAGCAGAATTCTGGCTAAATGGTACACTTTCCAGTAGAAGCAAGTTTAGTTAAATCGTCTTATTTTAGCCTCAGGAATCTGTGGTTAAGCCATGTCCCCCTATTTAAGAGACACCTGTATATTTACTAATGCTGCAAACTATATTGTTTCTTTTGTTCTTTTCTTTCTATTGCTTTATATGATCCATTTCGTTAATGTGTAGTTGTAAACTAATATTTGACACTTTGCTTATTGACAGCTGTTTAATTCATAGTGCAGCAAAAATAGCAAACTTAAATCGGATCATCCTGTACTTTTAATATTTATGTATGATGGAAAATATTATATTTTTACAAACCTTAATTTCAATAGAATCTATACAATCTCCTTAACACGGTTTCATTATTAATTTTAATGTAATTGCTTCCTGACAGTGACATTAAATAAGTAATTTAGATGCAACTCCGTCTGTCGTCTCATTATTAAAATCTTATCTTGACAATCGAGTTTGCTGGGTATCGTACAATGGTTTCGAATCATATAAGTTCATTGCTAACCCAGGGCTCGAACCTAGGACAACTTTTATTTAACTTTTTCATAAATGACCTTCTTACATCCCTCAATTGCAATGTCCTAGCTTATGCCGACAACATAAAACTCTTCTCATTTATAAATACACTTAATGATGTTTTTCAACTACAATCAGATATTGACTCTTTGGTTCATTGGTGTATTGAAAATAAATTAATCTTAAATGTTGTACTGTTACTTAGAGTCGTAGAAAGATTGCTTTAGAGCAGGCCCTCTTAAACAATGGGTCGAGACCCCATTTGGGGTCGCGTAGCAAAATTCTGGGGTCGCGAGAGATTTAATCTCAAATATTCAAATACACGATTTTATAACATCTATATGTGAATTTGTGCAGTCACACTCACACACCTGCACACAAACAAATTTTTAATTTTAGATTTTTGTTATTTAATAAATAAATGATCAAAAAATATTAATTTATCTTTCTTTTATATTTATATGGGGTCGCCAAGAAACTCGCGATCATAAATGGGGTCGTGAATGAAAAAAGTTTAAGAAGCCCTGCTTTAGAGTATTCCTATAAGATGCAAGGATTTGGGTGTCATGTTTGTAACAAGGACAACCACAATTTACCCGCAACCCGCAACACTGCAATGTTAAAAAGGGTTGCATAAAATCACTTTAAGTTTAATATCGATTATATTGAAATAGATAAACATATAAAAATATAGGGTTCTCGTACATTGCTGTAATGACATATATCTTATCAACTAGTCTAGCACTTATCTCTAAATCAGTCCAAACAATCCGTCGTTTTGAATAACTGTCGCTCTGCAGACGACACACGAAGCAATAGGGCACCTGCACCTACATCACAACATGGCGGATGATCAGCTGATCTCGGACAACCAAGCTTCAGTTGAACATTGCGTCTTATGCAGCGAATGTGTTTTCTGTACAAGAAATTCAGTTTTTCCTAAATTTATACATGCTATTTTAAAATGTAATTAGCCATAATTAAAGATAAGTGTATGAATTATTTACTAGAAAAACAAAGCAGTTGTATTTATAAATATATTTTTAAAAATATTAAATAGAAATAAGTAGCTTGTAGCATCAGGTTGTATTACATTCATTTGAGTTTGTAAAAGGTTCTTTTATGTGTATTGTTAAATGAAAACATGAATATTGAAATTAAAATAAATTGAATTATTAGATTTTTTTAATTTATAAAGAAAATTAAATTTGAAATATATATATTTATCTTCGAGTTCATTTTTACCTTCCGTCACCTTTAGGTAAGGAAGGTATTGTCTTTGGTCAAAAAATTCGGTGGTGAGTTTTTAATGAATAAGCACGTTTTAGGATCCCTACAATACGAATATACCATTTTTAAGATGATGTCTGTATGTATGTATGTGTGTGTGTGTGTGTGTGTGTGTGTGAGACAAATTTTTCTCCGACGATAACTCCAATACTATAATTCAAAAAATTATAATTCTTTCGTATTCCTCTTCTGTACATCCATATGAAGAGTTGATTAGATTTTGGTTATAATTGATCCACCGGAAGTATCCTTATTTGAAATTTTTAACAGTTTTTCTTAAAAAAACGCAGTTAAATATTATTTTTTGACATTTTGTTATTATATTTATTGAAGAAAATACTCTTCTCTATATGGTTTGATTATTCATTTTCCTTCATATTCAATAGATGTAGAGTTAAAGCATTATAAAGAAATTAATTTTCAAAAATTAGTCAGCTTTGCTATTTATCATGGAAACAGCTGATACATGCAAAAAAATTCTAATTGACAGATGTGTGTTGCAAGTGCAAAACCAAATATGGAAAGTATGGGATGAAAAATTAGTATTTCATAGTGGTCCTCTCAAGTGACATGCAGTTAAAAGCTAAAAAGAAAATGGAAGGACTGTATCGGAAGAGGAAACAGCGACCCCTAATAAAATAGGGGAAAACTGAAGCAGAAAGTAAAATGTGTCAAGTGCATTTTTCTTAGTGTATGTTTATGTCATAATTTTATTAGATTTATAGAACCTTTTCAAATGAACTTTTGGTACGAAATTTGTAAAAAATAGTATGTGTTCGTGTTCGGTTTTACATGATATTATATAGAAACTGTTCCACGGTCCTTTTGGTATGGGATTTGTGCAAAATACATCGAATTGACGGAAGGTCTTGTGCTGGCTACAACAGATTTTTTCAATCCGCGAGAGCCACAACCTAGAGATGGCAGCACTACTGACCGACTTATAGGGAAAACATTATATTTGACGTATGTGCTAATTGTGTTTTGATGCTTTGTTTTGAGGATATTTTATTATTTTTAATTGAAATCAAATATGTTCATTACAATGTCAGATATATATATTTATTTAAATGGTGCTGTCCGGCCTATGGTCGAAGGAGAAGCAGTATATAAAGGTAAAATAAGATTCAAAATTGAGGTTACCTGCATGTTAACTATTTATTTAATTATTTTTAGCTGGACATATTATCTTGTGCGGATATAAGACAGATAAACAAAATACTATAGAAATAAATGGACTGTGTGTTCAAACATCTAATTTGAAAGGGACTCCTCACTCAATCGTCATAACATTAAATACAAATGTTACTTTGTGGAAATGTGTCTGCAGCTGTAAAGCAGGTCAGGGAGAGAAGTGCAAGCATATCGTTGCTTTATTATTATATTTAGAAAGGTAATTAATTGTATTTTGTTTTATTAAAAAACCAACTACATGTATTATGTTTTCTTTCAGACATGACATAGAAGAATTAAGTTGTACTGATACGGAACAACTTTGGGGTGGTGTAAGTCACAAATCAGTACCTGATTATGCAAAACCAACAAGAGCTGTCGATTTTTGTCATCCACAACATAAAAAGAAGCAGCAAATTAACATACCTGAAACTGATGTTAAAGAATTAAAAAAAAATATTTTGAATACCCTAATAACACGTAAGTATAGAAGAATGTAGTACAAAATATTGAATTATAAACAGGTGTCATATTTTATTGATAAATTAAAATGTTTCAATTTCGTCCAAACAATAAAAGTAAATCCATGTAGCTTTGATATATCATTGGAATAAATGTGTAATTGAAGTATGGTGTGTTTAATTATTATTAATATTATACAGTGTGTTCAGAAAAATACCTAATTCGGTGTAGTTTATGAACAGAGAAACGTATATCTGATCCTTATTCAGTTCAAGTCGTCACAATTGGTCGTGATATGTAATTTGAAGGAGAAAATATAATACAGAAGGATACAGGATATTGCCATTCGCCGTTTTCTAATTTATTTTTCTAAAATAAAGATTCAAGAAGAAAAGCTTTGATTTCTTTAGATAACATTTTTGACAATATGTCGTGTCAAATTGACATTTAATTAAATACTTTCAAATTGACGTTGTTCATAGCCTATTCCGAGTTAGGATTTTCTCTGAGTACACTGTAATCGTGCATGGTAAGCAATTTCAAAATAACAATTGCTTTTTTAGAATTTATTTCATATAGTGTGCTCCATAAATATTGCTGAGATGAAAGCCTGGAATATGTAAGTTAAGGAACTATTTTATTTAGTTATAGTATTTATTAGTTTACTTTTGTTATTTACTAAAAAATAGAATAATTTTTATAAGCACTAACACAATTTTTAACATCAAACAATTGCTCCAGTATTAAAAGGTTACATTCTTATATTTATAATGACAATTTATTTACTT
This sequence comes from Ophonus ardosiacus, assembly GCA_943142095.1. Taxonomy (NCBI): domain Eukaryota; kingdom Metazoa; phylum Arthropoda; class Insecta; order Coleoptera; family Carabidae; genus Ophonus; species Ophonus ardosiacus. The sequence goes on from OW964839.1 coordinate 21,108,446, forward strand.
GTTTATCTATTACTACAGGGCTTCCAGATTCAGCTATTGCTAAACATGCTGTGGGTAGGAAGATACAAAGTAAAATTGATATCGCTGAAACCGAAATTGAAAATTATCAAATAGATAAAAACTACTTGGTAGACGAATTAAATAGCCATATAATAACTTTTAACACTATTTTATTCGATGTCGAGTTATCCGTTTCAAATCTAGAAAAAACTGAATTTTATTTAAATAATGTCCAGGTAAATTTAGCAGAAGCCAATTTAATATATATGAAAACTTTAAATCAGGAATGTCAGGAATGGAAATTAGCCCGAAAAATTAGAATTACAGGATCCATTTGCTATGCTCTTTATACGTATACATTTAATAAAATGCCCGATTGGGATAAAAAAATTAATTCAATTTATAATTCCACATTTACGGGAAATTTTAATACTCGGTACGGTAGCATAACCGAATCTTTTGCAAGAGCCTGCTACGAAAGCACCACCTCTAACAAAGTTAAATTATGTGGTTTTTGCATAAATCCATCTGTTCCTTGGATGGGATATAGTCCGGACGGAATTGTAGAAGACAATTTAATTGAAATTAAATGTCCAGTGTTAGGAAAGGAAAAAACAATTAAAGACGTTTTGCCAAGTTTGAATTATTTAAAATTTCATGGTGGATATGTAGAATTAAAAGAAAGACATCATTATTACGCCCAAATTCAATTAGGAATGTGCATTTTAAATTTAAAGCAGTGTTTCTTTGTTGTATACTCGTCATATGACAATACTTGTTTTATAATAAATGTAGATTTTAATCCCATTTTTGCACGTGAGCTAATTATTTCTTTGAAACATGTTTATTTCAACGAAATATTACCTAGATTAGAATAATATTTTACTTTATTTTTATAGTTTTTTACTTTTTTATTATTTTATATCATAGTGATATTTTTGTTGCAGAATGAATTTTTTTATATATTTTTGTATTTATTTTATTATTATTGTGTTAAGATGATACTTGTTTTGTTGTGAAATACATGTATATATTTTATATTTATTTTTTATATGTACATATAAATACAAAATAGAAATTAGAATATATTCTGTGTTTTATATTTCATAATACCTATAAATATCTTAACTTGTTGGCACACATTTTATTCGATAAGTGTAACAAATTTAAAATTTACTATCGGATAAAATGGGTGAAGATAAATTTACAAGTCCACAAATAACAGTCATAATATCATCAATGTAAGATACTAAAGAAAAATCTAATTTATTACTAAAGATTTTAAATTTTTTTTATTCTTTGAATTGCACGCTCAACGTGCACCCTTGCGCGTGCAATGTCCGCTGTCAGTCTTGCTTCCATTTTTGAAAATTGTTTTTTATTTCTAAGAAATGGTGGACGAATTAATTTAATGCCATAATTTAAGCATTCCTGCTCAATTAAAATTCCTTTGTCCACCATAACCGCATCTCTATATGGTTCTAAATTGTCTAAAAAGTTTTCATTATTGACAATGGCTTTATCTGAAACTCTACCACCATAGGCAGAGCTTTTAAAACAAATCATTCCTGCAGGTGTAACACCTATTAAAAATTTTATGGTATGTCTTTTTTTGTAATGTGAATATGTTTTTATTCTGCAAGTTAAGCAATTTGACTTTTGAAGATCTATTTCTGTGCAATCTAAAATAACTCTAACATTTTTAAATTTTTCAAAACATTTTGGTATATTAAGTACATGTTGTTCTCTGTCTGGTAAAATAATTACGGTTTTTAAAATAAATGCTAATGATTCCAAAGTTTCATAAAAATACCTACGGGCATTAGTATTCGGTATGTTAAAGATTGTGGCAATTACTTTAAATGTACTATCAGTTTTTAACTTAAACAAACAGAGCATCAATTTTTCTCTAATTAATACTTTTGAGATATTCAAAAAATCAAGGCATAATTCTATGGAAAGGAATATATCCTTTGTTACACCCGTGAATGATAAAAAGCTGTCTTGTATAAAAACATTGTCAATAATTGAAAACTTTGCATTAACACCTATATCAACTTGACATTGCTTGTTTGAAAAGGAAGCCCTACTACTTCCAACTACATGCACAAGTTCTTTGTTTTGCACGTTTTCCTCTTGCTGTTGCTCAATTTCTGGAATTTTTATACTTTCTTCTTCTCTTTCTTTCCTATAAACAATTTATAAAAAAATATATAATATTAAAGAATAATAGTTATTACTTACAGGTAACGTCTCTCTATTTTTCTTCTTTGTACAGGGGTTCTGTCAAATCTTCTTTGCGGTAATTTTTGGCTGGGTACAGCATTTCTTTTTAATATTTTTTTTTTAATGACTACAAAAACAATATAATAATGTTTTGAAGCATAAATTTTTATAAATACTTACATGGAATAAAATCGCTAGATAAGAAATGTTGCGAACAAACGTTCATGAACGGTGAAACATTCTTTCCGATTTTTAATACGATTTTCCACTTATTTTTTAACATTTCTTTTTTTGGGAAATAATGCAAAGATATGTCAGCACTTGCATAATTATTGCACTGCGGTACAGAACAATATCTTTTTGATTTGCTGGTCATTTTAATGTTGTTGTACACTTATAACCCTGTACAACAGCACAACGTTTTCCCTACAACTTATATGTTTTATTTTGCCACCAGATGTCAGACACTTTGTTGGCTCTTACCAATAGATATAGAGTTAAAGAATGGGCTACTTGCGTACCTTTTTTTAATTTAATATTTTTGAAGAGAAGGTAAAAACTTGCTACCCATATTTTTTCTTTTGACAAAATTTTTATTAATTAGCCAGAAAATAATAATGAAATTTGATTATTTGAATTCCCGCCATGTATGACGTAGAATTACGCCGCACCAATGAATAGTCGTAAAGCCACAGCGTGGTGCCGTCCCATAGTAATGGTATGTTTGTGCGGGTAATGTAGATCACCTGTTTGACGTTCCAATAATAGTTTGGAGGTTAGTATTTTAGTTTATCTTTTTGGTATCGACATTTTAAATTACAAGTAACTACCTATGTGTTTATTTATAAAGTAATTAATGTATTTGAGAGACCAGAGAGAGAAAAATGAACTAATGTCAAATTCAAATTAAAACTTTCTCGCGCGCCATGCCATCTATTAATAACATTTTTAAACATGCTTCCCCTCCCTTAGTTAAATATAAAGACGTCACAGAAAATTTTCTTTCTTAATTTAGTAAAAAATAAGTAATTATTTTAAAATAAAATTTATATTTTTATATATGTTTTCAATATAACTTTACGTGTATAGTGACAGAAATCGGATTTTCAGTACCACGCAAGTAGCCCATTATAAAAAAAATAACTTTCAAAAACTAGTCAGCTTTGCTATAATCACGGAAACAGTTGATATATTCAAAAAATTCTAATTGACAGATGTCAGTGTCAAATGTGTTACAATTTTTCTGGATATTTCCAAAGAACTTTCGGTATGAGATTTGTACAAAATACATCAAATTGGCGGAAAATCTTGTGCTGGCCATAACAGATTTTTTTACCTTCCGGCACCTTTAGGTAAGGAAGGTATTCTCCTGAATAAACATTATCGTAGCTCACTTGGTGTATATCTATTAAAAAATCTGATGTGGCCAGCACATGACCACCCGCCAATTCCATGTTTAAAATAGCAATGAGCTTTAAGTAAAGTTTCACTTCCGATTGATCGTTTGTAAACAAAATCTAATTTGTTGTTCCAATAAATAGAAAAGTTTGTAATACGAAATTTTGGATTATATTTTATTATGTTTTTCCTGAAAAATCTGTTAGAGGTTCAAATTAAGTACGTCATCCGGTTTATCATATATAGTCAAAATCTAATATGTTGTTTCAAATTATATAAGAGTATTAAATACCAACTTTGCGAAGTTTTGGATCATTAATATATTTTAAGGAAAAATCATCACACACACACATTATTGTTAAAATCATCACCAACTTCCTTATGCTCTAAAACGCAATCTGTGTAAATTTTTCGCCGTACATTATCCACTTCGTAAATATGTAGTTGCAAACTATTATTTGACACTTTGAAATCAAGTTCTTATTGATAGCTGTTTAATATATAATGCTGCAAACATCAAACTTAAATCGAAGTATCCTATACATCTAATATTTATGTATGATGGAAAATATATTATTTTTACAAACCTTAATTTCATTAGAATCATATTTAAACTACTAAATTCTTCTTAACACAGTTTCATTATTAATTTTAATGTAATTGCTTCGTGACAGTGACATTTGTTTAAATATGTCAAATTTGTTATTAAAGTATTGTTTTTGTTTGACGCAGAGGCAAAGTGATGTACAAAAATAAATTATTTTATAATATAATATAAATAACTAAATAATAACTAATAACTAAATGCTATTATCGTAGAATTGAAGATTGTGCCATTATATTCAATTTGTATTGGTAAAAGTTGCTAAAAAATGATATTCAATGAATTTTTTGCAAGAAAAACTGTTAAAAGCTTGTATAAATGATACTTCCGGTTATCCGAAATACACTAAAAACTAATGAGCTCTTCCTACATTAGTATAGAATGAGTACACAAAATTTCAAAATATTCTGATTGATAGTATCTGAGTAACACACACATACATACATACATACACACACATACATACACACACACATACATACATACATACATACAGACAGACATCATTGTAAAAATGATAAAATCGGATTCTGGGGACATCAAAACGTGCTTATTTACTAAAATCTCTCTATGCGATTTTTAGCACGATCCCTATACCTCCCTTACCTAGGGTAGCGGGAGGTAAAAATGTAAAACAGGCTCGTTGAAATAAAATGGATACCCTTCTTTTATTGAAAGTAATAACATTAAACCAACTTCAAATCTACACATTATGTATGTTTAATAATCTATTCTAATATATTCCGAATCCAATCAGTATAAACACTAATCCGAGTAAAAAGTGTCACTGAGTCATAGGCAGAGCCACAATCATGTATGGGTCCTGGTCCTATGCTAACAATCCCAGTAATATAGTACTTCTCTTTGTAGTTCGCTGTCCAGGGAAATACTACTCCACTGCCACTATCGCGTGTACACGTACCGGTTCCTATAAACAAATCAAAAATAAGGGCCATTCTTGCGACCTCTAGTCAAAGTATCGGTTATGCGTTATGAAACCAGAGGAAGATGATACGTCTAGAAGGGTTATTCTTAACGGATGTAACAAATTAAACCATAGATAGGTCTATTCTCTAAAAACCTGCTTAATTTTATCAGCCTCTAAAATTATGTTCAACTAGCGGCCCGTCAAAATTTTTGCCACATTTTGGTATTCTGCATCATACTATTTTAGCAGTCGGTTAGTTTTAACAATTTTAACGGTTCCGCTAAAATATGTTGTGAAGTTATGTACATATAGGCACAAAACGTGTGTCTTTGACGAATTCTCAGCGGTACTTTATCCACATAACTTAAGATTGTATAAAATTTTGACATTTGTTGACAAACATGTCTCGTTCAAAACGGATGGACAAAGAAGCAAAAAAAAGTTTTAATCAATTATTTAGAGGAAAATAGAGAATTAGTAAATAATACGAAACTAAACCCAACTAATTACGAAAGTGTAGCAAAAAATGGAAATATTTAACAAATCTGTTAAATAATAACGAACTCGGTCCTACAAAAACGGTTCAACAATGGAAAGAAGTAAATTTTTAGCTTTTATGCCTGTAGAATTAGATATTATCATATATGAGTTAGAATTTATATGTTGAAAGTATAAAAGTTATATTAATTACGCATTTTATTCATATTTTGCTTTATATTAATAAATTTTTAAATATCAAAAAGGATGGGAAGCAAAATTATTTAAAATAAAGCAATAATAGCTATAAATAAATTAACATAAGTTGCTAAATATAATAATTTACGCCTACCGTTGTTGTATTGGGTAATATTTTTCAATTAAAACCAAACCGATTAAGTTTTGTAATGCCATTTTGACATTTCACAAAATAACGGCACTGTTCTACTGTCCTCTAAATTTTTATAAATAGCGGATTATTTTAACTCTAACCGCTAAAATTTAGCAAAAACTTAGGTACAGAATACGAAGTGAAGTTTAACTGGCGTTAAAAAAATAACTGCCTCTAAAATTTAACGCTTTTAATAGAGAATACACCTAAGAGGGTGTTAAAAGAAAAGGGTAAAAAAAAATAAAGGCATACAGTACTGAACAAAATGAGTAAATAGTATATTATACGCCAAGGTTGAGACGATAATCATTATTGACCCAGCGCCAAAATTATAACCCGAGGGCAAAGCTACTAGCACATAAATTCTATTTGAATTTTTTTTATTGATAATAACAATCATTTTGACATGAATCATTACGTTACTTGTTTGTTAATTGTTAATATTCTCAAAAACAAAGTAGGTTGCATTTGTTTTTATAGCTGACGTTTCAATCATTAGGCAATCCAGAACACGTGACTATTTAAAGGTCCAATATGGCGGCAGAGGGCAAACATTGCGCTGTTTCATTCCTTGTTTTGCTGTTGTTTGCAATAATTTTCAGTAATTCTACGTGATCGTGTGTGATTGAATAGTTGGTGTATTCCGTGATTTATTCTTTTGTATTTATGCCATTAATTGGTAAATATATTTTTAGTAACATTTGTGTAAATTAACTAATATAAATTTGTAGAATACAATACACAGAAGCAAAAGAATTGAAATTTTGTCTAATTATATTTAGATATTATTTTATTAGGCAATATGTCTATAATTCAGTATAATATACAAATCTTACTTTAGCATTTTAACTAATCCGAAATAGATAATAAATATTTTGTAAAAAATCGTTAATTTAAATATGCAAATGGTTACTTTAATTACTTATTTTATTTTACTGTATTTTGGCTTCATTATGTTTGTCATGCAATTTTTGGTAAATTTGTCTAATGAATTAGGTAATTAAATAGAAAATTTAAATACATATTTAGTTCATTTCTTTATTTATATTTAGTTCAATACTTACTACGATATAAACGTAATCATTTCATCTAATGTTGTATTTAATTTTACTATAATTTGTTATTACAAATTTAGAAAACTTAACTAAATTAACTTAGATATTTGAATGAAACATTAGAAGGCTGAAAAATAAGGAATTTAGTTAATTTAGCTACAATTTAGATGTTTTTTCTTTCTGTCTGTCTGTAATAAAATTTCATATTTATTAATGATGGAGAAGGAGCGTCCAGATGTTGGACGTCGTTATATGGAGAAAATAGAAACTATTAACTACATAGATCTGTTCACAATTTCTGACCAAAATGTGGATTTTGGAATAGATGCTGTATCCCCAGTTTCCAGTGTCAAGTATGGATATTGTGTCGTATTTAGTATCAATACGCAGTAGTTACACTGTACAGCAAATGATAGCTTACAAATCCCTGGAAGCATATAAATATTTTGAAGCTGGATTTACAAAAATACACTGCATCAAATTGGATAACGTTTTTGTTCTTATTGGAAAAGTAAAGTTTCGCTACACACATACAACTAACGATTATTTTATTACTAGGTTCTGTTCCGAAGATTAATTTTTTCCATAATTGACTCATAATTTACGCTCGCTACAACTGTACAATGGGATGGGACCTAATATTCTCTAGTGACTATAATAAGATCTAAGATATAAACAAATCACACTATTTTCACTGTCATTTATTTAAAAATACCTTTCAATTTTCGAACTTTGGTGTAATTTAAATGAATTGGTTAAAATTTTAATGGTGGATAAAACGTTATATGTAGGGTATTTGTGTTTTTGTTCCGTTTTATCCACTCGAGAAAATTAAAGGTTCGAACTTATTTTCACATTCTTTGGTGGATAAAACGCTTCTTAAAACAAATAAATAACTGTTGTCAATACTTACTAAATCCCTATATACTATAATATTTATAAAAATCGTCCAAAAATCAAGGTTTAGCACAAGCAAAGTTCTTACTTTAACATGTGAAAAACTTATGACAGCTCAATGTTTGCCCTCTGCCGCCATATTGGAACGAAGTGTGACGTAGTGTTGGATTGCCTAATTTCGCTGGTTTGTTAACCTCACTTATGAGCCTTGATTTGTTTTTTATTGAATTATTTAATAACAGTAGATTGTGTTATTAGGATTAAAAGTGAGACTTTGTTTGATGAGCAATTAGTTTACATTTGCGAGGCGAAGCGCAGCGAAGCCGAGCGAAACAAAAATTGCGAATCAAACAAAGACACTTTTAATCAGAATAACACATACTATTTTTTCTTCAACCGAAATAAATATGATGAATACATACATCTAAATACAATGAAGACAAGTTTTCGAAATGTAAAGCTCAGCGGGTAGTTAGCCATGACTTTTGTTTTGTTTACATATTTCTTTGTTCTGTGCTGTCAAGTAGCAAAATTGTATAAATATTCGTATTTGCATTTAAATTTTGATTTAAAATGTCTGGATTTGAAGAATCTGATTTACCATTTGATATTGAAGAAAGTGCAAAAGAAATACATAGCGGTAAATTTATTGCCATCAAAATCGCGTAAAGTTTACGAGTGCGCATATAATCGTTTCATGGAATTATTTGCTATACAGGATTAAAAGTACTTTTAATACATGTATGTAAAAGTGTTACCTAGCAACAGTTACATTTTTATACTAGTAACAAACAGCCCGATTCACAGAAAAGTTTAAGCTAATCCTCATTTTTGGATTAGCGAATACTACTCTAATTTTGACAGTTTATATCTTAAAATATAGTTAACCTATTCCTAGTATCTACCTTTATTGATAATATGAAAATTAAATTTTAAATACCGGAATAGAATATAATTCATTAATCCAAAAATGAGGATTAGCTTAAATTCTTTTGTGAATAGGGCTGAAAAAGATTAACTTTTAAAACAAAAAACAGTATTAAAAGCATAGCCTTTTAATACGGTTGAAGAAAAAAACACTTTATGCTGTTACAGTCAGCAGCGTAATTAGTTTATTATTATTTTTAAATAAATATATTGAAATGTATGTACAAATACAAAAAAAAAAAATAGTGATTTATTCATTGCTACATCTACACATGTTTTACTTCTTCACGTCATCAAAACAGCACAGTGGCAAGGCTGGCGGAGCGAGGCGGCAGCATAGGTTAATTTAAAATTACGCGGCAAATTTAAATTATATACTTAATGAGTTAAATAATATTTGGATTTGGAGGCTTGAGTTTGAATGAAAAGTGACAGTTTGCATTAATGACCTAGGTTAATAATAAATGATTATTGACCTAGGTAACCATGGTTACAAGCAAGCAGTAGTGAAAAACAATTTCTCATGTCAAATAAAGGTAAATAATAGTAAGTTCCTAGGCTAGTAGTGAAAAAAAAAATTAATCAACTTGGGGTCGATCTCCAATAATTTCCGAGATACATGCCCAGTTGCACCAACAAGACTTAAATTTTAATCTACGTTTAAACGAAAAAAATGCAAATCGTAGTTTTGAAAGTAATGTATTATAATTCATTTGATATTTAATTCCGATGCAATATTGTCAATTTAAACCATGTTTAATATTTAATTTACGTTGATGCAATCGGCAACAGTGTGTTTAAAAAATCCTAACGCGGAGTAGGCTATGAACAAAAAAAAACATGTCAATTTAATTATTTAACTATCAAGTGTGTTAATGGGGTCCCGTGGCCGCGTGCCTGAGTGTCTGGTCGCGAACCTGGAGGAACCGGGTTCGATCCCGACCGGCGCACAAATATTTCCAATTTTAAATGGCAGAAAAGTGACCCCTGTAGTGCACTCTCCACACCAGCTATGAGTGCCCGTGAGGTGACGCCTGGTAAGCGCCCACACGGTAAAATATATCGTCATCATTGCCGATGTCTACATATGTGTAGATAATATAGTTAATATAAATATCTATATTTTGTATTTGAAACGTTTTTCTCAATTAATAATAGTTTAGAAGTTATTTGAAAAAGAAAAAATCAACAATAATCAGTTTTTCGTCATTATCTAGTGCCCTATGAGAATTTTTGGAAAAACAAAAGCACATCTGAGATGGCCTCCCAAACGCGCACAAAAAGTTCCATTTAACCGACATCGTATCTCTTATAGTTCTCGAGATCCCAATGGTGGCACCTCTAAATGGGACACACTGTATATATATATATATATATACCGAGAGTTTTTTTTTATCAGTGAACATGGGCTATGTCATTACCATAGTTACATTTAAAATGATTGACAGCAATGTATTATCGCGTTTTTTACCTCTCGCTAAGAGAGGTATTGGATTCATGCTAAAATTCGCATATCCAGATTTTATTGAATAAGCACGATTTCAGGTCCCTAGAATCCGATTATAACATTTTTAAAATGATGTCTGTGTGTGTGTGTGTGTGTGTGTGTGTGTGTGTGTGTGGATGTGTGTGTGTGTGTGTGTGTGTGTGTGTGTATGTATGTATGTATGTATGTATGTCTGGATGTCACGATTCCTCTAAAACTATAATACTTAAAAAATATTTAACTTCAGCTAATCTGACATTCCTGGGAAGAGCTGAAGAGGTTTTGGTAACAATTGAACAACCGGAAGTAGTAGTTTCTTAGAAAAAATCTTCTAAATATAATTTTTTGGGAGTTTTTTTTGAAGAACATACAATTCTCCATCTAATACACTTAAAAAATTTATTATATCTTGTATAGATTTAGAGATAAAGACTTCTATAATTTATAGAGTAAACTAATCGCAGAGGCCAAGGCACTAAGGAAACCATTTGACAAATTCCAATGTTTATAACATGACACATGTCATTGTCAAATATCAACAGTTTTAGTGGCATTCTGATAGCTTTTTCTGGGAAGTATATTTAACTTTTCTTATTGTTTTATTAATTAAATATTTGAAATTATAGGTAAAAATGTGGTAAAATGCATATATCCATCTGAAATACCGCCAATCTGGTTAATGAATTGGAACAATCTTTGACATTTAGAAACTTCCTCATACAATGAAAAATAGATATAATTAGAATTATATGTGTGCAGAAGACAAGTTAAATATAATAAAAAACAATATTTGGGTAATGTTCTGTAAGATTTTGTTATAAAACGACGGTTCGAAAGCGAAGTGCAATACAATACTTATATAGCCTAATATGGAAATGGCGAGAGGTCTTGTGCTGGCCACAACAGATTTTTTTAAACTGGACATAGGACGTGACATTTAGTATATCTGTCAATGTCATCAAATTGTCATATTTCAAAATGTATACAGTTGAAGAAAAAGTTCAAATTGTATGGTATAATTCTATACTCTGACATAAGCCTAAGGCAAGAAATAATTAATATATATTATATTTTATCCCTATTTTTTAATTGATCAATATTAATTTTGTCACCATTGTAAATACAATTTTTTAAATGGCCCCAAAGAAAAAAAAATCGTTTGGTGCAAGATCTGGTGGCATTGCAGGCCACTCCACTTCTTTCTCCACCACGTCCTATCCAGCGTTGGGGGAATACCTGTTGCAGATATAAGTGAACATTTTGACGACTCCAATACCTGCAATTTTGTGAATTTACTTCCCGGTTAATATAAAATGTCGCTTCATCCGTAAATAAAATTCGATCCCGTAATATTTCCCCACTATTAATTTTGTTCATCATATCTTCGCAAAAGATATTTCTTCCTTCTATATCGTTGTGTAATAACTCTTGGTGATTTTGATATTTAAAAATCTTAAAATGTTCTTGTCTTAAAACCTTGTATACTAGTATTCTTAATTTCAGAAAAAAAAATTGTTGACAAGGTGTTGTCACTTTCAATTAATTGCATAATTTCTTGTTTCTTACTATTAACTACAGTACTTGGTCTGATTTTCTTCTTGTGCTGTTTATTGACGCATCCTTTAGTTCTGTAGTCATTGTAAATTTTTCTTATAGTTGTTGGACTGGGTCGCTTATTAAAAGTTAATGCACATAAGTCAGAAACTTATTGTAGACTCGTTATAATTACTCCAATTTACAATTTGAACTTTTCTTTTACTGTATACATTTTGAAGTATGACAATTTGATGACATTGACAGATATACTAAATGTCACGTCCTATGTCCAGTTTTTTAAAAAATAGCGATAATGCATTGCTGTCAATCATTTTAAATGTAACTATGGTAATGACATACGCCCATGTTCAGTGATAAAAAAAAACTCTCGGTATATAACTAAATATTCAAGACTTACCGTTTGCGAAACTAACGCAAAACTTATCCGCAGTAACATATCTGACAAAGCCTTGAGGAACCATACGTATACACTCTTCGGTATCCAAATATGAAGCTGTCAAATTCTTCAAACTATCACCATCTTTTGATCCCCATCCAGCAACCTACAAATAAAATTATACTAAAAATCCTAATTCGGAGTAGGCTATGAACACAGAAACATGCCTGATAATTATTTAATTCAAAAGTCAGATTTTCAAAATTGATCGTGATATGTTATCTTGGGAAAATTTTTTGGTTAAAAATCACCCAATTGAATCCCTGTATTTCTGATCACGTGTGTGAAAGTAACCAATCAAAACAAACACTGCTAATTATCCTATGCCAACTATCACAATTATTGAAACTACATTAAAAATAATTTTAAAAAATTAACGCCCGTATTACAAGCGTACTTTTATAATAAAAGCGCTTTTATAGAGTACAGGTGTCTCATTTTCGATGTTTTTTTAGGGTAAATATTACTGATACAGCAAAATCGTTTACAGATTCCAGGGTCAACTTTTTACCTCTCGCTAAGAGATGTATTGGATTCATGCTAAAATTCGCATATCCAGATTTTATTGAATAAGCACGATTTAAGGTCCCTAGAATCCGATTATAACATTTTTAAAATGATGTCTGTTTGTGTGTGTGTGGATGTGTGTTTGTGTGTGTATGTATGGATGTTGGAGGGACGATTCCTCAAAAACTATAAGACTTAAATAATATTTAACTGCAGTTTCCTCAATCTGACATTCCTGGGAAGAGCTGAAAAGGTTTTGGTAACAATTGAACAACCGGAAGTAGTAGTTTCTTAGAAAAATTCTTCTAAATATAATATTTTGGGAGTTTTTTTTTATTAAAAATTGAAGAACATAAAATTCTCCATCTAATACACTTAAAATTTTTATTATATCTTGTAGAGATTTAGAGATAAGGACACTATAATTTATACAATAATCGGATGTAAACATCGCATCATACAATGAAAAATAGATATAATTAGAATTATATGTGTGCAGAAGACATGTTAAATACAATAAAAACAATATTTGGGTAAAGTTCTGTAATTTTTACCTTCCGTCACCTTTAGGTAAGGAAGGTATTGTCTTTGGTCAAAAAATTTGGTGGTGAGTTTTTAATGAATAAGCACGTTTTAGGGTCCCTACAATACAAATTTACTATTTTTAAGATGATGTCTGTATGTATGTGTGTGTGTGTGTGTGTGTGTGTGTATGTGTATCCGTGTGTGTGTGTATGTGTGTCCGTGTGTGCCGGTTAGGCAAGAATAAATACAGGTGTCTCAATAAGCTTGCTCACTATTGGTAACTTTTTTATTTGAAGAGATACGAAGTTGGTTAAATGAGCAAAATTGTGCCATTTTATATTAGAAAATTGATCATGTAGACAAAATAAATATATATATATATATATATATGTAGAGTGCCAAATATACTGTAGTATAATAAACCACTCTACACTTGTATAATCGTCAAATTAAAACTTGTATAATTAAAATATAAACATAAATGGATAATGATTAATTAGAAGCAAAAACGAAATAAACACTTTTTATTATTATTTATAAACAACGTTCAACTTGTTATTATTTTTCTGATCGAACATACTTGATGTTTTATCATTTCTAGATTGCTAGATCATAACATATATATATATACAGGGTGTCCCATTTAAGGTACGAATGCATTGGTATCTCGAGAACCGTAAGAGCTACGAGGTTGGTTAAGTTAGACAAAAGTTGCCCCATTAGGAGGCTATTTTAATGGTGTTTTGTTATTTTTGAAAAAATGTATAGGTCACTAGATACAGGTGAAAATGTAAATTTAGTGATTTTCTTTTTTTGCTTATAACTTTGTTATATGAAATAATACGAGATTCTGGTTTGCACTTTCTTAAGGCACTTTTGTATGGTGAATTTGCAGAAGTTCTCAAATTTTTTTTATATCTAACCATTTACGAGTTACTGATGGCAACTTTTATTTTTCATATGGAGATCATATTAAGCTATAGCATTTTTAAATGGAGATTTTTTTTAGCTTTACAATGATATAAAACAATAATAATTTATTTTTATAATTAACAGAAAAATTAATAAAAATTGTTATTTATACTAAAATTAAATTGAAAAAAGTAAATCGAAGACTGCTATGGAAACAACAAACAACAAAAAAGTGCAACAATTGAATTTCTGAATTTTACTTGACAGTAGTAGATTATTACGAGTAATAAAAATGAATTTTTCTCGTTGGGAAAAATATGATATGTTGAGTTGTTACATTCGTTGTCAAAGTTCGTTTATTACTCGTAATAATCTACTATTGTCAAGTAAAATTCAGAAATTCAATTGTTGCACTTTTTCGTTGTTCGTTGTTTCCATAGTAGCTTTCGATTTACTTTTTTCAATTTAATTTTAGTATAAATAACAATTTTTCTGTTAATTATAAAAATAAATTATTATTGTTTTATATCATTGTAAAGCTAAAAAAAATCTCTATTTAAAAATGCCACAGCTTAATATGACCTCCATATGAAAAATAAAAGTTGCTATCAGTAACTCGTAAATGGTTAGATATATAAAAAAATTGAGTACTTCTGCAAATTCACCATACAAAAGTGCCTTAAGAAAGTGCAAACCAGAATCTCGTACTATTTCATATAACAAAGTTATAAGCAAAAAAAGAAAATCGCGAAATTTACATTTTCACCTGTATCTAGTGACCTATGCATTTTTTCGCAAATAACAAAACACCATTAAAATAGCCTCCTAATGGGGCAACTTTTGTCTAATTTAACCAACCTCGTAGCTCTTACGGTTCTCGAGATACCAATGCATTCGTACCTTAAATGGGACACCCTGTATATATATATATATATATATTTTAAATGGAACCATATATTTTTTTATTATCTTATTGGAAAGAGTATTTTTTTCTTTTTCCAATAAGGTAATATTGATTCTTTATTTGTTTGACGTTTAATAATTTCTCCCGTAAAGTTCTCTGTGTTTAATAACTTAACAAATGAAGAAAAGTTAGATATGATCTTGCTATATGGATAGTTTTATCTAGACACCAGTTACGTAGAACGGTTGGCTCCAAAAGAGCTGAAATATGCGAAATAAATAATAGCTTTCAATTTGAATATTTTCTATATATTTTTTTTATTATTACTGTAAAATAAGTTAATAAAATAATAATTTTATAAAAAACAAATGTTTCCATGGTTTACTTGACTAAATAAACTAATAAAAGATAATTTTTATTTTTAAAAGTAAATTCGTTTATTTGAAAAAATTGTACATAGACAACATTACCTTTTTGGAAAGAGAAAAAAATACTCTTTCCAATAAGATAATGAAAAATATATGGTTCCGTTTAAAAAATATATATTTTGTCCCAAATTTTGAGAACCGCTGACACAATTTTTATTTTGTCTACATGACCAATTTTCTAATACCGTGAGTATTGTTTAACGTGAAACAATGGGTTTGTCATATCCATGGTTACGGCTTGATATTTGATTGACAGCAATGTATTTGCCCGTTCCATTTAAAATGAAACATAGGGAACGAATTTGACATTTGATAAGACGTCAACAGAGGTTAATTTTGTTTAAATAATTATACCTGCATTCTAAATTAAAATTAGTTGTAGAAAAAATATAGTGTGCACCTTGTGCCCGAGTAGTTTTCTGACTCGGCTAAATTTCTTACAATATTTAAATATCATGCTTCTGTCAAATTCATTCCGCATGTGTCATTTTAAATGAGACAGACAAATATATTGCAGTCAATCAAATGTCAAATCATAACTTATAGGAAAATTCAACGGTTATCAGTCATATTGACAAGATATCATTAGAGGTTAATTTTGTTTAAATGATTATACCTGTTTTCTAAAAATTAAATTTAGATGAAGAAAAAATGCTGTGTGCACCTTGTGCCCGGAATATGTTTAGTACTCTGGAGTGGTTTTCTGACTCCGCTACATTTCTTACAATATTTAAATATAATGCTTTTGTCAGATTCGTTCCCTATGTTTCATTTTAAATGTAACGGGCAAATACATTGCTGTCAATCAAATATCAAGCCGTAACCATGGATATGACAAACCCATTGTTTCACGTTAAAAAATACTCACGGTATAAAATGACACAATGGGCTACTTGCATGGTACTGAAAATCCGATTTCTGTCACTATATACGTAATGTTATATTGAAAACATATATAAAAATATAAATTTTATTTTAAATTAATTATTTGTTTTTTATAAATGAAAGAAATAGGCCTTAAGGATCACGGAGAATATTAAATAAACGACGAAAGAAATTATGAAAAATTCAATGACTCTGCAGGGATTTGAACCCCGGACCTTCTCATTTCTAGCGAGACGCTCTACCAACTGAGCCACAGAATCCGCAGAGCGTCTCGCTAGAAATGAGAAGGTCCGGGGTTCAAATCCCTGCAGAGTCATTGAATTTTTATAATTTCTTTCGTCGTTTATTTAATATTCTCCGTGATCCTTAAGGCCTATTTCTTTCATTTATAACTTCTGGTAGGATCAAAAATAGTTTATTTCAACTATTTGTTTTTTACTAAATTAAGAAAGAAATTTTTCTGTGACGTCTTTATATTGAAATGGGGAGGGGAAGCATGTTTAAGAATGTTATCAATAGATGGCATGGCGTGCGAGAAAGTTTTAATTTGAATTTGACATTAGTTCATTTTTCTCTCTGTCTGGTCTCTCAAATACATTAATTACTTTATAAATAAACACATAGGTAATTACTTGTAATTTAAAATATCTATACCAAAAAGATAAACTAAAATACTAACCTCCAAACTATTGTTGAAACGTCAAACAGGTGATCTACATTACTCGCACAAACATACCATTACTATGGGACGGCACCACGCATGGCTTTGCGACTATTCATTGGTGCGGCGTAATTCTACGTCATACATGGCGGGAATTCAAATAATCAATTTTCATTATTTTTTTCTGGCTAATTAATAAAAATTTTGTCAAAAGAAAAAATATGGGTAGCAAGTTTTTACCTTCTCTTCAAAAATATTAAATAAAAAAAAGGTACGCAAGTAGCCCATTTTGCTCATTTAACCAACCTCGTATCTCTTCCAATAAAAAAGTTACCAATAGTGAGCAAGCTTATTGAGACACCTGTATATTATGTATGATCGCGGTACTTCAGTAATCTAGGGCCAGAGATGCGCTGCAATTATGCCTGTAATTAAAGACAAATACCTTTCCTAAAGAACCATCGGGCTTAAGTTGCTCTTTTTCGAACTCCCTATTCCAATCCACACAAATTGGTTGCACTGCATTTGACAACTCAAATGGATACTGCACCACTAGAATAGCTATATCTGCTTGTTTATTACGTATATCATACAGTGGAGAAACGAAAATTTGTTTTACCTTAAAAAAATGCATTTGCAACATTTCATTATGAAATAATTTGGAATAACTTACTTGACGCCTTTGGGCATAAAAATCGTTAGAAGAATTGTAAGAGCCATGATATTTTCCAGCTCCTATATATAAATCACTGACAGCTAAACGTCGACGGTTTACAATGCAATGTGCGGCTAAAATAGTAAAAATTTGATGATTGCACACAAATAAGGGGCAATAAGGAGGTCCTCCAACATGTTAACAAATGGGGTCCTATACCATTTTTCTTTTATTTTTTTTCCTGTAAGAACAGGATAAAATAAGAACTTCAGTGCAAACGCGACTAAAAAATTTTACGTAATAAGCGAGATATGAATTTTTAAAGTTTAAGAATTTGTGCGTGACGTAGCGGGTACTAACGAGTGATCGACAAACAATGGGACAAACTGTTAGTTATACTGTTATACTAGAAACATTTTTTTTCATGTTTGCATAGCTGAAATGTTTTTATATAAAAACTTATACGTTATATTTACGAAGAAATTATTATTAAGTATAAATAACATAAATAATAAGCATTTAACAAGGATTTCTTCCTAATAAATTACAGAACATTGAAACAGTTTGACAATATTAGTACACAAAGTATGACGACGGATGGCGCTAATGTTTGCCTGTTTTGAAGTTTCAATATTAATTTAATTCATATTACAAATTGATTTATTTATAAATACATGATTATTGTTAATATTACTAGATGTTAAAATTAAACAAATTCATCAAACACAAAATTGTTAAATGTTTTGTTAGGTTATAGAACATCATGACATTTCATATTCTTTCAAAGGTGACCGCTACAGACGCGCGAATCTTCTTTTTAAAATCAGGCGACCAATCAAATTCTTAGTACCTAACACGTCATACCCAATTAGTAATCAGGTTCAATCGCTTGTAATTTGTGACCTAGTTAATATTTAAAGAAAATTTTTTCACTAATACTCATTAATTTATGTATATTTTCGTCTTCTTATTTAAGATAGTTAAAATATGACTATGGTATAGGACCCTATTAAAACATGGATCATTTACAGTAATATTAAAACTAGATCTGAATGAAATGATCATGTAGTACGCAGCCTATACAGGGTGTCTCTTAAATTGGGGGACATGGCTTAACCACAGATTCCTGAGGCTAAAATAAGACGATTTAACCAATCTTGCTTCTACCGGAAAGTGTACCATTTAGCTAGAATTCTGCTTCAAAGTTCTTCGAAAAAAAATTAATTTTGCTTATAATAACAGAACGCTTTATTTGATTTGGATGAAATTTGGTATGATAGTTCATATGGTTATAAGTCATCTTTTAAGATGATACTTGTTATTAATGAGCCACTAGTGTATGAAACTTAGATGTCCCAACATTAATTAGGCCGTAACTTTTTAATGGACAGGCCGAAAACATGAAATTATTTTTCTTCAGAAAGATACATGCAATAGTAAACTTTTCTCTCTCTATGTAATTTGTGATATCTGTTACGGTTCACACAGAAAAAAATAAAATATGAGTGTCTGCACTGCTAAATTTTTAAAATAAATTTAATCTAGCAGACTATCCAAATGTCAAACACCTAATTTTTAATGACAGTAGCAAGTTGACAATCTTCACAACTTGTTTAGGAGTAAGCTGAGATATGTAATCGTCTTATTTATAATAATAGTAGTAAAATACTATTAGGCCGAACAAACGGATGTTACTAATTTTAGAGTATTGCGAAGAAATTTTTGGCAACCCGTAAAACAATTGTTACTGTCATTAAAAATTACTTGTTTGACATTTGGATAGACTGCTAGATTAAATTTATTTTAAAAATTTAGCAGTGCAAACACTCAGATTTTATTTTTTTCTGTGTGAACCGTAACAGATATCACAAATCACACAGAGAGAGAAAAGTTTACTATTGAATGTATCTTTCTGAAGAAAAATAATTGGTGGTTCACTAATAATAACAAGTATCACTTTAAAAGATGACATAACCATATAAACTGTCATACCAAATTTCATCCAAATCGAATAATGCGTCCGATTATTATAAGCAAAATTATTTTTCTACAGTCACTATAGAAAGTAGCCATTTGCGCTCTCTTTTGTCAACGCAAAATGTCACTTTGCCGCTCATGCGCGACAAAGTAGTAAAAACGCACGCTGTCCAAATTTCTAAGTATACAATGTTGAGAAATGTCACTTGTCTACATTCTTAATGAAAATGTTTAGTTAGGAACTGTAATTACACATTTATCACGTTCACAAGTCAATTTGACATATGTTCTGTCGGTATTTAACATAACCTAACAAAATGCCACACTGCTGTGAAAATGAAATAGGGCATTCATTTACAAAAACAAAAGTATAAAATGCTTAGATTAGATTGAATAAAAACTCAAGAAGAATGGAAAATAACGATAAAATAAAATTAAATATAAAATAAATTGTGTGAACAGTTATGTTTTGTAATAGGAATGATAGTACACAGATGGCGGTAGGATAGTTGCGAGTCGTACTGACATCTGATCTCTAGTTAACTATTTATTTTGATTACAATAAAGTTATTAGTTATTTCGTTACTTAAATAATTGCGAGAAGTCAGTCAATGCACATACATGTCTATATAATCACAAATTCCTTGAAATATTTGTTAATTTTTTCAGTGTGACAGGCGTGACAACTAACCACACATTTTGCTACAAAAACTCATCAAATCATCACAAATCCTTGCTTCCACGCTCTAATTTTGGTTTTTTTATGGAATAGATGGCTAATGTAACGATATAATCATTTAAAAGCCTTTTTAAGTTTAAACCGTATCTTTTGTATTAGCCAGTCGTTATACAGGGTGTCTCTTAAATAGAGGGACATGGCTTAACCACAGATTCCTGAGGCTAAAATAAGACGATTTAACCAAACTTGCTTCTACCGGAAAGTGTACCATTTAGCCAGAATTCTGCTTCAAAGTTCTTCAAAAAAAAATTAATTTTGCTTATAATAATCGGACGCTTTATTCGATTTGGATGAAATTTGGTATGACAGTTTATATGGTTATAAGTCATCTTTTAATGTGATACTTGTTATTATTAGTAAACCACTAGTGTATGAAACGTAGGTGTCCCAACATTAATTAGACCGTAACTTTTTAATGGCAATGCCGAAAACGTGAAATTATTTTTCTTCAGAAAGATACATTCAATAATAAACTTTTCTCTCTCTGTGTAATTTGTGATGTCTATTACGGTTCACACAGAAAATAATAAAATCTGAGTGTCTGCACTGCTAAATTTTTAAAATAAATTTAATCTAGCAGTCTATCCAAATGTCAAAGAAGTAATTTTTAATGACAGTAACAATTGTTTTACGAGTTGTCAAAAATTTTCTTCTTAATATTCTAAAATTAGTAACATCCGTTTGTTCGGCCTAATAATATTTTATTACCATTATTAGGCCGAATAAACGGATGTTACTAATTTTAGAAAATTGCGAAGAAAATTTTTGACAACCCGTAAAACAATTGTTACTGTCATTAAAAATTACTTGTTTGACATATGGATAGACTGCTAGATTAAATTTATTTTAAAAGTTTAGCAGTGCAGACACTCAGATTTTATTATTTTCTATGTGAACCGTAACAGATATCACAAATTACACAGAGAGAGAAAAGTTTACTATTGAATGTATCTTTCTCAAGAAAAATAATTTCACGTTTTCGGCATTGCCATTAAAAAGTTACGGTCTAATTAATGTTGGGACACCTACGTTTCATACACTAGTGGTTCACTAATAATAACAGGTATCACCTTAAAAGATGACTTATAACCATATGAACTGTCATACCAAATTTCATCCAAATCGTATAAAGAGTTCTGTTGTTATAAGCAAAATTAATTTTTTTTCAAAGAACTTTGAAGCAGAATTCTGGCTAAATGGTACACTTTCCGGTAGAAGCAAGTTTGGTTAAATCGTCTTATTTTAGCCTCAGGAATCTGTGGTTAAGCCATGTCCCTCTATTTAAGAGACACCCTGTATATTGAGCAGTAATGTAAGTATAAAGTGTACATTTTATTATTTTTTGTTATGGTGGAGGACCCCATTGTGGCGACTGTAGAAAAAATCTTGTGTGTGTTTCGAGCGCAAATGGACATTGTCGATTTCAAGAGAATGCCGCGCTCCTTCGTCGCGCGGCAACAACCTCTCAATCGACAATGTCGCATTTTGCGCTCTTAATACACAAATAGCTATTTTCGAAGAACTTTGAAGTAGAATTCTGGCTAAATGGTACACTTTCCGGTAGAAGCAAGTTTGGTTAAATCGTCTTATTTTAGCCTCAGGAATCTGTGGTTAAGCCATGTCCCTCTATTTAAGAGACACCCTGTATATTGAGCAGTAATGTAAGTATAAAGTGTACATTTTATTATTTTTTGTTATGGTGGAGGACCCCATTGTGGCGACTGTAGAAAAAATCTTGTGTGTGTTTCGAGCGCAAATGGACATTGTCGATTTCAAGAGAATGCCGCGCTCCTTCGTCGCGCGGCAACAACCTCTCAATCGACAATGTCGCATTTTGCGCTCTTAATACACAAATAGCTATTTTCGAAGAACTTTGAAGTAGAATTCTGGCTAAATGGTACACTTTCCGGTAGAAGCAAGTTTGGTCAAATCGTCTTATTTTAGCGTCAGAAATCTGTGGTTAAGCCATGTCCCCCTATTTAAGAGACACCCTGTATATTCTAAATAAATTAGGAAAGAGTGAAAAGATGTCAGCCACCGGGATTTGAACCCATGACCACTGCTTTGCCGGGGCAACGCTCTACTATCTGAGCTATGGCGGACTCACTATCTCCCACTTAACTTGCTAAACTGAATTGATTCTCATATGAGAATACTAGGCGTCACGTATTGATGTGGGGTTATGTATTAACTACTACATTTAAAAATCAGTGACTTGTCATATGAGAATCAATTCAGTCTAGTCATATGAGAATCAATTCAGTCTAGTCTAGTGGAAGACAGTGTGAGCTATTAGGTAGAGTCCGCCATAGCTCAGTTGGTAGAGCGTTGCCTCGGCAAGGCAGTGGTCATGGGTTCAAATCCCGGTGGCTGACATTATCTTTTCACTCTTTCCTAATTTATTTAGAATATATAGGCTGCGTACTACATGATCATTTCAATATCTGCGACGATAGGAATATGAATAAATTATGACATGTCACTGATGTTTAAATGTAGTGGTTAATCACATCAATACGTGACGTGACGCCTATACCTTGTTTTTAAACTATAGACAGCACTAGACGAAGTCACATTTACACCGCTAGAAGTTACCAAAAAAAGTCACTAGATTTATTTGGCGGGGGAATTGAAATGTTAAAATGAAGGTCACGTCAGCATTTAAGCCTATGGCACACTTATCGATGAGCATCAGAGAGCATCGATGAGCTCATTGATGAAACAACAGAAGGCACCCGTCATCGACGAAAAATAGCGGCGCTGCTATTTTCATCGAAGATCATCAATGAAACGAACGTATCTCATTTCACACGTATCTTTTGTACCTCACGTCACTTTGACTTGTGTCAAACAATAATAAACTAGGGAAATATCAATTTAAAAACCGACGGTGTAGGAACATTTCACTGGTAATATTACCAACTTTTCTGTTTTTCGGCAGAGAAAAAATTTATGTATTTGTCATTGGTGAAACACAAAATTATCGATGACGAATGCGTACTGTTGTTTCATTGATGAACTCATTGATGCTCTCTGATGCTCATCAATAAGTGTGCCATAGGCTTAAGTGTGCCATAGGCTTTATGCTTTCCAGGTTATATTTTCATTAACCAAAACTATTATAGATAATCTACTTAATTTATTCATATAAAATCATAAATACATAACTTTTAATTATAAATTAATTAATTGCATTATTTTTTTGTAATTCCTTGATGAAAAATTTGTATATTATAATTGTTTTTATTCGTGAAATATCACAAAAAGAGAAATGAAACAAAAAACACGTGCAAATTGAACAAGTGATTTGACAACTACTGAGAGTTTGACGTTTCAATTACGTTTGAAGGTTAGCTTCACGAAATACCTCAGCAACCAATCACAGGCTTTGATTTTCTCAGTAGAATTTCTAGTTACTGTCTATAGTTTAAAAACAGAGTATAATATTCTCATTTGAGAATCAATTCAGTCTAGCAAGTGAAGTGGAAGATAGTGTGAGTCCGCCATAGCTGAGGCGGTAGAGCGTTGCCCCGGCAAGGCGGGTTCAAATCCCGGTGGCTGACATTATCTTTTCACTCTTTCCTAATTTATTTAGATCTGAATGATCACACACTCACACTCCCTTGATTCATAATGTATACCTGTTATGACAGCTGAAGGCGAAATAATTGATCCACCACATCCCAATTCGTATTCCTCATTTTCATAAGTGTAAAGCGCAATATTCCAAGGAAATTCATTAGAGCCATAAATAAGATCGGATTTTTCCATTTTAGTAAGTGTTCTTCCACATTCTACAAATATGAAATAAAATAGTATATTATTCAATACAGCATGTAATGTGAGCTATTACTCAAGAGAATGAAGTTTGCAAAACTAGCCGAAGGCGTGTTTTGAAAATCATTCGAATGAGTAATAGTCATTACATGCGAGTAGATGAATATACTTTTTCTACGACTATTCAATTGGAATTTGAACTTTTCTATCTGGATATGTCTACAATAAAAATAAGTGAATATGAAATTCACATTCTCCAAGCCTAGTTTACAAATATTTTAAGATGATTAAAAATAATTATAAATAAAAAGTTATTTTGAGTGGCCCGTTTTTCATTGTCACCTTTATATTGGCATTATCATGAGCTTCCATGATTTTTTTAATTTCGTGGGCAGTGAACTTTTTTTTGCTCCATAACCTTCAGATTTTCGTTTAAAAAAATACGCGGCGCAGTTTTGAATAATTTTCTATACTTATTCTATATCTTTTTGACATTGGAAAAACAATTATAACATATGTACATTGTTCTGAGCCACAGTATACTAGATAATATTGCAATTTTGAATAATGGATAATGGGCTACTTGCGTACCTTTTTTTTATTTAATATTTTTGAAGAGCAGGTAAAAACTTGCTACCCATATTTTTTCTTTTGACAACATTTTTATTAATTAGCTAGAAAAAAAATATTGAAATTTGATTATTTGAATTCCCGCCATGTAAGACGTAGAATTACGCCGCACCAATGAATGGTCGTAAAGCCATTGCGTTTGTTTGTACGGGTAATGTAGACCTCCTTTTTGATGTTTCAACAATAGTTTGGAGGTTAGTATTTTAGTTTGTCTTTTTCGTATCGATATTTTAAATTACATGTAACTACTTATGTATTTATTTGTGAAGTAATTAATATATTTGAGAGCCCAGAGGGAGAGAAAAATGAACTTTCAAATTCAAATTTTCTCACACGCCATGCCATCTATACGTGGTTTCCTTCACCAGTTCAATATACTGACGTCACATAAAATTTTCTTTCTTAATTTACTAAAAAACAAATAATATTTTTAAAATAAAATTTGTATTTTTATATGTTTTCAACATAACATTATGTATATGGTGATAGAAATCGGATTTTCAGTTCCACGCAAGTAGCCCATTATGCACCAAGTATAACAAGTTAGGGACAAATCAATTTTTATATTTTGCCGCGTTTTCTTAACTTCCGTACTGTTGAAGGATAAAGATACTGTGTCTGCACCGTTATGGCGGAACAAGCGTTTTTCTCGTACGCTGCGTCTATTAGTTTAAAGGTCGATGGTGCGAACAGTCATGTGATATTTTTGACCTTGACAAGCAAATTTGGGGGTTCGTGACAATGACAGCTAGTAATTATATACATAGATGTCAAATGTCATCATTTTTCATTCCAAATTCCATGATTTTTCAATTGCATGTGATTTATTTAACTCGCCGAGTAAAGTCCACACTCCTGGTGACACTGGCCATAATCATTTGACGGCGGGTATAGTCCTATTACTCACGGCCCGTAAGTAATATGTTGTGTTGTTTAATAAAGAAAAGATATACAGGGTGTCTCTTAAATAGGGGGATATGGCTTAACCACAGATTCCTGAGGCTAAAATAAGACGATTCAACCAAACTTGCTTCTACCGGAAAGTGTACCATTTAGCCAGAAATCTGCTTCAAAGTTCTTCGAAAAAAAATTAATTTTCCTTATAATAATCGGACGCTTTATTCGATTTGGATGAAATTTGGTATGACCGTTTATATGGTTATAAGTCATCTTTTAAGGTGATACTTGTTATTATTAGTGAACCACTAGTGTATGAAACTTAGGTCTCCCAACATTAATTAGACCGTAACTTTTTAATGGCAATGCCGAAAACGTGAAATTATTTTTCTTCAGAAAGATACATTCAATAGTAAACTTTTCTCTCTCTGTGTAATTTGTGATATCTGTTACGGTTCACCCAGAAAAAAATAAAATTTGAGTGTCTGCACTGCTAAATTTTTAAAATAAATTTAATCTAGCTGTCTATCCAAATGTCAAATAAGTAATTTTTAATGACAGTAGCAATTGTTTTATGGGTTGTCAAAAATTTTTTTTGCAATATTCTAAAATTAGTAACATCCGTTTGTTCGGCCTAATAGTATTTTACTACCATTATTATAAATAAGACGATTACATATCTCAGCTTACTCCTAAACAAGTTGTGAAGATTGACAACTCGTAACTGTCATTAAAAATTAATTGTTTGACATTTGGATAGACTGCTAGATTAAATTTATTTTAAAAATTTAGCAGTGCAGACACTCAGATTTTATTTTTTTCTGGGTGAACCGTAACAGATATCACAAATTACACAGAGAGACAAAAGTTTACTATTGAATGTATCTTTCTGAAGAAAAATAATTTCACGTTTTCGGCATTGCCATTAAAAAGTTACGGTCTAATTAATGTTGGGAGACCTAAGTTTCATACACTAGTGGTTCACTAATAATAACAAGTATCACCTTAAAAGATGACATAACCATATAAACGGTCATACCAAATTTCATCCAAATCGAATAAAGCGTCCGATTATTATAAGGAAAATTAATTTTTTTTCGAAGAACTTTGAAGCAGATTTCTGGCTAAATGGTACACTTTCCGGTAGAAGCAAGTTTGGTTGAATCGTCTTATTTTAGCCTCAGGAATCTGTGGTTAAGCCATGTCCCCCTATTTAAGAGACATCCTGTATAAATAGTCGTGGAAAAAGTATAATTTAATATTTTAAATTAGATATATGCGTAATGTTTTGTGAATATTAACCTGGTATACAATCAATTAGTGGATTATCCCAGATCCCTCCAATACAAACACTAATACTTGATTCAACAGGTTCATAATGGCGTTCGCATGTAGTGGGAATTTCCATATCTCCCACGGCCCCTCCCTCACAGACTTCCAATTCACCGATTTTAGCACCTTCATAGAAGTGTTTGCATCTACTGTGAACTATGGTACCTTCTACTAAAGGTTTAGTGCAATCCACTGGTATACCACCTACACTGCATGTCGTATCTACAGAAGACGATATTCGTACTGGACAAGTTGCTGTAAAAATAAATATAATGACTGGTACTATTTACTCAAAATTTTAGTCACCTTAATATGGGATCCCGTGGCCGCGTGTGTAATGCCCGGTTTCTCCACAGCAACTTAAGTTGTTGATTATTAAAGTGCTACTTAATTGTAAGTAGGCCTTATATCCCAAATGCGTTGCACCAGCAAATTTGAATGCGAACTTAACTTATGTCACAAATTACACTGGCAACAGTGTAATGCTGCTCTATGATTGGTCAATTTGAAATTTAGCGATTCAAAATATTTATGTTTGTATTCATTCAATAATATTCGATATGGATTTACAGGATTTTCCTAATTTGACTACGTTAACGTCGTGGATACTGTAAGGAAGTCGATATTGTCGAAAATGGTAGAACTCCGCGACAAATAAGTAACAGAATTGATTTGTTCCAAATATACTATATTTATTTTTAATATTTTTATGTGGACCACCGCCAGTTCTACAAACGGAAGCCATTTTCTTCGATGTCGTCTTCCTTGCATCAGTCTTCATATTTGCACACATTTCATTGCCAATGCTGCGGCAATTAATTTCCAGGTGTTATTTTTTGAATATTGGACATAGACACCGCAATGATTTTTTTATTTTCAATATTCTCTTTAAATCTTTGTTTCTACAATCTCACAGAGCAATTTTCTTCTTTTTTGCTATAATTTATTCTTTTCTTTTTCATATCATTCAATTTTCACGCCGTAACAAATTAAAACGGAACAAATTTACCGCCGATATGTCAACTGACAATGACACATAACCACATAAGTCACCGTTTTTTTCGACTTACATTTAAGTGCTACTTACGTCTCACATTTTGACATTTTTGTGTGGTGCAACAGTTTAAGGTGGAACTTAGGAATAAGCAACGACTTAAGTCTTAAGTTGCTCTGGAGAAACCGGGCATGTGTCTGGTCGCGAACCTGGGGGAACTGGGTTCGATCCCGACCGGCGCCAAATATTTCCAATTTTAAATGGCACAAAAGTGACCCCTGTGGTGCACTCTCCACACCAGCTATGAGTGCCCGTGAGGTGACGCCTGGTAAGCGCCCACACGGTAAAATATATCGTCATCATTACCGATGTCTACATGTGTTGTAGATACTGGCACACCCAGTAATGGGTAATATGCCGTGATGATATATTTATTTATTTATTTAAGTAACTAAATACAATGGCTACTACGGCTGCGGAAAAAATCGATTGATCGATCTTTTTCTAAAAAAACTGGATTGATCTTTTTTTGAAAAGATCGATCAATTTTTTTAAAAAGGATCGATCAATTAAAAAATCATTTATCCGGATTCCGGAAAATATATCGATCTTTTAGATTTTGAAAGATCGATTTTTCTAAAATATAGATTTATTCAAAGATCGATAATTTTTTCATAATTTCAGCAGTGATTTGTTGTGCGTATGCATAGTAGAAACTTATCAATAGAGACAGATCTTTTAATCTTTTATTAACATCGGTTTTCTGATCTAATATTAAAATTGATCTTTTGATTCTTTATTAAAATCGATTTTTTGATATAGTATTACGATTTCTATTTGAAAAAATCCATCTTTTGCGATTAATTGACCAATCGCGACAAATCGATTTTATCAAAAGATCGAAAATCGATTTCAAGTATTTAAGATCGCACAG
This sequence comes from Ophonus ardosiacus, assembly GCA_943142095.1. NCBI lineage: Eukaryota > Metazoa > Arthropoda > Insecta > Coleoptera > Carabidae > Ophonus > Ophonus ardosiacus. The sequence continues at coordinate 21,137,585 of OW964839.1, forward strand.
TCTTAATGGCTACCATTTGCAAATACACTGGAATGATTAATATTGGTTCTTATAAAGTTAATTTAATTACTCCATGATAATATTTTCATTTATTTAGTCAATAAAAATAAAATAGGTATACGTTTTTCTAATTTTTAAATTAGGCAGATGATAGATTTTTTGCTTTTTTACTAATTTCTGTTAATTCGATTGAGCTGGAGTAATTTTCATATTAGAAATAAGTGCAGCTCGTGCCAATAAAGAAGGGAAATACGTAGAAACCAATATTCGTCCATTCGATTTAAACTCGAGAAAGAGGTTAGAATCATTGGCCCGTACCACGATCACGGTTCTAAGACCGGTATTAGTTAAAACCTTGACGACGACTTGACACATACTTCAGGGTTATCAACAAAAATCAGTGATGTACTGACAGGCATATTCAATACATTTGGCTTCAATATTCTAAATAATTTATCTTAAAAACAAGTCCAGAGACAAATCATATTAAACAATTTAAAATAATGAAGCCAAATGTATTAAATATGCCTATCGGTATATTTTCGGTTTAATTAGTATAGTGGCATCACTGATTTTCTTTATAACCCTGAAGTATGTGTCAAATAGTTAGCACGGTTCTAGCTAACACCAATGTTAGAACCGTGATCGTGGTACGAGCCATTACGTTTAGAGAAAAAAACAAATCAGCGAAGTTGTACTATCTAATCTAGAAATGTTGACTGTATTATTACTAAACCATTTTAGACTGAATAATATTTAAATGTTATTAATAGGCATTTACGAAAATTCTACCGGTGAACTGTTGCCGGTATATACCGGTAAATTGCTGTATTAACATAATTAACTTCTGAAATATACTTCTGATTTCAATTTCGCTTGGCATCTCTATCTTTTTTTGAGGTTAGATTCTTCATTTACCGACTAAATTACTCGATCCACAAATCATGGATCCGGTAGTTGGATCTGGTAGTTATGGTACAATTTTCGAACACGGTAACTATTAACCACTTGTGTTTTCGAACGCAGTCGGTAGGTGCGGTATCTACCGGTAGAATGCCTAATATTATTTTATATTATCATTTAAGATATACAATATTCATAAATACGTAATTATACTTGTAATAACATATTAGGCATTTATGGAAATTCTACCGGTGTACTGTTACCGGTATATATCGGTAAACAGCTGTTCATCAGGTTACCACTACCGGGATAGATATTTTAAGAACGCAAGTGGTAAACAGGGTAGATTTATAACCTATGAAAAGCAGTTGAAAGATGAAACAGATTTGAAATTTAACGTAGTTAAACGTTATCTCGTCTCGTCTTCTGTATTAAGATAATTAACTTCTGAAACCTACTTCCTATTCCAACTTCGCTTGACATATCTACCTTTTTTTGAGGTTAGAATCTTCATTTATCGCATTTACCCATATACCTATTAACTAATATATTGCTAATGCTCGTATCTTTCCCATAAGAGTAGGTGAAGGAAACACTGTGAAATGGAAATATCATTTTTGCATAAGTCCATCTCTCACAAACACCCAACCGGCAATTATGCGCATGCTCGGAAATCTTGACTACTATTGGCTAACGCTGACAGCGTCGCTCGCTGGGCTGCGTTCCAAAACCTTACTCTCAGAGTTTACTCAACCTGTTCCAAAACAGCCAGAGTTTACTCCAAAGTAATGTTCTACTTACTCTACTAACGAGGAGGGTATAGAAATTACTCCACAATATTTTCAAACGTAGATGCTCAACATATGAAAGTAATTTGCCTTCTTGAGGAAGAAAACATGCTTTTGGTTGAAAATAAACATAAGTAAATAAGTTGGCGTGTATTACGAGCATACTTTTATAATAAAAGCGCTTTTATGGAGCGTACTTTCACATTATATTGAGGAGAGTGCTCCATAAAAGCGCGTTTATTACGGGCTTGACATGAATGTTGTAATTATAAGTAGTTTTGTTAGTTTTTTTAAAATTATTTTTAATTTAGTTTCAATTTCTTACTTCAACAAAACTCTCATTCGTTCTAAAACACAACACATCATACTCTACGCCAAAACTCGGTATTCTTGGTTTTGGAACGCTGCCCTGGTGTTGTAGCGAGCACATGGTTTGACTTTGACGTTGATATCATGTCTGTTTGTAGTTGCATTCGAAAGCATTTGCTTTGTGTTTCATACAGTAATTTATTGTCACCTAAATAAATTAATCCTGACCAGATTGTATTCCTATTATTTTTACAGTACAACAAAGTAAAGTATTTAATTCAAATTTAGCACTAGAATATGTCAATGTTTTTTATTATTACTAATATTTATATTCAAGAATTTACATACAAAATAAATAGTAGGTACATTGTTTAATTTCTCAAATTTAAATTTAAAATTTCTCGCGCTAGTAGTTAATAAACAGAACTCTGTGATTCGCAAAAAGTGATCATGATTTCCTCGTTAGCCAATAGTAGTGAAAGTTTCCAAGCATGCGCATAATTCGCGGTTGGGTGTTTGTGTGAGATAGACTTATGCAGAAATGATATTTCCATTTCACAGTGTTTCCTTCAAGAAAAGCAAAGGATCCGCAATATATTAGTTAATAGGTATATGCATTTACCGGCTGAATTACTCGATTCACAAATCATGGATCCGGTAGATGGATCTGGTAGGTATGGTACAATTTTCGAACACGGTAACTATTAACCACTTGCGTTTTCGAACGCACTCGGTAGATGCGGTATCTACCAGTAGAATTTTCGTAAATGCCTATTATTACTCGTACAAAAGACATCTGATTGAATACAGTTTAATGAGGGATTACACCATTTTTTTTTTATAATTTCATCTGAAAATATTAGGAAAACTAAGACTATTGATGAAAATCCGGTGAAAAAATTCCTATTAATAAGCGAGTTATGGTCTCCCGAATTATGAAAAGATTGACGTGACGTCACATTTATGTGTTTTTATATCAAACTGTTCTTGAAATATATGCTATTTTAAGTTATATTTACATACAAATAAATGAATATTATAACACTGTATAAGTATACATACTTTATAATTACAGGTGTATTTCAATTATTAAGTTTAATGCAAGAAATTTATGTTAAAATAAAAACTGTTTGGAAACTGTAGTACAGGAATGTTAGCCCCTCCTTTCGAATTTGTATTTCTTAACTTCCATTGGTAGTAATCCCACCTCCTAACACGCTATTTGTAATGCTTGTATAGGCGGTTTCTCGGTCGCCAATCAAAATATTTTCATATTAGTGTCGAAGCGTTATAACAAAAAACCCTTTATTTCCGAAATATCTCAATTATACCATTTAATTTTTTTATTAATATTCGTTAGTCAGCATATACATTCGTATTTTTCTACTATTTTCCTTTAATTCGATTGAGCCGTAATCCCCCATTGTTAATAATTTTATTATTATTAGAGTTATACAATATCACTAGTCATAATAAACAAAAATCGAAATCAATACCTTTACTTTTACAAGGTGGATTCGCCCGGACGAATTTTGCTCTCTGCGTAATTTTTTTCTTTGAAGGAGTCGACTCTACAAATTTGTTAATTGCTAGTTTTTAGTACAAGTTGCACATAAATTTTCTTAGCTAACAGTTTTAGGTTGAATAGTACACCTTCTACTGCGGGCATTTTTCCCTTCTGTATTGGCACGAGCTTATCACTTTTAATGTTGGCCGGAATCGAACCCAGACCGTCCGAATCACAACCACTCACCTAACGCATACAGCCACAAATTAGGGAAGTCAAAAAATAAATTAAAATACTTTATAATAAACTTACATTTGCATTCAGGTACTTTAGGACTCCAAGTTCCGTTTACACAGACGAGCAAAGTAGATGGCGGAGATAAAGAATAATTACTATTGCACGAAATTTGCACTGCAGAATAATTTGGTATAAAAGATTTAGAATGCTGGCCTAACACTCGATAGTTTCCATTTTCTATTACCGGTGAGGGACAAGAACTTATACTACAACATAAAAGTGATATATTATTATACAGGTGTCTCAATAAGCTTGCTCACTATTGGTAACTTTTTTATTTGAAGAGATACGAGGTTGGTTAAATGAGCAAAATTGCGCCATTTTATATTAGAAAATTGGTCTTGCAGACAAAATAAAAATTGTTTCAGCGGTTCCCAACATTTGGGACAGAATATTTTTTACATGGAACTACAGAAAATTTATTTTAAAATGCAACATTATGGTTCATCACTTCCATGGTTACTCACTATTGTCAAAAAATGACAGCAATGTAATATTTGTCCATTTTAAAATGCAACATTATAAATAACATTGCAGCATAGGAGATACCTCCAGAACACATCACAAATGGTGTCAATTCTTATTACGACCGACTAGGATATTGCCACAGTGTGAATGGGGGTATTTTTTAACATTTATTACATGAAAATTATGAATTTTTGTAAGCTAAAGGGCGCGTTCAGTAGCACTCAGCAACTGAGTTGCTGGGTTGCTAAACTCAACTGAATGATTTGCTGAGTTTATGATTACTGTCATCAGCTGAGTCAACAATTCAGCGCATTTGAAACGCGCTGACTTGTGTCAGCAAGTGTTAATTTATACTAGGTTAGATGTCAAAAATGGAATTGAATAATAATTTATATAAATATAATACGTATACCACGTTCAAAATGATTTAATTGAAGAGATTGTACAACATTTGGTAGTATTCTTCCGATTATTATTTTTAAATGATTAATTACATCGTCGTCCAACTATTCATTTACAATTAGATTGAAATCTTTCATGATTTCTAATACTCAAACTAAAAATAAATATTGGAAATATAAATTAAGTAGACAATAACTTATCACTCTATGTATATTGATAGATGATAGGTAAAATTTTCCATCACTAACTCAACATGTCGTTCAGCAGTACGCTAAAATGCTTACATGTTATTGCTGAGTTGCTTATTCAATTGCTGAGTGCCACTGAACGCGCCCAAAGTTTGTTAAGATGTGCAACATTCATGTTTTGATTTTTTGTTAATCGTATGCAGGCTAATTTATTGGAAATTAGTTTTGATAATAGAAAACTACAAATATTGTATGTTGCATTTTAAAATGGACAAATATTACATTGCTGTCATTTTTTTGACAATAGTGAGTAACCATGGAAATGATTGACCATATGTTGCATGTTAAAATAAATTCCCTGTATATGTTTTTCATTATCATATTGGAAAAAGTATTTTTTCTCTTTCGAATAAGGTAACGTTGTTTATATACATTTTTTTTGAAATACACGAGTTAAATACATTTAAAGATAAAAATTATCTTTTATTAGTTTATTTAGTCAAGTCTGGTCTGGTATAACTTTCCATATAGCAAGATCATATCTAACTTTTCTTCATTTGTAAATTTTTTCTCATTTAACCAACCTCATATCTCTTCAAATAAAAAAATTACCAATAGGGAGCAAGCTTATTGAGACATCCTGTATAGTATTCTTCACGTAAGTATGGCATTGCGCAATAAAATTCGGGACTAAAATCAGATATGGGTTCCATTTAAAAAAATATAAGTTTGTATTATATCTCGAAATTTTACGGATATAAAAATTTGTTTCGTACGTCACTGGTTAGTTAATAAAAATATCTATCTTTTATATTTGAAATGTTTTTCTCAATGACTAATAGTTTAGAAGTTATTTGAAAAAGAAAAAATCAACAATATTCAGTTTTTCGTCATTATCTAGTGCCCTATGAATTTTTTTGGAAAAACAAAAGCACATCTGAGATGGCCTCCCAAAGGCATACAAAAAGTTCCATTTAACCGACATCGTATCTCTTATAGTTCTCGAGATCCCAATGGTGGCACCTCTAAATGGGACACACTGTATATCAGATGTGCTTTTGTTTTTCCAAATTTCTCATAGGGCACTAGATAATGACGAAAAACTGAATATTGTTGATTTTTTCTATATCAAATAACTTCTAAACTATTAGTAATTGAGAAAAACGTTTCAAATACAAAAGATAGATATTTTTATTAACTAACCAGTGGCGTACGAAATAAATTTTTATATTCGTAAATTTTCGAGATATAACACAAACTTATATTTTTTTAAATGGAACCCATATCTGATTTTAGTCTCAAAAAAATAATTATTTTTTTCTCTTTTCAATGATGTGAGGGTTATGTTTTATATTTGTTTTGCTCCTAAAATTTAATTTTTTTTCTTCATTTTTGTGAAAAAGAAAAAATCAACAATAATCAGTTTTTCATCATTATCTAGTGCCCTATGAGAATTTTTGGAAAAACAAAAGCACATCTAAGATGGCCTCCCAAAGGCGCACAAAAAGTTCCATTGAACCGACATCGTATCTGTTATAGTTCTCGAGATCCCAATGGTGGCACTTCTAAATGGGACACACTGTATATACCGAGAGTTTATTTTATCAGTAAACATAGGGTATATCATTGCCATAGTTACGGTATGAATGTTTGACAGCAATGTATTGAAGCGTTTATTTTATGAGTAAACATAGGCGTTTAACATGGGAAGCAGTTTTTTGTAAATACAGAGTGTCCGGCTAAAAGTCTAGCCAAGCTGTTGAACATGATAATAGTACATTACATCTTGTACATTATTTAATATTAATTACTTTAATAATATTGCAAAAATTGCAATAAATTACAAAAATTGTCAAATAAATAATTGTTTCAGTTTTTTATGAAAATATTTACAAATAATAAAAATATAAATAAAGAGAAAATGATTGAGAATAATTGATTACAATAATCAAAATATTGATGCAATAACAATGCATTGTATTTCCTTTGATATTAATAAAAATAACTGAAATATAATAAATTTGTGTAGATATTATGTCTTTACTGTATTTATCAAATAAAATACAATGCATTGTTATTACATCAATATTTTGATTATTGTAATCAATTATTCTCAATCCTTTTCTCTTTATTTATTACAATGTTATTAATATTTTTAAATGATTGTAATATGGAAATTTAAACTGATTTTTAAAAGTTCAACAATTTTTATGTAAAAAAAAATAAAATAATTACCCCAATGGGGAATCGAACCCCAACCAAAAATTTCAAACGCTACTATTATGACCACTGCGCCACGGAGACATTTGTAAGCATTTTCATATTGCATAATAAAAAACTGAAACAATTATTTATTTGACAATTTTTGTAATTTATTGCAATTTTTGCAATATTATTAAAATAATTAATATTAAATAATGTACAAGATGTAATGTACTATTATCATGTTCCCATGTTAAACGCCTATGTTTACTCATAAAATAAACGCTTCAATACATTGCTGTCAAACATTCATACTGTAATCAGATATGGGTTCCATTTAAAAAAATATAAGTTTGTGTTATATCTCGAAAATTTACGGATATAAAAATTTATTTTGTAGGCCACTGGTTAGCTAATAAAAATATCTATCTTTTATATTTGAAACGTTTTTCTCAATTACTAATAGTTTAGAAGTTATTTGAAAAAGAAAAAATCAACAATATTCAGTTTTTCGTCATTATCTAGTGCCCTATGAGAATTTTTGGAAAAACAAAAGCACATCTGAGATGGCCTCTCAAAGGCGCACAAAAAGTTTGATTTAACCGACATCTTATCTCTTATATTTCTCGAGATCTCAATGGTGGCACCTCTAAATGGGACACACTGTATAACCTGTGTGGCAAAAAAAATAACTTCAATTACGTATGTCATCAATAATAAGAATCATACACTTTTTATTACGCAATGCCATTCTTACGTAAAAAATACTAAATGTACAGTTGTCCACTGAAATTTGAGACACAAGATTTATTACTTACTGTATCGGTGGTCTTACAGTTGTGTTACAATATGCCGGATTTTCATTTGAACATTCCATCGATTCTACAACATGTGTTTTAATCTTTTAGCAATTAAAATTTAAGAGTTTTCAATAGGATTATCCCGAAATTGTTATTTATGCAACAAGTCTGTAAAGTAGTACTTTTTTGGTCGAGTGATAAAATTAGCACGAGATAAAAATACTTGTTTACACATGATTTGCATACAACATTTTTCCTACAAACTAAATTAGTTCTCTTTCTCATAATACTCTACAAAATTTAACTTAAACATTTGAATCTCAGAGACAGGTGGATGGATTCGTCTTCTAGAATGAGGTATTGCACGATTTTTTTTTCTTTGAATTATTTGATAGAAAACTACAAAATATTTACCCCGTATTTTTTTATTTTTATTCAAATTAATCTCTAAAAAGAGAAAATAATTATTAAAAGTGATATTCTCGGGAAAGCAGCAGATTTGCACCGCTTCTCCCCTTGCCTACTGCCATCAACGGGTACCAACCAATAAGGTAACAGTATGTTCAGTGGCGTTTGTTGTGCTTTTAAACTTCAAACTCGAAGTAAAAATATAGGTTATAGAACCACAAACGTTGTAAGTATGGATAGCTCCTAAACATATCGAAGTTTTTAAATTTTATTATATAAAATATGTCGAATACCGTATTAAGGCCCAATCTTACCACCTCTGGTTAAAATTTTAACTACCAGTTAAATAAACAATATTAAATCAGATTAATGACAGCAATGATAAATTTGTCATTTGACAGTTTATTTCGTTTCGGTTTTGTTTATTTAACTGGTAGTTAAAATTTTAACCAGATATGGTAAGACTGGCCCTAATTAAATTAATTATATATTAATTACATTTAGCCATATTCAGACATTTGTATTAATTTTTTTAATTTGGCAACGTTTTGAATGCATAATACTTTAAATTGTTTTTTTCTAATCCAAATAAACAAACTTTTATACAAACTGTTATATTAAATAAAACTATGAATTTAAAATATTCGCATTAACGAATAAAATAGACATGGTAAAAATTAAATTAGGTTAGAACTCATTATGTAAAAAAAAATATATTACTGTTCTCATAGCCGGATTTACGCACAGGCAAACCTAGGCAATTGCCTAGTCAACTTATCAACTAACACTAACAATATTTGAAGATGCCTGTATACTCATACGCAGTATTATGTGTGTAAATAGTATTTTTTATCTCGTGCTAATTTCCGCATTACTCGACAAAAAAGCCCTACTTTACACACTTGTTACATAAACAACTATTTTTGCAGAAATGGAATAAAATATCCAAAAATAAAATACTTTTCCGTCATAATTTTCCAGCTACGGTTTTTTGTGACGTCACTCCTTTGAGACATTACAATCATTGTTGAGAAATCGCTCGTAAAGGTTGCAGTCTTAAGAAAAATTAAATTTTTGACACTATTACGCAATTATTTTCTCAATTTTTAAAGTAGGTACCAACACAGAACAGATAGACTAATACAGAAGAGACTCTCTTGTCGGCTCCTTTGATGTTTGGCTTGGCGTTTCTATGACCTTGAGTGAGGTTTGGCCATCTTGTTTGTTGTATACATTCGCGCGAAATTTAAAGTTCTCTCATTTGCTATAATATTTACATAAAGAAATACTTTTGTTTTTTGAATTTTATAAATATAATTAATAAACATTTCTGTAATGTAGCCACTTAACAAAAAAATGCTATTTTTACCTCCCGCTACCCTTGGTAAGGGAGGTATAGGGATCGTGCTGAAAATCAAGTATCGAGATTTTAGTAAATGACCACGTTTTAAGGTCCCTAGAATCCAATTTTAACATTTTCCCGATGATGTCTGTATGTGTGTATGTGTGTGTGTGTGTGTGTGTATGTATGTATGTATGTATGTGTGTGTGTGTGTATGTGTAGGGATTTTGTCTTCGCTCTAACTCAAATACTATCATTCAGAAAATTCTGAAACCTTGTATTTCTATCCAATTCTAATATGAATAGAAGCCATTAGATTTTGGTGTAAATCGGATAACCGGAAATGGCACTTTACCTGAAGCTCATAATGGTTTTTCTTCAAAAAATTACATTAAATGCCATTTTTTCGCATTTTATGTCTTATGAAACTTAAAGATTATTGAATTTTCTACAGGAATACATTAATACTTTTTCTATATATTTTGCAGATAAATTTAAAAATAATTTTTTTTATTAGTCCCGAAGCCTAAGATAAACACAATTCCTTTGTTAAACAGTTCATATTTCAAATGAATGTAACTGACATTAAATGTCACTGTCAAAAAACTAATCACCTCAAATTAATAATAGTGACATTTTAAAAAGAAAATAGTAAATAAATCAATAGTTTCATGCAATGCTACAGTTTGCAGCGTTAGTAAATAAGTAAGTATGTATTTAAATTAATAAAAATGTATAGGAAAGTGTGGCGAAGGAAGATTGTTGCGTAACTATTATTGTGGTCCGGATGGGGTTATTCGCTACCGAAAATCGGTCACTTTAATATGTTCTTATGTATGAATGCTATGATGATTGTGGACAAGGCGAAAGAAGAATTTTGTTAAAGAGTGAAGTGAGTCAGCTGAGCTCTTACTCTTATTCCTTTTCTTATTGTTACTATTGTTTCCGGGTATTTGCTAGCCCCCTAAGTGGGAATCGCGTGATTTTATGTACGTATGTATGTAAAAATTAAATAGCGGGAGGTTTTGTGTTGGCCACATCAGATTTTTTAAATTACTTTTTTATAATTTTTAAGCAAAAATTTTAATTTTGAATAAAACTGAATTACTGAGCAAAAAATCTGATGTGGCCAACACAAAACCTCCCGCTATTGAATTTTTATTAATTTAAATACATACTTACGTATCTACTAACGCTGTAAACTGTTCCATTGCAGAAAACTATTGCTTTATTTACTATTTTCTTTTTAAAATGTCACTATTATTAATTTGAAGTGATTAGTTTTTTGACAGTGACATTTACTGTCTGTTACATTCATTTGAAATATGAACTGTGTAACAAAGGAATTGTGTTTATCTTAGGCTTCGCGACTAATAAAAAAAAATATTTTTATATTTATCTGTAAAATATATAGAAAAAGTGTTAATGTATTCCAGTAGAAAATTCAATAATCTTTAATTTTCATAAGACATAAAATGAGAAAAAATGGCATTTAATGGTATTTTTTGAAGAAAAACCATTATGAGCTTCAGGTAAAGTGCCATTTCCGGTTATCCGATTTACACCAAAATATAATGGCTTCTTTTCATATCAGAACGGGATGGAAATACAAGGTTTCAGAATTTTCTGAATGATAGTATTTGAGTTAGAGTGAAGACAAAATCCCTACACATACACCCACGCATACACACATCATCGTGAAAATGTTAAAATTGGATTCTAGGGACCTTAAAACGTGGTCATTTACTAAAATCTCGATAAGTAATTTTTAGCACGATCCCTATACCTCCCTTACCAAGGGTAGCGGGAGGTAAAAATACACAACACAATAAATTAGAGAACTGTATCTCACAAAAGTAAATTAACAATTACGAGTACCTAGTCTACAAATTTCCGAATCTTAACAAAAAATCAAAACAACACAACACGTGAAAACTGTCACAAAGTTTTGAAATAGCGAATAACACATGTCGTTCACTCGAAGAAGCTCGAAATATGACGATGACAACCGATGTCGCCATAATGTATAAAATTACATTTCTCTCTCTCTCTCTAATTTTAGTTTCCTTGTCTTACTGTCGCTTCTGTGTTAGTTTATCTGTTCTGTGGTATCAATACAATTTTTATTGAGTTTAAATATAATGACTAACTTGATTAAAGACGTCACAGATGAACTACAGAGTGATAAAAAAGAAATGATGCAGCTGGCAATACAATTCTGAGGAACTTTTTATTCCACAGTTTACACAACACCAGGTGAAAGCAGAACTACTATTTGACATGTCGTTTTGACAAATACAAAAAGGTTATGTCAGAGCAGTGGCAGCTAATAAGATTTTGAGCGAATGAAATGCTTTAAATTACTGCTTATGGGTAGTGTAAGAAATAGAAGTACGTGGATAAGGGAAACAACAACTATTTTAATAAAAAATCTGTTGTGGCCAGCACAAGACCTCTCGCCATTTCCATATTAGGCTATATAAGTAGTATTGCACTTTGCTATCGAACCGACGTTTCATAACAAAATATTACAGAACTTTACCCAAATATTGTTTTTTATTGTATTTAACATGTCTTCTGCACACATATAATTCTAATTATATCTATTTTTCATTGTATGAGGAAGTTTCTAAATGTTAGAGATTCTTCCAATTCATTAACCAGATTGGCGGTATTTCTGATGGATATATGCATTTTACCACAATTTTACCTATAATTTCAAATATTTAATTAATAAAACAATAAGAAAGATTAAATATACTTCCCAGAAAAAGCTACCAGAATGTCACTAAAACTGTTGATTTTTGACACTGACATGTGTCATTTACAAACTATGTTATAAACATTGGAATTTGTCAACTGGTTTCCTTAGTGCCTTAGCCTCTGCGATTAGATTACTCTATAAATTATAGTGTCTTTATCTCTAAATCTATACAAGATATAATAAATTTTTTAAGTGTATTAGATGGAGAATTTTATGTTCTTCAATATTTAATAAAAAAAACTCCCAAAAAATTATATTTAGAAGAATTTTTCTAAGAAACTACTACTTCCGGTTGTTCATTTATTACCAAAACCTTGGCAGCTCTTCCCAGGAATGTCAGATTGAGGAAACTGCAGTTAAAATTTTTTTAAGTCTTATAGTTTTTGAGGAATCGTGTCTACAACATCCAGACATACACACATACACACATCCACACACACAGACATCATTTTAAAAATGTTATAATCGGATTCTAGGGACCTTAAATCGTGCTTATTCAATAAAATCTGCATATGCGAATTTTAGCATGAATCCAATACCTCTTAGCGATAGGTAAAAATTGAAATATAGCCAAATTAAATTTTCAAACGTCACTGTCAACAACAGGAAATATATTTTTGTATCAATGTTACCAATTTCGAGTAATTTTTTGATATTGCCAACTAATCAGATTTTTAAATCACTCTGTACCTTCATAAATAGTGCTAGCGACAAGTTGATATTTTCTGTAATAAAAAATATGTAAAATAAACCTTGTTCGCATTTTTTAAAAGGATCCTTCTCGGCCCAGAAGCCTGCGCGGCACCTTGAAAATACCTTGGAACCATATTTGCAGGTGATCTCTGCTACTGTACCCTCCACCACGGAATCAGAGCAATCCAACGTTTTGCCGTCTACTGAACATGAAACGTTTGCTAAGACGGATATTAACGGAGGACATGTCCCTGAAAAAACAACAAACTTCATATTTTTGTTTACAAATTTTATCAAGTCAAAGTTTTAATTCATGAACAAAGGAATCGCGAGTTCATAATTCGTGTATAAAATTTTATTTATTTTGTACCTGAAGTTAAAAGTAGGCTTTATGCGTTCATTTTTTGTTGATAAAGTAGGAACAGGAGGCTGATTCCAAATGAAAACAAGACCCAGGTCTTGTTTTTTGATGACGTCATTCCAAAGTGAAGCGTGCGATTCTAAAGATTCCAACATGTAGTGATTAATAGGAAATTTTTGTTCTTGGATTGGTAGTTGACTATTTTAGTCTATGTTGATACTGGGTGTGAAATGGAAGGGGTAGGTTGTATGTATTTGAATTTAAGATGTAGTTATTCATTCTTTGAGCGGCAGTTCAGTTAAATACGTGAATTTGATTTTGCTAAATAGTTTGTTTCATTTTGTTAGTTTTGATTCGTTACTTTTGTTAGATTTGCTTCATTAGTTTAGTTGTTTTGTAAGATTTTCTACGTTATTTTTGTTAGTTTTCCTTAATTCATTTTGTTTGGTTTTACTTTTACCAAATAAAATGAGCGAAGTTAAGGTAAAAGGTAACCGAAGTACAAAAGGCTACCTTGATGGATTTTATGGAGGAGCACATATCTTTTGGAAAGGGCAAACTGCTAGGAGTGGAGGGCCGTAAAACATGAGCAAGTATGTGGGAGGTTTTAACTACCCAACTCTATGGATTTGAAGGACCAAAAAAATCTGTGATTAAATGGCAGAGATTTATATATATAATTATTATAAAAGAAATGTCAATCAATATTTCAGATAAAATAATATTCTTCATGCTATTTATCAAACAAAATTGTATTTATGTTTCATACTTACTAAATCTCCCGTAAAACAAATATTTTCAATACCTTTCAAATTTTGGGTTATTTTATGTATAACGTCAAACACAGGAAAACAGGAAAAACAAGGTGCAATTGTGAAAACAACACCACGCTAGATGTTGAAATTAATTCCAACATCTTGTAATGTCATGACGTCATATCGATGTTCCATAAAAACTCACTAGATGGCTACGTGTACAATTCCAAGACCAAATTTTAATTACAACTTGGAATTTCATTTAGAATCAGCCTCCAGGTTGAGTAAACTCTGAGAGTAAGGTTATAGACCACGTTAGTGTAACGGGCAATTTGTGGCGGCAAATTCAAACTAAAACCTTAACTCGCCTCTGCCGATTTATCCTCCCATGTAATTCATACGGGAACAAAAATATGCTATTTTCAAAATGTTCAAAAGAACTTTAAAATGCAAATCTTATCTATTAAACTATATAAATACAAATCTCTAATGTATTACCTACCTACTTATGTCGTAGAAATATCTAAAACAGCCAAAATTATTGAATAAACTGTAATTAAAGCCGCAAGTGCAAATTCATTAAAACGTAAGTCGTAGCTCTGTTTTCGATTCTCTTTTATCCTGACTTGCGCATGCATTTTCTTCTTTGTCATTTAGATCGTCAGCAAAGAAATTATTTATTACGGACAACGTAATAAACCTTTCAGCCATGGCAAACAACAAAAACGAAAAAAACTTGTAACCACTTTAAAGACAAACAGCATCAAATCCAAAACTAACCTACAAATTTAGTTGATATGTCAACTGTCGTATCTAAGACTGCACCAAGTTACGACATATGTTACTATTTGCAATTGTACTTTCTTTAAACTAAAATTCTGCTTAACTTATTATTTTGTTTATACTTTTACTGTGCAGAAAGCAAAGAGTATTGTTAAAAGTTAGTAAGAATCTCAAAATTGTACTTATGAAACACAAAATAGCTTTAATAATATGAATTGAAAATGTGCTTCTATAAGAACTTCATACATTCTGATTTGATTTAGGGTTTCTCGCCAAACGTGAATCTTAACCTCACTAATGTGGTCTATTAGTTTTGAAAGGACTTCGAGTAATCTTAAGATAGGATTTTGGAACGCAGCCATGGTGGAATGATTCTACTATATTTCTCTCTCTTTCTTAATACTATGAGGTGCGGGAGGCCACG
Organism: Ophonus ardosiacus; assembly: GCA_943142095.1. Lineage (NCBI taxonomy): Eukaryota > Metazoa > Arthropoda > Insecta > Coleoptera > Carabidae > Ophonus > Ophonus ardosiacus. The sequence goes on from OW964839.1 coordinate 21,152,979, forward strand.
TGACTTTGACAAGTGCTTGTGGGGCCCAACATGGTTGCCAAGAATACGGCTTGTGTACGTTGCCTGAGTTGCCAAATAAATTTGAGTGTAAAATTAATAAATAAAATTGTAAAGCTAGTTATTATTAATGAATATCATTTTGTTTTACTGTTTAACATATAAACTTAATTTTTAAAATATTTTTTAAAAATTATGCGACTTGTGCTGCCATCTACGATACAAAGATTTCTTGGCGCACTAAATTTGAAGAAAACAATCAGATGAAAGTTGAACGTCTTGTATATTTTAAAAATTAAGTTTATGTGTTAAAAAGTAAAACAACATGATATTCATTAATAATAACTAGCTTTACAATTTTATTTATTAATTTTACACTCAAATTTATTTGGCAACACAGGCAACGTACACAAGCCGTATTCTTGGCAACCATGTTGGGCCCCACAAGCACTTGTCAAAGTCACGTGGCCTCCCGCACCTCATACATATACCTATTAGCAGTGACCTCAATACAATACTGGACTGGCGGCTGGGGACGACTATGTGTCGCCAAAAAATATTTATGCAACCAGCGTGCAGTGGGTATATCTATCTCTTTTTAATCCAGTGCAGTGCGTACGGTATGAATAATAGGAAATTATATTAAAAATGTGACAACATATGTATATTCATAATAATAATAGTAATAATAATGGATAGTAAATGGTAAATTGTTTTTTTCGGTTTATATATTATTTTAAACCAAATAATAAAGGAACACATAATATAAAATATTTATTTACTGATAAAAATTACAAAACATTATACATTGGAAAAAAGTATTAATTTTGTCAATTTGGATCTAATTGATGATCTGTTTCCTTGTAAATTAATATTAATTTTTTTACATAATGCCGTAGCTCTTAAGTCAACATACAGCTTACTTATTTTTTTAATAATTTGAATTTCATGAATTTCTTCATTGATATAATTATTTGTTGAATGGTTTGGCGTAAACATATACAATTTATCACTGAAGTGAAACACATTATTTCTAATTATTATTTGCTGAATATTTTTTTTATGGATGTCTCCTTTTAAAATACGGACAATTTTTTCAGAATTTTTGACTATATTCAAAACAATTTTTTTCGGTTTTATTAACCCCCCTCTATTTATGAAATTAAAAAAAAAATCTTCATTTTTATTAACATAATCGTGATCTGAATTGCCTACAAGTAAATTAAAACATTCTTCACAAGTTAATATTTTAACTAATTTAAAAACAATAAAACCCGAAATATAAAATAAAATATTTTCTTCATATTCTCCTAAGATGGAGTTTGGTAAAATTATATCTTCGATTTGATTTTCGACCTCTGCGTTGTCTTGCAGTTGTCGTTCAGCAGATCTGTATTCGAAAATAGTTGGCGTCGAATGTTCATTATAATTCACAATATTTGCTGACGAACTACCAGTAATGTTTTTTGAAAATAGCATTTGCCGAAGAGCCCAAGTAAATTGCTTTGTGTTAGGGTTGTTGTTCCATCCTCCCCTTTGACGAATAGCAGAAAAATATAATTCCAAATGGTCTTGCGAACATTTATACGGAAGGAAATAATTTACATGTTTTGTCTGTATTAAATATTCTGCTAATTTAATGATACTCTTCATGCTGGATATAAATCCTACAACAAACGTTTTTCGTGCATGATTTAAAACGGGAACACCATCAATAGTAAGATTTTTTAAAAAACATTCAGTTTCCGCAAAGTTTTTTTTAATGGCCTCTATATTTCCCAATTTCATTGGACTTTTATAACCTTTGCCATATATGTTTCTAGCATTTAGCTGGTCAAATGTCCTATCTATTATTCTTATAAATTTTGTAGTGGTTTCAGATCCAGAAAATTGAATGTTGTTATTTTTGTTTAAAAAATCAATGGCGTCAGCCACACTTGCGCTTAATGTTTGTCCAGCTAGCTTCACGTTCATTATTTTATTTTTGTAATACACATGTGCCGCGCTTAAATTATTAGCAAAAGACAGTTCTAAATTTTCTTGAAGTGATAATAATCTTTTTATGAATTCCCATGAAATTACATTACCACTTTCTTCCAAATGTTTGTCTGCCAAACAATTTCTAGCCAGCTTTAACATATGACACGGGTCCATGATGAAATAAATATTAATATCGTTTTTCTGGGGATGAGGAAACCACGATATAATGTCATTTGAATTCAAAACACACCCCAAGTTTTGCATGGATTTTAAATTGACTGGTGCGCCGTCACATGTTATTGAATTAACTTCAATTCCTACGTCATGCAACATTGAAATCGCCGTTTTTATTAGTCCTGTAAGAACGTCAGCGTGCAATGCGTTGACAAAAAAATATGCTATTGGGCATTTAAAGGCATGTTTGTACGAATGGATCATGAAGACCAGAACTTCTGTAGCAACAGCTGATGATGTTCCTTCCACAATACCTCCATAATCCGCATTGCCACTAAATGTGCCTGTCGCTTTGTCATATGTAACAGAGCTCCTAATATGCATGCTATCAAATATTAAACCAACATGCTTAATGTTATCATCCTCCACCACTTTGTTTTTTAAAAATGAAAATACCTCTACCAAAAACCCGGGTTTACAATCGTGACTACCAAGCCAGCTTCTAATTGTACGTGTGCATGGTAAACTGAAATATTCTGCCACGAATTCATATGCTTTCCGTGAATAATAATGCAATGTTAATGCAAAACTTTTTATTGCATCCGTATACCTTCTCGAAGTCTTCGGTTTATCTGCAAACCTTTCCTCTTGTGTAAAAAGTTCGTGCATGAAATTCGAGAAGTTGTCTTGTAACAATTCATATAAATTGCCAGAATTTGTAGATATTTGCTGTAAATGCTCTACAAGTTCAGTTAGAGATTCCAGTTTTTTCTCTCGGCGGTGCAAAACTCGTTGCAAACTTTTAATTTTCCTTTTCAACTTCTGTTTTCTCGGAGTATCAGGTCCTCTCTTTCTAGGTGAAGTTTGTGTGCCCACAGAGGTGCTCGTAGAATGCACACATGTAGTCGATGGAAACTGCAAATTTTAAAATAAATTGTTTACTAGTTACACTTTTCCATATTCTCACGTTTTTAAATAAACGCTGTTTTAAAAAATATCAAATTGAAATTTCAATATTTAATTTTTCCCTTATGTTTACAGAATGATTTTTTAAAAAATATTTGTTTGAATACGAACTATGTTCTACTTTAAAATTATATTTTAATAAATTTGATATTATTTATTATTGTTATTAAATAATGACATTTGACATTTCTTAAAATAGCGTTTTAGTTATTAACTGTAAGTTAAGGAAAAGTATTTCAAGAATATTAATAATAAATATAGATAATAAATAACGATATGTATGTCATGTGAATAAGAAATTTAGAAGAAACTACTGTAGTCATATTTAATGTTTTAATGTATAATTATTGCATTGCCCAATTAGAATATGAAAAAAAAATGTGTGAGGGAGTATCTCATTATAAAAAAAAAGAAATGTAAATATTCAAGTACCTGTTCTTCACATAAAGTAACTTCGACATCTGAATTATGCACGTTTCCACTGCATTCCGAAATCCTACGCACCTGAAGAAAAAAACATGTATTAATAAAAGAAATTAATGTGGAAAATAACTTAACATGGAAAAAGTTACTAAAATGCCATATGTTGCATTTAAGAAACATTTGCATAAAATTTTAAAAGGACGATTAAAAATTAATACTGCATTGGAAGCCCAAAATTCTATGTTCTTAACTGATGTTTAAGTTGTAAAACATAATGTAATATTTTAATTAGTTACCTTGACACATGTAGTTACAGCAGGAACAGCTCCAGGTTTTAATGATTTTTCGTTTATGTAGTCGGAAGATGAAAAGTGGTCACTACAAACTCTCCAATGTTTATTTGGTTCCCCACTTTTTTTTATAGCTAACATCCATAAGGATCGCGATTCTAAATCTGCCGGAAACCTGTAGAACATATACATTTTTCATGAAGTAATTACTACACACAAATATAAGGAGTTGCTATAAATAATTCATTAACTTACCGGTGCATTTTTAGATCTTTTTTCATACCATAGGTATTTTGACAACCCGGAACACTACACGTTACTACCATGATGAATATCAAAGTACGATAAAACAAAACAAAAAGCTCTCACAATGATCTGGATCACCTGAGTATGCAAAACCCAAAACCAACTGATTGAACGCCACTGGTAACCAATCGGTAACGAAAGGTCAAATCTGAGCACATGCGCAGTTGTTGCGTAAGACAAAGATGACAATATTAGAAAGAAAAGGACAAGTACACCCACAGTGACATTTCAATGGTGACAGCCACTACAATGCATTTGGAATACGCGCCGCCGGTCCAGTATTGTATTGAGGTCACTGCCTATTAGACTAATATACTACTAATCCCCTATCTCACCAATGTGTTGTGCATCCGTTAAAGAATATGAGATAGAAGATATATCTCCATCGCTCACAAGCGATACAGTGATTTGTATGCGCATGCTCGTGAAACTAAAATATATTTCTTAGCGGTCAGGAAAATTTCCTTCCAAGTAACAATTTTGTAATTAGAATTAAATAAATAAATATACAAATATCAACAAAGTAAAGAATTCTTATACATAATATTATCATTATAATTTAATATTGTTTATGTATAATAACATTACTATAGCGCGAAATTTAAAATTCAATGAAATTATGATAACTAAACAAATATTTTAAATTATATTAAATTATGTTTTATACAATTAAGAGATTTCTCACTGTTTAAAATTGAGCAAAAATTTTCTAGGTAAGAAATACATGGGGAGTAAAATTATGTTTTCAGCGTTATGAACTGAGTTTAAATTTGGCGCCTACAATTGACCGTTACACTTTTCTGGTCTATCACACTTCAAATAACGCACGTTGTTTACAGGAAACTTCAATTTTCAAATCCCACTTTTTCGTTATCTCTGTTAGCGGCGCCAGTAGCCAATAGAATTATAGAATGCGAGCATGCGCATCCAAAGCACTGTATCACTTGTGAGCGATGGAGATGTATCTTCTGTTTCATATTCTTTAACGGATGAATCGCGGAGGATTAGCAGTATATTAGGCTAATAGGTATATGGTACTATAATTGTCTCAATTTCCTATTGCAGGGAGCGTGACGTAGTAACCAAAAGCCGGGAAATGAGTGAATTATTTATAAATTATTTGTAAACTTATTCGAATGCGTATAACATTGTTTATATTTTTTCAGAACTATTAAAGTGTTATAAAAAGTAATTTATGCCTAAATATGAAAAATCTTATAGTGGTGGAAGACCCCATTCTGCGGGTACCCATCGGGAGCTTAGAACACCATATAAGTACGATACTCACTTTTACACTTTGGTGGAGGTACATGCCACGTGCTATTGATACAGTTCATATACGGCATTTCGGGGTACAACACAAAATCCTTATTACAAGAGATTAGTAGAAATGAGTAATTTGGGATACGGTATCCCTCCCTGTATTCCCTGTCCAAATATAACAACTTTCCATTTTCCAAAACTGGTAATCGGCATGAACCAAAACTGTTAGCAATGTACGCCTGCGTCTTTACTTCAGAGTTGTTTGCTATTACTTCTTGGATGTAATCACTGTAATGCGTCACAAGAGTGTAGACTCCGTATTGGTGGTTATCACACGTATCATCCCTTGTTATGGGCCCTACGCTCACTATTCCTCGTAAATAGTATTTTATCTTGTTGTTCACGATCCAAGGAAATACCATGCCGCCGCCACTGTCGCCTTTACACACACTAGATCCTAAAAACATTGTTATTTAAAAACTTGAAAGGTCTCTTCAAAACGTATGGGCTGCGAGCACACATATGACTCGAGCGACCTTCAAATAAGGTGATTTGTATGCGCTTTGACAAGAACAAGATTTTGAACTGCTAAATAGTTATTCACATATTCAGTTATGAAAAGAGTAATATTGTTTGATGAATTTGCCAAAACGAGTGAAGCGAGTTTTGCAAATAATATAAGGCAAACATTATTATCAGAAGTAATATCACAAGCCTCCTGATTTTATAGATAAATTTTTATTTTGCCCGATTTTTTTTTGCTTAGCAACAAACACAAAAGCAAACTGCATGGTAAATCCCGACACCGAAGGAGGAAGGGTTTTACCTAATGCCAGTTTGCTTGAGTGATTTTGCTTAAAAGCAAAAAAAAAATGCGTGCTTAAAAATAAAAGTTTATCTGAGAAAAGCTGAGAAGTCGTGTGGTATTTGGTGAGATAAATTCCAAAGACAACGCAAAATGAAACTTGACACATTAATTGTCACACTGACAGTTTTAAACAATAACAACTGTTTATTTACTTGGTAGCGGAAAATTATCGGGGTAACGGGGTTTTATCAGTATAATACTGGTCCCATTGGTTGAATTTTCAAGTGTTTTGCATCATGATTGGTTAAAAACTAGTCGTTGGAATTTATTACTGAAAATGAGTTCTAAATGTCTTCTGAAACCGATATAGATCTTCCTTCTGATGTAGAGGAATTGGGTATAAGTCAATGATACATAAAGTGATATTAAAGAAATTATTGATATAGGGCCCAATAGAAATAATAAATTTATAACATATCACTTGCAGTGGCGGCTCGTGAGGTAAAAAGTAGATGAAGAGATATTTATGAATATATATTTTAAATCAAAAAAATATTTATAAACAAAACATAATTATATTTAAGTAATACTTTATAAATACGCCTATCATTCAAAAAAGTTTTTGCAAATAAAAGCTACCACATAACCAGGAAAATTTATTACACGAGGCAGATTTAAAATGTAGATTGTGCGTTCTTCCACAGTTTTTAATATTTTTTATTTTATTTAAATTTAATGTTGGGGTTGGTTGCCAATACATCTTTTTAATTATCATCTATCCATCTACAGAACGGTGTTTCCAATAAATTTCAAATAATATCATTATGCAGATTCATTCTGATGATTTAAATATACAATGTGCAATCTGTTAAAGATTTAAAGTATTGATATTAACAATAAAATATTAATGTGAATTTATTTTCACTTAAAAATATATTAGTATTACCTTCTAAATAAGTTAAAATTATAATAAATAAAATAATAACTATTCAAATTGTTTTAACAAGCAAACTTCAATGCATCAATTTCAATGTGGAGACGAGGTGCAGATTTCTGATCGGTGGTGCAGAGTTCGAAATGTGGTATTCACCTTTCGCTCCTGTAAGCGCAGGGGGGAGCATCGTTGCTATGGCAACCATTCTATCTAGCCAATAAACGCTAGTTACGCGCGCAACTGTGAAGAGTTTATTCAAAATTTGAATTACTCTTCATGTAATGCGGGTTGCGAACGATCAGTTTATATAATTTTTAGTAGATAATTTGATTTTTAAATTATATTAATGTTTATTTCAGGCTTTATAGTACATAATGAACAAAAATAATGTGAAATTAATTTTTTTAAAAAATATTTTGTTTTCTGAAATAACAGGTGAAGTTGCTCTTCACCTTCTTCACCCGAATAGCCGCCACTGATCACTTGTCAGTGTCAGGATATTATTTTTCAAATAATGTCAACAAACCAAATATCAAATTCGCATTTTCTTGTTATGCGCAACCAATATTGTCAACATACGATAATAGATATTTACACACCAAGTGAGCTAAGGTAATGTTTATCCATGAGAAGAAAGTTTAGCTCACGAGCCCGAAGGGCGAGTGAGTTAAATTCTTCGAGTGAATAAACATTCTTAGCTCACGTGGTTTGTACAATATTTTATTCAATTTTGACGAAATAATAATAAAAACCATTATAATATTTAATTTAATAAACAATTGATCAGTTAGTAGGCTAAGCATGACAATTGTCGCTGATAGACGTCAACTCACATATTTAAAAAGCTTCATTGTCTGTCATTTATGTCGTAAAAAATAATGAAAAGGGCTGATAATGTCTGATAAATTAAGTGGTAAGTGTTATTTTCGTTCTTGATGTTATTTTTAAATGCATTCTTTGTTGCAGAGTGCCAGAGTGAGTTAAAATTTTGTGAGAGTGATTTAAAAAAAAATTTAATTCACATGTGAAAAAAGTGTTACTTATAGTTGTTGCTATGGAGTTAATAATGACAGTTTAAAACGTCAAAATTGAATAAATACATATAATATCCCATTTTCTCACTCATTTATATCAGAGTACTTTGCAAATGAGAATAGCTCCAAGTAATAAAGTGAAAATTTTTCACTGAATATCACTTTGGTGAAAATTAAGAATTGGGCCCATATTCAGCTGCGTAATATTCATGCAAAACTCATTTCGTATAAATTATGTAAAAAGTGGCATTTCATAACTTCAAAAGGTTAGGCAAAATTCAAATTTTTAAAGCGGAATTAGATAAAAGTTATTAAATTCGTGGAATACCAGCTACCGCCAAATGGCTTTGTTACTTACCAGTTGTAAAACCAGCACAGAACTTATCAGGCGTAACCCATCTAGTAAAGTCTGAAGGTACAACAGCTAAACATCTTGAAATTTCGATGAAGGGAGCTGTCAATTTCTTCAAATCTTCACTAATTTCAGTATGTTTTGGATCTACATAGCCCCATCCTACCATCTACAAATAATAAATATCATTAATTGGAATAATACTACTTTTTTTTAGTATAAGTTCTGTATTTATTATTTTAACCCAACGTTTCGGCACCATAAACTGGTGCCTTCTTCAGGGGATACATTGACATAAATAAGTGAAATAACAAAAATAACAAGTAACCTAGGTAACAAGAAATGTTCATAAATGTTACCTTTTTTATGTATACAATTTTCTAGACAATATATGCATGCCCGGCAATAACATGGACGGCGAACATGCATCTTCTCAGGAAAAAATCTCCTTTTGCCAGAAGAAAAACCGTCCCAAAAACTGGCAGAGAAGTGATCTGTATAACTCAGAGACGCTTTATCGGTAGCGAAATACCGCAGCCGTACTCTTTATTAACAGATGTTAAAAAAAGTTTAGAAAAAATCGTATACATATTACAAATTACAACCTATTTAATATTGGAAGCCATGCGCGACTAAGTTCTAATCCGTCACAATGATTGAGATTGATATTTCTTGTTTTATAAATCTCAATGGCTTCTCTAATTAATCTGTTGTTAAGTCGAGTAGGTCTTGCAATAATTTTCGTATCTTCAATACAGATCACTTCTCTGCCAGTTTTTGGGACGGTTTTTCCTCTGGCAAAAGGAGATTTTTTCCTGAGAAGATGCATGTTCGCCGTCCATGTTATTGCCGGGCATGCATTATTGTCTAGAAAATTGTATACATAAAAAGGTAACATTTATGAACATTTCTTGTTACCTTGGTTACTTGTTATTTTTGTTATTTCACATATTTACGTCAATGTATCCCCTGAAGAAGGCACCAGTTTACGGTGCCGAAACGTTGGGTTAAAATAATAAATACAGAACTTAAACTAAAAAAAGGTAGTATTATTCCAATTAATAATATGAGTTCTGAAAGATATTATAATAATATATATATATCATAATCATCTATTGTGTCGAAAAGTAATAATTAGAATTTTTTTGTTTGAAATCCAATAATTAATCTGGGACCCAGGCACGAAAGTGACCCCAGTCGTGCACTCTCCATGTCATCAATGAGTGCCAGTGATGTGGTGCCTGATAGAATATATCATCATTACCGATTATCTGTGTACAATGTACAAAGCAAAATGGCACACCCAGAAATGAGTATTATGCCATGATGATCTATTTACAATTTATATTTACGGTGTGCCGGACCTTGAAACCGCAGTCTTGTCCTAACTTCACAACGATCTGACTCTGGCTAATGAGGCGCGGGCAGATTGAAAAGAGTACAGCTTGTGTACCTTGCCCGTGTTGCCAAATGAATTTGAGCGTAAAATGAATAAATAAAATTGTTAAACTAGTAGTTATTAATGAATATCATGTTGGTTTACTTTCTATTACATAAACTTAATTTTTAAAATATACAAGACGTTCAACATTCATGGTTTTCCTCAAATTTAGCGCGCCAAGAAATCTTTGTATCGTAGATGGCAGCACAAGTCACCTAATTTTTAAAAGAATGATTTAAAAATTAAGTTTTTATGTTTAGATAAAAGTTACCTTATTAGAAGACCATTTTAGTGCTGTTTCGTTATTTGAGAAAAAATGCATAGGTCACTAAATATGACAAAAATGTAAATTTTGCAGTTATCTATTTTAGCACAAATGTGAAATATTACTGGATTTTTGTTTAGGGCACTTTTTTATGTTCTTTCGAAAAATATTTTATCACTGTTGGTTTTCGAAGTTTTAATTTCTATAAGGACGCCATATTGGAAAGTGACACCATTAAGAAGATAATTTTTTACTTTTCCAACGATGTCTATATTCATTTGTTCTCGTGGATCTCAGCCTCTCATTTTGTGTTACAAGCGGCATCATAGCCACCAACACATGTCCCAGACATGTTAAACTCCCAGAGGCCTATGCATAGAAAACATATACTAACGTATGGCCTATGGGTCCCAATCCCAAACGCACTTGGTATTTGTCCACTATGTACCCTAGACACCTTCAGAGCACAAGGCTCTATGGACCCAGGGTTGTCGTAGACAACCCTTCGGATATTAGGAAAATTACACGTTTGCGGCCACAAACAAATAATACAAACGTATGCCTCACATATACCATGCATACCAAATACACAAACAGTGTATAAGCATATCAATCAAGCATTTGATGATTCGCACCTGATCACTATACCTATACAGGTGTCCCATTTTCGATGTTTCTTAAGGTTATCTCGGGAAATAATAATGATTAATAAATAAAATAATAATAAAAATAAAATTAATTGAAAATATGAGTAAAATTCATCTTTTATTCATGTGAAAACAAAAGAATGTAGACTTGTTATATATCAATGAAAAGCTTATAAAATAAGCAAAAAGATAATACTATTTTTAAAATAGGTTGCCATTTAAAAAATCATAAGTTTGTGTTATATCTCAAAATTTATCAAGATTTTAATAAATCTAATTACACCATTTTATTCTACCTAAAAACCGATATAAAATTTGTGAAATTTATCAAGATTTTAATAAATCTAATTACACCATTTTATTCTACCTAAAAACCGATATAAAATTTGTGATAACAATTTTACTCTATGATAATAAATAAGATATGAGATATTTTCGAAACGAGCGAGAAACGAGTTTTTTACCTTTAACAAAATAAGATCGAAAATTCCTGTGGTGACTATTAAACTTTTCTCAAAATGTTGACCCTGGAATGTGCAAACTATAATTAGGATGACTGTGAGCTATACCACACACCTTTCATTACAGCAACAGGTCAGTATCTCTCTATTTTCTATGTTACAATAAACTGCTTGTCTTTCTTATTGACACATTTACATAAATCCGTGCATCACTACAGTACCGACACTACTATCTTCTTTCTTCTAAAGGGTCAAGGTCAAGGCCCTTAACTCACGAGATTTTCTGTAGAAATGTCAAGTGTTTATACCTGGCGTCAGTGGTTCCAAACTAGTGGCGCACAAGAGAAAAGTGAATCTTACGGCTAGGTAAGCAAAGTCCTAATGTTCATTCATCAACATGTTCAATAGACACACAATTGCAATTTGCAAGAGCGCATCTAGCGGGAAAGCATAGAACTAAAGGTTGCTATGGTTACCACGTCCAAACAAAGACCTGTCAACAGCCATAGAATTCTACAATCCAGCCATCGTTTTTGTTGAATAATCGAGTGATCTTCAATATTATCAAACAAAGAAAGTTGTCCCACGCACATCTTGTATTTTTAAACTCATATTTATTGAACACAACGAACAAATCACAAAGAACTAGGTTAACACTGAATAACAGATGCAAACATAATGACAGATAGAATCAGGGAGCGGGACGTAAGACAACGAGGGGAGGTTTGTTTGGATGCATGATCTTATATCTCTCTCTCTCTTGCGTATGACGTTAATTCTGTAAGTGTCTATTCTCACTTCGTTCAGTTTCATAATCTACAAAACGTTCACCCATGAAGTTGGCGCGTATCAAAACGTTTATTTCTCGCGCGCTTCCAAATTTAAACAGTACATTCTAAAGAACAAATTGCAAAGAAAAATGTTTTACTCAGTACAAATGGGTAGGTATACAAATTCATAATGTTCATAGAACGCCCGGTACATACATTGTCATAACGTACAAATATTGTCTTGTACATTTCTTGTCTTACACAAATTCCTAATGAATGCACATAAATCGGTCTGTACATATCTGGGCGTGTAACTTTTATAAAAATAATCTTAAACAAACATATCCTAAACGCACAGAGAACTGAACATGTTGATGAATGAATATTAGGACGATGCGTGTGTTCCTGAATCTTACATTATTAATTATTATTAATGTTATTATTATTATTATTATTATTATTTGTTATCATTATTAATTATTATTAGTATTATTATTTATTTTATTATTATTAGTATTATTATTTATTTTATTATTATTATTAATATTATAATTAATATTATTAATTATTATTATTGTTACTATAGGATGACATATGTGGCTAGGAAGTAGAGTATTAGTTTTATAGCCGATCTTTCGTGTCTAAATACCGAGTTACCATTTTTTACCTCCCGCTACCCTTGGTAAGGGAGGTATAGGGATCGTGTTAAAATTCACATATCGAGATTTTAGTAAATGACCATGTTTTAAAGTCCCTAGAGTCCAATTTTAACATTTTCACGATGATGTGTGTATGTGTGTGTGTGTGTGTGTGTGTGTGTGTGTGTGTGTGTGTGTGTGTACGAATTTTGTTTGCACTCTAACTCAAATACTATCATTCAGAAAATTCTGAAACCTTGTATTTCTACCCTATTCTAATAGGAATAGAATCCATTAGATTTTGGTGTAAATCGGATGAACGGAAATGGTACTTTACTTGAAGCTCATAATGGTTTTTCTTCAAAAAATACCATTAAATGCCATTTTTTCGCATTTAATGTCATTGGAAAATTATAGATTATTGAATTTTGTACAGGTATACATTAATACTTTTTCTATTTATTTTACAGATAAATTTAAAAATCATTTTTCTTTTTTTAATCCCGAAGCCTAAGATAAACACAATTCCTTTGTTACACAGTTTATTTTTCAAATGAATGAAACTGACAGGTAAACGTCATTGTCAAAATACTAATCACTTCAAATTAATAATAGTGACATATTAAATAATAAAGAAAATCGTAAATAAAGCAATAGTTATATGCAATAGAACATAATATAGTTTGAAGCATTTCTAAATACGTAGGTATGTATTTAAATTAATAAAAATTAAATAGCGGGAGGTTTTGTGTTGACCACATCAGATTTTTTTTTTTGTAGGTCATTCAAATAGATTTGTCCTTATTTCACACTTGGAAGTTACTCTCGAAAATAGAAAACTAAAAATTTTATCTAGTGACCTATGCATTTTTCTCAAATAACGAAACAGTACTAAAATGGTCTCCTAAGATATTTTGTATAAAAATCTCCAGTCCGACCATCTCTGTTGTCACAAATGAGATGTCGTAACTGAAGTCGGGGCCAGGACCAGACTGCAGTCTCTTTATCGGGATGCTAGCGACGGCACACGAGAGAAAAGCCCTGAATGTTTATTCTGTGACGTCACACCGAGAGGCGAAAGACTGCATTGTAAGCATAGGAGATATTCGGAATTTTTAACAAACTGACTTATAGAAACAACTCGTGTATTTAAATTTTTTATTCATGTAAATAAAATGGTAATTATATATTATATATACCGTATGTCCACGGATCGAGTTCCAAAGAGGAAAAACTTTTTATTTTACAAAAAAATGTATTCTTGATAAAAATTTTTGGATGTCCCGAAACGGCCAATTCAATTTTAACATTTTCAAATTTTCTTTTAGTTTCAGATAAAAATGGAAAATTGGTCTTTTAGTTGAAAATTATTCTAAGTCCTAAAATATAAGTTTGCGTTGTCATGGTAATTGCCATTATTTATTTATTTTCATTAACTGTCAGTTATAAAAATCAACCATAATCGTTGAAAATGTTGTCAAAAGACGAACGAATTTATCTAATTCAATGCTATGGCAAAGGTAATAAAGCGATCCGTCGAGTTGTCGAAGAATTTAACAACAAATTTTATGAGCAAAACAAATATAACACATAATAACCCTTACATCATTGAAAAGAGAAAAAAATAATTATTTTTTTGAGACTAAAATAAGATATGGGCTCCATTTAAAAAAATCTGATATGGCCAACACAAAACCTCCCGCTATTTAATTTTTATTAATTTAAATACATACCTACCTACGTATTTACTAACACTGCAAACTGTTCCATTGCAGAAAACTATTGCTTTATTTACTAGTTTTCTGACAGTGACATTTACTGTCAGTTACATTCATTTGAAAAATGAACTGTGTAACAAAGGAATAGTTTTTATCTTAGGCTTCGCGACCAATAAAAAAAATTATTTTTAAATTTATCTGTAAAATATATAGAAAAAGTATTAATGTATTCCTGTAGAAAATTCAATAATCTTTAATTTTCATAAGACATAAAATTCGAAAAAATGGTATTTAATGGTATTTTTTGAAGAAAACCCATTATGAGCTTCAAGTAAAGTACGATTTCCGTTTATCGATTTACACCAAAATCTAATGGCTTCTATTCCTATTAGAATAGGGTAAAAATACAAGGTTTCAGAATTTTCTGAATGATAGTATTTGAGTTAGAGTGCAAACAAAATTCGTACACATACACACACACACACACACACACACACACACACACACACACACACATACACACATACACACATACAGATATCATCGTGAAAATGTTAAAAATGGATTCTAGGGACCTTAGAACATGGTCATTTACTAAAATCTCGATATGAGATTTTTAGCACGATCCCTATACCTCCCTTACCAAGGGTAGCGGGAGGTAAAAATATAAGTTTGTGTTATATCTCGAAAATTTACGGATATAAAAATTTATTTCATACGCCACTGGTTAGATAATAAAATCTATCTTTTATATTTGAAACGTTTTTCTCAATTACTAATAGTTTAGAAGTAATTTGAAAAAGAAAAAATAAACAATATTCAGTTTTTCGTCATTATCTAGTGCCCTATGACAATTTTTAGAAAAACAAAAGCATATCTGAGATGGCCTCCCAAACGCGCACAAAAAGTTCCATTTAACCGTCATCGTATCTCTTATAGTTCTCGAGATCCCAATGGTGGCACTTCTAAATGGAACACACTCAGTGCGTTCAATGAAGTTAGCAAACCAGGAGGCCTATTCTATAACTTTTACCAATATTGATACGCGAGCACTCTTGGTATATTTTCCAGCGGATATAGTCGAACACCGGCGGTCATAACCGATATGCGAGACATGACGTCACATCCAACGGAGAATTCGAAACGGGATTCCAAGACCGCATAGGATCTTGGAATATAGTTATCAAGATCGAAGCTGTCAGTTGTTTCAGAGCCATTATTGAATCGTTCGACTTTCAACTTTTTTGTATTGAATTTAAGTGGTTTTTAATTTTAATTTCTTAATGTGTGTTGAAGCTATACTACTATTATTTTATTTTAACATTTAACATGAATTTGTTTATACTTATAGAATATAAATACCTCTTATTTTGAAATTTATTACTGAAGAAATTATTAAATTCAATTAGCACATATGTATGTACAATTTTAATATATTTGAATCAGTTTTATAATTGTCTAAATTTAAAAAATATACAAATTCAATTCAAATAAATCTCCTTGTGCCAATAACATTCTGTTCAATACTGGTAAAAAATCGCGTTGCATTCATTCATCATTAAATATACTATGATGGATGTTTAAAAATCCTACCTATATTATATTTTATTGTTGGAAATAATATTTACCGTTAATGTTTTTCAGATAAAATGGCATTACTATATGCTGGTTTAGAAATTTTAGAGGAGGAAGAGTTGGAGCTGGTGCTGGACGATGAGGAATTGGAAGAGCAAGAGAGATTGTTTCGAAGGCACATTCGAGATATGCAGGATCCATTCAGCGTGTCTGATGTTGAATTTCTATCAAATTTTAGATTAAATAAGGATACCTGCTGCCATTCTCCACAGGCCAATTGCCACAGCTACATCATGTGCCACAGCCACAAAAGGTGGAGCTACACCCAGTACCAGTAGTAAGTACAAATTTTACGAGTCAATTTCGTTTGCAAATTCATTTTAAATCATCAAAGATATAAACAGATGTCAAGATAGATAAATACAAAGAGAATGTACATAAATATTAGGTATACATTCATTTTGTTTTGTGTGTTATAGGATGATCAAGAAATATGCTACGCCATGCAGTGGATTTCAAAGAAGTCGGGATGGGAACTGTGCAAGGTGCGCATGAATTGCGAGGTGAAATGGCGAAAACAAATGAATTTTTGGAATGTGTAGCTGTCGCCATGGAAACTATTTCTAAAAAATAAAGAATACATTTATATAATTTGTTTTTCTTTTATTTTCTTACATTCTCTTTTCACTATTTCAAAGCAAACGATAAATACATACAATAGTTGTATATTATTATTATTATTATTATTATTATTATTATTATTATTATTTTTTATTATTATTTATGCAAGAACGCAATTATGTATATAGCTGAATCATTAATTAGATTCATTAGAAATCAAATATAGTCATCACATTCTGATTGAAATTGAAAAAAAAAACACTTTTTTATTCATATTGTACCCAATATATATGTTTACTTTAAATGATATTATTTAATATGAATAATATATTACTGATACATTGAAATCTTTGTTTATTATCTCATCATAAGAACTTATATAAGTTTAATTTGTAAATGTCAGATTTGATTTAAATGTATTACCAATCCATTCTCAAAACACCAACAATATGAGGACACTAAAATTACTAGTATAACTCACAAATCTATCGTTAGAGAGGGGGAAAATCAAACGATGACGTATACCAAGATCAAGATCTTGGTAAAGTTGAAAAAGTTATAGAATAGGTACCCAGCTTGCTACGCTAGCGAATTGTATGTGACGTTATAAGTGACGTCATATTTAATGCTTAGCTAGCGAGAAATGCTAGCGCCGATTACTTCGCTAGCTTGATCTGCTAAGTGCTGCTAGGACACCAAATTTAAAATGGAATAAAAAATAAGTTTTTAAATCACGTTTTAAATGAAGACAATAGCTAAATGTAGGAAAATAACAATTATATTGGCATCACAGCAGGTATGTTTTGACATTTGTGGTTATGTTGAAGTAAATCTAAATTTATTGTAAAATGTTTTGATGGAGAATTAATAGAAAATGAGAAGGATAATGAACATCCATTTTAAAAATAAAGCACAGTGGGCCATTCAACGTAGCATTACATTATCTGGACAACACAACCACAAAAGAACAAACGTCAAATATTCATATTCGCGCCAAAGTTGCCGTTCAGTAAACGTTTTGCTACTTCGCTAGCGCTAGCTTGCTAACTCTATTGAACGCACCTGTAGAGGAAGTCTAAACACTCAAAGCTGATGTCATGCGGGGTAATCTTATGTTTGTACGGCGGCCATCTTGGGAAAATCTAGTGTATGCAAGCATTCTCTGGTTATTTGATTATTTTACGTTAATAATCGATTTTAATTTGTGTTATTTAGATGTGAAACGTTTGTAATATGCCAACGTTTTGTGCCTTCGATTGTAATAATCGAACGTCCGTAAAAACTTTAAAACAACATGAAAAAGAAAAGGAAAAAGCGATCACAATTCACAAGTATTATTTTACTTCTACACATTATTAATGTTTAGTTCATATATTTTAGTACTGTATTCTTTACATATTTCATGTAAAAATATTAACTTATTTTTGTAATAAATATGTTAGTACTTCGTATTTATTTGTATTGTAAACATCATAAATATATATTTTTATGACATTTCTAACCTTGAATTATTTGCCTACCTAGTTTTTGTAAGTTTCTATTTTAATCATTATAATTGTCATAAAATTGGAACAGTTCTATTCATTATTTATTCAATTCCTATAAATATTTTATTAAAGTTTAATCGCAATGCACTTTATATTGAAGAATTTAAAATTTTTTAGGTCTTTCAAATTTAAATTGAATTAATTTTAACACATTTCTTACTGAATTAATGCTTGCTAATTACAAATAGCTTCATTTTCTGTTACATTATTGTATTTTTGTAACAACTGAAGAATGTGCACTTAAATACATTATAATGTAGATCGTCCCAAGATGGCGGCCACGAGATTCTCCTTCCGTTTCATGGAGACAAAAACTATGTCTATATCTATACTTTACGCTCTCTCTAGTGCTAGCGCCGGTGAATGTACCATATTTGTAAAAAAAAATCCATATATTTCCTATGCATAGAATGCAGTTGTTCGCCTCACGCTGTGACGTCACGCATGGAGTGGGGATAAGCATTCAAGCCTTTTCTCTCGTGTATCTTCAGACACTAGACCTAGCCTTATATTTATAACTTACAGTTCCGTTGGCATTAGATATAAGCTGCTGTCTTTCGAATTCTCTATTCCAGTCCACACAAACTGGTCGAACTACGCTTGTTAGTTGGAATTCTGCCTTCAGGACTACAACAGCTAAATCTGCTTGAAAATTTGTGACAAATCCTTTATAGTATGGAGGAATGTGATACTCTTTCACTGGACGGGTTTGCGACAGTTTATCGTTGGGTGATTCGTAAGCGCTGTAATATTTTCCAGCGCCTACATAATAAGTTTCTGCGGGGTATTTTTCTCCAAATGAATCCGTGAAACAGTGTGCAGCTGAAACAGTTTGTTCGTTTCACTACTTTAATTTTTACTACTTACGCTAGTTTTGATGCTGTTGTAATAGGTACTGAGAAACGTCACCCGTAAAAAAACAAAAAGCAAAATTTGAAATTTTGTTCGTTTCGTAATGGAGGACTTTCACAATTTTTGAAAATTATATATATTTATCTACATGAAAAAATACGTGATACGTATTTTTTATTTTTTTCGTAAAGTACTCCATATTGCTGAAAAAATAATTGAAGCTTTAAAACTTTGAATATCGCGCTAATAACTAAGGAAATACGTCAGACTTTCGACATAACAGTCGTTCGCTTTAAAAGAAAGATAGTCTTATATCATACTACTAGTGCATAGTAAGAGATAAAAGAAAATAGTAAGTCCAGAAATTTGTTCTTTGTTGAACGAAGATAGATATATATTGTTCACTATGATGTAAAAAAAGACAAAAGATAACTGTAACATTCTGCATATCCTCGCAGAGTATAACCTCAATCGTATTGTTATATTATTTTGTTGTGTGGTTGTAGCCAGAGATCATGAAACGGTAAGTATTCTTTCGTGAAATTTAAATAGATTGAATTTAAAATACATATATATTTAATAGCAAAATGAAGAAAATATGTTTTATATCTGATTGTTTATTGTGCACTACGAAATACGTCCCACTGCGCACATATAATCTAGTCACTTTGCGCTATCGAAAGTCTGATGTCATAACCGGATTATAAATGGCGAACAACCACTTCTTTTGAATTATGTTATAATTTTAATTTTAAATATTAAAACAAAATTAATATTACTTTTATATTTTTAATAGAGTACTTATATGATATATTTTCAGTATTTAGTACTAAAACATTCAAATTTCACAAAATGAAACTCCCCTATTGGAACTTTTAGTCTAGACAGCCATGGATTATAATAAGAAAATAAACAATGGGGGATTACGGCTCAATCGAATTAAAGGAAAATAGCAAAAAAATACGAATGTATATGCTGAATAACGAATATTAATAAAAAAATGAAATGGTATAATTGAGATATTTCGGAAATAAAGGGTTTTTTGTTATAGCGCTTCGACACTAATATGAAAATATTTTGATTGGCGACCGAGAGACCACCTATACATGCATTACAAATAGCATGTTAGGAGGTGGGGATTACTACCAATGGAAGTTAAGAAATTCAAATTCGAAAGGAGGGGCTAACATTCCTGTATCCTGTACTACAGTTTCCAAACAGTTTTTATTTTAACATAAATTTCTTGCATTAAATTTTAATAATTTAAATACACCTGTAATTATAAAGTATGTAGACTTATACAGTGTTATAATATTCATTTATTTTTATGTAAATATAACTTAAAATAGCATATATTTCAAGAACATTTAGGTCCATGATGAAAACAGTTTGATATAAAAACACATAAATGTGACGTCACGTCAATCTTTTCAAAATTCGGAAGACCATAACTCGTTTATTAATAGGAAATTTTTCACCGGATTTTCATCAATAGTCTTAGTTTTCCTAATATTTTCAGATGAAATTATAAAAAAAAAATGGTGTAATCCCCATTGCATTGTTATTAGCTGTCAATTAAAACGTTCACTTCGTTTCACGTAACAAAATAGCAGATGGCACTTGATAACCGACCGTTTTTACATGAGTTAAATAAGTATTTATTTAACTATCAAGTACGTTAATGAGAATGATTAATGGTTGAGACATTTTAATGGGGATTCCACGATTTTTTTATGTTATAGTATTTTTAAATTCAGAAATTCCATAATTTTTTTTTAATTCGGCTTCTTATGGAAGAAAAAAAAAACCATTTGTTAATACGCGGCTGTTAAATTTAAAAATTTCATTTTGTTCTTATTTTCTTTTCTTTTATTTATTATTATGGAACAGTCTGGCAGTCACTGGTTTGATGTTGGGAACGCCTACTTACAGTGTCGGCCAATAAAAGAGAGCCGGATTCGGTTGCGTCATCAAGCCCGGAAAATCCGCGCGTTTTGAAAGTGTGTAATATATTTTAGCATTTAAAAAAAAGTGGTACAACATATAGAAAAGAAATTTGCGTCAATAACACAGTTATATGGGAAGAAATAATTATGTATATAATTTATATAAAAATTCGATAATTCGTTGACCGTATCTTACTAAATTGAAAAAAACTGATTTTATTCCATGACAAAAAAAATTAGGTTAGTAACGTTTGACACATGTTTTAACAATTGTTCAGCATATTATGCGGTATTTATAGTTACCCACTAAAATCCTTTATTAATAAAACTCATGCACTAGTAGGGGGTCATTAATGAATGATTTTCTATACATTAACATTAATGGTCATTGTAAGACTTGTCTTTCAATGTACTATTCTCAACTGAAATAACCGACAGAGGCGCTGCAAGCATTTTCAATATGGCGGATGCATGACGGTAGGTGTACAAGTCACTGTCATATGATACAATTTTGCTTGTATTTCTTGAAAATGAAGCTAAGTATTGTTCAGATATTTGACTTTCTAAAGGCTACTGATCATTCTAGGAATATTGTTGAAGGTATGATTGTATATAATGTTCATTTACTACTTTATTTAAAATATTAATCTTGTAAACAGGCGAAGAAGTTCAGAATACGAATCACATTATATTATGTGGAATTACCGATAGTTATCGAGAAATTATAAATGTAATATCACTCTGTCTTCAAGCAAGAGCTCTGTCGTCAAAAATATGGTACAGCATTTTTTTTTAATTTCTCCGTTGAGAAGGTATTTCTAAAAATTTAAATAATCACAAATATGTTTCAAATATAATTATTAATAGTAATACCTGGAAGAATAAAGTCATTGGCTGGTAGCACAAGCCCTGTTTTAACTAAAACGCTGTTTAAGAAATGTCAAATTTCATTATTTACTAATAAAAATAAATAATATCAAATTTATCAAAATATAATTTTAAAGCAGAACATAGTTTATATTCAAACAAACATTAAAAAAAAATCGTTCTATACGCATAAGGGTGAAATTAAATATTGAAATTTGAATTTGACATTTTTTAAAACAGTGTTTTGGTTAAAACAAGGCTTGTGCTACCAGCCACTGTCTTTAAAATGTCTCGAACATACCCTTATATACTTGGAAATATATTTTCCAGAACGTAAAACATACTTCCAAGCTTGAAATCTATCCAATGTTTGTTGAATGCCTGCATATATTTTTACCTATTTTTGGAAAAATGTGGAAACTTAAATGAGTTTCCCTACTCATAAGCGAATGACACCCCTATGCGCAACACATAATATTGCTTTTACCGCGTTTTGCAACATTCATTTTCGTATAAAAGAAATACTTTTAAAAAATGTATGCTAACATATGTTGTATTTGCTCGCACCTACCGTCATGCACTAGTTTAAAATTTAGTCACCAGATGTCATATCGAATCTCTACAGTTGTCAATTACATACCTGATATGATAATTAAAGGATTTACAATGGAACCACCACATTTGTAGACATGTTCGTTTTCTTCGAGGTGGTAAATTGCAATGTGCCAAGGAAATTCACCGAATTTTGCTTCTCCACCTTTAACTACATTTGTTGCACCTTTTGCAACACCTTCACCACATTCTAAAATTTATATATAATAAGTTTTAACAATTATTATTTGTACAAGACGATAAAATTCTATTTTATTATTTAAATTTTATCGTCCTATATAAAATTCTATTTTTTTTTTTTTCATTTTTTCTATAGCAGATTTTAAAAAATTAGAAAAATCAATTGTAAATTAACTTTTTATTTAAGTACAATTTATAAAATATAAAAGTTGTGATTCTATACGAAAAACAGACTTTTCTAATAACGTTAATTAAAGGATGGAACATATTCGAGTTCCTTATATGAAAAATTTTCTTATTATGCACGCTACAGAAACTTGATGTAGGTCTTTAAGGCACAACTTTTTGATACAACCACAGAAATATTTCCATCGTCTTTTGTTATTGAGCTACAGGCTAAAACTTGTTTTTCGCTTATTATAAAAATATCTCATTATCTCGCTTATTATGAGAGATGAAGAAAACATGTCTAGACATATTTTATACTGTTTTTTTTTTTATGTAGAATAACGGAGTAATTAGATTTTTTCAAAACTTAATAGTCTTATCTTTTCCGTATTTTATAAACTTTTCAATGTTTTATAACAAGTCTACATTCTTTTTTTTAAACTGGTTAAAACTTGAATTATTAATTTTTTGGTATTATGTTTTGATATATCTCGAGAATTATCAACTTTTGACAAAAAAAAAACCTAATCACAACACGTTATTCTACGTAAAATACAATATAAAAAGTATCTAATTTTTTCTTTATCTCTCATAATAAGCGAGACATGGAAGTGTTTTTTCAAAATACGTGTAAAACAAGGTTTAACCTGTAGCTCAAAAACAAAAAACAATAGAAAATTCATGTGGGGCCTTTTAAAGTTGTCTCAAAAAGTTGGCCCATAAAGACCTTCATCAATTTTCTGTTGCGTGTTTAATAAGAAAGTTTTTCATATAAGGAACTCGAATTTGTTCCACCCTGTGCAATTAAAGTGGTTAACACAAACTGTTACTTTTTATAAAATAAATAAATATATCATCACGGCATATTACCCATTTCTGGGTGTGCCATTATCTACACATATGTAGACATCGGTAATGATGACGATATATTTTACCGTGTGGGCGCTTACCAGGCTTCACCTCACGGGCACTCATAGCTGGTGTGGAGAGTGCACCACAGGGGTCACTTTTGTGCCATTTAAAATTGGAAATATTTAGCGCCGGTCGGGATCGAACCCGGTTCCCCAGGTACGCGACCAGACACTCAGGCACGCGGCCACAGGACCCCACTTTTTATAATGTATTTAATTTAAATAAAAATGTAAGTCCTTGCTGTTAAATAATTATTTTATATACCCTTGCGGTTAAAGTGTTACTTGATTCAGTAGCTTAGCATTTTAATTCAACATACAAAATTTCAGTTGTTAAGTTATTAATAGAAGCTGAGATCTAGCACTTTTACTTTTTACTTCCTTGTACGAAGTAAAGGAAGTATTGTAATCGCAAAAAATTTCGGTTTCTAGATTTCAACGGAAATATCCATTTTGACCATCCCTGAATCCATTTTGACTAATTACGTCGTGACGTCTGTACGTACGTATCTCGCATAACTGAAAAACGGAAAGCCGTAGAAAGTTAAAATTTTGTATTAAGGACTGTTATAACATCTAGTTGGGCACCTCCCTTTTTGGTCATTACATAACTTTCGGAAGTGGTACTTTACTTGAAGCCTATAATAGATTTTAATGAAAAACTATATTAAAATATAATCCAAAACTTTTCAAATTTGGTATATAATACTTTTATATCAATGGGAATAACATAATAGTCTATATAGTCTAACCGGAAGTGATACTTTACTTGAAGCTGTTATCAGTTTTTCTTGAAAAAAATGGTGTTATTTTGATTTTAATAATAAATGCTTCAAATAAAAGTTGTAGACAATTGAATGCGTCGAAAACATCAAGTATGATTAAAATAAGCGAGATATGTAAATTTAAAAATTATGTACTTTTCGGTTTCTATGAATAGACTATGAATACACTTACAGAATTGACGTTATATGCAAGAGAGAGAGAGAGATAGAAGACCATGCTCCCAAACAAACCTCCCCTCGTTGTCTTACGTCCCGCTCCCTGATTCTATCTGTCATTATGTTTGCATCTGTTATTCAGTGTTAACCTAATTCTTTGTGATTTGTTCGTTGTGTTCAATAAAAATGAGTTTAAAACCACAAAATGTGCGTTGGGCATTTTTCGTGTTTCTAAAAATTTAAGTTTTGTAGGGTGGGGGCGGGGGAGTAAATTTGACATCTGCCCAGGGCGGCAAATACCTGCGCTACGCCACTGACTTGATCCACTATTTTCAGTAGAAAAAACACTTCAAAATCTGGTATAGAAAAAAAAGGATTTTTTCCACAATCGTTAGCAAAATTCATTATTATTCAACTTAAAATAGTGAGCAAAGTAGTATGTTGAATCACAAGTGAGCAAAGTAAATAACTTTTTACACAAGTGAGCAAAATACACAAACCTGTAATAATCTATGTCAGGAGTCATAAATTTTTGATGGAGTTACAAACTGTACAATAAATATCTACCATTCTACTTGAAGGAACAATAATTTTTTGTAGTTAACTTTATATTAAATTCATTTATAAACATAATCAGCCCGATTCACAAAAAGGTTTAAGCTAATCCTCATTTTTGGATTAGCGAATTCTGCTCTAATTTTGACAGTTTATATCTTAAAATATAGTCTAATCTATTCCTAGTATCTACCTTTATTGATAATATCCTGAATATTATATTTTAAATACCGGAATAGAATAAAATTCACTAATCCAAAAAAGAGGATTAGCTTAAACTTTTTTGTGAATCGGGCTGTACATGTATTGCTGAGTTTTTCATTACTAAAAAAAGTACAATGTTTCGTATTTTAGAAAAATTATATTTCAAGATTGTGGAAAAAATCATGTTTACCAACGTGAGCAACGTATGTCTTTTCTCACTTTTCCAGTTGGCGCACTCGCTCCCAGCGTAAGAAAAAGACATACTTTATTCACTTGCACTAAAAATAGTTATTAATAATGTCTATGTCAACCTGGAACACATTCTATTAAAAGTTTGTCCCAATGTCCTCTGGAACATTTAATTGTAGGAAATTGATATGTATTTAATGATACATAAAATTCTTTACATTTGCATCTTGCTATTGTTCCATCTACTACCGGATAACCGCAATTCACTGTTCTATTATTATATGTACACTCTATATCCACTGAAGATGATGTCAATGGAGGACAGGCCACTGAAAAAAAAATAATTAAACAACCGAAATAGTTGGTTGGTTTTTCATTGTCCAGCTTATATCTGATGAATTAGTAAAGAAACTAGCAAAAGTTAAATGTAAGAGTTGAATATACTTCATTTCATGTAAAGCCCGTATTACACTTCACAATAAATCGTATAATTTATCATAAAAG
Organism: Ophonus ardosiacus; assembly: GCA_943142095.1. Lineage (NCBI taxonomy): Eukaryota > Metazoa > Arthropoda > Insecta > Coleoptera > Carabidae > Ophonus > Ophonus ardosiacus. The sequence goes on from OW964839.1 coordinate 21,179,118, forward strand.
AAATTGCACAATTTATTTTGAAAATATTTTACACTTCACAATTTTCTTTTAATTTATTGTTGTCGGGGGAAGGACTACCAACCGCATTTAATGAAAGATATATTTTAAGGTTAACTTTTTGTTTCGTTTCTGTTTTTCTTCTACGACAACAAATGTGACATTTCACAAGAATAAAAAACTTCCGTGATACACACAAAGCACGGAAATGATTCAATATGTCAATTATTATACAGTTGGCACTGGAAAAATAACCAATTTTTTTTAAGAAAATTGAACACATTCTAATTTTCATAAATGGGGGCATACATAAATAACTATTATAATACATATAGTCCAGGCAACGAAGACCGAAAAGAGCCAAATAGCGGAAATAATTCATGTAGAAGCCAATTTTGGCGCAGTTATAGGGGAAGGTGTCCTTAACAAAATACTAAAAGTACTGATGGGTGGGAGTGAAGCTAAGGGAGGGGGGGCCTCTAAAGGTCCCTTTTTTCAGTTTTTTAGCGAAAAAATGTTTATGTATTAGATTAATCTGCAAATATTCAGTTATATGCAGATGTTTTAAAGATTTTATATGATCATACGCACGTGTTAGTACAATATTTTAAATGAAAGTTCGTTTAATTTTGAAGCAATTCGTAGTTTTAATGCTGGGTTTAAGCAGGCAACTAAATTAAAAAATTAAATTGTAAAACTAAACTAAACAAGTAGAAACCATTGTTATCAATGACCTCGTTTATGCAACTGAACTGAAGAATTAAACTAATGAAACTAAATTAAGAAGTTGGCTATTTTCAACTTTTAGTTTAATTTTATAATTTCTTAGTTTTGCGCCTGCGCCATTCGCGCACGTATGACAGATTTTCGCTCCTAACCTATGAAAATGTACGATGATAACAAAGTTTCTGCAGAAAAGAACGATGAAATACTAATTGGACTTATTCAACAAATTGTTTACCTTTATTTTTTTATCCTATATAAATATGATGTATAGCAATTTCACCTATAAAAGTTAGATTATACGAAACGTCAAACAAAATTCTGAATTTTAATTTACTGCATAAACGACGTTATTTTAGTTTAGTTTCTTAATTTAATTTCATAATTTACTTGCTGCATAAACCCAGCATAAAAATTCTTAATTGTCTTTAGTTTAACTGCATTTAATTTTTAAAGTCAATATGACGTCACGGCGACGCTTCTTTCGCTCCGCACCAGACTCTACAGGCTGCGAAAAGATAGCAATAGTGTGACGTCGAGTGACACTGACAACATATCAAATATATCATAAAGTAATTATTAAAAAAATGTTTTTTTTTCATCTTAATCGTTATTTATTGATTAGTACTTTAAGTTCAAAGTGTACATTTTATTATTTTTTTGTTATGGTGGGGGACCCCATTAACTTCAAATAGTGTAATGCAGTGTTCAAAACTTACATTTGCATTCAGGTATAGAACCGGACCAAGAACCTTCATCGCATGTGATTAACTTTTTGTTAGGATATAAAGCGTAATTTTCATTGCAGAAAAATTTCACTGAGGCGTAATTTGGTATCGGCGATCCTTGTATATAATTGTCAACTAATACCACAATTTTTCCATTTCTAATCGTCGGAGGAGAACAACTATCCCTGAGAAACAAAAGTATAAGATAATGTCAATAAAGATAGTTATCTTACCTTAACGATTGTCGTGTACTACGGTGATGAAATGAAGAATTGTGTTCCGAACTTACGACAGTAACAATTAAAAAATAAATATATATTTTATTTGTTACACTTGCAGTCATTGCCATTATTTTGTGAAAGTGAAATTATATTAATACATATGTAATAAAATTATTGTAGCAGTATTTTGAATCAACAAACGGATTCTATTTATTGTGGTTTTGAAATATCTTTGCAGAATGTAGTATGGTGAGACGTTGTGTACAATCAAGGTCAAAAATGATGAAGAGAGGAAAGAGGGGAGCGTAAATCCCAAAAGATAATTAATAATCAAAGGAAAACTGGTATTTTCGTTAAAAACTTTACTCTAATAAAACTAAAAGAAAAATGAAGATGTATGGATTACATAAAAACAAATGGATAACTTTGTTCAATTTAAAGTTTATCATTAAAAAATCTGATGTGGCCAGCACATTACATTCCGTCAATTCTATGTATTTTGTACAAATACTTTACCAAAAGATGCTTGGAAAAGATACTATATATCCAGTAAAATAGACACAACCATTGCAATTTGCAAGAGCGCATCTTGTGGTAAATCATAGAACTAAATGTTGCAATGGTTACCACTACATTCCAGCCATCGTTTTAGTTGAATAATCGAATGATCTTCAATATTATCAAACAACTAAAGTTGCCCCACGTACATCTTGTGGTTTTAAACTCATTTTTATTGACACAACGAACAAATTACAAAATATTAGGTTAACACTGAATGACAGATGCATACATAATGACAGATAGAATCAGGGAGCGGGACGTAAGACAACGAGGGGAGGTTTGTTTGGAAGCATGATCTTCTACCGTGAGTATTTTTAACGTGAAACATTGGGTTTACCATATCCATGGTTTCGACTCAACATTTGATTGACAGCAATGTATTTGGCCGTTCCATTTAAAATGAAACATAGGGAACGAATTTGACAGAAGTTTTATATTTAAATATTGTCAGAAAACCACTCGAGAGCACTAAACATATTTCGGGCACAAGGTGCACACAATATTTTTTTTACAACTAAATTAAATTTTTAGAAAACAAATAAAATTAACCTCTAATGACATCTTGTCATTATGACAGATAACCGTTGAATTTTCCTATAAAATATGACTTGACATTTGATTGACAGTAATATGTTTCCCTGTCTCATTTAAAATGAAACATAGGGAATGAATTGGACAGAAGTATTGTATTTAAATATTGTAAGAAATATAGCCAAGTCAGAAAATAACTCGGGCACAAGGTGCACACAATATTTTTTCTTCAACTAAATTTATTTTGAAAGCAGGTATATTTATTTAAACATAATTAACCTCTACTGACGTCTTGCCATATGTCAAATTCGTTCCCTATGTTTCATTTTAAATGGGACAGGCAAAAACACTGCTGTCAATCAAATCTCAAGTCATAACCATGAATATGACAAATCCAATGTTTCACGTTAAAAAATACTCACGGTATATCTCTCTTGCATGTGATGTCAATTCTGTGTGTCTATTGTAACATGAACTAAGAGTCCAATTCTCAATTTTCACCGAAGACCGAAATGATATTTAGTGAAAAATTTTTACTTTTTCCCTTGGAGCTATTCTCAGCTGCAAAATGATCTGATCGGGAAAGCCTTCAACTCCGGAATATTCAAAACCAGAATATTTAACACCAGAATATGCATGCACAGAATCATCCAATTCCCGAATATTCAAGAACCGAATCGTGCATCGCCACAAAGCGCTTTGCCCGAATCGAGTATGTGGGCGGGGCGAGGGCGGGGCCAGGAGAAGCAAACGTTAGGTTATGTTTCCGTTGGTTAGCGATGGTTCTGCTGATACACTTTCGGACAATGCGCGATTCTGTGTTTGAATATTCGGGATTTGAATGATTGTGTGTATGCATATTCTGGTTTTTAATATTCTAGTTTTGAATATTCGAGCGTTGAGTATGCACCCGATCTGATCCACTCATTAGGTAGATTTACGCTGCAAAAGGTCGGGTATTTTTAATTTTTTAATATATTATTTTTGAATTTGTTGAGAAAAAATTTCCCTGCAACTTTCATCGGAAACATTTTTTTCTATAACCAATAGATAGCATATTTAATTATTTTTTTTTACTTTTTTTACAAATTATTATTATTCATTGTTTATTACTATTGAACTACTATACATACATATTAATTATTGTTTATTATTTTTTTGTCATTCAAAAGACGTTTTATAGTCCAGTAGTGGTAGCACGCACTTTAGAATTCTATATTAGCTTTTTGTTCCGGAAATTTTTGGATTTTATATTATTAAAATAAAAAATATTATGACATTTGTATATAATAAATGTATAAATTGTATATAAATCGGCTTTGAATAGAATTGTGGTAAAATAATGACATTACTTTGACACTTTCGCCACGAGTCGTACGCTTGCAGGCGAATATTTTGAGACACGCATGCTACCAAATTTTCGCTTCCTGGCGAAAAGCGAAAACAAATGCCTCATTTGATAAAATAGACACAAAATTGCAATTTGCACGAGCGCCTCTAACGGCAAAGCATAGAAATAAAGGTTACTATGGTTACCCCGTCCAAAAAAAGACCTGTCATCAGCCGTAGACTCTATACTCTAGCCATCGTTTTAGTTGAATAATCGAATGATCTTCAATATTATCAAACAAAAAAGTTGCCCCAGACACATCTTCTGGTTTTAAACTCATTTTTATTAAACACAACGTACACGTCACAATAAAGAATTAGGTTTAACACTGAATAACAGATGCGAACACAGACAGATTGGAACAGGGAACGGGACGCAAGACAACGAGGAGAGGTTTGTTTGGATGCATGATCTTCTATCTCTCTCTTGCAGTGACGTCAATGGGGGATTACGGCTCAATCGAATTAAAGGAAAATAGTAAAAAAATACGAATGTATATGCTGAGTAACGAATATTAATAAAAAAATGAAATGGTATAATTGAGATATTTCGGAAATAAAGGGTTTTTTGTTATAGCGCTTCGACACTAATATGAAAATATTTTGATTGGCGACCGAGAAACCGCCTATTATACATGCATTACAAATAGCGTGTTAGGAGGTGGGATTACTACCAATGGAAGTTAAGAAATTTAAATTCGAAAGGAGGGGCTAACATTCCTGTACTACAGTTTCCAAACAGTTTTTATTTTAACATAAATTTCTTGCATTAAACTTAATAATTTAAATACACCTGTAATTATAAAGTATGTATACTTATACAGTGTTATAATATTGATTTATTTTTATATAAATATAACTTAAAATAGCATATATTTCAAGAACATTTAGGTCCATGATGAAAACAGTTTGATATAAAAACACATAAATGTGACGTCACGTCAATCTTTTCAAAATTCGGGAGACCATAACTCGCTTATTAATAGGAATTTTTTCGCCGGATTTTCATCAATAGTCTTAGTTTTCCTTATACTTTCAGATGAAATTATAAAAAAAAATGGTGTAATCCCCCATTTTGTGTCTATTCCAAAGTGCGTGCTACCACTACAGGAAATTTATGATTTTACCTCAAAGTAATTACTAGAAAGACTTTTTAACTTAACCTTGTCCAGAGAAATGCGCTGAATAACATATCAAAATTTTCTGGAAATCGGAGCACGGGAACCTCCCGCCAATTGGGAAAAATGGTGGCATATTAAGGTTCTTGGCCATTTTCTCAAAACAATTATAAAAGATATTTAAATTACTCAAAAAACAAACAATATTACATATTTAATATTTAGTCTAAAAGGTTTGACTATTTATAACAGTTTACCTCGTGGCACCGGAAGATTATTGATATTGTTATAAAAATATTATTTAAATGAAACATTAAAGAAATTTTGACTTGCAACATTTGAACAAACAATATCAACATAAAATCATGAAATCCATCTCAACATGAAACACATCTAACATAAAATTGTAATAGCTGACAGCGTATGTAAATAAAACATTTATTTCAATAAATAGTTCCAAACTGAAACTGTGTCGCCGGCCATTGAAAAATTTGAAGTTAAAGGCAACTTTTAAAAAATCATATATCAGATTTTATAGACCTGTAAGGTGTAAAACATACACCTACATATTTAATTTGACCTATTCTTTCAAGAAATAAATAAATCAGAAAATGTGGAATGACCCCATTCTAGTTTCACCCGTGAGAAGCCGGGGCGATCGGCTAGTAAATAAATAAAACAAGGCCCGTATATAGGATACCATTTTTTAAATTATTTTATTCTGTAAGAACAAGATGAAATAAAAATTTTAGTGCAAACATGACTTAAAAGTTTTACGTAATAAGCGAGATATGAATTTTTAAAGTTTAAGAATTTGGTGCGTGACGTAGAAGGTACTGACCAGTGATCGACAACTGTTAGTTAGTTATAGAGGGGACAATTTTTTTCATGTTTGCATAGCTGAAATATTTTTATATAAAAACTTATACGTTATATTCACGAAGATATTTATTATTATGCATAAATAATAAGCATTTTTTCATAATAAATTATAGAACATTGAAACAGTTTGACAATTATGACACATAGTATGACGGCGGATGGCGATAGTGTTTGTTTGTTTTGAAGTTTAATTGTTTCAAATTTATTCTCCAAAAATTATTATTTATTTAATTAATATTACAAATTGATATAATTATATATATACATTATTATTGTTAATATTACTAGATATTATAATTAAACTAATTCATCAAACACAAAATTGTTAAATTGTTAAGTTATACATTAACGTGACAGTTCATAATCTTTTAAAAGTGACCGCAGCAGATGCGCGAATCTCCTTTTTAAAATCAGGCGACCAATCAAATTCTTAGGACCTAACGCGTCGTACCCAATTAGTAATCAACTTCAATCGCTTGTAGTTTGCGACCTAATCAATATTTAAACAATTTTTTTTTCATTAATGTAAAAGCGCTTTTTTATCAAAGTGCGCACGTAATGTGGGCAATAAGTTTCAGGTAAATAATTTTTTTTTACATTATTTCAGTTGTTTTTTGTCTATTTTTAAGATAAATTTAATCTAAAATAAAAATAAATAATAATTTAATTATAATGGGTTCCTCCATCATAAGAAAATATAATAAAATGTACACTTTGTACTTAATGTAATACTCAATAAAAAAACGATTAAGATAAAAAAAAAACATTTTTTTAAATTACTTTACGAGAAATTTGGAATTTGTCAGTGTCGCTGTGACGTCACACTACTGCTATCTTTCTCTCGCAGTCTACTATAGAGTCTGAGTGAGAGAAAGATGAAGTGTCGCCGTGACGTCATATTAACTTCAAATATCAAATGCAGTTAAGTTAAAGACAATTAAGACTTTTTCATACTACGCATTGCTTCAAAATTAAACGAACTTTCATTTAAAATAATAAAAAAAATTAAAGTGGAAAACCCCCATCAAACAATCAAAATAGCACTTTCAGAATTGTTTTGCTGCAAATTGCCAACTTGAAATGGCTACATTTATAGTTCTTACTTATTCAAAATTATATTTAGAATTTGTGTACAAAAGTATTCTTTGTGTTAATACCTTAATTTAATATGTAATTTTCTTAGAAAAGTATTGAGTCCATAGTAAAAATATGCTCTTATTATTGGATAAATATTTATATTAATATTTAATTTCCTCATTATTTGTTATCAATTTAATGAAGAAATATTCCAATTAAAATTAATAAGCTATGAAGGAAAAAAGTAAATAAAAACATTGAGCAAGACTTTTTACAATAACTACTTTAGTTTTAAAGAAAATTTTTTGGAATTGAGATATTACATCGAATATATTGTGATATAAAAGAATAGTTATTTACAGTTTTAGCGTCAAAATAATTTTGTAAATAATAGTTTATCATTGTCTATAGTTTCTTAGGAAAAGTATTCATTATTTTATTTCTACGTTCTTTTGTGTATTAATAAATAATAATAACATTTTTATGATAGTTTATTTTCGGTTGTCCATTTCGTTTCTCGAACAACCTTGAAGTTGGCTCCCAACTGATGACGTAACAGGAGGGAAACAACAACTTCACAACTCAGTACGTGGAATGATTTTGACGAAGTAGGTGAATCATAAGTTTCTCTCAATTTACGTGTATAAATCTCATTTAAATAACAAGAAAGTAAGTACGTCACTAATATTACTCATCGTTAAGAAAAGTTACTTATATTAGTCAAGGTGCCAGTTGATTTTAAGGCAGTTTTATTAATAGGTTATCAAAAGAAAGGTGTGTCTGATAGTTTACTGTTGTTTTAGAAAGAAAAAATGAGCTACGGATATCCTTATCAACAGGTATGTTATTTTAAATATTTTTAGAGCTTTGCATGGCTTGATTCTATAGATAAAATTTGGGAATACATTTTAGTAGATGACACCTGTTAAGCCTGAAACCGGTATTTTTTAATATGTGCATGAAAAGTAGTAAACTAGAATCATATTTTGTATTACTGTGAAGTATCAAGGACACATCAGACGTACTGTGTACATACATATTAATAAGGAAACTGACTGGTATTCGTATAGGAAAAACCAAGTTGAAATTTTAAAATTAAACATTTTAAATAGGTATAAAAAAACTTTTTAGTTTATAATTAAGTCTGATTTATAGATTGCTTAGAACATAATAGCACCAATATAAATGTATGGAACCATTTATACTTGCATAGAATAGAATAGAATATAACCAAATTTTATTTCCTTTTCTGTTCCTTTCCTATTCCATTCGGCGGGCTCCAATCCTCCGATAATATTCGTGTGACATTTATGACTTCGTTGCTTTTGGCCCATCCCCTAACCTAAAACTTAATGTAGACAATAATTCTTCTGCAGAAATACCATATTTTATAGTAAAAACAAACAATAACATTATTCAAATCATCATTAAACATAGTTAATTTAGTGTAAAAGTGACACAAAAGTAACTTCTACTTCAGTCTTCTATTCTACGCAATCTATAAATAGTCTTAAAAATGACCATTCCATTGTATTCTGTGAAATCTAAATCAGACTTTAATTTTTTGTAAATATTTATGTTAACCTCAAAAATTTTATTATTTAAAAATAAAATAAGCATGTTCTCTGTGGTAATACCACGCCTAAAAACTTTGAATCTAAAAGAAAATTATATTATGTGCTACAATTTGGGAATTTACTTATTAGTTAAATTGTCCGAAATTAGGGGATTTCCTCTTCTATTATTGGAAAGGAAATCAAGAACTTTCGTTCGTAACAGATTTTGTGCTATACTATAATGCAGTGATCCCTATAACATAAATATTTTATAGAGATACTAGCTGTACCCGTTGCAAATATTTGCAACAAACAATATCGGGTAACATTATTAAATTATAAATTTTCTCTACTTGTATTTAATGTTTGGTACTTTGTACACTTTTTTATCCACCGCTGCTTTGTTGAGCACATAGGAATAAGGAGATTATTTGACACAACACTGGTAATAATAAGTAAATTATTTAGGGTCGGTTTGTTAATGCAAAGTTAAAAGTGAAGTAATGGTAACTGTTAGTTAGGTAAATTAAATGTTTGATTGACTGTTTATAAATAAAAACTATAAATTGGGAAATGAAACTGTTTTGATACATAAACAATACAGGTCTTGTAACACAGGACCAGGATGGATTTTATAGCTATACGTAATTATTTGATGAGGAACTTTGGATATTATCGTACAAATTTTACAACAAACTGCAGCAATGATAAATTTTGTAACAGATAAACATACCTATTAAAAATATGCAATTTATACAGAGAAATAATAATAAAAATTCTATAGAAACTACAGTAGGTATTCATTTAATTGACCAGTTTATAATTTTTTTTACTGTTATAAATTTAAATGAAGAAAAAGGTAAAACATCTAATAGAGATTATCCGCATATTCAACGTCTTTCAATGTTATATTTTATTATTATAAATTATAATTATGAATCAATGTTGTAATTATTCTTACTTCATTTAATTCCACTGAAGAATGTATAAAATTTATTGTCACCAACAAATATTGTTATTGTCGTAATCAATGTGTTTCATTTATGATTTCAAGTTCAATTATTGTAGTAATAATTTATTGTTCATAAAAAAATTATGCATTATTGTAATCTATGAGGAATCAACGTATTTCTATTATTCAAATTACCATCTTTATTCGGTTTAAAACAATATACATAATCAGTTCATACCTTGAACCTGAATTCACTGTAACGAAAACTAATTTATCACTCCTGAATACCGATTTTGTAATAATGAAAACAGAATTCACAATTTTAAAAACCAGTTTCAATTAAATGAAAACTAATTTTACATAGGAATCTTAAATAGGCGCCGCCAAGGAAATGCAAGAAGGGGCAATAGTCACCTTTGGAGAGGCAAAAAATAAGACAAATGTATTGTTCCTAAAATATATTAAAATATTTTTCTGAACTTATAAAATATTAAATAAATAGCGAATAGTATTTTTAAGAAACTTAACTAAAGATTAAATTTGATTACAACAATAAAAAAGCTTGATTAAAACAATGACGAAACTTGATTACATCAATGATAAAAGTTGATTACAACAATGTTAGCTATGCTAGAAGTGAGAATAAGTAACCCGAGGGTTTGAAATCTGTTTTCGTTTAGTTGAAATTAGTTTTCATTGGTGTGAATTCAGTTTTCTTTTACATGAAATCAGTTTTCGTTAATGTGAAATCGTATTTCGTTACTGAGAATTCACTTCTAATTTGTGTGAAATTAGTTTTCGTTAATGTGAATTCATATTTTGTTAATGTATAATCATGTTTCAAAAGTTTGAAAACATGTTGCAAAAGGTAGCATTAAGGGGTACCGTTTAAGAGCGGGAAAATAGGGGCATCCAAGTGGTTGATTATAATATACTCTGTCTCTTGTTCACCTGTCTCTTGTTCATTTCTAAATAGGTTATAATGCTGTATTTTAGATACGGGATATATAATTCTATAAATTTTTAAACTTCAGGTTAAAAAAATTATTATATTATAATACAAAATATATATCTTTATTAATTTTACTCAATATGATTAAATTACTTACCATATTTGAATTAATGAATTAACTATTACATTTATTAATTTTTGAGGGCAAAAATTCCTTATTATGGTTTCACTATAAGTTGACATGTTGACATATTTGTCATTTAAGGTTAACTTTTGACTTTTGTATGATAAAAGCTTTGCACGTTATTTACCTGTTACATTATTTAACCTTGCATTGATTTGACATATATCTGTTAAGGTTAACTTTTGACTTTTGTATGATAAAAGCTTTGCACGTTATTTACCTGTTACATTATTTAACCTTGCATTGATAAACCAGCCGTAAATAACACAAAATATTATTCTTGTAGCAATTTTCACAAATTGTATGTATTTTTCATCATTCTCATCTTTATGTTCAGTGCTGCCATCTATTGCTTGACAGCGGTACTTAATAAAAAATCTTTAAGGCCTTATAAAAATAGACGGAATTGAAAATCTTAACATTTTAGATTTTTGTGCACATCTACATGATAATAGCTTTCATTTAAAAAAAGAATCATCAAAATCGGTTCGGTAGAAGTCCATATCTAAGGCCCCAAAGAAAAACCTTATTTTTTTATATATATAGATATGTGAGAGCACTGCTATAATGACAGTAAAAGTAACTTATTATTTAATGACATTTAAAAACTATTTTAATTACTTTTTGGAAACATGATCATTACATTCATTACCATTACATTACATTCTAATTCTAATTTTAGTTAGGAATAGTGTTTATTTTTTGAGGATGACAAGGATTTTTGTAATTGTATAAGGCTTTTTTAAAAAAAATTACACATTACGCAACGATAAACCTTTTTTTATTATGGTTGTTTAATATGTACCCTATGAAACTTACTTGGATGTCATAAAGTAATTATTTTATGCCCAGTTGCACCAACAGGGCTTAAATTTTAAGCGACCCTTAAACAAAAAAATTGCAAATTGAAATTTTGACAGCTATGTATAATTATAGTGACTGTATATACAGAGAATTTATTTTAAAATGCAACATTATGGTTCATCACTTCCATGGTTACTCACTATTGTCAAAAAATGACAGCAATGTAATATTTGTCCATTTTAAAATGCAACATTATAAATAGTATTGCAGCACAGGAGATACCTCCAAAACACATCACAAATGGTGTCAATTCTTATTACGACCGGCTAGAATATTGCCAGAGTGTGAATGGAGATATTTTTTAACATTTATTACATGAAAGATGAATTTTTGTAAGCTAAAATTTGTTAATCGTATGTAGGCAAATTTATTGGAAATTTGTTTTGTTAATACAAAACTACAAATTTTGTATGTTGCATTTTAAAATGGACAAATATTACATTGCTGTCATTTTTTGACAATAGTGATAAGTAACCATGGAATGGTTGGATTGACCATATGTTGCATGTTAAAATAAATTCCCTGTACATAGTGGCTGGTAGCATAAGCGTGGTTCTAACACCGGTGATTCCCTGCACCGGTGTTAACTAGAACCGTGTCAAACTGTCAACGACTTGACGTATACTTCAGGTTTGTTAACAAAACAAGTGTTGCCAATATATTGATCAAGCTGAAAATTTACTGGCAGCCATATTCAATAAATTTGCCGACACTATTTAAAATTATTTAATTTGATTTGTTTTTTAACTTGTTTCTAGGAAAAACAGTTTTAAATAACGAGGTCAAATTGATTGAATATGGCTGTTAGTAAATTTTCAACTTGATCAATATATTGGCAACACTTGTTTTCTTAACGAACCTGAAGTAAGTGTCAAGTCGTTGACATGGTTCTAGTTAACACCGGTGTTAGAATCACGCTTGTGCTACCAGCCAGTGTGGCCAACCGCCGCCATATTTAGGCAAAATGCGCGGGAAATTTGAATTCATATGATGTGATAACTAAACAAAATTCGATAAACAATTAATGAAAGAGCATATTAAATGGAAACAAAATATTTATTTTTATTTTAAATTCATTTGAAGAACTGTTTTCACAACCAACCGCCACGCAACCAGGCATCTAAAATATATACCTTAATATAAGACATTTTTAGTAATTTTGACAGTTAACCTAAAAAAGATGTGATGTTAAAAAATATGTATATATTACTTTGAGTTAATTATTTGCACTATCTAAAATATAAATATAATATAATTACCTTCAATTCACATATAATTCACGTAACAAATCTGAAAATGTCACTTTGTGGGCATAATATCCGCCATATTTAGGCAATTTCGCGCCGACCAATCAAAATCGATTCCCCTATTGGCCACACTATGTATATACAGTCACTATAACTCCTACTATTGAAATGAAGTAATAATATAAATAAATGGCAAAGCTGAAATTTTTACATGAGGGTGGAGATTGAGCACGAGCCGAGGGCGAGTATTACAAACCACCCGAATGTAAAATAGACTTCACACATGTGTTACATACTATACTTTTTCTACGACCTTGCAATAGAATATAATTTTTTCTTGACATTGTCATTCTTTTAACGTAAAGCCTCTGTATTATCGACTTGTGTAACCATGGTTACCAGCGTTACGGGGGTTTAACAGCTTTATTTTATTAAAATACAATTCATTTTGTAATATTCAAATTAATGAACTGTGCGGGAAGTGTTATTTCGCGCACACTGTGCGTGAAGTAACACTTTACGCGCTGTGCGCAAAAAATCAAACTTCACACATAGAAATTGATATGTGAAGTACTCACTTCACGTATGGGAGTAGAAAAACATTATTTTACTAGTATAAGTCTGGTATTTAGATGGTAGGTAAAATATAGGTACTCTACAATATCATGGCTTTATTACACGTTTCTGGGTGTATCAATCTGTTTTGTACGCTAATATTAGTCGCCTATTAGTCATGAGTGTGCTCGGGGTTCTGGGTTCGAATTCCACTAAGGCATGGATGTTTGAGTATGTGAACCTACTCAATAATTGGGATTTAATCCTGATGAGAGGTTTAAAAAAATTATGGTTATACCGTATGTCCACGGATCGAGTTCCAAAGAGGAAAAACTTTTTTATTTTACAAAAAAATGTATTCTTGATAAAAGTCCCAAAAAATAAGTTTGCGTTGTCATGGAAATTGCCGTTATTTATTTATTTTCATTAACTGTCAGTTATAAAAATGACTTCTATTTGATATGTAAATATCGGGAAACCTTTGATTAAATTCTTCGACAATTCGACTGATCGCTTTATTATCTTTACCCTAGCATTGAATTAGGTAAATTCGTTCGTCTTTTGACAACATTTTCAACGATTATGGTTGATTTTTATAACTGAGAGTTAATGAAAATAAATAAATAACGGCAATTACCATGACAACGCAAAACTTATTTTTGGGACTTAAAATAATTTTCAACTAAAACGACCAATTTTCGATTTTTATCTGAAACTAAAAGAAAATTTGAAAATGTTAAAACTAAATTGGCCGTTTCGGGTCATCCAAAAACTTTTATCAAGAATACATTTTTTTGTAAAATAAAAAATAAAATAGTTTTTCCTCTTTGGAACTCGATCCGTGGACATACTGTATATTCGTATAGTGCGAGCACTTGAAGGTGCCATATTTTTTTTTTACTAAAACCCAATAAATCTAAAATGAATAAATATACATGAATGTAAATGAAGAGGCAATTAAAATATTAATTTATACCGAGAAATATTTTGGATATTTTAATTAGTAATATTTACATAATACAAAAAATATCGTGTAATCCAGATCTCGAATTTTTACTCTTGTCTCGAGCAAATCTCGAGGGCATTACTCTCGTCTCATCTCGACGAGAATAAGGTTAATCCGAGGGTTAATCTCGTCTCGAAAATTCGAAATATTCAAGACGAGATCTCGAGAATGCGAGAACTTGCAGCATTATTAAATGCGTGAGAAAAAGCGGTTCATAGGAAAATATTTAAAAGAGATAACACATCTTATCTAATTTCAAGAAATATAATACCAATAAACATATTTTTTTTATTCCACGTATTTATTTCTTAATAAAACAAGTGGTAAATCACTGATAAATGTCAATGTTTACATAATATCTACATTAGATATGTAGTACATCACGCCCAGAAATGTGTAATTGATAATAAAATCATATCAAACAACTAAGGCCTGTTATTTTCATCACCGGTTAAACAGTCTGTTAACTTAACTGTCAGTTAAAAGAAAACGTAGCATCATAAATATTTTGACATAAATTTTAAAAATTACACGTGTCAATTTTTCGATGCCACATTGTTATTTTAACCTACAGTTTAATCAGTAATGAAAATATCGGGTCTTATTTGTTTTATTATTTTTATTTTTTTTTTCATTTACCAACAGTTTTTTTTTGTGGCAATAATACAAAAATCTGCATTTGTGTATCAAATACAAATAAGTTCATAATGAAACAAATTGTGTGCAAGTAGTGCAATGAAAACAACTTGCATACAAATGAAATAATTGAATGTGATTATTAAAGTGTTGTCAATGTTCTATGACCTCTGTGTAGCTCATAAGTACTCATGACCTTGTTAGAGAAGTATTGTATAAATATCACGTTTATTAATCAAACCGTGGAAATAAGGTCAACAAAGCAAAATTTATAAAAAAAAAATATGATGTGGCCAACACATGACCTCCCGCCAATTCCATGTTTAAAATAGCAGTGAGCTTTAAGTAAAGTATCATTTCCGGTTAATCGTTTGTAAATAAAATCTAATTTGTTGTCCAATAAATATAAAAGTCTGTAATACGAAATTTTGGATTGTTTTATTGTTTTTCCTCAAAAATTTGTTAGAGCTCCAAATTAAGTACTACATCCGATTTATCATATATGGTTAAAATCTAATATGTTGTTTCAAATTATATATGAGTTTTAAATACCAAATTTGAGAAGTTTTGGATCATATTTTAATAGGCTTTAAGGAAAAATAGTCACACACGTACATTCTTATAAAAATCAGCATCATCTTCTAGGTGCTCTAAAACGCAATCTTTGTAAATTCTTCGCCGTACATAATCCATTTCGTAAATGTGTAGTTGTAAATTAATATTAATTTATAGTGCTGCAAAAATAGCAATTAACAAATTTAAATCAGATCATCCTGTACATCTAACATTTATGTATGATGGAAAATATATTATTTTTACAAATCTTAATAAAATATTTTACTATTATATTATCATTAACTCGGTTTCATTATTAATTTTAATATAATTGCTGCCTGTCAGTGACATTTGTTTAAATATGTCAAACCTGTCATTAAAATTATGATTTTGTTTGACGCATAGGCTAGGTGATACATGGAAATAAATTATATTATATATTCATATTTAAAGTTATTTAGAGTTATTTACTAAATGTTATTATCGTAGAATTGAATATTAAACCATTATATTCCATTTTAATTAGTAAAAGTTGCTAAAAAATTATATTCAATGAATTTTTTACAAGAAAAACTGTTAAAAGCTTGTATAAATGATACTTCCGGTTATCCGATATACACTAAAAACTAATGAGCACTTGGTATACAAAATTTCAAATTTTTCTGATTGATAGTATTTGAGTAATCGTGTCCACAAGATCCACACACACAGACACACACACAGACATACACACAGACACACACACATACATACCTACAGACATCATTGTAAAAATGTTAAAATCGGATTCTGGGGACATCAAAACGTGCTTATTATATAAAATCTCTATATGCTATTTTTAGCACGATCCCTATACCTCCCTTACCTAGGGTAGCGGGAGGTAAAAAATCTGTTGTGGCCAACACAATACCTCCCGCTATTTAATTTTTATTAATTTAAATACAAACCAACGTATTTACTAATGTTGCAAACTATATTATGTTCCATTGCATATAACTATTGTTTTATTTACTATTTTCTTTTTAAAATGTCACCATTATTAATTTGAAGTGATTAGTGTTTTGACAGTGACATTTATCTGTTAGTTACATACCTACATTTAAAATATGAATGTTTAACAAAGGAGTTGT
Source organism: Ophonus ardosiacus (assembly GCA_943142095.1). NCBI lineage: Eukaryota > Metazoa > Arthropoda > Insecta > Coleoptera > Carabidae > Ophonus > Ophonus ardosiacus. The sequence continues at coordinate 21,195,982 of OW964839.1, forward strand.
GTTTATCTATAAAACAAAGGTTCTGGGATTTATACAAAAGATTTTTTAAATTTACATGTAAAATATATAGAAAAAGTATTAATGTATACCTGTAGAAAATTCAATTATCTTTAATTTTTATAATGACAAAATGCGAAAAAAATGGCATTTAATGATATTTTTTGAAGAAAAACATTATGAGCTTCAAGTAAAGTGCCATTTCCGGTTATCCGATTTACACCAAAATCTAATGGTTTCTTTCCATAATGGAATAGGGTCGAAATACAAGATTTCAGAATTTCCTAAATGATAGTATTTGAGTTAGAGCGTTGACAAAATCCATACATACACACATCGTGAAAATGTTAAAATTGGAATCTAGGGACCCTAAAACGTGGTCATTTATATAAATCTTGATAGTCTGGACGATTTAACTTGGCAAGCCTTAGGAATGCAGGTCGATTCACAATTCCTACGATGCGGTATGTTAAATATATACTTTTTCTTAGATACCGCACTGCGTTAAAAGTAAAATAATGATTTTACGACCTTTTATGGCCTAACACAATAGAAAAACATTCCGAACCGCACGATTTATGACACTTATATTCAAGCAGTTCTATTTGCACATAGGCGTATAAATTTTCTTACTGGCAATAAGAAATCTATAAATGATTCAATTTTTTGAATATTTATTTTAGATATTACATATAACATGTTAGTAAAGTAAACGTATTGACAAATATTTATATTTTGTAGCTAGTAGTAAACTTGTAATGTACATTATAATATAAGCTAAAATCTGCTCGTAATTATAATCTGTGTTCTTTGCGATAACTTCAATGTCCGAGGTTAGCAACATTGAATATCAGACTGACAGATTATATTTAAAAATAACCTATAAAATAAATATTCCTTTCATTTTCACAATTTTTCAATTTCAAATGAAATTTAATATGCACCTCTGTACTGAAGTTCCTTTTCCACAAATTTGCAACAGCCCTATTCGTAAATTAATAATATAAAAAAAAAACTGGAAAATAAACATTATTTGTCCCTAAGATCTGAGATTTTTATATTTACTTACATACTCGTCTTTATGTATATTGTTTAGTCTGAAAGTCTGAAGCATATGATATATGATATACATATCTTATTATATTTCATATCATACGAGCAAAAGGTACCTTTTATATTTGCTTTGTGCTTGTTGCTGTACATTGTCCAACAAATTATTTTCGCCCTTGGTAAAATAACCTCCACAGGAATAAAACAAAACAGTTTGTTTAAAAAATGTAATTTGAAGGCCAAAATTATTATTATTATTTTATTAGGTATACTTAACAAAAATTTTGAGATTCGTACATACTTAAATTTTTACAAAATATTTTTTGCTCTTTCATTGTTTTATGAAGGCGACACTTTGCGCCAAAAAAATTCTGTTAGTTCCGACATACGGTTCTTGTTCTTTCACGCGTGCTGTGAGAATGATGAATTTAATTTACGAATTTACAATTTAGATTTTAAAATACAGTGTGTCCCATTTAGAGGTGCCACCATTGGGATCTCGAGAACTATAAGAGATACGATGTCGGTTAAATGGAACTTTTTGTGCGCTTTTGGGAGGCCATCTCAGATGTGCTTTTGTTTTTCCAAAAAAATTTATAGGGCACTAGATAATGACGAAAAACTGAATATTGTTGATTTTTTCTTTCTTAAATAACTTCTAAACTATTAGTAATTGAGAAAAACGTTTCAAATATAAAAGATAGATATTTTTATTAACTAACCAGTGGCGTACGAAATAAATTTTTATATCCGTAAATTTTCGTGATATAACACAAACTTATATTTTTTTAAATGGAACCCATATCTGATTTTAGTCTCAAAAAAATCAATAATTTTTTCTCTTTTCAATGATGTAAGGGTTATTATGTTTTATATTTGTTTTGCTCCTAAAATTTAATTTTTCTCCTTATTTTCCTGAATTTTCTTATTATTTTCCAAAAAAACATTATTATTTTTATTAATTATATTGTATTTGATCAAAATAATTTGTTTTATGCCTTTATTACTTAATATTTTCATTCTAGACTCATAATTACACTATGGTCAGCCAAGGGCGACCTGATACAAAATATTATAAAAATTAAATTGATACGAATTTTGAGCAAAATTCTCTAACGAAATAAATTATTTAAATACAAGGAGTATTTCCAAATAGAAATCTACAAATATTTTCAAAATAATTGTAAATTTAATACAAAATAAGGAAAAAATAATAATTTTGAAGGCAAAACAAATATAAAACATAATAACCCTTACATCGTTGAAAAGAGAAAAAATATTTATTTTTTTGAGACTAAAATCAGATATGGGTTCCATTTAAAAAAATATAAGTTTGTGTTATATCTCAAAACTTTACGGAAATAAAAAATTATTCCGTACGCCACTGGTTAGTTAATAAAAATATCTATCTTTTATATTTGAAACTTTTTTCTCAATTATTAATAGTTAAGAAGTTATTTGAAAAAGAAAAAATCAACAATCTTCAGTTTTTCGTCATTATCTAGTGCCCTATGAGAATTTTTCGAAAAATAAAAGCACATCTGAGATGGCTTCTCAAAGGCGCATGACATGACATTGATTACTTGTCATGTCAAGTTATATTATGTGGTAGAGCATATTTGTAGAGGCGCTGCGTGTAAGGTTTACAATATCGGCCTATTAATCGCCAACATTTATAAAGCATAAAAAATTGAAGCATTGTTACACCTTCTATATTTATACAACATTTAAAATATTTAAATTTTATTCGTGAATATTTTAATTTAATGCGATGCAAAACCAAAACGAATCAAGAGAAAATTGTTTCAAATTGTTCAGGAAATAATTTGAGGTTGATCAGATAAAGAGAAATTATTCAGCAATTTACATTGTATTGTAATCTTTTCACAATACTCACTCATGTGTGGTATGTAAAATCTTCGATCAAGTATCATAAAACATAAAAATTAACTTTATAATAGGGCCGTTGGAAATAAAAAAGTTGTTCAAAATTAAAATCTACACAATATGGGACTAAAATTAATCACAATTTCTTTTATTTAAAAAAAAAAAACGCAAATTAAAATTCGCAATTTACAGCATATTTCAGAGTGCCATTGAATTACTGATGTTTTATACCCAAATCATTCAAGCAGCCAATGCACGTCATTAATAAAAATTGAATAACAGTAACTAGATGTGTGACGTCATGTACTGCTACGTTTGCAGAGGTTTTAGAATCTTTATGAAAGGAGTTATACAGATTGCAATCTGTATTATCGACATGCTAATAAACTGTCACGTCTACAAAAAAAATATTATTTTAGTCACTGTCCATTTCTATTTAAATTATTTTATAATACTAACCTTATTTATACTTATGTATGCCATATAAAGGCAATAAATAAAAGTGAGCCGAATTTCAAAGAAATATACCGAATTCTTCTGATTGATTAGAATTGCTACCTTTGGCAGATTTACAGATTTTGTGTTTGCATTAACGGTCACGTTGCGTCGTAGCGTTGTGTTTAACATTACTTTATTATAAATAGGCCTTTACAACGCACAAAAATGTTTCAAACACGATACAAATATTTTTCAAATAATAACTTTGACAGTATGAACATACAAATTATCAATGTTGCCAACTATAGCAACAATTAAACGAATAATATGACGTTGATGTACATTATTTATATATTATTCATGTCATATACGATTAGTAATGAACTGTACTATTCATCTTAATAATAATTATATAAGGCCAAACACTTTTTGACTGTTAAAAATGAATGAAATTTTATTTCATTTTTCACTATTAGTGATTTTAATGCATTAAAGTTTTTACACTAAGTGATGACGTGCATTGGCTACTTGAATGATTTGGGTATATTTGTATTTATTTGACTTTTAACTTTTGACATATTATTATTATAATTAACTTTTTGGAGTGATTCTCCATATTTTCATTTATAATGGACTGCCTAAGTGATGACGTACAAAGGGCGGGGCAGCAATGTTTCCAAACAGAAGCACTTGATAAAAGTAAGGATAGTTCATACTGAGTGACAAGTAACAGCGCATAAATATAGTATTTAACAACTGCCATATCTGAAATTTATTTAAAAAAAATCTGTTGTGGCCAGCACAAGACCTCTCGCCATTTCCATATTAGGCTATATGAGTATTGTATTGCACTTTGCTATCGAACCGTCGTTTTATAACAAAATATTACAGAACTTTACCCAAATATTGTTTTTTATTGTATTTAACATGTCTTCTGCACACCTAGAATTTTAATTATATCTATTTTTCATTGTATGAGGAAGTTTCTAAATGTCACAGATTCTTCCAATTTATTAACCAGATTGGCGGTATTTCTGATGGATATATGCATATTACCTATAATTTTACCTATAATTTCAAATATTTAATTAATAAAACAATAAGAAAAGTTAAATATACTTCCCAGAAAAAGCTATCAGAATGTCACTGTTGATATTTGACAATGACATGTGTCATGTTATAAACATTGGAATTTGTCAACTGGTTTCCTTAGTGCCTTGGCCTCTGCGATTAGTTTACTATATAAATTATAGTGTCTTTATCTCTAAATCTATACAAGATATAATAAAATTTTTAGGTGTATTAGGTGGAGAATTTTATGTTCTTCAATATTTAATAAAAAAAACTCCCAAAAAATTATATTTAGAAGAATTTTTCTAAGAAACTACTACTTCCGGTTGTTCAATTGTTACCAAAACCTTTTCAGCTCTTCCCAGGAATGTCAGATTGAGGAAACTGCAGTTAAATATTTTTTAAGTCTTATAGTTTTTGAGGAATCGTGTCTACAACATCCAGACATGCACACATACATCCACACACACACACATAATTTTAAAAATGTTATAATCGGATTCTAGGGACCTTAAATCGTGCTTATCCAATAAAATCTGGATATGCGAATTTTAGCATGAATCCAATACCTCTCTTAGCGAGAGGTAATAAGTATGCATAATAAAATAAAAGGTCATTTACTGAGAATTGACAGCACCAAATACCACGTGCGTTTGTTTGGAAACATTTCTATGACGTCACTCCTAGGTAGTCCATTTTTGCCGTTAAACAAGGGTGGACTGGCCATAAGACTTACAGGACTTTTCCCGGTAGGCCGGTGGCTTTTGGAAGTAACAATATAAACAATATGGAAATCTATTTTTCAATATTCCAAATTTATTTATCCGTATATACACATATAAGGGGCCGGTCGCAATTACGATTGGGGCCGGTCACTAGAATTCCCGGTAAAAATAAAAATCCCAGTCCTCCCCTGACGTTAAAATGCATGAAAAATTAATTTCTTATTGAATCAACTGCAGAAATGTATGCTCTACAATTTATATTTGAAGTTTTTTTTTTTTTATCTAAAATACGAGTAGGGAAGCAGGAAATTACGAAATTATGTTACATATGTCGTCGGATTTCTGGTAAAAAGACTTATCCGCCTTTTGACTAGTTTTGAGATAAACAGGAAAAACTTGTTTTTATTTACAATATTGATTTATTTAACAAGATATTGTGCTATATCGATGAGATTAATATTTTATGCATTTTTCAACATACTTTCGCAACATTTTGAAGCGTATATCATGAAATATTTAATAAAAATGTTTTTTTTTTTCAATATAGCTTAATACCTAAATTTTTAATATTTATATAGTTGTGAACACCAGATTAATAAATAATATCAAAATAAATTAACTTTTGTGGAACACAACTCGTTAACATCTCCCATTACATTTCGTATAAAATTTCTGTGCGCATCAAATAGTGTCAGATGGCGTTTACGAAACTTTAGAATGAATTACCTACCTTCTAACATAATTTTTTTGGCGCTCAGATATTGTGTTTAGAGCATGCGTCGTGAAGAGACGTATCCGTTTATGTGCATAACTCATTTTATCATTTTTTGGCGGTTAAGTCTTTTTACCAGAAATCCGACGATGTATTAAAGTCCTATGTTAGGGAGTTCAGGTCACCATTCTGTATATCTACTATGTCATTAAATCAGTATAATACCACACTTAGTAGTTTTATTTTACAAAACTTAAATGTAAAGTTTCATGTCGATGTCATAAATAAAATTTAAAAATAGAAAATACATGAAAACTACATTACCAAAGTACCGCTTCCGGCTGTACGATGTTTATCAGTAATTGGTATAACTAGATATTAATAGCTTTTGTTTCCAACATAAATCATGTTCATATTTTCCTTGAAAATTTGGATCCAAATCTGTCTATTGAATCGACAATAACTACCAGCCGGGTTCACAAAAAAGTTTAAGCTAATCCTCATTTTTGGATTAGTGAATTCTATTCTATTCCGGTATTTAAAATTTAATTTTCATGATATTATCAATAGAGGTAGATACTAGGAATAGATTAGACTATATTTTAAGATATAAACTGTCAACATTAGAGTAGAATTCGCTAATCCAAAAATGAGGATTAGCTTAAACTTTTTTGTGAATCGGGCTGTACAATTTTAATCTTTCATGTTTATGTTTCGTGTTATGTACATAGGTTGTCGCTTTTTATATAAAAATAGCTATTTATGCAACAAGTAAGAAAAAATAAACTATGCCTTCGAGTTGCATTTAAAATTTTCATATTACCATTTAGAATAAGTGTAAAAATATTACGATTAATATTTACAATAGAATTAGTACAGCTTTTTGTTACCTACAACAAAAAATAATATTTTTTGTCTTACTGAACTATAAACATAACAATCCAACGAGCTATAAGTAAATATAGAGTGGCGGATGAGCGCTGCTGGCCGTACACACTTGGACGCCATGTCTACTATAACCTGCCAGGCAGGTTGCAGCCTACCAGTAATATTTCTCAATTATTTTTAACGAAATAATTTACCTTTTATGTTAGAATTATAAATATAAATAATGCAATTTGTGGCGAAAAGTTCTATTCTGACATATATCATATTTCGAAATAAATAAATAAATTAATACATATTTAGTTATATATACAGATATATAATATGGATGATGTGAAACTATTGATAAATTAATATAATTTAAGAATTTTTACTGTGAATCCTTATTTTGTTATAATATTTTACGATAATAAATAACAATTAATATGAAAAATGTAACTGCATTAATACAATATATTGAAAAAGTAGCAAGGGTAGGTAGATAGTTACATAAAAACGAAAATAGTCAAAAATTAAATTATGTATTTTATTATAACAATAATAACGTATATAAAAAATATAACATATAAAATACAATAACAAAAACATATTCTTTAAATAAAATAAACAAAATTGTGAAAATAATCATTACATATATGAAATAGAAAATAATGTTTTTATTGACCTTTAAATATGATTGTTTTGGTCAAAAATTGTTGAATGTTAGTTCCTTGAATATCTGTAGAAACAGTCCTACTATTTACACAAAAAATTGATTACCTATAATAATTGTTCTTGTATTTATTTTAATTACAACAGAAATTTTTGTTTCAATAAAGAAAATTTGATTGTAATAATAAATATCAGTAATTACATAAAAATAAATTGATTATATTCGTTGTTGGATTTAGGCGAGAAACTATTATCAGACTACAGGCGGTAAAATCGTAAATCCGTCGCTAATTAAAACTTTGAGTTAAAATTTGAATATAAAATTTACCTGTGAAACGACTTGCAACTATTTCTAATTTGTCTGTTTCCACACTGAGGAACAACACACTTTGCGGACATTTTTAATAAATAGTGCAATAAGCGCTGAGAAAAACAACGTATAGCGTCTAAGCTGAGCGCTCAGTTATAGTGATGGCCGCCGACCTAAGCATTCAACTGTGTACGGGTAAAGTACGCGTTCAGCATGCGATGCGCCACTCTATATTTACTTATAGCTCGTTGATAACAATCACACATCGTTGACGTCTATTAGTTGCGATTTACAAAGGCGCTGACTTCATCGCACCGAATAAAGTAATAAACACCTACATTTTTAAGTTTAAGAGGCCATTAATAAATAAAGCTACATTGTAATAATAAAGAGTACCTACAAAAACGCTAGTTACCGCAATTCATCGTTCAATAATAATAAATAAATAAAACTTAATTTCTTTTAATTAAATCTGCCAACGCCATCTGTTAGCATTAGCAAATAATAATTCTCAGTCGGCAATATCATTGTGTCAAAATTTTCAAATAAACTTTGTTGAATGATTGATGAGAATTGTTTATTTATTTTATTTCAAATGTATGAAATTCATTTTAATAAAGAATGCCGAAAAGGGTACGTAACATTAGAATCATTCATGTAGTCTGTTTAGGAACTAGAACTAGATATATGTAGAAACTAATCTACCTAACCGTAATTTTCATCCAGCATAAAGATTCTTAAATAAATCAAATAATCAAAGTGCAAATTTTTTGTCTATGTCCCAACCTCTCAAAAAAAAACATGAATATTTATCTCTGTACAGGGTGTCTCATTTTCGATGTTTTTTAGGGTATTGAGTTTAACAGTCACCATAGGAATTTTCGATCTTTCTTTGTTTCTGAGCTACAGGCAAAAACTTGTTTTTCGCTCATTTCGAATATATCTCATAACTTATTTATTATGGTAGTTAGAGAAAAATTGTTTTAATAAATTTTGTACGGTTTTTTAGGTAAAATAAAATGGCGTAATTAGATTTTTTGGAAACTTCATAATGGGGGATTACGGCTCAATCGAATTAAAGGAAAATAGTAAAAAAATACGAATGTATATGCTGAGTAACGAATATTAATAAAAAAATGAAATGGTATAATTGAGATATTTCGGAAATAAAGGGTTTTTTGTTATAACGCTTCGACACTAATATGAAAATATTTTGATTGGCGACCAAGAAACCGCCTATACATGCATTACGAGTACAAATAGCGTGTTAGGAGGTGGGGGTTACTACCAATGGAAGTTAAGAAATTCAAATTCGAAAGGAGGGGCTAACATTCCTGTACTACAGTTTCCAAACAGTTTTTATTTTAACATAAATTTCTTGCATTAAACTTAATAATTTAAATACATCTGTAATTATAAAGTATGTATACTTATACAGTGTTATAATATTCATTTATTTTTATGTAAATATAACTTAAAATAGCATATATTTCAAGAACATTTAGGTCCATGATGAAAACAGTTTGATATAAAAACACATAAATGTGACGTGACGTCAATCTTTTCAAAATTCGGGAGACCATAACTCGCTTATTAATAGGAATTTTTTCACCGGATTTTCATCAATAGTCTTAGTTTTCCTAATATTTTCAGATTAAATTATAAAAAAGAAATGGTGTAATCCCCCATTCTTGAGATATAACACAAACTTATGATTTTTTAAATGGCAACCTATGATAAAAAATAAGCTCATCTTTTTACTTATTTTATAAGCTTTTCAATGATATATAACTAGTCTACATTCTTTTGTTTTACACATGAATAAAAGATGAATTATTAAGAAACAAATGAAAAAACTATAATAGTTCGTCATTTTTTTATTTTTAAATAATAATAAAAAGGTAGATACTAGGAATAGATTAGAGGATTACACTATATTTTAAGAGATAAACTGGCAAAATTAAAGTTGAATTCGCTAATAAAAAATGAGGATTAGCTTAAGCTATTTCGAGAATCGAGCTGTTAGTGATTATTTTTAATACCTATTTTGAAGTTTATTGCCATTGCTATGCGTTTGTTGTACGGTTGCTATGCGTTTGTTGACCGGTTGCTATGTAAATAGCAACAACAGGCAGTAAATAGTTATTTACTTATCAAGGGAGGGAAGTTCTGTCTGCAAGAACTTCTTGACTGGAAAGATGATGAAGGAAAGAAAATTACTGGATTTCATTCAATGATTAAATATATTTTCCGCCTCTACCGGTTTCGACACCTCATGTGTCTTCTTCAGGAGGTGAATTTTTTTTTATTTTTATTTTTTTTTATTTTATCCATGTTATACAATCTTTAAAAAAAAATTCACTTCCTGAAGAAGACACATGAGGTGTCGAAACCGGTAGAGGCGGAAAATATATTTAATCATTGACTGAAATCCAGTAATTTTCTTTCCTTCAAGTTCTGTCTATTTATGGAGTCATGAAAAGGAACTTCAATGATGATGTGATAAGTATTTAAAGAATTTAAAACAACTGCATACTGGACATCATTTATTTTAATTTTATAATTGTATTTATTTCATATTAAAACGTAAAATGTGTTTGTGAAAATAAATGTGGCAACGTTTCAGTTTACTTCCCTGCCTAGGCAGGGAAGTTCGTCTATTTATGGAGTCATGAAAAGGAAATTCAATTTCCTTGCCGATTTTGCGGCAGGAAATTAGTACATGACGACTTCAGGAAAAATATTTTTGCTGCCTTGGCAGTAAAAGTGATATTTTACAGACTCTTAGCTGTCAAAAAATCGCAGTTTTAATGTTAATCGGCAAAAAATAATATTTTTGAAATGATATTTTTGTTTTTTATTCCCTGTGTTCATTCGTCATCATGAATTTTATCAAATGGAATTTATTCATTTGTAATATTGCTAAAAATGTATTACATTACGTGTTCAAACCGATAGTTTAGCTATATTTTTATGCACATGGAATCATTACTTGATATTTTATATTCATTTTCACTTTATGTAATGAGCAAAGTCTTTTTACATGAGCATGCTATATTACCTTTATGCCAAGGCATCGAACCCACCAAAAACTGGGTCCGGTTCAGGTTAATTTTTTTTTTTTTTTTTTGAAAGATGTGTTCGGGTCCGGTTCTGGTTCAAGCATTAATAAAATCTGCGGCTTTGTTCGCTGTTCACGTTCAGTTCGATCTAATGAAATTGAATTAATGTTTTTTTTTTTTTTTTGATAACAATCTGTGTATAGAAATAATTTAAAATGAGAGCCGAAATTTACGCAAAACGCGACAAGAAATGAACACAATTTTCACGAAAAATCAGCGCAGACGCCTAAGGGCCAGTTTTTCAATATCTGGTTAAATTTTTTTCGTAATACCATACTGTTATTATGCCATAACAGGCATTTACAAAAATTCTACCGGTGAACTATTACCGGTATATACCGGTAAACAGCTGTTCATCAGGTTACAGCTACCGGGATAGATACTTTAAGAACGCAAATGATGAACATGGTATATTTATAATCTATGAAAAGCAGTTGAAAGATGAAACAGATTTGAAATTTGACGTAGTTATAAGTTATCTCGTCTCGTCTTCTATATATTAACATAATTAACTTCTGAAATCTACTTTTGATTCCAACTTCGGTTGGTATCTCTACCTTTTTTGAGGTTATATTCTTCATTTACCGTATCTCGGTCCACAAATCATGAATCCGGTAGATGGAACTGGTAGATACGGTACAATTTTCGAACACGGTTGTGTTTTCGAACGCAGTCGGTAGATGCGGTATCTACCGGTAGAATTTTCGTAAATGTCTAACAGGACTAAAAACATAAGTAAAAGGACACAAATAACGGTCTCCGTCCTGTTTTTTTCTTTTTATAACAGTCGCCTACAATAAAGGATCAAAGTGTTTCTAGGAAAATAACAGCATATTGATGGACTCTTGTCTATCGGTTGTCTAGGATAATTTATAAATTAACAAAAAAAGTTGTTCAGTATGACAGAAATAGAAGAATTTTATTATTCCTAAATGTTTAAATTTTATGTTATTACGAAAAATGTTGAACGCCACACGGCCGATATGCAAATAATTAACTCAACTGATTATAAACCTCAACCGCGTCCGTTATTTGCCTCATATCGGCCTAATGACGTTAATAACTGTAACTAAGAGTTAAATAAACAAAATTAAAACGAGATGAACTGTCAAATGACAGATATATCATTGCTGTCAACAAAACGATGCAATATTGTTAACAACTATAAGTTAAAATTTCAACCAGAAATTGAAAAACCGACTTAAGGCGTCGATTATTACGATTACGTTTCGAACTAAAAATGAACCTGAACTGGAGTTGAACACCGGACCCGAATTTTAATACTCACTTCTGGAGTGGGATCATGTAACTGTGAAAACGATATTGCGACTGTCGACAAGTAAAAATGTGATTACGTAAATAGTGAAAACCGAAAACGATATCGTTTTGGATCGAAAAAAATGTGGATTCTAGTCGACACACTCAAAGCATGTGAAAACGATAGTCGTATCTTATGTCCCTTTTTATTTCATACATTTGGGTATAGGTATATCTTTTTCTAATTTACTTACATTTAAGTAAAAGAATGTAGTGAGCAGTGAATTAAATTTGACGTTTTGGAAAGAAATGTCATTAAATTAATATATCAAATTTGAAAGGTATTTTTTTTTTAGCAAAGCGAAAATGAAATAATTATAATGAAATACGATAATTATAAAACGAATACTGATTACAAAAATGAATCTACGAAAAATTCATGAATGTTTTAATACTAGTATGTTGCAAAGAACCAAATGCGTATGATTTACTATAACTATATTTTTACTCTTTTGAAAATTATGATAGAAAATTGAAATCTTGTTGATTAGATATTTTCTTAGTAGTAAGAACTACCTAAAAGAAATATTTTTGGCATTTTTGATATTCTAGTAACTGTAAAAGTGTTGATTACAACAAAGCATATTTTGATTCCAGCCCAAGAATATTGATTACAAGAATAAATCCAAGAAAGGAAATTTTAATAACTATTGCATTCTGCGAAGCAACAGAGATAACGATTCTAGCTTGTATTTTGTGATTAATATTTTGTAGTTTTTACACAAAATTAAAATTTATGAATTGATCATTTTTCGCAACCTGTCCGAAGGTTAAGCGCCGTTATTTAAATGTAGACCAACTTTACTTACTTGAAATGCAAAACGTAATAAAAACTAGATTACTTTAAAATTATTATCTTGTCTACTTGCAGTCTTAAATGGTCTCTTAAAGTTTTAATTATGTATTTAGAAATATTTTTGTTTACTTCATAATTTTTTCTTCTGGAATATAAAAAGGAACAAAATTTGATGACACATATCATTAGCATCTGTAACTAATTGATAATTTAACTTGTATCCATCTTCAATTCTTATAGCATTGCTATTATGAACAAAAAGCCAGAATAATACGTTTTTATATTAAATTAAAAATTTTAATGACATTCATATAAATTATTTGTCAAAACTACTATTTAATACAAAAACATTAGTCTATAAACGATGTCGTTTTCGCAAAACGTAGTCACTACGGAAATAACTGAAGTTGAAAACGTAGTGAGTGACTAATTTTACGTGATCGCTAAGGAAACGAATATAGTTTTCACTTCTCGAAAATCGCAATATCGTTTTCACTTTTACGTGATCCCACTCCTGTTCCGACTCAGGTTCTGAGTTTGGGTTCCCTAAAATGTTACGATTTGGTTCCGATTTTTGGTTCGATTTAGGTTTGGGTTCGATGCCTTGCTTTATGCTATTTGGTCAGGGCTACTTTTCCTTAGCTTTTATACTAACAATACTAACTTATGGGGAAGACTATAACACATGTTATCTTCCTAGGGCCCAGGGCAACCGCAAGCGCCCTACCCCCAACAACCCTACTACCCCTCCCCTTACCCCGTTCCCGGCTACCCGCCTACCCAGATGCCTATGCCCTACAACATGCCTATGCCGGACTCATCCGGTGGCTACCCACCATCTAGCGGTGGGTATCCACCCTCTGGTGGACCAGCCCCTGGTCCGGGAGGCTACCCACCAGCGCAGAGCGAAGCGGGTTACCCCGGCATGCCCGGTATGCCGGGATCGTGTCCCCCTGGACCTAATCCGGCGGGGTACTACCCCAGCTCTGGCGGGCCCGGGTATCCTGCGGGACCTGGGTCTGGTGGACATAGCACTGGCGCGCCGGGGTATCCTACGGCGCCTGGGTCTGGTGGACCTAATGCAGGGGGACCTGGCTATGGACAAGATTATGTGCAACAAAGGCATAGTTATGCAAGTCATGCTGGAAACCCGAGTGCTGGGACTGGGAACTACTATGGCCATGGACATGGCCAGCAAAAAAAGGTGAGATTTATTGCAGGAAACAAACAAATATAAAGGGAGGGGAAAGCATTTATGGCAAATGGATTCGTTATCTAATGAAATAACAGATAAATGGGTTATTCTGGTTTAATGGATTTCAAGAGAATTATTTATTACTGTACAGAAATCGTTATACAACGGCATGATTCGATTATATCCTTATCGTTGAATTTAGAGTTAAATTCTTTAACGAATAAGCAAATAAAAATTTCATGTTTCTCTTTAAAATAAAAAATCTGATGTGGCCAGCACATTACCTTCCATCAATGGGGGATTACGGCTCAATCGAATTAAAGGAAAATAGTAAAAAAATACGAATGTATATGTTGAGTAACGAATATTAATTACAAAATGAAATGGTGTAATTGAGATATTTCGGAAATAAAGGGTTTTTTGTTATAACGCTTCGACACTAATATGAAATTATTTTGATTGGCGACCGAGAAACCGCCTATACATGCATTACAAATAGCGTGTTAGGAGGTGGGATTACTACCAATGGAAGTTAAGAAATTCAAATTCGAAAGGAGGGGCTAACATTCCTGTACTACAGTTTCCAAACAGTTTTTATTTTAACATAAATTTCTTGCATTAAACTTAATAATTTAAATACATCTGTAATTATAAAATATGTATACTTATAGTGTTATAATATTCATTTATTTTTATATAAATATAACTTAAAATAGCATATATTTCAAGAACATTTAGGTCCATGATGAAAACAGTTTGATATAAAAACACATAAATGTGACGTCACGTCAATCTTTTCAAAATTCGGGAGACCATAACTCGCTTATTAATAGGAATTTTTTCACCGGATTTTCATCAATAGTCTTAGTTTTCCTAATATTTTCAGATAAAATTATAAAAAAAAAAAAATGGTGTAATCCCCATTCAATGGCCTGTATTCTCACATCTTGTACTAGCAATTCTTCGGAAGTAGCGCTATTTCGATATTTTTATTTTATTTTACGAGTAGACAAGAATAGGTTTGATATTTTTGTAAATGAAGCCTATAATATTTGAAGTAAGTGCTATTTACAATTTAATTTATTTTTATTTCTCTAATTTTTAATATTAAAGTTGTCATTTGACAGTTGAAGTAACGATTTTTCGGAAGTAGCGCTACTTCAAGATGAGAGAATACGGGCCTATGTATTTTGTACAAATCCCTTACCAAAAGTTACTTAGAAAATATTCTATAGACCATTCCAGAATGACGTCACCTGCTCCTCACAGGAGTGATTTTAACCTCACTTTTGAATATTTTTGAAAATTATTTAATTATATATCTTACGATATATATCGAGAAATTTTGATTTTCATACAATTCATTCATAAAATTACAGCTGCCCCTCACGAAACTCATTTGTTCTGGATTGATCTATACCGTAAGTATTTTTAACGTGAAACATTGGGTTTGTCATATCCATGGTTATGACTCGACATTTGATTGACTGCAATGTATTTGCCTGTCCATTTAAAATGAAACAGTGAACGAATTTGACAGAAGTATTAAATTTAAATATTGTAAGAAATTTATCGGAGTCAGAAAACCACTCGAGAGCACTAAACATATTTCGGGCACAAGGTGCACACAATATTTTTTCTACAACTAAATTTAATTTTTAGAAAACAGGTATGATTATTTAAACAAAATTAACCTCTAATGACATTATGTCAATATGACAGATAACCGTTGAATTTTCCTATAATTTACAACTTGACATTTGATTGACACCAATGTATCTGCCTGTCTCATATGAAATGAAACATAGGGAATGAATTTGACAGAAGTATTATATTTAAATATTATAAAAAATTTAGCCGAGTCAGAAAATCACCCGGGCACAAGGTGCACATAATATTATTTCTACAACAAAATTTAATTTATAAAGCAGGTATAATTATTTAAACAAAATTAACCTCTATTGACGTCTTGTCAAATGTCAAATTCGTTCCTTTATTTCATTTTAAATGAGACAGGCAAATACATTGCTGTCAATCAAATGTCAACAGATCCAATGTTTCACGTTAAAAAATACTTACGGTATATCCAATAAAATTGTAACACGAATATTACTATTTTCTAAAATTTCCATACCGAGATTTCTTTGGAAAAGATTCTATAAATCCAATAAAATTTTAACACGAAAATACACTACGTAAATTATACTTGACACTGACATCTGTCAGAATTATTTGAATATATCAGCTGTTTCTATGATTATAGCAAAATTGGCTGATTTATGAAAATTAATCTCTATAATTCTATAACTTTATATCTATTGAATATGAAGGAAAACGTATAATCAAACCGTATAGGATATTCTTTCATATTGATAATCACAAAATGTCAAAAAATGATACTTAACACGATGGCTGCGGAAGTCAAAACTGATATCTGAATTTCGGTGCGGTATTGGTCCTCGGAACCCAAGGGCAAATTGTCAGTATATGCGGGACTGGGCTCCGGCGACCAGTGATGTTTGGAACATAAATTACCATCTTTTGGTTACTAGTTTGCATTAAAACTGAGTATGTCTATACAGAAAACCATTACTTTCATTTCTTGGTCTACGCCAGGAATGATCTCCGAAGACCGGAATTGCACCAAATAAAAATAAAAAAAAATTGACAAATTTTGTGTATTTATGATAGTACTGAATTAATAACAATATTAATAACATGAATTAATCCATTCAAATGATAACTGCATTTACAACAGCTTCACATAACGTTCATAATAGTTATTTATGCACGGATGTATCATAATTTGACAATTATAGACGAATTTCTTTGACATAAACGTCATATAATGAAACATCAAACCAAATTATAACCAACAATATAAACAATTTAAACAGGCAACATGAAAAGTTTTCATTACAAATCGAAAAATTTTATATTCTTTAATGAAAAATGAAAATTAATTTTGTAATATTTATATGGAAAGCACGGAGATGCACAAAATAAAACTCAAATGACATAACTAATAAACAAACAATAAAATGTTGTTCTCCGCTTTCATAGCAACACTAGATACTGGATGTACGAGGACAAATTCTTTTTGATACAATTTTTCTAACACTCATAATTTGAAAATTTTCGTCCCTGTATAAAGTTTTCTATGTACCACGAGCGTAACTTGCTTTTATGGCCTTTGACGTGTTTTTATCCTTCGGCTTACGCCTCGGGCTCAAAATCCCGCTGCAGGCCATAAAAGCCTCCTTACGCTCTTAATACATAAATAACTATTATGGCCTTAAAAGCAAGTTACGCTCATGGTACATACAAAATTTATGCACGGACGAAAATTTTCAAATTATGAGTGTTAAAAAAATTGTATCGAAAAGAATTTGTCCTCGTACATCCAGTATGAAAGCGGAAAGCAGCAGTTTATTGTTTGTTTATTAGTTACGTCATTTGAGTTTTATTTTGTGTATCTCCGTGCTTTCCTTATAAATATCACAAAATTAATTTTCATTTTTCATTAAAGAATATGAAAATTTTCGATTTGTAATAAAAACTTTTCATGCTGCCTGTTTATATTGTAGGTTATAATTTGGTTTGACATTTCATTATAGCCCGGCGGGCTATAATGAGGCCCGCGGGATATAAAATGACGTTTATGTCAAAGAAATTTGTGTATAATTGTCAATTTATGATACGTCCTTGCATAAACATTTATAATTAACATTTCGTATTAATGTTAACGTAACATTAAAAATATATCTTTATAAAACATTAATAATGAATATAAATTTTAAACCTTCACATTGAACATAAATACATAACTCATAGAATATGTTTACTCCGTGAAATGTATTCATTTCTCTTACATAATTCTGAAATATTTTGCATCTAAAAGATAGTAAAAGTAATAAATAATATCAGAAGTCTGCATAATTTAAAAGTCATTGCCAAGCTTGTATTTGTATGTTATTCATACGTCTATAAATAAATAAAGAAACATTAATTTCTATTGTGTGCAACAATACTTATTTAAAATTCATAATAAGGTCATGCAAGAAATTAATAATCATTAACGGTTAGTTATAGTATGCCTACCTTAAGGTGATACTGTTGACAGATGTCAAAATTGGGTCTATTAGTAAACCAGAAAATATTGACTGTAGTAAGCACGTGATACTTATTGTTTTGTACTGTACGAGTACAATACAATAAGTAGTACCTGCTTACTATATTCAATATATTCTGGTTTGTTAATAGACGTAATTTTGATATCTGTCATCAGTCTCAACTTCGGGTTTGCATACTATATCTAACCCTTAATTGTCATTAATTTTTGTCGTCTGTCTCGGCTATTAGATATGTAATTCTCAATTTATAGTCTATATATTTTTCTTTTAGAAATTTTGTGTCCATTAAAATGTCTGTTTGAAATGAGGTTCGGAACCTGTGACGTCACAAAATGGCTGGTTTTTGCAACTTTTTTAAAAATATACTTTAAATGATTTTATACAACAAAACATGTAAATAAAAAATAATTTAATCATACTGAACGATAAAATGAGGTGCGGGCGGCCACGTGACTTTGACAAGTGCTTGTGGGGCCCAAACATGGTTGCCAAGAATACGGCTTGTGTACGTTGCCTGTGTTGCCAAATAAATTTGAGTGTAAAATTAATAAATAAAATTGTAAAGCTAGTTATTATTGATGAATATCATGTTTTACTTTCTAACATATAAATTTAATTTTTAAAATATACAAGACGTTCAACATTCATCCGACGGTTTTCCTTAAATTTAGCGCGCCAAGAAATCTTTGTGTCATAGATGGCAGCACAAGTCGCATAATTTAAAAAAAAAAATATTTTAAAAATAAGTTCATGCCTTAGAAAGTAAAACATGATATTCATTAATAATAACTAGCTTTACAATTTTATTTATTAATTTTACACTCAAATTTATTTGGCAACACAGGCAACGTAAACAAGCCGTAATCTTGGCAACAATGTTTGGGTCCCACAAGCGTTTGTCAAAGTCACGTGGCCTCCCGCACCTCATAGACTATCCTTCTTAGATTTAAACCGAAAAAGGGAACAATTATTTTTTTTGCATGACCTCATTCTGAAATGTTGTGCTTCTAAAAGACAATAATAATAATAATAAATAATGTCAAAAGTATCTGCATAATTTAAAAGTCATTGCCAAGGTTGTTTCCCTACGTTATTTGTACGTCTATAAATAAATATAGAAACATTTCCATAACCATTAATTATTTTTCTCTCTCATGCTGTTTTATCGTCAATATAAAAATATTCGTGTCATTTTCCAGTTGTCCTTGATAACAAAACACTATAGCTTCCTTGATATTGATCTGTTTACGTGTGTCACTTTGTTAAGGAAAGAACGTTCATTTGTCACGGGAAATTAAGCCTGCTATGATCTGTCATCACGCAAAGTTATACAATGAATAATGTATTTGATGTGACGTTTAATCACACGTCATATAATTATATACGAATAGCTTGGTGCAATTGACAATCTAATTTTATCCCTAAAAAAACCTTTTTTCTCCATACGTCAAAAAAATTTAACATTTTAACACTATATATTTATGTACATATAATGTCTCATTTTCGATGTTTTTGTTAAGGGTATTTTAATATTAATGATAAAATAAAATCGTTTGCACATTCCATTATCAACTTTTTGAGAAAAGTTTAATAGTCACCACAGGAATTTTTAATCTTCTTTTGTTTCTGAGCTACAGGCAAAAACTCGTTTTTCGCTCATTTCATTTTTAACGTCACAGATGGCTTTGACGAAAAATTTGAAGAAAATAAATTGAAAATATGAATAAAACTTAAACAAATAATATTAGAAATAAACAAATAATGAAGTGTTATAGATTTTTTCATTTGTTTGTTAATAATTTTCAATTTTTTCGCCCCCAAAAATTAATAATTCATCTTTTATTCATGTGTAAGACAAAAGAATGTAAACATGTGATATATCATTGAAAAGCTTATAGAATAAACAAAAAGATGATACTATTTTCAACATAGGTTCTCATTAAAAAAATTATAAGTTTGTGTTATATCTCGAGAATTATTAAGATTTCACAAATCTAATTACGCCATTTTATTCTACCTAAAAAACGGTACAAAATTTGTTAAAATAATTTTTCACTAAGTGTTATAATAAATAAGTTATGAGATATTTTCGAAATGAGCGAAAAACGAGTTTTTACCTGTAGCTCAGAAACAAAACATCAAAAATTGCTGTGGTGACTTTTCTCAAAAAGTTGATTCTACCATTAATATTCCCCGAGATGCCTTAAAAAAAAAAAACATCTAAATGAGATAGCCTGTACATTATGAATTATTTTATTTTTAACTATTTTCAAAAATAACCTTATATTTATTTTTTTACGAAATATTAGCGACTAACAAAATTATTTCAAATAAAATTTTCAAAGTCCTGTCAAATTTTACCTTTACCAAACTAGAAATATAAATTCCTATTATCAAATAGGGATCAACATACAACAAAACTATAGTAATAATATGCTGTCATTAATTGCGAGAAGTCTCCAAATTAAATTAGAACCGGTCCCACGGAAACTTTCTTTTTTTCTAATTGACATACTATATTTCTTACAATTCTCGATATAAAAATAGATATATGTATGTATGTATGTACATAATAAATATTGTATTTTGTACATCCATACGTATATTATTTAAATATTAAATATTGTTATTTGACGATATTCGACCGTCCGTACGGATCTTTGATTGCATAATTACCTTATTTTCAACCTGGCACACTGTCCATTTATTTATTCATTCTCTTCCTAAAACATGTAAATATCCCATCTGACACCAATTTTCGTTTAATTAATTTCTGTAGATTGCATGACATAATATTATTTATTTTACAGCACGCAATAAAATAGCACTAACGACTAATAAATAAACTTGTAATTACTTTAACTGTAAGTGTATTATATATTTATTTATGTATGTTTGTAGGGCACTCCAACAGTGTTCCCAGCTGACCCTTTCGACCCTAGGGCCGATGCCGAAACCTTGCGGAAAGCCATGAAAGGTTTCGGAACGGATGAGAAGGCCATCATCGCAGTTTTGGCTAATAGGCCCAACGCACAGAGATTGGAGATTGCTGTACAGTTCAAGACTTTATATGGAAAGGTAATAACTATAAATAATGAGTGATATGAATAAAAATGAGTATATAGTTTATACTACAAAAATGCAAGTAGATACTTCGTTTCGTAAAAATATAAATGTAGAAGTAAATACTCTTTTGAGTATCTACTCTTATGTACAAACCAGTTAAGTATAAACTCAAGTTTGGTATGAATAAAAAATAGTTCCTACTACATTGATAAAGTATACAATGGGGTCATTTCACATTTTCTGATTTATTTTTTTCTTGAAAAAATAGGTCAAATTAAACATGTATGTCTATGTTTTTCATCTTATAAGTCTTTAGAGTCAGAGATATGATTTTTTAAAAGTTGCGTTTAATTTCAAATATTTCAACGGCTGACGACCTGACGACACATATTCACGGATACAACAGTCGAGCTCTACCGGTTTAATTTAGAACTATGACTAATTGGTTTGGTATTTATTTAAATAAATGGTTTATTTACATAATTTATACTGCACTAGTACTTTTAAAGAAATAGAAAGTAATAATAATCTTCTCTCTTGTATATTTTGCTGTCAGCTGTCACACTTTTAGGTTAGGTTACTGTTTCATGTTGTGAAGCGTGTGTGTGTGTGTGAGAGTGAATTGTCTTTGTGTGAGTATGAATTTGTGACGTCACAAATTTAGTCCGTGTTTAAAACCGCGAAAGTTTATTAGCAAATTTATGAATGAAAAGTAGCATATTTCAAATTATTTTCTATTGCTATATTTATTAAATGAAATGGACTTCATGATTTTATAAAAAAAATCTACAATTATTTTTTTTGAAATGACCCCATTGAAAAAATTGGAGTTTGCTAGTGCGCAGACTCACTGGGTTTACAGAGATCTTTTGAAATGATGGAATTAAAACCCATCAACTACCAGATTTTAATTTTTAATATTTTTAGTAAATTCAAGTTCCAAATGGAGTTCGGATATGTTATCTCGAGTGTTATCTAGAGGACTTTTGTTAAACAAAAAAATAGTTATAACATTTTTTATTGATACTCAAATGCTGTTCATGGTACATACGATTAGAGATGCATTCGGGCCGGGCCGGACCGGGCTTTGAGGTTTGGATCGACTCGGCCCGAAAATAAATATTGCCGGCTCGATTCGAAGATCGACTCGACAAAAAATTAGCTGACCCGGCTTGAAAATTGACTCGAAATCGGGCCGAACCGGTCCGAAGCTCGAAATTGGGTGCATCCGACATTCCTAATTTTGATTTTTATGTGAGACGAAATGTTTAACTTTTTTCATGCCAAATTTATAACAAACCTCTACATCCTTATAACTTTCGACATTAGTTAACATAAGTTACTTACGAGTATTTAACACTTTGTTTACCAAAGAATTTAAACAACTTTTTCACAAATCTTATATAAAAAAAAATATAATTTACATAAGGATTTTTTATCTAACTTTATTTCTACTCAAAAATAAGACAAGAAATCATTATAGTAGAAATAAAAATCACTTTTATTTAAGTATACGAATAGTAACAATAGTAATAATAACAACATGACAATACCATTATTATGCTTTAATGAATAACCTTGAATTTTTGAAGTAAAATAACATTTTTATTATTAAGATGTCAAGTATGTTGTTATTAAATCATTTTGACCCTTTTCAACTTCATCCATTTTCATTAAAATATTAAGGAAACTGTGCATTTGATTGAACTATAAGATTTTTCGGGCCGGCCCGAAAAGCACGTATTTTCGGGTCGGGCCAAAACCAAAAGTCCAACTCGCCTCAACTTTTGCAAATGATTAGCCCGATTCGGCCCGATAAAAAATATTTTCGGCCCGGCTCGATGATCGACTCGAAATCGAGGCGGGCTTCGGGCCGGGTCGGGCCAAAGCTCGAGATCGAGTGCATCTCTACATACGATGTTAAAAATTATGTAAAACGTAAAAAAGGTTTTTCCATATAAATATAGAAATTTATTTTTTATGCCATGTGCATTCTAAATGTAGTTCTACATTACATTTCTGTTTTCACACTTTCGTACTACATATAGCGGATTTTTTTGTTTTTCTTCTGTCGTTCTTTCCCAGGCCTGAAAAATTTTGGATTATGTCAATATATTTTTTCATAAAAATGTGTTCAGAGCTTCTTATAACTTTCCGGTTTATCAATTTTATCCAAAATCTAATATGTTGTTCCCATTGACTTAAAGTCTTAAATATTATAATTGAAAAATTTTGGATTATATTTTAATATAGTTTTTCATTAAAGGGCTTCAAATAAAGTACCACTTTCGGTTATCCAGTTTTATCCAACATCTAATCCAATTTTTATATTAATGCAGAAAGCTTATATTATACGAAAATTAGAAATTTTTGGAAGAAAAAAATCGTCATACAAACACACCGATCAAATTATTATGTGCCTTGACTCGTAATGGTACATATAATAATAAAAATATAATAAATATAATCATCATGTTAAAAAAAATACTGCAGTTTTTAGCCACACGATAACGTGCATAATCTATTTATAGTTCATAAATTGTGATAATCTATCGTGTTTTTTGGTTATTCGGAAGTGGTAATTTATACGAAAAACGTTAAATGATATTTTTTATCAATTTATGTTACAATGATGATCATATTCGCACATTCGGAAGAACAATGACAAGTGCAAAAATTTCAATTTATCAGAAATCTCAAATTATACTTTTTTGAATTTCTCTTTTCTTAACTAATACTGATTAAATTTTTGGAATTGAGAAGGATTGGTAATGGATTCAAAACAACTGATGGTTACGTCCTACTTCTTCTATATATAGAAATTAACAACACTGAGAAATGGAACAACACATATCTTCACCCTAATGAGTTAATAGCATTAGATGTAATTGATTTTTTTATTTGTTTCTGAGTAAATGTCATTTTTTAACCCCAACAAATTATTATTTCGTTTTATTAATGTTTAAAACAAAAGAATGTAAACTTGTTATACATTGTTGAAAATCTTGTAAAATAAGTAAAAAGATGAGAGTATTTTCAATTTATGGTCCCATTTAAAAAATATTGTTTGTGTTATACCTCTAGAATTATTACGTTTTATAAAAATCTAAGTACACCACGTTATTCTACATAAAGATGCTGCAATCTAATTTTAATGGAATTTTTTGATAATAAATAATTTACATTTTGCCTTTTATATTATTTACATTATTTTAAAAAGAAAGTATTTCTTTTTATTCACAGTCATTATTCTCAACTGAAATGACCGATAGAGGCGCTGCAAGCACTTTCAATATGGTGGATGCATGACGGTAGGTGTAAAATCTGTCACTGTCATATGATACAATTTTGCTTGTGTTTCTTCAAAATGAATCTAAGTATTGTTCAAATATTTGACTTTCTAAATGCTACTCATCATTCTAGGATTATTGTTGAAGGTATGATTGTATATAATGTTCATTTATTACTTAATTTAAAATATTAATCTTGTAAACAGGCGAAGAAGTTCTGAATGCGAATCACATTATATTATGTGGAATTACCGATAGTTATCGAGAAATTATAAATGTAACATCACTCTGTCTTCAAAAAAGTGCTCTGTCGTCACAAAAATGATACAGCACTTTTTTTTAATTTCTCCGTTGAGAAGGAATTTCTAAAAATTTAAATAATCATAAATCTGTTTCAAATATAATTATTAATAATATTACCTGGAAGAATAAAGTCACTGTCTTATTGAACATACTCTCATATACTTGGAAATTTGTTTTCCAGAACGTAAAGCATACTTCCAAGCTCCAATGTTTGTTGAATACCTGCATTTGTGGTTATACTCACTTTATTTTTACCTATTTTTGGAAAAATGTGGAAACTTAAATGAGTTTCCCTACTCATAAGCGAATGACACCCGTATACACAACACATAATATTGCTTTTACCGTGTTTTACAACATTCATTTTCGTATAAAAGAAATACTTTTAAAAAATGTATACTAACATTATGTTGTATTTTCTCGCACCTACCGTCATGCACTAGTTCAAAATTTAGTCACCAGGTGTCATATCGATGCTCTTCAGTTGTCAATAGTAATATACCGATTCCTAAACTTTTGAAGATTGAGAAATACGTCTTTCCTAATTTTAATGACAATCTCTTGGGTTGAAAATAACATATTTCACTTTACATCTCTTGGTTTGGAAATGTTTATATAGGGGTTGCCTAGCAACATTGTCATAGATCCTTATAATAAAGTAGCCTAAAACAAATTTTAAGAGAGCTGTCAAAAATATTAATTAAATTATAGGTTATAACACATTGATTTATTTTGAAAATTATTGATTTAAAATGATGATTGTGAATAAAATAGTATACGGTAGGAGTTTCATCACAGCCTCGCGCTTTATCTCATCTCAATGCTTAGCCTGTCAGTAATATAGGTCCGATGTCGCATTTTGGCATTTAGGATTTAGGTCTTCCTCACATAAATACATGTCCGAATGGCACTATGGCACACTAGTTGTTGAAATAAATGCTAATTTATTTATTAATAATTGTTATTGTATTTTTCGATATAATTTTAAAAAATGTTACTCATCTGTTAATAGTCATAGTAACAAAATAATATTTTTTGTAAAAAATACAAATATATTGTCATAAGGGCCGTTTTCATAATAAATTTTATCTTTACTTTAACACTTTAAATTAAAATTAAAGTTTTGTTTATTTTCATAACATAACTTTAGCACTTTATATAAATATAAAGTCTTAAAGTAATTTTAATTAAAGTCTTATTATGAAAACGGCCCTAAGTGTATTTCATTCTAAAAATATACAGTTAAACTAAAATACACTGCGTAATTCACTCTGTCCAACAGTAGTGACATCCATTGGTTTGTATGGCAACACTTTAGAACAACAAAAATAAATTTTACAATTCGATTTAATTTGATGCTTGAGAGTAAATATTAATATTATATATCATAAAATAGAAGCTAAGAAGCTATTCTTTGTCAGTAAATTTGTCGTTTTGTACAAATTATAACAATGCATATAATTTGTTTAATTAGTGCGCGTCAACTTCAAGGCATAGTGTGCTCCTGCAAAACCCTAAAATCTAATTCCTAATATCCTAAATAATCACTAGATTTAGGGCACATAAATTTAGGATTTCGGTATTAGGGTGATAAAAGTGAAACATCTCCCACCTCGGATGTAATATACTATTCTTCCTGTAGGACCTAATCAAAGATTTGAAGAGCGAATTGAGCGGTCGTTTCGAGGACCTAGTGGTAGCTATGATGACTCCTCTACCTCAATTCTATGCCAAGGAGGTCCATGAAGCTCTCAGCGGTATCGGAACCGATGAGGACGTCCTCATCGAGATCTTCTGCTCCATGACCAACAATGAGATTAGAACAATTCGGGCTGCCTATGAATCCAGTAAGTTATACAATTATTCAATGCCCATATGGTACAAATTCTACGAGCTAGGTTCCACTTTATCAACTGAGCTATGAGATAACCTTGGAATCATAGCGCAGTTGGTAGTATCCGACTAGATATCGGAAGGCCCTGGGTTCAAATCCCAGTGAGATTCATGAATTTTTCACAAATTTGTCTTCGTTATGATACAGTAATTTCCTAAGTTCATGGTCACTAAGTTACAGAAATTCACAGCACAAGACCTCTCGCCACTTCCATATAAGGCTATACCCAAATCATTGGCTGCTTGAATGATTTGGGTATATATAAGTATGTATACCGGGAGTTTATTTTATCAGTAAACATAGGGTATATCATTGTCATAGTTACGGTATGAATGTTTGACAGCAATGTATTGAAGCGTTTATTTTATGAGTAAACATAGACGTTTAACATGGGAAGCAGTTTTTTGTGTTCGGCAAAAAATCTAGCCATGCTATTGAACATGATAATAGTACACTACATCTTGTACATTATTTAATATTAATTAATTTAATAATATTGCAAAAATTGCAATAAATTACAGAAATTGTCAAATAAATAATTGTTTCACTTTTTTATTATGCATTATGAAAAGCTTTACAAAAAATGTCTCCGGTGGCGCAGTGGTTATAAAAGAGGCGTCCGAAATTTTTGGTTTGGGTTCGATTCCCCATTGGGGTAATTATTTTATTTTTTTTTACGTAAAAATTGTTGAACTTTTAAAAATCAATTTCTATATTACAATCACTTAAAAATAATAATTACATTGTAATAAATAAAGAGAAAATAATTGAGAATAATTGATTACAATAATCAAAATATTGATACAATAATAATGCATATCTACAAAAATTTATTATATTTCAGATATTTTTATTAATATCAAAGGAAATACAATGCATTATTATTGTATCAATATTTTGATTATTGTAATCAATTATTTTCTCTTTATTTATTACCATGTAATTATTATTTTTAAGTGATTGTAATATAGAAATTGATTTTTAAAAGTAAAAAAAAAAAATTAAATAATTACCCCAACGGGGAATTGAACCCCAACCAAAAATTTCAAACGCTACTGTTATAACCACTGTGCTACCGGAGACATTTGTTAACCTTTTCATATTGCATAATAAAAAAGCGAAACAATTATTTATTTGACAATTTCTGTAATTTATTGCAATTTTTGCAATATTATTAAAGTAATTAATATTAAATAATGTACAAAATGTAGTGTACTATTATCATGTTCAATAGCATGGCTAGATTTTTTGCCGAACACAAAAAACTGCTTCCCATGTTAAACGTCTATGTTTACTCATAAAATAAACGCTTCAATACATTGCTGTCAAACATTCATATCGTAACTATGACAATGATATACCCTATGTTTACTGATAAAATAAACTCCCGGTATATTGTATTTAACATTTCTGGTAAACACACAAAAATTCTAAATTCTATAAATAAGATTCCTCCTACTTTTCTAAATGTCCAAGAATCTTCAAATTCATTGACGAAATTGGCGGTGTTTCTGATGCGTATTATGTAATATATGTATTTATAATTTTAAATATTTAATTAATAATAAAACAAGAAATATTAAATGTACTTAAATATTAAATGTACTTTCAGTAATGTATCTGGATTTTTGACACATTTATTTGTCAATTACAAACATTTTAATTTTTCAACTGATTTCCATGGAGTTATTTGGGCTGTGAGATTCATTGAAATAGATTATTTTATATATTTATAATTCTCTATCTCTAAATCTATAGAAAATATAATAAAAATGTTCAATGTATCGGATACAGAATTTTATATTCTTTAATATTTGTAATAACATAAATTTCCGAAAAAGAATATTTAGAAGATTTTTTTTTTAAGAAACTACTTCTGGTTGTCCAATTGTTGCCGAAACATTTTCAGCTCTTCCCATTAATGTTATATTAAGGAAGACGTAGTTAAATTGGAGAGAGAGAGAGAGAGAGCATTGTAAAAATGTTAAAATCGGATTCTAGTGACCTTAAAACGTGCTTATCCATTAAAATCTGGATATGCGATTATTAGCATGAATCCAATACCTCTCTTAGCGAAAGGTAAAAATCTGTTGTGGCCAGCACAAGAGCCAATTCGATGTATGTTGTACAAATCCCATACCAAAAGTTCCTTGGAAAAAATTCTATATATCATGTAAAATCGTAACACGAACACATACATAGCGAAAGGTAATAACTATGTTGGATTTTGATTCATATATTTTTCTAAGTTGTGAATAAAAGTAGATTGGTACAGTCAAAATGGGTAACAGGTATACCCAAAGCATTCAAGCAGCCAATGCACGTCATTAATAAAAATTGAATAAAAGTAACTAGATGTGTGACGTCATGTACTGGTACGTTTGCAGAGGTTTTAGAATTTTTATGAAAGGAGTTATACAGATTGCAATCTGTATTATCGACATGGTCATGAACTGACACATCTACAAATTAAATACTATATTTTCGTCACTGTCCATTTCTATTTAATTTATTTTATAATACTAACCTTATTTATACTTATGTATGCCATATAAAGGCAATAAATAAAAGTGAGCCGAATTTCAAAGAAATATACCGAATTCTTCTGATTGATTAGAAGTGCTACCTTTGACAGATTCACAGATTTTGTGTCACGTTGCGTCGTTGCGTTGCGTTTAACATTACTTTATAATAAATAGGCCTTTACAACGCACAAAAATGTTTCAAACACGATACAAATATTTTTCAAATAATAACTTTGACAGTATGAACATACAAATTATCAATGTTGCCAACTATAGCAACAATTAAACGAATAATATGACGTTGATGTACATTATTTATATATTATTCATGTCATATACGATAAGTAATAAACTCTACTATTCAACTTAATAATAATTATATAAGGCTATACACTTTTTGACGGTTAAAAATGATTAAAATTTTATTTCATTTTTCACTATTAGTGATTTTAATGCATTAAGGTTTTTACACTAAGTGATGACGTGCATTGGCTGCTTGAATGATTTGGGTATATAGTGATTATTTATATTTATTTGTATTTCATTTTTCCAGTGTATGGATCTTCTCTGGAAAACGATCTGGCTGGAGACACAAGTGGAACATTTAGGAGACTTATGGTTTCTCTGTGCACTGTAAGTATTTTACTTTTTACAAATATTTTAAATAAACGCATTATAAATGTTTTTGTTTTTATATTAGGCAAATCGTGATGAAAGTATGATTGTCGACCCGTCCAGAGTTGCTCAGGATGCTCAAGATTTACTCAGAGCTGGTAAGTTAATTTTATATAAATTTTATTTAACGTACCCTAATTTTGAATGTAATAATAGTAGGTTAGATATCTATTTAGTCCGGAACATTTTCACTTATTGTATGTTGTATGTGTATTTAGATAATTATTAAAAAGAACCGTGAAGTTACCGTATCAAATTTTCTGTTACAAAATATCCGTTTAAAAATGTTACATTTCCTGTATTAATCGTTTATGACGACCTACTTTTTAACATGATTACTATGACACAAATTAATTTTATAACTGAAATAATGATGGGTTTATGCAGCATGTAAATTATGAAATTAAATTAAGCCACTAAATTATAAAACTAAACTAAAATAGCGTCGTTTATGCAGTAAATTAAAATTCAGAATTTTATGTTTGACATTTTGTTGTAGGTGAAATTGCGATACATTATATTTATATAGGATAAAAAAATAAAGGTAAACAATCTGTTGCATAAGTCCAATTAGTATTTCTTAGCTCTTTTCTGCAGAAATTTGTTATCATCGTACATACTCATAGGTTAGGTGCGAAAATCTGTCATAAGTGCGCGAATGGCGCAGGCGCAAAACCGCGCAAAACTAAGAAATTATAAAATTAAACTAAAAATTGAAAATACCCAATTTCTTATGCTGGGGTTATGCAGCATGTAAAGCATGAAATTTAAGCCACTAAATTATAAAACTAAACTAAAATAACATCGTTTATGCAGTAAATTAAAATTCAGAATTTTATGTTTGACATTTCGTATAATTTATCTTTTATAGGTGAAATTGCAATACATTATGTTTATATAGGATAAAAAATAAAGGTAAACAATCTGTTGAATAAGTCCAATTAGTATTTCGTCGCTCTTTTCTGCAGAAACTTTGTTATCATGGTTATCATCGTACATTTTTATAGGTTAGCTGTCAGAATTTGTCATAAGTGCGCAAATGGAGCAGGAGCAGGCGCGAATTTAAGAAAATATAAAATTAAACTAAAAGTTGAAAATAGCCAACTTCTTAATTTAGTTTTATTAGTTTAATTTTTCAATTCAGTTGCGTAAACGTTGTCGTTTATAACAATGGTTTCTACTTGTTTAGTTTAGTTTTACAATTTAATTTTTTAATATAATTGTCTGCATAAACTCAGCATAATAGTCCTTAAAATAAGGGAGTTATGACGATTTTTCGAAAAACAAAATAAACTCCTATAACTACGAAACGTGGCACCAAATCAAAAATTGGAATTGAGAAAAGTTGTTTATTTTAATTATTAACACTCTGTATAAGCATTGGAGTAGAAAATAGTTATTTATGCAATAAGAGTAAAACGTATAGTCTTATTTCTCGAATAAGAAAGTTTGACCGAACGAGCTGCAAGCGAGTTCCTTTAAATCCTATGAGTGAAATAAGACACTTTTTACTATTTCGAATCATTTTTGGGCAAGTAAAAGCAATAAATATATCAACCACAGTTTACTAACTCATTACTGTGTGACCATATACCGGGAGTTTATTTTATCAGTAAACATAGGGTATATCATTGCCATAGTTACGGTATGAATGTTTGACAGCAATGTATTGAAGCGTTTATTTTATGAGTAAACATAGGCGTTTAACATGGGAAGCAGTTTTTTGTAAATACAAAGGTCTGGCAATAAATCAAGCCATGCTATTGAACATGATAATAGTACATTACATCTTGTACATTATTTAATATTAATTACTTTAATAATATTGCAAAAATTGCAATAAATTGCAAAAATTGTCAAATAAATAATTGTTTCAGTTTTTTATTATGCAATATGAAATAATTTCCAAATGTCTCCGTGGCGCAGTGGTGGTAACACTAGCGTCTGAAATTTTTGGTTGGGGTTCGATTCCCCATTGGGATAATTATTTTTTTTTTTGCATAAAAATTGTTGAAGTTTTAAAAATCAGTTTATATTTCCATATTACAATCATTTGAAAATAATAATAACATTGTAATAAATAAAGAGAAAATGATTGAGAATAATTGATTACAATAATCAAAATATTGATCTAATAACAATGCATTGTATTTTATTTGATAAATACAGTAAAGACATAATATTTGCACAAATTTATTATATTTCAGTTATTTTTATTAATATCAAAGGTGATTTAAGCGAATAAGCACGATTTAAGGTCCATATAAACCGATTTTAACATTTTTACGATGATGTCTGTGTGTGTGTGTGGATGTGTGTATGTATGTGTGTGTGTGTGTGTGTGTGTGTGTGTATGTATGGATGTTGGAGGGACGATTCCTCAAAAACCATAAGACTTAAAAAATATTTAACTGCAGTTTCTTCAATCTGACATTCGTGGGAAGAGCTGAAAAGGTTTTGGTAACAATTGAACAACCGGAAGTAGTAGTTTTTTAAAAAAATTCTTCTAAATATTATTTTTTGCAAATTTTTGATATTACGCCTTTTAAAGAACAAAATTCTACATCTGATACATTTAAAATTTTTATTATATCTTATATAAATTTAGAGATAAAGACACTATAATATATAGAATATCGGGATATAATAAGTCGAGTAGGCGAAACTACATTAAGGAAACCAGTTGACAAATTCAAATGTTTATAACATAATTTTTAAATGACAGATATCAGTGTCAAAAATCAAAAGTTTAGTTACATTCTGAAAGCTTTTTCTGGGAAGTAAATTTAATCTTTCTTATGGTTTTATTAATTAAATATTTAAAATTATAGGTAACCTGCATGTATCCATTACAAATACCGCCAATCTTGTTAATGAATTGGAAGAATCTCTGAGATAGGAACTTCCTCATACAATAGAAAGAAGATATAATTAGAATTGTATGTGTGCAGAAGACATGTTAAATACAATAAAATACAATATTTGGGTAAAGTTCTGTAATTTTTATGTTACAAAACGACGGTTCGGTAGCGAAGTGCAATACATTATTTATATAACATAAAATGGAAATGGCGAGAGGTCTTGTGGTGGCCACAACAGATGGTATTAAGAAAAATAAGAAAATACTTATAAGTAAGTACTTATAAGCACTAGCATTTACTTATCAGATCAGTATCAGCAAGAATTAAAAGTAAATACTTATTTTCATATTAATAACAAGATTCTGATAGTTTAAATAAATACTTACTTATAAGTATGTATTTTATATTATGGATTAATTACTTACTTATGAAAGTGTCATTTACTTTTGCACTTAGATGTGTGTATTGTGTCGCCTAAGCAACATCTGAAACGTCATTCTCCCAGGTCTTCACCAAATTCTTGACCAGGAAATTTAGGAAAAAAACACTCCTATTTCCAAAGCCCTTTAGAGTTAGAGAGAGATGCATTGATTAGACAAACTCCTTCATACCTTCATTGTAGTAATAATGCAAATACTGTACTGAAATACGATATAATGTATATTTATTTCCGTTAGGCGAACTTCGTATGGGCACAGACGAATCCACCTTCAACGCCATCCTATGCCAGCGTAACTACGCTCATCTGAACGCCGTATTCCACGAGTACGAGCGTCTCACCGGTCACGAAATGGAGAAGGCCATCAAGAACGAGTTCTCTGGCGACGCTGAAGACGGCCTGCTGGCCATCGTGCGCTCGGTTAAGGACAAGCCAGGCTTCTTTGCCAAACGCATCCAGCTAAGCATGAAGGGAATGGGAACTGATGATAGACAGCTTATTAGGTTGATTGTGACGCGAAGCGAAGTGGATATGCAAGAAATTAAAGAGGCTTATTCGAGGATCTATGGGAAGAGCTTGGAGGATGCGATTAGGGTGAGGATCAGTTAATATTTTTAAAATTATGTTTTTAAAATGAAATTTATACAGGTGCCATAATAGTAAATGTATTACTGCGTTAATTTTACGACCAAAACTATTCGCGATGCAAGTTTAGGCATAAGCGCCGCTAGTGAACTTGTTTGGAGGGTATTGAGATCTGTCAATCTCTTGTTTACTTTATAATATTTTTGCGTAATTTCGCTTTATTTATTAATTCGTGCTTATGCCGTAATAACTAAAGAAAAAATCCCTTAACCTTAACAATAAATTTAAAAACTATATACGTATTTCGAGAACTAAGTTCTCATCATCAGTAGAAACTACAAAGTAAAAACAGAGAAGTTAAGATTACTCAGCATGTAAACCATGCCAGAGGTCAAAACAGCTCTGAGGAATAAGGGAGAGAACATGGGTTATATAGGGACAGGAGTCATAGGTGAATGGATACCTAATTGGGTAACTAAGATTAAACAAAGTAACTGTCTTATATTAACTCATATAATTTAGAATTTGGGATGGGACCTAGGTCCGCGTTCATCAATTTATCTTTAAATTTATGTATTATCAAACTCTCGTATGCGTCTAAATATCTATTATTATCAACTTGTTTCAATAATTTTATATTAGAATTGTCAATTTTATGATTATTAATAAACATATGTTGTGCTACGCTAGATTTATCAGGATTACCGCTTTTTAAATGATAGAAATGTTCTTTAAACCGAGTATCAATTTGTCTTTTAGTTTGCCCGATATAAACTTTATTACAATCTTTACAGTCAATTTTATAAACACCGGATTTTTTATTATTATCTATTTTATTTTTAGGGTTACCTAATAATGATTTAATGGTGTTATTTGATTTATAAGTTACCGTTAAATTTTGATTTTAAAAAAAATTGTTTAAACCTTTGGTGGCATTATCAAATGGTAATGTTATATATTTATTATTTTTATTATTATTTGGCGTTAAAGTTGTGAAATCTAATACGGATTGACGATTTTTAAATTTATGGACTAGTTTATCTATAATTTTAACCGGGAATCCATTATATTTAGCTATTTCTTTAATATATTTCAATTCATTTTCAAAACGTGTTTTGTTTAACGGAAATTTGGTCAGTCTATTAATTAAAAAGTTAAACGCTGCTAATTTATGTTGCCAAAAATGATTCGAGTCAGCTGTTATAAATCGATTAGTATTCGTAGGTTTCCTATATATGTCAAATTCTAATTCTAATTTTGTTTCTAATAACCAGTGTGTCCAAAAATGGTAATTGTTTATTGGTTTCTTTTTCAATCATAAATTTAATTGATGGAAAAAATGAATTTAATCTTTCTAAAAAGTTATCTAAATCGCAAGTTTCGGTATTAATAATAGCAAAAATATCATCAACATATCGAATCCAAACTCTAGGAAAATCTTTATTATTTTTCTTAAATTCAATTTCAAAGTGACTCATGAATAAGTTAGCCAAAAATGGTGACAAACTATTGCCCATAACTGTACCTTCTTTTTGATGATAAAATTTATTGTTTATTTGAAAATAATTTTGGTTCATACAAAGTTCAGTTAGTTTTAAATACTCATTTATTTTTTCTGAATTTAAATCGTTGTTTTCTAAAAAGATTTTTAAATATTCTAAAGTTTGTGGAATAGGTACACTTGGAAATAAGGAGCTGACATCAAAAGAAACCAATAATTCGTTTTTATCTAAAGTAATATCTTTAATTTTGTCAATAAATTGTAACGAATTTTCAACAGAAAAAGTTTGCGGTTGATTTGGAAGATTACTAAATTCTTTAACTAACCATTTTGAAAGCAAATAAGTTTATACCTGAAACTATTGGTCTTAAAACTATTGGTCTTACCGAATTATCCTGTTTATGAATTTTTGGCAAACAATACATTTATGGAACCGCTGGATTTGAAACATTAATTTTAAAATTTATGTTTTTCGTAATTAAATTTGGACAATCTTTAAGAGTACTTATGCCGTAAAATGTATATGAGGCATCCCTAACTGCCACCACTTGGCAGAAATGTGAAATTCACATATTTTCGTTTCTTGCATTACTGTTTCTGAAAAAATATACCCAGTAAAAAAATAATACTAAAACAATTTTTATTTATTACAGGACGACACATCTGGAGACTACAAGAGATGCCTCGTCGCTCTCATTTCTTAAACATGTTCATCTTTTTATACCACACTTTTACCATTTCATTTTTAAGGGAATCAGATTTTAACTCATAGAAACATTCAATGTTTCTATTTATTCTGCTATGACTGAAAAAAATTCTTTCTGTACCAAAAACAAATGTAATAATATTTCAAAGATGTTAAAAATTTTGCTATTGCAAGTTTCCTATTGTGTGCCGAAAATTATGCTTGGAACTAAATATATATTTTGATATGAATTTTGTCTTGAAGGTTTCAGACTGCATTAAAGATCTTACATGCGAACATTTTTAGAATCTCTAATTATTATTATTATTGTAAATTTTTAAATTTGTATTAGTACTTACTTAACTACGAATTATTATAAAAAGTATTATGACTTCATATTATGTATACTGGAATTTAATGTTGAAATATAATCAAATTTATTATAGTGTTATAAATGTATAAGTATTATTATATTTGTTGGTTGTATGTATGTTGTTCGTCTACATTGTATGAATTTATTCATATATTTTATGATTGAAATGTATTTTCGTAAATAAACATACATCACATATAATGCCAGTATTCTTTTTACTCCTTTTACCACCGTACATAAGAGAATCTAGATTTTAGTAAATATTTAAGGATTCTGGGATCGGATTTTAACAAGGCTGGCAAAACCTGTTTTTTAACCCGGCGTTACTAGCTATATGAGAGATTCTCTCACATTTTCAGAAAAACGCGCACAACTTTAACAATAATTGGCGGGGGTACATGTCGTCTCAGTTATGCTCTTGTCCAATTTTGCGCATCATATTATATTTTGTCATTTGAGGGTAGTGTGCGTAGTGGCTGCGTTACGTGAGGTTTTTGTAATTGCTGCAGACTGTGTGAGTAGTTCTCTCATCACGCGAGTACTCAAAAAAAGTTTCGTAATAGAGTTTAGGAACAATATATTATTAAATTTCTGTTATCTTTATTACATATTTTTGTTTATAGACACAGAGATAGAAACCATCATCGAAGATCTAAGTGCGGATGAGCAACTAGATTAAGGTAGCGATGCTGATAGTGAACAAAATGATCAAAATACTGAGACAGAGCAATTGAAAAATAATTTTTATAAAATTAAATTACACCCACATATTATTGCAGTAAATTTTATTTGTTTTGTTGAAAATGTTTAACATATTCAAATTTTAATTATATATTTGCTGTTAAAAAATACTTATCCCTAAAAAAATTAAATATACCTACCTATTATTCATGTACATTTTGTTTGTCTTGTTTAAAATGTTTAATAAACATATTCAACGTATAATTATATATCGGCAGTTTCATTTCATTTCGTTTACACTTTAATTTCAGATGATTTTTGTAGTGTGAGAAAAGTTCTCACGCGCGAGTCATGCCGAGAGACTTGAATTAGCGAGTAATGCCGGGTTAAAAAAAAAAACGGCCCAGTGGTTTTTATTGGACTTTTTTGGTTTTTTTAGCGGTTTTTATCTGTCAATTACAAACACGTTCAGCACCTCTCATCGCTTGCATCGCTGACCTCCGAAGTTTGACGATCACAATGAATGGACGAATGTAATTGGTCCAGCAATTGCATTCGGCAATCATCGGCACGAAGCGGTACTCATC
Source organism: Ophonus ardosiacus (assembly GCA_943142095.1). Classification (NCBI taxonomy): domain Eukaryota; kingdom Metazoa; phylum Arthropoda; class Insecta; order Coleoptera; family Carabidae; genus Ophonus; species Ophonus ardosiacus. The sequence goes on from OW964839.1 coordinate 21,233,736, forward strand.
GCTGCCGGGGTGCTGAACGCGCCCATTTTAATTTTTCCGCTTGGTATCCATGGGCTGCGAGATTCATTAAAACGCATTATTTTTTATATCTAATTCTCTATCTCTAAATCTTTAGAAGATATAATAAAAATGTTCAATGTATCGGATAGAGAATTTTATATTCTTTAATATTTGTAATAACATAAATTTCCAAAAAAAATATTTAGAAGATTTTTTTTAAGAAACTATTTCCGGTTGTCCAATGGGGGATACCACGTTTTTTTTTATTTTTTTTTTTTATATATTATAGTATTTTTAAATTCAGAAATTTCGTAATTTTTCTTTTTATAAAATTCGGCTTCTTATGGAAGAAAAAAAATGGCAAATATTTGGTATCCGGCGTTTCCCACCTTACGACGTAAGCGAAACCAGAGGTTCTAAACCATTTGTCAATGTTGAGCGGCTGTCAAATTTGAAAATTTCATTTTGTCCTTATTTTCTTTTCTTTTACTTATCTTAAATTTAGTGTATTGTAGTTATAGTTTATTAGTATTTAAGTATTTGTCTTTGGTAGTTGAAAAAGACTCTGTTATAATTCTAGACAAGATGTGGGCATTCACAAAAATTTTGTAACAAATAAAGAAACTTTATAATATATTAAAAATTGAAACTTTTACAATGTTCCCGAATCACCCATTTCTATTTGTAAAAATAATAATGTGTAGCCGCATAATCCCATAACCAAATACTCCAGTGGAACAGTCTGGCAGTCACTGGTTTGATGAAGGGAACGCCTACTTAGTGTGTCGGCCAATAAAAGAGAGCTGAGTTCGGTTGCGTCATCAAGCCCGAAAAAATCCGCGCATTTTGAAAGTGTGTACTATATTTTAGCATTTATAAAAGAAGTGATAAAACATATAGAAAAGAAATTTGCGTCAATAACACAAGTTATATGAGAAGAAATAATCCATACTAATATAATAAATGCGAAAGTAACTGTCTGTCTGTCTGTCTGTTACGTTTTCACGCCTAAACCGCTGAACCAATTTTGATGAATTTTGGTATAGAGACAGATTGGACTTTGGAGGCGGACATAGGCTACTTTTTATCGCGAAAATAAAACTTAAAGGGGTGAAATAGGGATGAAAGATTATACCGCTCTATTAGTACAGTTGCACAAGTGAATAATGAATTGAACGTCACTAACGCATGATGAGTAATTCTTTGGTTAATTGAACAATGAAATTTTTGTCACTGGCGTGGCGTGTAGCGCAAGACTTGAATTATCAAAATGAATCGAAAGCATAAGCAAGGTTCTACAATAAATATTTCACAAAGTACAGTAAAAAGGATTCTAGCTGAAAACAAAAAGAAGTTTAAATAATCCAGAATCAAAATTAAATTCTCCGGGAAAGAACAAAATTGAAAATTTTGATTTCCAGGTATTTCTCATATTCTTTCTCACATCTATTACTTTTACAGTTTATTACAGTGTAGTTTTATTTGATTAGAACAAATAAACGTTCTAATACAAAAGATTAAATTTGATTACAACAATGAAAAGTGTTACAGTTAATAACAATGTAGTTTTATTTGATTACAACAATTTTCACCTACAGTAGACTAAATCTGATTGCAATAATAAAAATAACTATCATACAAATTATTATTATTATTGTTAACTATATTGATTATTGTAATCAAAAAAAATTAATTGTGATTTTGATTTTTTCTTTATTTAATTGTTAATATATGGATTTAATACTAATATAATAAATGCGAAAGTAACTCTGTCTGTCTGTCTGTTACGTTTTCACGCCTGAACCGTTGAACCAATTTTGATGAATTTTGGTAGGGGTGAAATAGGGAATGAAAAATTGTATGTTCGAACCCATCATTTCTCCCGCTGAACCAATTTTGATGAATTTTGGTATAGAGATAGATTGGAACTAGGAGAAGGACATAGGCTACCTTTTGTCGCGAAAATAAAACTTGAAGGGGGTGAAATAGGGGACGAAAGTTTGTATGGAGAACCCACCATTTCTCAAGTTAGGAATATAAAAATTCTTATTATTCTTTTGGTAAGAAATAAAGTGTTTTAGCGTTTTTAAAAAATCATCCATCAAGGCGGTACGATAGGGGATGATTTCAATTATTTTTATCTATAGTAAAGTTTTAACCATTAGCAGATTTTCGATATTTGTTGGAGAGATAGCTTGCATCATATGTACATAAGTAAAAGTACCCGAGACATGTTTAGAAAAGGGCGCTGTTAGGTACGGTGCGGGGATCGGAGGGCAGTGGGCGGAGCCTGTTACATGTACGATGCGAGGCAGGTTGCCGGCTCCCTACGCAGCGCATGTCTCCGAAATAAATGTGAAAAATTATTGGTACACGTGTAGCTAATCGTTATTTTAGCTTTACCCGTGCGAAGCCAGAGCGGGTCAGCTAATTATGTATATAATTTATATAAAAATTCGATATGAGTGGAATCCCCCATTGTTACTAAAACCTTTTCAGCGCTTCCCATTAATTTCAGATTAAGGAATACGTAGTTAAATTGGTCTTCCAGGCACACAAACACATACACACAGATTTCGATGTTTCACATCTGCCAAACGTTGACGACTCACTTTTTAAAGATGCATATATCCATAATGCATTTGGAAAAGGAAAAGACCTGTGAAGTCTCATTAACAATAATTCAACTATAATGTTGAATGTCCCATTTTATTACTTTTGAATATGGACAGCAGATAAAATAGCATGTGCAACGCGTCCGGAAAGTCATTGTACGGGATCAAGAGGCTGAAAGGTTAAATGATACTTATCAGAGATAACATATCTTTACACATAGATACTTATTGAAATTAATCCGTTACACTATTTCCGTTTTCTTTCGTTATTCATTTTTATATTTTTTTATAACTTACACTATCCCATTATTTGTTTGCTATTTTGTACACATAATTACTTTGTTAAGACTTAAGATGTCTCTAGTAGTTCTACTTGTTTCTAGTTTGTTTTGATTTTGATACTGTCATGAAATATAAGTTATGATAGTTTGTTTAGATGTGTTTTTATTGATTTTGTAAAATTATTATTATAAATAAAAACTTGTGTTTTATTTCTTAATAATATCTTGTTTGTGGTGGTAGCAAATAAATTAAAATTGTGAATACAGGTTATGTTTGTAATCATGTGTTTACGATTATGAAACGGGTGAAGTTTAAAACAGTTGAGAATTAAAAATATTGCTTGAATATGGATTTGTTCCGCAATTTACCATGGTAAAATACTTATGATTTGTTTATTTTTAACAATTTTCACAATTTCTTGTTTTGGTTTAGGAAAATTTCAGAGCCTTCTATGTTAGATGTAGGAACAAATTTCATAAAAGAAGAAACTGTTGCTCAAAGTTATCTTTTCCAAAATAATTTTAAACCAGAGTGTATAGAGGAAGAGAAACCAATGCAGACACATAAAAACAATGGTCTTACAGATAAGCAAAGAAAGACACTGAAGCATTATCGAAGAGAATCTAGGTTAAATAATATGCAGCATAAGAAATGTCTACAAGCTCTGTTGCTTTTAGATTCTAATCGACCTTTAAGTAGTTTTTCTGTGCAAGAACAACAGTCGATCACCTTGTATAATGTAAGTTTACATTCGTAAATACGTTTTATTTTCCATGAATACTTACTATTCTTCACTGAACGTTGTTGTCCAAAAAGTATATTAAAGCTTAGGGGCAGAAAATAGTTATTTATGTAACAAGTGTGTAAAGTAGTACTTTTTTGGTCGAGTGCCGAATGCATTTTATCTTTAATCTTATTTTTAGAATTTGAAAACTGTGATACACGCAGAAAATGAAGAATTTTTAAAATTCGTTGAGGAGGAATGGAATAAAAAGTTTCATAACCGAGTAGGGTTAATGCCAAAAATTTTAGTGGAATATGGGATGAGTAAAAGAAGCAAGAAATTTGAAAGGATTAAAGAGTACCCAGAATTTTATACGTTGAATTTTATGGTGCCGTTATCAAAAAATGAACATCCCGTTGAAATTGGACACGGGCCCTGTTTGTTACAACTGGTAAGTTTAAACTTATTTATCTTTATTGATTATTGCTATATACAGGACGTTTACGTTTAAAAAAAACAATGTTTTGTCGGGCCAATTAATAACTTTAGAGAAAAATGTTAAACATAGTGTCTCTCAAATAGGTGGACATGACTTCACCACAGATTCCTGAGGCTAAAATAAGACGATTTAACTAAACTTCTACCGGAAAGTATACCATTTAGCCAGAATTCTGCTTTAAAGTTCTTCGGAAAAAAAAAAAAATTAATTTTGCTTGTAATAACCGGACGCTCTATTCGATTTGGATGAAATTTGGTATGACAGTTTATATCTTTATGTCATTTTTTAAGATGATACTTGTTATTATTAGTGAACCACTAGTGTAACTTAGGTGTCTCAACATTGATTAGTTCGTAAATTTTTAATGGCCACGCCGATAACGTAAAATTATTTTTTTTTTTTATAAAGATACAATCAATAGTAAACTTGTCTCTCTCTGTTTAATTTGTCATATCTGTTACGGTTCAGATAGAAAAAGATAAAACCTTACAGCCCGATTCACAAAAAAGGTTAAGCTAATCCTCATTTTTGGATTAGTGAATTCTATTTTATTCCGGTATTTAAAATTTAATTTTCATGATATTATCAATAAAGGTAGATACTAGGAATAGATTAGACTATATTTTAAGTTATAAACTGTCAAAATTAGAGTAGAATTCGCTAATCCAAAAATGTGGATTAGCTTAAACCTTTTTGTGAATCGGGCTGTTAGTGTCTGCGGGCATTAGTAGTTTCTGAATATTGCGAAGGAATTTTTTGATAACCCATAAACAATTGTTACTGTCATTAGAATTTAGGTGTTTGACATTGGGATAGACTGCTAGCTTAAATTTATTTTTAAAAAATTCACGGTGCAGTCACTCAGGTTTTATTTTTTTCTGTCTGAACCGTAACAGATATCACAAATTAAACAGAGAGAGAGAAAGAAAAGTTTACTATTGAATGCATAATTTTATGTTATCGGCGTGGCCATTAAAAAGTTACGGTCTAATCAATGTTGGGACACCTAAGTTTCATACAATAGTGGTTAATTTTAATTAATTTTTTTTTTCGAATAACTTTGAAGCAGAATTCTGGCTAAATGGTACACTTTCCGGTAGAAGCAAGTTTGGTTAAATCGTCTTATTTTAGTCTCAGGAATCTGTGGTTAAGTCATGACCCCCTATTTGAGAGTCACTCTGTATACAAAAAATCTGTTGTGGCCCGCACAATACCTTCCGTCATTTTTCTGTATTTTGTATAAATTCCAAACAGAGTGAAATTAAACTGCAGCCTTTGCTGTAAATCTGGTATTTTAGTGCCTTGTTTTTGATTTGTTTGTTTGAAATACTATTACAGATTAATATACTACTCACTCCAGTAATGAATGTCATTAAAATGTTTAAATTTAGGTTTATAGGGTTGTTATTATGACAGCAACATATAAAAGTATTTTTATAGTTTTCGTTCATAATGAAGTCATTATGAAACCCCAATTCGGTACGCAATTTTTTGTTTTAGAAGGTTGGTACTAGATGAGATTAAGGGCCCAATTCTCAATTTTCACCATTGTGATATGAAATGATAAATTTATCACTTGTCAGTGTCATGATATTGGGTTTGTTCTCACAACAAAATATGTAACTAATTGTTAATTTTTCAGTACGCGAGTGTATTCTGAAACTCGTTTGAAACTGAAAATTTTTGATTTCTGTGAACAGAATAGGGTATTTCACTCATTTTTTTTTATTATTTTAAATAAAACTTCATTCAGTTTTGAAGCAATTCATAATATTAAAAAATTTTAATTGTTCCTAGTTTAACAGTATTTTATTTTCGAGAAATCAGTGTAACGTCACATTCCCCCTATACTTGTCTTTCTCACACACACTGCACTGAGTACTGTACGAGAGAAAGATAATAATTGTATGACGTCAATTTTCCCTTTTAGCAAATGTGAAATATCTCGTAAAGTAATTATTTAAAAAATGTTTTCATTATTTTAACTATTATTTATTGAGCCATACTTTAAGTTAAATTGAATTTTTTTTATTTTCTTGTTATGGTGGAGTACTCCATTAAAGGTTATTGTTATTACTACCATCTAGAGTGAACAGAAAGGATTTTATCTTATGTTGATTGTTGTCATTGTCACACAATGAAATTATAATCTTACTTTATTGTTTAAAATTTACTTCCTGCGTTTATTGCTGGTTTCGGTATGAAATTTGTAGAAAATAGTATATGTTCGTCTTACAATTTTACTAGATATGTAGAATCTTTTCTAAGGAACTTTGAGGGATTTGTACACATACAAAATACATATAATTGACTAAAGGTAATATGCTGGCCACATCAAATTTTTAAAAATAAATATTGAGTTATGACAGTTTGAAATTAATATAAACCTGTTAGCAGACCCTGTACTATTATTGTTACAATAGGGTCCTCCACCGTAGTAACAAATTAGAACAGTTATATTAAAACTAGACCTTAAAACTGTATGTTAAGGACTATCAAAGTTTAAAAATAGTTATTAATTTCTAAAATAATCGAGTTTTTATTACCATTTCCTCATCTCGATATCTACGTCACACATTTATACTATTCGAAATACTTACTACTTTCAAACCTTCTGCTATCGCCTTTTTGAAATACGGAATCCATTTGCAAGTATATAAATGCAGAAAATAACAACAATAAAACAACAGAAATAAAACAAATAATACTAGTTTAAATTTATGATGCCGTGACAGATTACAAGCGTTGGTATGAAAGTAAAAGACATATTGAATGACATAGGCTACCAGCGGTAATCAAATCTTGGACTATAATATATACGTAGTATTTTTATTATGACATTAAATTACTTATTATCCACCCATATTTTCAATTATTGACCACAAGGGTTATTTTAATATATTTACACATTTTATAAGTGCTGAAAAAAATTAATTTATGTGACCACTGTTGGAGAACAAAATCATCTCTATATAAAGACTTTCTAAAATTACGTATCACTTTTAGTTTAGATGAAGTTTTGTAAAAAAAAATATTAAAAAAATATAGTGGAGGACCCTATTGTACACAAAATAATTTGTATTTTTAGGGGTCCGTGACTCAGTTAAACATCCCCGACTTAGAAAAGAAAGATACTTGTCTTATGAATAAATCCCTACCATTGACGGGGAAAAATTCAGACAATTATTTACAACCTACTAAACAATGTGGTAAAACTTTGAAATATAATCATCATTAGTATCGTTTCTAATAATATTTTTTTTAGTTAGTAAAGATGTGTACGCAGAATTTTTGGCAAAAAAATGTATAAGTAACGTTGTTATTTCCTCAAGCAGCTTAAAAACAATTGTTGACAACTATGGGCCTGATTATTCTACTTCATGGGATATTCCCATTGTTGTGAAGGAACATGGTAAGATTTTTTTTATTTGCGAGGTGTGGCAATTAAATAACAAGATTGATCTTAGAACATTGACAATGTATAAAATACACAAAACAATTATTGCCACCTTCAATGTACTCTCCACCCCGAACCCTACACCGCCCGATGCGAATATTCCATTGTTGGAAGCATTCGGGCTTATTCACGTGTACCTTGTTATGCGATCTATATTGCTACGTAACGACTTATTGCTATTTTAAAGATAATTGTTAAAATTCGTATTCACGTGTCAACAAGCTGTCGTTATTTTAACAATAATTGTTATCAGTCAGGCAAGAGCTCCTGACCACTTGCCGAGGTGACAACAATTATTGTTAAGAGTAAATTAAAATGGCAAATGCTCATATATTCATCAAAGGTAAATTTAGTGTATTTAAACTAAAATTCGTACACAAATATATAATTCGTATCGTTTATTTATTTGATATTAGTGCGTAGTCGTGTCTTTAAAGGGCAGACTGACTTGTCGAATAACTACTGTTTCAAATAAGTAATATACATAATATGTAAATTAGGTAGATAATTTTTAGCTCATTTATTGTCTACCCCATTAGGCATGTATTAAGAATAAATATGCCGCAATTAAAGGATATGGAAGTGAACCGCTTTTTTATCTGAAAAGAAAATATATTTTTCGGAATATTTCGTATGTCATGACAGAGTACAATTGCTGAAGTAACATCATTCCTTTAGGATTAGACAACACGCAGATGGTATTTCCTATTAATTGAAGATATATAAATCACTAAACGAAGTAATAAACAATAAAAAGTGGAAAATACTTTTAGATTCAAGCTGCAATTCTTTTTTTTCATATTTCTGGCAGGTATTTGCTTTTCTTTTCGCCATGTTTACTATGAATTTGAAGTAAATTAGATGTAAATGATGAAACAACTCTATTTGTCACACTTGTCATTCATAAACAAAGTAAACAAATCTTAAAACACTTCTACCACCCTTACAATACCGATGCGAACATTAATAGTTTTTATAATTAGAGATTTATTAGTTAAAAATGTTTTCGTCAGTTTTAAATATTATACTATAATAAACGTATCTTTAATAACTCAAATGAATTTAAAAAATTATTATTTTAAATAAGAAATGTTTTAATTTTAATATCCTAATGGTTGTAACACTGCAATTTTAAATAATGACAGCTGTACTGAATACAACTTCATGTTAAATGATAACAAGATTGTTACTAAACAATAATTGTTATAGCTCATCTAACAACGTGACACGTGAATACGAAATTTTAACAATATTGTTATCAATTCTTGTTAAGTAACAATTTCTTGTTTAATAACAATGTACACGTGAATAATGCCTGCAGGCCTTTTTTGTTAGGTTGTTCATAAGCTCTGCCGCTTTTCTATAACTATATCTCGGCCCCGAATTTGATGCCTTTTAACGCAGAATTACAATTTGGGAATAAAAGGGAAATGGCACTAGGTCAAGTGAGTACGGTTGATGTACCAACACGGTGATTTATTTCGTCAAAAATGTCTTGACGGACAGGGCGTTGTTTTCCTGGAGAATCCATCACATTTCAGCCCTTTTTCTTCTCACCCGTGCATGAAGGGTTATCAAAACCTTCTTGTAATATGCTTGGTTAACGAAATGCCTCTCAGGCACCCAATCCATGTGAACAATCACTCGCATTTCGAAAAATAATGTCAGTGCACGGCCGAGGCGCTAATTGTCTCCAATCTCTTTTCTTCCTTCTTTAAATCTTCGAAACTGCTCGAAAACTTGAGTACTAGATAGAGACCCTCATCACCATAAACATTCTTCAACAATTCGTACATTTCTGTAGCGGATTTTTTAAGTTTCACACAGAATTTCATATTGACACTAACATAATTCCGGCGGAGTACGAGAAAGTAGTTAACTTCAATCAAAGGCTACTGCCGAACAGTTTGCCTAATTATCTTGAAATTTTAACAGTGGATGGAGGGAAGATGGCAAATTAATATGAATAATAGTCTGCAATGTTGCCAAATTTACAGGGATTTATATTTTTGCTAATATCTTCCAAGTGCGAAATAATGCTGAATTTTTGTGTTAATTTTTATATGGACATTTTGTTGGAAACTTACATCATTAAAGAGATATTTTTTTTTACTATAGGTATTTCATGAAAAATCAAATTTCACAATAAGACTACGACTACGACATACCTGGTATTAATAGTAATAAAATTTGTTTTAGAGAAAGATGGAAAAAAGTTTAAAGTTGTGTATATAGATAAACCCCTACCACAAAGACACATTACAACTGCTGACATTGAGTTAAATGTAAGGAAAAGTTTTTTGAAACATATTTTATCTACAAAAAATTATTTTAGGTAATATTTAAATATATAATATTACTTTCATTTTAATAACATATTTTTCAGTTTTGAAACTCCACAATATATAAAAGATCATTTTCATACAAATAATAGTTTAAATAGTGAATCTAATATAAAAACAAATGACAATAATACGGAAACAAATAAGTATGATTGCATTCCCGCTAAAAAACAAAAGCTAAGTTCTAATTCATCTAGCGACTCTAACCTAATAATAGAGGATGAAAATATGGAATATGAAACAAATGATAATCTTATGGAAAAACAAAAGCCAATTCCTGATTTTTCTGCGTCACCCGACGAAACATTTGACGATCTGCTCAATAAATATATGAAATATAAATCTGAAACAGTTGATAGCTTGAAAAAACAAAATCTAATCCCTGATTCTCCTGCATCTCCCGATCAAACATTTGACGATCTGATGAATAAACAAAAGAATAGTAAATCTCAAAGAAATGATAGTTTAAAGAAAAAACAAATTCTAATCCCCGATTCTCCTGCATCTCCCGACCAAACATTTGACGATCTGATGAATAAACAAAATAATAGTAAAACTAAAAAAAATGATAATTTAAAGGAAAAACAAAATCTAATCCCTGATTCTCCTGCTTCCCCCGATCAAACATTTGACGATCTAATGAATAAACAAATGAAATATAAAGCTCAAACAATTGATAGTTTAAAGGAAAAACAAAAACTAATCCCTGATTCACCTGCTTCCCCTGATCAAAAATTTGACGATCTAATGAATAAACAAATGAAATACAAATCTAAAACAATTGATATTCCCGAGCAAAAACAAATGATAATTCCAGAATCACCCGTTTCTCCTAATTTGATAAATAAACAAATGGACAGAAAATCTGTAGCAACTGAAAATTTAAAGAAAAAACAAATGATTATTCCTGACTCACCTGCTTCTCCAGATCTGATGGGTAAACAAATGAAAAATAAATCCCAAACAATTGACAGTTTCAAAGAGAAACAAAATCTAATCCCTGATTCACCAGCGTCTCCCGATCAACAAATAACAAATGAAGACACGGAAGAGGGAGAAATAACAGAAGAAAAAATTGAAGATGTAAACATAAGAAAAAGAAAAAAGGTGAAAAATAAAAATATGGTAGAAAAAAATAAACATAATGTGACCTACAATTTATGGAATCTTAAAATAAAAGATGAGGAAAATCTTTTAATGAAAAATTGTGCGGAGAAAAAGGATATTAAAATAATAATTAGGACGAAATCTGACGGATATGTGGTTAGTATTCATTATTTCATGTTTTCATAGTCATCAATTAGGATTAAATACACAGGATCTTAGGCGTTTAACATGTAACAGTTTTTCTTTGCGCAAAAGTCCCCAATTAATTTTAGGCAAAAACAATTCAAATAAAAGTTGTAGATAATTATATTCTACGCCTAAATCACTAAACAGATTTAAATTTTGCACGTTTGGTAACTTGTAAAATCTAATTTGAAAATGTATAAATATTGCTCATTTGTAGCGATAGCCATGGAATTGAAACAAAGTTAAAAAAATGTGTATCGTTTGAACTGTCAGAAATTTAATTTTATAGGCTACAAAATGTAAAATAAATAAATAAATATATCATCACGGCATATTACCTATTTCTGAGTGTGCCACAATCTGCTTTATCGCAGATATCGGTAATGATGATGACATATTTGTACCGTGCGGACGCTTACCAGGCGTCACCTCACGGGCACTTATTGCTGGCGTGGAGAGTGCACCACAGGAGTCACTTTTGTGCCATTTAAAATTTGAAATATTTGGCGTCGGTCGGGATCGAACCCGGTTCCCCAGGTTCGCGACCAGACACTCTGGCACACAGCCACGGAAAAAAAGTGAAAAAAATAATAATAGAAGTTATTTAAGTGTTAAATTTTAAAAATAATACCTGTGTAGTAATTTTGGTGCAGAATTGAATTATCTGTAACTTTTATTTGAAAACAGAATTTCTAATAGTTCAAAACGATGAGCATTTCTTTGTAACTTTGTTTCAATTCTGTGGCTATCGCTACAAATGAGAAATATTTATACAATAGGGTCCTATACCATTTTATTATTATTATTATTATTATTATTATTATTAATAATAATAATAATAATAATAATAATTTCTGTAAGAACAGGATGAAGAATTTTAGTGCAAAGGCAACTTAAAAATTTTATGTACTAAGCGAGATATGAATTTTTAAATTAAGAATTTGGTGCGTGACGTAGCAGGTACTGACCAGTGATCGACAAACTGTTAGTTATAGAGGGGACAATTTTTTTCATGTTTGCATAGCTGAAATATTTTTATATAAAAACTTATACGTTATATTCACGAAGAAATTATTATTAAGCATAAATAACATAAATAATAAGCATTTTTTTCCTAATAAATTATAGAACATTGAAACAGTTTGACAATATTATGACACAAAGTATAACGGCGGATAGCGCTAGTGTTTGTTTGTTTTGAAGTTTCAGTGTTTAAAATTTCTGACATTATTATTAATTTAATTAATATTACAAATTGATTTAATTATAAATACATTATTATTGTTAATATTACTAGATGTTATAATTAAACAAATTCACCAAACATAAAATTGTTAAATTTTTTGTTAGGTTATACATTATTGTGACTGTTTATAATCTTTTACAGCCCGATTCACAAAAAAGTTTAAGCTAATCCTCATTTTTGGATTAGCGAATTCTACTCTAATTTTGACAGTTTATAACTTAAAATATAGTCTAATCTATTCCTAGTATCCACCTTTATTGATAATATCATGAAAATTAAATTTTAAATACCGGAATAGAATAGAATTCACTAATCCAAAAATGAGGATTAGCTTAAATTTTTTTTGTGAATCGGACTGTTAAAGATAACTGCAGCAGACGCGCGAATCTCCTTTTTAAAATCAGGCGACCAATCAAATTCTTAGGACCTAACGCGTCATACCCAATTAGTAATCAACTTCAATCGCTTGTAGTTTGTAATCAATATTTAAATTTTTTCACTAATACTCATTAATTTATGTATATTTTCGTCTTTTTATTTAAGGTAGTTAAAATTTGACCCTGTTTCAAATTAGATTTACTAGTTACCAGACGTGCAAAATTAAATCTGTTTAATGACTTAGGTGTAGAATATAATTATGTACAACTTTTATTTAAAACATTTTTGTCTAAACTTACTTGGGGACTTTTGCGCAAAGAAAAACTGTTTTCCCATGTTAAACTATATGTTCGAATTTTGTTTGTTAGATTCAGCCAAATTCTCCGTTCATTTTCACCAACATAGTGCCGAAAATGGAGTACCAAAGAGAACACGGTGGACAAATTTTAACAAAGAGTGAATTATTACGTCAGTGGTCTACGCTGCACTTTCATCCCTACTCCAATTCTAATTTATTACGAGGTGAGAAGTAATATATGGTTTTCAAAATTCAATGCGTGTTAATATGCACCTTTATCTACAATTTGAGGTACAAAAGAAGTATTATAATTATTGAAATTTGTTATAAATAAAGAAAAACTTAACATCAACTAACTTTACATACAGAAAAAATTTCAAAAAAAAATATTAAAATGTACAGATTGTATGATTATTGAAATGAAAAAAATCTGTTGTGGCCAGCACAAAACCTTCCGTCAATTCGATGTATTTTGTACATATCCCATACCAAAAGTTCCTTGAAAAATATTCTGTATATCCTGTAAAATTGTAACACGAACACACTATTTTTTACAAATTCCATACCGAAAGTTCCTTTCCCTATTTTATTAGGGGTCGCTGGTTCTTACTCTTCTCTTTTAATCATTCCTGTCCAACGCATCTTCTTCACACAATTCTTCCTCTCTCAAATCATCTGCTACACAGTCCTTCCATCTTCTTCTCTTTGGAGGGACACTCTATCACATTCACACATAACTTTCTGACCCTATACTTTCAACTTTGGTTTTGCATTTGACACTGACATCTGTCAATTAAATTTTTCTGAATATATCTGTTTTTTCCATAATTTTAACAAAGCTGACTAATTTTTGAAAGTTAATCTCTCTTAATGTCTCTATAACTCTATATCTATTGAATATGAATGAAACTGTATAATCAAACCGTATAGAGAATAAGATATTCTTTCATATTGATAATCACAAAATGTCGAAAAATAATATTTAACTGCGTTTCTTTAAGAAAAACTGTTAAAAACTTGAAATAAGGGTACTTCCGGTGGATCAATTATAACCAAAATCTAATCAACTCTTCATATGGATCTAGAGAAGAGGAATACGAAAGAATTATAATTTTTAGATTTGTAGTATTGGAGTTATCGTCGGAGAAAAATTTGTCACACACGGACACGCATACACACACACTGACACACACATATATACAGACATCATCTTAAAAATAGTAAATTCGTATTGTAGGGACCCTAAAACGTGCTTATTCATTAAAAACTCACCACCGAATTTTTTGACCAAAGACAATACCTTCCTTACCTAAAGGTGACGGAAGGTAAAAAAAGGGGATGCCAGAGTTCAACGTCGTGAGTCAAAGATATTCGATCCTAAAGGGTATAGAGCGGCAAGATTTGCTATTAAAATGGGGTTATACCACATTTTCCAATTTTTTTTTTTTTCTGAAAGTATACTTAAAACCACTCACAGAAATATATATTTTGTCACATAAGTTTCTAGTTTTACAGAAATAATTTTTTAAAGTTTATATTAAATTTCAAATGACGTCATGGGTTTGCGACCGTGACCGTAGTCCCTCCTATCGAAAAAAACTTGAAAGCAAACGTGACAGCAAGTTATTTTGTATTCGTGCTTTTGTTTTTATTGTATATTGAATAATTTGATTATGGAAATTAATCTTGAGGTTTAGGAATACGAACAAAAACTTTATTTTTGCTTCTTAACGAGATATTCTCGCAAGACGGCACAGAACAATATTATACAACCATGGTAATATCTAAATCACACATAATTTGTATTTATTAGAACATTTCGTTATTTGTACTTACATTTAAATAAAAACAACTTGTTGCAAAGATATTTACTTTGAAAATGTTGGTTATGTTCGAAAAATGTGACATCTCTGCGCTGTGCTGACATTCATGTACAGTACGTGTACGAGTACATGTGTGCGTGACTATCATTGTATGTGTGTACAAACTCATGACGTCAGAAAATAAGACTCAAAATGTTTAGAAAGAAAATCATGAATGAAAAGTATAATAATATTACATATTTTTCATGTATATACATATGTATAAAATTATGTAATTTTTTTAATTATATAAAAAAAATCAATATATTTTTTTTTGGCATGACCCCATCATTACACGTTTGTTCCGAAATCCTTCTTTTTAATCATTTATTTTTATTTCATAATAAATAAGCATTTTTTTCATTTATTTAATGTGAAGTATAATAATAAATTTATTAAATAGCGATAGAGTAAATATTTAAAATATAACAAAAAATTTCTTCCATTTATAATGCCAAATACATGTTTGCCGCTTTACTGTGCGCAGAATGCGTATTAGCTCAGCCGAAGGTAGAAAATTATTTAAATTGTATTGATTATATTATATACAAATACGCTTAAAATATATTAGTAACAGAATATCGAAAAAAAAATTTTTTTAAGTTTAATATTAATCGAGATACTCTTCTGTCACTTTATTTAATTCATAGAAAACAACAAATTAGACACACCTCAAATTATAGTTTTTTAAAAGTTTATAGTCCAGTCGACATATTACTAAATTTTTGTTGTAGCTTTCGTAAAAATTTTGTTTCATTATATTCTTTCCATTATAATGAAGTTATTACATTTCAAACCCAGGTGACTTTACTTTTAAAACCGATAATAGTTGCATATTTTGTTGTTATTATAAAAGAAAGATTGTAGTTGAAGTATTTTAAATCAAAAACTTAAAAATAAAATTAAAAACTAAAATGTATTCGTTCCAGTGAGAATTTTTCCAAATGGAAACAAATATATGAAAATAGAGACATTAAATTTGAATAAAATAACGAACGAATGTTTGAGGAAACAGAACTTCAACCCGAAAGAAACTTTGGGTACTTTGTATAATGTGTTGGCCCATTTGACAAATTTGAAGGAAGACGGAAACTATATTTTACATCACACTCCAAAGCAAGGACCTTTTGCTAGCCTTTACAAAAATTCCAACGACAAGTAAGATATTTCATTATATGTATTCATATAAAAATGGAAGTTACATTAGAATTCTTGTGTTGTTTATATTTTAGTGCTGGCAATAACTTCAATCTGCGTGACTTGTATAAAGAAGAAAACTGCTCAGTTTCTGGGGCAAACAGATGGCTACCCATTGATACGACTTTAGTGTTACCATACCACCAGAAAAATGGTTTCATGCCTGGACTTTTTCCGCCTAACAGTAAGACTCCAAATTTTTAATATAATTCCGTATATACGAGGGGGGGTATTGCTTTCAAATATACTTGTTTGTTCGCACACTCGCTGTTGCGCGCTCGTGTTCGAGATTCAGACTCATGCTTGATTAGGTTGCCTTCTGTAACTTATGTTTTAATCATATATCTATTAACTAATATATTGCGGATCCTTTGCTTTTCTTGAAGGAAACACTGTGAAATGGAAATATCATTTGTGCATAAGTCTATCTCACACAAACACCCAACCGCGAATTATGCGCATGCTTGGAAACCGCGACTACTATTGGCTAACGACGAAATCATCATCACTTTTTGCGAATCACACAATAGGGTCCTATACCATAGTCATATTTTAACTATCTTAAATAAGAAGACGAAAATATACATAAATTAATGAGTATTAGTGAAAAAATTTTCTTTAAATATTAACTAGGTCACAAACTATAAGCGATTGAAGCTGATTACTAATTAGGTATGACGCGTTAGGTACTAAGAATTTGATTGGTCGCCTGATTTTAAAAAATAGATTCGCGCGTCTGAAGCGATCACCTTTGAGTCACCTTTAAAAGAATATGAAATGTCATGTTCTTCTATAACCTAACAAAACATTTAACAATTTTGTATTTGATGAATTTGTTTAATTATAACATCTAGTAATATTAACAATAATAATATATTTATAATTAAATCAATTTGTAATATTAATTAAATTAATAATAATATTAACTAAATTAATATTGAAACTTCAAAACAGCCAACACTAGCGCCATCCGTCGTCATATTTTGTGTAATAATATTGTCAAACTGTTTCAATGTTCTATAATTTATTAGGATAAAAATGCTTATTATTTACGTTATTTATACTTAATAATAATTTCTTCATGAATATAACTTACAAGTTTTATATACAAACATTTCAGCTATGCAAACATGAAAAATATTGTTCCCTCTATAACTAACAGTTTGCCCCATTGTTTGTCGATCACTTGTTAGTATCTGCTACGTCACGCACAAATTCTTAAACTTTAAAAATGCATATCTCGCTTATTACGTAAAATTTTTAAGTCGCGTTTGCACTAAAATTCTTGTTTTATCCTGTTCTTACAGAAAAAAAAATAAAAGAAAAATGGTATAGGACCCTATTCTGTTTATTAACGACTAGCGCGACAAATTTTTAATTTAAATTTGAGAAATTAAACAATGTACCTACTATCTAAATATTTCTTTTCGGCGTCAGTCGGGATCAAACTTGGTTCCCCAGAATCACGACAAAACACGCGGCAAAATTCAATTCGGTGCATTTTTAAGCTTTTCATTTGACTCGACCACGTATAAATGGAAGTTTCGTTCTTCATTTCCAAATGTAAATGTATTTTACAGGGCAATTTCTGAAGAAAGGAGCCCAAGGAAAAGGACAGCAAAAAGGAAAAGGCAAAAAAAATAATACGAAGAAAAAGAAAAATGTATCACCTAAAAAATGATGGTTTGTATTTAGAATATAATGCAATGTATGTTCCTATGTATAATTTTATTTTTCATACAATAATTATTTGGAAATAATCTGTAATTTATACCTACCTTAGGGCCAATCCTTCAATCTCCGGTTAAAATTTTAACTGCCAGTTAAATAAATAAAACTAGCAATTAGCAAAGACAATTTCAACCAAATAGGTATAGGGCACGGAAGATCACATGAGCTATCATATGTTTTGTCCCTTCCTCATCTCAAACTCAATCTTGAGCTTTGTCCCATGCTAACTTCAAACTGTATTTTATACATATACCTATTAACTAATATATTGCTAATGCTCGTATCTTTCCCATAAGAGTAGGTGAAGAAAACACTGTGAAATGGAAATATCATTTCTACATAAGTCTATCTCACACAAACACCCAACCGGCAATTATGCGCATGCTTGGAAACCGCGACTACTATTGGCTAACGCTGACTAGGCTGCGTTCCAAAATCCTACTCTTAGAGTACGAAATTATTCAAAACTAATAACCTTACTCTCAGAGTTTACTCAACCTGTTCCAAAACAGCTAGAGTTTACTCCAAAGTGATGTTCTACTTACTCTACTAACGAGGAGGGTATAGAAATTACTCCACAATATTTTCAAACGTAGATGCTCACGATTCTCAACATATGAAAGTAATTTGCCTTCTTGAGGAAGAAAACATGCTTTTGGTTGAAAATAAACATAAGTAAATACGTTGGCGTGTATTACGAGCATACTTTTATAATAAAAGCGCTTTTATTACGGGCTTGACATTAATGTTGTAATTATAAGTAGTTTTGTTAGTTTTATAAAATTATTTTTAATTTAGTTTCAATTTTTTTACTTCAACAAAACTCTCATTCGTTCCATAACACAACACATCATACTCTACGCCAAAATTCGGTATTCTTGGTTTTGGAACGCTGCCCTGTTGATGCAGCGAGCACATGGTTTGACTTCATTTCTGTTTGTAGTTGCACTTCGAAAGCATTTGCTTTGTGTTTCATACAGTAATTTATTGTCACCTAAATAAATTAATCCGGACCAGATTGTATTCCTATTATTTTTACAGTACAACAAAGTGAATTATTTAATTCAAATTTAGCATTAGAATATGTCAATGTTTTTTATTATTACTAATATTTATATTCAAGAATTTACATGCAAAATAAATAGTAGGTACATTGTTTAATTTCTCAAATTTTAGTCGTTAATAAACAGAACTGTGTGATTCGCAAAAAGTGATGATGATTTCGTCGTTAGCCAATAGTAGTCGCGGTTTCCAAGCATGCGCATAATTCGCGGTTGGGCGTTTGTGTGAGATAGACTTATGCAGAAATCTTAGAGTATAGAATAGGACTAGAGAGAGCGTAAAGTACAGATGTGAACAGAGTTTTTGTCGTCATGAGACGGAAGGGGAATCTCGTGGCCGCCATCTTGGGACGATCAACGTTATAATGTATTTAAGCGCGCTTTCTTCAGTTTTGTTACAAAAATACAATAACGTAACAGAAATTGAAGCTATTTGTAATTAGCAAGCTTTAATTCAGTAAGAAATGTATTAAAATTAATTAAATTTAAATTTGAAAGAACCAAAAAATTGTAAAAATCTTCAATTTGAAGTGTATTGCGATTAAACTTTAATAAAATATTTTTTATAGAAATTAAACTGTTCGAATTTTATGACAATTGAATGATTGAGATAGAAACTTACAAAAACTAGGTACCGAATAGGCAAATAATTTGAAGCTAGAAATTTCATATAAAAATATATATTTATGATGTTTACAATACAAATAAATACGAAGTACAAACATATTTATTACAAAAAATAAGTTAATATTTTTACATGAAATATGTAAAAAAATACAATAAATTATATGAACTAAACATTAATAATATGTATAAGTAAAATAATACTTACTTGTGAATTGTCATCGCTTTTTCCTTTTCTTTTTTTGTTTTAAAGTTTTTACGGACATTAGGTTATTACAACCGAAGGCACAAGTCGTTGACATGTAATTACAAACGTTTCACATTCAAATAACACAAATTAAAATCGATTATTAACGTAAAATAATCAAATAACCAGAGAACGCTTATATACACTTGATCTTCCCAAGATGGCCGCCGTACAAACACAAGCTTACCCCGCATGACATCAGCTTTGAGTGTTTAGGCGCCCTCTATGTGTATATATATTTTATAACTCTATGGCAGAAATGATATTTCCATTTCATAGTGTTTCCTTCAAGAAAAGCAAAGGATCCACAATATATTAGTTAATAGGTATATGTCTTCCGTGCCCTATACATAAATCTCCCCAAATCAAAGAAATAAAAACAAACACGTGAACGTATTAATAAATTTTATTGAAAAAAATTCCAAATGAAACACATGTTTTGGTTGTATTATATAAATACTTTATTTCGAAGTTGAATTAAATATTAAATTTCCACACATTAGTAAGTTAGAAACCCATTGCTTAGTAAAGTATATGTACAACTGTTAGCGATAACGGAAACGTTAGCTGGGCTGGTATTGGATGCTAGGTGTCTGTTCTGTTTCGCAATCTAGGTCTACGAGAGCTTCTTGGCTTTCTGGTACAGCGTGTCCACCACTTTGCTCATGCTGTGGATGGTCTCCAATGCCATTTCGTACGTCTTGTCGATGGGAGTCTCTTCGAACACGATCAGCACGCCTTCGCCCTGGTCCAGGATGCCGTGGAACTTCTTGTCTAGGATCATCTGCGACAGTTTTTTCTCTACCTGCAAACATAACAAATATACTAGTATTTGGAATTAAACATAAATTTTAGGGCAGTTGCAAGAATTTACTAAATTTTAAAAGACTAAAAATATACCGAATTCTTCTGATTGATTAGAAGTGCTACCTTTTGCAGATTCACAGATTTTGTGTTTGCGTTAACGGTCACGTTGCGTCGTTGCGTTGCGTTTAACATTACTTTATTATAAATAGGCCTTCACAACGCACAAAAATATTTCAAACACGATACAAATATTTTTCAAATAATAACTTTGACAGTATGAACATACAAATGACCAATGTTGCCAACTATAGCAACAATTAAACGAATAATATGACGTTGATGTACATTATTTATATATTATTCATGTCATATACGATAAATAATGAACTCTACTGTTCATCTTAATAATTATATAAGTCCATACACTTTTTGACGGTTAAAAATGATTGAAATTTTATTTCATATTTCACTATTAGTGATTTTAATGCATTAAGGTTTTTACACTAAGTGATGACGTGCATTGGCTGCTTGAATGATTTGGATATACCAAACATATTTGCGATGTTGTCAACTATGTTTTTGTTAGTCACTTGAATTAACTAAAACACGCTAGTATACAGCTTTAGTATCGAGCTGTGAATAGCACCCATTGTTCTTTATTTATCCTCAAATTTGAAAATACCACGAAATATCTACAGCTCCTCGAAGCAAACATTTGCCCCTATGTTTCATTTTAAATGATACAAGCAAATACATTGCTGTCAATCATATGTCAAGTCGTAACCATGGATATGTCAAATCCAATGTTTCACGTTAAAAATAGTCACGGTATAATCACTCACTGTCAAAATATGACATTTCAAAAATTTAAAAATACTCACGAGAAAAATGGTATTAAAAATTAGAAATAATGCAATAAAAATTGTTTTTTTATACTAGCGTTTTATAACAACTTTTTGATTGTCATTTTCGTTGCTAAATGAAATACTTTTAAGCACCTAGTGCTTAAAAATGACAATTTAATGCGTAAAATGTTTCAGTTATAGCGTTTTCCACTTACACATTCAGTGCGCACTGAGTGCAAATTTAGCTGCACTGAGTGTGAGTGGCGTTTTCCACTTTCCTTTTCAGTGCGCACTGTTCCGGATTTTTATTTTCCACTTACTACGAAATTGCACTCAGGGCAACATCAACTCGCACTCAGTGCGCATTTTGTTGCACCGACTTCTATAGCAAGTGCGACAATTTGAGTGCAAATATGGCGGCGGATGATTTCAAAAATGCCGTAGCGGTATGTACTATTGAAGGACTTTTATCTTCATCTTCGTCATCATCATATAACAGAAACGGCTCTAGACTATTTAAATAAACCAGACCAACCCAAAATAATTAATTTCATATCTAGTGTAGTACATAAATATTTTGACAAACAGGTAATAATTACATATATTGTTTTGCACAATTAAAAAACTTAAATTTTATTAAATTTCAAGAATCCTTCAGAATTAAAAGTTATTATAAATGACACCATTATCATATTTTATATTTATTGTCAATTATGTCAATAAAACTTTCAAACCCCAAACTTAACCCCAACTTTTGCACAAACAAATGTGAACTGAAATATGAACGTATTTTCCACTTGTCACTGAATGGGTGCGCACCGTTCACAAAACCAAAACAGTGCATGACGTCATACATTGCACTGAGTCCGTTCGAGTGCGCACTAAATTTTGGTAAGCGGAAAACGCTATTAGCAACAAATAGATGAACCTGAGGTCTGCCTACTTTTTAATTTTAAAAAATTCAAAATGTTGATATTTGAGAATAAATAATCTGTTTTAAAACGCTATTGTAAAAAATCTTGTATGTAATACATTACGAAATGAGTGTTTTAAGCACTTGACGTGGTGTACCACTCGCTTACGCTCGTGCGTACAAATTTCACGTCGCGTGCCTAAAACACTATCATTTCGCAACTTATTACATAAATAACTATATTACTAGCGTAACTTACCCGACAGCCTATTTCAATATTGTAACATTATTTCTAATAACATTTTTTTCAAAATGATTGTTATGCAATCCTTTACTTTATATCGTTGAAACCAGAAAAAAATGCTGTTATCTAATGAAATGAAAAAATTATATAGGATACCATTTAAGAAAATATAACTTTATTCTACAGTTTGAGAACTACTGATTGAATTTTCGGTTTGTTATTACTAATAAATTACCTCCTTATTCCTGATCATTTTACATGGTTGAATTAAAAAAAAAAAAAAACATGACATTTATTCATCGTTATGGATACGCGAAGTATGTGGGAAAAAAATATGAGTATTCTCATATTGACGTCTCGATTTGACTGGTAATAAATTCGAAATTGCAAAATTTGCAGTTTCGTTTACCTCAAGAGGAGTATCGCTATCACTGATCTCGTCACAATCCATCGTTTTAAAGCAAAAAATGATAATATAGATAGATCGAAAATACAAATTCCATGACATTCCCTGGATGACACTTTTTTTATTTATTTAACATTCGCATGTTCCCTTGGTTACAACACACCAGGCGACTTTATATTGGTAGCAAATTAAAATTATTTTGAATATTTTCCTATAATTTACTTAAATAAATCTAAAATTATTGAATTATTTTTTTAACGGTTGTAGAAAAAATATTTTGTATTTGGGTTTTTTGGCGCCTTCGATTGACTTTATTGCCTGCCTCAACCTAACGGTCTCTGCTAAACGTAACAACCTCACGTGCAACAAAAAAAAAAAAAACATTTCGCGCACTTAATACAAAAATAACTATTAATTATAATAATAAAGAAAATAATGATGGTGGTACAATACAAAATATTTATGAATTACAGGTAAAAATAAATTTTTTGGAGGTTATAGTTACAAATTCATGAATGAGATTGCAAAAATTGTAAAGTACTAAAAATAATCTTCATGTTTTATTTTTAAGGTAAGCTAAAAATAACTTCAAAAAGAAAGTAAATTATGAATACGCACTATTTTGATGTTAAATAAACAATTCAATGGCCCGGTTTCATAAAAAAAATAATCTTTCAAAATTAATTTAAAAAATTAAATAAATGCAACACGATTTTTGACAGCAATGAATTTAAAGGCAGAAAATGAAATTAATGATTCGAATTTGTCTAAATTTTGACGCGTGTGAAAAAAGATGTCTTATTAAACTCTTTATTTATTTTCCAGTTTTTAATGAATACTTTTTACTACTTATTACATTTTAAATTACCGAAAACATGAGTTCTATCTCTGTATCTTAAACTAACAAAAATGTGTTTAAGAAATTTTTATCCACATTTTAATATAACAAAGAAATATGAATTGCAAAAAGATGAATAAACATTAATATTAAGAGAATATTTCAGACGAGATTTCAGAGTATAAGGAATAGGACAATAATAGAATAACTCTCCTTGTAAATAAATAAATTTTTCTCACCTGTGGCATGGGCAGCTTGATAGTTTTGGCAATAAAATCAACCTGCACCCTGGAATAAGGCTCGATGATTCTGCACAAATTCTGCTCTAACATATTGTCGTAAAGGGTTCCCAAATGCGCGCGAACTATCACATCATCTTCAAGTTCGTGTTTGTAGTTCTTCACGGCCGTCTGAAAATCAGCTAGAGATCTTTTATGGGACGCTTGGGCCACGCTTTTCATCGCGTCGATGTCTCTGCCCGCATATTTCAGCGCCAATTTACCACTTACAATTTGTTGTACATCGTCGGGGGAGTTTAGCATGATTTTTGATAGCAACATGTATTTTAAAGCCGTTAAGGCCTTGGAACATTCCACGGAATCGAATCCTTCGAAAGCTTCGTAGAAATAGGAGTAAGCGGTTTTGAAATCTCGCTCATCTGCAGCGTGTAAGATGCCGGATTGTAGATCTAGAGCTGCTTGCATCTTCGGAGGGCAGTAAATTGCATTTGCTGTTGTCCGCGCTGAAGTAAGGGCGGCTCTAGCTTTCGGAAGGTTGCTAAGTGCATGGTATGTCTTACTTTCTAGTAATTGAACTTCTACTAACAAATTCTTGTCGTCTAATTTCTTTAATTCTCGTAATAAAGTGGAACCTAATTGTAAAGCTTCAGGGAACATGCCGGTGTCGAAATACAAAGCGATGAGCCGCGCCTCGAGAGATTGGCGGAGAAATGTTCGTTTTTCTTCTTTTGCCCATTCTATGCATTCTTTACACAACTGCACTTCGATTCCGATGCCGGCTTCTAAGTCCAGGAAGAAATCCACGAGGGTTCGGACGAGTTTTGCGGCTTTCGCTTTACTTATTAGACTAAGAAAGGGTCTTGTTGCTTTGATTAAGTCTGCTAGTTCCTTACCCTTACCTTCTTTCTTGTATAACTCTCCCAGCTGAAGGATGCCTTGCTCTTTAAGCCGGATATTGTCTTCATCGTTCTCTTCTATGTCTTGTTCTTGGACGATTTTGTTTAAAAGATGAATACCTTCTTCTCGATTTGTACTAGAAATCGCTTGAGCTCGTTCGAATAACATTGCACCCGCCATGTTGTCTAGAAAAGCACTGTCATCAATGGACGAAATTAGTCAACGACTGTGTACGTTACTTTGTTTTGCCATATTTCTAGAATTTCCCCACTTTCAAACCAAAATTCCACTGTTTAATTTCTTCTATTTTTAGACAATTCTTTGTTCTTATTCAAAATAATATAAAAGTACAACAAATAAACTGCAATTGTTATAAATTTACTATGGTAAAAATAAAACCGGTATAGTTTTTAATGTTTATAAAAAGCGGTAAATCAATTTTTTTTGAAGCTCTTGTCAAAACGACTAATTAATTTAGAATGTTAAACATGATGTATTAAACTATAGGCAAATAAAATACTGCAGTTTTCTTAACAAATAAAGCATTACAAGATAATATAAATATAAAAATGGCTTGAATATAAATTCTAAACTATAAACATTCCTTATTGGTGATTCAAATTAACTTTTCCCGCCATTATATAACGCTGATGTACTAGCTAAAAACATGAAACTTATCTTAAATAATGTTTTAAATTATTAAAATGTGACTGCAAACTCTAGAAAATTTCTGTGAAACAAAGAAAATAATATATTCCGGACACATTTTTAGTTTATCGTCCCTTGCAGTTACATTGCGATATATATTTTTCGTCTTGTACTTTTGTCGCATTTGTCCATAGAAAAGAGAGTTTAATTTATATTGGCCTTTGTTACTGTGTACTAATCTATACCATGAAGTTGCTGTACATAAGTGAATTCGAACTTGGCGCGTTACCTACATCTTGAAGAACACTTCAAAAATAAAATGTATTTTATTCCTTTTAATGACAATATAAACGTAAATCTTACCTAAAACATAATGCAAATATTACACTTGTTTAAATTAAAATACGTTTTGTGAAATTTGAAATGAAGTGAATGCGCCAAGTTTGAATTCTGTAAAGCGCAGCAACTTCATAGTATAAATTTGTACACAAACCCGAGGCAAATGTACAAAGCGAGAAATATGTAGGGTAATATAACATCAAGGGACATATTTCGACGATATATGGCAAGATATGTACAGCATGATATATGTGCGTCAAAACGAGTAATTAATTCAGAATTTTGAACATTATTTGATGTATTAAACTATATAAAAATAAAATACTACAGTTTTCTTAACAAATATAGCATTACTAGATAATATTTTAAGTATAAATATAAAAATTCAAAAGTCATGCATGATCGTTGGGGAATTTAATTTTTTTCAACAAAACTTATTTCCACAAAAAATTTAAACCAATCACATGTTTTGAATTTGAGCGGAATAGATGTCGCCACTTGTCCATGAGTTTTATTTGTCAAGAAATAAACGACGCCATTATTTAGTCTTCGAGTTGGTATTTGAGCATTTATGCTGTTAGTTTTGTGAATAGTGTGTTTGTAATACATCCCAACAATGAGTGATCGAGAGGTAAAATCTTTCTTGATAATTTGAATTAGATATTAGACTTTCAATGTATTTATATCGTTCAGTATAATCTATTTTAATTCTCGCCGGTTAATCAACGAATACCACGCCGTAACATGCCACGAGATCAATAGCTTTTGTTTTATTTGCGATTATGTTTTGCACAAGTTTAAAAGCAAACTATTAAGTTCAAACAAGATGTAGAACATTCTTTTTATGTTTCTAACACCTAGTTTTGATTAGTGCTAGTGAATTTGGGAGCTACCCTGCTGATATTGGATTGTTTTGGATTGCTATTTTAGAGAAGCCGATCGCCGAGTGTGTCTGAACGTAAAGTAGTCACTATCAGTGGTGATCAGTCACCTCCACACGGACGTCAACGGGATAGAGAAAACCACGATTCACCGACCCGAAATAACAAAATTGTTAAGCGGAGTTATTCCAGGTATGTTTGTTATAAATAACCTTCATAATACTCGTAAATTATCTTGATTGATACTGTAAATGTTCTCATTAACTTATCACAAATAATATGCTATATGATACTTTTAATTATTGTTAAAATTGCTGATTTTACTTTGAAGTTTTAATGTATTTATTTTTTCTTTGTATCGTAGTTGATAAACGTAAGCTCAGCAAAAAATTGTGATTGTTTGAAACTAACCTAACAATTAATGTGTATCTTTTAAAATTGTCGTAATTTTTCTTTTTTACATGTATTTTATTATTACATATTTAAGGTAATTTTAATCCAAGATTTAAAATTTTAAACAACTAAAATCTATTTTTGTAATTATTTAAATGCTTGTTTTCATATAGCGATAAGGAAAAATTAAATTTAGTATCAACTGTACCTACTTGTTTGATTATTGAGTAAGCAAAATGATTTTTATGTGATAAAGTTATCATTAGGCAAATAAATGTTAATTCTTTGAAAACTATTAATGTAACCTTGACCAAATATTTTCAAAAAGCGATTGTTTTAAACTGATCTATGTATATTATAAATTAATCTGTATTTGACTAACGTACCTGTCATTATCCGATGTAGATTGTTGTGGTTTATTATCCATTTTCTTTTATATTTGACATTTATATTCTCTTGTAACAAAATTTGCTTATGTAAATGCTACCTTTGATATCAGAAATATTTAAGTTTGTAATTTTTTAAATTTCGTATATTTATAAAATTATTTGCGGTATTTTCGTTAAATATAGTTTCTTGAACTTAAAATATGTCGCAATTTAATTGAAATTTAATTTTGGCAAACTCTATTTATATTTAAATACTGCCGCGCAAAAGTATTTGCCCATAGGCATTTATTTTCTGCTGAATCTACAGAGTGATCAAAAATAACTGATTCAGTTGGCAATACTTGAAAATTACTTGAAATTGGTAAGATTAATACATAAATTTATTTTCTGTTTCTGACACTGTTGACAGTGACATCTACCTTTATTGATAATATCATGAAAATTAAATTTTACATATCGGAATAGAATTCACTAATCCAAAAATGAGGATTAGCTTAAACTTTTTTGTGAATCGGACTGTATATTTATATTACCTGCTTTTAGAAATAGAGTAGGTACTTTTTAATAATACACACAGTACAAAAGAAGTTATTAAATGTCATTTACTAGGCTCAAAACGTAACCAATACAGTACAACAATACGAAATGTCAAAATGACATAACATGTTAAATATGTGTTTTAATACTTTATTAGTTTAAAAAATTTTAAGATCAAAAATGCACATAAATTCTCTCTGAATTTTTTTTATTGATAATAACAATCATTCGGCGTGAATAATAACGTTACTTGCTTGTTAATATTCACAAAAACAAAGTAGGCTTCATTTGTTTTCATCTGACGTTTTGCTCATTTCGCTGGTTTGATAACCTCACTAATGGGCCTTGATTTGTATTTCATTTAATTATAATAATAAAAACACTTTGTGCTGTTACAGTCAGCAGCCTTATTAGTTTATTATTATTTTTAAATAAATCTATTGAAATGTATTTACCTACAAATACAAAAAAAATAGTGATTTGTTCATTTCTACATCTACAAATATTTCACATTTTTACCAAAACAGCACAGTGGCCGGGGCCGGGCGAGGCGGCAGCGTAGGTCAATTTAAAAATATAGTGGCAAATTTAAATTATATACTTAACACCTTTCTTGAGTTTAATGAGCTAAATAATATTTGGATTTGGAGGCTTGAGTTTGATTGAAAAGTGACAGTTTGCATTATAGACCAAGGTTAATAATAAATTATTATTGACCTAGGTTACCATGGTTACAAGCAAGCGGTAGTGAAAAACAATTTCTCATGTCAAATAAAGGTAAATAATAGTGGGTTCCTAGGCGAGTAGTGAAAAAAACATTTATAGTCGTCAGTACCAGAGCCGACAGTTGTCGCTAGCTGAGTACCAAACGCGTACATTCGAGTGAAAATTCCCGTTCTCTGGAGACAAACGAGCGCGCATTCTGCTTGCCCTTGAACGGAGTGTTGCCAACTTTGTTAAAAATATTCCAATGTATAACAATATTTATAAATTTATTACAATTTGACATATTATTAAATTTAGCAATGAGTTAAATTTTTATGAAACCCGGCATTAAACTTTTATGTGACGTATTTTTGCGTTAAAAAATTAGACAACGTTTGCGCAAACAAAAACTGATTTCCCATGTTAAATAATTGTTAAATGCCTATATCCCACTTTTTACCCTGAACTGTGTACATATCCGACATTGGCAATTTTGAAAAGTTGAGCAGGGAATTTTAATTTTGAACAAGTATTAACAGCCATTTCATAACTAATTTATTGCGAGTGTAACATGTATTCGTTTTCGTCTTTTCGCAAGTCTGGAACTTGCAATTTTTTCAAATATTTTTACTTACATTCTAACATGTGCATTAGACGTAAATCTCTACGTAAACTTAAACGCAAGTAAGTACTATTTGAAGTTGTAGTATATGGCATTGGATTGTTTTGCACCAAATCTAGTAACTAAACTGTAGTATGATAAACAAAAGTTTAGTAACTTAGCACGTATTTACGAAAGTAACTAGTGTTCTTTAAAAATGTGAGGACGTATTTAACAATACAACATCACGACAATGCAATCACTGTGTATACCGGGAGTTTATTATTGTCATAGTTATGGTATGAATGTTTGACAGCAATGTATTGAAGCGTTTATTTTATGAGTAAACATAGGCGTTTAACATGGGAAGCAGTTTTTTGTAAATACAAAGTGTTCGGCAAAAAATCTAGCCATGCTATTGAACATGATAATAGTACACTACATTTTGTACATTATTTAATATTAATTACTTTAATAATAGCCGAGACAGACGACAAAAATTAATGATAATTAACGGTTAGTTATAGTATGCGTACCTTAAGGTGATACTGTTGACAGATGTCAAAATTGCGTCTATTAATAAACCAGAAAATATTGACTGTAGTAAGCACGTGCTTTTTGTTGTTTTGGACTGTACGAGTACAATACAATAATTGGAACGTGCTTACTACATTCAATATTTTTTGGTTTGTTAATAGACGCAATTTTGACATCTGTCAACAGTATCACCTTAAGGTACGCATGCTATAAGTGACCGTTAATGGTCATTAATTTTTGTCGTCTGTCTCGGCTATAATATTGTAAAAATTGTCAAATTTATCGCAATTCAAATTTTCTTATCATGGCGCGCTTATGACCTCGATGGTGACATCTGCAACGAACTTCAGCGCCTAAATCCATATGTTCATGACAGCCATTTGCTTGTTTACATATGATTTTAGTAGCAGCGTGTATTTCGGTGTTTGTCCTGTGTTTGTTTATGGTAAAAATAGGAGTAATAATTATAAAGTGGACGAAATGTCAAACAAGAAATATACCCGCGCGTGTTAACTACTGGCACCATCTGTGTTTTTAAACGAAAATATTTACTTTGAAATGAGCAACAGATTATCAACTTGACGTCACAAATTTCAAGGACGTTTCTAGAGCTGTAAAAATTCTAATTTTGTAACATTAAATTACGAATTAAAACTTTATTAAACATGTTTTATTATATTTTTATTCACAAAAAAGTTTAAGCTAATACTCATTTTTGGATTAGCGAATTGTACTCTAATTTTGACAGTTTATATGTTAAAATATAGTCTAATCTATTCCTAGTATCCAGTGTTGTATAAAATACTTGAAAAAACGTATTTCAAATAGAAAATACAAAATGCTATATATAAGTATAAAAGTTCATATGTTTGGTAAAATACGATTATTTTTTTAGTATTTCAAATATACTAATATTTCAAATACTTTCAAATATGTCAAATATTTTTACTTTTAAATAAATTTAAATAAATAAGATATATTACGATATTGTAAAAATGTTTTTTCGAATTCAACTTATTCGCGTATTTTTAATAATATTAAAAAGAAATTCCTACATTAACACAGGCATTTGTTTTTTTTAAGAAAAAAATTAGTTATATTACTAACAGACCACACATGACTGAGGGTTTCTATTTTTTTCAAATACATAAATCTATTTCAAATACTTCTGTATTTTAAATATAAAAATGTATTTCAAATATTGAAAAATTGTATTTCATACAAATAATAGTATTTTAATGTATTAAAATATAAAATACTTGTGAAAAGTATTTAAACCAAAAATACAAAATACCTTTATTTTGAAGTATTTCAAATAATTACTTAAAATAGTTAATCTAATTCAAATACTTATTTCAAATACATATATTTCAAATACTATACAACACTGCTAGTATCTACCTTTATTGATAATATCATAAATTTTAAATACCGGAATAGAATAGAATTCACTAATCCAAAAATGAGGATTAGCTTAACCTTTTTTGTGAATCGGGCTTTAATTGTTTTAATTTGAAAATGACGTTTTGACGGTATGATAGTGAAAATAACGCTTCAATTAATAAAATTCACACTCACAATAAAACACTCTTATTATACAGGGTGTCCCATTTAAGGTACGAATGCATTGGTATCTCGAGAACCGTAAGAGCTACGATGTTGGTTAAATTAGACAAAAGTTGCCCCATTAGGAGGCTATTTTAATATGAAATAATACGAGATTCTGGTTTGCACTTTCTTAAGGCACTTTTATATGGTGAATTTGCAGAAGTACTCAAAAAAAAATTTATATCTAACCATTTACGAGTTACTGATAGCAACTTTTATTTTTCATATGGAGGTCATATTAAGCTGTGGCATTTTTAAATACAGATTTTTTTTAGCTTTACAATGATATAAAACAATAATAATTTATTTTTATAATTAACAGAAAAATGAACAAAAATTGTTATTTATACTAAAATTGAATTGAAAAAAGTAAATCGAAGGCTGCTATGGAAACAACGAACAACAAAAAAGTGCAACAATTGAATTTCTGAATTTTACTTGACAATAGTAGATTATTACGAGTAATAAAAATGAATTTTTCTCGTTGAGAAAAATATGATATGTTGAGTTGTTACATTCGTTGTCAAAGTTTGTTTATTACTCGTAATTAAAATAGCCTCCTAATGGGGCAACTTTTGTCTAATTTACAGGGTTGGCAAATATCATGATATTTATATAAATATCAAAATATCATAATATCGGATATATATCCGATATATATCAGGAATTTCGTTCTTAGGCTATATGCAAAAAAAAACATGAAACGTAAAATACCTTTATTTTGGTAAACAACAAAAATCAAACTTTAGTTTAAAATAACAAAAAACAAGACAAAAATTATTATTATTTAAGTAACAAAAAATAACATTTTTCCTAAATATATTATATAAATAGTAAATACCTAAATGAGTAAATACTATTGTAGTTTGACATATGATATAAAATATTCATATTTTTATTTAAGTAACAAAAAATAACATTTTCCTAAATACTGTTGCCACGTTTTTATTTTTATTCAAAATATCAAGAATTTTTCACTCTGGGTATTTATTTTGTAAAAAATTAATAAGTGATATATATCATGATATATATCAATCAATAAATATCGGATATATATCAAGATATACAGGGTGTCTCTTAAATAGGGGGACATGGCTTAACCACGGATTCCTGAGGCGAAAATAAGTCGATTTAACCAAACTTGCTTCTACCGGAAAGTGTACCATTTAGCCAGAATTCTGCTTCAAAGTTCTTCGAATAAAAATTAATTTTGCTTATAATATTCGGACGCTTTATTCGATTTGGATGAAATTTGGTATGACAGTTTATATGGTTATGTCATCTTTTAAGGTGATACTTGTTATTATTAGTAAACCACTAGTGTATGAAACTTAGGTCTCCCAACATTAATTAGACCGTAACTTTTTAATGGCAATGCCGAAAACGAGAAATTATTTTTCTTCAGAAAGATACATTCAATAGTAAACTTTTGTCTCTCTGTGTAATTTGTGATATCTGTTACGGTTCAGACAGAAAAAAATAAAATCTGAGTGTCTGCACTGCTAAATTTTTAAAATAAATTTAATCTAGCAGTCTATCCAAATGTCAAACAAGTAATTTTTAATGACAGTAACGAGTTGTCAATCTTTACAACTTGTTTAGGAGTAAGCTAAGATATGTAATTGTCTTATTTATAATAATGGTAGTAAAATACTATTAGGCCGAACACACGGATGTTACTAATTTTAGAATATTGCGAAGAAAATTTTTGACAACCCGTAAAACAATTGTTACTGTCATTAAAAATTACTTGTTTGACATTTGGATAGACTGCTAGATTAAATTTAATTTAAAAATTTAGCAGTGCAGACACTAAGATTTTATTTTTTTCTGTGTGAACCGTAACAGATATCACAAATTATACAGAGAGACAAAAGTTTACTATTGAATGTATCTTTCTAAAGAAAAATAATTTCACGTTTTCGGCATCGCCATTAAAAAGTTACGGTCTAATTAATGTTGGGAGTCCTAAGTTTCATACAATAGTGGTTCACTAATAATAGCAAGTATCACCTTAAAAGATGACCTATAACCATACAAACTGTCATACCAAATTTCATCCAAATCGAATAAAGCGTCCGATTATTATAAGCAAAATAAATTTTTTTTCGAAGAACTTTGAAGCAGATTTCTGGCTAAACGGTACACTTTCCGGTAGAAGCAAGTTTGGTTAAATCGTCTTATTTTAGCCTCAGGAATCTGTGGTTAAGCCATGTCCCCTTATTTAAGAGACACCCTGTATATCATGATATATATCACTTGATATATATCTGCCAACCCTGCTAATTTAACCAACATCGTAGCTCTTACGGTTCTCGAAATACCAATGCATTCGTACCTTAAATGGGACACCCTGTATATTAAAAATTACAAAATATCGTTCTATTATTTATATTACTATTAAACGTTTGTATAATAAAACTGAACGTGCCTCGGCATCTCGTAGTGTCAATGTCAATCATGTTATCGTTACACACTTCACGCTGAATAACATTCATAGCTACTACTGACATCTATTGAGTGATTATATAATTATAAAAATTCTGCTAAATACAAATTCTTCATAAATTTAATTAAAATTGCAAAAAAAATTCACGCCGAATATCCCTCGATCATTGATAAATACTTATAATTTTATCACAATTTCCTCAAGCACGTTGCTTTTAGGTAACTGTCATAAAATTATTTCGTAATTATCAATGTCCTCGGGATATTATAGCTGATAATATTGCTTCATTATTTTCTCTACCATTCTTCTAGGAGTCCCTCCCGCAAGATGTCATACCGCGGCTCGCGTTCCCGCGACGAGCACTCCCACTCCGAACACCGGGGCTCCGACCGTGACAAACACTCCCGAGGCGAACGCCGCTACAGATCCCGAACCCGCAGCCGCTCCCCCAAGCGCTACAAGTCGTCCCGTTACTCGCATTCTCGCTCCCGCAGCCACAGCAGAGGGCGCTACGGCCGGTCAGACCGCTCGCATTCACATTCGCCGATGTCCAGCCGGCGGCGCCATGTTGGAACGAGGGACAACCCAACGCCCTGCAGATGCCTAGGGGTGTTTGGACTCAATGTGAACACGACAGAGTCGGAGATACATTATATATTTTCCAAGTATGGGCCGGTCGAGAGAGTGCAAATTGTCATTGACGCCAAGGTGAGGGTGAGGAACAGTAGTTTTTATGGTACAAGTGAGTAAAGATACATTTTATACACAAAGCACACAATAGGCCATATTACTTATTACAGCGCCTCTGCCGGCAGATTTCTCAAATAATGAAAAGTGTACCAGGGTGACAAACTGATATAATTTTTCTAGTTATGTTGGCAATTCTAACTTTTTTCTCTTTACTAGGCGTGTTTTATCGGGCTGTGATTAGTGATAAAATTGAACAAAGTGAACATGATCAAAAAGAAAATTGTTCCTTCGTTCGTTATTCGTTATCCCCACTCTTTCATTCAGGGTTGTTGTAATTTTGCCCGACCCAAAAAAACCCACCCGTGTTTTTTTTTTTTAAACCCATCTAAAAACCCACTTTTACGAAATCATATTTTATTAATTAAATATGGTACATACTTATATGCTACACATACAGGGTGTATCAAGATAATGGAACAGTGCATTTTATTCGTGTATGTGAAAAGATACAGAAAAAAGTGATTAAGATATTTTGTAAGGCATAGAGGGGGACACATTTTAGCATAAACTTCATTATCTTAGATCCAGTGGTACTCAAACTATAGGGCAATATTATATTTTTTTAAATGGCATTATATATATTTTATTACCTCATTAAATAGAAAATTTTGTTCTGAATTCAACGATATAATAATATCATACCCTTACATTGCGAAAAATTTGATAAAAATTAATTCAAATTTAATATTTCATTTCTACTTTATCTAAGTAATCTGAGCAAACATTCAATCAATAAAACAAAATAAAATTTATTTTAGTTTTATTACATGCAAGTAACCTAAGATTTTGGCAATAAATTCAACTTTTAAAATAATTTTTTTGTTTTATTGTTTGAATGTTTGCTCAGATTACTTAGATACAGTAGAAATAAAATACTAACTTTGAATTAATTTTTATCAAATTTTTCGCAATGTAAGGGTATGATATTATTATATCGTTGAATTCAGAACAAAATTCTCTATTTAATAAGTTAATAAAATGTATATAATGCCATTTAAAAAAATATAATATTGCCCTATAGTTTGAGTACCATTGGATTTAAGATAATAAAGTTTACGCTAAAATGTGTCCCCCTCTATCCATTACAAAATATCCTAATCACTTTTTTCTGTATCTTTTCATATACACGAATAAACGGCACTGTTCCATTATCTTGATACAGCCTGTATGCAGGGTGTTGTGTAAGTAAGTGTTCAACGCTTGACCCATGGTAGAACTGACCCCAAAGATAGTAAATTTGGCAATAATTTTTGTTTAACATACTTTCTACAAGAACTAGAGGCCTTTAAAACTGATCAATCACGTCATAGTTCAAA
Organism: Ophonus ardosiacus; assembly: GCA_943142095.1. Taxonomy (NCBI): domain Eukaryota; kingdom Metazoa; phylum Arthropoda; class Insecta; order Coleoptera; family Carabidae; genus Ophonus; species Ophonus ardosiacus. Next base: position 21,269,934 of record OW964839.1, read on the forward strand.
ACTGTATAAAAAAGTAAAAATCAATGTGTTCTCTGGAAAAAATATTGATTGTCAATCTGACGTTAAATGTTTTTTGCATAGAAGTACAATTTATATTCTGTTTTTTTTTTTTTGATATTCTCAAAATGTCATTTACCTTCACCAACCAAGAGTATGCAGACATGCATATGGTTTATGGCGAGATATTACAAAATAGTCGTGCTGCTGTAAAACGGTACAGAGAGTTATTTCCAAATAGACATGAATGATTTTATATGTCATTTGTGACAGGTATCACATTTTTTCCAGAGAACACATACTTTTTTATAAAGTTTTGAACTATGACGTGATTGGTCAACTTTAATGGCCTCTAGTCCTTGTAGAAAGTATGTTAAACAAAAATTATTGCCAGATTTACTATCTATGGGATCAGTTCTACTATGGGTTAAGCGTTGAACACTTACTTACATATACAGGATACATAAATTTTTGTCACCGACAATCAATTTCATTTTGTGTACTTGGTGTTTGATCATTTTTAATATATTTTTCATTGCTGTACGAACTGAACACAGCGTTTCTTTTATACAGTCGAACTTCGATAACTCAAACCATGACTTGCCACAAAAAAAGTTCGAGTTATGAAGACTTCGGGTTATTAAATATAATGCACATGTATAAATATTATTCATGTATGTATTTATTCGAGTAAAAACCACTTATCTTATGATATACATATACAGATTGATATATAAGTACAGATCAAAGTTATAAACATTATTTTAGTGTAAAAAAGTCAGTTATTTGTGACTGACGAGAGATTTTTTTATTTTGATTTTCAATAAAAAAAAGCTTCAATGTTATTTAAACCATTATACAGGGAATCGGTTGTATGTTCATTAGTTTTTAAATACGAACGCAAAACGCTCAACGAATTTTCAACCAACTCGTTTGAAGGTGGTTGCTGCAAATCATCCTCCATCATATCACTTTCGCTGTCATCTATACAGTGTGTCCCATTTAGAGGTGCCACCATTGGGATCTCGAGAACTATAAGAGATACGATGTCGGTTAAATGGAACTTTTTGTGCACCTTTGGGAGGTCATCTCCGATGTGCTTTTGTTTTTCCAAAAATTCTCATAGGACACTAGATAATGACGAAAAACTAAATATTGTTGATTTTTTCTTTCTCAAATAACTTCTAAACTATTAGTAATTGAGAAAAACGTTTTAAATATAAAAGATAGATATTTTTATTAACTAACCAGTGGCGTACGAAATAAATTTTCATATCCGTAAATTTTCGAGATATAACACAAACTTATATTTTTTTAAATGGAACCCATATCTGATTTTAGTTTCAAAAGAATCAATATTTTTTTCTCTTTTCAATGGTGTAAGGGTTATTATGTTTTATATTTATTTTGCTCCTAAAATTTAATTTTTCTCTTTATTTTCCTGAATTTTCTAATTATTTCCCAGAAAAACATTATTATTTTTATTAATTATATTGTATTTGATCAAAATAATTTGTTTTATGCCTTTATTACTTAATATTTTTATTCTAGACTCATAATTACAAGTTACACTATGATGTGCCAAGGGCGACCTGATACAAAATATAAAAATTAATTTGATACGAATTTTGAGCAAATATTTTTAAGGAAATAAATTATTTATATACAAGGAGTATTTCCAAATAGAAATCTACCAATATTTTCAAAATAATTGTAAATTTAATACAAAATAAGGAAAAAATAATAATTTTTGAAGGCAAAACAAATATAAAACATAATAACCCTTACATCGTTGAAAACAGAAAAAAATATTTATTTTTTTGAGACTAAAATCAGATATGGGTTCCATTTAAAAAAATATAAGTTTGTGTTATATCTCAAAAATTTACAGATATAAAAATTTATTTCGTACGCCACTGGTTAGTTAATAAAAATATCTATCTTTTATATTTGAAACTTTTTTCTCAATTATTAATAGTTTAGAACTTATTTGAAAAAGAAAAAATCAACAATATTCAGTTTTTCGTCATTATCTAGTGTCCTATGAGAATTTTTGGAAAAATAAAAGCACATCTGAGATGGCCTCCCAAAGGCGCATAAAAAGTTCCATTTAACCGACATCGTATCTCTTACAGTTCTCGAGATCCCAATGGTGGCACCTCTAAATGGGACACACTGTATTGTCGAGATTCAGATTTGTAGAGCTCGACTATATCTTCATCTGTGGGAAACTCCGAAGTAACAATATCATAATCCACATGTATAAAATCATTTAACGTGACACCTTCTGGTGTAATTTTGACAATTTTCCCCCCAGAATTCGACTTATTGAAGCTGGCGCCAAATATTCTGTTCGAATTACAAAGATATTCGAGTAATCGAAGTTCGAGTTATCAAGTAAAAATTACCCATAATTCTCACTCTTGGCGCTATTGCCAACCAGTTTGATTCGAGTTATCAAAAATACGAGTTATCGAAGTTCGATTTACTGAAGTTCGACTGTATTTGAATAACTCCAATCCTGGTGTCAGCATTTTCATATATTTTTTTTTTTTCGTTGTGTATTAAAAACGAGATTAAACATACTATTAGTTGTGACACTTGGATCTAATTCTTGTACACATTTGCATTGCACAGACTTGCAACTATTAATATTAATTCGTGTACGCATGTACACTCTATAGTTAATTTATTGTTTATTACATTAGTCTTAAAAAAAATATATTAATATTAATATCTATTACGCCGACTTGTGTATGTGTATTAAGATACTTTATAAAACTAAAGTTAAAAATGATACATACTATATTTCGATGTTTGTCAATAAATCCCGGATTTTATTGAAAAACCCAAGTGGGCTGGGTTCTCAACCCTGCTTTCATTTTGTGATCACAACACGCCATTCCCCTTTCCCTTCTGAATCAGTCTTTTCGCTTGATCACTGTGATTGAAATAAAAGATTTGAAAATGGCGGAAAAAGCAAACAATGAAATATTAGAATGTGCAAATTTATGTCTACATTAGAATCATCCGAACTACTAGAACTTGAGTCAGTAGATTCAACATTCATTATTGGTTTCAATTTTTCTAATATTAAATCCTGCAAGTACAAAAAAAGTTAAAGAAACGTGTTTTCATATTTTACTTCACATTCCATATTAAAAATATTATTTCTGCTTCTGCATAATCCATCTTTAAACTATTTTTGATTTGGGTATTACTTCAAGAAATTTATCATTTGACGTTTGCCGCTAGTTCGTTCGACGATGTGCAGGTTTCGCGTCGATCGAGTTAATTTTGTTGTTTCTTTGGAATTAAATTTAATCATGATTCGAAGGAATCATTATTGAACAAATCATTATTTAGAAAGTCATAATCACAGTCTGAAGAAACACGCCTACTATTGTTTCTATTTTTATTAATTAATTCAAATCACAATCCGGGGCGCAACAATGGGCCCATAAACCAATGTCTTAAAAATATTTTGAAATGAAAGTTCGTTTAAATTTGAAGCAATTCGTGGTATTAAAAATAGTCCAGTCATTGGACATATGTTGTTTGGGTCGGGACGGGGATGAAAAATTCAAATTTGTGACCTTGAGGAGGCTCGGCGTGAGCCGCCATTTTGGATCAAAGGTGCAAAAAATGAGTTTTCGCTATTATCTCGAAAACAGTGGCCCGTATCAAAATTTTACAAGAATACAAAATTAAAGCCCGTTAATTTTTGTACAAAAAGAGTTCTTGCATTTTTCACCTAGGATGAACTCTGAAAGGGTTATGTTTAAAAATAGGTAAGCTGAATTAAAATTTTTAAACCGCGGTACCGTATCTTTAACCGGGTTAGAGTGGTTGATGAATATGTGAAAAAGCGCTATCAAAAAATAATTAAAAATCATCGATAATTTACTTTTTTAGATACTACGATAAACGTAAACTGTTACAAATAACAAAATCTATTAGACTAAGTATTAAAAAATTAATATTGTGTACATTTTGAGTAATTAAATCTTCTTTCACAAATTGTTGTTCCGCTTACCTATTTTTAAACATAACTCTTTCAGAGTTTGTCCTAGGTGAAAAATGCAAGAACTCTTTTTGTACAAAAATTAACGCGCTTTAATTTTGTATTCTTGTAAAATTTTGATACGGGCCACTGTTTTCGAGATAATAGCGAAAAACTCATTTTTTGCACCTTTGATCCAAGATGGCGGCTCATGCCGAGCCTCCCCAAGGTTACAAATTTGATTTTTTTCATCCCCGTCTCGACCCAAACAACATATGTTAAAATCGTTTTTTCCCCACCTTTTGTAAGGTAAAAACCTCTATTGACTGGACTAAAAGTCATAATTGTTTTTTGTATAACTGCATTTGATTTTTAAAGAAACCTATAGCTATCTTTCTCACACTACTTTCTGTATTAGGCTGCGCGAGAAAGATATCAATAGTGTGACGTCATCTGTATCCCTGGAAATAAATTCAAATATCTCGCAAAGTAATTATTAAAAAAAAATGTTTCTTTTATCTTAATCGGTATGTATTGAGTACTACTTTAAGGATAAAGTGTACATTTTATTATTTTTTGTTTTGGTTTATGGGCCTATTGCAACTAGGCATAATATATATTTCGCACTTCTCAAAAGAAGCAACAACAAAATATAAGTTTGAGGTTGCAGAAGAGAAAATAGGCGCTCAAAATTTTCAAATTTTAATATTCATCTTAATATTGTTATTGATAATTTATACAGGATGTTTATTTCTAAGAGGCTACCATTGCTATCTCGAGAACTATAAGAGCTATACAGATAAATGGGCAAACAATTTCTTTATGATAAGATAAATTTAAAGAAAAGAAAAATTTTTTTTTCGACCATTGGTTCTCAAAATATGGGACCCAACTTTTTTATTTTAACTGAAAAAAAAATATTTTTTATTTTCTCATTATTTAGAGAATTTATTTCTGAATTCATTGATGTCATACTTCTATGTATACCCTTACATAACGATTTTTTTTTTGAAAAAAATGCATGTAAAGTTTTATACAAATTAGATTAAAATATGGCTATAATAAGAGTGCCATGAATGGAAAAAATGCATACGTGTTAATTTTTTTCACATGGAATTAGAGTGCCATGAAAGAAATACGTGAATATTTTGTATGCGTTGACATTTATGATCAATTAAAAGAACAAAGTATTCACTTCTTTCTGTCAAGGCACTCTAATTCTATGTAAAAAAATGAATACGTATTCATTTTTTCCATCCATGGCAATCTTATTAAAACCATGTTTTAACCAAATTAGTATACAACTTTACATGTATATTTCTCAAAAAAAATATTATATAATAGTTATTCATGTATTAAGAGAGGGATAAACACACGTCAAAGGCCATAATAGCAAGTTACGTTCGTGCTACATACAAAACTTTATGCACGGACGAAAATTTTCAAATTATGAGTGTTAGAAAAATTGTATCGAAAAGAATTTGTCCTCGTACATCCAGTATCTAGTGTTGCTATGAAAACGGAGAACAACAGTTTGTTGTTTGTTTATTAGTTATGTCATTTGAGTTTTATTTTGTGCATATCCATGCTTTCCATATAAATATCACAAAATTAATTTTCATTTTTCATTAAAGAAAATAAAAAATTTCGGTTTGTAATAAAAACTTTTCATGTTGCCTGTTTAAATTGTTTATATAGTAGGTTATAATTTGGTTTGACGTTTCATTATAGCCCGGTGGGCTATAATGAGGCCCGCAGACTATAAAATGACGTTTATGTCAAAGAAATTCGTGTATAATTGTGAAATTATGATACGTCCGTGCATAAAGGTATTAATGTATTATATCACTGAATCCCGAATTAAATTCTCTAAAGAATGAGCAAATAAAAAATATATGTTTCCATTTAAAATAAAAAAGTTGGTATCCATATTTTGTGAACCACTGGTTGATTTTTTTTCAGTTTATCATGGAAAATATTCATGTAAAATAGAATTCTTTTGCTAATTTAACCAACTTCGTATCTCTTATAGTTATAGTTCTCGTGATCGCAATGGTGGCCACTTAAAAATGAACGCCATGTATATTATAAGGGCAGAATCCGGTAGTAAAACATGAAATGGAAAAATTATCGATCATTTAAGTCTAGTACTAGTACTAATAATAAAAGTACAATAAAGTGCAATATGATGGCGACACTTGGTGAAATTGTTCTAAAAATATATTTAAAAATAACACTTGACATGTTTCACAAGATTTCTGTCTTTGATTAATCTCTCGGTTATTTGTCAGAGACTGGCTCACTCAACCAGAACCACAAACGCGTTTCGCTCTTATTGGAGCTTTTCAGTATGGTATATTGACGCTTCTAGGAGGCATTGAGTAAGATTGAGCCAGCGGATGATAAACATCCCAAAAAGATAAGATGACTGCAGAATCAAATAACTACATGCAGAGCCATCTATCGAGAACATTGTGAGCTTAGCCAGTCATAAATAATAAAAGTACAATATGGTGGCGACACTTGGTAAAACTGTTCTAAGATATTTAAAAAGCACTCGCTCAACCTTAGTACCACCTGGAGGCGTTAGTATACCGTGCTGAAGATCTCCAATAAGAGCGAAATGCGTCTGTGGTTCTGGTTGAGTAAGGCAGTCTCATAAATGACCGAGAGGTTGATTCACTGAAATTTTGTGAAACCAGTCAATATTTTACTTTAGAAATGCAATTTTTCCCACAAAAAATCATTGGTTTCATTTCGACTGTACTCCCTAAGCATGTGATTGGTGCATTCTGAGCATACGTATTGAGAAAGTAATATGGTCTATATGTTAGCCCATTTTGCTAATTGCCGCAAGTGGATAAAATGTCTTTACTCTTGACTAACATACTACTTTTAAGGCCTTTTTTTGCCTAAAATTAAAGATTATATTTTACATTTATATTCATTTTTATAATTATTTACACAAAATTTGTTGCTCGCTTTGAATATGTATTTACTTTCTGATTTGCGTTTTTTTATGAGTTTCATTGACTATCATGGAAATATTTACGGTAATTTGAAATGAAATTTAAATGCAGAATGTAAATTTTAAAACATTTCATAGGGATATAACAGAAAAAACAGTTTTTCCTACAACTATGCGTAAAGTAGGTACTTTACAGCGTGGAAAATGTCACTTTTCAAGCACCAGTTCGTGAAAAGTAAATAAGCGTTGCTAGGCAACATTCACTTTCGGCTTATGTCAAGTAGACAATTAGGTATACCCAAATCATTCAAGCAGCCAATGAACGTCATCACTTAGTGTAAAAACCTTAATGCATTAAAATCACTAATAGTGAAAAATTAAGTAAAATTTCAATCATTTTTAACCGTCAAAAAGTGTATAGCCTTATATATATATATTATTAAGATGAATAGTAGAGTTCATTACTTATCGTAAATGACATTAATAATATATAAATAATGTACATCAACGTCATATTATTATTATTTGAAAAATATTTGTATCGTGCTTGAAACATTTTTGTGCGTTGTAAAGGCGTTGTAATGACGTGCATTGGCAATGCACGTCATTAATAAAAATTGAATAAAAGTAACTAGATGTGTGAAGTCATGTACTGGTACGTTTGCAGAGGTTTTAGAATCTTTATGACAAGAGTTATACAGATTGCAATCTGTATTATCGACATGGTCATGAACTGTCACATCTACAAAATAAATACTATATTTTCGTCACTGTCCATTTGTATTTAATTTATTTTATAATACTAACCTTATTTATACTTATGTATGCCGTATAAAGGCAATAAATAAAAGTGAGCCGAATTTCAAAGAAATATACCGAATTCTTCTGATTGATTAGAAGTGCTACCTTTGACAGATTCACAGATTTTGTGTTTGCGTTAACGGTCACGTTGCGTCATAGCGTTGCGTTTAACATTACTTTATTATAAATAGGCCTTTACAACACACAAAAATGTTTCAAACACGATACAAATATTTTTCAAATAATAACTTTGACAGTATGAACATACAAATTATCAATATTGCCAACTATAGCAACAATTAAACGAATAATATGACGTTGATGTACATTATTTATATGTTATTCATGTCATATACGATAAGTAATGAACTCTACTATTCATCTTAATAATAATTATAAAAGGCCATACACTTTTTGACAGTTGATTGAAATTTTATTTCATTTTTCAATACTAGTGATTTTTATGCATTAAGGTTTTTACTCTACGTGATGACGTGCATTGGCTGCTTGAATGATTTGGGTATAGTAAATAATTTAAAAAATGAAATTGTCGGTTTTGTTTTTTTTATAAAATTATGAAATCCATTTCATTTAATAAATATAGCAATAGAAAATAATTTGAAATATGCAACTTTTCATTCATAAATTGTAAAGTGTAATTTAGTGAGATTGTAAGATTGGTTGCATTCCCTGTGTTATTTCACACATGAGATCCTTTGAAACAAATTGAATGTCGGGCTATTTTAATCTGTTTAATTGTAGTTTCCCGATTCGCAAACGTCAAATATTCCACGGGAAATGGGCCGTGCTAAAGCGGAATAAAAGTTGTAAATATCAATAGAGGAATTTGGCTGCCGTTCAACCCTAATACCAAATGCACATCAACTATTTCCTATTAATTACGTAAATAGACAAGACAGACAAATGTCTATGACTAGTCTACAGTCACTGATATATTTGTTTTCTATTTTGTACTCTTGATCTGTGTGTGATTCATTTTATTGCTATGCAATCCGTTTAAGCAATTTTTGGCCTGCAGTAAATTATGTTAACAAGTTTATAACAACTGTAAAACAAGGTCCCGGAAATTATCTTTTATTTTTCTCAAGCGTAGATTACACGATGAAGTTTTTCTTTTCAAGTGACTTGAAAAGTTTTCTCTCTTGCACAATGACATGAGTGCAAGAGACACAAATGAATAGCCTTGTAAATAATAGTTTAAAATTTCTTTTAAACTAATTATCCTACACCATTTGTAGCGCTAACCCAAAAAATAATTTTCTTTATTTTCTGAATAATGTTTTATTATTTTGGCCGGCTCAAATTTCCTAAAATATGTACAGGTGTCTCATTTTCGATGTTTTTTTTTAGGGTATCTCGGGAAATATTACTGATGGAGCAAAATCGTTTGCACATTCCAAGGTCAACTTTTTGAAAAAAGTTTAATAGTCACCACAGGAATTTTCGATCATCTTTTGTTTCTGAGCTACAACAAAAACTTGTTTTTTGCTCATTTCGAAAATATCTTAACTTATTTATTCGGCCTTATTCTGGTGACCATTGTATCCGAAACAATGTTGTAATCTATACAATAATGATTTCAATGTTCTATAAGACATCGTATAGATTTGGTATTCTGGTGTCCACATTGTAATCGTATGAACGTGGTATTGTAATGAATACAATATTGTATTCACCTGTTTGCAGTGATGTCACTATGGAAAATTGTAATAAAATCTTAATATTATTTAATTTAAATAAATAAATTTTACAATGTTAGTACATTTACATTCGCAGGATTGATATTTGAAGTAAAATAACGCAAATATTAATTTGCATAATGATAAATTTTATTAAATAAATATAATGAATTTCATGCGACAATTGGTAACAGTGACTGACACCTAACCTAGCATTTGCTTACATTTTGACGTTAGCGAATGACAAAAGTGTTTATCAAGTGAAACATCCACAAAGAGAAATTTGTGTGTAATAATCTAATCATGAGTTCATCTAAAAAGAAGGTTTCTAAAAGACAACTTCAAATTTATTTATCGTATCCAACAATGAGGTCATGCAAAAAAAAATAATTGTACCTTTTTTCTGTTTAAATCGAAAAAGGATAGTCTAATTCATCGATCAGTATGATTAAATTATTTTTTATTTATATTTTTTGTTATATAAAATCGTTTTAAAGTATGGTATTTTTAAAAAGTTGCAAAAACCAGCCATGTTGTGTCGTCACAACGTTACAAACGAAGTTCAGACTCATTTCAAACAGACATTTTATTTGGACACATAATTTCTAAAAGAAAAATATATATAAACTATAAATTGAGGATTACATATCTAAATATGCTATATTATATTAATATAATATCGTTCTATTTATTTTTATAAATATAATTTTCATTTGGCGTGAAATTATCTACGTTACATCAGATGTTTCTTTCACTTTTGAATCTTTGAATTAGACGGTAGGAGGTTATAAACGCATATGAGACATTGAATATATTCCAGTATATTATTTTATTCTTTATTTTGGCACGAAACAACGTTCCATCGACATGTTTACTTTCATAAATTTTAGGTTATCTTTAAATGTCTCTTTGACGTTTAAGACAATGTGAAAATCAAAATGGACGTGCTTCTCACTCTGTGACGTCATTGGACAAGGGACGAAGCGGGGATCTTCAGCCGCATTTTAAAGAATGTCATTTTCAATTACAATTTTTTCATGATTAAAGATCGATTTGAGGAAAAATAAAAAATACGGGTCTATTATTTTTCACTACTCTATCGATTAAAATTATAAAAAAAAATTCGTGCATGACCTCATTACAAGTAGTATAAACGAGTATAAAAGTAATATCAAAAGCGAAAGAAAGAAATACAAGAAATATATACAAATATGTGAAGATAAAATTTTGGAAAACAATTTGAAGATGAAATTGACAGCTGTCAAGATCAAAATGTACTTTGAAATGGGCCGTGCAGAAGCGTAATCGTCGCGGTCCTGAATACGGGTATTTAATCAGTATCTACAAATTCTGCATCTACCAGCCAAGTAGAAATTTATTTATATTATTACGAAAATAACAGTTAACCCCAGGGATGCCTCAAAACGTACTACAAAACTCAGATGTTCGACAATAATTTGTGTCACTTCTTTTATGCTGCGACTGACGGACGCCTGACTCATAGAAATTTAAAAATCTTGGCCAACTGATGGTAGATTCCTTGACCATAAAATTGTAAAGCTTTTAGTATCTTTAACTACCATAATAAATAAGTTATGAGATATTTTCGAAATGAGCGAAAAACAAGTTTTTGCTTGTAGCTCAGAAACAAAAGAAGATCAAAAATTCCTGTGGTGACTATTAAACTTTTCTCAAAAAGTTGACCCCCGGAATGTGTAAACGATTTTGCTCTATAAGTAATATTTCACAAGATACCCAAAAAAAAAAAACATCGAAAATGAGACATTCTGTACATAAGTGGGATGAATTTAAATATAATTACAATAAATCTTACGGTGTAGAAATCTTATCAATCCAATATTTAGTGTTATTAAATACAATTTGACTATTTTTCTTCGGACGTTGTGATTGTCTTTTTCTATTTTTATTTAAAACAAATTAGTCATTTGATATTAATTTTTAAGGTTTTTCTCGAAAAACTTTTACAGCCCGATTCACAAAAAGTTTAAGCTAATCCTAATTTTTGGATTAGTGATTTCTATTCTATTCCGGTATTTAAAATTTAATTTTCATGATATTATCAATAAAGGTAGATACTAGGAATAAATTGAACCATATTTTAAGTTATAAACTGTCAAAATTAGAGTAGAATTCTCTAATCCAAAAATGAGGATTAGCTTAAACTTTTTTGTGAATCGGGCTGTTAAAGAAAAACTGGAACATGTGCTACTTTTTTTTAAAAGTCCATATAAGTTTGTCTGTAACTGTCAAATGTCATTTGTGTCATTTATGTTGTCGAGTGTTCGGACTAATATTAAAACTGGTGAAGAATTCATTGACTTCCTTTAGAGGGATTTCATAGCTCAGTAGGCACAAGAAGGTCCTGGGTTGAAATCCCAGTGAAGTCCATGCATTTTTCACAAAAAATCTTTCTTCGTATATAAATTGCGTAATGTGTTATAGACGGGCCAGTCCCGAGGCTTCTGCTTCGTATACTACGAGAGTACGGAGGACGCCAAAGTAGCAAAGGAAAAATGTAATGGAATCAAAGTAGGCGGCAAGAACATCCGTGTAGACTTTTCTATTACACAGCGCGCGCATACGCCCACACCTGGAATCTACATGGGCAAACCCACATAGTAAGTAGTCAATTTTTATACCCTGTCTCATCGAAATCCAAAGGATCGCCATAAAACTTTGAAACACCTGTCATTTAAGTTGACAAAGAAACCCAAATTTCCACCCCTCATAAACAAGACTGTGAATACTGTCATTGCTGTACACAGAGTTGAACTCTCATAACAAAAATATTATGAAACTACGCACTTATAAATGTTTAACACAATCTGCTGTTCACTTTCGTGTAATAGTTGTTTACATTATACGTGCGGTAGGTGTTATTTGACAACGCGAGGTTTTATATTGAAGCACGGCGCGCAGCGGAGTGCTGCAATAAACCGAGTGTTGTACAATGAGGTCATGCAAAAAAAAAATAAATGTACTTTTTTTCTGTTTAAATCTAAAAAGGATAGTCTAATTCATTGATCAGTATGATTAAATAATTTTTTATTTATATTTTTTGTTGTATAAAATCGTTTTAAAGTATGATATTTTTAAAAAGTTGCAAAAACCAGCCATGTTTTGTCGTCACAACGTTACTTACCAAGTTCAGACTCATTTCAAACAGACATTTTATATGGACACATAATTTCTAAAAGAAAAATATATATATAAACTATAAATTGAGGATTACATATCTGAATATGCTATAATATATTAATATAATATCGTTCTATTTATTTTTATAAATATAATTTTCATTTGGCGTGAAATTATCTACATTACATCAGATGTTTCTTTCACTTTTGAATCTTTGAATAAGCGGTAGAAGGTTATAAACGCATGTGAGACATTGAATATATTGCAGAATATTATTTTATTCTTTATTTTGGCACGAAACAACGTTCCATCGACATGTTTACTTTCATAAATTTTAGGTTATCTTTAAATGTCTCTTTGACGTTTAAGACATTGGGCGCGTTCGGCACCCCGGCAGCACTGGCAGCGATGAGCACCGCTGAGCGTCGATGATTGCCGAATGCAATTGCTGGACCAATCACATTCATCCATTCATTGTGTTCGGCAAATTTCGGTGGTCAGCGATGCCAGCGATGAGAGGCGCTGAACGCGACCAATGTGAAAATCAATATGGTCGTGCCTGTCACTTTGTGACGTCATGTGACAAGGGACGAAGCGGGGGTCTAGCAGTCTCATTTTAAAGAATGTCATTTTCAATTACAATTTTTTCATGATTAAAGATCGATTTGAGGAAAAATAAAAAATACGGGTCTATTATTTTTCACTACTCTATCGATTAAAATTATAAAAAAAAGTCGTGCATGACCTCATTACCTAACGCACACATTATGTATTAATTTTTTTAGCTAAAATATGTATATTCTACAAATTTTGCTTGGTAACCTTAAACTATTGTTGTCATCAAGCTAGCTGCATTAAGATTCACACTATTAAATACATAGTTCAGTTAATTAACGACTTTAATTCATGTACATAGTTAAATATTCATGCATGTACCCTTTTCGGCATTCTTTATTAAAATGAATTTCATATATTTGAAATAAAATAAATAAACAATTCTCATCAAACATTCAACAAAGTTTATCATTTGAAAATTTTGACATAATTGACATTGCCAACTGAGAATTATTATTTGCTAATGTTAACAGATGGCGTTTGTAGATTTAATTAAAAGAAATTCAGTTTTATATTTTTATTATTATTGAACGATGAATTGCAATAACTAGCGTTTTTGTAGATACTCTTTATTATTACAAAGTAGCTTTATTTATTAATGGCCTCTTAAAACAAAAATGTGGGTGTTTAATACTTATTCGGTGCGGTAAAGTCAGCGTATGTGTATAATTGTTATGTTTACACTTCAGGAGGACAAAATAGTATTTTTTATCTCGTGCTAATTTTACATACTTGTTACATAAATAACTATTCCAAGATTGTTCCAAGTGAGTCTTTATTGAAATTAAAGAGTTGTGGAATGATTTTGGTAGAGCAAAGTGAGGAATTTAGTGTGGATATTTTGAAGATTATAAATATTTGCTAAAGGCTTCTTTATACATTTAATTGTTGCACTTCTTTATTATTTATCTTGTGTGAAATTATATTTTAAATATTTGAACTATTTCAGTATGTCTTCACGGATGGGCTGGAATGACCGTGGCAGAGGACGCGATAGAGAGTGAGTTTCAGATTTTATATTTTTTGGTTACATTTCAATTAAAATTACTTTTACTAGATTTTATAATATTAATATAAACGTTGATTAAGGGTGGGATTCTGTAACTTGTCCGTTATCAAACTATATCGTTAACACTTAAGTGGCCACCATTGCCATCTCGAGAACTATAAGAACTACAAAGACGGTTAAATGGCATGTGCAAACAATTTCTATTTCACAAGATTAAAGAAGAGAAAAAATACTTTTTTTCACTCATAGCCTAGGAACCCACTATTATTTACCTTTATTTGACATGAGAAATTGTTTTTCACTACCGCTTGTTTGTAACTATGGTAACCTAGGTCAATAATAATTTATTATTAACCTAGGTTTATAATGTAAACCGTCACTTTTCAATCAAACTCAAGCCTCCAAATATTATTTAACTCATTAAACTCAAGAAAAGTATATAATTTAAATTTGCCGCTTAATTTTAAATTGACCTACGCTGCCGCCTCGCCTCGGCTGGCCACTGTGCTGTTTTGGTGAAAATGTGAAACATGTGTAGATGTATAAATGAATAAATCGCTATTTTTTTTGTATTTGAAGGTAAATACATTTCAATAGATTTATTTAAAAATAATAATAAACTAATAAGGCTGCTGATTGTAACAGTACAAAGTGTTTTTATTAAATAATTAAATCAAATACAAATCAAGGCCCATAAGTGAGGTCAACAAACCAGTGAAATGAGCGAAACGTCAGATTTGAAATCATGACAGGTATTTTTAGGTATTTTCAGATGACGTTGAAGATATTGATATACTCGACTCAGAGTCACTGCTTGATGTATTTAAATCAGACATTTTAAAAATTAAAAAGAAATAACCTTATTAACCTTTGCTCACCCAGTCACCGAAGTTTTCCCATGTGATTTGACGTTAGAAATGCTAATGCGCATGTCACGGATTTAAAATTTGAAAACAATCCTCAAATTCTCCAGACTGATCAAACCGCTGCACGAACACCGAATTCTTAGTGTGAATTTGTGATTTACCGCTGCTCAAACGCCAAAATTCTTATGCGCATGCTTCTGATAGTTCTTGACAGTTCCTGACTGCTGTTCGAACAAAGCTATTATATTTCCGAATTAAACCGTCTTTGTAGCTCTTATAGTTCTCGAGATCGCAATGGTTGCCATTTAAAAATGAACATCCTGTATATTTTGAGTGCGTTAGAAAAAAATTACTACAAACTTTATAAATTTATTATTTCTAGCTCATAATATCGAAAATTCTCCTTTTTAAAGTGTCAACGTTTATTTTTAATGTTCTTTTTCATATTTAGTATGTTGCTTAAATATATCTGTCGTCGAAACATGAATGCCTTATTCATAAAAATAAATTTTATCTGAAAAGTGCACAAAAATCGTCATTAAAAGCTCAGAAATCGGCAACTAAATTCCGCATAAAAAAAGTAGAATTTCATTACCTTCATACATAAATAACTGTACGAATTTTTTGTTAACACACTCTTAAAATATTATATTAAATTTTACAAAAAGAATAAAATTAAATTCTGTATGTATAATTTTCCGTTGACCGTTTATTAATAACCCTTATTAATGCATGATTTTTTTATTAATAAGCGATTTTAGTGATACCGTATAATATTGCTGAACAATTTTCAAAACGTTACTAACCTAAAAATTTTTGTGATGGAATAAAATTAGTTTTTCCAAAACAGTAAGATACGGTCAACAGAAAAAAATATTGCAACTAACACGTGTTTTAATTGGCGATTAATGATATCAATAATTGACGTGTCTCAATCATTAATCACCCTCATTAACACACTTGATAGTTACATTACTATTATAAAAATGCCATCTGAACTTGTATTATTTGTTGATACTAGTATTAACAAGAACACAAAACATTCATACTGAACAACTCTTGGCCGATGAAAAACAAGAGTTTGTGTTAAATCAAGTCTTAAATGAAGATAGAAGTTGTCGAACGAACAAAAGCAACACGTATTTTCACCTAGTACCTAATTAAATTGTGTGAATATGTAACGTTGTGTAATATATTATAGCGACCACTATAGCTACAGGGGCAGCAGCTACCGAGACAGAGATCGCCGTTCGCAGTCCATCCCATACTACAGGCGCCGCCGCTACGATCGTTCGCGTTCCCGGTCCTACTCGCCCCGTGAGTATCGTTAATTTCCGTAATTAACATTACACCTACTTCTTTCTCACCTATTATTATTATTAATACACACATACATACACTATAATCCAACGTTGCTCCACTCAGGATGAGTATTATTATATAATCAAGTATTACCGTGTAGGCAGATGATCAAACACAACTGGGATGAAAAAATATTGTCATTTTATTTAAATTGAAGATAATAGATAGTTTTCCCATAACGTCAAAATAGATAGCGTCTTCCGATTATCTCACTATGAGCGAAGGCGTTCCGCAAGGAGCAGTTCTTGCTCCATTTCTATTCACACTGTATACAAATGATTTTAAACATCGTACTTAACGATTCAACGCTGATGATACCTCTGTTCTAATCTCGGATAAGGATAACGAAAAACTACAGCTTAAATGTAACAATTGTCTACAAAGCATCTCACAATGGTGCAATGACAATTCTTTATTTCTTAACAAGATTAAAACTATGTTCATTCATTTTCATAATTAAAAATTATTGTATCTGTCTAACTAAAAGTAAGGTTGTGTCTGTTTTAAGATTTGAGGCATTTTCGTAAAGTCGATCGGATTGATCCGATGCAATCTGAAACGTACGTAAAGTCAATCGGATTAATCTAACGCGTTTGTAAATTCATTCGAATTAAAATGACGCGTTTGTTAATTCACTCGATTAGTCAGACCGAGTCAGGGCATCGAACCTCACCTGAACCGATTCAAAACCGGAACCAAACCCAGAACTGAATCTCAGAAATATTTTTCAATTGAACCTGTAGTGGTAGCACGCACTTTAGAATTCTATCGAAAGATGCATTTGTTTTCGCTTTTCGCCAAGAAGCGAAAATTTGGTAGCATGCGTGTATTAAAATATTCGCCTGCAAGCGTACGACTCGAGGCGAAAGTGTCAAAGTAACGTCATTATTTTGCCACAATTCTATTCAAAGCCAATTTCTATATAATTTATACATTGTATTATATTTTTTATTTTAATAGTATAAAATCCGATAATTCCCGAAATCAATAGTGAATATAGAATTCTAAAGTGCATGCTACCAAGATTCGTAAAAGTAAAATCGCATTCGCCTGCTTTCTTTGATAGAATTCTAAAGTGCGTGCTACCACTCCAGGTATTAAAATTCAGGTTCAGAGTTCAGTTTCCGGTTTAGGTTCATTTTCAGTTCGATATGTAAACGTCATCGCAATAAGGCGAGTTCCTTTATTCACCGATGGGTCGTGCGCGTGAAGCAGAAATTCACCAATGGGCCCTTTTATTCAACGCTTCAAAAGCAATAAATTTCAATATAGCGTTCCTATTTTCACCGATTAGTTAAATAGAAATCTATCAGGTTTGAGTGCCGAAGGATTTCATAATTTCTGATGAATTAGTAGTGGGGGATATAGTTTTCAGGTTATGTTTACAAGTTTATTGACGTTTTAGCCGGTGTCGGTAGTCAGTTACGAAAAGTCGTGAATTATGAATGTTGTAGAAATGATTTCATTGCCATTACCTCATAATGTTTTTTTTTATTATTATTATTTTTCTAATTATTAATAGAGTTTCTAAATTGTTACTACGCTGTTTCTGAGCATATAAGGTTAAAGTTACACACTAATATACATACCGTGAAAAATTTACTTATGCATGCGCATTGAATCCATAGTGAGCTTAACGTTCACACTATTATTAAGACGTTATGTGAAAACTTTTTAATATAACCAAACTTCCATAATATTAAATAAGCACAAAATATCATCTACGATATGAGATATATCGTTATTACCTCAATCTGCGAATAAAATGTATTTGTAAAATTAACGTTTACTTATTATAGTAAAAATGATTAGGCAGAAGACGCATATCATCAAATAATATTACTAAAGTAATGGCGTCATATTACTATGTTTACATGGGATACTAATTTATAGGGCGCGAGCAGTCGTATGACTTTGTTGGCCTTGACAAGTAGATATGCTAATAATTATATACGTAGATGTCAAATATCATAATTTTTTATTCCAAATTTTACTATTTTCCATTTTCATGTGGTTTATTTAACTCCTCAAGTAAAGTCCACACTCCTGCTGAAATTGAAATTTTGATTGAAAAATTATGACATTTGTAAATTATGTACATAATAACTAGCTGTCATTCTGTCACGGGCCCCCATAAGGTCAACAAAGTCACATGAGTGCACGCGCCCTATTCTAGAAATAAAAATGCCTCTTCCAACTTTACCCGAAATCTTGCTCATAACTGATTTGCATATTTGCAGGGCATCTCCTGCTTTCTAAAAATAAATAATTCAATTAAAATTTGATACCAAAAGAAATATGGAAAAAATACCTCTCGAACGGCTTTCAGAGAAATCAATGGCCCACCATTGGTCAGTTCCTGTTCGAAATAGTTCACGATATTCATTCTTAGCACAAAGTCACAAATACAAATGTAAACATGGTCATGCCAACGTATGTCATGAAAATCCAATATAATTATTGCAAATAAATTTCGTTAACATATACGTTTCTTAATAATAGTATATTTTTTTCATCTTTTTTTAAACGTAAATAACATCTCGACAAATTATATTTCAATTATAAGGCTTTTTTCAGGTTGATGACATGCGTCTTCTGCCTAATCACATTAACTATTATAGTTATCGTTTTACAAATTTAAAATTATAATAGTATTATAGTTATTACTGTCATTAGGCCGATATAAGGCAAATAACGGATGCGACTGAGGTTTGTGAACCGAAAAAATTCTTTTATATCTGTCATACTTTACAACTTTTTGGAGATTTATAAATTCTCCTTGACAACGGTGCATCAAGATGCTGTTATTTTTCTAGGAACAATTGATCCTTAATTTTAGGTGACTGTTATAAAAAATAGCGGCCGTCACTTTTGTTTTATAATAATATCACAGTAACAGTATGGTATTACGAAAAATTTATAAAAACGATTGTTTAGTAACAGGATTTCATTAGTCACGTGTTGCCAAGCAACGAGTGATTAAAATTTTTGAACACAAACAAGAGTAAATATTTTGTTATCATGGTACACTTCTCATTTAATATTGTGATCAAAATTCATAAATAATAAGTATTTTATTTGAAATCGCCACTTAGTGCACAAAAATCGTCATTAAAAGCTCAGAAATCGGCACTAAAGCAATCCATTATACGACGATTTCATGCAATTGCAGTGTTGCCAGCCTTATGATAATTATTGTACATATAACATAATTTCGGTAGGTGTACAATGTAAAGTAGTAAATTTGTACTTATAATGGCAAAAAATATATGCAAAAAGAACGAATTAAATAAATCCGATAAAGAAATTTCTTCTTCTTCAATGGTTCTACAGCCCAAATTGGGCCTTGACCTCCTTTAGCTTCTGCCTCCATTCCTTCCTGTCTTGTGCCGCTCTTTTCCAGACGCGGACTCCCAAGATGCTTCGTGCATCTTCGGCTATTTCATCTTCCCATCTCTTTCGGGGTCTTCCTACCGGTCTTTTTCCATGCATTTTGCTTGTAAGTGCTCTTTTTGGGCTTCTTTCTTCTTCCATTCTCGCCACATGTCCGGCCCATTTCAATCTTTGTAATTTGATGAATTCGGTGAGAGGGGGTTCTTTGTAGAGTTGGTATAATTCATGATTGTACTTCACTCTCCATGCATTGTTTTCTTGAGTTGGTCCTAGGATTCTTCTTAATATTCTTCTCTCAAAGACGTTTAGGCTGTTAGTGGATTTATCAGTCATGATCCACGTCTCACTCCCATAGCTTACTATCGGTCTTATAATAGTTTTGTATACTTTTAACTTTGTGTCTCTATGGATCGTCTTTGAACGAAATATATGGGAGAGTGCAAAGTACGCTTTATTACCTAGCATTGTTCTCCTCCGTATTTCCCCTTCCTCTGTTCCTTCTTTCGTAAGTTCCACGCCTAAGTATGTAAATTGTTCTACTGCTTCGATGTTATCTTCGAGCTCGATACTTTGTCTGGCGTTTTTTCTTCTTGTTTGTGTCAGAATCTTTGTCTTATTTATGTTGATTTCTAATCCTATCTCCTTGGCGTGTCTTTTGAGTTCTGAGTATATCTGTTGTGTCTCTTCCTTCCTTCGGCCCATGATGTTGATATCGTCTGCATATGCCACCATCTGCGTTGCTTTGATAGTTAACAAACTTGTGCTGTTATACTTCATCTGTCTTATTACGTGCTCTAGTGCTAAATTGAAGAGAGTAGGTGCTAGCCCATCCCCTTGCTTCAGGCCTTGTAATAAATAAAATCCATCTGTGAGCTCGTTTTGTATGCGTACTACCGCCTCAGTATTTCTCATGGTAGTTCTTATCATCCTTGTTAGCTTTGGTGGGATTGCAAGTTCGTCCAGTACTTGAAACAGTTTCTCCCTGTCTATTGAGTCATAGGCCTGTTTGAAGTCAACAAATATATTGTATACATCTATGTCATGCTCCCAGGCTTTGCTCAATATCTGCTTCACTGTAAATAGTTGGTCGATCGTTGATCGTCCTTGTCTGAATCCGCCTTGGTATTCGCCTATTACTTTTTCGGCAAATGGCTGGATGCGTTGGCTTATGATGTGCGCAAGTATTTTATATGCAGTACATAGGAGGGATATTCCGCGGTAGTTTTCGCATGTTAGTTTATCCCCTTTTTTATGGATTGGACAGATTATGCTTTTCCTCCAATCGTTGGGAATTTCTTCTGTTTCCCATATTTTTGTTATTAGTGCGTGGATATGTTTTATTAGGGGTTCACCGCCTTGTTTGTAAAGTTCCGCTGGTATTTCATCTGCTCCTGGCGCTTTGTTGTTCTTAAGCGCTTTAACTGCTTCTTTGACTTCATCTATCGTAGGGTCTTCTACTACCATCTCTCGCTGTTCTTCTAGGTTTCTTGCACGCTCGTCAATTACTTCTATTTCTTCTCCCCTTATCTGTTGCGTACCCAGCAGTGTTTGGAAGTATCTTTTCCATCTGTCTTTAATTCCCTGTGTGTTGCTTTCTATTAGACCTCCTTCGTTCCTGCATAGGTTTGTTCGGGGCACGTACCCTTTTCTCAGTCTCTTGAGGTATTCGTATGCTCCTCTTACATCATTTTCCTTGAAGTCCTTTTCCATTCCCTCTATCGAATCGTTTTTATACTTCCTTTTTTTGCTCCTACATAATTTATCTGCTTTTCTTCTAGCTTCTTCGAACTGAGCCCGTCTTTCTCTGGTTCTACTTGTTATATATTTTTTGTGCGCTTTATTTCTTTCTTCTATTGCCTGTTTGCAATGGTCGTCAAACCATTCTGCTCTTTTTGATTTCCTCATTTCGTTTCCTAAGATTGATGTTGCTGCTTCCCTTATAGCTGTTTTAATGGTCCGCCATTGTTCTTCAACTGATTGGCTCCCTGTTTCAGTTAATTCTACACCCACTGGATCTAGCAGTTCGGTTATTTTTTGCTCGAATTCCGCTCTTGTTTCTTCGATATTTAGCTTTTGGATGTTTATCTTCTTGTGTTTTGTTTGTACATCATTATTCCTAGAGATTTTGCATCTGAATTTAGCTTGTACTAAAATATGGTCTGACCCGCAGCATGCTCCCCTTCGCGCTCTAACGTCTATGATACTAGTAGCAGCTCTTTTGTCTATTAAGATGTGATCGAGTTGGCTGACTGTTGTCCCGTCTGGTGATATCCACGTTCCCTTATGGATATTCTTGTGTGGGAAAAGGGTTGAGCTTATTACCATATTTTTGCCAGTTGCGAAATTTACTAGGTACTCCCCGTTTTCATTTGTTTCGTTGTGCAGTGAGTGCTTCCCTATCGTGCCTAGGAATTGTGTTTCTTTTCCTATCTTTGCATTCAAATCACCTATGATGATTTTGATGTCGTTTTTAGGAGCTGCGTCGTATACATTCTCTAGTTGTTGGTAGAACTGCTCTTTCGCTTCTTCTTCCTGTACTTCTGTGGGGCAATGTACATTGATTATTGTTATGTTGAAGAACCGCGTGCGTAGTCTTATCCTACACATTCTTTCGTTTATGGGCTCGAAATCTATAATATTTGGTTTGATGTTGTTGTCGATGACGAATGCGACCCCATATTCCTTCTTGCCTTTTTCTTTCCCGCTTTGTAGTATTGTGTGGGTTTTTGTGTCTCTTATTTCTTTTCCTAGCCATTTTGTCTCCTGTATCGCTGTGACCATTAATTTGTATTTCTTTAGTTCTTTGAGTAATGTTGTCTGAGCTCCTGGTTTATTCAAGGTTCTGACATTCCATGTTCCTATTCCGAATTCCATGTTCCGTTGCCTTAGTCGTCTTCGTGCATCTTGTCCTATTGTCCGAGGCATCTGCTTAGGTTCCGTAACTTGTGCTTTTTTCCAGGAATGGGTAGTTAGCCCATAGCCCAACCCCCTTTTCGGAGGGCCATTTCTTCCGCTTTCGTTAGCCCTGCCTTAACAGGTTTCCAGGGTTCACCACGAGGAGGTGAAAGTCGGAATTGGGTAGGAGAGGCTAAGCGGAGCCATAAAGACTGTGTCCGTGCGGTACGCATGCACTACCCCTTAGAACCCCGATAAAGAAATTTGACAATATATAATTCTGAATATTCATTACGATAATTTCAATGTCCGGAGGTTCGCAACACTGAACGTAAGTTCGTTTGTTTGAATTTCAAAATAACCTATAGAAATACATATTTCTTTTATTTTCAAAAATTTTCGATTTCAAATCAAATTTAATATGTAGCTCGGCACTAAGTTCCTTTTTATCACTTATATGGTTTATTTTCCTCGGCCCTAAGGCCTGGGCAATTAAATTTCAGATAAAAAGTAGTACTTCAGTACATACCTTGATACATAAATAACTATTATTTAGATGTCCCGAATGATTGGACTCCTTAAAACTATAACAGATACGAGGTCGATTAAATTAGATTCAAGTTACATCATTATTGTTATTTTCATTTCATTTCATTCTGTAAATAAATACTCTTGTCTTAGCGCGTTAAAGTAATTAATTATTGTCCGTATATCATATTCTCGTACTGGTTTGTTTGCGTGTTAATTATAAGCTTTGTTCATAGAACGGTTTCATATTAAATTTTTCTGTGAACTCATAATGAAAACTACTAGTGTGCCGTTTTCTTCAGCTTGATAATGGAAATATTGTGAAACTGTAAATCTTACTGCAATGCCATTTGCAATTTGTTTGAAAGTGTTCAAAAAAATCTGAATACTGGTGTATGGGCATTTTAACATAATTTTCAATTTTGGGTTTTTGTAATAGCCATTAATTCAAAATCGTTATCTTCATTTGAAGAATAATTTAAAAAGTCAAATATTCTAGTAGACGTGCTATTATTTGAATCCATCATTTAAGGGAATTTTAATAGGTATCTTATTATTTTGCTATAATATACTCACTTTAAAATATTTATTAAAATAATAAATATAATAATAATATAATAACAATAATAATAATAATGTATTTATTTGTTATGAAGTCCTTGACTTATACAAATTTCCTTACATACTAGATATTAATTTTGCCTATATATACAGTGTGTCCCATTTAGTGGTGCCACCATTGGGATCTCAAGAACTATAAGAGATACGATGTCGGTTAAATGGAACTTTTTATGTGCCTTTGGAAGGCCATCTCAGATGTGCTTTTGTTTTTCCAAAAATTCTCATAGGGCACTAGATAATGACGAAAAACTGAATATTGTTGATTTTTTCTTTTTCAAATAACTTCTAAACTATTAATAATTGAGAAAAAAGTTTCAAATATAAAAGATAGATATTTTTATTAACTAACCAGTGGCGTACGAAATAAATTTTTATATCCGTAAATTTTCGAGATATAACACAAACTTATATTTTTTTAAATGGAACCCATATCTGATTTTAGTCTCAAAAAAATCAATATTTTTTTCTCTTTTCAATGGTGTAAGGGTTATTATGTTTTATATTTGTTTTGCTCCTAAAATTTTATTTTTCTCTTTATTTTCCTGAATTTTCTAATTATTTCCCAAAAAACATTATTATTTTTATTAATTATATTGTATTTGATCAAAATAATTTGTTTTATGCCTTTATTACTTAATATTTTCATTCTAGACTCATAATTACAAATTACACTATGATGTGTCAAGGGCGACCTGATACAAAATATTATAAAAATTAATTTGATACGAATTTGGAGCAAATATGTTTAAGGAAATAAATTATTTAAATACAAGGAGTATTTCTAAATAGAAATCTACCAATATTTTCAAAATAATTGTAAATTTAATACAAAATAAGGAAAAAATAGTAAATTTTGAAGGCAAAACAAATATAAAATATAATAACCCTTACATCGTTGAAAAGAGAAAAAAATATTTATTTTTTTGAGACTAAAATCAGATATGGGTTCCATTTAAAAAAAATATAAGTTTGTGTTATATCTCAAAAATTTACAGATATAAAAATTTATTTCGTACGCCACTGGTTAGTTAATAAAAATATCTATCTTTTATATTTGAAACTTTTTTCTCAATTATTAATAGTTTAGAAGTTATTTGAAAAAGAAAAAATCAACAATATTCAGTTTTTCGTCATTATCTAGTGCCCTATGAGAATTTTTGGAAAAACAAAAGCACATCTGAGATGGCCTTCCAAAGGCACATAAAAAGTTCCATTTAACCGACATCGTATCTCTTACAGTTCTCGAGATCCCAATGGTGGCACCTCTAAATGGGACACACTATATTTACAATTTATTTGCAGAGACATTTCTATTGCCCTCTGCTGGCAACCTCGTTACATGTGCAGAGTAGCTTATAGTGACCTCTGCTGTCAGGTTATTAAAATCTGACTCGTGCGGGACACGAACGCTGTCCCACACGAGCAGCCTTGTGTTGCCAGAAAAATAATAAATATAAATTTATTTTTAATTTATCAAACAGCAATGAGATATTGCAGAAAATATTAACCCTAAAACGTGCTTATTCACTAAAAACTCACCAACGAATTTTTTGACCAAAGACAATACCTTCCTTACCTAAAGGGGACGGAAGGTAAAAATAATACAAATGTCTGAATATGGCTAAATGTAATTAATATACCGGGAGTTTATTTTATCAGTAAACATAGGGTATATCATTGCCATAGTTACGATATGAAAGTTTGACAGCAATGTATTGAAGCGTTTATTTTATGAGTACACATAGGCGTTTAACATGGGAAGCAGTTTTTTGTAAATACAAAGTGTCCCCCAAAAAATCAAGCCATGCTATTGAACATGATAATAGTATATTACATCTTGTACATTATTTAATATTAATTACTTTAATAATATTGCAAAAATTGCAATAAATTACAAAAATTGTCAAATAAATAATTGTTTCAGTTTTTTATTATGAAATATGAAAAGATTTACAAATGTCTCCGTGGCGCAGTGGTCATAACAGTAGCGTCTGAAACTTTTGGTTGGGGTTCGATTCCCCATTGGGGTAATTATTTTATTTTTTTTTTACATAAAAATTGTTGAACTTTTAAAAATCAGTTTATATTTCCATATTACAATCACTTAAAAATAATAATAACATTGTAATAAATAAAGAGAAAATGATTGAGAATAATTGATTACAATAATCAAAATATTGATGCAATAACAATGCATTGTATTTCCTTTAATATTAATAAAAATAACTGAAATATAATAAATTTGTGTAGATATTATGTCTTTACTGTATTTATCAAATAAAATACAACGTTTGCAGAGGTTTTAGAATCTTTATGAAAAGAGTTATTCATAAAGATTCTAAAACCTCTGCAAACGTACCAGTACATGACGTCACACATCTAGTTACTTTTATTCAGTTTTTATTAATGACGTGCATTGGCTGCTTGAATGATTTGTGTATAACCTAATTTTCTGTAAACGAAAGCATATTTGAGCATGTGGGAATGTCAAAACTTCTGAAAAATACAAATGTGCATGTCTCAAATTAAAATTTCCAGGCGAGTTGGAAATTATTCTGACCGTTCCCTTTCAGTCTCCAACCAGTCAGAAAACTTCTGTGTACAGCCAACTAGTATTCAAATTTTGATATTTGTGACTTTGAACGCTTTTATGTAACTGCACATGTTCTGAATTTCTTTTGACGATTTCAAACCGTTTTATGAACAAAGCAATAAATACCTTAATATATCTATTGAATACATATAGGAAACATATTGTAATAATTCTGTTATGGAAGTTTGATAAATACGAAATTAATAATTTAAATTTTTAATGACTATTTAAGGATATTTTTGTAGATTTGGCAGTAGTCCCCAGTTGTGTTTGATGTGGTGTATAATAGTTAGATTTTGTTTTTGTGCAATATGTACATATACCGCACTATCTTTCTTAATATTAAATAAGTATTGTGTTTTGCTCCGATGTAAGTAACAAGTGATTGACTTGACTGAGTAGCAGTTTGGCGTTGTGCAGCTGTAGAGCTTGCCTGTAGCCGGAGCAGAGTGTAACTTGTGTTGTCTGCCACTTTCAGGTCGCTATTAGAGCCCCGCGAACTCCAGGCCGCGCGAGGCCTTAGTATGATCCTCTGCAATCTTACAAGTCTTTACTTTACTGTGTTTTACTTACTAATGGGGAATAATTTCCTCCTAAATGCCGTGCCGCACATTCAATTATTTTTATCATTGTTTAAGAATTGGATTCTTTTTTTAACTTTAACTGTTGAAGGAAATTGTATCCCCGTTTGTAGCATTTCCAATTTTATGTATTACTTAAAACTCATTTGATTTGTGTTGTGTGTATAAATATGAAACTGCCTCATGCAATATTATTTGCGAGAGAATGAGATCACTTTAGACGAGGAGGCAACTATAGTAAAAGAAAAAAAAATCGTGTTTGTTGTGAAAAAATGTTAATAAAAATGTTCCTTAACTGCATTTAAAGTAAATTCTTTACTTTTGTTGTAATTTTGAGCAGTTTATTTACTAAAAAACTATCATAATTTCATTTAAGAATAGGGTAATAAATAATAAAATCTAACCTTTTCTTCACAAATTATTTATTGACACAAAATGTACATTTCGATTGCCAAGCAATCATCATCAGTTGTAGTGTAATAGCCGAGACAGACGACAAAAATTAATGATCATTAACGGTTAGATATAGTATGCGCACGTGAACTTGAGACTATTGACAGATGTCAAAATTGCGTCTATTAACAAATCAGAAAATATTGGATGTAGTAAGCACGTATTACTCATTGTTTTATATTGTACGAATACAATACAATAAGTAGCACGAGCTTACTACATTCAATATTTTCTGGTTTGTTAATAGACACAATTTTGACATCTGTCATCAGCCTCAATCTTAGGTGCGCATACTATATCTAACCGTGAATGATCATTTGTCGTCTGTCTCGGCTATAATACAACTAATGATGATTGCTTGGCAATCGAAATGTACATTTTGTGTCAATAAATAATGTGTGAAGAATAGGTTAGATTTTATTATTTATTAATTTACAACTTCACGCAGCTCCACAGATTCATATTAAGAATAGGGTATTTGACAAATTTTGAAAAAGTGTCTTAAATTGTACATATACACCTAATTATAAATGTAAAATTATTATTATATGTTATTTTAATAGTTAATGCATTTAAAATTGGGTTTTATAATTTTTTGTTTCAAATTTCCCGCTAAAACGCTTTTGTCGCTTATGACGTCATGGTGTAGTAAGCATAAGAAGTTTAGGGCCACTTTTCTCTCTGGTTAAATTTTATCTGATAGTTAAATAAACAATATTACATCGAAATATTGACAGCAGTGATACATTTGTCATTAGACAGTTCATTTAGTTTCAGGGCCGGTTTTTCATTATATGTTTAAAATTTTAACATTTAGTTAAGCAAACAATATTGCATCGTTTTGATGTTAGTAATGATAAATCTGTCATTTGACAGTTCATTTCGTTTCAATTTTGTTTATTTAACTATTAGTTAAAATTTTAACCAAATATTGAAAAACCGGCCCTTAATTTTGTTTATTTAACTGGCAGTTAAAATTTTAACCGGAGATTGTAAAACTGGCCCTTAGTGTTTATCTGTATTTTTGTTTCTAAACACTACTTACAAGTTTTAGAATTAATTTTTTAAAAGAAAATACAGATAAATACTAAAGAACCTCTGTTTTCAAAATATTATTTACTAAACTATCATACCGTGACGTCATTATTTAATAAACTACCATACCGTAACGTCATGAGCGTTTTAGCGGGAAATTTGAAAGAAGCATTGAAAAACCCAATTTTAAATGTATTAACGATTAAAAAAATATATAATAATAATTTTGCACTTGTAATTAGGTTTAGGTATATGTACAATTTTAAATTAATTAGGATAATAATTAAAATTTGTGAAATCAAACTTTATTCATTCTATTGTTTTGATAAGAATTTTATAACATCTTCAAGTTATAGTTATATCAATTAATAGAGATTTTTTTTAATCGTAGTAGTTATCTAATGTTTATATAACCCAGTTAATTGTGGTTACGTCAAATATTAAACCGTGTTCTGCATTCTGGTTATATGCGAGGTTAATATCAATATTTCTTCCTAGTGTTGTTAAATTTGTCTATTGATTAATGACTATTTAGTTTTTTTTCTGTTTTATTTTGTAATGCACAGGTGCGACATAACAGAAGAATTAAAAAAAAAAAAAAAAAAACGCACCGGAAATACAAAAATATCATTTTCACATCCTGAACTTAACAACATGGGTTTTATTTCATGTGGTTTTGAAAATAATATCGACATATTATGAAGTTTTACATAACTCTTTTGAGCATTTCTTGGGCTATACGGTTGTAAAAATTGCACGGGGTAAAATCGGGCGAACACGTGGGTCACGGACTATCACTTCTTACGGAGAAGTGCTCGGGGAACATTTTCCTTGAAAACTCGTGTGGCACCGTTCTGCTGAAACCAGACATTCTCCAAGTCATATTTTTCTAGAGCTGGGCCTAAAAAATTCTGTAACATGCTTACATTTTCGAGCAGTCTATGGTCGTCCACGACCCTTACAGGCTTCTGATCATGTTTCCCTAAACTTTTTTGCCAACAACTTGTTAAATTTTCGGTCCGTAACAGTTTGGCGAGGGGAATTTAGAACCTAAAATTGGACGGCGGGTACAAACCCGTTTTGGCACGGCAAAAGCGTGCTGCTCGTTCGTCCATATATGTTTACGACTGATTTTTTTTTTATAATAAAAACTTCCCATCTATCTGCCCCTATAGACACCATCTCCACCCTTTTACGACCTTCGCTAGATTCACAAGGCCTTATTAAATCTAGGGAAGTTGTTTTTCCGCACCATGTCTAACAAAAATTTATAAACAGTATACTTTTTTATTCGGAGCTGTTACATATAATATAATAATTTAATGGTTATGTTGTAAACGCATTTTGTTCAATATCATACGCTAACCCGGTTGCAGTTTTACTAAATGTACTTAATTAACACAAGACACGCTTACTGGAATACTTCGTCAAGATATAATTTAGCCATACGCTGCCTCAGCACCCACATACTACCTGCAATGTAGGTACTCGTATATGTTGACGACAAACAATGAAATCCGTCATTTATAGGGATTGCCGATAAACAGTATAATAGTCGAAAAACAGCTGACATGCGTGCCTTTTGAGCGTCAGGTTATTGTTGTTATATGTAGAGAAATAAAACAACACTAACGTCAGCTAACGCACAATAGGGGAGTTTGACTATGTGAAATTTGAATGTTTTAGAACTAAATACTGAAAATATATCAAATAAGTACTCTATTAAAAAATATAAAATTAATATTAATTTTATTTTAACCCATTAAGTACCGGTACTAGAAATAGGTTGAAAATTTGTAAAAATATTATTTATTTTAGTTTATTAGCTTCGTTTGATTACAATTATATTGTTTAAAAAAATATATAAATATTGCTTATATTGTTTATTGAAGGCACTATATATAGGACACTGGTACAAAGTGTATACAAAATTATATGAAATGTATATTATTTTTTATTTTGTGTGGTATGGTTCAAAATATTCTACGCAGAGTGTAATATCACATTTGTTGCAGTAAGTTACAGGTCTCTTGGTACATGCTGAGTACTGACATCTTCTTTGTTTGTCTCTTCGTCTTATCCAGTATTTTTGCCATCGTACCTACCATCTAAAACCACACCATATACCATATACATTTTCGGTTATTTCCTTTTTGTCCTAGTTTTAAGTAAGTTGTGGCTACAGATCTTCTAAAATACAAACATGAAAGGGATGAATTTCCATGTACTTTTCTATGTAAGATCCATGCGTTGGTTATGGACATGTCAATCATACGTGTTATTAGAGGCCAGTACCACTTTTTTCTCCTGATTTGTATAGCATACTTGCCAACAAACCAATCATGCTGATCAACTCCCCCCATGTTTTTGTTGTACTTTTTGACAACATTGGGCTGTGGAATTACACTCTTCTCTTTTTTGATTTTACTCCATCTTTGAGCTTTAGCCAGCGGCTCAATAGTGTCGAAATTGGTACCCATTATTACGCATTTATTATCCTTCCACTTAACAATAAGTACCTCGCCGTTTTTGTCAAATCGATAGTCATACGATCCGCGATCTTTTTTAACAAGTTCTTTTAATTTTTGGCATATCGAAGTGTCTCGTTTTGTAAAATTGAGTATACGAGTATATCGTCGTCCATAAATTTTTCAAATATTTCTACAGGTGATAAATTATGTAAATGTTCACTAATATTTTTGATTTTAGTATCTTCGTCCTCAGACTCGACAAATTCTTTGCTGTAATTTGGGTGTTGTTTTCGCGAACATGGGTTTACTTCAGTGAGTCTTTGCACTGGATGTTTGTTTTCAAGTTTTTTTATTTTTAGTTCCAGTATTATTCTCTAAATTACTTCCAATATTAGGCCCCCTAAGCTGGATTTCCAAATTACCTGGTACATCATTTACTTCCACCACACCCATATTTTCATCATCACCTTCGTTATTATCACTTAGAGTATCTGGATTTGGTGGTATAACTACAACATCGATTCTCTCTTCTTTCATCTTCAAACAGAGTTTCTATATCATTTACACTTAACACTTGTTTCGAATCCATTATTCTACAAGTTATGTCCACGCGTTTACAACAAATTCTCAAATAATACAAAATACAGCCAAATTGCACGCGCAGGATCGTACGCCGGAACCCGGCACATAAGTATACAGATTGTACCAGTGATCTAAATATAGTACATCATAAAACAAAGCTATTTTATAGTAATAAGAATTTAAAATATTACTGTATAATTTGTATATTCATAAAAAAGAGCCCTTCTACTATGGTATAAGATATAATATGCAAATCTGTAATTAATATATAAATTACAAATAAATAATATTTCTTAGCCCGCAAAACTCTTGAAAACACGGAATTTTTGAAAATTATTTATAACATTTTGCAAAAAGATTTAACTCATATAAAAAATGCTTTTTGCAGAATAAATGTTTAAATTTATGTTAATAATAAAATTATTGAATTTTTTAAATTCTAAACTGTTAATAAAAAATGATAAATGTCGCGCACTGTATATATGCCAGTGGAACTTAATGGGTTAATATTTAAAATTTTAAATTAAAATTGTAACATAATTCAAAAGAGATGGTTGTTCGCCTTTAAAATCCGGTTATGACATCAGACTTTCGACAGCGCAAAGTGACTAGATTATATGTGCGCAGTGGGATGTATTTCGTAGTGCAAAGTGGACATTCAGGTATATTTTCTTCACTTTGCTATAAAATATATATTTAATTTAAATTTAATTTATTTAAATTTCACAAAAGAATCCTTCCCGCTTCATGATATTTGCCTACAACCACACAACAAAATAATATAATAATACGAATGAAGTTATACTCGCTTCGGAGATACGGTGAGTGAATGGCTGAACGTTACAGTTATCTTTTGTCATTTTCTACACCATGGTAAACAACATATCTATATTCGTTCAACAAAGAACAAATTTCTGGACTTTCTATTTTTTTTTTATCTCTTACTTTGCACTATACTTTGTTTTTTAACCAGGAGGAGTAAATGTGCAGAGTTTTAGCGCTGTCAACCTTTTATGGATTATTTTAGAAAAAAAACTTCAAATAACAGTTGTAGAAAAATTAATTGACGCAAAGTGTATTTGAAGTATTTTTCTCTAAAATAATCCATAAACGATTGACGAGAGTTAAAACACTGCATATTTACTCCTCCTGGTTAAAAAACAGTATAGTATATGGTAGTAAGGTTATTTTACAGCGAACGATTGTTATGTCGAAAATGTGACGTATTTCCTCAGCTATTAGCGCGATATTCAAAATTTAAAAAAAATTTTTTTTTTTCAGCAATGTGGAGTATTTTATAAAAATATGTACCACGTATTTTTTCATGTAGATTAATATACATAATTTTTAAAAATTGTGAAACCCTCCCATTGAGTGTGCTGAAGCCGCGTATGATTAAATTATTTATGTCTTACTAGTATGTTATTGTTTTATAAAAACCTCAACATTAAGTCCGTTATTGAGTAAATAATACCCTAGGGCGTATTAAGTTGCTATGGTAATGTTGACAACAAACTGAGGTTAATAATACTGATACTAACATAAAGTGCAGTTAAGGTTAAGAAGCATTGTGAGTTGTAGTCGTTTATAATCATATTTGTTTCATCACAAATACAAACCAGCATACTTCTTATTCTTATCAATAACATTGCTCGTCCATATTGACAGAAAAATACCATAAGAAATATATTTTTTGTTTGAAAAAATGCTTTGTTTACAGAAACAAAATATTACCTAGAAGTTGTGTTAAAATTTTGTGATTTATTATTTTTGTTTGATAAATTCTAGTCAGACAAAATGTTTATTAAGAATTTCTAGTAAGACATAAAACGTTGAAGGCACCACGGGTGTTAAACGACAATAATGCCTTCGGTCAACGTACTCGCCTCGGGCCAGAGGCCCTCGACAGTACACTGTTGACCTCAGGCATTATTGTCCTTATAACAACCCTTGGTACCTTAATTACT
Source organism: Ophonus ardosiacus (assembly GCA_943142095.1). Lineage (NCBI taxonomy): Eukaryota > Metazoa > Arthropoda > Insecta > Coleoptera > Carabidae > Ophonus > Ophonus ardosiacus. Next base: position 21,303,533 of record OW964839.1, read on the forward strand.
ATTGGGTAACAGCGCAGGTCACGTAATGTATGGCTAAATTATGTCTAGATGGCGTAATTCCAGTAGGCGGTCTTGTGTTAACGTTATAGTTATTACGTAATTAGCCCGATATGAGGCAAATAACGGACGCGACTGAGGTTTATAATCAGTTTAAACATTTAGAAATATTAAATTCTTCTATATCTATGATACTGAACAACTTTTTTGGTTAATTTATAAATTCTCCTAGACAACAGTCCATCAATATGCTGTTATTTCCTAGGAACACCTATCTTTAATTGTAGGCCACTGTTATAAAAAATAACGGCCTAAATTTAAGGTACGAATACATTGGTATCTCGAGAACCGTAAGAGCTACGAGGTTGGTTAAATTAGACAAAAGTTGCCCCATTAGGAGGCTATTTTAATGGTGTTTTGTTATTTGCGAAAAAATGCATAGGTCACTAGATACAGGTGAAAATGTAAATTTCGCGATTTTCTTTTTTTGCTTATAACTTTGTTATATGAAATAATACGAGATTCTGGTTTGCACTTTCTTAAGGCACTTTTGTATGGTGAATTTGCAGAAGTACTCAATTTTTTTTTATATCTAACCATTTATGAGTTACTGATAGCAACTTTTATTTTTCATATGGAGGTCATATTAAGCTATGGCATTTTTAAATAGAGATTTTTTTTACCTTTACAATGATATAAAACAATAATAATTTATTTTTATAATTAAAAGAAAAATTAACAGAAATTGTTATTTATACTAAAATTAAATTGAAAAAAGTAAATCGAAAGCTGCTATGGAAACAACGAACAACGAAAAAGTGCAACAATTGAATTTCTGAATTTTACTTGACAATAGTAGATTACTACGAGTAATAAACGAACTTTGACAACGAATGTAACAACTCAACATATCATATTTTTCCCAACGAGAAAAATTCATTTTTATTACTCGTAATAATCTACTATTGTCAAGTAAAATTCCGAAATTCAATTGTTGCACTTTTTTGTTGTTTGTTGTTTCCATAGCAGTCTTCGATTTACTTTTTTCAATTTAATTTTGGTATAAACAACAATTTTTATTAATTTTTCTGTTAATTATAAAAATAAATTATTATTGTTTTATATCACTGTAAAGCTAAAAAAAATCTCTATTTAAAAATGCCATAGCTTAATATGACCTCCATATGAAAAATAAAAGTTGCTATCAGTAACTCGTAAATGGTTAGATATAAAAAAATTTGAGTACTTCTGCAAATTCACCATACAAAAGTGCCTTAAGAAAGTGCAAACCAGAATCTCGTATTATTTCATATAACAAAGTTATAAGCAAAAAAAGAAAATCGCTAAATTTACATTTTCACCTGTATCTAGTGACCTATGCATTTTTTCGCAAATAACAAAACACCATTAAAATAGCCTCCTAATGGGGCAACTTTTGTCTAATTTAACCAACCTCGTAGCTCTTATGGTTCTCGAGATACCAATGTATTCGTACCTTAAATGGGACACCCTGTATATATATATATATATATATATATATATATATATATATATTTTTAAACTATAGACAGCACTAGACGAAGTCACATCATTTACACCGCTAGAAGTTACCAAAAAAAGTCACTAGATTTAATTGGCGGGGGAATTGAAATGTTAAAATGAAGGTCACGTCAGCATTTATACTTTCCAGGTTATATTTTCATTAACCAAAACTATTATAGATAATCTACTTAATTTATTCATATAAAATCATAAATACATAACTTTTAATTATAAATTAATTAATTGCATGTAATTCCTTGATGAAAAATTTATACATTATAACTGTTTTTATTCGTGAAATATCACAAAAAGAGAAATGAAACAAAAACACGTGCAAATTCAACAAGTGATTTGACAACTACTGAGAGTTTGACGTTTCAATTACGTTTAAAGGTTAACTTGAAATTTCGTATGGTTAAATGCGGCTTCACGAAATAGCGCAGCAGCCAATCACAGGCTTTGATTTTCTCACTAGAATTTCTAGTTACTGTCTATAGTTTAAAAACAGAGTATAGTATTTGACAATTTTAACATTTATTCAAAATATAGACTTTCGAATTGATATTTGTTTCCCCTCATTTTAAAATGTTGCCGAAAGTAATTAATGAACTTCAAATGCAGGTATAAAAAATTAAGTCTAATGGTAATATATTTTTTATTACAAATACGATTTTTCCCCTATATTTGATGACATTAGGGTAAAACACGTTCGCCTCCCGGTTTTGAAATATAGATGAATAATGAATAATTTTATATTAGCGGACAAGGTTAGACGATTCGTTTTGATGAATTTTACTGCCGATTTTTGCTTGAAATTTATAATTTTTTATAAAGTTTTGCCTAATGAGCGAAAATCCGGCTGTGACAAATTTTAAACACATTGATTTGTAAATAATAAAATAATTGTATTACGAACAAATTCTGTAGAAAGAAAGCCATTAGTTTTGTTTTGTTATTTGCGACAATTGTGAATTGGAAATAGTTTTAGTTTTTGTTGGTTGCTGAGGCAGTTTCAGTTGAACACCGATAACAGCCGATGTGCTTGTTTCGGTTTGTACACACCTTGATGTTGTGTTGGAAGTTTTGTTTGATATTAAACAACAAATAAACATTAGGTAAATTCTAATATCGTTTTCGTTTGTTCAATAAGGAATAGGACCACGCAAGGTGGGCTGAAGTTTTAGAAATTTGAATTTAGAAGTTTCACAATACATTTCTTCAGATGAAGAATTTGCTTATCTGAACTTGTCAGTCAGAAGAGTCAGAATTGATCTTCTTCGTGAAGACCGTGTAAATGAATGAAATGAAATTGTTGCAAGTTGTCGAAGAAGCACAACCAGCAAGTTTAGAAGATTCCCATCTTCTTCTTGTTGTGTTCGGTTTGATCCCGTATTGGTATCAAAATTTTACAGAATACAGAAGCCCACTTCTACAGCTCCTTGTCTGCACCGCTTCAACTTTGATTAAACTTTTTTTTTTATTATAATATGGTTTGTTAATCTCGCTAAATGCTATCAATTATATCTCTTCCAGAACGAAAAGTTTAAGCGAGTTGAATCCTTGCAGACAAAACTACAAGTCAAATGTTTGCAGATAATGATTTGTCAACAAGAGTAAATACACTCATGGTATTGTAAAAATGCGAAAAATCATTTTTAACCTACAAAACTCTTTCCAAATCCCGGTCTCCCATCCGATCCTTGTGCTTCCTAGACTATTTTGAATGCTGCATGCATGTCTGAGCGAATGAATTGTGTTTGTATATGTTAGATATATTTCGTCCAGGTTTCACAAAGGTAATAATAAGTATTCAAATTATGTCGCTACTAGAATCTAATAAGTAGTATATTAAAGATAAGACATTCTTTCATATTGATAATCACATAAAATGTCAAAAAATGATATTAAACTGTTTTTTTTTTCAACTTCAAATAAGGGAACTTACGGTTGACCAATTACAGTGGAACCTCTATAACTCGAAACTCAAAGGACCGCGAAATTACTTAGATTTCAAGTTAGAGAAAAAGCATACTTATTGCAAACAAGTTTAATTTATTAAAAAAATACGTAATTCTAAAACATTTTTAAACATTCTTTAAAACAAAAAATGGATTGTTGAACAAAATAGTATATTAAAGACAAGTTTAATAAGACATGTTTTTTTCGCACGCATCAAAATTTAGAAAATGAGCCTTGGCGAAAGTGAGCTAAGATAATGTTTATTCGTGAGAAGAAAATTTAGCTCACGAGCCCGTAAGGGCGAATGAGTTAATTTCTTCGAGTGAATAAACATTCTTAGCTCACGTGGTTTGCACAATATTTTATTCAATTTTGACGAAATAATAATAAAAACCATTATAATATTTAATTTTGACAAAATAAAAAACTGATCAGTTAATAGGCTGAGCATGTCATTTGTGCCGTTAAAAATAACGACAATGGCTGATAATGTCTGATAAATACTATGGTGAGTGTTATTTTCGTGCCTGATGTTATTTTAAATGCATTATTTGTTGCAGAGTGAGTTAAAATTTTGTGAGAGTGATTTAAAAATAATTAATTCACTTGTGAATAAATGTTACTTTAGTTGTTGCTATGGAGTTAATAATGACAGTTTAAAACGTCAAAATTGAATAAAATATTTTTAAAAAACTGCTAATATTAAACCGAGTTAATTTAGGGAAATTTGTAAGTGAAATGTTATAGTTGGTGGAACTGAATTGACCACATTCAATTATTATTTAAAGGTTAATGTCCTTTCATATTTACGAACAAATGGGGGATTACGGCTCAATCGAATTAAAGAAAAATAGTAAAAAAAATACGAATGTATATGCTGAATAACGAATATTAATAAAAAAAAATGAAATGGTATAATTGAGATATTTCGGAAATAAAGGGTTTTTTGTTATAGCGCTTCGACACTAATATGAAAATATTTTGATTGGCGACCGAGAAACCGCCTATACATGCATAACAAATAGTGTGTTAGGAGGTGGGGATTACTACCAATGGAAGTTAAGAAATTCAAATTCGAAAGGAGGGGCTAACATTCCTATACTGCAGTTTCCAAACAGTTTTTATTTTAACATAAATTTCTTGCATTAAACTTAATAATTTAAATACACCTGTAATTATAAAGTATGTAGACTTATACAGTGTTATAATATTCATTTATTTTATGTAAATATAACTTAAAATAGCATATATTTCAAGAACATTTAAGTCCATGATGAAAACAGTTTAATATAAAAACACATAAATGTGACGTCACGTCAATCTTTTCAAAATTCGGGAGACCATAACTCGCTTATTAATAGGAATTTTTTCACCGGATTTTCATCAATAGCCTTAGTTTTCCTAATATTTTCAGATGAAATTATAAAAAAAAGGTGTAATCCCCCATTGAAGTGAATTGAAAATTGAAAAATTAAAAAAAAATGTAAAAAATTTAAGTGAATTTAATGTAATCATGGAAGATGAAATACATTGCACTCCGCCTGAGCTATGTCATATAGCTCAGACCACTAACATAATCTACTTCCTAAAAAATCAATTATCTAAAAATAAATTTAAAAAAAGGGTTAAGTAAATGTCATCTAGTACCAGCCTTCTAAAACAAAAAATTGCGTATCGAAATGACTTCATTATGAATGCAAAATCTAAGTTATTTTTTAAAATAATCACTTATTAATGACTGATCATCATAAATCTAGTATAACAGTATTCTAGGGACCCTAAAACGTGCTTATTCATTAAATATTCACCACCGAGTTTTTTGACCAAAGACATCTTCTTTATCTAATGGTGATGGAAGGTAAAAACAGAGTAGATTAATGGAAATTTCTATGTGTAATGTAGTTGGATAATATTGATTGATATGTACTTACATAATTATTTGAAATTTGAAAGTTCATATCAATTCAGGTTTATGAAGTTTGAAAATTTAAATAAATGCCATTTAGTACCAACCTTCTAAAACAAAAAAGCGTTTCGAAATAAAGGCTCTTTCGTTACAATTGGGTTTCGTAATGACTTCATCATGAATGTAAAATATAAAAATTAAATTATTCTTTCCCAATTAAAATCAGTTAATATACCATGGTACTCCAAAAAAGTAACAGCAAATCAATATTTATACAATTTAGTTCAAATTCCGTACCAATAAATTATTGATAAATCTCGTAAGTCAACACTAGACACAAAATGCTAAAATACACGCCAATGTATAGGAACTATGTTGACAGTTCCAAATTATTTCTTGAATAGAGTTTCGACATATGTCGCCTTATGAACAAATTCTATAACCTGTGTAGTAAAAAGATACTACTATCATATTTTATTGCGCATTGTCATTCTTTTGTGAAGAATACTATATTTCTATGTATTTATATATATCTTGGAAACCTACAAAACACTTCAATAGCCATTTGTGTACTAAGAGCGCAAAATGGTACATTATCTATTGAGAGGCATTCTCCTGAACTCGACAATGTACATTTGCGCTCGAGACATCCACAAGATTTTTTCTACAATCACAACAAATTGCATTATACCATTTTATCCATTGAGAAACTTTAAATACCTGCAATGATCTTTTTTTGAAATAGTCAATTTGTTCCTACTTTTTGTTTCGCCATCTTACAATGAGAGATATTTTAAACTTTCGATTATTATTTTTATGAAATTTGGACGAAATATACACGAATTTTATGTTACTACAGATCTCGATTTATTTGTAAAATTGTTGTTATTTGTAACCTTGGTAAGTGGTAAGTAATTGAAGTTTTACAATTGAAAGGATTTCAGAACAATGAATGATGTTTCGCCAAAGCTGGATTGAAGAAAAGAAGATTCAAATATTAATCAATACATTTCATCTTAATTAATGTGTTTCAATGATTTTCATAAAAATTATAATATGTATAAAATATTAAAATATAATTCTATGAATTACATGTACATGTTTGTTTTATTATTTTATTTTCAGGAATTGGCGGAAGGTAATGTGCTGTCACATCAGATTTTTTATTTAATTATTGAGGTACGAATTTTTAAGTACATATAAGATAATAGATATTTACACACCAATTGAGCTAAGGTAATGTTTATTCATGAGAAGAAAGTTTAATTTCTTTGAGTGAATAAACATTCTTAGTTCACATGGTTTGTACAATATTTTATTCAATTTTGACGTTTTAAACTGTCATTATTAACTCCATAGCAACAATTATAAGTAACACTTTTTTCACAAGTGAATTAAAATTTTTTAAATCACTCTCACATTTTTTTTTAATTCACTCTGCAACAAATAATGCATTTAAAATAACATCAGGCACGAAACTAACACTTACCATAGCATTTATCAGACATTATCAGCCATTTTCATTATTTTTCACGGCACAAATGACAGACAATAAAGCTTTTTAAATAGATGACTTGACATCTATCATCGACGATTGTCATGTACAGTCTACTAACTGATTAGTTTTTTGTTCTGTCAAAATTAAATATTATAATGGTTTTTATTACTATTTCGTCAAAATTGAATAATAGTTATTTACGATATAAGTGGGGTATAGACATTATTAACGTACGTATTGTGAATTACCCTACGAGCCCGTAGGGCGAGTTAGGGTAATCACATAGTGCGTTAATAATGTAGTACTCCACGAATATCGTACAAAGTTTTATATATCACCGTTAAAATTATTTCAAAATAGCATCATTTTGATAAAAAAATAAATTAATCAAGATGACGATAGGATCTATTTTGTTTGAAAATCACAGAAAAGCGTTAGTAGTCTATGATCGTGTCTCAGTTACCGAATAACAACAAACTGTTATTCTAAATAAATTTTTCTGATGTCAAACCGTTTTGTTGTGATTTTCTTCGAAAATGAGTTTGCCAGGCTGTTCTTCTGAAGAAAAAACGTCCGATGTGCCCGTAAGTATTGAGGAAGAAGCAAATAATGTAATATCCGGACTTGTCCCATCAAAATCTGGAGCCAAATATGAATTGGCATTTAAAAAATATGAGCAGTGGTGCATTTTGAAAAACATAGAGAACATTACCAGCGAAAAGGCATTACTAGTATATTTTAAAGAACTAAGTAACAGCCAGAAGCCCTCATCCCTTTGGTGTTACTACTCGATGCTGAAGACGGAAATATCGATCAAGAAGCGCATTGATATAAAAAAATATGTCAATCTCACAGCTTTGCTGAAAAATATAGCAAAAGGTTATAAACCTAAAAAGTCTAAAGTTCTAAACAGAGAAGATACTGTTAGATTCCTGCAGACAGCAGGGAACGAGAAATATTTATGCATGAAGGTTAGTCATATACAAGGTAATCATGTATTTTATTGGTTGTAACGTATAATAATTTTCAGGTTGTTTTGATTTTTGGTTTGGCGGGTGGATGCAGAAGAGAGGAGCTTACATTTCTGAGGATAAGCAACGTCATAGATGAAGGATTATGTTTTAGAGTCGTAATTCCGGATACCAAAACTAATACAAGTAGAGAATTTTTTATAACGGTTGGAAATATTGATGATATTAATCTAGTTCAGACTGTCAGAAATTACGTGAAACTTCGTCCTAAAATTTGCTCCAATGATCGTTTTTTTCTGGCATACAGAAATGGTCGATGCACGAATCAACCTATTGGGATAAATACAATAGGAAGCATGCCGAAAATAATTGCAGAGTTTTTGGGGTTGCCTGATGCAAAGGAATTTACTGGTCATTGTTTCCGGCGCACCTCCACTACAATGTTGGCAAATGCAGGAGCAGATCTCCGCGACATAAAAAGGCACGGTGGATGGCGTTCTGATTCCGTTGCGGAAGGCTATATACAGACTTCCGCTGAGAATAAGAAGAAAATCGCTGTCCAAATTTTGGGGAAGAATGGAGCAGTTTCATCCGAAAAATCTGATGCCACCGTCTCGGTTACTAATTCTAGTTGTACAAGCACACAAGTAAAAACGGCCAGTGTTAACGAAGGTGTTAATTTATATAACTGTTCAAATTGTGTTATTAATATTTATAAACAATAAATAATTATCTTTTCTTGGATTTGTGAGTTGTCAATTTCATTACCGCACTAGTGTGGTAATAATTTCATTAAAGCACTCATTGGGCTAACAAGTCCATTACATAACTAAAATGAGTGGGATATGGTATAACTTATCCCACGGTGATATATAAAATATTGTACAAACCACGTGAGCTAAGAATGTTTATTCACTCGAAGAAATTAACTAAACTTTCTTCTCATGGATAAATATTACCTTAGCTCATTCGGTGTGTAAATATCTATTATTTAATTTTGACGAAATAATAAAAAACCATTATATTTAATTTTGACAAAATAAAAAACTAATCAGTTAGTAGGTTGTGCATAACAATCGTCGATGATAGACTTCAAATCATCTATTTAGAAAGCATTATTGTCTGTCATTTGTGCCGTAAAAAATAATTAAAATAGCTGATAATGTCTGATAGATACTATGGTGAGTGTTATTTTCGTGCCTGATGTTATTTTAAATGCATTATTTGTTGCAGAGTGAGTTAAAAAAAAATTAATTCACTTGTGAATAAAATATTACTTATAGTTGTTGCTATGGAGTTAATAACGACTGTTTAAAACGTCAAAATTTAATAAAAAAAATTAATACAAGTATTATAAACACCTATACTTCATTCTATTGATCTTAAAGTCAATATCAAACTTAAAAGTTTTGGATTATATTTTAATATAGTTTTTCATTAAAAATTGTTATGGGATTCAAGTGAAGTACCATTTCCGATTATCCAATTGTACCCTAAATCTAATGAATGCAACATGCATACGGAAAATAGTAATTTTTAGAGTTATCATGGACTCCAAATGCGTCACTTGCAGACAGACATCACAGTAAAAATCTAATGTGGCCAGCACATGACCTCCCGCGAATACTATACTTCATTTCACGTAAGAAAATAGTAGATGACGCTTGAGAGCCGACCGTTTTTACATGCATTAAATATAGCTACTTATTTTAAATGGCACAAAAGTGACCCCTGTGGTGCACTCTCCACGCCAGTAATGAGTGCCCGTGAGGTTTGAAATTATTAAAATTCATGAAAACAAACTTTGTCAATAATAAAAATATTTTTATCTGTAAAATGTATGAGACCTGAATATCAAAAATCACAACAAAACATGGTTAAATATTACTTAATTCTGTCGATTTTATTTGATAATTGACAGTTAACAATTGATTTTTTTTTTGCTTTTGTGAACTAGGTTAGCTTTTTCTGACCAATCAAAGGGCACAATTTATATCCCTACCTAACACAACGCTATTTTCTTACGTGAAATGAAGTATATGTTTAAAAGGCTAGGTATGCAAAGTCCTAATATTCATTCATCAACATGTTCAATTCTCACTTCGTTCAGTTTCATAACGTTCAAATCTACAAAACGTATATTTGGCAACATGTGCATCGTCCTAATGGTCATTATTGCCATGTTCAATTCTCGCATCGCTCAATTTCATAATGTTCAAATCTACAAAACGCTCATCTACGAAGTTGGCGCGAATCAAAACGTTTATTTCTCGCGCGCTTCCAAATTTAAACAGTACAGTCTAAAGAACAAAGTGCAAAGAAAAATGTTACTCAGTACAAATACGTTAATACTTCTTGAGAATATTAATAGATGTCGCAAACATTGTGGAAATGTCAAAAAAATTAAATAAATTTATATACTGTTAATAATTTTATAAATGTATGGATCTTTATATACAGAAAAATTTAAAAATATATTTTGTCAATACAGGATACTGTGGCAATTGAAAAGTTTCTATAAAAAGCATTCTAACTATTTAATAAGTAATATTACTACTATTAAATGATTCTAATCATGATTTTATTGCCAAGGAAAAATGATGTTTGTGTTGTTAATTTAATACGAAGAGAATGTACTGCTATATAAATTATTTAAAGGTAAAAATACAAATACACTTGTCGTAACTTTTAAAATACAATTAACATTTTAATTAGTATTTTTTTTATTGTTACAGTGACAACATTTTTACATTTCTTATTACAGATAATTTCAAAATATGTAAATTGACACGATAATTGAATTATTCTTATATAAAATAATATATACTAGAAGGAAATCACAATTTAATATCAACTAATATAATTTTGGAATAAAACAAGAGTTCAAGCAATGTAAAAACAGATATACTGGAAAAAGCGAAGAGAAATAAATTGATCAAGTCAAACGGCTTTGTTACTTTAAACCATATTCTCTGTGGTACTATTATTCCATGTTAAAACAGGATGGTAGTATGGCCGGTGATTAGCAGTGGTTTAGCGCTGTCAATCGTTTCTGATTTATTTTAGAGAAAAATACTTCAAATAAAATTTGCGTACAATTAATTTGTCTATAACTGTTATTTGAAGTATTTTTCTCTAGAATAATCCATAAACGAATGATAGCGCTAAAACACTGCCAATCATCCTTAATTACTTGCTCATGCTAGCACCTAAATTTTTTTAACAAAATCATTGACAGAAAATATACGAATTCAGTTGTAGGTATTATTAAAAAGAAATTTATAAATACTTTTACTGAGTAGTTTTTTTAATTTTATTGTTAAGCTACTCGACAAGACGGATGTCCCAATAATGGAGTGGCACAAGTTCAGAACAAAGAATAAAACAACATTTTTGAAGCAAGCAGATAATGAGTTGGACGATGGAGATAAATAATACGCAGGATTTATTTTATAACATCGCTTATTATATATTTTCCGATAGAAGCCCTAAAGAAGCTCCAAATGGGGGGCGTAGACTTTAGTAAATATGTTACTGCACTGCAGTCTTGTGTATTATTTATCTCCACTTATTGTTATGTTTAGATTTTAACTTTTATTTTTACAATGCAATCTGATAGAATGTATTTTGAAATACAGATAACTCTCTATTTATGAATTATTTATTTTGTTTATGGCAATATAGTCATCACAAAAATCAAATGCAAGTATAAAATAATTTGTTGGGCGAGGTCGCAGATGAAATTGGTGCTTGTTGCGAATGCAATGGGATCCTGTACTGAGGTCCGTGCTACTCTGGAAGAGACTGACTTGGCCGAGGTGGTGGAAGGCGACGCTAAAGATGTATTACTGTCTTGTATACCCCATTCTGGATCGTCAGAAGATACTAGTGAAACTGTTGCGATGCTACTCCTGTGAGCATTGTGACGACATAGTGACCAGGAGACCCTCACGGATGTCTGATCGCCAACTTGTTCTAGGTCATTTAGCGTTACCCAGGCTACACTACGAAGAGACAACTCTACATATAACCCAATTTATGAATACATGACATTGATGAAGGTGATTCTAACAAGATAATGTATTATGTAAATTTATTTTAAGGTTTCGCCACTGAATGCAGAGGAAAAGATAGCATATTTATACCTTATCAAAGATGAAGGTAGTTGTTAACATTAAAATTTACTATGAAATGGGCCAAAGCGTTTTTTTTTAAATACGAAGGAACATAAGTGGATGTAATATCATTAACTCCAAATATCAGAATGTTTATAATAAAAAAAGTTTTCTCATGTAAGTTTCTTTCACTTTTTCCTATATTTTACTTTATAGCCCAGCGTGCAAAAAAAAAAAAATTTAAAAAAACATGAATATGGTAATTTATACAGGGTGTTATGTATGCAAGTGATCAACGCTTAACCCATGGTAGAACTGACCCCAAAGATAGTAATTCTGACAATAATTTTTGTTTAACATACTTTTTACAAGAACTAGATGCCTTTAAAACTGACCAATCACGTCATAGTTCAAAACTTTATAGAAAAGTAAGAATCAATATGTTCTCTGGAAAAAATATTGATTGTCAATCTGACGTTAAATGTTTTTTTGCATAGACGTACAATTTATATTCTGTTTTTTTAATATTCTCAAAATACCATTTAATTCACTTGTGAAAAAAGTGTTACTTATAATTGTTGCTATGGAGTTAATAATGACAGTTTAAAACGTCAAAATTGAATAAATATATTTAAATTTTACGAAAAGTTACTTTAACTAATTTGGAACCCCGCGTTATAAACAACTCCACGTACACATTCATAATTATTCGTTACAAGCATATAAAATGCAGATAGAAGGAGAAAGTACACGGCTTGGGTTTACTAACTCATCATCCCCAAACCTGCTAAGTAAATTGAGATCTGGCTACTCGACACCGTGCAAGTAGTTGGTCCCGCTGACAGTTCTTTAATAATAAATTTAGGATTGTAACTAGCGTAAACTCGGCTACGCCGAGTATACCCTAGGGCTCCGCCGATAGTGTTTTATAATAGTTTTACGTACGTCCAATCCGTCTAGGAACAATTTAAACGCAAAGTGCTAACGCTAAGAGTCTTTCAAAATATTTTTTTCTCGCCCACCCAAACAGCCCACGCAAACTGCCCACCCAAACTGCTCACGCAACCTGCCCACGCAACCTGCCCACCCAAAATGCCAACCCAAAATGCCAACCCAAACTGCCGCACGCAACCTGCCCATCCAATCTGCCCAAGCAATTTGCCCAAGCAATTTGCCCACGCAACCTGCCCACTTAATCTGCCCACTCAACTTGCCCACCCAACATGCCTCCCTAAACTGATTTTGACATTTCTGCATGGAAGCCCTCGGCGATACCTCCCATTTGATAAAAAACACGACATGGTTCTGACAACTTTAAGCAAAAAACAAAAGCCGGTCGAGCTGTCAAATTTTTTACATTTCTGCAAAGACAGCCCTCAACGATACCTCTCGTTTCATTCCAAACACGACATGATTCTGACAAGTTTATGCAAAAAACAAAATCTGATCGAGCTGTCAAATTTTTGACATTTCTGTAAGGCAGCCCTTGACGATATCTCTCATTTGATATCAAACACGACATGATTCTGACAACTTTCTGTAAAAAGTAAAAGCCTACCGAGCTGTCAAATTTTTGACATTACTGCATGGCAGCCCTTGACGTTACCTATCATTTGATACCAAACACGACATGGTTCTGACAACTTTAAACAAAAAAAAAGCCGATCAAGCTGTTAAATTTTTGACATTTCTGCATGGCAGCCCTCGACGATGCCTCTCATTTGATACCAAACACGACATGGTTCTGACAACTTTAAGCAAAAAACAAAAGCCAATCGAACTGTCAAATTTTTGACATTTCTGCAAGACAGCCCTTGACGTTACCTTTCATTTGATACCAAACACAACATGATTCTAACAACTTTAAGCAAAAAACAAAAGCCGATCGAGCTATCAAATATTTGACATTTCTGCATGACAGCCCTTGACGATACCTCTCATTTGATACCAAAATCGACATGATTCTAACAACTTTAAAGCAAAAAAACAAAAGCCGATGGAGCTGTCAAATTTTTGACATTTCTGCATAGCAGCCCTTGACGAACCCTCTCATTTGATACCAAACACGACATAGTTCTAACAACTTTATGCAAAAAACAAAAGCCAAGCGAGCTGTCAAATTTTTGACATTTCTGCATGACAGCCCTTGACGTTACCTTTCATTTGATACCAAACACATAATTCTGACAACTTTATGCAAAAAACAAAAGCCGATCGAGCTTTCAAAATTTTGACATTTCTGCATGGCAGCCCTTGACGAACCCTCTCATTTGATACCAAACACGACATGGTTCTGACAACTTTAAGCAAAAAACAAAAGCCGATCGAGCTGTCAATTTTTTAACATTTCTGCATGACAGCCCTTGACGGTACCTTTCATTTGATACCAAACACGACATGTTTCTGACAACTTTAAGCAAAAAACAAAAGCCGATCGAGCTGTCAAATTTTTGACATTTCTGCATTTCACCCCTTGACGAACCCTCTCATTTGATACCAAACACGACATGGTTCTGACAACTTTAAGCAAAAAACAAAAGCCGATCGAGCTGACAAATTTTTGACATTTCTGCATTTCACCCCTTGACAAACCCTCTCATTTGATACCAAACACGACATGGTTCTGACAACTTTAAGCAAAAAACAAAAGCCGATCGAGCTGTCAAATTCTTGACATTGGAATATTTGTTTTTTACTTAGTTATTTATGGGATGTTTAGCAACACTTTGGAAATGTACATGAATCACGGACATGAACCTCCAAAAATTTTAATTTTTAAATATAATGTTTTAGGCCTTTTAAACTACTATGGAATAACCGCCCATTGCCATAATGTATGTTTATTAATTTAACTTCTTTCAAAATGGCCTTATTTTATAAATAATTCCATTTAAATGTTCTGATTGACATGTCAAAGAAACGTTCTTCGTCTTAAATTTTTCAAAGAAGACTAAATTTTTGATTTCAAATTGTTTCAAAAAGCCAAAATACGACCTTTAAAAATTTTTTACACAAAAACTATGCACCGTATAGAAAATTGACCTATTACCAGGAAATCAAGTTGAGTTATTCTCTACACCTTGGAAAAATTTTCATTAAAATCGCTCTTACCGTTTAGTCTGTACAGGCGAATAAAATTTCCCCGATCGTCTTGATGAATTCAATATAGAAATATATATAGATAGTGAATCTACCCGTTTAGAATAAAAGATTAAAAATATAAAAGTTTTTAGGATTATATTCCTTACTTTTAGTCCGGCCGAAGATGGAGTACGGTATCATATGATCTCAAATGCCATCTTTTTATTGATAGCTGCACAAAATACCTATGGTTCCGGCAATTGATCCTGAAATAAGCATTCAAATTAGTAATGTTCTACTCAGTTCTTTCGAATTTAGGCGTGTATATTACAGATACAAAGAAATGTTATTCATTTTACATAATGCAATTATTGATTGTCCATATGTTTTACTACTGTCATTTCGCGTGCCCAGACGATTTCTTGGAACAATGTATTAGTTAAGTTATCCTCAGCCAAAATACAAATAATCTCAACAATACTATACTGCACTACTCCTTGTATTCTTCCTTATTAATGTATTTGTTTTTCTTTCCTTACCCTGGTAACTGAATTATGTCTCTTCTGGGTAAATAAACAAGCTCTAAAAGCCACCTTCCAGTTGTTTCACACTTCAGAACGAATGGTGATTGTTATATAGTGAAAATAACGTCAATGTGAAAATTATTATGCATATCACAAATCACTCCACGACGAGAACAAACAAGATAACAAGAATAAAGTAATTTTGTTAACCTTGCAAAGCACATTTGGAACAACGTGTCATATTGACAGCTAGGCAGGCATGCCAACATAAGCTATAAAAAATGTTATAATGTTACTACATTCAAAATTTCATTTTACGTTACGATTCGAATAAGAGAATACGATGCCTAATGTAATAAACCACACGAAATCATAAAATAATGGTATATGCAGTTGCAGGAGTTGCAGTATGACCATCTATAATTGCAGAAGTATTTCGAAGTTGATTTAAATATTTTTCGATTTCATGATTTATTTTCCTCTGTATCTCAAGCCATATTTCAAGATATTTCACACTTCTGGCGACAGATTAACAACATGAAATCGTATATTATAAAAATTTTAATGGAAAGTTGTAATGTTTTTAGGTTATGCGTTATGTACACATTTTTATGGTCAAAAGCCATTTTTGCCTCTAGATGCGAAATATGGACATTATTCCCATAGTTTTTATTATTTTGACAAGTAATGACAATCATTCACTGGATTTCGGAGATTAAAAAATGCTACACCGGGAGTATAATTTATTCTTGAGGTTCTTTTGTGATGTGAACCACAGATTTGTTGAAAGCAATTAACTGTCAATAAAATTATTTTGTAAGCTACTAAATTATACCTATATTTTTGGAAAAATCATGCATGTAAATTTTAAGCGAAGATTAAATTGTAAAACTGGCCATTAGTATTTTAAACTTTCATAAATTTCAATATGTATATAGTAATTTTGAATATATGAACATAAGATGCAGTTCTCTAATAATTAAATCTTTTAATTAATTTTTTTTTTTTTTTCGTAAAACTTACCTGCGTCACAGTATTTTAGCACTACAACTACAAAATATTATGACAAAAATGCAAGAAAAGGAGAAAAACTAAACTGCAATATAAAGAAGACTCTAAATTTAGATCAGGGGTTCCAATCTTTATAAGATTGTGAGCACCGTCTATAGATTATAATAATACCAGAAATATTAACTTTCCACTACCTAGTATGTGAGAGATGTGCGCTGGAGGATGATCCGTATAGGGAAACTACTTCTCCAAAGTGCCACGGACTAATTACTCCATATTTAATTTACCTCCCGCTTCCCTTGGCAATGGTGGTATAGGAATCGTGTTACAAATCGCAATTTTGGTAAATGACCACGTTTCAAGATCCAAAAAATCAAATTTTAACATTTTCACGATGAAGTCTATGTGTATGCATATGTATGTGGATCCTCTATATCCTGTAACTCAAATACTTTCATTCTGAAAATTTTGAAACCGTGTATTCTTGCTCTGTTTTAATATGGAATGATGTGATTAGATTTTGGTGTAAATCAAATAACCGAACGTGGCACTTACCTTGAAGCTCAAAACATTTTTTATTTGAAAAATACATGTAAATTACATTTTTCACAATTTATGTCATTAAAACAATGAAAGATTATTAATTTTTCTACAGATATGCATTAATACCTTTTCCATATATTTTATGAATAAATTTATAAGATGAGTTATTTTATAAATCCCGGAGCCTTTGCTTTAAAAATAAACAAAAACATATCTCTTTGGCCACGCAGTTTAAATCTCCAATTAATATTACCGAATGCGGTTTATGAAAAGTTTGGTATAATTCGTGAACTGCGACAACCGCGCTCAAAGCACGATTCGTGCGGTATTCCATAAACATAAACTGTGACCAGTAGTAGGATCGCACCCGTGCCGTTTTCTATTTAGAAAAGTAGCGACTCTTTGCTGGGGAAACGATATTTGAACAGAATAAACTACAAGTCCACATCGCGCTATGAAAAAACGGTAGTACTTAATGTGTTATGTTATTCACTCCTGAAGAGGTTCTCCAAGTATTCATATTTTTTTTTCGCAACTTTACGTCAAAAAACTATAGAAACTAAAGAAAAAAAATAAGTTTTTCCATGGTGCGATGCCGACTTGTACTTTACTTTGTACAAATATCGTTTCCCCAGAAACGAGTAGCCCCTTTTCTAGATAGAAATATGGCGCGATCCTACTATAAAAGTCTTTCGAAAATTAAATTCAAGAAGCGCAACCTTACAGGTACAGCGAACCGTAACCGCGGTAAAGATGGTTTCATTTCCGAACATATCTGTATAAATTTAGTATAAGTCTGTGAAGGTAACCTTATAAATATCAGTATCACATTGTTAATACATTAATCATTTCAAATTAAGAATGGTAGTATTTTAAGAAGAAAATATTATAATATGAATTTATAAAATATCCAACCAATAAATAACACTATCATAAAATAAAATTGAATTAGTATCGGTAAGATTCTGGAAAAGAACATACCGATAATACATTACAAATTGGATCAATAGTTATATGCATATGCAAAGGAACTTAATGCAGTTGCCAGCATTAGTAAATACGTAGGTATGTTTTAAGTTCAAAAAATTAAACAGTGGAAGATATAGCGCTGGGCATATCAGATTTTATTAATAATGTTTATGTATGCTTTTGATACGAAATATATACCAAGAAGTATAAGCAACTTAACTAGTTTTAGGTCGCTAAAATATTGTAATGAAATAATAGCAATACTGTTTGTTCCGGTTCGTACAACAAAATTTGAATGGGATAAAGGACATCAGGAACTACTATACTCACGAGTGGTTTTTTAATCGCATACAAGTGGAAATATGCTTGCGTATTTCGTAAAATTATATACATATAGCTGATAATTCCATTGTTTATTTTTTCAAAGAAAGATAGCACCATGGTTTTCTTCAATTTATCAAATTCTTTCCATTCAATTTTTTTCGTATTCATATTCATTTAAACATGCTTCTACGACATAAGGTAAATGATAACATGATAAGTTTCATAATTGTTAAAAGTGTATTCATGTATCATATTTTCAATGAAGACATATAATTAATACTCAAATCCTTAGTTTCAGTTCTTTCGTACCAACGTTAAAGAGATTAGCTATTTTTACATGCTTGAAGTCTTGTTTTATTTCAAAATTATATGTATTAGTTGATATTAAACTGTGTGTAGACATATAATTAATACTCAAATCCTCAGTTTCAGTTCTTTCGTACCAACGTTAAAGAGACTAGCTATTTTTACATGCTTGAAGTCTTGTTTTATTTCAAAGTTATATGTATTAGTTGATATTAAATTGTGATTTCCTTCTGTTATTTACTAATTTTTATAAAAAATATTTAATTATCGTGTCAATTTACATATTTTGAAATTATCTGTAACAAGAAATGTAAAAATGTCGTCACTGTAACAATAAAAGAATACTAATTAAAATGTTAATTGTATTATAAAAGTTGCGACTAGTGTATTTGTATTTTTACCTTTAAATAATTTATATAGTAGTACATTCTCTTCATATTAAATTAACAACAGAAACATAATTTTTCCTTGGCAATAAAATCATGATTTGAATCACTTAATAGTAGTAATGTTACTTATTAAATAGTTAGAATGCTTTTTATAGAAACTTTTATATTGCCACAGTATCCTCTATTGACATACAATATATTTTTAAACTTTTCAGTATATAAAGAACCATATATTTGTAATATTATTAACAGTATATAATAAATTTATTTAAATTTTTTTACATTTCCACAACTTTTGCGACATCTGTTAATATTCTCAAGAATTATTAATGTATTTGTACCGAGTACAACATTTTTCTGTGGAATTTGTTCTTTAGAATGTACTGTTTAAATTTGGAAGCGCGCGAGAAATAAGCATTTTGATTCGCGCCAACTTCATGGATGAGCGTTTTGTAGATTTGAACATTATGAAATTGAGCGATGCGAGAATTGAACATGGCTATGTATGGCCATTAGGACGATGCGTATGTTGCCAAATGTACGTTTTGTAGATTTGAACGTTATGAAACTGAACGAAGTGAGAGTTGAACATGTTGATGAATGAACATTAGGACGATGCGTGTGTTCCCTGTTTAAAATAGTAATGAGCTTTAAGTAAAGTATCACTTCCGGATGATCGTTTGTAAACAAAATCTAATTTTTTGTTCCACTGAATAGAAAAGCCTGTAATACAAAATTATGAATTATATTTTATTATTTTTGGTCGACAATCTGTTAAGAGCTCCAAGTAAAGGGACACTATCAATTTTAGCAAAAATCTAATCGTCGTAATGTCGTTTTCATTAATATCTTGAATACCAAATTTGAAAAAGCGTCACACACAGACATCAGTAAAAACGTGTTGTGGCGACTCTAATTCGTGCTTATTCACTGAAGAATAACATATTTTTTACCGGAAACATTACCTCCCTTACCTATGTATGTAGATTGACGAAAGGTAAAAACAACTAACTAATGAAAATCTTGTTATTAAATTGAAAATACCTATCCAAAGTTTTCCAGCGATAGTAGTTATTCACATAGATGTCAGCACCAGTTTCAATATTTATATTATTGAGCATCTTTGACGATAGTTGTGAATAATTTTCCATGGAAAATCTATAGTTTGTTAGATTTTTAATTGTTCTATAACTTTTTAAAAATGCTGTCGTCTATGGTAAAAGAGCATCAACAAAAACAACAGCAAAGAAAAGAAATTCAGGGTAACGTTATGAAATTTAGGTTAATTTTTCAATATTTATCTTGAAATTCTTAAATTTAGAGCACAAACGAAAAGATGCTGTATCTTCAGCGAACGATTTAACCCAAGCGTTAGTAGACCATTTAAACGTTGGGTAAGAGATAGAAATACAAAATAATTTTGAGGTTATTGAAACAAATTTTTAGTGTGGCTCAAGCGTATTTGAACCAAAAACGCCTTGATGCCGAAGCCAAACAGCTCCACGTAGGAGCTACAAATTTTTCAAAACAGACTCAACAATGGCTCAACTTAGTTGAGACATTTAGCAGCGCGTTGAAAGAAATCGGAGACGTTGAAAATTGGGCTAGAACGATCGAAGGAGACGTTCGAATGATCACGACAGCGCTTGAAAGTGTTTATAGAGTTTCACAGGAAAGTAGCACTTCTTGAATGTATTATTAGTCTTTATAAATGATAAACTTTTGGTATTGGATCTTGAATAATAAAATTTTGCTCAAATTTAATTCATATTGCTGTATTTTTAGTTAATACTATCATATTATCTGATATCAAAAGTTTGTCATTTATATTTTTTGTTTTTATGTTAATATATTGTTTATTTTATATGAAATATATAACTTACTGAATAAAGTTTATTAATATCATATATCGTGTTTTAAAATGTAGATTACAGAGAAATAATTTGCTGTATTCTGTACAAAACTGTCTTAATAAAGAAAATCGCAATGAAAACAGCACCCTCATATTTTTAAAAATAATTAATGTGTTTTTGTCCGGTTTTTAACAGATTTACAAATCTGTAAGATATGCCCAGTTGCACCAAAAATTTTAAGCTATAACAAAAAATTGCAAATCGAAATTTTGACAGCAATATATTATAATTCATTTGACTACTTATTAATCAGTAGGTAATTATTTACGATTTTTATTTAAATTTGTTATATTTCGATTATGGTTTATGGGTCTATTATACTTTTTCTACAACCTACCTAGTGAATACCAAGTAAAACATTTTTAGGATAAATTTTTAACTAATAATGCAAAACACTTGAAAATTCAACCAATGGGAACAGTATTATATTATTCCGTTACCCCGATAAAATTCCGCTACTAAGTAAACAAACAGTTGTTATTGTTTATAATTGTCAGTGTGACAATTAATATTTTGAGTTTAAAAATAATTTCTAATATTAAATTGTTTCATTTTTCGCTGTCTTGGAATTTATCTCACCAAATCTGATTATTCTCAGATAAACTTTTATTTTTAAGCACTCATTTTTTTTGCTTTAAAGCAAAATCACTCAAGCAAACTGACATTAGGTAAAACCTGTTGCTGGACAAAAAAATCGTGCAAAATAAAAATTTATCGATAAAATAAATAGGTCTTGTGATATTACTTCTGATAATTTTTTTTTTTAAGAGAAAGAAACATTTTACGTAACTAGTTCCAATAATTTGTTTTTTCGGTTAGTCGTATAAAGTTTCAAAGCAATTACTTTGCTGCGGCAACGAGCTAATTTTTTTGATTTTGCCATTTTTTTTATGATTAGTTATAGTATTCATGCTTATTTTATTTTATGAAATGCTTTTCATTTCAGTATATTGTGCCTTGTATTGTGCATAGCAGATAAAATATTGTACAAAATATATTTGAAAAGTTATTTGTAAAGGAATATCAATGTATTTTTAATGTGGATTATCAAAAAGTCACTAAATATTTTGTGTTCATGCAAAAAACAATATAATAGATTCTCAAAAATATGAAATTATTTTATTGTTCTTTAAATTGACTAATGTATAAACGTCTTTTTCAAAAAATAAAATTATTATCAACAAATGATTTTAAATTCAGATCCTAATGAAAATTATTAAGTTTGGTGAGATTATTTCGAGAGCATATATTTTTACATTGAATATTTACGAACTCGTAAACAGAATGGTGTAAATATTTTAAGAAACCATTCCATGGGATATTCTCCCACGAATAGCTGTAAATTTAGAATAAAAAATGGTAAACAGTGGGTAGAAATAGCATAGCAGACAAAAGACATCGCGGGGGTAGTTCTGCTACTTGTCATTTGTCACTTGTTCTCTACTCCAGTCATTTGTTCAGGCATGCGCAGCACAGTATGACGTATCGTCAGTCAGTATGGTGAAACGCCGCCATGTTGACACAAGCAAAGGCGGAGTAATAGAAAGTTATTGAAGTTAATTCGTTTTACTACAAAAATATTACTTATTTTTGTGATATGTGAAATTTATTACTACATACAGCTATGTAATTGGATCAATTGTGTTAAAGCAGTGGATTATCTGCTTTATTTAGTTGTTATATTTTTTAAGTTAATCAACCGTAAGTATGTTTTTTCTTTACGTGACAATTCCAAAATGTGCCAAGGTGCAAGAAGTAGTGTTGGCTGAGATTTTCAAATATTTGACATATTTAACATTTTTCTAACCGTTCAGATTTGTATCTTATTTGCTGGAATTAGCTTAATAAAGTACTTAAAAATGTAAAACTTATGTGAATGTTTTTTGAAGTATTAAACATGTTTTGATATCAATTGAGATAAAATAAGATTAGATTATGTTTACTATTTATATTGCTATATAAATGATAAGTTTCGATATAATCCTTGAAGTCTGAGCTCAAATATATACCTTCAACATGATTTCTCAATTAGTATTCTAATTAACTAACTGTACAAAATTGTAATACGATTGTCTTCCAATATATGAGTCATATACTTCTCTGTTATTGTCATTAGTAATCACAGACCCGCCTGCTTGATATGGGGATCGAATCAATTTAAATATTTCCGTTTCGAGTTACGGCAATTAAAGCGTGTAAATTTCGGTAACTTTTCAGTAAGTGAAAATGCCGATGCCTCCTCCGCCACCACCGGGGCCACCCGGGCCGCCGCCCCCAGCCATGCCTGCATTCAACCCCAAGAAAGGGGGAGGGGGGCAGGACCAACGTGGGGCCCTG
This sequence comes from Ophonus ardosiacus, assembly GCA_943142095.1. Taxonomy (NCBI): domain Eukaryota; kingdom Metazoa; phylum Arthropoda; class Insecta; order Coleoptera; family Carabidae; genus Ophonus; species Ophonus ardosiacus. The sequence goes on from OW964839.1 coordinate 21,326,918, forward strand.
CTGCAGTCCATACGATCAGGCGCCAAGTTGAAGAAAGCAGTCACTGTTGATAAAAGTGCACCTTTTATACCTGGTAAGATATCTTTTTGTGGTTTATAATTTTCCTTTTTTCCTTGTGATAAATGCTAAATCGCAGTTTAAAAATAGAAATACAACACTTGTAGTTTTTATAAAATATACATATTATTTATTGAGTATAATAAATGACTCACGTCATCTTTTTTTTTTATTTAATAAACGTGATTTTTGTTTTGTTCTTTAGATATTAATCTTGAGTGCCGGTAGATATTGTTTATACTTGCCGTCAAATAAATATGGACTGGAGATTTGTACACTGTTGCCACTTACATTGGTCATGTTGAAAATGCTAAGTTATGAAGAAGCGGCAACACCGCAGGGCAAGGGACAGGGCGAGGAAAAGAAAAAAAAGTGAGCATCTAGTCCATATTTATTTGACGGTGTATTAGTAAGTAAACTTTGTTTTTGAGAAAATTGTAACCAAAACAAAACATTTTGAAAAAGCAAGGTTGATGTACTCATTAATGGTAAAAATATATGAAAGTCACTATTTTCACTCGTAATAAATGTCTATTTTCACTTACAGTATGTTAGTTTATTTGATTCGATTAAGTTAGAATTGGTTAGTTATATTAAAATTGCTTTCTGAAAGCGATGCAAATTTCAAATAATTAAATGTTCAGTAATTTTAAAAATCTACTTTTTAAGTTCGGCTGTTTATGTAAATAATCTTCATATTTGTTGTGCATACCGGGTGTCTACTTTAAATCCGTAATATAGGGAATACAATGTTATATTTTTCATTTTGTTATAGTTGCTGACATATTAAATTTAGAGAAAAGCTGTAAATAAAGAAGTTGTTCAGAATAGGGCTGTTGCAAGAATTTTTATATGACTTCTAAGTATTAAATTTTAAAAGATATTGTTTTTTAAAGGGCCTTAAATTTGAAAATATCACGAAATATTCTTTAGATATTTTACAATTAATTTTTGAAATTTCGATAAATTTTGAATAAGTCACGTGTTCTGAAACAGAATGTGACGTCAGAGTACATACATCTACTCTTATCAATAAATAATTTTATATAATTATTAAAAGTGGGGTCCCGTGACCGCGTGCCAGAGTGTCTGGTCGCGAACCTGGAGATCCGGGTTCGATCCCGACCGACGCCAAATATTCCGAATTTTAAAAGGCACAAAAGTGACCACTGTGGTGTACTCTCCACGCCAGCAATGAGTACCCGTAAGGTGACGCCTGGTAAGCGCCGGCGCGGTACAAATATGTCATCATCATTACCGATATCTGCGATAAAGCAGATTGTGGCACTCTCAAATGCCGTGATGATATATTTATTTATTTATATTAAAAGTATAACTAAATAAAAAAAGATAGTACAAAATGATTCATGAATGGTATATTATTATAACATTCAAAATTAATTATAATAATAATATGTCAAAGTTATTCAAATTTCAATTTGCGTTTTTTTTTGTCGTAAAATAAAAGAAATTGTGATTAATTTTAGTCCCATTTTTTTATTTACAACTTTTCTCTAAAATGAATAGGTCAGAAACTACAGCATAATGTAAAAAATAACATTGCATTCCCTATTTTACGGATTTCAAATAGACACATGGTATAGGCTGTAATACGAAAATCGGGTCTAGACGTTTACCATGGGAAAACAGTTTTTTCTTGCGCAACCTATTAATTTTAAACAATATAGCTTGAAATAAATATTGTAGTGTATTAAATTCTATATCCAAATCAATAATCGTATTTTATTCGGTACGTTTTGTAACTGAGCAAATCGAAATTTTTTTTTTATAAAGATAACTTTTTTATAGAGTTAATAATTCTTTATATTGGTTATAACTTATTACAATAGGCTCTTCAACCACATTAAAATGTAGCATATTTGGTACTAATTTTCAATAATACGCTTAAAAACAATGTCGAAAAATATAACAAAAAAAATATTCATATATTAATGTTTATTTTCGAAAAATAAATTTAAAAAAAATTGGTTGAAGAGCCTATTGATGATATACGTGAGGGGTTTATCACTTAGGAATTAATCGTATACTTGAGTAGGAAATGGCATGAATTAGTTAGGAATTAGAGGAATTAACATGGAATTTGAAGAATTCCTTAGGAATTGGAGGAATAGGGTCCTCCACTATATTTTTTTTTTACAAAACTTCATTTTTAAACTGAAAGTGATATGTAATTTTAGAAACTTTTTATTGTTATTCGTTAAGCCGTAATAATTTTTTTAATATTCTGTGACGTAGATATAGAGATGATTTTGTTCTCAAACAGTGGATTTCGCTAATAATTGAAGTCACATAAATTTATTTTTTTCAGCACTAATAAAATATATAAATATGTTAAAATAACCCTTGTGGTCAGTAATTGGAAATATGAGTAGATAATAAGTAATTTAATGTTATAATTAATAAAAATACTACGTATATATTATAGTCCAAGATTTGATTACCGCTGGTAGCCTATGTCATTCAACATATCTTTTATTTTCATACACCAACGCTTGTAATCTGTCATGGCATCATAAATTTAAACTAGTATTATTTGGTTTATTTCTGTTGTTTTATTGTTGTTATTTTCTGCATTTATATACTTGCAAATGGATTCCGTATTTCAAAAAGGCGATAGCAGAAGTTTTGAAAGTAGTAAGAATTTGGAATTGTATAAATGTGTGACGTAGATATAGAGATGAGGAAATGGGAATAAAAACTCGATTATTTTAAAATCTAATAACTATTTTTAAACTTTGATAGTCCTTAATATACAGTTTTAAGGTCTAGTTTTAATATAACTGACCCTTGTTCTAATTTTTTAGTACGGTGGAGGACTCTATTCACTAGGAATTAAAGGAATTACCCAGGAAATAACTAGAATTTTAGGGGAATTCTATAAAATTTGTATAATTACGTTACTTTGTAATTCAACAATAAATTACAGTTATTATTATATTTTTTTTTTATCAAAACAGATACAGTGTGTTCAGAAAAAAACCTAACTCGAAGTAGGCCGTGAACAGAGAAACGTATGTCTGATCATTATTGATCTTGAAATATAATTTTAAGAAGAAAATATAATAAAGAAGGAAACATAATATTACCATTCTAATTTATTTCCATTACTAAAATAATATTCAAAAAGAAATGCTTTAATTTGTTTTAATAACATTTTTTGAACACACTGTACTTCCCTTGAAACAACAAACTATAATAACAAAACAAGATAAAATAAAGATAGTAAAAATATACGAGTATTTGTAGTAATCGATATTTTACAGGGAGCAAAGAAATAGTCAATATACTTCTTTCACGAAAGCGAGAGAATTTTGAACTAATTCGTGAACAGAGATAAGACATGGTATTGGTTCGGCTTCAAAATGGGGTCCACCACTCTATTTTTTTATTTTAACTTAAAGTTCATTTAATTTCGAAGCAGTTTGTGAAGTCTTATTTGTCTTTAGTTTAACTGCATTTAATTTTTAAAGTCAATATGACGTCACGGCGACAATCCTTCTTCCTCTCGCTCCGCACCAAATTCTATAGTATGCTGCGAGAGAAAGATAGCAATAGTGTGACGTCACAGTGAAACTGACAATAAATTCCAATAGGCCCATAAACCATAACAGAAAATAATGAAATGTACAATTTATCCTTAATAACGATTAATGAATAAATAAATAAATAACGATTAAGATAAAAAAAAACATTTTTTTAATAATTACTTTACGAGATATTTGAATTTATTTTCAGGCCACGGATGACGTCACACTATTAGTATCTTTCTCGCGCAGTTTACTACAGAAACTAGTGTGAGAAAGATAGCTATAGGTTTCTTTAAAAATCAAATGCAGCTATATAAAAAACAATTATGACTTTTTGATACCACGAATTGCTTCAAAATTAAACGAACTTTCATTTAAAAATATTTTTAAAAAATGGTTTATGGGCCCATTATCTGGTAAAGTAATTAATAAAAAATATATTTTTTTTATCTAAATCGTTATTTGTTGAGTAGTACTTTCAGTACAAATTGTACATTTTATTGTATTTTGTTATGGTGGAGGATCCTATTATCTTCTTTTGCCTCCAAAATTATCCTCTTTTGACCAATAGAATGATTGCCTCTGTTCAAAAATTAGTTCCAAATTTTGTCGCTATCGTGAATGGAGTATAAGCTGATTTCTTTTTGTTGAAACGTATAAAAAAATTCACATTTTAAATTATTCATATTGAACTTTACCGATGTCCCATTCTATATAATATTTATTTATTTAAATATAAATAAATATGTCATCACGGATTATTACTCATTGCTGGGTGTGCCAATCTGCATTTCCAGATTTCGATAATGACGACATATTTTTACCTTAAACGATCTTAATCCGATTTTATTTTATGGACACTCAATTATTGTGGCGAGCGCATCGCATACGTCACTATTTGATAAATATTTATATTTTGGCCGGTTTCCAACTCAGGTTGTCAGAAATACAATCTACCACATTTAATTGTATCACTGTTTAGTTGATCTATATAAATTGCCCACAAAGAAATTGTAAATTGTTGGGAAGATGTTTTACATATTATATTATACAGGATTGGGCAGAAAGGACGTAAGTTTTTTAAACGTCACAAAATTGAAAAAGAAAAAAAATTATTGACAGATTTGATTTCGTAATGACAGCATTTGACAAAATCATGTGTGGAAAACATCTTGCATCTGGTGCCCATTATCAATAGATCAATCCAGAACAAATGAATTTCGTGAGGGGCAGCTGTCAGAAATAAATTTCATGCATAATTTACTCAATGATGGAGCCATGGAAAAATTTATGGTTTAATTTTATGAATGAATTGCGTCACAATTAAAATTTCTCGATATTTATCATAAGATATATAATTAAAGAATTTTTAAAAATATTCAAAAGTGAGGTTAAAATCACTCCTGTGGACGGCAGGTGACGTCATTCTGGAATAGATCAATCCAGAACAAATGAATTTCGTGAGGGGCAGCTGTCAGAAATAAATTTCATACATAATTTACTCAATGATGGAGCCATGGAAAAATTTATGGTTTAATTTTATGAATGAACTGTATCAAAATCAAAATTTCTCTATATATATCATAAGATATATAATTAAAGAATTTTTAAAAATATTCAATAGTGAGGTTAAAATCACTCCTGTGGAGGGCAGGTGACGTAATTCTGGAATAGATCAATCCAGAACAAATGAGTTTCGTGAGGGGCAGCTGTCAGAAATAAATTTCATACATAATTTATTCAATGATGGAGCCATGGAAAAATTTATGGTTTAATTTTATGAATGAGCTGTATCAAAATCAAAATTTCTCTATACAGTGTGTCCCATTTAGTGGTGCCACCATTGGGATTTCGAGAACTATAAGAGATACAATGTCGGTTAAATGGAACTTTTTGTGCGACTTTGGGAGGCCATCTCAGATGTGCTTTTGTTTTTCCAAAAATTCTTATAGGGCACTAGATAATGTTGAAAAACTGAATATTGTTGATTTCTTCTTTCTCAAATAACTTCTAAACTATTAGTAATTGAGAAAAACGTTTCAAATATAAAAGATAGATATTTTTATTAACTAACCAGTGGCGTACGAAATAAATTTTTATATCCGTTAATTTTCGAGATATAACACAAACTTATATTTTTTTAAATGGAACCCATATCTGATTTTAGTCTCGAAAAAATAATTATTTTTTTCTCTTTTCAATGATGTAAGGGTTATTATGTTTTATATTTGTTTTGCTCCTAAAATTTAATTTTTCTCCTTAATTTCCTGAACTTTCTTATTATTTCCCAAAAAAAAAACATTATTATTTTTATTAATTATATTGTATTTGATCAAAATAATTTGTTTTATGCCTTTATTACTTAATATTTTCATTCTAGACTCATAATTACAAATTACACTATGATGTGCCAAGGGCGACCTGATACAAAATTTTATAAAAATTAATTTGATACGAGTTTTGAGCAAAATTTTTTAACGAAATAAATTATTTAAATACAAGGAGTATTTCCAAATAGAAATCTATCAATATTTTCAAAATAATTGTAAATTTAATACAAAATAAGGAAAAAATAATAATTTTGAAGGCAAAACAAATATAAAACATAATAAATAACCCTTACATCGTTGAAAAGAGAAAAAATATTTATTTTGTTGAGACTAAAATCAGATATGGGTTCCATTTAAAAAAATATAAGTTTGTGTTATATCTCAAAAATTTACGGATATAAAAAATTATTTCGCACGCCACTGATTAGTTAATAAAAATATCTATCTTTTATATTTGAAACTTTTTTCTCAATTATTAATAGATTAGAAGTTATTTGAAAAAGAAAAAATCAACAATATTCATTTTTTCTTCATTATCTAGTGCCCTATGAGTATTTTTGGAAAAATAAAAGCACATTTGAGATGGCCTCGCAAAAGCGCACAAAAAGTTCCATTTAACCGACATCGCATCTCTTATAGTTCTCGAGATCCCAATGGTGGCACCTCTAAATGGGACACACTGTATATATCATAAGATATATAATTAAAGAATTTTTAAAAATATTCAAAAGTGAGGTTAAAATCACTTTTGTGAGGGGCAGGTGACGTCATTCTGGAATAGTCTATGGTCTATAAATACAAATAGGTTATGTCAAAGCAGAGGCCTGACAGCTAATAAGATTTTGATTGATTGAAATGCTGAATAGTACTCAAATTTAAATTTCCATATGTCATTGTGAACAACAGAAAATAATTTTTTGTATCAGTGTTACCAATTTCAAGTAATTTTTTTTTTATTGCCAACTGAGTCAGTTTTTTTAATCACTCTGTATGACAAAGCATGCCCGGTTGCACCAACACGCCTTAAATTTTAAGCGTCCCTTAAACAAAAAAATGCAAATCGAAATTTTGACAGCAATGCATAAAAATTCATTTGACATTTCATTTCGATGCAATATTGTCTATTTAAGGAACGCTTAAAATTTAAGTTACGTTGGTGCAACCGGCCATAAATGTAAGTAATATTTTATTAATTGTCAAAATAATAAAACTCCACTAGGGGAAAAATGTCCACATTACGTCTGTAAAGGTAAAATGGTGCACTTTTCTTTAAATTTTAATTCTGTAGAAATTGATTTTTACTTTGCCGAAAAGCAAATACATATGCCTCAATAAAAATAATATTGTAAATATAAATATGTACTGAATATTTAAATTTTTAAGTAGTTTAGGAAAGTATTTAAATATGTTTCGTTTTTTGATAAACCTATTGTACTTTTTATCAAAGTTATTATTATACACCTACCTGAATGGAAGTTAATAAAATTTGTTGTACATGTAATAAAGTACATATTACTTATTTAATAGTATATTATGTTTCAATTTCAGAAAAGTGAAATTTTATCAGACGAGTATGGCAAGTTTAAGTACGAGCGATAACGAGTACTTAAATGCTATACGAGTACAGTAAAATCACTTTTCTGACGCGGTGCGTACACTATTTTTTCGTATTTTATATTATACTCTGTTTTTAAACTATAGACAGCAACTAGAAATTCTAGTGAGAAAATCAAAGCCTGTGATTGGCTGTTACGCTATTTCGTCAGGCCGCATTTAACCAGAAAGTTAACCTTCAAACGTAATTGAAACTTCAAACTCTCAGTAGTTGTCAAATCACTTGTTGAATTTGCACGTGTTTTTTGTTTCATCTCTCTTTTTGTGATATTTCTCGAATAGAAACAGTTATAATATATAAATTTTTCATCAAGGAATTACAAAAAAATAATGCAATTAATTAATTTATAATTAAAAGTTATGTATTTATGATTTTACATGAATAAATTAAGTAGATTATTTATAATAGTTTTGGTTAATGAAAATATAACCTGTAAAGTATAAATGCTGACGTGACCTTCATTTTAACATTTCAATTCCCCCGCCAAATAAATCTAGTGACTTTTTTTTGGTAACTTCTAGCGGTGTAAATGTGACTTCGTCTAGTGCTGTCTATAGTTTAAAAACACGGTATAGTATTAAAATATGATTTTTTTTTGCGGCATAATATACCTACTGAATTAATAACATCTAAAAGAAAAACATAGTAGTCTGATTCTCAGTAAAAAAGTAACTTGACAGTTATTGTTTTTTGTACCTTACAACCTCCAAACAATAAATTTTTGGAGATCGATTAGCAATACGATGGATCTAGATGATGCAAAGAACATGGAAAACGATTTAGAAGATAAATAATTAAAAAAAAAATCCTACTGTCAAAATGTATTTTAATGACAAAACCGTTGCTATGCAGTAATGGTTGCTGCTGTAAAGTAACTCATTACGGTACGATTTCGAATATATTAAAATAGTACATTACTGTACAAAATACGAAAAATTCTTTTGTATTTAAATTTCGTTTTTCAATAACTAATATTGAATTTTATATATTCTGGAGAAATAAAATTTCCCTGCTTAGGCTGTAAAGTAAAATGTAACGTTACCTTATTTGCGACAAAAGCGAAGCGATAAACAAACTCGAGCGATGCAATTTACTTAGTTATTAATTTGTTTTTAATGATCAGATTGTGACCGACAACTTTATTGGAAATAATTTTGTCTATCTTAGATGTATCTACTATTCGTAAATCTAGAACCGGTGTTTTTCCTTGTAAAAATATTATTAAAATAAATTAAAAAAAAAAAAAAAAAAAAAAAAATACTGTGGTAAAGAGAAAGAAACACTATCGAATGGTGGAATAAAATTAACAGGTTCCCATTTAAAAAAATCTGTTGTGGCCAGCAGAAGACCTCTCGCCATTTCCATATTAGGCTATAAAAGTATTGTATTGCACTTCGCTTTCGAACCGTCGTTTTATAACAAAAAATTACAAAACTTTACCCAAATATTGTTTTTATTGTATTTAACATATATTCTGCACACATATAATTCTAATTATATCTATTTTTCATTGTATGAGGAAGTTTCTAAATGTCAGCGATTCTTCCCATTCATTAACCATTAGATGGAGAATTTTATGTTCTTCAATATTTAATAAAAAAAACTTCCAAAAAATTATATTTAGAAGAATTTTTCTAAGAAACTACTACTTCCGGTTGTTCAATTGTTACCAAAATATTTTTTAAGGCTTATAGTTTTTGAGGAATCGTACCTACAACATCCATACATACACACACATCCACACACACACACAGACAGCATTTTAAAAATGTTATAATCGGATTCTAGGGACCTTAAATCGTGCTTATTCAATAAAATCTGGATATGCGAATTTTAGCATGAATCCGATACCTCTCTTAGCGAGAGGTAAAAATTACGCGGACAAGCGTAACTCAAAAACAATTGTAGAAAAAAAAATTCAAGTATTCTCATGTAGATCAAAATTTCTTTAAAAACTTTTGTATTGAACATAATTTCCTAAAATGAATATTAACGACAATAAATCGCCGTTTCCATACTTTTAACTGTATAGCCTAATATGGAAATGTCGAGAGGTATTGTGTTGGCCACAACAGATTTTTTTTTTTTGTTTATAGGAAAATGCATAGGTGTGTAGATACTGTCAAAAAAGAAAAAAAATATTTTGTAAACATCCAAATAAATACCAAACAATATAGAATTTTAGTTTATTATTCTTTATGATACATGATATTTTTATATTCTTTTTCAACTTTCATGTCCTTGCTCCACAAAACTTTTTGGGTGCATCAATTTTTCATAATACGTTCTACTTCCAAGTAGATTAAACATAAATCACTTTAAAAATAGTTTGAACTGCGAATGTAAACATACTATTATTACTTGATATTTTCTGGGGGTAAGAAAATTATGCTAACGTTTAATTTGTTTACAGGTAAAGTTAGTAATAACACAAGTAGCAATAACGACTTAGGAAGAACCAAATTTAATAGCCCAAGCTCAAATACGAATACAAGTAGTCAACCAGTGACAAATGGTCTCGCGTTAGGGGGTCTGTTCGCTGGTGGAATGCCAAAGTTACGCCAAACGGGCCTTAGAACAGGTATGTCACACAATGTCTACAATATTTTTCCTAGTTTGTACTTTTTACTGTAGAATATAATATAGATTTTATCTCATAACCTAGATTTCGCATTTTCTTTGTAATCTTGCGTTGGATCAGTTCCAGAAAAAGGAAAAAGTTTCAAAAATCAACAATATGTGAAATTTAAAACCACATCCGATGTAAATTTTGCTTATCTTATAAAACAATAACTGTTTATTGATATTATGATAAGATCAGGAAGTTTTTAAGTTTAAACTGTGTATTTTAAAAGTTTTGAGGAAATCTAGAATTTGTGGAATAAATAGGTGCGTTCAATAGAGTTAGCAAGCTAGCGCTAGCGAAGTAGCAAAATAAACTTAGCAAAACGTTTACTGAACGGCAAATTTGGAGCGAATATGAATATTTGACGTTTTTTCTTTTGTGGTTGTGTTGTTCAGATAATGTAATGCTACGTTGAATGGCCCACAGTGCTTTATTTTTAAAATGGATGTTCATTATCCTTCTCATTTTCTATTAATTCTCCATCAAAACATTTTACAACAAATTTATATTTACTTCAACATAACCACAAATGTCAAAACATACCTGCTTTGATGCCAATATAATTTTCCGACGTTTAGCTACCGTCTTCATTTAAAACGTGATTTAAAAACTTATTTTTTATTCCATTTTAAATTTGGCGTCCTAGCAGCACTTATGCCTAGTTGCACCGATACCACTTAAGAATTTAAGTTTAGTTTAACCTTAAGTTTAGTTTTATTTCGTTGCACCGTGCGCTAAACTGTCCATAAACATCTTAAGGCTTCCATAAATTTAAGCCTCCGAAATTGACGGTTTATCTTGCACTTAAGTAAGTAGTAAGTAGTGAGGTTATATTGAATGGAAACGTTTTTAATTTCTATCAGAATCATTGAAGTTATTGATTTTATTGTCGATGATGACGATTTAGATGCATTGGATTTAATTTTATACGGAATACCAAGGCAAATATACGACAAATCTGATCATTTTCATATTCTTTCTGATCATGCATTTTTCAACGGTTTCGATTAACCAAATATACAGTATTGCAATTACTGATTTTAATAGAAAATAATATTGAATTTTATAACGACATTAAGTATTGCATTCATTTTTCTTTCAATGTTTTACTTATTAATTTAATTTGTTGGCACTTCGTGTTCGCTTTCTTTTTTCGTCTGAAACCATTTTTGCTAAAAACAGTGAATATATTTAATTACACTTCAATTTTAAAAACTATAATTCTATTTATTTTTATGGGGTCCCGTGGACGCGTGCCTGAGTGTGGTCGCGAACCTGGGGAACCGGGTTCGATCCCGACAGACGCTAAATATTTCCAATTTTAAAAATGGCACAAAAGTGACCTCTGTGGTGCACTCTCCACAGCAGCTATGAGTGCCCGTGAGGTGACGCCCACACGGTAAAATATATCTTTATTACCGATGTCTACATGTGCTGTAGATACTGGCACACCCAGTAATGGGTAATATGGATGATATATTTATTTATTTATTTTATTTATAATTCTATTTGAATCGAACTTACCAATATAACCTCCAAACTTTAACACAAACAAAATCTCTAAATTTTATTTTTCTTGTTACTAAAAATAGAATTTAAACAGCTTAAAAATATATAAACTCCACTTACTTAAGGTTTTTTAAAAAAATATGTGTGCAACAGTAGATAAAAATTAAGTGATACTTAATGTAAGTTCAGTTTTATTAAGTGTAAATTTAAGAAACGTCGGTGCAACCGGGCATAGCAGATCAAGCTAGCAAAGTAATCGGCGCTAACATTTCTCGCTAGCAAAGCATTAAATATGACGTCACTTATAACGTCATATACAATTCGCTAGCGTAGCAAGCTGGTTTGCTAACTTCATTGAACGCACCTAATGAGTAAATCCAAACTTTAAAAGAAAATTTGTATTGTTGTAAACATTAGGCGTTTCCGTAAAGTCTATCGGATTGATCCGATGCAATCTGAAGCGTTCGTAAAGTCATTCCGATCAGTCAGACCGAGTGATCCGATCAAAAATTTTCAACACTGATTCATATGTAGGATAGGGATGGGCAAAATAAATCGATTTTTCGAAATCTACGTAAAAACATGGATGTTTTTATGTAGTATAATTGTCAAGAAATAGATGTTTTCTTCAAAAACATCGTTTATTATTAACAATGGGGTATTCCGACATTTTTTAAAAATATTTTTTTACCTTAGTACAGACCAGTAGGACTCTGAATATCTAACTTTGAGTAAGAAAATGTACGCATCACATGAGATATGAATTTTAAAAAATTTCATCGCTATTAAAATTTTCTTATCATGGCGCGCTTATGACGTCAACTCGATGGTGACATCTGCAACCAACTTCAGCGCCTAAATCCACATGTTCATGACAGCCATTTGCTTGTTTACATATGATTTTAGTAGCAGCGTGTATTTCGGTGTTTGTCCTGTGTTTGTTTATGGTAAAAATAGGAGTAATAATTATAAAGTGGACGAAATGTCAAACAAGAAATATACCCGCGCGTGTTAACTCCTGGCACCATCTGTGTTTTTAAACGAAAATATTTACTTTGAAATGAGCAACAGATTATCAACTTGACGTCACAAATTTCAAGGACGTTTCTAGAGCTGTAAAAATTCCAATTTTGTAACATTAAATTATGAATTAAAACTTTTTATTAAACATGTTTTATTATATTTTTCTATATGAAGATGGAAACTATAGAAAAAAGTTATTATTTTACATTAATTCCATATCACCGGAATACCCCATTGTTTAAGCGATTTTGTAATTTGGAATTAATTTTTTTTTACTTTAATTTTAATTTACAGACAAAAGTGATATACAGGGTGGTGGCGGTTAAGGGTGAACATAGGAACTTAACATGGGATTTTAGTTTTATGAAATTTCCTGCTCTTCTGTTCGCTTTATGCTAAAGACTGTAGAGTACGAAGTTGTACAGAATTAAAAGTATTGTAGAAATGAAATGGCAGAAGACTTACGTCATCAAAAAATATCCCTAAAATAATGACGTTTACTTGAGATACTAATTTATAAAGCGCGAGTAGTCATGTGACTTTGTTGGTCTTTCTTGACAAGCAGATATGGGGGACCCGTGACAGAGTGACAGCTAGTAATCATGTTCATATATGTCAAATGTGAATATTTTTCATTCCAAATTTACTGAGTTTCCAATTTCATGTGATTTATTTAACTTGAAAAGTACTCCTGGTGACAAAGAAATCAGGTATTTTCCTAAAAAGTGCAAAAGTAGTGGAATTTTTCCAAAATTTATGAAAATAAAACCAGGTGATCTTAGAAAATCTTCAAATTTTGAATTAAAATTTATGACATTTTTAAGTTATGTACATAATTACTAATTGTCATTCTGACACGGGCTCCATATCTTCTTTTCAAGATTTGCTTATTTGCATGGCATCTTTTGCTCTCTAAAAATACATAATTTAATTAAAGATTGATAACAAAAGAAATATTTGAACAAAATACCTTTCATATGGGTTTCAATAGAATTAATGGCCCATCGTTGAACAATTCCCGTTCAAATAGTTCACAATATTCATACTTAATTTCTGAAATTGCTTTATTAATACACGTAATACTGTACCACAAGTCACAAATACTTAACGCAGAGAAAACTGACAACCAAGTGACAATAGTGACAGGATCGATATAAAATTTAATGTAAACATTGTCATGCCAACGTATGCTATAAATATAAACTACAATTATTTCAAATAATTTTATATTCTGTAAAAGGAATAGAGATTGACTTAGAAATACTTACAAATTTTATTAATATATGTATACGTTTCTTAATACTAGTATCTTTCTTTCTTCTGTATTTACAAATAAATAATTTCTACAAAGTATATTTCACGTTATAAAGTTTTTTTTTTCACGTCGATTACGTAAGTCTTCTGCCATTTCATTTTCCCTATAGCATAAAACACTGGTTTTTCATTTTTTATTATGTTTTTGGTTTCTTCACAATTTTAAAAAAGAAATTTCAAAATTTCGTTTATTAGTAGCATTGGACATAAAATTTGTTTTCTTTTTCTGGTTCTCATAAATTATTCATAAACGATAAACGTCAATTTGACATATGGAAAAGATATAAATTAAATAATGAATGTTTATTCGAATGAAAAACGTGTGTATATTGTATTCGTTTATTTAAAAATTTCCCTGATCTATTCAGCCCATTTCTTAAAATAAACATGTAGATAGGATCAATAATTATATTGTAAAGGAATATTATGATAGAATACGGTATTTATTTTATTCGCAATCATTATAGTAATACCGTGAGTATTTCTTAACTTGAAACATTGGGTTTGTCATATCCATGGTTGCGACTCGATATTTGATTGACAGCAATGTATTTGCCTGTCCCATTTAAAATGAAACATAGGGAACGAATTTGACAGAAGTATTATATATTTAAATTTTGCAAGAAATTTGGCCGTCAGGAAATCACTCGGGCATAAGGTGCACACAATATTTTTTGTACAACTAAATTTCATTTGGAACGCAGGTATAATTATTTAAACAAAATTAACTTCTATTGACGTCTTGTCAAATGTCAAATTCATTCCCTATGTTCCATTTTAAATGGTACATACAAATACATTGCTGTCAATCAAATGACAAGTCGTAACCATGGATATAACAAATCCTATGTTTCACGTTAAAAAATACTCACGGTATACCGATTCCTAACCTTATGGAGGTTGGAAAATATATCATTCCTAACTTTAATGACAATCTCTTGGTTTGGAAATAACAGATTTCACTTCCATATCTTGGGTTGGAAATGTTTATATAGGGTTTGCCTAACAACATTGCCATAGATCCCTATAATTAAGTAGGCTAAACAAATTTTAAGAGAGCTGTCAAAAATACTAATAAAATTAAAGGTTATAATATAACTCATTGATTTATTTTGAAAATTATTGATTTAAAATGAGGATTATTTACGTGCCCCGCTTAACCTTATTTTCTCTTTATATTGAAATAATTAAAGAAATACTTCTAAAATTTCACAAATCTAAAATTCCATGTTAAATCCCTATGTTTATCCTTAACTACCACCACCTGTATAATAATAAAAGTATAATAAAATTGCGACACTTGGTGAAACTGTTTTAAATATCATATTTTTATTAAATATCATGTACAGAATATATGTTTACAAAATATTATTGATAAGACTTGAATTGGTTCTAAGGATTAATGGTTTCTAATCGCACATATTATTTATATTTTTCATAATATGAGTTGAGAAACTAAACGCCTCAAACAAAATGAACCTTATAAACTAGTTTTCCCTTTAATAAGCTTCAAAATGCTACCTTTTACTTTTAATGCTCAGATGAATGATTGAAATTAGTTTTCATGAAATCATAAATAGATATTAAATTTTATCAAACTAGAGAAATGTATGAAATGAGGCAAAATTACCATTAAACTCAGTGAACGTGTTAAGAATCCATTCTGAATATCAAAACGTTAAAATATAAACAAATTTGTACTACTGGAGTACAGTATAGTTGAAATTGAAATAAATGACTTTTCCAAACGGAAATAGGAAAAAAACTATTTTAGTATGCACTTTCTTTTGAAATGAAATTTATTTCATATTATAAGGTTTTTTTCAGGTCGATGACGCAAGTCTTCTGCCATTTCATTTTCACCATATTCAACAGTATAAAAACAATTATATGTTATTTTATTAAAAAATAGAATGTCGAGTGATTTAAATATTACGTTTTCATTAAATGTCGGGCGGGGGTTCGTCATCATATACCTATTAACTAATATATTGCTAATGCTCGTATCTTTCCCATAAGAGTAGCTGAAGGAAACACTGTGAAATGGAAATATCATTTCTGCATAAGTCTATCTCACACAAACGCCCAACATCGAATTATGCGCAAGCTTGGAAACCTTGACTACTATTGGCTAACGCTGATAGCGTCGTTGGCTGGGCTGCGTTCCAAAATCCTACTCTTAGAGTACGAAATTATCCAAAGTCGTTTCAAAACTAATAACCTTACTCTCAGAGTTTACTCAACCTGTTCCAAAACAGCCAGAATTTACTCCAAAGTGATGTTCTACTTACTCTACTAACGAGGAGGGTATAGAAATTACTCCACAATATTTTCAAACGTAGATGCTCACGATTCTCTACATATGGAAGTAATTTGCCTTCTTGAGGAAGAAAACATTCTTTTGGTTGAAAATAAACATAAGTAAATACGTTGGCGTGTAATACGAGAATACTTTTATAATGAAAGCGATTTTATGGAGCGTACTTTCACATTATATTGAGGAGAGTGCTCCATAAAAGCGCTTTTATTACGGGCTTGACATTAATGTTGTAATTATAAGTAGTTTTGTTAGTTTTATAAAATTATTTTTAATTTAGCTTCAATTTTTTACTTCAACAAAACTCTCATTCGTTCCAATACACAACACATCATACTCTACGCCAAAACTCGGTATTCTTAGTTTTGGAACGCAGCCCTGGTGATGCAGCGGGCACATGGTTTGACTTTAACGTTTGATTTCATTTCTGTTTGTAGTTGCACTTCGAAAGCATTTGCTTTGTGTTTCATACAGTAATTTATTGTCAGCTAAATAAATTAATCCTGACCAGATTGTATTTCTATTATTTTTAGAGTACAACAAAGTAAATTATTTAATTCAAATTTAGCACTAGAATATGACAATGTTTTTTATTATTACTAATATTTATATTCAAGAATTTACATACAAAATAAATAGTAGGTACATTGCTTAATTTCTCAAATTTAAATTTAAAATTTCTCGCGCTAGCCGTTAATAAACAAAACTCTGTGATTCGCAAAAAGTGATCAAGATTTTCTCGTTAGCCAATAGTAGTCAAGTTTCGAAGCTTGCGCATAATTCGCGGTTGGGCGTTTGTGTGAGATAGACTTATGCAGAAATGATATTTCCATTTCACAGTGTTTCCTTAAAGAAAAGCAAAGGATCCGCAATATATTAATAGGTATATGTTCGTCATATAGCTAGAAAATCGTTTAGTGAACTAAACTAAGTATATACTTCATTTCTTGTAAGAAAATAGTGTTGATTTAGATAGAGATATAAAGTCTGGCATCTGATTGGTCAGAATGCAAACCTAGTTCTCAAAAACGAAAACAATATCACCTGTCAGTTGTCGGTTATCATATAAAATCTACGAAATTAAGTGATGTTTAACCATGTTTTGTTGTAATTTTTAATATTCTCTCTAGCGCCATCTACTATTTTCTTACGTGAAATGAAGTATTATATTTGCTTCATTTGCTTAGTTCATTGAACGCACCTAATTACGCGTACGTCATCCCATAACCTAACCTATCAACTGTCCCCATCCTGTCACCAAACAACTGCAGTCATGTCAAAATTCCCGATAAAATGGAACTTGAAATTTCGGTTACAAGGAGCGAACCCGGGGCTGAGCGTGTCGAGCAACAGCAATGGCAGTGGGGCCCACGACAGGAGGCCGTCGCCCGAGCCTCCAACGCCGCGGCAGGGCTCCGTGGCGCAAGCGGCCAGCCAGCTGAGCGACGCTCTGCGTAGGGGAGCTGCTACGGAGATCAGGAGGGGACCACCGCCACAGCCGCCAGTAAATAGGGGACAGTCAACGGTAAGGGAGAACATTTCTATATTTTTAACAAGGTTTCCAGAAACGGTAGCGGGTATTTGATAATTAGTAGCGTTTTCGAACGATTCACTGCACTTGTGCGCACTGAGTGTAAAAAAATGTGCTCGATTGTTCTTTTGCAACGCGCGCGTGCAACAGAAAACGAGTTCTATTCAAACTGCACCGTCCAACTTAGTGCACACTGAGTGCTGTTTTTCTGCGCAGACTCCAGACGGTTGTGCAAGGGGTGCACTGGTAGTATAAAATATAGAAAATTGAGGAAAGATGTAGATTTTAAGCACAAGGCTAATTAAATTACTAATTATTACACACGCACATTATATTATTTACTTAAAATTTACAGTTTAAAGAAAATTATAGTTAACAGCAAATTAAAATTAAAATTCTTTAAAAATTCTTCAAATTATAAAAACAAAATATTGCTGGAAAAGAATAAATTTCTGCGGCAGTACAAACTCTACCTTTTTAAAAGTAAAAATTATATGAATATTGTTAATATTTGTAAATGTACTATTTACAGGTTCGTTAAAAATACACTATAGTACATATTTAACACGTTTTTTTTTGCTTATCCTTTTCTCCTGTTCTGTTAATAAAATATTTTGGTCTAAATTCAGATAAATTGCTACCGTTTCATCTAAAAACTTTTATTTATGTAAACATTACCTACAAAATACTGTTTTATCAGAAAATTCATTCGGTTTGTACTGCCATTATTTAAAACAATATTCTGATTTTGCGGATGGTTATTTTTACTTCCTTGTACGAAGTAAAGGAAGTATTGTAATCGCGAAAAATTTCGGTTTCCAGATTTCAACGGAAATATCCATTTTGAGCATCCCTGAATCCATTTTGACTAATTTCATCGTGACGTCTGTACGAACGTACGTATGTACGTATCTCGCATAACTGAAAAACGGGAAGCCGTAGAAAGTTAAAATTTTGTATTTAGAACTGTTATAACATCTAGTTGTGCACCTCCCTTTTTGGTCATTACATAACTTGCGGAAGTGGTACTTTACTTGAAGCCTGTAATAGATTTTAATGAAAAACTATATTAAAATATAAACCAAAACTTTTCAAATTTGGTATATAAGACTTTTATATCAATGGGAATAACATAATAGATTTTAGTTAAAATGGTTTACCCGGAAGTGGTACTTTACTTGAAGCCTATAATAGATTTTAATGAAAAACTATATTAAAATATAATCCAAAACTTTTCAAATTTGGTATATAAGACTTTTATATCAATGGTAATAACATAATAGATATTAGTTAAAATGGTTTCCCCGGAAGTGGTACTTTACTTGAAGCCTATAATAGATTTTAATGTAAAACTATATTAAAATATAATCCAAAATTTTTCAAATTTGATATACAAGACTTTTATGTCAATGGGAATAACATAATAGATTTTAGTTAAAATGGTCTGCCCGGAAGTGGTACTTTACTTGAAGCCTATAATAGATTTTAATGAAAACTATATTAAAATATATTCCAAAACTTTTCAAATTTGGTATATAATACTTTTATATCAATGGGAATAACAAAATAGATTTTGGTTAAAATGGTTTACCCGGAAGTGGTACTTTACTTGAAGCCTATAATAGATTTTAATGAAAAACTATATTAAAATATAATCCAAAACTTTTAAAATTTGATATATAAGACTTTTATATCAATGGGAATAACATAATAGATTTTGGTTAATATAGTCTAACCGGAAGTGATACTTTACCTGAAGATGTTATCAGTTTTTCTTGAAAAAAATGGTGTTATTTTGATTTTAGTAATAAATGCTTCAAATAAAAGTTTTAGAGAATTGAATTCTGCGTCGAAAACATTAATTATGATTAAATTAGCTCTTTGTATTCTCTAATTAAGTTTGCTATGGATTAGGACAAAAAATAAAAAAATAAAAATGTTGATGTCAAATTATGTCAAATACGTGCAATTTTATGATTGGGTCTGTTATAATACATATTTTAATTATTAACAAAATATGTATAGTGTAACAGGCGTACAAGGAAGTCATGTGCTGTCCACATCAGATATTTTTTTATTAAACTTTTGACTTTTAAAATAACGTCAAAAAAGTTTGAGTTTAAGTCTGTAACATTCACCAATATGCACTCAGTATGTTCGATTCAGACAAAAAAAAAAATATAATTAATCAAAATGATTGTTTATTTTTAAGTGAAGCTTCTTTACGGAGGGTGCAAAGTAAAACTTTTTAAAAATAACATACTTTAAAACAATTTTAACAAAAAGTGTTCATAAAAAATCATTTAATCATGCAGAACGATAAATTAGACTATGCTTGTTCGATTTAAACTAAAAAAAAAAAAAATTGATGTGGCCATCAAATTACCTCCCGCCAAGTCTATGTTTAAAATAGCAATGAGCTTTAAACAAAATATCACTTCCGGTTTATCAATTTCAGAAAAAATCGAGTATGTCGTTTTCATTAATACAGAAGTTATAAATACTAAATTTGAAAAGTTTTGGATTGTATCATAACATATTTTTCACGAACATCTGTTCAGAGCTTCAAGTAAAGTGTCACTTCCGGTTTATCAATTTTAACCAAAATTTAATATGTTGTTATATATAGACGTTTTAAATACTAAAATTGAATAGTTATGGGCTTCAAATAAAGTACCACTTCCGGTTATCCAATTTTACCCAAAATCTAATCAACTTTTTATATTAGTGCAGAAAGCTTAAATACGGAAAATAGAAATTATTGGAAGTTTGATATAAAAGCTCGTATAAAAGTTATCGTGGGCGAAAAAATCGTCACATACACACACATACACACACACACATACATATACATACACACACATCATTGTAAAAATAGCAAAAACGTGTTGTGGGGACCCTAATTCGTGCTTATTTACCGAAAACTCACTATCGAATTTTTGGATCGAAAACATTTCCTCCTTTACCTACGGTATGGCTGAAGGTAAAAGGAACAATTATTTTTTTGCATGATCTTATTTGTATAAATTCACTCATTACATCCATTAAAGAATTGGGCATGTAATAAATGAGTAGAGTGGTAATTTATTTCGTGAAATTCATTACAAAAGTTTAAAGTTATTTCGTACATTTAAACGGATAATGTAAATTAATTCTAACTCGCGAATATTGTATTACATGGTCTGAAAATTCTCGTGGAATTTGTTGTCTATTTCCATATCAAATGTAAACACCCTCTCCTTAAAAGTTTTGTTCAAATATATTACTTACTTCGACACGTAATGTAAATATTGGTAAAGATGCGATGATATATACGATATTTCCTTTAAAACTGGGGTCTACAACCATATTGAGAAGCGAGCTACATATGAAATTTTAAAATATTCGCATATGGTGGGCCCCTATTGCAAATCCTATTGGATTATAAGGACCATTTTCATAATAAACTTTATGTTCACTTTAAATTAAAATTAAAGTTGTATTCGTTTTCATACTAGCATTATTTTAAATTAAAGATATAGTCCTAAAGTAATTTGAATTAAAGTCTAAAGGTGAATTTATAACTTACACAGAAAACAGAACATAATTTAGCATAGAAAACATAGAATTTGGTCATATGGAAAGTAATATATCCATTTATAAGAGACACAGCGCACATAACATAATTTAGCACAATATAGGAATAGACCATAATACAGAATTCTGCGCCTCTAGTGGCAATTTTAATAACTATAAAATTAAGTGCCATTGTAACGAACTGTTTTTATTTTCTAAGGTTAAGTTGGCAATAAAATTTTTAAATGTGACAAGTGACATCTGCATAAAGAAGCGAAAGAAGAAAAATTGGCAATGACGTTCACACAAATTTGAAAAGTATAATTTAAAAATCTGATGTGGCCAACACAAAACCTCCCGCTATTTAATTTTTATTAATTTAAATACATAGCTACCTACGTATTTACTAACGCTGCAAACTGTTCCATTGCAAAAAACTATTGTTTTATTTACTATTTTCTTTTTAAAATGTCACTATTATTAATTTGAAGTGATAAGTTTTCTGACAGTGACATTTACTGTCAGTTACATTCATTTGAAAAATGAACTTCGTAACAAAGGAATAGTTTTTATCTTAGGCTTCGCGACTAATAAAAAAAAATATTTTTAAATTTATCTATAAAATATATAGAAAAAGTATTAATGTATTCCTGTAGAAAATTCAATAATCTTTAATTTTCATGAGACATAAAATTCGAAAAAATGGCATTTAATGGTATTTTTTGAAGAAAAACCATTATGAGCTTCAAGTAAAGTACTATTTCCGTTTATCCGATTTACACCAAAATCTAATAACTTCTTTCCATATTAGAATAGGGTATAAATACAAGGTTTCAGAATTTTCTGAATGATAGTATTTGAGTTAGAGTGCAAACAAAATTCGTACACATACACACATACACACACACACACACACACATACATACACACACACATACATACACACACACACACACACACACACACATACACACACACATATATATAGACATCATCGTGAACGTGTTAAAAATGGATTCTAGGGACCTTAAAACGTGGTCATTTACTAAAATCTTGATATTAGATTTTTAGCACGATCCCTATACCTCCCTTACCAAGGGTAGCGGGAGGTAAAAATGAGTATTATTAAGTTTGAATATGGTGAGTGTATGTATGTATGTTCTCTGATTATAAACAGAACTGTTAAAGTTAGGTTACGATTGTGCATATGTAAGTGATACTTGAAGCGGTGAGACACAATTTCTAAAAAAGCTCGCCAAATATTTATAAATGAATTTATTGTTTAAATATATTTACTTAAACGATTAAAGTAAAATATCGTCATAAATAGTTAAAACACAATTAGTAAATAATATTGATTATTAAATTTATTTGGTAATTTGATTTTATTTTATAAAAAAGATATTTCATTTTGAAAATTTATTTTTTTTCATAAGATTGCATTGGCACTTGAATTTTAGTACTTCCTAAATTTGATTCGTCCATTGTGAGCATGCGCAATTAAATTAGTAATATAGTCTATTGACCAATGTTCAATTTTCTATGTCTGTGCTGTGCGCCGTATGTTTCTCGTGCATCTTCGTAACATTTCGTGGTAGTTCGAATAAATATTTGTAAATACCGCTAGGATGGTGAAACTCGTGTTAGTCGTTTCTTGGTTAAAATGGACGACATCAAACTTATTTGTATAAATTTAATCATAACAAAACCAAATAATGACTCAAACTCAAAATCAAATCTGACAAAATTTATAACAAATTTCACAGTCATATGGAACGCCGTTTGACTTTTTATTCAACATGATATTCATATTTCTAATTGTTAATAGGAAGGCGAACCATATTCTAATATATTTATATTTTAATATGTTTCATATATTTTTCATGTTTTAAATTTATCACAAACATATTTTTAAATAAATAAAAATATCATTGGGATTCATTTAATTTATTTAAAATGTTCTCAAACATATTTGTAAATCAAATATAAACCCGCGAACAATTAAAACTAAGATTTAATTTCCAATATGTATTTGAAAATATGGTTAGTGTGCTCGTGAATTATCTTTTTAAAAACATATTTTTAATTCCCAATGCAAACTCAGTTTTATTTGAATTAAAAATATGCTTGTGATATTTTTAATTCTCTATCTCTCTCTTACTCATTGCGTTATATGGGAGAAATAGAAAGAGACAGAGAATTAAAAATATGTATCAGTAAGTTTGTAACCATATTTCTATTTCGAAACCTATTTGAAATTCAAACATATTTTTAAATGTGCATTTAAAATTATGTTTCGAGTTCTGAAATGTATTTAATAATATGTTTCATTTAATTTTTAAACGATTAAGTGCAGTTTGCTATTTGAAAATATGTTTTAAAAATTTTAAACCATTTTTAATATGTATAGTACTCTATAAAACATTTAATTTTTTATTTTTGAAAAACGAAGTGATTTAAAAATATGTTTAGATTTCTAATGCTTCTCGAATCGCAAACATATTTACAATAGTTCAAAATAAATTCAACCATATTTTTAAGTAATTATTTGAAAATAAGGTTGAACTTATTTTGAACCGTTGTAAATATGTTTGCGATACGAGAAGCATTAGAAATCTTACCATATTTTTAAATCACTTCGTTTTACAAAAATAAAAAATTAAATGTTTACTATACATATTAAAAATGGTTTAAAATGTTTAAAACATATTTTCAAATAGCAAACTGCATTTAAATCAGTTAAAAATTAAATGAAACATATTATTAAATACATTTCAGAACCCGAAACATAATTTTAAATGCTCATTTAAAAATATGTTTGAATTTCAAATATGTTTCGAATTAAAAATATGGTTACAAACTTACTGATACATATTTTTAATTCTCTGTCTCTTTCTATTTCTCCCATATAACGCAATGAGTAAGAGAGAGACAGAGAATTAAAAATATCATAAACATATTTTTAATTCAAATAAAACTGAGTTTGCATTCGGAATTAAAAATATGTTTTTAAAAAGATAATTCACGAGCACACTAATCATATTTTCAAATACATATTGGAAATTCAATCTTATTTTTAATTGTTCGCGGGTATATTTTTGATTTACAAATATGTTTGAGAACATTTTAAATAATTTAAATGAATCCCAATGATATTTTTATTTATTTAAAATTATGTTTGTGATAAATTTAAAACATGAAAAATATATAAAACATATTAAAATATAAATATTTAAAAATATGGTTCGACGTCCTATTAACAATTAGAAATATGAATATCATGTTGAATAAAAAGTCAAACGGCGTTCCATACAGTCAAAGACAAGCATATGTTTTTCTTATCATTATTTAAAAATGACAGGGACCTACTTCTTCTTTTATTTCTTATTTTCACTATGTTTTGTGTGACATTATAAAACCCCCTGACAAAATTCTATGTTTCCTATGCTAAATTATGTTCGGTGTTAATTAAATTTTCTTACGAAGAATTATGACAAACAATTTTCCATCGTGTAATTTTCCTATGTGAATATGAAACCTATATTGGAATTTTATCAAAGTAGCTACGCCTATACGTCAATACACTTTTGTTTTCCTTAAAAATAGCTTAGGTCACCACTTTCATTACATTTAATTACATGCATACCATTTGAAAAATGTACTCGTATATAGAAACAATATACCATGAATAAATTAAGCGAAAGCAAGCATTACTTGTCCCATATTAATTTGTTTACCTCCCGCTGCCCTTGGTAAGGGAGGTATAGGGATCGTTCTAAAAATCGCATATCGAGATTTTAATAAATGATCACGTTTTAAGGTTCCTATAATCCAATTTTAACATTTTGATGGTGACCTCCGAATACCCAAGTGTGTGTGTGTGTGTGTGTGTGTGTGTGTGTGTGTGTGTGTGCGCTCGTGCGTGCCTGTGTGTGTATATGTGTAATGGATCCTTTTAACGCTCTATCGCTAATACTATCAATCGAAAAATTTTGAAACATTGTATTTCGACCCTATTAGAATCCATTACCTTTTGGTGTAAATCGGATAATCGAAAATGGCATACATGAAGCTCAAAATGATTTTTCTTCGAAACATACATTTAAATGTCATTTTTTCGCATTTTATGTCATTATAGAAATTAAAGATTATTAAATTTTCTACAGGTATGCTTTCTATATATTTTATAAATAAATTTATAAAATAATCTAATTTAGAAGTCCAGGAGCGTATGTATAAAAGAAAACCACAATTCCTTTGTTATATAGTTCATATTTCAAATGTACATTGTGTTAAAAAAAATCCTAATTCGGAGTAGGCTATGAACGTTTGACAAAACAAAAAACTAATCAGTTAGTATGCTGTGCATTACAATCGTAGATGATAGACGTCAATTTAAAAAGTTTTATTGTCTGTTATTTGTCCTGGAAAATAATGAAAATGGCTAATAATGTCTGATAAATACTATGGTGAGTGTTATTTTCGTGCCCGATGTTATTTTAAATGCATTATTTGTTGCAGAGTGAGTTAAAATTTTGTGAGAGTGATTTAATTTTTTTTTTTCACTTGTGAATAAAGTGTTACTTATAGTTGTTGCTATGGAGATAATAATAAAACGTCAAAATTGAATAAAATAACTGTATTATTTTTTATTTATAATATTGTAATATAATACAGGGTGTCTCAATAAGCTTGCTCACTATTGGTAACTTTTTTATTTGAAGAGATACGAGGTTGGTTAAATGAGCAAAATTGTGCCATTTTATATTAAAAAATTGGTCATGTAGACAAAATAAAATTTATGCCAGTGGTTCTCAAAATTTGGGTCAATATATATATATTTTTTAAATGGAACCATATATTTTTTATTATCTTATTGGAAAGAGTATTTTTTTCTCTTTCCAATAAGGTAATGTTGTTTATGTACAATTTTTTCAAATAAACGAGTTATTTACGGTTAAAAATTTAAATTTTGTAAACTATTTTATTAGTTTTTTAGTCAAGTAAGCCATGGAAACAATTGATTCTTGGTTTGTTTGACGTTTAATAATTTCTCCCGTAAAGTTCTCTGTGTTTAATAATGTTTAATAACTTTACAAATGAAGAAAAGTTAGATATGATCGTGCTATATGGAAAGTTATATCTATACATCAGTTACGTAGAACGGTCGACTCTCTTTCCAGAAGAGCTTAAATGTGCGAAAAAAAATAATTGCTTTCAATTTGAATATTTTCTTTGTTTTGTTATTACTGTAAAATAAATTAATAAAATAATAATTTTGTAAAAGACAATTGTTTCCATAGTTTACTTGACCTAAACTAATGAAATATAATTTTTATCTTTAAACGTAAATAACTCGTTTATTTGAAAAAAATGTACATAAACAACATTACCTTATTGGAAAGAGAAAAAAATACTCTTTCCAATAAGATAATAAAAAATATATAGTTCCATTTAAAAAATATATATTCTGTCCCAAATTTTGGGAACCGCTGACACAATTTTTATTTTGTCTACATGACCAATTTTCTAATATAAAATGGCACAATTTTGCTAATTTAATCAAGCTCGTATCTCTTCAAATAAAAAAGTTACCAATAGTGAGCAAGCTTATTGAGACACCCTGTATAATGCGTTTTATTTTGGATGAAAGAAAGGGGGTCAACTTAAAAATCTTAAATTGAACCCCCTATTTTTTATTGCAGATTCGGAAAGAGCGTAAAAAAATATGTTGGTTTTATTCGGAAACTTTTTTTGTACTCCCAACAGGTGGGGCTGCAATCGTAAAAATGTGAATTTGCTAGAAAAAAATTAACCGATTAATATTTTATTAATAACTTGATAAAAAATGACGTTTATTGTTTCAATAAATACGCAAAATTGTAGAATTAATTTCTGATAAAATCGGGTTGTCCATAGTCAGTTTTTAAAAAGTGTCTTTCTTTTAATTCCCCCTGAGTGTTGAGGAGTAATATTTCTACAATACGATTACAGCGCCACTTGTTGGGAGTACAAAAAAGTTTCCGAATAAAACCAACATATTTTTTTACCCTCTTTCCGAATCTGCAATAAAAAATAGGGGATCCCATTTAAGATTTTTAAGTTACCCCCTTTCCCGCCCCCCTGGGGGGGGGGCATTTTGTCAGAATCTGATGTCCCCCGAAAAACTATGAAGGTTTTGATTCGATACACTTTTTGTTACGATGCATTGTTTTCGAGATATTCAAGAACGTAATGTTATATGGGACACCAGTATATATATCATCACGGCATATTACCCATTTCTGGGTGTTTATTTACTACAGTTTACTTATTATCAAACATGTATAAGCATAAGTAGTGATATTATTAGCAATGGGCGTATGCTATCATTTTCGTTTACTCATATGTCATTGATGACCCAAGTGTTTATGTATTTACATTTGATATTTGCGGAACGTCGTGCACACCTGTTGACGTAACCGGCAGTAATCCGCCATTGTGTCAATTTTGAATCATACTTTAGTATTTTTCTATAATTCCTTGAAGTTCATTTATTGAATCACCGACATTCCCAAGCAAATTTTCTTATTCACTTCACGAACAGTTACATTTCGCAAGAGAATAATTGTGAGAGAGACAGGAAGTCCTAATTATCTAGATTATTAATTATGCAGTTTGTTTTAAATATGCAAATGATTCATTTATTTTAATTATAATATTCATAAATGAGTGCTTGTTAAATTTATTTATTTATTTATCGTAAGGCAGACACTCATCACAAAATGTAAATAGGGGGACATGGCTTAACCACAGATTCCTGAGGCTAAAATAAGACGATTTAACCAAACTTGCTTCTACCGAAAAGTGTACCATTTAGCCAGAATTCTGCTTCAAAGTTCTTCGAAAAAAAAAATTAATTGTGCTTATAACCGGACTATTTATTCGATTTGGATGAAATTTGGTATGACAGTTTATATGGTTATAAGTCATCTTTTAAGGTGATACTTGTTATTATTAGTGAACCACTAGTGTATGAAACTTAGGTGTCCCAACATTGATTAGACCATAACTTTTTAATGGAAACGACGATAACGTGAAATTTTTTTTTTTCAGAAAGATACATTCAATAGTAAACTTTTCTCTCTGTGTAATTTGTGATATCTGTTACGGTTCAGACAGAAAAAAATAAAACCTGAGTGACTACATCGTGAATATTTTTAAAATAAATTTAATTTAGCAGTCTATCCAAATGTCAAACAATTAATTTTTAATGACAGTAACGAGTTGTCAATCTTCTCAACTTGTTTAGGAGTAAGCTAACATATTTATTCGTGGTATTTATAATAATGGTAGTAAAATACTATTAGGCCGAACAAACAGATGTTACTAGTTTTTTAATATTGCGAAGGAATTTTTTGACAACCCATAAACAATTGTTACTGTCATTAGAAATTCGTTGTTTGACATTTTGATAGACTACTAGATTAAATTTATTTTTAAAAAATTCACGATGCAGTCACTCAGGTTTTATTTTTTTCTGTCTGAACCGTAACAGATACCACAAATTACACAGAGAGAGAAAAGTTTACTATTGAATGTATCTTTCTGAAAAAAAATTAATTTCACGTTATCGGCGTGGTCATTAGAAAGTTATGGTCTATTCAATGTTGGGACACCTAAGTTTCATACACTAGTGGTTGACTAATAATAACAAGTATCATCTTAAAAGATGACTTATAACCATATAAACTGTCATACCAAATTTCATCCAAATCGAATAAAGCGTCCGGTTATTATAAGCAAAATTAATTTTTTTTTCAATGAACTTTGAAGCAGGATACTGGCTAAATGGTACACTTTCTGGAAGAAGCAAGTTTGGTTAAATCGTCTTAGTTTAGCCTCAGGAATCTGTGGTTAAGCCACGTCCCCCTATTTAAGAGACACCCTGTAATTATTAAATGGTAAAGTAATATAGTTTGTTGAACGTGGTTGCAGTTTGAATGGGATCCTATACCATACCCATATTTTAACTATCTTATATAAGAAGACAAAAATATACATAAATTAATGAGTATTAATGAAAAATTTTTGTTTAAATATTGTTTAGGTCACAAACTACAAGCGATTGAAGCTGATTACTAATTGGGTATGACGCGTTAGGTACTAAGAATTTGATTGGTCGCCTGATTTTAAAAAGGAGATTCGCGGGTCTGCTGCGGTGACCTTTAAAACATTATGAAATGTCATGTTGATGGATAACCTATAATAAACATTTAACAATTTTGTGTTTTATGAATTTGTTTAATTATAACATCTAGTAATATTAATAATAATGTATTTAAAATTAAATCAATTTGTAATATTAATTAAATTAATAATAATATTAATTAAATTAATATTGAAACTTCAAAACAGACAAACACTAGCGCCATCCGTCGTCATAATATTGTCAAACTGTTTCAAAGTTCTATAATTTATTAGCAAAAAAAATGCCTATTATTTATGTTATTTATACTTAATAATAATTTCTTCATGAATATAACGTATAAGTATTTATATAAAAACATTTCAGCTATGCAAACATGAAAAAAATTGTTCCCTCTATAACTAACAGTTTGTCCATTGTTTGTTGATCACTGGTCAGTACCTGCTGCGTCACGCACCAAATTCTTAAACTTTAAAAATTCATATCTCGCTTATTACGTAATATTTTTAAGTCGCGTTTGCACTAAAATTCTTCATCCTGTTCTTACAAAAAAAAAAATAATAAATAAAATAAAAGAAAAATGGTATAGGACCCCATTGGGATTTGTTGCAATATGATCACAATAATAAGTAAATAATATGCTGTATTTTATGCTTGCCTTTGGCGTTCAATGATAAAATATATAGATAATCCGGTTATCTAAAAGTTAAATACACTCTTATCTAGAATTTCAAGGTTGTTGTTAATGCATTTTATTTATAAAAGTACAAGATGGAACAAATTCGAGTTCCTTATATGAAAAACTTTCTTATTATGCATGCAACAGAAAATTGATGCAGGTTTTTATAAATCAACTTTTTGAGACAACTTTAATAGGCACCACAGGAATTTTCTATCGTCTTTTGTTTTGGAGCTACAGGCTAAAACTTGTTTTTTGCTTATTTTGAAAATACCTCATATCTCGCTTATTATGAGAGATACAAAAAAATGTTTAGATAATTTTTATTCAGATTTTTGCGTAGAATAACGTGGTGTAATTAATTTTTTTCAAAACTTAATAATTCTCGGGACATAATGCAAACATTTTACATGGGAACATATTTTGAAAACTGCGGAATTTCATGGTATTAGATTTAAATCAGTTGTTAAAGAAACGTCAAACTGTATTTTTTTTTTTTTTGGTTATGTTTATTTTAAAACAATTGAAATAGGGAACTATTTACTTCTTAAATATTTTTTTAAGAAATGTCTGTGTCGAATATGTCATCTTTAGAGTCTGTATCATCAGTGTCCTCGGATTCATAAACAGATAATGATGATGCATTTATATTTACACTAGGTAGGCTATCAAAATTGTTCCGAAACAGAACAAATCCATATGAAATATATGATGACAATGGCTCGTACCACGATCACGGTTATAACTAAAACACTGTTTTAAGAAATGTCAAATTTCATTATTTAATGATAATAATAAATACTATGAAATTTATCAAAATTTGATTTTAAAGCAGAGCATAGTTTGTATTCAAACAAATATTTTTAAATAAATTGTTCTAACATAAGGGTGAAATTACATTTTGAAATTTGAATTTGACATTTCTTAAAACAGCGTTTTTGTTAAAACCATGATCGTGGTACAAGCCGTGACTTTAAAAAGAGATTTCGATTGTCAAAACAATGTGTGTTACAAATATTGGGACAGATTGAAGGAAATATAAGACCACTAACATTAAGAAATATGTCAATTTCCGCAATGAATCACTAGTAATAACCTTACGATTTTACGCAACCGGGTCGTTCCAAATTATATTAAAATAATCTTCAACAATATCTAATAGGTTATATTTTTCAATATCAATATGATTTTTCCTACGATCACGTTTCTTTTCCAACTGTCAAATCAACTGATTTACGATTATAACGAATGTGAATATAGAAACTTTTCACAAAACCACAAACACACTACTAAAATTTAATTAAATCCCCCGTTAGTTATTTGATAGTGAGATTAGTTTTATAATATCTATTTCTTTTTTAATGGTCCATTATTTGCTTGTGCAGTAACTAACTAAGGATTAATTTATTGTTTATAAGACCGGCCCTAAGAAGATTACATTGTTTTGTTTTAAACATGAATAAAACATGAAATATTAATTTTTTGGAGTGAAAAAAAAAAAATGAAATTTATTAAGAAACAAATGATAAATATTTGTTTTTACTCATTTTCCTAATTTATATACTTCAGAGAGGATATTTTCCACATTTTTGTAATCGTATCATACGGCTGTAAGGCTAACAAAAATTCATATTGTTAGAACAACAAATTAATAAATTTGTGGGATTTAAATTTATATTTTGTACACGGCTAGAGTAGGAATTATGAATTAATTATATAAAATGTCAATGAGTTTTCTAAAAAAAATCGAAAGGAAATAAAAACGTACGTATTAGAATTTCGTGTGACATTTATAAAAACTTGACCGCTTTCACTCCAAATACGTGTCTAGCTCATCAACAAATCAGTCTGCGCTTACGAAATTGAAATAGTTGTATACACGTTGAATATTTCAACATGTACCTACATACGTAAAATAAATATAAATACTTTCAATAAATACAAATATTTAGTATAAATAAAGTTTATGATAATATTGCAATATTAGTTCAATAGGTTCAGTATAATATTTGTTAGGATATTATTCATTTCCCTTGAAATCTGTGAGATTGAGAACGTTAAAAAACGTCAGTCAATATTTATTGATATTAGGCGATTTGGGTGACTTTAATACGGAGTGTTTGACGAAAAAATGGCAATACTTCAAATTAGGAATGACGAATTCCGAGTTCCCGAAACAACTACCCGGATAGTACCCTTTCCCCGTTAATTACCCGCTACCCTTTAATTACCCGTTATCCTTTAAGTGCATATACAAAATTCTTTAATTTGTTAATTACCAGTTACCCTTATATTAGCCGTTTACATTTTAATAGAATTCATTATTATTGTTTACATATATTTATTAAATAAAAAGTAATATAAATAAATAATATACCTACTGTATCTCTATAAAAAACTTAACATAAATTATATTAATTATGGTATGATAATAAAAAACTCATCTTTTAGATAAAATTTTTCCGTAAACTGTTCGGGTAATTAAAGGGTATCGGGTAATTAACGGGCAGCGGGTATACTTCGGGTAATCGGGTAAGAAATTTTATACCCGGGTATATTACTATCGGGTAGGTTCCGAGTACCCGGGTACCCATCGTCATTCCTACTTCAAATATATATTTTTTGAATAGTTTTAAGCAGAAAAGGTCAAATAAACATATGCTCGATGTGTTCGTCTTCAAGAGTATCGGTCTCTTGAAGATGACCCAAGATGTGTATACTTTGAATTCTAATTTGAAAACGATTACCAACAAAATGATGAAATGTCAGAAAATTATTTTGCATTTTTTTTTCAAATTTTTCTCAACATTCCTTGATTGGTTACTAAAGACAAAGATCAGTGGAAAAAAATAATGGAATTTTTTTATTGTTAGGGTTTAATGATTTCTTTTTGACTTTATTTTAAAGCCCTCTCAATTTTAAAGTAAAAATCTGTTGTGGGGCAGCACAATACCTCTCGCCATTTCCATTTTACGTTATGTAATTATTGTATTGCACTTTTTATAATAAAAAATTACAGAACTAAACCCAAATATTGTTTTTATTTATTTTTTTTATTTATTTAACATGTCTTCTGCACACATACAATTCTAATTACCTATATTTATTTTTCATTGTATAAGGAAGTTCCTAAATATCAGAGGTTCTTCCAATTCATTAACTAGATTGGCGGTATTTCTGATATGCATTTTACTTACAATTTTAAATATTTAATTAATGAAACAATAAGAAAGATTAAATGTACTTCCCAGAAAAAAGCTTTCAGAATGTTACTAAACCTGTTGATTTTTGACACTGACATGTGTCAGTTACAAACTACGTTATAAGCAGTACTATGTTACAAACATTTGAATTTGTCAACTGGTTTCCTCAGTGCCTTAGCCTCTGCGATGTATTACATTAGATTATTCTATATATTACAGTGCCTTTGTCTAAATCTATACAAAATATATAAAACAAAATTAAGTATATTAAATATATCAATAATAGTAATAACAGAAATTTTCAAAAAATAATATTTAGAAGATTTTTTTAAAGTAAATATTACTTCCGATTGTCCCATTGTTACCAAAAGCTCTTCCCAGGAATATCAGATTGAGAAAACTGTAGTTAAATATTTTTAAAGTCTTATAGTATTTGAGAAACCGTGGTTCCAACATGCACACATACACACACACACACATACGCACACATACACACGCACGCACGCACGCACACACACACACACACACACACACACACACACACACATAGACAGACATACACGCACACACATACACGCAAACACATACACACACACATACACACACATACACATACATACACACACATACACACACGCATACACACACACACACACACATACACACACTTACACACACACACATCATCGTAAAAATGTTATAATCGGATTATAGGGACCTTAAAACGTGCTTATCCATTAAAATCCTCTCTTAGCGAGAGGTAAAAATTATAATTCTTTCGTATTCCTATTCTTTACATTCTTAAATTTTTCTTGAAAAAAACGCAAATAAATATCATTTTTGGACATTTTATGTGGTTTGATTATACATTTTTCTTCATGTTCAATAGATATGAAGTTAAAGAATTATAAAGATTAACTTTCATAAATCAACCAGCTTTGCTATAATCATGGAAACAGCTAATATATTCAAATAATTCTAATTGACAGATATCAGTGTCAAGTGCAATTTACAAAAAATATTAATTCTAAATAAATGGAGCTATAATTTTAATTATTAATTTCAATTTCAGCAGTCATTTGTGTTATATTTGTGAGAAAATAATGTTATGTAGAATTTTTACCATGCTAAACTTCCCCATTTGTAGAAAATGGTATGTTTGTGTTACAGTTTTACTGGATATATAGAATCTTTTCAAAGGAACTTTTGGTATGGGATTTGTATAAAATATATAGAATTGGCGGAAGGTAATGTGCTGGCCGCATTAGTATTTTTTTTATATATTTATAATACAGTGCGTTAAAAAAATCCTAATTCGGAGTAGGCTATGAACAAAATAACGTATATCAATTTGAAAGTATTTAATTAAATGTAAATTTGACACTAAATATTGTCAAAAAATGGTATCTATAGAAATCAAAGCTTTTCTTCTTGAATCCTTATTTTTAGAAATAGAAATAAATTAGAAAACGGTGAATGGCAATATTCTGCACCCTTCTTTATTGTTTTCTCCTTAAAATTATATTTCACGATCAATTTTTACAACTTGACTTTTGAATTGAATAATGATCAGACGTACGTTTCTCTGTTCATAGCTTACTTCGAATTAGTTTTTTTCTGAATATACTGTATTTTTACCTCTCGCTAAGAGAGGTATTGGATTCATGCTAAAATTCGCATATCCAGATTTTATTGAATAAGCACGATTTAAGGTCCCTAGAATCCGATTATAACATTTTTAAAATGATGTGTGTGTGTGTGTGTATGTATGGATGTTGGAGGGACGATTCCTAAAAAACTATAAGACTTAAAAAATATTTAACTGCAGTTTCTTCAATCTGACATTCCTGGGAACAGCTGAAAAGGTTTTGGTAACAATCGAACAACCGGAAGTAGTAGTTTCTTAGAAAAATTCTTCTAAATATAATTTTTTGGTAGATTTTTTTATTAAATATTGAAGAACATAAAATTCTCCATCTAATGCACTTAAAAATTTTGTTATATCTTGTATAGATTTAGAGATAAAGACACTATAATTTATAGAGTAAACTAATTGCAGAGGCTAAGGCACTAAGGAAACCAGTTGACAAATTCCAATGTTTAGAACATAGTTTGTAAATGACACATGTCATTGTCAAATATCAACAGTTTTATTGACATTCTGATAGCTTTTTCTGGGAAGCATATTTAATCTTTCTTATTGTCTTATTAATTAATATTTGAAATTATAGGTAAAATTGTGGTAAAATGCATATATCCATCAGAAATACCGCCAATCTGGTTAATGAATTGGAAGAATCTCTGACATTTAGAAACTTCCTCATGAAAAGTTGATATAATTAGAATTAAAGGTGTGCAGAAGACATGTTAAATACAATAAAAAAAAATCTGTTGTGGCCAGCACAAAACCTTCCGTCAATTCGATATATTTTGTATATATCCCATACCAAAAGTTCCTTGAAAAAGATTCTGTATATCCTATAAAATTGTAACACGAACACACTATTTTTTACAAATTCTATACCGAAAGTTCCTTTCCCTATTTTATTAGGGGTCGCTGTTTCTTACTCTTCTCTTTTAATCATTCCTGTCTAACGATTCTTCTTCACACAATTCTTTCTCTCTCAAATCTTCTGCTACACAGTCCTTCCATCTTCTTCTCTTTGGAGGCACACTATATCACATTCACACATAACTTTCTGACTCTATACTTGCAACTTTGGTTTTGCATTTGACACTGACATCTGTCAATTAAATTTTTCTGAATATGTCTGTTGTTTCCATAATTTTAACAAGGCTGACTAATTTTTGAAAGTTAATCTCTCTTAATGTCTCTATAACTCTATATCTATTGAATATGAACGAAACTGTATAATCAAACCTTATAGCGAATAAGATATTCTTTCATACTGATAATCACAAAATGTCGAAAAATAATATTTAACTACGTTTTTTCAAGAAAAACTGTTAAAAACTTCAAATAAGGGTACTTCCGGTGGATCAATTATAACCAAAATCTAATCAGCTCTTCATATGGATGTAAAGAAGAGGAATACGAAAGAATTATAATTTTTAGAATTGTAGTATTGGAATTATCGTCGGAGAAAAATTTGTCACACACGGACACACACACGGACACACACACGGACACACACACGGACACACACACGGACACACACACGGACACACACACACACACACACACACACACATACAGACATCATCTTAAAAATAGTAAATTCGTATTCTAGGAGCCCTAAAACGTGCTTATTCATTAAAAACTCACCAACGAATTTTTTGACCAAAGACAATACCTTCCTTTTACGGAAGGTAACAATATTTGAGTAAAGTTCTGTAATATTTTGTTATAAAACTACGGTTCGAAAGCGAAGTGCAATACAATACTTATATAGCCTAATATGGAAATGGCGAGAGGTCTTGTACTGGCTACAACAGATTTTTCTCTAATGACATTAGTTTGCTCAAAAATGTACTGGTTGTTTTAAAGGAAATATCTTGTATATTTAAGACTTTGAGTCCTTGAACTGGACTACTCTAGAATATTGGAACAGCTAATAGGAAGTGTATGATTTAGGTCTAATTTCAATCTAGGTTATGGGGACTATAATTTATTACCCTATTTGCTTAATCAAGATGTGATCTACTTGCTATATTCATCATTATTATACTTTGAGCAGTGAGGGTGTGCATGTTTCTTCTTTATACAGATCGCTATTGTTAATTTTTTATGTGCAGCGATTGACCAATAATGTGTCATTAGTTAAAGCGAAAAAAATATTTTTTTATTTGAATAATGTATTAAAATTTAAAAAATAACCATTTGGAAATTTTCATAAGTTTAATAAACAGTAAATGAAAATTTGACGTCAAAACAGCTTTTGGTAAGTATTTTGTGTTTATGAAAAAAAAGTCTGATGTTGCCAGCACATGACTCTTCTCCAATTCCATGTTTAAAATAGTAATGAGCTTTAAGTAAAGTAAAACTTCCGATTGATCGTTTCTAAACCAAATCTAATTTGTTGTTCCAATAAATAGAAAAGTCTATACGAAATTTTGGATTATATTTTATTAAGTTTCTCCTCGAAAATCTGTTAAGAGCTCCAAATTAAGTTCTACTTCCGGTTTATCATTATAGTCAAAATCTAATATGTTGTTTCAAATTATATACGAGTTTGAAATACGAAATTTGACAAATTTTGGATCATATTTTAATATATATTTTTCAAGAAAAGCTGTTAGGGCTTCCAGTAAAGTACCACTTCCGGTATGTAGAAAAAATCTGGTATGTTGTTCTCATTAAAAAAGTTTAAATAGCAAATTTGAAAAGTTTTTGATTCATATCATATTACATATGTATGTATATTTTTCACGAAAATATGTTCATAGCTTCACGTAAAGTATCACTTCCGGTTTATCAATTTTTGCCAAAATCAAATATGTTATTCCCCTTAATATAAAAGTCTGAGGGTTTCATAGTAAATTTAATTAAAGGAACAAATGCAACGCGAATTTTTGACAGCAGTGATTTAAATGTCATAAAACTATGGTAACTGATTCGAATTTATTCACTTTATTAAATTTACTTTGGAACTAAATTTAAATGGACGTTTATAATACCGGCCCTTAAATAGTAAAATTGAAAAGTTTTGGATCATATTTTAATATAGTTTTTCATGAAAAACTTATGGGCTTCAAATAAAGTACCACTTCCGGTTATCCAATTTTACCCAAAATCTAATTAACTTTTTATATTAATGCAGAAATCTTAAATACGGAAAATAGAATTTTTTGGAAGTTTGATATGAGTTATTGTGGACAAAAAAACTGTCAAATACACACACACACACACACGCACACACACACACACACACCACATACACACATTTCTAATTAAATTAGATGAAATTTTAAGAATATATCCAAAATGAAAATGCGCCACTGGTGACAGAATTCTGAACTGAGTGAGTTGTACATGTGTAAAGTGGTTGTTTTATTCAGGGATTGTATTTACTTGTATACGAATTATAATACGCTTTTATCTTCGGCTATTATTGTTTTATTCTTAATAGGATCTGAATTACTCCTAATGTAACAGGTAAATTTTTGTTTTAATAAAAATTCATGAACAAATTAGGAGACAGGCAATTTATAGGTTAAAGTTACGGTGGAGTTTTCTCCGAAGAAAAGTACCAAAAATAGGAGAACATGTGCGGTTTATGGTTGTAAATCGACGGCAGAGAAAAACAGAACATTAAGGTTTCACCGTTTTCCTAAAAATAATAAGGGAGTAGTTATAAAAAATAAATTTGGAGGACAAATGTGCTGTGATAAATTAAAAGCTTGGAAAAGAGCTTTGAAAATTCAAAATAAAATAAATGTACAGCAATGAAATACAATCTAAATGAAGGAAGTCAAAGATTTTTTTATTAAAAAAAACAATATAATGTTGACTAAAATACTCTTAACCTACAACTACTTACTAAAATTAACCCTATTAACTAAAATATTATTAAAACTATCACTAAATTATTACTACAAGAAAGAGCAAACTCAATTCTACCGAAATTAATAAAAAATCACTATACTAAATCCCAAATTAAATTAAAAACTACGAAAATTAGTCTCACACCAATTGTACTCTTAAATGCTTAAAAGAATGCCAAGGATGCCAGAGAAAAATGTACCATTCGTTTGAATTTTGACGTTTGAGGTCAGCGCCATCTCTTGATAATTTGGAAGCCCTATATGAAAAAACAAAAAATTTAAAGGAAGAAGTGAAAGCAACGTAGTAAACAAATGGGTAATACACCGAGTTATTTATTCAATTTTGCCTTATAAAGTCATGTTTATTTCCTGGGATACGAACCATTAAATTTGTTTTAAAAACAATTTTATTTTGCTAGCATTTCAAATAATTTTATTTCACTAGCGGTTTTAAAATGTCAAATGCCAACAAAAATTGTTGGAATAAATTCAAATATTCAACGTATACCCGCCATTTCCTCACATGAATAATAAGAATGTTACAATTTTATAATAACGTATGTCTTTGATTGTTGGAATAAAATATTGTATGTCATATTGAAATGTTAACCTCTAAAAAAAAACTGTTTCAGAATTATTTATTTCAAGGTCTATTGTAAACAATTCAACCCATGGCAACCACAGATCACTATGGCCACGCAAAAAAAAAAAACTCACACTCAGCGATTAGATAACCGTAAGCGATTAGCGACATTTCAAGATTCTGGTTTCATTTATAAAAATCCTACACTTCAATGGGGAAGTTTAGCAATTTTTTCTTATTTTTTTATTCCATGGGAAATGACTTGAAAAATTATGTAATATGTTTTATTTTTTTCAAAAACGTCCAGATTTTCCGGAAAAGCCGTTTTTAAGCTGTGATGACGTCGGTAGAGGCTTGGCGCAACGTATGTCGACTTATACACTGACGCACGCGGTTACGGTTACCAGTGAAGCGCTTTTACGCTTTGTTACGACCTATGTTCAAGTGGTTCGATTTCACCGTTCTGTCTGAGTTTGCGCATAACTAACTTGTGACGTACTTAGAGTTTACGTAAAAAATATTAATTATAAATAAATGGAGCAATAATTTTAATTTTTAATTTCAATTTCAGCAGTCATTTGTTATATTTGTGAGAAAATAGTATGTTATGTAGAATTTATACCATGCTAAACTTCCCCATTGGAGAAATTTATTACGGCAAAATGCAAATTGAATGAACAGTTGTATTAAACTTGCGGTTAAAATGAATGTTTAACTCGTGAAACTAAGACGCTCGCGCGCTTAATCGTATCGCTCATGAAATATTCATTTAATCCGCTTCTATAATAAATAACTATTATTTATTTATGATATTATTAATTTTAATTTTTTTATCGTTGACATTTAATATAGTGATATCTTTATCTGTTTTAGGACTCCACGGATTCCCCCCGTTTCAAACTCTCCCCCGAAAGCCCCCTCCCCAACAAATCCACCCTCCACCGCCTCCCTTCCTCGCAGTCCTCCACCCTACCAAGCCCCGTGGGCAGCGCCCCCAGCACGCCTACGCCCCGACCACAGACCAGCCACGGCAAGCCGCACGTGGCGCCCAAACCTCCTGGCTCGGCGCCTTCAGCTATCCCCAGCAAACCAGCCACGCCTCCGAAGAAGCTGATTGTGAATGGCAGGCAGCCGGTGTCGAGGGCACAGAGTATGAGGGTGCCGAGGAGTCCGCCCGTGCAAGGGGGTGGAGCCTTCCCTGCGACTACTGTTAATGGTAAAGAATCATTGGGTGGTAGCATGAATGGTGATGAGGAGATGATTAATAGTGTTTTATTTTAACTCTGTCAATCGTTTATGGTTTATTTTAGAGAAAAATACTAAAAATAAAAGTTACATACAATGGGCTACTTGCGTACCTTTTTTTTTATTTAATATTTTTGAAGAGAAGGTAAAAACTTGCTACCCATATTTTTTCTTTTGACAAAATTTTTATTAATTAGCCAGAATTAAAAGTTTTAATAACTGAAACATGCGTTTTAATTCAAGCAAAAAATTTTCTTCCCTTGGCATTTTTTCGTAAAATCAAAAATAAAATTTTTTTTCCTCTTGTAAACTCAATCCGGGGACATACTGTATATAAAAAAAAACATTTTTAGGGACTTAGGTGTAGAATATAATTATCTATAATTTTTATTTGAAAATCAAATTTCAGACACTTCAAACGATATGATTTTATTTAAATTCCATGGCTATCACTACAAATGAGCAATATTTATAAAATTTCAAATTGGATTTTAGAGGTTACTAAACATGCAAAATAACATCTATAATTAGTGATTTATTTATAAAATTTAATTCTCTATTTTATTTTAAACATTTTTGTACTAAATTAAATGGGAAGTTTTGCGCAAAGTAAAACTGAGTTCCCATGTTAAACGCCTATGGCACGATCCGTTATTTAATAGGTTACTTGCGTGATACTGAAAATCCGATTTCTATCACTATATGTGTAATGTTATATTGAAAACATATATAAAAATATAAATTTTATTTTAAAATAATTATTTGTTTTTTTACTAAATGAAGAAAGAAAATTTTCTGTGACGTCTTTATATTCAACTAGAGAGGGAAAGCATGTTTAAGAATGTTATCAATAGGTGGCATGGCGTGCGAGAAAGTTTTAATTTGAATTTGACATTAATTCATTTTTCTCTCTGGTCTCTCAAATACATTAATTGCTTTATAAATAAACACATAGGTAGTTGTAGTTCCTTGTATTTTAAAATATCGATACCAAAATCAAAAAGATAAACTAAAATACTAACCTCCAACCTCTATTGTTGAACCGTCAAACAAGTGCGGCGTAATTCTACGTCATATATGGCGGTAATTCAAATAATCAAATTTCATTATTTTTTTTCTGGCCAATTAATAAAAATTTTGTCTAAAGAAAAAATATGGGTAGCAAGTTTTTACATTCTCTTCAAAAATATTAAATAAGAAAAAGGTACGCACGTAGCCCATTAACATCCTACGCAAATGGTGAAAAATTTCTACAATTTCATATCTGAACGCAAAGATGACCCTTTAAATTAATTAATTTAAGTTTTAAGTCTATATTTAAAGTACCTATCTGAAAGAATTTTGTAGAAATTTCTCATAATTTGTGCAGGTTTTTTAATTTCTGGAAAATGTAACCAGGCATAACTATTATGACCCTTTAGGCTCATATAAAATTGGCAAAAAGTTAATATAAATATGCTGTTTAAAAATATCTATCTTTTAAGGCCGGCTTTATAACTAAATTTATACTTAATTTAAAATTTGGTTGTCAAGTAAATTTAATGAAATGGACAAATTCGAATGTTTCTCTGTTCTTATGGCCGGTTTTATAAACGACAGATAAATTTACTTTCAACGTAAATAAAATTATATTATCTTGGTGTTTCTATAGTAATAGTGTGTAACTCTTCTTTTGCAATTTAAAATTGGCGAAGCATTCATCCAAAGTGGCGAATCATATTTAAATTATTATTAATCATACATCCTGTAATTATCATTAATATATAGGCACTTATGATAATACACTTGCTTACTAAAATATTTATGTGGTGCTATAGTTGACTTCGAGCTGTAATTCCCTAGCAGCGACTAGGGATTATTTAGCTTGGAGCATTATAATTGTTATTGAATAGTGATTAGAAACCGAGATATCAAGGGCTCCTAACTATAATGGGCTATTCTACCATTGCAAAGAAGTAATAAACTTCAATAATTATAAGGTAGTATGCGTTACATTAAGAGTTTTAGTAAAAAGAAAATGATAAAATGTTACTTTTTGTAATAGAAATGCTTAATAGGGCTGTTGCAAGAATTTTTATATACTCGTAACTTCTAATTACTAATTTTTTAAAGATTGAGGTGCGATTCAGTGGGTTGTATTAGGCTGTTTTAAGATTTGTATTAAAAGTTGTATTAAAAAACCTGATTCATTGGCTTGTATTAGACTGTTTAATACCCGAGACAGACGGCAAAAATAGGCCCATAAACCATAATAAAAAATAATAAAATGTATACTTTATTTTTAAAGTACTACTCAATAAATAACGATTAAGATAAAAAACATTTTTTTAATAATTACTTTGCGAGATATGTGAATTTATTTCTAGGGGTACAGATGACGTCACACTATTGGTATCTTTCTCGCGCAGCCTACTACAGAAACTGGTGTGAGAAAGATAGCTATAGATTTCTTTAAAAATCAAATGCAGTTATACAAAAAACAATTATGACTTTTTGGTACCACGAATTGCTTCAAAATTAACGAACTTTCATTTAAAAAAAATCTGATGTGGCCAACACAAAACCTCCCGCTATTGAATTTTTATTAATTTAAATACATATAGGCCATCCAGCTAATCAAGCGGTTTACGTCATAAATACAATATCACTAGAAACAATGACGTCATATGTTAAAAAGTTTACATGAGCATGTAAAACGGATTAAAATATGTATGATCTATGGGTTGCCTTCATAAATCCAAATCTTTCTTAAAAAGGTAACATGCCTGGTATCATTTTTTTTCAGCGAAATCTAATTTTATTTAAAATATTCTGAACGATACTGCTTACGCCGTTATAAATACTTCATTCTTGTAGTATATGCAACAAACCAACTAGTATTATGTGAGATCCTTAAAAAAAATACAGAATACTGCATACCATACAATTTCTAACTGTTTCTGTACATTGCGTATAGCGTTTGCCACACGCTGTACATATAGATTTCATTTTCAAATTATTACTAACAAATAGAACGAAATATTACCTCAATATTACAAATCAGTGAAAGTAAGAGCCCACCAAACTATTTTTCATTTTCAAAATAAGTCAATAAATTAACTACAAGCTCTTGAATTTAACATGACAGAGCATTTGACATTTTGTCAATGAACAACAATACAAAAAACAAAATGAAATCACAATACAGGTTGAAAAGTATAATGTAGACATATAGGCCATCCAGCGAATCAAGCGGTTTACGTCATCGTTTAGGGATTTTTGAATTTTTTTTTATTTTTTTAAATATATTTTATTAACGGTATTTTATTGGTTTTTTTATTATTATCATGTATTTGACACCTTTAATAGAAATAATTATATTTGAATATATTATTATTAAGTAAAATTTTGTAAATTTTTGCAAAATGACGTTTGATTATATTTTTTTAATATTGGTAATTCTGAACATGTATATTACTAAATATTATATGTCTATATTATACTTTTCAACGTGTATTGTGATTTCATTTTGTTTTTGGTTTCGTTGTTCATTGTCAAAATG
Organism: Ophonus ardosiacus; assembly: GCA_943142095.1. Classification (NCBI taxonomy): domain Eukaryota; kingdom Metazoa; phylum Arthropoda; class Insecta; order Coleoptera; family Carabidae; genus Ophonus; species Ophonus ardosiacus. The sequence continues at coordinate 21,371,287 of OW964839.1, forward strand.
TCAAATGCTCTGTCATATCAAATTCAAGAGCTTGTAGTTAATTTATTGACTTATTTTGAAAATGAAAAATAGATTGGTGGGTTTTTACTTTCACTGAAATCTAATATTGAGGTAATATTTGGTTCTATTTGTTAGTAATAATTTGAAAATTAAATCTATATGTACAGCGTGTGGCAAACGCTATACGCAATGTATAGAAACAGTGAGAAATTGTATGGTATGCAGTATTCTGTATTTTTTTTAAGGATCTCACATAATACTAGATAGTTTGTTGCATATACCACAATAATGAAGTATTTATAACGGCGTAAGCAGTATCGTTCAGAATATTTTACATAAAATTGGATTTCGCTGAAAAAATATTATACCAGACGTGTTTTTAAGAAAAATTTGGGTTTATGAAGACAACCCACAGATTTTAATCCGTTTTACATGCTCATGTAAACTTTTTAACATATGACGTCATTGTTTCTAGTGATATTGTATTTATGACGTAAACCGCTTGATTCGCTGGATGGCCTATATAATATTTAGTAATATACATGTTCAGAATTACCAATATTAAAAAAATATAATCAAACGTCATTTTGCAAAAATTAACAAAATTTTACTTAATAATAATATTTCCAAATACAATTATTTCTATTAAAGGTTTCAAATACATAATAATAATAAAAAAAACCAATAAAATACCGTTCATAAAATATATTTAAAAATATAAAGAAAATTTCAAAAATCCCTAAACGATGACGTAAACCGCTTGATTCGCTGGATAGCCTATACTTACGTATTTACTAACGCTGCAAACTGTTCCATTGCAGAAAACTATTGCTTTATTTACTATTTTCTTTTTAAAATGTCACTATTATTAATTTGAAGTGATTAGTTTTCTGACAGTGACATTTACTGTCAGTTACATTCATTTGAAATATGAACTGTATAACAAAGGAATTAATGTGTTTATCTTAGGCTTCGCGACTAATAAAAAAAAATTAATTTTAAATTTATCTGTAAAATATATAGAAAAAGTATTAATGTATTCCTGTAGAAAATTCAATAATCTTTAATTTTCATAAGACATAAAATTCGAAAAAATGGAATTTAATGGTATTTTTTTGAAGAAAAACCATTATAAGCTTCAAGTAAAGTACGATTTCCGTTTATCCGATTTACACAAAAAACTAATGGCTTCTATTCCTATTAGAATAGGGTAAAAATACAAGGTTTCAGAATTTTCTGAATGATAGTATTTGAGTTAGAGCGAAGACAAAATCCCTACACATACACACACATACATACATACACACACACATACATACATACACACACACATACACACATACAGACATCATCGTGAAAATGTTAAAAATGGATTCTAGGGACCTTAAAACGTGGTCATTTACTAAAATCTCGATATGAGATTTTTAGCACGATCCCTATACCTCCCTTACCAAGGGTAGCGGGAGGTAAAAATGGTTTATGGGCCTATTAATGATCATTAACGGTTAGATATAGTATGCGCACGTGAACTTGAGACTATTGACAGATGTCAAAATTGCGTCTATTAACAAACCGTTCCCTATGTTTCATTTTAATGGGACAGGCAAATACATTGCTGTCAATCAAATGTCGAGTCGTAACCATAGATATGACAAACCCAATGTTTCTCGTTAAAAAAATACTCAGAAGTAATATCACAAGACCTCCTGATTTTATCGATAAATTTTTATTTTGCACGAAAGCAAACTGCATGGTAAATCCCGACTCCGAAGGAGGAGGGGTTTTACCTAATGTCAGTTTGCTTGAGTAACTTTGCTTAAAAGCAAAAAAAAAATGAGTGCTTAAAAATAAAAGTTTATATGAGAAAATCTGAGAGGTCGTGTGGTATTTGGTGAGATAAATTTCAAAGACAACGCAAGATGAAACTTGACTCATTAATTGTCACACTGACAGTTTTAAACAATAACAACTGTTTATTTTCTTGGTAGCGGCAAATTATCGGGGTAACGGGGTTTTATCAGTATAATACTGTTCCCATTGGTTGAATTTTCAAGTGTTTTGCATCATGATTGGTTAAAACTAATCGTTGGAATTTATCTCAGTAATAATAGCAATAAAACAATACAAAATATTGACGTTTCAAATATCGCCAATTTCGTACGTTTCTTGACAGTTATTAACTGAAGGCGGATTTATGCAGCCATTTTCATTTACATTTAATTTAATTTAATTTTCATTTAAAAGATAAATGTATGTAAACCAATGTAGCCATGCAAACACCATTTTCATTTACGTTTTCATTTATCTCTCATTCTCATTTATTTTTAAAGATGGCCAACTTTTATCTAATAAATGAAAATTATAAATGGCGCATGCGTGTACGGTATGACAAGGACGAAAATTTGAGATGATCAGCTGGTTGTCATTATGTATCTTCGTTATCGTTTCTTTATACTGTTTTTACCTCTCGCTAAGAGAGGTATTGGATTCATGCTAAAATTCGCATATCCAGATTTTATTGACTAAGCACGATTTAAGGTCCCTAGAATCCGATTATAACATTTTTAAAATGGTGGATGTGTGTATGTCTGGATGTTGTAGACACGATTCCTCAAAAACTATAAGACTTAAAAAATATTTAACTGCAGTTTCCTCAATCTGACATTCCTGGGAAGAGCTGAAAAGGTTCTGGTAACAATTGAACAACCGGAAGTAGTAGTTTCTTAGAAAAATTCTTCTAAATATAATTTTTTGGGAGTTTTTTTTATTAAATATTGAAGAACATAAAATTCTCCATCTAATACACTTAAAAATTTTTATTATATCTTGTATAGATTTAGAGATAAAGACACTATAATTTATAGAGTAAACTAATCGCAGAGGCCAAGGCACTAAGGAAACCAGTTGACAAATTCCAATGTTTATAACATGACACATGTCATTGTCAAATATCAACAGTTTTAGTGACATTCTGATAGCTTTTTCTGGGAAGTATATTTAACTTTTCTTATTGTTTTATTAATTAAATATTTGAAATTACAGGTAAAATTGTGGTAAAATGCATATATCCATCAGAAATATCGCCAATCTGGTTAATGAATTGGAAGAATCTGTAACATTTAGAAACTTCCTCATACAATGAAAAATAGATATAATTAGAATTATATGTGTGCAGAAGACATATTAAATACAATAAAAAACAATATTTGAGTAAAGTTCTGTAATTTTTTGTTATAAAACGTCGGTTCGAAAGCGAAGTGCAATACAATACTTATACAGCCTAATATGGAAATGGCGAGAGGTCTTGTGCTGGCCACAACAGATTTTTTATTGCAGTTAACACGTTTAAAACTAAACTCATAACTTCTTCGCTGTCACTATTGTTGAACATTGTTATTAATAAACTTTCATTGTTATTAATAAACTTTATTCCAATGAAAGTGGGGTTATGACATTCATCATCTGTTAGCGTATTTTTATATGTGCGCATGCGTTCATTTTCATTTATTTTTGTTATATATTTTTGTATGAATAGGTACATTTAAAAATTATAAATGAGAATTAAATTAAAAAGTAAATGTAAATGAAAATGGCTGCATAAATCCGCCTTGAAACAGTTTAATACAGATCACTGTATCACCTTTGTTTTAAAATGTGTTTTAAGCTAATGCAGCATTTTAGTTAATACAAGTCTTAGTATAGACTCTAATATAGCCCACTGACTCGCACCCATTGTTCTTTAAAGAGCTTCAAATTTGGAAATATCACGAAATATCCATATCAATGAAATATTGAAATTTTTGTAATATTACTAAAAAGTCACGTGATCACAAACAGAATGTGACGTCCGAGTACATACAGTTTAACATGTGACAAACTATCGCCTTCTTTTATTTATATAAACTGTTGCCTCCGATAATTTTAAATGATTCACTGACAGTTACTAATTAACAATTTTGTTAGGCAAAGACTTCGGCACGATACGTGGCATCCCCAGCGCCTTCCACTCGCAGGAGAACCTCTCCCGGCCGCCGCCCCACCACACCCGCAACCAGACGCTGCCGGTGAACCTGATGAAGGCGGCGGCTCCGCCCCCACCAGTGGGTTTGGGGCGACCAAGTGCGCGGCCTCCTGTTCCGCCGCCTCCAAGTCGCACAGTGGGAGTGAAAGCGCCTCTTAGTCCGCCGCCACCACCCCCAGGGACTGCCATGCCGCCGCCGCCTCCCCCGCATAGACAGCCGGCGCCGCTGCCGCCACCGCCGTCACATTCTAGGCCACCACCTGCGGTAAGGGAGAATTTGTGGTACTATACTATACTTGCCGTCAAATAATTATGGACTAGAGATATCTACACTGATGCCAAATTTTTTAAATGTCTACCTGTACAAATATCTGTAATCTGTCAGTCATTTTATATTCTGACATTTTCGTTAGTACTTGCGTGCGCTCTTTATTCCCAATCCTATTGACAACTGACAAGCTGCGATATGCCATCTGCTGGGAAAAAATATGAACTTTCCGGTTTAGTACTGTATTGTGATTGTATGCTTGAGTTACATGTGGTTTAATCATTTGATGTGAATAGAAATGGGAAAAAGTCGTACTAATTGTTGTGTATTCGGATGCAACTCAAGATCTGGTCGAGACACAGGCATTGGGTTTTATAATATTCCGAAACATGGCTAAAATAAAGTTAAAATTACGACAAGTGTAGGTGTTGAAATGGATATGGATTGACGAAAAGCATGGGAATATGCAATTCCTTATGCAAAACAAATAACAAAACATATGAAAGTTTGTTCTCGTCATTTTATATCGGATGATTACATATTTCCTAGTGAGCAAAAAATTCAATGTTCAGATTTTGTCTTAGAATAAAAAGTTCATGTTGTGTTCGTTCTAATTATTTATGTATTTTTCTATACAATTAAGCGTAAAACTTTAAAAAGAACTGCAGTACCATCACTTTGTCTTCTCGTATTTCAAGTAAAAGTTCCTGATAATAAACGTTAGCTACGACAAACCAAACGTGTAAAGCCAAAAGCAGTAAACGCCAGTGACATTGCAATGCAGTAAATGAAGTAGTAGAGGATAATAATAATACATCAGCACCAGCATCTAAATTGTCTGAAGAACTCGTTAAATGTATTTTGTGTATTTCATGTGGCTTCGCAGTAATTGCTCTAGTTATAAATAGTATGTAGTTAGTTAAAAAATTGTTCTTGTTGTTTGCATTCATATGTCACAACACTGCGAGTACTAATTCAGAAACAGCTGATCGGTCCGATGGTGCTGCCGCCATCGGACATGTCAGTTCTCAATAAACTGCATTATATTTAGACTTGAGAAGAAAATGAGTGACGCTCATGAATTAAATAGTCCTGATTCCTATAAAAAACGTTTAGGAAAATATGATTTAAATGGGCAGGCAAAAACAATTATTGGGAACTGACTTAAAGCTCGCAGCGCCAAAGTGGAATTTACTTGAACTCACGGAGTTGAGATAACCATATGATAACTATAATCTTTGTAGGAGTGTTTTTGTGTTTTCTTCGTGTTTTTTAAACTAATAAAGCTTCGGCAGCAACAAACTCTGCTTAAGAATGCAATACATTTTCAACATGATAAATATTAGTTTTATTTTTTCTATAATTTCTTGCAAATAAGCGAGAATTTCGACTACTGCTAGTGGAAGGTTTGTCTTCATGCTTTAAAGTGGAAAATTTTTTGGAAGGTACAGCAGTTTTTTTTTAAACATTTTCGTTTATTTGTATTTACATTTAAAAAAGAACATATACTTATTGCAAATAAAACTTTTCCTCTTGCAGTATACATTCCTCTGGTAAAATAATCACTATCAGCCAAATGTAAAGACCGTCATAAATTTAGAAACTGGTTTCCCTATTTTTAATTTTATTATCCAAGTTTTTCGCCGATCAATTTTCTCTTTATCTCCAAATTTGTTCTCGATGATAACATAATCTTTGTTTTTTTGAGAGAAAGAATGGTAACTTACATATTCTTGCGACTTGCATTGGGGTACAGAACAATAAATATTACTCATTTTAATATAAAAAACAATTATGCAAAAATTAACGAAACTTCGAAAACAAACTTATTTTAAAGGTTAGAATGCAATTATTTGTATATAATAATTAATACAATAAGTTAATTATTATACATACAATACACTATATGCAAAACAGATCTACGATGGCAAATTTCACAAATTATTATAACAGAAAGCAAGAAATAATTAAATAATATTAATTTTTTCAGATAAGACAATGTTTTATATACAGAGCGCGCCAAATCTATCTCAACTCCTAGAGTTCGAATTTTTGCCACTAGTTAGCGTATCGCTTAAAGTCAGTTGCCAATTACCAATGTACACATTTTTTTCAAAAGATTGACGTTACATCCTGAAAAAAATTATAATTTATTAAATAACAAGAAAATTTTGGATTTGAGTGCAGAAGCATGTTGTGTTGGCAGATCTGCTGTTCACCTAATAATCAATTATTCTTACCTTTTAGTTAGATTTCACCGGTTATCGTATTTTAACGCAAACGCGACCTTAGCTTAATATGTGGAAACTTTGATTAAAATATAAATATAAATTTTCCACAGAGACAATTTTTATATTTTATATTACGTATTACTGTCTTACCTTACTTATTTGTTATATTTCCTTCATTTACGATGTATTAAAAAATTTAATTGGTTTTAAATGTATTATATGACATTTTGCGTTCATTCTTGGTCATGTCAAGTTACAAGCGGCAACACCGCTTGGCAAAGGACAGGGTGCGGAAAGGGATAAAAGTTGAACATCAGTCCATAATCATTTGACGGCGAGTATAGGAGAAGTAAATGTGCAATGTTTTAGCGCTATTAATTGTTCTTGGATTATTTTAGAGAAAAAATACTGCAAATAACAGAAATACAAAAATTAATTGTACGGAACTTTTATTTGAAGTATTTTTCTCTAAAATAATCCATAAACAGTTAAGAATTATAGAACAATAAAACAGTTCGACCATTGTGTGACAATATTGTGACTATAAACTATGGCGGCGGGTGGCACTAGTGTTTTCTATTTATAATTTTCGGTGGGCGCTTTTAAATTCAGGCAACCTTGTTCGTATTATTTGTTTTTTTTTATACTTATTGTCAAATAAATATGGACTGATGCTCAACTTTTTTCCTTCTCCCCACTCTGCCCCTTGCCATGCGGTGTTGCTGCTTCTTCATAACTTAGCGACCGACGGAATTGGCAACAGTGTAAAAATCTCCAGTCCATATTTATTTGGCGACAAATATAACATTTTTTAAAGAAAACATATCAGTAAACATTATTTCTACTTTTTTTTAAGTTAAATTCATCAGTTTTGCAAGAAACTTTCTCTAAGGAATGTAAAATACATAGAATTGACTGAAGGTTATGTGTTGGCCACATCAAGTTTCATTACCCTTATGTCCGTATTCATAAACACTTGTAAAATTTTAAACGGATTGTTATAATTTTTAACGTCCGACTGGTATGTTATTATTATCATAACAACCCTGCTTTCAGGGTTGTTATATACCAAATAACACCCTATGGCAGGGATGGCGAACCTTTACGTATCAACGTGCCATTTTTCTAAAGAAATGTTTAATGAGGTCATAGACGTGCCATCAAATAATTTTGACTTTGTGATTATTGGGAAAATAATAATAATACTATCAACTCAAAACTCTTTATTTACTACAAAAAAAATAGGAACATTTTGCCTGTTGTTGCAGATTAGATGACAAATAACAGATGTTAGGGTTGTAAGATGTTACTTTTAGCAGAATGCATGCTGATCTGTCAAACGGTTTCTAACCGAGTCTTTAATGTTATTCATCTCTGAAAATAATGACTCGCAGGCATAGGTTGATGAAAATATTGTTAAAATAGCATGAGCCAGCTTCTTCAAACAATTAGATGTGTCTGGTAACGCATTCCATGTTTCCAAAATTTTGTTATTAGCATTTTCACTTATATTACTTGTCAATCTTTCTGTTTCAATTAATTCTAACTCTTTCCTTGTTTCAATAAATTTTTGAATCCATATTGAACTAGACTGGAAATCAATCAGCTGCATTTAAAATTCTTCAATTTCCAACCAATCGAATTGGGACAAATTCTGTTTATCAAATGACGTCACATCAGGGTACATAATAAACTTGAGTATTTCCGATAATTCTTTGAACTGAGAAAATCTTGCTGAAAATTCCTTCATTGAAGAATCAATCACAGAAATAAATTGTTCAGTAACTTGGTCTTCGTCTGGTTTCTCATGTATTTCTAATGCATCTAGTGCATCATAATGAATTTTGTGATCAGTGACGTGCCCAAAATATTGTGTCGCGTGTCATTGGTTCGCCATCCCTGCCCTAGGGTGTTATAAAATTGTTGCTATGAAATCGGTATTGTAAACAAATAAGAATATCGCGTTTCCTAAATACAACGTTTAAGTAATTAGATTAATTTCTCTAACACAAATCACAATGACAAGACATAAATCGATAAAAATCTTTATTAAAATAATATATCGGTCGGACGTTAAACGTTGAACGCACCACGGGTGTTAAACGGACTATAACCCCTTCGGTCAACGTACCCACCTCGGGCCAGAGTCCCTCGGAGAGTACAGTGTTGACTTCAGGCGTTATTGTCCTTATAACACCCTTGATACGTTAATTACTATATCCAATAAAAACAGTCGACATTGAAAGAAAAATCGAAATTTTATGTCTACACCTTTTCCATTTGTATTTCAGAAATGGTCATTTTTATTTCAGAAAGCGTCATTTGTAATTCAGAATAATCAATTTAATTTCAGAAAGCGTCATTTGAAATTCAAAATAATCAGTTTAATTTCAGAAAGCGTCAAATGTAAATCAGAATAGTCAATTTAATTTCAGAAAGCGTCATTTGTAAATCAGAATAGTCAATTTAATTTCAGAAAGCGTCATTTGTAATTCAGAAATCGTCATATGTAATTCAGAATACTTCAATTGTAATTCAGAAAGCGTCATTTGTAATTCAGAACGTTATACGTATTGCGAAACAAGTTGGCTTCGATTTTCTGTAACATTTTCATAAGTTATTCAGAACGTTATAATTATAAGTTATTTGCTGTGATACTTAATACTGCAACAAACGGTTGCGCACCTACCTTCTCCTTTCGATACTATTTATTTCATTTGTATTATTGTACAATTGTCATACAATACTGGATTGATAATTTTGCATCTTGTATTGTAAAATGTTAATGATTGTGAATCATATTAATAATTACTATTTGTGCTATATTTAACTTCAATATTATTAACTAACTTCTTTTTCCCCGTATATGAATATCTGCTTATAATAAATAATTCAACAATTACAAATTATAACTTCTAAAATCGGTCATTTAAATCAAGGCTAACACGTATTTCAGTTCCTACTTTGTTCTGAATTACAAATGATGCAATCTGAATTACATTTGACACTTTATGAAATTCAATTGACGCTTTCTGAATTATATTTGATATATTCTGAAATTCAAATGATACTTTCTGAATTACATTTGACGCTTTCTGAAATTAAATTGACTATTCTAAATTACAAATGACGTTTTCCGAAATTAAATTGACTATTCTGAATTACAAATGATGTTTTCTGAAATTAAATTGATTATTCTGAATTACATTTGACGAGTTCTGAAATTAAATTGATTATTCTGAATTACAAATCACGCTTTCTGAAATACAAGTGGAAAAGGTGTAGTGTGATTCTATATGTCAAAAATTATAATGAGTCGTTTGAAACTTTACGAGTGTTTATGAATATGGGCATTAATCTTTTTACAAATTATGAATAGGATATTAGATTTTACGAAAAAATATGAAATGCAGGTTTTCAATTATTCTTCAGCAATAGTGTATTTCATTATCGCAAAAATGTGTATTTATAATTTGTTTGTGTAGATCCCAGTGAATGGTCCACCCCCTCCGCCAGTCCGCAACTCGTCAATGCGGTCGTCTTTGGACCTGGACAGTCGTTTCTCCAATCTGTTCCACTCGGTGACGGATTTCCCTGCACCACCACGATTTTATGGTTTCACTAAGCAGTATAGTAGCACTAATAAGAACGGTAAGGAAACAACATACTTTATGAGATTATTAATCTTTTCAGAGTACCAGATAATCTAACAACTACTTGCCACTAGAAAATTTTAAATATGTTTCATTATTTATTAATTTTAAACAAAACTACTCAAGAAAAAAGGTATTTTTTTTTAACTTTTACATAGGTTGTTATAGCTGGCGCGCGTTTAGTTGAGCTGACACTGTGCATACAAGCCATTTTGAAAACATAAAACTATTATTTATAATAATATTTAATAAATAGGTTACAATTATTTTAAACATTCGGCTAAACGTCAATATACAGAACTCTTCTATGGTAGAAATGATTAGGTAGAATACTTACGTCATCAAATAATATTACTAAAGAAATATACTACTACGTTTACATGGAATAGGGTCCTCCACCGTAGTAACAAATTAGAACAAGGGTCATTTATATTAAGTGTGCTATTCTGTAACTTTGCTCTATAACACTGTAACTCTATACGCTCTGTAAGCTATAGAGCTCTATAAGATCACACCTTATAGAATAGTAAAATTACCTATTCTGAAACTCTCTCTGTATCAAGTCTGGCTATAGAGTTGTTTTGGTTGTTATTCATGTCAAACTGTCAAATATTCTATAACCATATTTTTGACAAGACGTTAAGGAATCATGTATAACTCTAATAATATGTAAGTATATATTTAAGTATATTACTGAATTAATGTTTATTGTCATATATTATTGTAATTGTAATTCTTGTTGCTGTTGTGATATAAATAAATAAAATAAATATACCATCACGACGTATTGCTGGGTGAGCCAAACTGCTTTATATGCAGATATCGGTAATGATGATGACATATTCGTACCGTGCGGACGTTTAAGATTCGAAATAATTTTGGCTTCGATCGGGATCGAACCCGGTTCCCCATATTCGCGACCCGACACTCAGGCGCTACGAGACCCCAGTTATTATTAATTATTAAGACATCATTTAATTCTTATTTTAAATATTCTATTAAGCTATGAACACCAATATTGATTCCTCCCCTTGTCTTGACCTTTCTAATATAATATATTTTGTGACAAATATAGCTACGTAAAATGATTCAATTTTATATCATAGAAAATGTTTTAAATCGCTTTAATTAATTTTTTATGTAAATCTAACAAGAAACGAAAAAGGTTACACATTCCAAACACAAGTAAAGAACAGTATGATTTTTTTAAAATGAAATGGAAACTGACTGTGTTTTTCGGAGTGGCACAACAAATTCTTTCATTTTCCATTTCAATATTTCGTAAATTTGACAGTATTTTTTAATATAAATATTTTTGACGTTTCACTATGCTCTTACAGTCAAGATTTTGGCGCTGTAAGATTTATAGAAATTTCTGTAAGACTATAGCCCTTATGGTACTGTAACCTAGTTACAGAATAGCTATTTTCTTACATACTATAACGTCGGTTGTTTATAGAGCCTATAAAGTTTATAGAACGTTACAGAATAGCACCATAAAACTAGACCTTAACTGTATATTAAGGATTACCAAAGTTTAAAAATAGTTATTAGTTTCTGAAATAATCGAGTTTTTATTACCATTTCCTTATCTCTATATCTACGTTACACATTTATTCTATTCCAAATTCTTAGTACTTTCAAACCTTCCTCTATCGCTTTTTTGAAATACGGAATCCATTTGCAAGTATATAAATACAGAAAATAGCAACAATAAAACAACAGAAATAAATCAAATAATACTAGTTTAAATTTATGATGCCATGACAGATTACAAGCGTTGGTATGAAAGTAAAAGTTATGTTGAATGACATAGGCTACCAGTGGTAATCAAATCTTGGACTTCAATATATACGTAGTATATTTTTTATTAATTATGACATTAAATTACTTATTATCCTTCCCATATTTCCAATTATTGACCACAAGGATTATTTTAACATATTTATACATTTTATAAGTGCTGAAAAAAATAAATTTATGTGACTTCAATTATTAGCGAAATCCACTGTTTAAGAACAAAATCATCTCTAAATCTTCGTCACAGAATATTAAAAAAAATATTACGGCTTAACGAATAACAATAAAGACTTTCTAAAATTACATATCACTTTCAGTTTAGATGAAGTTTGTAAAAAAATATAAAAAAAAATATAATGGAGGACCCTATTTATAAAGCACGAGCAGTCGTGACTTTGTTGGCCTTTCTTGACAAGCAGATGTGGGGGCCCATGACAGAAAGACAGTTAGTAATTATGTACGTAAAAGTCAAATGTCATCATTTTTACTTCCTTGTACAAAGTAAAGGAAGTATTGTAATCGCGAAAAATTTCGGTTTCCTGATATCAACGGAAATATCCATTTTGACCATCCCTGAATCCATTTTGACTAATTTCGGCTTGACGTCTGTACGTACGTATGTACGTATCTCGCATAACTGAAAAACGGGAAGCCGTAGAAAGTTAAAATTTTGTATTTAGGGCCGTTTTCATAATCCAGCTCACTTTAAGACTTTAATTAAAATTACTTTAAGACTTTATTCTTTCATTTGAAGTAATGCTAAATTGCTCGCTAAAGTCCTGAAGTTGTATTATGGAAACGAACACAATTTTAATTTAAAGCGTTAAAGTGAAGATAAAGTTTATTATGAAAATGGCCCTTAGGGCTGTTATAACATCTAGTTGTGCACCTCCCTTTTTGGTCATTACATAACTTTTATATCAATGGGAATAACATAATAGATTGTAGTTAAAATGGTCTACCCGGAAGTGGTACTTTACTTGAAGCCTATAATAGATTTTCATGAAAAATTATATTAAAATATAATCCAAAAGTTTTGAAATTTGGTATATAAGACTTTTATATCAATGGGAATAACATAATAGATTGTAGTTAAAATGGTCTACCCGGAAGTGGTACTTTACTTGAAGCCCATCATAGATTTTAACGAAAAACTATATTAAAATATAATCCAAAACTTTTCAAATTTGGTATATATAGTACTCTTATGTCAATGGGAATAACATAATAGATTTTCGTTAAAATGGTCTACCCGGAACTGGTACTTTACTTGAAGCCTATAATAGATTTTAATGAAAAACTATATTAGAATATAATCCAAAACTTTTCAAATTTGGTATATAATACTTTTATATCAATGGGAATAACATAATAGATTTTGGTTAAAATAGTCCAACCGGATACTTTACTTGAAGCTGTTATCAGTTTTTCTTGAAAAAAATGCTGTTATTTTGATTTTAATAATAAATGCTTCAAATAAAAGTTTTAGAGAATTGAATTCTGCGTCGAAAACATCAAGTATGATTAAATTAGCTCTTTGTATAAGCGAGATATGTAAATTTAAAAATTATGTACTTTTTTGTTTCTGTAATTAAGTTTGCCATGAATTAGGACAAAAAATAACAAAAAAATAAAGAATTTAACGTCAATGTCAAAATATGTCAAGTATGTGCAATTTTATGATTGGGTATGTTATAATACATATTTTAATTATTAACAAAATATGTATAGTGTAACAGGCGTACAAGGAAGTCATGTGGTGTCCACATCAGATATTTCATTCTAAAAATACATAATTTAATTGATTGATAATAAAAGAAATATTTGAAAAAGAATTACCTTTTGAACGGCTTTCAACGGAAATGGCCCACCGTTGGCTAATTCCCGTTTGAAATAGTTCACGACATTTAAGGTTAGCCTCTGAGATTGCTTTGTTAAAGCTTTAGGCAATATTATGGATGTATTATAGTATATTACTTATAAAAACAAACAAGTAATACTGTAGTACAAGTCACAAATATTTAACACAGAGAAAACTGACAGTCAAGTGACAGGATCGATATAAAATTTAATGTAAACATTGTCATGCCAACGTATCGTATAAAAATCAACTAAAGTTGATTTCAAATAATTTTATATTCCGTAAAAGGAATAGAGATTGGCTTTATTTAAAATTAAATTGTTTTTACAAATTATATTTCATTTTATAAGGTTTTTTCATGTTGATAACGTAAGTCTTCTGCCTATTCATTATCACTGTTGTATTACAAATCGATCCATCCAAGTAAGTTCTGCGCATACTTGATCAGTGTCAACTTAACTCGCGTCAGCTATATTTAAATTTTACTCCTTGGCTTCGTAGTTCAAGATTTTGGCTTGGATTTGGATCTGCACGTGCAGCGAGCTCAGTGGAACAGACTCGGCGCATGGTTAAAGGGCTGTCCTTTTCATTATGACATCTCAGTTAGGGTGAAATAACACACCCTGCCATCAAATTTTATATACATCAAATATATTTTTCTTATATTTTTGACATTTGCTGTTTTATTGTGTTTCAAAATACTAAATTATTCTATCGTATACAAAATTATATCGATATTGCGATAAAATTTTGGATAATGGAAGTGGAATACACAGTATATATTAATTTTGGGACCAATAAATGTGTTTTTTTTTTACATTACATTTGTTAATTCGAATATGGGCCATCCAGCGAATCAAGCGGTTTACGTCATAAATACAATATCACTAGAAACAATGACGTCATATGTTAAAAAGTTTACATGAGCATGTAAAACGGATTAAAATATGATCTGTGGGTTGCCTTCATAAATCCAAATCTTTCTTAAAAAGGTAACACGTCTGGTATCATTTTTTTTTCCAGCGAAATCCAATTTTATTTAAAATATTCTGAACGATACTGCTTACGCCGTTATAAATACTTCATTCTTGTAGTATATGCAACAAACTATCTAGTATTATGTGAGATCCTTAAAAAAATACAGAATACTGCATACCATACAATTTCTCACTGTTTCTGTACATTGCGTATAGCGTTTGCCACACGCTGTACATATAGATTTCATTTTCAAATTATTACTGACAAATAGAACGAAATATTACCTCAATATTACAATTCAGTGAAAGTAAGAGCCCACCAATCTATTTTTCATTTTCAAAATAAGTCAATAAATTAACTACAAGCTCTTGAATTTGACATGACAGGGCATTTGACATTTTGTCAATGAACAACGAAACCAAAAACAAAATGAAATCACAATACAGGTTGAAAAGTATAATATAGACATATAATATTTAGTAATATACATGTTCAGAATTACCAATATTAAAAAATTATAATGAAACGTCATTTTGCAAAAATTTACAAAATTTTACTTAATAAATATATCCTAATATAATTATTTCTATTAAAGGTGTCAAATACATAACAATAATAAAAAAACCAATAAAATACCGTTAATAAAATATATTTAAAAAAATAAAGAAAATTTCAAAAATCCATAAACAATGACGTAAACCGCTTGATTCGCTGGATAGCCCATATCTCTATTATTCAAAATAATATTTATTCCCGTGATAAAACTTCAACAATTTGAAATAAAATAAAGTGTTTAATAAAATGCATAGATTTTTTGACATTTTTTAATTGTTAGTAAGGAATTAAATAAAGGCACACTCATACGAGTATATTTGATAAATTGTTCATGATCTTGTTCTTTCATTTTCGGAAACACTATGACAAGCAATGACATTTCAGATGATAAATACTGATTGGTCAAATCCAGAATTTCAAAATAGAACATAGGCAGAAAATTGTAAATTATTCATGAATATGACGTATAATAATTACTTCATGAATATAACGTATAAGTTTATATTATATACAGGATGTAAATTTTAAAACGGGTCATAGGGCTATAATATAGAAAAACAGTTTTTTAGATGCCAAAAGTTTTGATTTTAATTTATTGAAAAAAGAATTATTATAAAGAAAAAAATTACCAATTTTTTGATACCAAACACATTACATTTCTGTGTCATATAACGCCAGAAAATAAATTTAAAAATTTGCACAATTAAGAAAAAATATCAATAGCCGTGAAACTGACAGAAACAAAACAAAACAATTGTTGACTTGTGAAGCTCATTAATAAACATTTCATACACATTATTTGTTAAATTATTATTATTTTCGTTTTATTAAGAAGAAATCAGGGATAATTTGTTTCATGAAGAAAACTTACAAATTATTAAATGGTTTTAATTGTTCCCTTGTAGTTTTCAGTTTTTCTCGTATCTTATAACTTATTACTTATTACTTATTACATGTAGATCATCTTTAATTTGTACCTATTACAATAAATAATAATGGGGTCATACCACATTTTCCAATTTATTTTTTTTTATGAAAATATACTTAAAACCACTTATAAAAATATATATTTTATGTCACATAAGTTTCTAGTTTTACAGAAATAATTTTTTAAAGTTTATATTAAATTTCAAATGACGTCACGGTTTTGCGACCGTGACCGTAGTCCCTCCTATCGAATAAAAATGGAACTACGTTTGACGTTTATGTTATTTGACTTAAAGCAAACGTGACAGCAAGTTATTTTGTACTCGTGCTTTTGTTTGAATTGAATAAAATAAACAAATTTATATCAACGAAAATTGTTTTCTTATTAAGTTGTACTTGCGTTGAAATGATCTTCACAAACATAATCAAGACTACCCTTTAAAATTTTTGGAGTATTTATTGCATTATACCATCTTTCCCTTATATCTGGAGGTTTAGGAATACGAACAAAAACTTTATTTTTGCTTCTCAAAGAGATGTTCTCGCAAGACAGCACAGAATAATATTATACAACCATGATAATATCTAAATTACACATAATTTGTATTTATTTATATTTATTAGAACATTTCGTTATTTGTACTTACATTTAAACAAAAACAACTTGTTGCAAAGATGTTTACTTTGAAAATGTTGGTTATGTTCGAAAAATGTGACAACTCTGCGCTACATTCATGTACAGTACGTGCACGAGTACATGTGTGCGTGACTATCATTGGGCGCGTTCAGTAGCACTCAGCAACTGAGTTGCTGGGTTGCTAAACTCAACTGAATGATTTGCTGAGTTTATGATTACTGTCATCAGCTGAGTCAACAATTCAGCGCATTTGAAACACGCTGATTTGTGTCAGCAAGTGTTAATTTATAGTAGGTTTGATGTCAAAAATGGAATTGAATAATAATTAATATGAATATAATACGTATACCACGTTCAAAATGATTTAATTGAAGAGATTGTACAACATTTGGTAGTATTCTTCCGATTATTATTTTTAAATGATTAATTACATCGTCGTCCAACTATTCATTTACAATTAGGTTGAAATCTTTCATGATTTCTAATACTCAAACTAAAAATAAATATTGGAAATATAAATTAAGTAGAAAGTAACTTATCACTGTATGTATATTGGCAGATGACAGGTAAAATTTTCCATCACTAACTCAACATGTCGTTCAGCACTACGCTAAAATGCTTACTTGTTATTGCTGAGTTACTTACTCAGTTGCTGAGTGCATCTGAACGCGCCCATTGTATGTGTGTACAAAACCATGACGTCACAAAATAAGACTCAAAATGTTTAGAAACAAAATTATGAATGAAAAGTATAAGAATATTAAATATTTTTCATGTATATATGTATAAAATTATGTATTTTTTTAAATTATATAAAAATAATCAATATATATTTTTTTTGGTATGACCCCATTGTTTCTTAAATAAATATCATAGTGTTCAGTTTCATGGCTAATGATATTTTTTCTTAATAGTACAAAGTTTTAAATTTATAAATAAAAAAATTGGTATAGAACCCCATTGTGTGTGATTGTATCTTATATCTTGGTCTGGTAAAACATTGATATTATTCCTAGCGGCCAACAAACAGCAGGCTCCGCTGCCGCCCTCTGTGAACCTCGGCAACAAGCTGTGGGAGGCGTCGACGTGCTAGCCCTCGTAGTGCCCTCGTGTCCACTGCCAGGTTCCCCGTGCAATCACACCACACTGCTCACTCATCTAGCCAGCGTCAGCGTAGTGGACGGACGATTTGGATATTTATTCTTTATTTATACCTACCTACTATACTGGCTCTATTCTTCTCTATCACAGTATTTTCACTTGGTTTGCTACTAACGTGGATAAGTGTTAAGGTTTATGAAACAACGTGTTTCAACAGAATGGGTTTCGTTTCGACTTGATATAAGATTGAAATGGTGGAGATTTGTTCGTTCAATGAACGAAAATATTGATTTATATATCACTAAAAATGAATAATTTGTTATGAAATATACTGGAATCTGTCTGATTTGGTCGTATTGTCATAAAACGATTTAATATTTGTTGTATAATACATTACTGCTGCAGGATACAGCCTGTTGAAATTAAATTAGTTTGTGAATAATTATAAGGCGTTTTCGTAAAGTCAGTCGGAGTGTTATTAATACAAGGCCGGGAAACATCACAATCACCCCAATTCTGTAAGAAAGTTGTTAAGTCTTAACAACGTTGCTATAGCAAATAACCAATAATAATTGCGAACACTGAATAAAACATGAAAATGACAGGCTTTACATTTGTTTTTATTGGCTACAATTTTTAGCAACGTTGCTAAGACAACAACTTCCTTACAGAATAGGCTCTTCAACCATATTAAAATTTAGCATATTTGGTACTAATTTTCAATAATACGCTTAAAAACAATGTCGAAAAATATAACACTTTATTTTAAAAATATGTATTAAGCCTGTAATTAATTATTAAAAGTAGATTTTTTTTACCTCCAATTCGACTGTGACGTCATACCGACTTGTGACAGAGAGAGATTGCACGCGCATAATATTGGCGTTTGCATTTAGTCATCTGTTCTGTCACTATTTCTTAATATTATATTAGAACATTTAAATACAACTTTACATATAATTCACAATGTAAAAACATCAGCTTTCATGTGTCAACTTGTTTAAATGTTTAAAAGTTTGACTGAATAATTCCACAATTCTACACGGGCGGCGTTGTTCTGTCATCAGGCGGTATGACGTCACACCGGAAATTTCAATTTTGTATAGAATCTTCCAATTAATTACAGGCTTAATTATATCACAATACAGATGAAAATATGAAAAATATTCATATATTAACGTCTATTTTCGAAAAATAAATTTTAAAAAAATTGGTTAAAGAGCCTATTGGGGTGAATCTGTTAAACGGAAACTCTAGTTCCAAACTCACCGTTTTGGCTCGACTTATTCACGCTTTTATTATGTAAAGAAATACATATTTTATAAACCTATTTTACTGGAACAAAAGTGCACTTTTTAACGGACGTAAAAATTTCGTGAGTAAACTAAAATATTTTTTCACTACTAGCCTAGGAACCCACTATTATTTACCTTTATTTGACATGAGAAATTGTTTTTCACTACCGCTTGCTTATAACCGTGGTAACCTAGGTCAGTAATAATTTATTATATAATGCAAACTGTCACTTTTGAATCAAACTCAAGCCTCCATTCCAAATATTATTTAACTCAGTAAACTCAAGAAAAGTATATAATTTAAATTTGCCGCTTAATTTTAAATTGACCTACGCTGCCGCCTCGCCTCGGCTGGCCACTGTGCTGTTTTGGTGAAAATGTAAAACATGTGTAGATGTAGCAATGAATAAATCACTATTTTTTCGTATTTGTACATACATTTCAATAGATTTATTTAAAAATAATAATAAACTAATTACGCTGCTGACAGTAACAGCACAAAGTGTTTTTATTAAATAATTAAATCAAAAACTAATCAAAGCTCATAAGTGAGGTTAGCAAACCAGCGAAATGAACGAAATGTCAGATATAAAAACAAATGCAGCCTACTTATTGTATTAACAAGCAAGTAACGTCAAAATGATTGGCTGGTAGCACAAGCCCTGTTTTAACTAAAACACTGTTTTAAGAAATGTCAAATTCAAATTTCAATATTTAATTTCACCTTTATGTTTAAAGAACGATTTTTTTAAAAATATTTATTTCAATACAAACTATGTTTTGCTTTAAAATCATATTTTGATAAATTTGATACTTATATTTTTGTTATTAAATAATGAAATCTGACATTTCTTAAAACAGCGTTTTAGTTAAAACAGGGCTTGTGCTACCAGTCATTATTATTATCAATAAAACAAATTCAAATAAGATTTATGTGCTAGTAGTGAAAAATAGTATATTATGTGGCAAGTGTGTGAAGCTGACATTTTTACATGAGGGTGGAGATTGCGACACGAGCCGAAGGCGAGTGTTGCAAACCACCCGAATGTAAAATAGGCTTCACACACGTGTTACATACTATACTTTTTCTACGACCTTGCAATAAATATATATTTTTTCTTCACATTGTCATTCTTCAAACGTAAAGCCTCTGTATTATAGACTTGTGTAACCATGGTTACCAACGTTACAGGTGTTTAACAGCTTTGTTTTATTAAAATACAATTCAGTTTGTAATATTTAAAATAATAAACGGTGCGTGAAATGTTACTTCACGCACCGTGTGCAAAAACTCAAACTTTACACATAAAAATTGATACGTGAAGTACTCACTTCACGCATGAGAGAAGAAAAAATAGTATATAAACCACGGTTGAGATCATTATTGACCAGGCGCCTTGTATCCCTTGGGCTTCGCCCTCGGGTTACAATTTTGTCGCTGGGTCAATAATGATTATCTTCTCAACCTTGGCGTATAATATACTATTGTTTACTTACTTCCTACATGAATAACTATTAGAAAACTGTTTAAAAAACCATTGTTTTATATTAGAGATTTTTTTAACTCTTCTTTTTTTGTAAGCTATAACTTCAACAAGGAAGCGTTTTTTTTTTTTTTTTTTTAAATTTTTTTTTAATTTATATATCATTTGTATATAATCCTGAGGATGAAATACATAATTGCGTATGGAAAAATGAATTGATGTTTTGATTTAATTAATTTATAGGTTATATTTGTGAATTTGTCTTATATCAAGTCGAAACTGAAATTCGTATGAACAATTCTTTTGAAACTTGTGAAATATGTATTTAATTTGGACATCTATCTAGAGCTGTAGATAACTGTTTAAGTTATGTTAGTCTTTTGGCTGTGGTAATAATAATAGTTTCATGTTTGGAAGCTCGAATGCATTGTATGAAATGCACATAAATAGCTGCCAATCTGTACGGATATTCCTTCAAACTCTCGTTCTATGCTCAACAGGGTCTCGGAGTCACAATTTTCTCTAATTTTAATATGATTTTTTTTTTTTTTTTTAGTGTTTTGTCAATGAATTTCGAGACTACTGTATCTTCAAATAACCAAAAATGTAGGGAAATTCATTTAAGATGAGCTCAAATGCGTATAGGAATTAGATTTTGTGTTTTTTAAAAATATCAAAAATTATTTTATGTTCTATTCGATTCATTAAATAATCAAACGTACAACACTTTCTAGAATCGAGTTGTATAAATGATTTATAAATCGACTGTTTCGAATTTTAATAAAATAAATGTCTTTATACAATAAGTCACGCATAATAAGATTTTCTATACGATAAAAAACAACAATTATTGCTTATATATTTATAAAATGCTAATTAAAATTCCGCACTCTTTGAATCAACTTCTCCGCTGTTACGTCACATGTTTTAACCGTAAACCGCTGGTGCTGGTGTCGTATTTGAACAGTAAACATTAAATGTCACAAATTTATTGCAGACAACTTAATAACCCTTTCAGACATCGCAAACAACAAAAACGAAAAACTTATTACCACCTTATATTATAACTTTAAAGACAAACAGCGTCAAATCCAAAACTAACCTACAAATTCTGTTGAGCTGTCACTGTAGTCATTTCTAACTCCACCAAGTTACGATATATGTTATAGTCTGTTCGCTCCTAGCTGAAACAAGCCGATATTTTATTACCCCAATAGATATTACCACAAACAAATAGAAAATCCTCAGTTAGTGTGAAACAGGGACGTATTCGAAATCTGCATAAGTAAGGGAAAATGTCATTATTACAAGTATACAGTTATACAATGCGACGAACGGATGCGAGAGACGTTTTTGTCGCAATCGAAGTTCTTTTCAGAGCATTCGTTTCACCCACTTCTACAAAATGATTATACACATTTAATATAACTTGCTGCGTTTGTTCGTTGATGAAATATTTAAAACAATTTGTGTCTTCATCACTTTGCACAACGTCGACATCGGTGTCACAGGTATTGACTTCGTCATTAACACTGGCAGAAGCATTGTCGACATCCCAGGGCCTCCACATTTCCATATTTAAAATTTCACTTACAACCGTTGCTAACTAATGTTACATGTGAACTGAGTTAAGACGAAAGAAAACCGGGATTATAAAGGAACGAAATTCAATCAAGGGTGACTTAAATGAATAGTAGATTAAATTATTCCTAGAAATTATGATAATGGCCAAACCCGAAAACAATGTCATTAGCCGAAAACGTCTTTCCAGGTAATTCTTAATTATACCTATTCAATGATAATACCTAGCTGTAAATACATTTCAAAATAATTTCAAAAAATTCTCTTAAAAATTTACAAACGCATATATCAAAACGAACTGAATACAATCCTTGTTCAATACTCCATTTACAACTGACCGCCGTTTGATGCACAAAGGCTCAAGAAAGTGGTTTATGGTTTGTGGTAATAACTATTGGGGTAATAAATTATCGGCTTAATTCAGCTAGGAGCGAACAGACTTTACTACTTGCAATCCTACTTTCTTTAAAATAAAATTATGCTTAACTTATTGTTTTGTTTATACTTTTACTGTACAGAAAGCAAAGAGTATTGTTAACAGTTAGTAAGAAATTCAAAATTGTACTTCAGAAACACAGAATAGCTTTAATAATATGATATGAAATATAATATGAAAATCTTAACCTCACTAATGTGGTCTATTGGGCCCGTTCAATAAAACTGGTTTTGAACGGAGTTCATACGTTCAGTTAAACCTTAGTTTTATCAAAGATTTAACGATCGGTCACAGATGCTAAAATTATTGACTTGTCAAATTCAAAGATAACCGTATTTAGAATGAGATACGCATTTGTGCTCAACTTAAACGAATTAAAGTATTTCTTATCGTCTGAGTATTGGCCAAATTTTCAACCAAGTTGAGAAGAAAAAAAGTTTAAGACTGACCCTCTCGTTCTTCCTAAATTCCCACGTTTTGTTCGGTGTATGCAGAAGAAAGTTACCACTGATCAATGTTTCTATTAATGAATTCTTTGTTAATTTTCTTTGTTGAACACCAGTTACAGTTATTGTTACTTGAACTTGGGCCTAAGTCCTACCAGGATGCAATGTATAGAACAGAGTCGTACTCGCCCAAAATGATACTATTTTGTCTAGTACGGACCGAACTCGCTCTAGTGGTGAGTGTAGCAACTAATAATAATTTAAATTGTTAAATAGTCACTCGTTAAATTGTCACACTTGTTAATAGTTGAAATATCGAAATTTCATATCAATTTTTCTGTTTTTTAAATTTCCAGATGTAATCAACTATAGCATGTTCAGATTTCATATTTCGCTACAACAGAAATATTTATTTTATAGACTCGGCGATATATAATTGAACGAATTGAATGGTGCGCCATTTTGGATTTATTTGGATGAATGCACTGCTGTGATTTACACTCTAGCATTTTTAGAGAACAGTCCTGGAAAATTAATTATGGAATTTCATGTCACAACAGTAATTTAATGCACAGGGTGTAAATCGAAGTGAGACATACGCTTTTAACATGGGAACTCAGTTTTTCTTTTCGCAAATGTTACGTATTTATACAAAAATGTTTGAAGTAAAAGTTATAAGGCATTTACGAAAATTCTACCGCCAGATACCGCACCTACCGATTGCGTTCGAAAACACAAGTGGTTAATAGTTACCGTGTACGAAAATTGTACCATTCAGCCGGTAAATGAAGAATCTAACCTCAAAAAAAGGTAAAGATGCCAAGCGAATTTGGAATCGGAAGTAGGTTCCAGAAGTTAATTATGATAATACAGAAGACGAGACGAGATAACGTTTAACTACGTCAAATTTCAAATCTGTTTCATCTTTCAACTGATTTTCATAGGTTATAAATCTACCCGGTTTACCACTTGCGCTCTTAAAATATCCATCCCGGTAGTGGTAACCTGATGAACAACTGTTTACCGATATATACCGGTAACAGTTCACCGTTGGAATTATCGTAAATGCCTATAGAGGTTTAGATTCTGCATCTAAATCATGTGAGAAATGAAAAATTATTCTAGTTCTTCATATAAACGTAAAAAATAATTATAACGTTACAGTTTTTATGAGCTTTTAGTCTAGACAGCCATGGATTTATGACAAAAAATAAACAAATGCATTGTTTTTAACGCAATGAGTGTTTAGTAAGGAACTAATGGCGCTGTAGTTCCAACACATTTATCCCTTCTAGATTTTTTTGTTATCATTCAACTGTCAATCTGACATTTGTATATTATACAGGTTAGTTAAAAGTATGGAGACGGCGATTTATTGTCGTTAATATTGATTTTAGGAAATTATGTTCAATACAAAAGTTTTTTTAAGAAATTTTGATCTACATTTGAGAATATTTGAATTTTATTTTTCTTAATTGTTTTTGGCGTAATTTTTTGAAATGGGAACCTATTAATTTTACTACCATTCGATAGAGTGTTTTTTTCTCTTTACAACAGTATGTTTGTTTTTTTATTTTTCAATTTATTTTAATAACATTTTTACAAGGAAAAACACCGGTTCAAGTATTTACGAATAGTAGGTACATCTAAGATAGACAAAAGCGAAGCGATAAATAAACTCCAGCGATGTAATTTACTTAGTTATTAATTTGTTTTTAATGACAAAATTGTAACCGACAACTTTATTGGAAATAATTTTGTCTATCTTAGATGAACCTACTATTCGTAGTAAATACTTGAACGGGTGTTTTTCCTTGTAAAAATGTTATTAAAATAAACTCAAAAACAAAAAAACAAATATATTGTTGTAAAGAGAAAAAAACACTCTATCGAATGGTAGAGTAAAATTAATAGGTTCCCATTTAAAAAAATTAGCGTAACTCAAAAACAATTGAAGAAAAATAAAATTCAAGTATTCTCAAATGTAGATCAAAATTTCTTAAAAATTTTTGTATTGAACATAATTTCCTAAAATCAATATTAACGACAATAAATCGCCGTCTCCATACTTTTAACTAACCCTGTATAACCAAACAAAATGCCTTATTGCTGTGTAAAGGGATGCAGAATAAAATAGGCATCATTTCCAAAAACTGAAAACTTAAAAAATGCTTGTTTACATTTCGCTTCAGACGCGGTATGCTTTATACTACACAAACGCGAACATACGATTTAATGGTTCGTTCACCAATCGAAATTAGTTTTAGTTTTATGATATTTATATTTAACACAATTTAACAGTAAATTATGAGAGTATTCACTACACGTTTTGTGAATGGTTTCATAAGATAACATGGTGTCAGTGTTCTTGAAATAAAAATATAAATCAAAAAACTAATTTCGATTTGTGAATGTGGCATAAAATATCAATTTCATAAAATTATGTAAACAGTTGTGCTGCCACCTGCAAAAGTTTGGCGTGAACGCTCTCATTAGAACTAAAACATTTTATCTTTTTGGGTTTTGTGTTAATTTACTGCTTTAATCCAAATTTAGTTATGTGACAGTTAAAAATAACGCAATTGTTTATTTTTTGTCATAAATCCATGGCTGCCTAGACTAAAAGCTCATAAAAATTGTAAAACGCAACTTACAAAAAAGCATAAGTTCAGAATTGCGCAGTGTTCATTTGTATAACTATATTTCCTGTTGCTACCTGGTTGAAAATGAAATTTGGATAGATTATATACAAAATTTGGTTGAAATTTTCAATAAATTGTTTGTATTTTGTATTGTTAACTGTTAAATCGTTCAATAATTTACAATAGTATACTTATATAATTTTTATTTAGTCACACTATATTAATAATAATTTGTAACATTCAATAATATTTCAAATAATTTCTTGCCAGTTAAAATGGCGCGTACTTACTTTAACAGTAACACGTATTAAACAAATTAAAGACAAATTTAAATATTCTAGCAGATTTAAATCAAATATAGAAGTTTAAATAATACGTTGTACTGTACAAATTATTATTATTATCATCATCATTTTCATAATATGAAAATGGTGGTTTTAATAATAAATAAAAATAGGAAATGTTTCTATATGCAAAGAAAGGGCTAGAAATTCTAATAAAACATGTAAAACAATTTTTATTGATAATAAAAATTGTTAAAAAATAGAATTTCGGATACATATGTGAAATAATGTAATGAAATGTGGTTCAGAAATGAATGATTTAAAATGAAGTTTATACTTCATCCACGTTAAAAAGATAAAAAGCAAATCACTAAAGTCCGATTCACAAAAAGGTTTAAGCTAATCCTCATTTTTGGATTAGCGAATTCTATTCTAATTTTCACAGTTTATAACTTGAAATATAGTCTAATCTATTCCTAGTATCTACCTTTATTAATAATATCATGAAAATTAAATTGTAAATACCGGAATAGAATAGAATTCACTAATCCAAATATGAGGATTAGCTTAAACTTTTTTGTGAGTCGGACTGTAATAGTTAAATTGTTATATTTATATTAACAAAAAATGTTTTTAGCAATATACTATAAGCTTTGCTCATAAAACGGTTTGCAGACGGTTGGAGTTTAAGGCCAAATGTGAATGCCCGGTTTCAAACTAGTTGCAAATCAAATTGTTTCAATTTTTCTGTGAATATAATGAAAACTAGTGTGCATTTATAAACATCTAGTATGCCGTTTTTTCAGCTTGATAATGGAAATATTATGAAACTGTAAATCTAACTGCAAAAACATTTGCAATTTGTTTGAAAGCGTTCATTAAAATCTTCAATATACTGAAATGTTATTTTAACATAATTCTCATTTTTGGGTTTTTTATAATAGCCATTATTTCAAAAGCGTCATCTTCATTTGAAGAATTATTTAAAAAAAAATCAAATTTTCCACTGGACATGCTACTACCGAATCCGTCATCTATTATTAAGTGAATTTTAATAAGTATCTTATTAGTTTGCAATAATATACTTTAAAATATTTATTAAAATAAATATAAATTTATTTTTAATGTATCCAACAGATAATCTAATTTTCTGCAAACGAAACAAATTCGAACATGTGGAAATGTCAACTTCTGAAAAATATAACTTCATTTCATATAAGAAAATAGTGACGGGAAGATAGGTGCAGTTTGATCTTGGTACTCTGATATTATCCAATCAAATAACAAGATCAAACTGCACCTACCTTCCCGTCACTATTTCTTTACGTGAAATGAAGTATAGTTGAAAAACTTCTGTGAACAGCCAACTAGTAGTCAGAGATTGAAATTTGTGACTTTGTGAAAGCTTTTATCTAACTGCGTATACTTCTGACGGTTGCTGACGCTTTCATACCGTTCTATGAACAAGGCTATAGAAATCTGAATATTCTAGTTTTGATTATGCTACATTTTAAGTTGGTAATGCCACTATGCTAAACATAAAATAATAAAATAGACATTTTGGCTCATAGTATGATCACGGTTATAACTAAAACCACAGAATAGACATATACAGAAGCGACACTCCTTGTCTACACCATTGTTGTTGCGATTTGATGTTTATGACCTTGAACTTTAAATTTGTTGGCAAATTTACGCGCGAAATTTAAATTGTTTTAAATGGTAAAAGAAAAATTAGAACACAAAAGTACTAAAATTTTAATTTTATTAATGAATTAAGAAGAAATCATAAAATAAACACATAATTATGTTTTTATTGAACAAATACGTGAATTTTACAAATTCAATACAATGCAGAATTTTCTATATCTTTGACGTGGGAAACACAAACGTCAGATTCAATGAATATGTCCCAAATATCCTTCTCCATCGAATCTTCTCTTCCTCAGGCATTGAGCCACATTTTACACCTATATTTATTAAGAGAATATACATTTTGCATGATATGGAAGTCGTTTTGCATTACTTACATTTATGGATCTTTCGGAAACGAAAAAAACTTACATTTCGCTTTCTCCATTTTTTTAAAACCTCCTTATACAGTTTTTATATGAACAAACAAGTCCTCCCGATTCTACCTTCGTTTTTTCCATTTTATTAGAAACTAACACCACTTCTAAAATTCACAAACGGTTCACAAAATGACATATGTCAAAAGTGAGAAGACCTGTTTGGTTTGCTTGAATTAGAGATAACCCTAAAATACATGGGCGTGACAAGCTGAGACAACAGTTCCTCCAGAATATGTGAAATATAATGATTTTCCTTATGATAACGATTTTTCCTATCGTTTGTTGAAAAAATAACATGTTTATTCTTATTAGAAATCAATTTGTATTTCTCAATATATTTTTATTATTGACCCCAACAGAAAATGTTCTCGTCGAGATAATGAAAAGAACAAAGAATTGTAAGATACGAAGATATGCCGAAACAATCCGATTTTATCCAATTAACCCTTTAAATTTGTTGGCATACTCTTTCTCTCTCTGACTGTCTCTTCTGTACGAATGTCTATTCTGTGCTAAAACGTTGTTTTAAGAAATGTCAAACTTTATTATTTAATAACAATAATAAATAATATGAAATTTATCAAAATATGATTTTAAAGCAGAACATAGTTTGTATTCAAACAAATATTAAAAAAAAAATCGTTCTTTAAACATACGGGTGAAATTAAATATTTAAATTTGAATTTGACATTTCTAAAAACAGTGTTTTAGTAAAAACCGTCATCATACTACGAGCCTTTAAGTTTTACGTTTACATATTACTGTAAATTGGGTTTGTCAAGTGACAAAAAAGGGAGTATCAGTTAAATTTACTTCCATATGTCATTGTGCTTCGTTTTTTAGAACATAACCCTACTTTTTATCGTGGACGAAATATAAATGTGATTTTGTATTCATTTATGTACCAGCATCCACGTGTGTGGAAAGGTGTGTGTACGACAGTTGTGAGTTGAGTTGACTAGTCACATGCATAGCGAGGGAACCAGTGGCGTACGTACGACTGGGTAGTGTGGAGTGCGCCACTGACTGGGACTAGGCTTACAGCTTCACTCTTCAGTCAAGTCAGTGCCTAAGCTACCTATTGTGTAAATATCATGTAAATATATCTAAAGGTATATAATGTACAAACTTAATATACTTAAATATTACGTTTACATAAATATTTTTCACCCATTTCCTACTTTCATCTTTTTTATCTTTCGTCATATTTAGGTAAGGAAGGTATTGCCTTTGGTCAAAAAATTTTATGGTGAGTTTTTAGTGAATAAGTACGTTTTGTGGTCCCTAAAATACGATATTACTAGTTTACGATGATGTATGTATGTATGTGTGAGTGACAAATATTTCTCCGACTATAACTCCAATATTATAATTCTAAAAATTAATATTCCTTCGCATTTCTCGCCTTTACATCCATATGAAGAGCTGATTAGATTTTGGTTATAGTTGGTCAACCGGAAGTTCCCTTATTTGAAGTTCTTAACAGTTTTTCTTGAAAAAAACGCAGTTAATTATCATTTTTTGACATTTTATGTGATTATCAATGTGAAATAATATCTTATTGTCTGAACGGTTTGATTATACATTTTCCTTCATATTCAATAGATATGGAGTTTTTGATAATATAAAAATAAAACATAAATTTATACTCAATTCAAATAAGACAAATGCAATAAATAATTTAAATAGAATTCCAGAATACAAAATGATAAATTGAGTACATTTTCAATTACAGTAACAATTAAATAAAAATGTTCATTCTCATACAGCTAGGTTAATTTAGATATAAAGAAGTGGGCGCGTCGTAATCCTAACTTTAACTTCACGATCCCCGGCATATGGCCCGGTTCGTTACCTCGCGTGCCCGGCATAAGGCCCGGATCGTTTCCGTTCCGTTTATATTAGCTCGGGTAATCCGGCATAAGTTCCGGATCGATATTGACTAGAGGAGTCGCCGATGCAGCAAATGCGCCCAAATTCTTTTCGTTTATTTTCATTTTATATATTTTTAACAATTTTACAGCTCAATAACATTGTAACAATCTAATAACTCATGATTTACAGCGCTTCAAAACTTCTGCGGAGGTTTGGTTTTGGTTAAAGGTTACAAATCAATATAAACCAGTCAACAAAGTAAGTATAAAAATTTATTTATTTTATTTCAAATACATGAAATAATGTTGTATATGTTAAATATTAATATTTTACAGTTTAAATTATTATATTTCAATAATATTTTTACTAATTCAATGTTTTTTCTTTACAGTTTGGTGGCAACCCTGAAACAATCTGATCTTCAATCCTACGCGCATGCATCGCTGATAGTTGAACAACGCTACTCCGCGAAGTCGCGTTCGGTGTTTTAAAATATTAATATGCGCGGAAATATTGCAAGAACAATAGAAAATTTATGTGAAAATCAAAGATAAAGTGTTAATCTAACGTTTCTAATAATAATTTTTACGGGAATCGCAACTTAAATGAGTGAAAATAATAGATTATGTGTGCCGTCTTTGAGAATCGTCGAAGCAGCAAATGTAAGTATGTATTAGTTGTTTATTTATATTTAAAGAATTCTAAATGTACTTCAAACTTTGAAAAAACATTCCTTTCGTAGTAATTCTTATAATTTAATTTGTATTTCTCATGATTTCATACATTTAAGGTAATTAGAATATCATAAATGTGTTTGTATTTATTTCTCAAGCATAAATTCCATCACAAAATGGCAAATTTTGTATGTAAAACAAACAAAAATGTCTATATTTTACGTTTAAATACATATATTCCTATTTAATATTAATTTTTCATATAAAATCCAAGATTTAATTTGTTAAAAACCGTCTCAAACTTGTCCGCTTCGTAGATTGTTGTATGATAGTAAACTTCGGAATTCGCATACATTGGTCTTGGAAAATTTATTTCTTTATATTGTAAAATTATTATTTTAATAGTGAAATATTGTTGTGTATTGTTGCAAATTAGCAACAATGGTAAGTTTAAACAATAGTTTAACTGTTTTAATGGTTATTTTTGCTGATAACATGTTTTATTATTGAAATATTTGTATTTTAAAATATTGTTTCTTTTTATTTTAGGGGCGTACCGGAGCTGTTTTTTGGGGGATGCTGTTTGCTGGTAGCTGAGCTGTGTTCATCAATGTAAGTCATTATAATATGTGCCTCTCTTCACTGTCCCTTTTTTGCTATTTTTTTCAGCTTAACACAAAACTAAATTCATTTTTCTCCTGAAAATATGGTTTATGTTGTTGAATTTAATTTAAATAATCATATTTTCTTCTATACTTCTTTTCCGAGGCATATTGTGAATGTCTATCTATGTTACTAACATCGGGCGTCGTTACTCGTTGCAATATCGTAAATAAATCGGCGAAACTTAGCTTTTTTAATTTTTGAATTAATTTAATTAAATATCCGTTCGTTCAGTGATAGGTTTCTTCCCCAAAAAATTGTATTTGTTTAAATTAATATTTAACCAAGTACAGTTTTCAATACAGGGTTCCAGTGAAGTTTCCAAGGAGTTTAAAGGCTGGTTTAAGCCTTTGATTCTACAACAGGGCTTTTCTAAAGCTTTAACAATTTTAAGGCCAATATACAACCACTAGAAGGCAGCAAATAGTTAGAATTATTTTAGTTATTAAAGTCGCGATTAATTTTTTGCTAATATTAGATTCAAATTAAATTCATTTGCATTTTAAAGTTAGGATAAAATATAGGTAATTAAAGTTTCGTCGATACTTTTTCGGGTTCGGATCGGTTTCCGCGATATTTAAGGACAGGGTAGCGTAGTTTTTATTTGAAGTGTCTACCCCATTATTTAATTTAATAATTCACATCATTAGTTATTAAATAACTGACTAGAAATGTAAAATACTCGGGTTCAAAACTATATCAAAAATTTGTTGTATTTTTTTTAAGAATAGACTATTTTTAAGTTCAAATTCAAAAGTATTCAATAGAGACAGTAAAAATATATAGTGTGTATTTATTATTGCTTTATATAGAGTGGTTTGCTACTCTTATATTTCAGTTTTTATTAATGGGTCTTCCACTACACTAAAAAATTAAAACTATGGGTTATTTATATTAAAATTTGTTCTTGAAACTGTATGATAGGGATTATCAATGTTTAAAAAACATTAATTATTAAAATATGCTAGTTTTTAATGCCATTAACATCTACATCACATATCCATTCTATTCCAAATTCTTATTACTTCAAGCGTTATTTGAAAGTAAAAGATATGTTGAATGACAGGCTACCAGTGGCAATGAACAGAATATTGTATAATATACTTAATTTTTTTTCTAAATCATTTTATTAAATTGTTTATTATCCATATATATTTCCAATTATTGACCACGAAAATTGTGCTCTATTCTAAATTATTGTTAATTTCAAACCTTCAGCTATCGCATTTTTATAAGTAAAAGATATGTTGAATGACGTAGCTGCCAGTGGCAATCAAAACGTGAACTATTGTATTAAAAAATAAAAAGTAGTGGAGGATCTCATTGTATAATTTATTTAAAGACGTACACATATTTTAATATTTAAATTTATTTAATTTTGATTCAATAATTTTATTAATTTTATAGTAAATAATTAAAGAATAGACACTTCATTTAGAAACGAAACTACATTTATTAATGATTTATAGCACCGGCTGTAGATCGTAAAAACAATAAATTTTTCGCAATTTCAGGTAAAGAAAACATCAGTTGAAGAAAGAAGAACCCCCTTTCCCTGCATGCTTTTGCTTTTTTCAGTTTTCCTCTTTACTATCCAAGCAGCTCTTTTTAGTATGCCCCTGTTAGATTAAAATCAATTTCCCAAGAACGACTGGGACCCATTGGGCAAACTTAGTCGTTCTTTTCGCTGCTCCCCTCTGGGATAGGGCAGTGGGGCCTCTGGGAAGGACGCCTGTACTCATACTATGGGCCGCCGGACTGAGTAACCCCCTGTACTGATTCCCAGTTTTTCTAGATATAAATGCATGCATTTTCATACCGTGCGGGCGTCTACTAGGCGTCGCCTCACGGGCACTCATCGCCTGCATGGAGAGTGCACTACAGGAGGCACTCTTGTGCCGTTCAAACAGATACACTAAATTATAGTTAGATATAATTAAATTAAAAAAGTTCAAGTTTACAGTTTTAAATTGGTATATCATTAGTTTACTTGCGGTTATTTTCGTTTTAATGTTTTAGTTGACAGTTTTAAAACATTACAATTAGTTTACTTATATTTTAAATTTTTAGATATTTATAACTAATTTACTTGCATTTTAAAGTATTAAATGATTACAATTACATAGTTTATATACAGTTTTAAATAGTTTCAATAAGTTTGCGTGCATTTTAAAATATTATAGTTTTAACTTATTAAATTGTAGTTACACGCACTTGCTTTTGTATTAATATTGCAAAAACACACACACACACATACCTACACAAAATAATATATCTATTAAAGTTAATAGATATAGATATATGAAGAGAATTCGTTTTTAGTATTCGCGTTAGCTTTTGAATAATTTTTCCGTTCGTCGCCGCGATTTCGTCCGTATATATTGTTGATTTCTTATGTATTTATGTATGTATATTATATATTTATATATGTTTGTTATGTATATTATGGTTAGGGCGTGAGCAGTTTCAACGGAGCCTCCTGAGCTAACTTTTCCCTTTCAGGTGCACGGCCGTTGGGCGGTTGGGCGTCTAGCGGTATTTGCATGTTGTGCCCTTTTCCTTTCTCGCTACAACTAAAGTTGTGGGCTTGAAAGAGCGTTAACCGGGCTTGGGTGCTTACTCAGAATGCTCCGGCTTCATTGCACGATAAGCACCCAAGTTCCGGGGCCTGGTCTGCCACACTCGCGGTGGTGCGAACCTAGCCATTTCGATGGCGGAGGAAGACCCTAGGGACGTACACACTTTTCACAACTCAACACCGTCGTTGAGACACATTGTTAGGTTCCCTCATTTTAATATATGTATGTTTACTTTTCAGTTTTATCAGGAGGCCCACATCATCATTTATTTATTTATTTATGTTTTTCATATGTATGTATTTACTTGTATTTCTTTGCTAAAATGTTAGGTAGGATGTATAAAAACAATAATAATTAATAATAAATTATCTAATTGCGGTAAAATATAATTTAAACTGCGTCGAAAACGTCGTAAATTTCAAATAAACTTCAAAGAAATAATGTACATTTTCTCTTTCAGGATTTCCTCACCTTCACAAATAGTTGAAGACAAATATTAACGACATTTTTGTTACAGAATTTCTGGACATCAAAAGTAGATTTATTTGCTTTCTAATAAAAAAAAGGTTTCGAAAACTAGAAGAAATAGGGACTCGTCGTGTTCATATTTGAATTCAGGAGGGACGTTTTCAAAAGAAAAAGTTAGTTTCAGATTATAGCTGAAACATATTTAAATACATCGTTTCCTGCATAAACACTACTGTTCGTATGTTGCGCTCTATATACTAAATTAAGAAATTACTACACCACTTTTATGCTCTTAATAGTGAATAGTGGAACGCAGCCAATATTCAATAGTTCAGTAAGGTTCAGTGTTTTCCTGCGGGATGGCGCTAGGTGTTTAAATGCTAACTTTAAACAATTCAGTAGTCCACTAAAAATCAGATTACCTGCATCATTTTAGGGCGCGTGTGAAAGCGTTAGTAGTCATAACAACCGTTGGACGCTTTCTGTAGGCGCCACTTGTACTTTTACGCAAGTGTTAGAATCCGAAATCCTTTGCCAAACTTTACTTCTCATCTGACCCCCTCCTCCCACTATATTTCTGAACTGAAAGGTAAATTTCAAGTTCTATATCACTCAGCGGTATATTTTACCACCAACTAAGAATTATAATGCTTACCGCTGTATCCTGTTATTTTGATTATAAAACACATTATTTACTTAAAATTTGTGGAAACATTATAACATTTTATTTCTGGATAGCGTGCGGTATTTCAAATCTTGTAATCTGGAGTCTGGTTAGTTTTTAACTAGATTATAGTAACAACATTTTTCTTGATTCGTGATGAATATGCTATTAGGGAGTAGGATTTATCTTTAGAGAATAATGATACCCAAATTCTTGTAATCGGATTAATTTTTGGTTGCATATTCTAACTGTAATTGTTGTATATAAACCATACCTGTTCTATGTCTTCATATTTTCTGATAGTATTATAGCGAAAATAATATCTATAAAAAATAGTTTGCATTATTTCACGACACAATGGCGTGAATTACGTGCCAGTTATTTCTTATCTATTCATTTTTTGTGTTATATTTGTTCGATAAGGGTAAATAAAAAAGAAGAATTGTAAATTGTGCTAACAGTATCATATTTTTATCTAAATAACGTCTTTTCCTAGTAAAATAAATATGAAAAATTTCAAATAAACAGTTATATAATACTAGCTGGCCGCCCCGGCTTCGCACGGGTAAAGCTAAAATAACGATTAGCTACGCGTGTACCAGTAATTTTTCACATTTACTTCGGAGACATGCGCTGCGTAGGGAGCCGGCAACCTGCCTCGCATCGTACATGTAACAGGCTTCGCCCGATCCCCGCACCGCACCTCAAAGCGCCTTTTCTAAACCTGTCTCGGGTGCTTTTACTTATGTACATATGATGTAAGCTATCTCCGACAAATATCGAAAATCTGCTAACGGTTAAAACTTTACTATAGATAAAAAAAATAATTGAAATCGTCCCCTATCGTACCGCCTTGATGGATGATTTTTTAAAAACGCTAAAACACTTTATTTCTTACCAAAAGCATAAATAAGAATTTTTATATCCCTAACTTGAGAAATGATGGGTTCTCCATACAAACTTTCGTCCCCTATTTCACCCCCTTCAAGTTTTATTTTCGCGACAAAAGGTAGCCTATGTCCTTCTCCTAGGTCAAATCTATCTCTATACCATGCATGCTGATTACGGGAAAAATAATGAAAAAAATCTCTAGGCCTTAGTTTCTTAAATAGAAATATTTTTAATGCAAAATTGACAATATTTTTTGACTTTGACGGACTATAACTAATGAATGGTAAAAGATACATTAACGGGCGTTGGGCCATTCGATTCTACCGACTTTTCTACACATGTTTACCAATTTTAAATAATCGTGTGTAGCTAGTATAGTAAGAGTAAGCGAAAATGAAAAAAATGGTAACTTTAAACAAGTCAGTAGCCCAATAAAAATCCGACCAGCCTGTATTTAAATGGAAACTATCATTTTCTCTTAATTGAAGCATGCTGATAACGAGAAAAATAATGAAAAAAATCTCTAGGCCTTAGTTTCTAAAATAGAAATTTTTATTTTTAATGCAAAATTAACAATATTTTTTGACTTTGACGGCCTATAACTAATGAATGATAAAAGATACATTAACGGGCGTTCCGCCATTCGATTCTACCGACTTTTTTACATATGTTTACCAATTTTAAATAACCGTGTCTAGCTAGTATAGTAAGA
Source organism: Ophonus ardosiacus (assembly GCA_943142095.1). Taxonomy (NCBI): domain Eukaryota; kingdom Metazoa; phylum Arthropoda; class Insecta; order Coleoptera; family Carabidae; genus Ophonus; species Ophonus ardosiacus. The sequence goes on from OW964839.1 coordinate 21,408,085, forward strand.
GTAAGCAAAAATGAAAAAAATGGTAACTTTAAACGATTCAGTAGTCCACTAAAAATCCGACCAGCCTGTATTCAAATGGAAACTATCATTTTCACTTAATTTAAGCATGCTGATAACGGGAAAAACAATGAAAAAAATCTCCAGGCCTTAGTTTCCAAAATAGAAAATTTTATTTTTAATCCAAAATTGGCAATATTTTTTGACTTTGACGGACTATAACTAATGAATGGTAAAAGATACATTAACGGGCGTTGCGCCATTCGATTCTACGGACTTTTCTCCATACGTTTACTAATTTTAATTTTCGTATCTTTCTTATACAATATTGTCAAGAAAAATCAAAAAGTGATATCTTAAAATTGCAAGTAGCTCATTAAAAGTTCGATCATTCAATATTTAAATAAAAAAGTATAGTATTCCTACGAGTATTCAAATTTATTATTTTAAAAATACTTATTTTATTTACTATTAAAATTACGTAAATTTATCTCCGATTAAAAATGATTATTTAATTGTTTATTTCTGTCTTCAGCACAGGCCTTTTGCCGGTTGTTACGTCATTAACAAAGTATTAGATAACAAATTATTTTGAAAAATATACCTCCTAAAGTAGTAAATACTATAGCCATTTACAATTTGTCTTTCATAGTGAAAGGATGGTTGTACTCTCCTGGTTTGCTGGACCGTGCTCGACCATTCTTTTATTATTTTTTGTATTTGTATTTCATAGTATTTAAATCTGTGGTAGTTACCTCTACCCTTAAAATGAATTATTAAATTTTAGAATTAAATTCATTAAATCAAAGTGCGCCTAGATCAATCCAAGGTCCAGAAGGACAACGTAGGATATTCTTGTATAATGGTAGTTTGGTAAAAAGTCCAGGTTTATCCTGAGACAAGGTATGTGAAAATAAACTTCCCAGCAAATTGAAAATTTATCAATTTTTTCATTTTATATAAATTTTTAAATATTTTAGGTCAATTAACTTGACATGTTCCTCAATCTAATAATTGTTGCTGTACCCGTAATTTTACGGTATAAGGCATAACAATACGAAATATAAATACAATACAATGAATTGTACAACAATTCAAAAGTATTTTAAAATACAGTATTTGTACTAGTGTTACATAATACATAAAATATCTAAAATACTTATATATTTTTTAAACTATTTAAAACTTAAAATTTCAAAATTTATTTGCCCAAAAAACATTACAATACCCAAGTAACACAAATGACCTAAAATCGACGTCACTACGACGTCTGAAATTCCGTCATATAGACGTCCTGACCACGTCTCAGCGTGGAGCTGTGCGACGTCATTTTTAGACGTTGTTTCGACGTCATTTTAAGACGTTGTGTCGACGTCATTTTTAGACGTTGTTTCCACGTCATTTTAAGACGTTGTCGATGTCATTTCAAGACGTTGTTTAGACGTCATTTCAAGACGTTGTTTAGACGTCATTTTAAGACGTTTCGACGTCATTATTATGATATAAACATAAATGATGGTCGGGAAAAATTACTACGAAAAATAAATAATTTAATTCTAGTTTTATTTATACTCTATAATATAAAACATTAATTAGAAAATATTAAATAAAGTAAAACAATAAACCTACAATAAAATATTAAACATAAAAAGTATTTTTGAAAAAGATAAATATTCACGAAAAATATAAATTAATTAAATAATGCATCTTGTTATATCTATAAAACAATAAATTATTTTTGTAATTATTCACCCATTGTCGTGCATAGTTCACAATTCACCATTCCTTGTTTATATTCCTCATATAGAGCCACTTGCTTTCATATCTTGCCATAGCTATAAAAAAATAAATGTAATATGTAATATAACCACAATTTGATCTACTTACAATACCTATACTAAATTTTCAATGTCCATATTATGAAATTTTATTTTCAATATTCTCCTATGGTAATTACTAGTATTCTAATATATTTTTCATTTGACTACAGCGCAGCCATTATAGCTTCTATAAGCGTCTGTGACATGTCAAAAATTTCAGAGGGTGCGTCTATACAACATACATATTTCCCTTAAATGTGAAAAATTTTCATGGCTACCTTGAGTTTTGAAAATTCATATTTGCAGTATTATATATACGTCATGTAAAATTTTACCTGACTCTTTTGAGTACTGTAATGGAAAATTTCACCATGGATACACAATCTGACTTTTTTTATTGTTTTTATTTTTTAATACAATTGTCAAAATGTCATAAAATTGAGAATTTATGAATAATTTTTAAATAATTTAAGTGATTCCGGGAAAATATTATAATTCATTTATTATTAGGTTGAAGCTAAATAATATTTCATAAAAAGAAAGGAAATTAATATTATACACATGTAGTGATGTCTAAAGGGCGTGGAACGAAAAACATCGGAAATTAGGGCGGAAAATTCAAAAGTCATGTATTACATTTTCGTTTTGTGGCAAATGGATGGTAGTAATAGTTTTTAGTACATTAAACAATTGGTTTTTCTCAGTATTTATATTTACTGTATGCCGATAAATTAAATGACAAAAACCCTTCATTCCAAGTGAATTGAAACATGCACAGCTGGGTCCTTACCTATTAAATGTTAGTTATATTCTTAATTAATATATTTCTTTTTTCCTTATAGAAATTTTGCCTTTAAAATCGGTTGTGCACAAAAAGAGTAATGAGAACAATAATACATTATACGATATAAGAAAATGGGCAGTTGAAGAAAATATTACTCAATCTTCAGTAAATAAATTATTGTTTCACATTTATAATTAAATATGTAAACATATATTATGTTTTAAATAAATAAAGTATAAATATTACCACGGCTTATTACCCATTTCTGGGTGTGCCAAATTTACTTCTATTCGTAGTTTTAGGTGATGGCGATACATACATAAAAATATATATTATACATATATGTATAAAATAAGTTTTATATTATATTTATTCGAATTTTAAAAATAATTATAGTAAACAATATATTGTTTTATATTTTTAATAATATTATAAATAAAGTAAAAATGAACGAAATGTATGTCTTTATAATGACATCATATTAGACGTCTGAAAAAGGTTTAAATAGACTTAATTACGACCAAATAAAGTCGTCACATGGCCCACAAATCTGACGTCTAAAAAGTCCTATTTCAGACCAAAAACAGACGTTACAGTGACGTCGTATAGATGTCTGATTAGACATCTAAATAGACCTATTTTTGACCAAAACCCAACGTCACAGTGACGTCGCATAGACCACTAATTAGACGTCTAAATAGACCAATTTTTGACCAAAAATCAACGTCACAGTCACGTCGTATAGACGTCTGATTAGACGTCTAAATAGACCTATTTTCGACGAAAAATCAACATCACAGTGACGTCGCATAGACGTCTAATTAGACGGCCGTATATGACGCAAATTCGACCTAAAATCGACGTCACTTTTTGGTCGACCGTTGGTCAGTGTTACTTGGGTATATGTCTCAAAGACTGTGACACGGATTTTTCCATTTATTTATTTAAATATAGAAACTATCAATAATAAAAAATAAGGTAAATGATACACCCACCAATGGGTAATAAGCAGTAATGATATAATTATTTACTATTAAACAAGCTTGTATATAATAAATTTTGATTTCAACTTTAAATTTAAAACTGAGTACAATGAGGCATATAAAGGAATGACAGTGTGTGAGTGATTGGGTAAGCGAAATCTTGCACTATAAAATTGCTCGGGAAATTTTATAGTGTAAGACTAGCTTTAATTAAGGTTAGCTTAGGATAAGTTAGTTATAAGATAGGGCGCCATATTTGTACTCAGTTTTTTTTTATATTAAACAATAATAGTTATTTATTAATAAACAATCATTTGAATATATTTCTATAATAATAATTTGGGAAAATCCTGTCTGCAAAATTCATTAAAAATTGTTTCATTTTCAATAATTTCAATTAATTCTTTTAATTAATTTTTCTATATCTTTAACTGTTATTATATGCCAATTATAGTTTTGGGTTCAAATCCCGCACTCAAAAATTGTGAAACAGAGGAAATGTTTAAGTATTTGACCGAATTTTCTGATACATAATTTTTAATTTTTACAAATTCAGAATAACGCAGTGCATTTTATTTTTTCAAAATTAAATTCGTAATGGTTGTTATTAGTATTTTGTCAAAATTAAAATATTACATAAACTACGTGAGTTAAGAATGTTCATTCAGTCGAAGAAATTAACCAACTCGCCTTTACAGGCTCGTGGGTTAAGCTTTCTTCTCATGAATAAATATTATCTTAGCTCATTTGGTGTATAAATATCTATTAACAAAAATACCTATATTTTACTATATTAAATGCTTTTGAAAACTTGGATTTTTAAAGTCTTACCTATTACAATTTTGCTGGGAAGTTGCTGTACATTGCAATGAATGTTCAATTATTAATAAATGCGAATATAAAAATAATTAAGAATGAAAGGTGTGAGTGAGTGTGGATAGTATATATGGGTAAAACATAAAAAAAGAAAAAAAAATAAGAATAATATGAAAATGAAAACCAATATTTATTTATGAATGATCCCCTGAATGTTTTGTGTGATTGAGGTTTATTTAGTATTGATAAATATTTAATAAAAGACATAGTATTTTAACATTTTTATTCAAACAATAATATTTTGCAATATTTATATATCTTTGAGAGAAAATTTTGAATCTATTTCATTCATTTGAAATCAGATTTTATGGGTCTTAAGAGAAAAGATGCCACACCCAATTAGGAGTAAAGTACATTATAATAAACAGATATTTTGCATTTATACAAATCTTAAAATTAAAATGAAATGTTTAATAAGTCAAATAAAAACGTTCATTGCAGTACAGCCTAGTTAAGTTTAGTTTAAGGGGGCGCGTCGTCATCCTAACTTTAACTTGTAAATCTAATTTGAATTGTAACTTTCGTCCCGGGTGAATTTGCTCGCGTAACCCGGCATAAGGCTCGGGTCGCTAACTTCCGCTTATCCGGAATGTGGTCCGGATTGTTTCCATTCCATTGACATGGTACAGGCCAGGATCCTTTTGGACCTGGATATTATCGTCCTTCTAGACTCCGTGGGATATAATCGACATCCTAACTTTAACTTTTAAATGGTAGATTTCATGCCGGCATGAGGTCCGGATTGTTTTAGTTTTTTTTTTATTATTATTTATTATTAGCTCGTGTAATCCGGTATGAGATCCGGATCGATTAGGCCAGGAACCCAGGACCTGGACAACGGGGAACAACGAGGGATCGAGAAAGGAGCAAGTCTTCAAGGCGAATTAAAGACGCGAATATATTCGAAATTTGTCGCGAACCGGATACGGAAAATGTTAAATAAATTTTGATAATATTAATTTTATTTTTTGTTGTATCGGGAATATTTTTTTATAAATTGTAGTTTGGGGTTTGCAGGGTTAATTTTTGCCATAAATTCGTTCGCGAAAACCGATTTATAAATGATTTATTTGGGGTGGGATTTTGGGATTGTTTATATTATATTATCTTATATTATATATGCTCGTATATAATATAAATATGATATAATATGTTTATTTTGTATGTTATGCTTTTTTTTTTTCTAGGGCACTGAGTATTTGGCGTGCCAGTATTTTTAATACTGTGCAATGAATACTCATCAAATTCCGCCGAAAGTCTCTCGCGGGCATGAAAATGTTCGGTGGACTTTACACATGGTAAAAAAAGAGCTTTGTTGCAGATTACTAAAATTGGTACCAGCAGCTAATTTCGTAATCACAATGAAGTTGTTTTTTATCGTGAGGTGAGCAACCCTCGTCCAAGAAAACTTACCCTCCTATATGGATTGCACGGGGTCGGTTTTCGCGGAATGGGGAGGGCGCGGTCGTAGGTCCAAACACTGTATGGAATATGACGATGAGCAATAGTTTATCGGCGTATGCATATCAGTGGTTGGAACGCGCTTGGCCCCAGCAGACCGCGTCCGTGAACAAGCCACAAATAGGTTCATTTCATCTCATTATCATTTTTGTTAGGGTTTCAGGCGCGGGCGATTTTATTTATAGTTGACATAAGATCGTTAGGGTTTTGTAGGACACCCCAGTCGTGGTTTAGACCGGGGTGGCTCTGTCCTCAACTCCTTTGAATCGCAGGGGGTTTGGATAGGGTTCCCTGCCCAAGTGGAGAGACCTTGTCGTGGTGGCAGGGCTTAACCATACCCAAATTGGGGTGGGACCAACGTCTCCACAAACTATCGAATTAATATCTGTTTCTGGTTAATATATTAACAAAATAATTATTTTGGCACATATTAATTCGATATTTTTTATTTAAATGCAATTATTTTAATAAATGAACAAATTAAAATATTATTTCTTGTGGAATATAGTTATAAAAAAATCTGATGACCTCCCGCCAATTCCATGTTTAAAATAGCAATGAGCTTTAAGTAAAGTATTACTTCCGGTTGATCTAATTTGTTGTTCGAATAAAAAGAAAAGTCTGTAATACCAAATTTTAGATTATTTTATTATGTTTTTCCTCAAAAATCTGTTAAGAGCTTCAAGTAAAGTACCACTTCCGTTTTATCAAAATCAAAATCTAATATGTTTCAATTTATATACGAGTTTTAAATACCAAAGTTTTGGATCATATTTTAATAGATTTTAAGGAAAAATCGTCACACATTATTGTAAAATTAGTGTTGTAAAAAAAAACTCTCCCGAATTTTTGGACCGAAAAATTTACCTCTTTTATCTATGGTGTGGCGGGAGGTAAATATACGTAATATATCGAAAATAAACTAATACAAAAATTGTCAATTTAGTAATTTTTCCAGAAAATAGCTTATTTTAGAGCAGCTGATGTTCCTTTAGCCAGATCTTCTCTCATGCATTTCTCTTCTAAGATGGCGCACTTGAGCAGGTGGGTCATTATTTGTTCTTGACTACAATGACATAAAGTGGGTTTTACTTGGTACCCCCATTTGAACCTATGTATTTCATATTTTCCTACTTGACTTCATAGGCGATTTAAAATTTTCCAATTGGGCCATTCTTGGTCATTATCTGGTGCTGGTTTTTCATTTTTTGCAAATAAAGTAAAAAGAAAATTATAAGTTATTTAACAATGAATTTAATTCAAGCAATTTGAAATAAAATATTAGATATCTTTATGAGGATTTTGAATGTGTCTTTACTTAAAACACAAAAAATAGGGGTTGAACACTTTCAATTTAAATATTAAAATATATTTTATCTTTTATATATCCTAATTTTTGTTTATTTTGATTGTTACAGGGTTCTATGCAGTATGGCCGATACACCTTTCGAATATACCCTCATGAAACCTGATTTCTTCCAGTATCATCGTTGGAGAATGAATCCCGAGACGTGGAGAAGAATTTCCCGAAAAAAATGCACCCTTATGCCCTCCCCATTAACCCTATTTTAAAGGTATTTATGCCCATTGCCATCTACTTATCAATAAAACCAAATTAATTCGAAATATTTCTTGTATTGTGTTATTATTTATGTATAATTTCCGGTAAAAATTGATGTACGCTGTTGTATGATGAATTTAAATTACAAATTATTATTTAAACATCTTAAATTAATGATAGTTTTCAAATAAATACTTTTATTGTATTCGAATTTTCGCTGTATTTTCACCAGTCACAAGCTTCGTTATTTTTGCCAATCACAATCGTTAGTTTCACCAATCACATGAGACCACGCCGTAAGCGTCACTGCGTTATATGTGTTCCAAGCAAGTTGATGTTAAGAAGTGGTTTTATGTTTTTGTGATATATTTTGTGATTAAAATAACTTATTTACGTGTTATATTTGTGAAATGGACTTTGAGCAGTTGAATTCGAATGCCTATCTGTAGTTTGAAAGGTAAATTACTTGATTTTCTAATAAATTTAAGGACAAAAATCTTGACGTAACCTTACATCTTCAAGTTCTACATAAATATGTATTTGTATATTGAATTCATCATAACACAGCTTTAATACATATAATATATTGTTGCATTTAATATTCTTTTACATTAGTAAAGTATTAATACATTCTTATATGACGCAGAATGTCTAACCTTGCTTTTTGAAGGTCGTACATGATTTACAACTTTCAGTGTCATATTTTTAAGAACTTAAACGTAAAATCGTGTAGTGTATATATCAAGCTGCAGTTTGAAAGATATATTATGTAATTTTATGATAAGTGTAAGGACAAAAATCATATTGAACTATCTAATGACGCTACGTACACCTTCAAATTCTAAATGTACATTTGTATAGGTATCAAATTCATCATTAAACAGCAGCTAATACATTTTTACATTTGAGTATTTTTAATCTTGCTTTTTGAATATCATATGCAACTTTATAGAAATGTCCATAATGTTACGTAATGTTTATCTATAGAGGTGTGCAAAAATTTTAAGCCAAACAGATTTTTAAACCATTATCATATATTGTAAAGGTGATACAAAAACAGTTATATTAATATACATATGCATTTGTGCATAAAATATGTTCCTATTATAAACCAGAAACTATGTAGGTAAATAAAATTATCTAGTAACAAAATAACTTCTAGTGCTATGCAAAAATATTGCGCCAAAAATATGCGTATTTCAAAACAGCTAATAAATCTGTTCAGTCTTATTTTGTTATCCATATTTAATAGTTTATCATCATTCCTTTTGATACAATCACTGCAGAATACTATCGAGGCATTGATTTAATTAAATTTGTGATACTGTCTTGTGGTGTACATCTTGTCATTTATTTTCTAAATGGTTCCATAATTCAGGCTTGTTTTTCTTTTCCATCGCGGATGTTTAACTTCTGGCTTAAATGTTTTATTGGATTTAAATTCGGAGATTAGGGTGGTCAAACAAGAATTTGGACTTTTGTTGACCTAAAAATTAGTTTATTACTTTAGATTTTTGTCAGCTAATGATTTTGGAAATGTATATTTGGTGATAATTCCATTTGCTGTGCTTTTATCGATCATTAGGAAGTCTGCTATCTCACGAGAAACCTCTCCTTGACGAGAAAGGTTTATTGCGGATTCTCTTACCTGAAAGTGGGTGTATACCACCAATTTGTTAGACAATAAGTTAATATTGAATTGAATATTATTTATTTGAAAGTACTTACATATATTACAATCTCGATTACAGTAACCTATATAACTACATTTTATCGCTTGATAACAATGCAAACAGTGATGTAGAGACTAATGATTTTCATTTGATATAAAAAGCGCCCATAACTATTAGTTTAAAACGTAGTAGAACGACATTCATTCTCTAAATAATGAAAATTTTTATTTTATATATTAACTTATTTATTGCTCAGTACATTATACATAAACTGAACAATAAATCCATGTTCTACGCGTTGAAATGCTAGTGCAAATTTCTCAAGAACACTGAACCGATGTTATATCTTTACATAAGAAAATACTTATTGCAATAATAACCAATGTGGACATATCAGTAAAATCTTTTTGAGCTTTAGTACTATAAACACTTTAAATAAGAGAATTAGTAACATTAATAGTACGTAGTGTTAATGTGCTCCCGGTTTTATTAACATTGAAAATTACTCGTTTATTTGAAATCGCTCATTTTCAAAGTTATAAAATGTTGCTTTAAATTATAGATTTTTAATGTGTAATTTGGTGGAAAATACAACTTAATATGTGATAGTGAATATGTGATAAGTGTATATTTGATAGTGAATATATCAGTATTATATTATAATTGCTCTACTTTATTTCCTATTGATATTGATACAGTTTTTTTCTAAGACATAGTCACACTATAGCAGTTAAAATATTCAAATTAAACATATATTTGTTTAAAAAACTTTGTGTTAAATCTTTGCATCGCTATTATTTATTTGAAAGTATTTACATAGGTATATTAAAGTAATTTATATCTCGATAAGTCTTAGCAAAATGTTATACATTATACTCGCAAAAATCTGTAATATTATGTAATAACTTATACGATACAACTTAATAAATATTTGGCGATATATATTTCATTATTTATTTATTTACAAGTTCTCATAGAATAATATCATTACAATATGTAACACAAATAAAATGAATTATATAAATAACCAATAAAAATAATACAATTTCTCAATTCAAAAACCTATTTTCCTATCCTCAAAAATTGCATTCCAGCAATTCACCAAAATACGATCTAGATCATCAAAATGAGATCAGCAGGATATGAACGATTTACGGCCTATAGGTAAGCAACCAGCAAAAAACGTTTCGACAGCACCGCAAAGCGATTGCCGATCTGCAGCCTGCATGAATAATATTAGCGCCTAAATTTCAACCTAGTGCACAGCAGATTACAAAAGCAAGTAGCCTACACGAAAAAATTCCTATCCAGCAAAATCCGATCCGCGAGCACCAGCAAGGCTTCTGGTCGGCAAAATCACAAAAATCGTGTAAAATCGACGTTTTAGGGCCGAAGCGGCCGAAAAGTAGCACTTTACTGCCGCTACGAGCATTTTTGAGCTCTCAGACGGATTTTCAGCCGATCGCAAGGCATTTACCCACCAAAATTCAGAAATCCATCGATCGCAATACTGTTGCTAGGCTTCTGGCTGACAAAATTTAAAAAATCGTGTAGGATCGGCGATGTACAGCGTGTAGCAAGACTACTAGTCACGAAAACGAGAATTCGTGAGCTCTCTGGCCGATCCGAATGTATTCACCCACAAAAATTCAAATTTCTGACAATACGGTAGGCTGAAGTAAGGCCTGGTGAGCAAAACATGAATCTCAAGTCTCCCACCACAGATTTCTAGCTATGTATAATACTGGCTGTCTGTTGAATTTACAGCCATTCGTGCAGTGTGAGCGTTGGCTTCCTACCGGTCACTCTTTGTCGTAAAATTACGTAATCACGTCTATATCAAGCTATATACAGGTTTCTAGAAATTTTTTGCTGGCTAGCCCCCAGGAACCAGCGGAGCGATCCGATCTCAGCTCCCAGCAACCCGCCTAGCACCCACGTGCTCGCCTTCGGCTCGTGGATGGCTAGGGCGGGTTGCTGGTAGCTAGGGTGGGATGCTCGGCTGGTTCCGGGTGGCTAGTAGGCGGGATTCGAACCTGGATCTTTAGGATGGGAGATTTTTGTAGGTCGTCGTTCTGGTTGTGGATCTATAGGCTGTGAATTGGTTTCTAGGCGGGATATGAACTTAGATGTTTGGATTGCAATTTTTTGTTTTGAGGATATTGGAATAAAATAGTATATAATTTTAGCGGTATTTATTGATCATAAATTTATTACATAATGGTGTACATAATGCATTACTATATTTTGCAAATATATAGGTTTGTTTTAATTATATATGTGAGAACATATGATATAAATTCTTTATTATGATTCGTTGAAATATAAAAGTAGGCTAACATACATGATTGACATTAATTGTTGAAAGAACTTTTATAAGGATCATTTGTTGTAACAAATAGAAATGATAGAAGACAATAATTATGTATAAGATGATAATATATTTATTTATAACAAAAAATCCTTACAAAGTTTTTCCCTAACATTTTTTGGGTATTGAAAATATGTTATTAGATTACAATAATATATTTTACAACTTCAAAATTAATGTCTCTCTTGCTATAAACTTTTGGGATTCAAATTCGAAATCTCACATAGCTAAAAGATATACTTAAAATATGTAAACTAAAGTTTAAACAAAGTGAAAAGAAAATTTTGAGATGGTTTTTTTAAATTCAATTGTCAAATATGAAAATGAAGAATAAAAAAATTTCACTCATGAAAACAATAGATAAAATATATTTGAACTATTAGCTGTATTTGTTTTAAATTGTATCAAACATGTAGATGTTAATATATTGATTAACTCTGTGGAATCGAAATATGAGGCCCAAAATTTTGTGATCTAAATAAATAGGAATAATGTATCAATTTATCAGTTTCATATCTTAATTAACGCATTTCGAAATTTAAAATGCAATGTTTTTAATTACGTCGAAACTCTTATTACGTCATTCTTACAGGAGAGACAATTATTTTGTGATAGTTTTAAATTAGAAGTCTTGGTACATAGGTGAAAAGTATGTCTGTAAAGTATCAATTTCCGCTCTAGATACACAAATAACTATTTTGCAATGTGCGAATATGTTATGAAGTGTATTTTAAATATAATAATACAAATTAGGTTTTTCCTTAACTATGTTTTATTTAGAACAATCAGAGTATTTGATTACAAGTGTATACTCGTATGTATGTAGGGGATGCAAATGATGGTACAGAAAAATAGAGCTAAGTTCCGAGATATTGAATTTTTAAAGTTTTAAATATGTACCATGTGATTCATATATTGTGCATAGTAACTTTAAAATTAAATACTTCAAGAACTAAGAATAATAGCAAATTATCCTAATCTTATTTGTATTCGTATGATTATTTCTATATGTAAACCTAATTTCAGCACTTTGGAATCACTGAAAACATTTTCAGTAATGCTTGTTTGAAGACAGGTATATGTCTATTGAAAATAGCAACTTAAAAAATGAGTATGAAAAACTAAAGGAAAAAGCGAGTTGTATTTTCCAAATTTAGTTGTAGAGAGTATTTCCTATATTTATACAAAATTTCAAAAGGTTTAAATCGCGGAAAGTTTTTTCAGTAATGTTTATTTCAAAACGTGTACATGTTCATTAAAAATAACAACTTCAAAATTGAATATCACGAAAACTAAGAATAATCGCGTCTCTTACTTTTTAAATTTATATATAGAGAATAATTTTCTATTTGTATAGTGCTATAAATAATTTCAAAAGATTTCAATCACTGAAAAAAAATTCATATGTTTACATATTATACGTTGTGTATAATATTATGTTTAATTAAAATGGCAAATTTGACAATGAATATAAAGAAAACTAAGAGAAATAGGTACTTGTACTTTCCAAATTTAAATATAGGGAGTAATTTTCTATATGTATACTTAATTTCAATAGGTTTAAATCACTGATTTTTATTATTTATGTTTATTTCAAGCCATCTATGTTTATTGAAAATATTAATTTTAAAAATGAATAACATGAAAACAGAGATATAGCTATTGAATTTTAAAAATTTAGATATTGGGAGTAATTTGCTATATAAACTTAATTACAAAGGTTTAAATTGCTAAAAAAAATTGGTAATGTTTATTTTAAGACGTGTATATGTTTATTGAAAATAGTAACTTTAAAAAAGAAAATCACGAAAATTAAGAGATATAGCGACTTGTACTTTTGAAAGTGATATTAAGGAATTTATTTACTGTATGGTAGACTTAAATTTAGAATATATGAATTGCTGAAAAAGTTTTCAGTAATGCTAGTTTCAAGAGAAGTACATCGTTATTAAAAATTAAAAAAATTAAAAATTAATATCTCGTAAACTAAGACAATTAGCCATTTGTACTTTTCAAATTTGGATGTAGGAGATTATTTTGTATATGTACAATTATTTTGCAAATGTATGAACCGCTGAAAAAAATCAGTAATGTTGACTTAGCTCTTTTGTTTCTTATACCCTTCAAATAATATGAATGAATATGTGTTTGTGATGTATGTGAACCTAATGTAATACGCTTTGAGATGTTGAAATATAATTATGAAAATGAAAATATGTGAATTGTATAATGATATGATTTTATTCTGTTATTTAAATATGCTTATAAGTATGAGTGTCTTCAACATTTGTTTATAAAGTTTTTATTAGTAAAGTAATAATTTTTCACGTTAAATGGTTATATAACATAAGTACTTTATAGGTGTAAGGTATTTTTATTTATTTCTTTACATAAATTTGATAAATACGACTTGGGATGTACAAAATCCATGTTGGGGTTGTTTTGGGGTGCGATGCTCTGCAACAGGGTGACCATCTCCAATGCGGAAATCAGGATTCATGAACTGCAACTCGGTCGGGTACATCTGCAGCATCGTCAGTTTAAGTGTGCAGCTTATCTTTCTGCAACAATAGAAAATATACTCGAAAGCAACAAATATAAATTAGTGGTTAATGGTCATAGAAAATAATATGATTTTATTTATAGATTATTAACAATTATTTTAAGTATATATACCTATTTATTATTTAAAAAGATATATTAATGCCAAAGAAAGTGCGAGATACTCAATATTACAAAAGAATGAATAAATATTTCGATCGATCAATAATAGATTTTAATGCATAATGTACGATATTTAAGTATTTTAATAATGAGGTAAAAGATACGTAATTTCACCAACAAAAAATGACGGCACCATTTGTTGTATATCATACACATTCATAATTATATATGGAACAAAACATATGTAGTAAAATATATAGGGCATACAACGATATGTTATATTAAATTATATACACCGTGAACACAATTCGTGATATATATGTTGAACATTAGAAAACTTTTTTTTTCAAATATCTGTGCTGTAAAGACTATATGGGGTGCTTTATATGTACAGAATAAAATATTAGAAGATTGTATATGGTAGAAATGTTAATTAATTATCAATTAATGCAAACTATTTTCGATATAATATGAACAATTATTTAAATATAGTTTATATCTTGTATCTATACTATAATAATTCCTCCAAATTAATGCTTAATATATCAAATGAAAATACAACTATGTATGAAGTGTTATAAAAAAAAAACTCACTTTGAATAAATGAAATCTATGGATATAACTCCAAGTCCTGCAGGTATCCTAACGTCCTCTCCAAGCACCAGGAAGTCGTCCTCGTGGTCACAGTACAGCAGCACACTACACACACGTCTTTACACTAGCACTGTAACAAACAAACTGAAAGAATTAATCCATGTAATGTTAGGGTGTTAAATAATTTACCCCGTAGAAATACAAGTCAACAATTAAATAATAATGAGTCTTTATAAATAATAATTGCTTCTTATGTATTATGTAATTCGTTCACGGTGTTTTGAATTTTATGAATGTAGAAGAAGCGCGAAAAAATTTGAGTACATAAAATACAATTTTTTTTTTATTATAACATTTTATTAAATATGTGTGTTCTTTTCAGATGCAGCTGTGTGAAAAGCCGAGATCCTGGTGTTGCATACTTAGCGGCTTGGAGTACCGACATTGTAACCAGAAGCACTCAACAATGGTGAGTTACATTATAGCAAATATTTCTTGTAATATCGCCCTTGGGGACCACCTGTTAAATCTTCGTTTTCATGAAGACTATCTCTATAAAAAAAAACCAATATAATACTAAATGTATTCCACAAAAAATCCGACTATTTTCCCTTAATTCGGACACGCTGATTAATGGAAAATAATGAAAAAATTCTCTAGGCCTTAGTTCCCAAAATAGAAATTTTTAGTTTTAAATGAAATTGACAATATTTTTTGACTTTGACGGTCTATAACTAATGAATGGTATAAAGTTAAATTGACGGGCGTTAAGCTATTTGATTCTACAGACATTTCTACATATATTTACCAATTTTAAACAACCGTGTCTAGTTAGTATAGTAAGAGTAAGCAAAAATGAAAAAAATGGTAACTTTAAACAATTCAGTAGTCCACTAAAAATCCGATCACCCTCTATTTAAATGGAAAGTATCATTTTCTCTTAATTCAAACATGCTGATAACGGGAAAAATGATAAAAAAAATCTCTAGGGCTTAGTTTCCAAAATAGAATTTTTTATTTTTAATGCAAAATTGACAATATTTTTTGACTTTGATGGACTATAACTAATGAATGGTAAAAGATACATTAACGGGCGTAGCGCCATTTGATTCTATGGATATTTCTACATATATTTACTAATTTTGAGTAACCGTGTCGAGCTACTATAGTAAGAGTAAGCAAAATTGAAGAAAATGGTACCTTTAAACAATTCAGTAGTCCACTAAAAATCCGACCAGCCTGTATTTAAATGGAAAGTATCATTTTCTCTTAATTCAAGCATGCTGATGACGGAAAAAATGATGAAAAAAATATCTAGGTCTTAGTTTCCAAAATAGAAATTTTTATTTTTAATGCAAAATTGACAATATTTTTTGACTTTGATGGACTATAACTAATGAATGGTAAAAGATACATTAACGGGCGTTGCGCCATTTGATTCTATGGACATTTCTACATATATTTACTAATTTTGAATAACCGTGTCGAGCTAGTATAGTAAGAGTAAGCAAAAATGAAGAAAATAGTAGCTTTAAACAATTCAGTAGTCCACTAAAAATCCGATCACTCTATATTTAAATGAAAGTATCATTTTCTCTTAATTCAAGCATGCTGATAACGGGAAAAATAATGAAAAAAATCTCTAGGCCTTAGTTTCCAAAATAGAAATTTTTATTTTTAATGCAAAATTGACAATATTTTTTGACTTTGACGGACTAATGAACTAATGAATGGTAAAAGATACATTAACGGGCGTTGCGCCATTCGATTCTATGTATTTTTCTACATATGTGTACAAATTTTCATTAGTCATAGCTTAATGTCTATTGTGTATATCATGTTTAAAATGAAATCATTCAAAAACTAAGTAAAATAGTTGTTTTCTATAGGTACGTAATGTTGCAGGAATTTGAATTGCTGAAAACAGTCATATTTATTTCAAGATAGCTAAATGTCTTTTGTGTATACCATGATAAAAATAAAGATAATTTAAAAACTAAGTGAGATAGTGACTTGCAGTTTTCATATTTGGATTCAGGGGGTTGTTTTATATATGTACATAGTTTCAGAAATTCGAATCGCCGGATACTTCGTTAAATTTCAGTAGGGAATATTTGAACTTAGCTTTTATTTTTCTGTATCTTTTAAATGTTGTATGAATGTATGGTATATGATTTTCTTATTTAATGAATTGTAATATATATGAAAATGAAGATATGTGTTGCTTAATGGCATGAATTGATTAGCTGCCAATTTTTCTTACCATATATTAGTTGTTCGAGTACTTAATGTTTAGGAGGATAATTTTTATTTATTTATTTACATAAATCTTATAAATAAGTCTTGAGGGGCACCAATACATGTTGGGGTGTCTTTAGTGTCATGCTCTGCAACAATATGATCATCTCCAACGCTGAAATTAGGATAGATATCCTTCTGCAACTCACATCCTTCTACTACTTGGCCAGGATTGTAATTCATCTCTGTTACATGTTTCTGTAACAATAAAAATATATTCGAAATTCGAAATAATATTTAGATTAGTGGTTACAGATAATAATATGGATGGATTTAGAACTGTTTCAATCGTTTGTAATTATTAAAAATAAAATACCTAATATGAAAATAAGTGTGAGAAATTCAATATTAAAAAGAATATTTAAATTTTTAATTATTAATAAATACGAAATATTTGTAGGTAGTAAAATATATAGTACATCCAATAATATATATATTTGTGTATGGTAGTAATACTATAAATAACTCTAAATTAATTCAAATTCTTTTCCACACATCAACAATTATAATTCAAATATAAAGTATATATACATCCGAAATAATCTTTAGTAATAATGGCTGATATACCCAATAATGGTTACTAAAAGTAGTTTAAAAATTAAAAAAAAACTTACTATGAATAAATTATTTCTCTAAGTATAAAGTCCAAGTCTTGAATATGTCCAAAAGTCCTCTCCAGGCACTAGGAAGTCGTTCTCGAAGGCACAGCACACGAGCACACCACACTTCTGTTCACTAGCACTATAACAATGAAACTGACAAACTGTCAAAATTGATCTTTGTAACAGTTAGGCATTAGATAATAAAAAAAATAATAGTCAACAATCAAAATAATGAGTAATTATAAATTATAGTTGATGTCTATGTATTACATAATTTTGTAGTCGCTCGAAAGTTTTTTTTTTTAATTAGTATTTGTAAACAAGGTCTTATATTATAATTTATGGATTTTAGGGTTGATAGAAAGGGTGCTATTCAATCCTGACAAAAATCTTTTGTGGCCAGCACAAGCCTTCCGTTAATTTGATGTATTTTGTACAAATCCCAAAAGTTCATCGGAAAATATTTTATAAATCCAATAAAATTATCACATGATATACATTATGTATACTCATACCTATATAAATACTCTAAAATTGCGTACACTTACGTAACATTCTCTTTAAAATCAAATAATATTACTACCAAGTTTATATCTCTACCCATTTTTGAATTATTGCCCCAAAAGTCAATATACCCCAACTTTAGATAAAAACTTCAAAATTTTCATAAATCTAATTTTTATGTACCTAGATACTTCTCAATGCGCTGATTCCAAATTTTGAAACCGCAGGTCGATATCTCGTTTCGTTCTCGAGATATTTAGATTTAAAGTTTTGCTCAAAAATGCCCATTTTTGGGTGTTAATCCAAAAATGGGTCGAGATATGAATTTGGCGACATCAGCATTCGATTCTACGGGCAAAATTACATAAGTACACTAATTTTCAGAATTTTTAAACACCGCATACAATCTCTAAAGCAAAATAACTTAAAATGGCCAAAAATCGCAAAAATCTAAGGTGTACCCCTTACGATTTTTTCAGATTTTCGTAATTTTCAGGCGTTTTCAAGATTTTATTCATAAAAAATAAACCGGTTGGACAAAAATTATGAAAATTGCTATACTTATGTATTTTTGTACGTAGAATCGAATAGTGATGTCGCCAAATTTATATCTCGTCCCATTTTTGGGTTAACATCCAAAAATGGGCAGTTTTGAGCAAAATTTTAGATCTAAATATCGCGAGAACGAAACGAGATATCGACCTGCGGTTTCAAAATTTGGAATCAGCGCATTGAGGAGTATCTAGATACATAAAAATTAGATTTTTGAAAATTTTCAAGTTTTTATGTAAATGGGGGGTGTATTGACTTTTGGGGCAATAATTCAAAAATGTGTAGAGATATAAACTTCCTAGTAATATTATTTGATTGTAAAGACAATGTTACGTAAATTCCAAATTTTGAAACCGCAGGTCGATATCTCGTTTCGTTCTCGCGATATTTAGATTTAAAGTTTTGCTCAAAACTGCCCATTTTTGGGTGTTAGAGAAGTAAAAGTATTGAAATAAAAATGTATAAATGCTATAAAAAAGTTTCTTGGAAAAGATTCTGTATACCCAATAAAATTATCGCCCGAACACATACTATTTTTTACAAGTTCCATACCATAAGTTCCTTTGAAAAGATTCTATATATCCAATAAAATTATAACATGAACATACACTATGTAAATTGTACTTAACAGTTCCTTCTTTCTTCTTCAGCTTTCTCCAATTTTATTAGAGGTCGCTGTTACTTACTCTTCTCTTTCACGCATTCCTGTCTAATGCATCTTCTTTTTGACCAAAGATACCTTCCTTACCTAAAAGTGAAAGAAGGTAAAAAAGTGAGCTAGCGAGTTGCAGTTTTCAAATTTGAATTCAGGGGGTGTTTATATGTACACTAAGTTTCAGGAATTCGAATTACTGAAAAAAAAATTCTATCATATTTGTTTCAAGATAGGAAAATGTCTTTTATGTATACCATGATAAAAGTAAAATATTTGTTTCATTACTAACCTACGAACCCACTATTATTTACCTTTATTTGACATGAGAAATTGTTTTTCACTACCGCTTGCTTGTAACCATGGTAACCTAGGTCAATAATAATTTATTATTAACCTTGGTTTATAATGCAAATTGTCATTTTTTTTATCAAACTCAAGCCTCCAAATCCAAATATTATTTAACTCATTAAACTCAAGAAAAGTATTAAATATATAATTTAAATTTGCCGCTTAATTTTAAATTGACCTACGCTGCCGCCTCGCCGGGCCCCAGCCACTGTACTGTTTTGGAAAATGGAAACATGTGTTGATGTATAAATGAATAAATCACTATTTTTTTGTATTTGTAGGTAAATACATTTCAATAGACTTATTTAAAAATAATAATAAACTAATAAGGCTGCTGACTGTAACAGAACAAAGTGTTTTTATTAAATAATTAAATCAAATTCAAATCAAGGCCCATAAGTAAGGTTATCAAACCAACGCAATGAGCGAAACGTCAAATAAAAACAAATGCAGCCTATTTTGTTTTTGTGAATATTAACAAATAAGTAAAGCAATTATTCATGTCAAAATGATTGTTATTATCAATAAAAAATTCAAATAGGATTTAGTAGTGAAAAAAATAGTATATAAACCACGGTTGAGAAGATCATTATTGACCAGGCGCCTTGTATCCCTCGGGCTGCGCCCTCGGGTTACAGTAACGGCGCTGGGTCAATAATGATTATCGTCTCAACCTTGGCGTATAATATACTATTAAAAACTATAGATAGGGATTTGTACGTTGCAATTTTGTTTTGAGCATTTATCTCTGTATATATAAGTAAAGTTTTAAAATCTTTGAAATATTGACAAATACTTTTCTACAGTAAATTTCAACTTTAGATATTAATAGAGAAAAGTGGTATTAATAATACAGATAAATACAATTTGCAGATACAATAAAAAAGTTATTACATTTATAATTTTATTAATAAATCATTTCTTTTTGCAGATGATTACGTTTTCGACGTTCCAGTGGTAAGAGACGCAGACATCGCGACTTGGAGAACCCGTTCGTGTGTCTACAGTATCCTGGGGCTTCTCTCCGCACCTGGTGGACATGATTTCGTTATTGGATCAGGAAACCATCTCCTGCGGTATCGTGAAGTCGTGAACCGGTTCGCCTGATCTCCAGACTTCAAATTCTGTGAAATATAAATGTAAGTTAAACTGTATATTCCACTAAACTTTGCCATGCGTTGTTATTTCACATTCTTATTTATTACTACTACATGGTTAAAAATAGCAACTTGCACAATGAAAATTTGGAATCTACATAAAATTCTCTGTAAGATACGTCTGATTATAATTTTTAACTTCGATTGGTTTAGGAGTTACGGGGCGTTAAAATACATGTATTTTCGTCAAATTTTCCGTGTACACTTGTTTCATATTTTCATTTATCACTACTACAAGAATGAAGATAGTAAATAGGGAAATAAAAATTTATATTTTACATAAAATTCGTTATTGGCAAACACATTTGTTTTGTGTTCAACAACTTAGAAGAAATGTTCGTACTTACCTATGGTGAATTTTCATAATATATCATCCGCTGTTGTATTATCACTGTAATATATCATCATCGGCGATTTTCACAGATCAGAATACACTTTGTAGTAAATATTACGTAACACTCACACCTATTAGAATAACTTGTATAACACTTGGTATTAGTAAGACAATACACTACACTTTTACGGACAATTATACTTGTTTTAATAATAATAATAATAATAATAATAATATTTATTTAACCAGTCGATCTTACAAGATATTTGGCACGTCAGAAATACAATGTGAAATAATTTAAAAGAATATATACATAAAATAATATAAATATATGACTATACATACATATAAATTTTGCATTGTTATAAATTGTCATTGAGGTATTCAGTTACACTATAGTAGCATTTGTCTATTAAAAAGAGTTTTAGCCGATTTTTAAAAATATTATTCGACTGTATTTCTTTAAAAGTACTTGGCAATTTATTATACAATTTTGCACCAATTATTTTTGGATTTTTTTGACTTAATGTTAATTTATGCTTAGGTATAACTAATTTATTTTTATTTCTTGTATTGTAAGTGTGCAAATCTTTATGATATATCAAATTTTGTGGATTACTTCTTATAAACAGTAAAACTGAGTATATATACATACATGGTAAAGTAAGTAGTCTTTCTCGTATAAAGGTAGTTCTACAGGAAGTATTATAACCAAGATGAAACATATTTCTTATTGCAGTTTTCTGTAATTTAAATACTCTTACGGCTGCCGATGAATATCCCCAAAATAAAATACCATAATTTAATATAGAGAGAAATTTAGCAAAATAAAATATTTTAGCAGTTTTTTGATCAGCTATTTGTACTAGTCTTTTAATGGCATAACATAAAGGTGCCAACTTTTTACATTTGTGGTCGATTTCATTATTCCAATTTAAATTTTCTTGTATAACTATTCCTAACACTTTAACTGCATCTACTTGAGGTAGTGTTAGATTGTGACATTTTATTAACATACTTTCATTTCTTTTATTAGTGCTGAAATTTACAGTAACAGATTTTGTTATATTTAGCAATAAATCTAAAGAAGAAAACCACCGAGACATTTCAGAAGTCAGGTGTGATAGTAAAGGCGCCTGCTCCGGAATGTTGAAGCACGGAACCATCACTGACACATCATCAGCGTAAGCAATAAAGAATTTACTTTTTAACACAGATTTGATGTGGTTAATGTATAAAATAAATAAAACGGGTCCAAGAATGCTTCCTTGTGGTACTCCGTACTTTATTATTTTATAATCAGATTTGCAATTACTGTAGACAACAAGCTGTTTTCTATTCGTGAGATACGATCTTAGCCAATATTCAAAGTTGCCACGAAAACCATAATGTGTCAAAATTTTGATTAATTTGTCATGGTTAACACAATCAAATGCTTTTGATAAATCCAAAAACAAACCGGTAATTGCATTTCCATTGTCCAAATTTTCATACATGACATTTAATAATTTTTCTAAAGCAGTTGTAGTATTGTAGTTTTTACGAAAACCAAATTGTTCTGGAATTAAAACCTCATTCTTATCCAAAAATGATAAAATCCTATTTAAAATGACTTTTTCATAAATTTTATGAAATGCCGAGACGATACTTATCGGTCTATAATTAACAACATCATCCTTTTCACCCTTCTTATGCAGAGCTACTACTTTAACACATTTCAAAGCATTTGGGAAGATTCCATCTGTTAAAGAGCTATTTATACAATGTGTTAAAGGAGCAGTGAAGAGTTCATAACATTGTTTTAATAATTTACCAGGAACTTCATCTAGTCCGGAAGAGGATGAGTTATTCAATGACATAATAACAGAGCATATTTCGGTTTCAGTAGCTGGAAATAAGAAGATCGTATTATAGTTACCATTTGGTATAGCCAAGTTACTATTGTCCTCATTTTCGATTGTATTTCCTATGTTTGCAAAGTAATTATTAAATAAGTTTGCCACATCTTTTGGAGCAGAAGCCACTTCACTATCACACCTGACCTCTTGTAACTTATTATTATTTATATTGTTATTGTTACTAATGTTGTTATTTATAACGTTCCATATGTGCTTGCTATTATTTATAGCTTTTTCAATATTTTGTGCATTATACAACTTTTTAGCTTGGATTAAAGAATTCTTGTAATTTTGTTTACATAAATTATAATATTGTTTACTAATTAAGCCATCTTTAAACAAAATATATAAATCTTTGAAATTATTTGATTGTTTTACAATCTCACTTGTAATCCAAGACTTTCTCTTATGATAAAATTTTACTTTAGGGAAACAAATATCAAAGTAATATAAAAATGTATTTAAAAAATTATTATATTTTTGATCAGCATCGATTCCATTATAGACGTCATTCCAGTTTTCAGTTGAAAGATAAAATTTGAACATATTAATATTATGAGCACTGAATATACGTTTGTATTCTGCAATGCATGCAGAAATTTTATTATTTACTGTGTAGGTAATATTTTGTGAAAAATGGTCTGATATTATAGATTTAATAACTTTAGCGCTATATGTACATTCACTAATATTTGTATAAATATTGTCTACACAAGATTTACTATTACCTGCTATCCTAGTTGCTTCATTTATAGAAGGATGCAAGTTATAAGTCATCATTAAATCCAAAAATAATTTAGTAGCAATACCTTCGTCTTTTATATTAATATTAAAATCTCCTGCTACGAACAGATTTACATGTTTAAAATGACTAAATATTAATGTTAAACAAGTGTTCATTTGTTTAAAAAAGTTATCCAGATTTCCATTTGGTGACCTATAAATACACAAGACGACATTTATTACATTATTGTCGGTTACATATTTGATACCACAGCACTCAAAATCAATTTCAATATTAAATTCTTTAAGGTACTTTAGTTCCTCACTAATTATGGTTGACTTAGTAAATATTGCAACACCTCCATGAATATGTTGTTGACGGAAAAAAGCTGTTGCATATATAAAATTGTCCAGATGGAGCAGACACTCCTCTTCTTCTCGTAACCAATGTTCGGATATACATAGCACGTCACACAAATATTCGTTGGTAAAAATTTCAAGTGCTTCAATTTTGTTTCTAAAACACTGGGTATTAAGATGAATAAGAGAGTAAGTTTTTTTATTGTTATTTGTTAATGATTTAAAAGTTCTGTTTACTACACTGTTTGTATAATTTTCTTTCTGAAATGAAAAAAACGATTGAAACTAGCTCCTGTTGGCCATATGTCAGGATTCATAGCCTTTTCGAAATTATTGGCATAAATCTGCACTTTAAAAGAAGCATACTGATCTGGATATTTTGAAACCAATTTTTCAACTTTTACTTCAGGAAACATATCTATAATATAATTTTTGACATCTGATTCTATCGTGTTGGGATGCAGTCTGTAAACATGAATAAAAGCAGATTTTGGAACACTTTTTAGTTGATCATCTTCTTTTGTACCGGACAATGGTCTGTTTCTAGTAGGTGTGGAATTTTTATTTATATCAGGTGCGGCGTTATCCTTTTTCTGTTCATTAATTTCTTTTGGGTTAGACTTTTTCCTAATATGTTTAGCAATGTGTTTTTTGTTTACACTGCCATTTTGTTTAGCAGCATCAGCATCGGCAATATTGTTTATATTTTTGTCGACTGTGCTATTCTTTTTTGGAGTTGTCTCTGCCGGTAAGTCGATGTTAGAGTTATTTACATTTTTTATTTTATATGAATATTGTTTTTTAGATTTGTTATCATTAGATGGCGTTTGATGACTAAAATTATTACAATTATTAATTAAAATTTTATTTACTATATCGAGCTGTTCTTTTAGCATTTTAATAGTATTTTTTTGATTTATAATAAGATCATTTTTATGTTTTAAAATTTCTTTTAAGTAATATATTTCACTAATGTTTTTGTCACTCACACTTGTGAATGACGCGTCAGTTTCTTTGTCACTTTCTTCAGCAGTGTCAATCATGTTAGCGCAACAATTTGTCAGATTATCACTATAAATGGGTAGTTTCATAGCGTTAACACAACTCGTATGCGAAATAATACTACACTTTACACATTTTAGCCCACTAATTGCAGTTCTATTGCACCTTTTACACAAATTCTTTTCATTTTTGTTTTCAGGCTTATTCAACGTGTTATCACTAGCCGCCATTTTTAATAATAGTAAAGATGGTTTTTTTAAAATATACATCAACCGTATAGTAACTAACTAACTCACGACACGACAATAAAATTTTGACTAAGGATTAAATAATGAACACTAACGGGAGGACAGAGACTTATGCAACATTTTAAATAATATCGAAAATTATACTAAGCGCAAATACGTTGTATAAGTTAAAAATAAATTTTGAATATTTAGATTTTATTGTAAAAAATAATAATGTACATATGCACATTTAAATTTAGTGCACTATTAACTTATTAAATTTAGATTTCTTTTACAAAGATTAAACAAATTGAAAATTATTTAAAGTTATTTAAATAATTTTAAGAAAGTTGTAGGGTAAATCTAACTTTTTTAAAATATATCGCGAACTATACGATGTAAATAGAGAACGATTGCAAACAAAATTTAAAAGTTTTTGGTTTGCTATGTACACTACACGATTATTCACTAGCACACGATGTTCACTTCACCAAAGACCGAACGGAACTGAAGTCTTTATTCTAAAAACATAATATTAATATTATCACGTAATACCCCCACTCTAATTAAGTGTTTATTTATTATATCTTTTGTACTTTGCCGCTCAAAATATACAATGTTTATGTTTGTTTACAGGTTTTGCGAAGGGCCTAGTACACCCAGCAATAGGATACGGTAACTACAACACTGGCTGATGATAATATATGATTTTTTATAAGAATAAATAAATAAGAGAGTACTTTTCTTACCTTTCCTATGTAATAACAAAAGGGACAGGGAAATATTCTAATATTTAAGGATTTTTCCGAATTTTTCTATGCTATCTTTTAGTATTCTCTAGGTACGAAAATAACCATCCGATAAGAGTCCGCCCTTTTATAAAGGGCTTATTTGAGCCCTTAGGGAAAATTTGACCACGTATTTTATTTATGCAGGTCCAAGTAAGGTTAACAACACTTGTCCGGGTTTTCTAGCTCTTTTAGTTCAGGAATTAGCGCAGGCCCTTCGCCACAAACTTGAAGGGCAAATATATTGTAAACCAAAGGGTTTTTATCAATTCTGTGCAAGCCAATGGAAAGCGCGGGTTCGAATCCCTCCGATTCGCTATTTTCCGGCCCTTTAGCCCTATAAATTAACGAATTTAAGTGCTAGTCCCTTTAAAAAACTTTAAGGGCTCATATCTCGGAAACGGCTGGGTTTTCAGCGTTTTCCTTAAAACGCTGTTCCTCACGGGAATTCGAATGAGTAATATAGGGTCAAATTACATCATACCAAAGTTTGAAGGGCGTAGGGCAAAATTTTTCTAATAAGGGTTTTTGAAAATTTTCGAACATTTTTTGATATTTTTTTAAATTTTTACCAAAATTTTATTATTTATTTTTTAAGCACTATAAGCAATAAAATAACCATCTCATTCCTGTTCCCCTGTTTTCGACTCAAAATGCGACACTTTTTAATTAAGAAATGCTTCATATCTCCTAAACTACAAAAGGTTGAAGGGCCGGACAAGGTTTTTTAGACTAATTACGACCCGTAGAACACGAATCCGTCGTCACATTTAAAATATGAGAACTATTCATTCCTGTTATCCTGATACCATCAAAAATTTTCGATTCAAAAACTAAGTAAATTCAGGTCATTGACCCCAAAAATTGGGTTAAGAAAAGTGTTGTAGCTCGTAAACTACAGAAGTAAGAAGGGCCGGACAGGGTTTTTTAGACTAATTACGACCCGTAGAACACGAATCCGTCGTCACATTTAAAATATGAGAACTCTTTTCATTCCTGTTATCCTGATACCATCAAAAATTTTCGGTTCAAAAACTGAGTAAAATTGGGTTAAAAAAAAAGTGTTATAGCTCCAAAACTACGAAAGCTAGAAAGGCCGGACAGGGTTTTTTAGACTAATTACGACCCGTAGAACACGAATCCGGTATCACATTTAAAATATGAGAACTCTTTTCATTCCTGTTATCCTGATACCATCAAAAATTTTCGAATCAAAAACTGAGTAAAATTGGGTTAAAAAAAGTGTTATAGCTCCAAAACTACAAAAGCTAGAAAGGCCGGGCAGGGTTTTTTACAGTAATTACGACCCGTAGAACACGAATCCGGTATCACATTTAAAATATGAGAACTCTTTTCATTCCTGTTATCCTGATACCATCAAAAATTTTCGACTCAAAAACTGAGTAAAATTGGGTTAAAAAAAAGTGTTATAGCTCCAAAACTACAAAAGCTAGAAAGGCCGGACAGGGTTTTTTAGACTAATTACTACCTTAGAACACGAATCCGGTCTCACATTTAAAATATAAGAACTCTTTTCATTCCTGTTATCCTGATACCATCAAAAAATTTCGACTCAAAAACTGAGTAAAATTGGGTTAAGAAGAAAGTGTTATAGCTCCAAAACTATAAAAGCTAGAAGGGCCGGACTAGTTCTATTAGACTAAATACAATCCGTAGAACACGAATGAACATAAAAAAATCCCATTTCTTATTTCCCTTATAAATGTTACATAACTACATACTTCCCTGTCTCTTTGTTGTGGTATATGCCCCTGAAATAAATGACGGGTTGTTAAATAAAAATTGTATTGGTTTAAAAAATATTTATTGTTTATTACGTTCAAGCTCAAATTGTATGTATTTGTATTTTATAAATAAATATGCTTAGGGATGTTTAAATAATAGTCTGTATAAATTTTACTTGTATTATTGTTTATTTGTACTTTACATTGTTGTATTTCATGTAACTACCCTTAATGTACTTTGTAAATAAATAATATACTTACACTTATCTTGAAAAATTAGAAATAGGGATGTTTAAATAATAGTTTTTATAAATTTTACTTGTATTTATTGTTTATTTGCACGTTACATTGTTGTATTTCATGTAGCTACCCTTAATGTACTTTGTAAATATATAATATACTTATCCTTGTCCTGAAAAATTAGAAATAGGGATGTTTAAATAATAGTTTGTATACATTTTACTTGTATTTATTGTTTATTTGTACTTTACATTGTTGTATTTCATGTAACTACCCTTAATGTACTTGGTAAATAAATAATATACTTACCCTGGCCCTGAAAAATTAGAAATAGGGATGTTTAAATAATAGTTTGTATAAATTTTACTTGTATTTATTGTTTATTTGTACTTTACATTGTTGTATTTCATGTAACTACCCTTAATATACTTTGTAAATAAATAATATACTTACCCTTATCCTGAAAAATTAGAAATAGGGATGTTTAAATAATAGTTTGTATATATTTTACTTGTATTTATTGTTTATTTGTATTTTACAGTGTCGTATTTCATGTAACTACCCTTAATGTACAATATATTACACAATAAAATATAAATTAAGATATAATTTGTTTATTTTTTACCTCTTTACTACCCCTACACGTATATAGTTCTTAAAATGGCCGCTAGAGGGCAGCACCTATTAGAAAGAGGGTTGCGCCTAAAATATAGGCAACCAGCAATACTGCTTCACTTTGAACATACATACGTACATACACTATTCTGGGGTTCTACCTAATGGGAATTTAACACAGTAAATATGGGACGTTTAAAAATTGGACGAAAAGGCTCTAAAAAAGATGTATACGTCATGGGAATTTAACACATTAATTATGGGACGTTTACTATGGGAAAATTAGTGTCCGATAACGGGTTGATACATGGATGTTTGCAATGCTGAATGGAATCTCAAGATTGTGTGTTTATTAAGTAAGTCTGAATAGATTCTTATCTACTACACAAGAGTCGTTGTGTCTTTTATAATAGTATTTAAATCCTATTTCTAATATATCTAAATATTAAAGGCATCAAAAATTAGGTATGTACGTACGTATGTACACAAATGAAATTTTTTTGATTGATTTTAGACTCAAAGTTGGAACGTTTATCAATAGGTGCTGCCCCCTGGTGGCCGTTTTAAAAACTATATACGTGTAGGGAATTAGAAAAAAAAATCAATTTTTAAACAAAAATATAATTATATTATATGAAAATTACAAGACTTTTTCTTATAAAAATTTATTGCTATTATTACAAAAGACTGTTTAGCATTATAATAAATTGTTATTAGATTTGTTGACAAATTTAGTAACAATTGTGAACAGAATTATAACACAAAAGAAACTTAAAAGACACTTGTGTTTGTAAATTCTGTTCATAATTATTTCTCACTAAGTTTGTTTAACAAATTTGGTGACAATCTTTTAACGTTGTCAAACAGGCTTTAGTTGTAAGTTAGAAATGTGTTTCAGAAAGTAAAACTATCATTATTCTGCTTGTAAATATTATAAACTATTCTACATCTTTATTTTGTAATATAAGTTACTTTTATTACAAAATAAAAATGTAGAATAGTTTATAATATTTACAATCAAATTGAAATGACAGATATACGTTGTAAAACACATTTCTAATTTACAACTAAGGCCTGTTTGACAATGTTAAAAGATTGTCACCAAATTTGTCAAACAAACTTAGTGAGAAATAATTATGAACAGAATTTACAAACACAAGTGTCTTTTACGTTTCTGTTGTGTTATAATTCTGTTCACAATTGTTACTAAATTTGTCAACAAATCTAATGACAATTTATAATAGTGTCAAACATGATTTAGTTATAAAACTAAAATGTTTGTTCCCAAATAAAATTATCATTATTATAGTTGTATTATTTGTTGTTAATTATTTTGTATCTTTATTCTGTGGACTGAATAAAGATGCAATAGAATTGAACACAAATAATATAACAATAATTTTATTTGGTAACAAACATTTCAGTTTAATAACTAATACGAAACTCTACATTCAAATTATTTAAGTTTTAAAGTAAAATGATACTATATTACGTAGAGTTTCGTTTACAATAGTAATTTAACAAATGAAATCTTGGTCGTCCCTAAATAAGATTCCTTGTTCCCATTTTTAAAGGTACAAAGATTTCTTATTCAGTTGAAGACCGTTTGACATTAAAATAAATTGTTATTAGATTTGTTGACAAATTTAGTAACAATTGTGAACAGAATTACAACACAAAAGAAACGTAGAAGATATTTGTGTTTGAAAATTCTGTTCATAATTATTTCCCAACTAAGTTTGTTAACAAATTTGGTGACAATTTGTTAACGTTACCAAACAGGCTTTAATTGTAAAATTGAAATGTTTGTTACCAAGTAAAATTATCATTATTTTGGTTGCAGATATTATAAACTATTTTGAATCTTTATTTTGTAATAAAAGTAACTTCTATTACAAAATAATTGATATTTACAATCAAAATAATGATAATTTTTCTCGGTAACAAACATTTCAATTTTACAACTAAAGCCTGTTTGACACGTTAAAAAATTGTCACCAAATATGTTAACAAGAAATAATTATGAACAGAACATTTAAACACTAATGCCTTTTACGTTTCTTTTGTGTTATAATTCTATTCACAATTGTTACTAAATTTGTCAACAAATCTAATAACAATTTATGACAGTGTCAAACATGATTTAGTTATAAAATTAAAACGTTTGTCACCAAATAAAATTGTCATTATTATAGTTGTATTATTTGTTGTTAATTATTTTGTATCTTTATTCTGTGGACTGAATAAAGATGCAATAGAATTGAACACAAATAATATAACCATAATTTAATTTGGTAACAAACATTTCAGTTTTATAACTAATACGAAACTCTACATTTATATTATTTAAGTTTGAAAGTAAAATAATACTATATTACGTAGAGTTTCGTTTACAATACTAATTTAACAAATGAAATCTTGGTGGTCCCTAAATAAGATTCCTTGTTCCCATTTTTAAAGGTACAAAGATTTCTTATTCAGTTGAAGACCGTTTCCGAAACTTTATATTAATATTATATATTTTGTTACCACCCAAACCTCCCACTTACCAAAATATATAATATTTATTAATACAAAGCTTCGTTTACAATACTTAAAATCTAACTTTGGCCTGACCGCGTCTAAATACTTAATAATAATTACAATTTTTTACTAAAACTACCTACTTAACAACTAAAGGAACATGGGTATTAATTTAAAATAAACGCAATAAAATTTTGTTTTATTGTACATACATTTTAAACAAATGAAGAAGCCATGGTCTGCGTCTCCAATCGGCACTGCAATCTTGAAGATAGTGGCGGTGGGGAGTTTTTTTTTACTTTAAAACTATCTTAGAACTAAAAACGAAACCCTTTATTTAATAAATAGTATATATAAGGGAAACACCGCCCTTAAATGCCAAACCCACGTTCCCTTATATATACCATTTATTAAATACAGTTCCGTGTACAATAATACTTATAATCTAACTTAAATTATTGTAGTTCCCCCCCAAATTAAATTAGTGAAATGCGCAAAAGACCCTATCTTACGTTAAGATCTATTTCAAAGAAAAACAAATCTAAAAAATCCTATCTTACGTTAATAACGATTTCAAAGAAAAGCAAGTCTAAAAATGTCAAGTTACGTTAATTTTTCTCTCTCTCCCTCGAAAAGCAAAAACAACCCTTCCTACTTATATCTAAGCTATCTTATGTCTACGCGAACTATCTTATATCTAGATTAAACTAAGCTAAAGGCGTGTGAGAGAGAAAGAGTACGAGCTAAGCAAATGGTGAGAACGCCGTGGCGTCGAACGCCGTTGTTGGTTCTCACGGAAGTTTACGAGGGGGTTAAGCCGACCCCACGCGATGCAAAGCATTTACGGCCTACAAACCGAACTAGGTAGAGAGCACGGCAGCAGTCACATGTAACTACCTAGGGTGCACGCCAACCTACCTAGCTACTACCGGAGACATTCGCCCGCGCCTCTCGCGGATACCCTACACCGAACGCGGTTATTAACCCGTGTGCTCAACAAAGTTAATTCAAACAAAAACTTTACCTATTCGTTGCCATTACCATTAAATGATGATTACATTACGTTGCCTCCGGATGAGGAGAGCACATACGACCATAAGAAAGCTTTCTGTGTCAACTATGGATTATGTCCCTAGAAACATTCACACAAGTGTGAAGCGATCCACCATAACAACAGGATTCACAAGACGGTGCGTTGTACATATCAGTCCACTCAATTATGGCTATCGCGCACGAACCCTACCTACCCAGCCCCTCTGACCGTGTGAAGTTAATTGAATAAGGAACCCGAACACCCACATCAAAGTTTCGAATCTGTTACCTCCTTCCTGACTCACTCATCCATCCACCTGCAAGCATCCCCCGATACGTCCGTATTTTCTTTTCCCAAGCACTCTCCCTAACTACCGTCTGGGTAAGCCACGCGTACGGTTACCGCTGCAACCGTAGACGCACGATTTTATGATGATCGCCACGGAAAGCACTTCAAATTAATCAATTTATTTTTAATTTTTAAAGAAAACGCGTGTTTGCTCGACGGCGCGATGAGCCAAAGTTTAATTAAAACCTGAAAATACATTTCCAAGAACTTAAAACTATAGTATTCCTCACGTACGAATGGCATTGCACAAGTTCAATTCGCTTTATAATCTGTGCTGACATCTAATAAGAAACTATCTTTTCCTGCATCAAAAAACGCACATGAATTGATAAATCAACACTGAACACAAAAATGTTAAAACACCCGTCAATGTTTACGAACTATGTTGACAGTTTCAAATTATTTCCTAAACGTTACCTTATGAACAGATTTTATAACCTGTGTGTCAAAAAAACTATTTCAATTACGTGTCTTTAACAAGCATACACTTTATTGCGCGCAATGCCATTCTTACGTAAATAATACTAAAACTTATAAAGCTACTACTTTTTAATCTTCTAGATGTCCGATTCCTGAAAAATAAATGCTAATCATTTGTTCCCAGATATTGATTTTATTGATAAATAGTTGATATTTCAATTTCAAATTGTTTTGATTTTATAAGAACATTTATGAAAGTTATATTTCGTTTACGACAGTACTCAAAACTGAATTAGAGTTCAAGTTAATATGTAGACATATACCTTTGACTATAAGTTCTCATGGTTGAGTATGAGAACAAAATAATAATTATGCATAGTCATATTGCCTAGGCTATAAGTTCTCATGGCTGAATATGAGAACAAGATGATAATTAGGCATATAGTCATATTCCTTTGACTATAAGTTCTCATGGTTGATCATAAGAACAAGATAATATTTTATAAACGTTACAATTATGAGAAAAATAAAGTTTCCTACCAGTTCATCCATCGATGACCGCCTACGTCGAAGATTTGTCTGGTGCTCAGCTATCCTTACAAGATCTCCAAAGTTGCAAACTAAAGCAGCTTTTGTAGTGTTAAAATCCAAAGCTCGAAAGCTGTATCCAAATTCTCCAAGTTTCTTGACGCATCAGACCAACCAAAGGTCCACCTATTAAATATTAATTATTAGTTTGTGGTATTCTTGAAACCATTTAAAAAACTGTTGGAAAAAAATTCGTATGGCAAACGTGTGTTCATTACGGAAGACACTTGAGAAAAGTATCGCTTTTTACATCTCGCTAAGAGAAATATTGGATTTATGCTAAAATATGTGTGTGTGTGTGTCTGTGTGTGTGTATGTGTATGTGTATGTGTGTGTGTATGTGTGTGTATGTGTGTCTGTGTGTGTGTGTGTATGTATGTGTGTGTTTTTTTTTTTTATTTTTTTTTTATTTCACAAAATTTTATTGACAGCATGCTCCATTACATAGTAATACTACATGCTTTAACATTCCTAATTATTAATAACAATAATTTTCGTATCTTAACTTACATAATTACATTCCATATAATATATTCTAGTACATTATTAATTAACTTATTTACAAAATGTCAAAATTAATTTTATTGACAAATTGCAAAAATAATTTTAAATGTTTATTCACAAGTTCTTCTTTTGACATATCCCAGTCACCTCCACGTCGTAATAAGGAATCAATGAAAATTTTTCGTTGATTTCTTAGTTTAGTACAATGGTAAAGCAAGTGTTCTACCGTTTGATCACCATTATTACAAGAACATTCTGATGTTTCACTAATTTTGAACCTACGTAAAAAACTTTTTTTTAAGTCTACCATGTCCCGTAGTCATTATTGTAAAATTCGGAGTCACAGGTATTTCAAGCTTTAGTCTATTTTTAACATCCGGAAAAAATGCCCACGTTTGTCGTCCCTTGCTACTTCCTGTCCATTGATTTTGCCACATTTCCAAAGATTTAATTTCTAACTCTCTTATGTGTGTGTATGTGTGTGTGTGTGTGTGTATATGTGTGTGTGTGTGTGTCTCTGTGTGTGTGTATGTGTGTGTGTATATGTATCTGTGTGTGTGTGTGTGTGTGTCTGTGTGTATGTGTGTGTATGTGTATGTGTGTGTATGTGTGTGTATGTGTGTGTATGTGTGTGTGTGTCAGTGTGGGTGTGTGTGTGTCAGTGTGGGTGTGTGTGTGTATGTGTGTGTGTGTCAGTGTGGGTGTGTGTGTCAGTGTGGGTGTGTGTGTGTATGTGTGTGTGTGTCAGTGTGGGTGTGTGTGTCAGTGTGGGTGTGTGTGTGTCAGTGTGGGTGTGTGTGTCTGTGTGGGTGTGTGTGTGTGTGGGTGTGTGTCTGTGTGGGTGTGTGTCTGTGTGGGTGTGTGTGTCTGTGTGGGTGTGTGTGTCTGTGTGTGTCTGTGTGGGTGTGTGTGTCTGTGTGGGTGTGTGTCTGTGTGGGTGTGTGTCTGTGTGTCTGTGTACGTGTGTGTCTGTGTACGTGTGTGTATGTGTCTATGTGTCTGTCTGTATGTGTCTGTCTGTATATGTGTCTGTGTGTACGTGTTTGTGTATATTATGTGTATATAGAACAATCTATTGCAATAAATCGCACAGTCCCGACTACACTAGTTGTCAAATTCAAATGTTTGTAATTGACAGATAAATGTTAGTGTCAAAAATCAACAGTTTTACTAACATTACTGAAAGCTTCTACTGGAAAGTATGTACATTTAATATTTCTTATTGAATTATTATATAAATATTTAAAAGATAGGTATGTATATTCATAGTAATAGTACTTATATCCTTAAGAAATACTGCCAAACCCATCTTGAACATTTTAGAAGAGTAGAACAAGATTCCTTATAGAATGAAAGAATGTAATTATTTGTGTATAAATATTAAATTCTATACTCATGTAACAAAAAGAGAATTGCGAGAGGTATTGTGCTGACAACAGATTTTTTTAAAGTGATTCATGTAATATGAATGTGATATATGTAATGAATCCACGTGTATTATGAGATATTATATCCAACAGTTTTTAAATGGTTTCAAATGTATTTGATATTTGCTTTAATTTGATATTTTTGAAAGAACATTTGATAAAAAATAGTGCAAAGAAGGCAACCCTGTTACTATGATGTTAATATATGAATATATCTCAAGTAACGTACGATAAACATTCATATACCATGAGTATTTTTTAACGTGAAACATTGGGTTTGTCATATCCATGGTTACGACTTGATATTTGATTGACAGCAATATCAAGTCGTAAACATGGATATGACAAACCCAATGTCTCACGTTAAAAAATACTCACTAAGGTCTATTTATAATGAAGTAACGTAAAACGCAACGCAACGACGCAACGTAATCAGTAACGCAAACACAAAATATGTGATTTATAATAACGCTGGAGATAGCATTTCTAACCAATCAAAAGAATTCTGTATGTATTGTTGAAATCAACTCGCTTTTATTTATAGTCTTTATGACACACGACATAAGTGTATAAAATAATTTGAATAGAAATGGACAGTGACGACGGCTGCGGCAATACTGTTTCTGTCTCGGTTATTCTCGATTAATTTTCTATCATCCATAATTATTCTTCGTATCTCTTTGAAAATCTACCCGATCTAACCATAAAATGTAGAATTTATTATGTCATTTTGACAGTTCACGAACATATCAATAAGACATATTTTTATAGTAAAACTGAAACACTGAATTCTGATTGGCTAGAGGTACAAAAGTAAGGTAGAAAGATGAAAATTGGTCAGCTTTGGCGTTGCATTGCGTTACTTCTGCGGCTCTGCGTTGCGTTTCATTATAAAACAGTATATGCTATACCGTACATTTATCTTTTGCGTTACCTTACTGCAACTGCGTAACCGCTTGCGTTACTTCATTAGAAATAGGCCTTAAAGAAGTAACGCAACGCCAAAATTGACCAACTTTCATCTTTCTACCTTACATTTGTACCGCTAGCCAATCATAATTCAGGGTTTCAGTTTTACTATAAAAATTTGTATTATCGACATGTTCGTGAACTGTCAAAATAACAATAAATTCTACATTTTGTGGTTAAACCGGTTAGATTTTTAAAGCGATACGAAGAATAATTATAGATGATAGAAAATTAATCGAATTAATCGAGAATCACCGAGTCAGAAACAACATTGCCGCTGCTATATCGTCGTCACTGTCCATTTCTATTCAAATTATTTTATTCAATTTTGACGTTTTAAACTGTCATTATTAACTCCATAGCAACAACTATAAGTAATACTTTTCTCACATGTGACTTAAAAAATTTTAAATCAGTCTCACAAAATTTTAACTCACTCTGCAACAAATAATGCATTTAAACTAACTTCAAGTACGAAAATAACACTCACCATTATATTTATCAGACATTATCAGCCATTTTCATTATTTTCCACGGCAAAATGACGGACAATAAAGCATTTTAAATATATGACTTGACGTCTATCAGCGACGATTGTCATGCTCAGCCTACTAACTGATCAGTTTTTTATTTTGTCAAAATTAAATATTATAATGGTTTTTATTAGTATTTCGTCAAAATTGAATAAAATATTGTACAAACCACGTGAGCTAAGAATGTTTATTCACTCGCCCTTATGGATTCGTGAGGTAAACTCTCTTCTCATAAATAAACATTACCTTAGCTCACTTGGTGTGTAAATATCTATTATACACTTATTTATATGTCATGTGTCATAAAGACTATAAATAAAAGCGAGTTGAATTTCAACGATATATACAGAATTCTTTTGATTGGTTAGAAGTGCTATCTTCGGCGTTTATTATAAATCATACGAGGGGAGTTTTTTATGTTATCTACCTAGCTACGAAAACAATATGCTATCGCGACAATTTTCTTATGTCAAGTTACTGTGACATTTTCATGTCTACAAAGACACAATTAAGAACTTAAAAGCGGCTATACGCGAAAAAAAGACCCCACAATTATGCTCAGAAAATGCTGTTTCTGCACAACAACTGCCTGGTGCATAAAGCACGAATTGTTCAAGCAGTAGTCAATGAATGCAGCTTTGACACATCCACCTTACAGTCCTGACCATGTCGGACTATTATTTCTTTCCAAAACTCAAAAAACATTTGAGAGAGAGTCGCTTTTTATCGAATGATGACTTGGAAAACGCAGTGGAGTCGTATTTTGCAGAATTACCAAAATATTTTTTTTGCAGGCGTAGCTTTATTAGAAAAACGTTTGAATAAGTGTGTTAGTGTTAACGGTTCTTACGTTGAAAAATAAAATTTTATTTGTTCTCTAACTCGTTGTTTTCATAGCTAGGTAGATAACATAAAAAACTCCCCTCGTATATTTTGTGTTTGCGTTACTGATTACGTTGCGTTTTACGTTACTTCATTATAAATAGGCCTTTACTCTGCAATATGTTTTATCAAATGTCCTTTTGAAATATCAAATTAAAACAAATATATTTTTAACCCAATTAAATAAATCTATTCCATAATAACCGCTTATTCAGTTTCTAGTAAATTTCAAATGATTTTGATGTAAAAATTATTGAATTAGTGATCTGTCTAGATGTTTTACAATACGACGAATAATTTTCGGCCGTATTGTAATACGAGTATTTGGACATTTTCGTTTGCAATTATTCTAAATACGAGCCCAAACTCATAAATAGTTCGGCCGGTTTAAGTTTTCAACAAACAAGTTATAGAACCTACGCAAATGGTGAGAAATGTCTACAAATTTCTTTTGACTAGTTTAAATAGATTTTAAACTTACAAACATTGAATAATGTGTGTGTTAAAAATATGGCCTTAATTCTCTCAGATTTGAACTCAGCCATGTTTCTTTGATATGTATACACATTTTTATTAAATCAAGTTGATTGGTTTAAAAATTATTATCAAATTTGTAAATTTGGAACGATTTTTTTTATATCTGTTAATAACACGTAAACTACTCAACAGTAATAAACAAAACTTGGTATATACATGCACTATACCTCCCTAAATAATAATTTATATACAATATATTTCCACAGGAAGCGGTTTTTAAATTATTGAATAATTATAGTTGATGTTATCAAAACTACTTTCTGCGGTGGTCCTGTACCTTTTATTCTATAACTCTTAAACCAAACTATAGTAATTAATAAAATTTGGTTTATATATCAAAGAAACATGGCTGAGTTCGAATTTAAAAGAATTTTGACCGTATCATTTGCGGAAACTATTTTAAATTGTTTCTAACTGTCTAAAATTTATTCAGAATTGCTAGAAACTATTTCAAATTGTTCTCAACTGTATAAAATTTATTCAGAATTGCCAGAAACTATTTTAAATTGTTCTCAACTATCTAAAATTTATTCAGAGCCACTAGAAACTATTTTAAATATTTCTCAACTATTTAAAATTCGTTCGACCAGTCAACATTTTCAACAAACAAATTATAAAACCTATCTAAATTCCTACAAATTTTTTTCGACTAGTTTAAAACAGATTTTATACTTACAGAAACTGAATATATTATTCAAGTATTCCGCCATTTAATATTGGGTTACATAGCTTTTATTAGTAATACCAGCTTTAATTCTATTAGACATTGTATCCCTAAAGCCCTGCACATGAGTATTGTCCCATATATCTTGCCAGGTAAATTTTACTGTACGCACTTGATTTTTACGAAGTTGTTTTTCATTATTCCAAAAGTAAAGGGTCTCGGTAGAAGCCAAATCTGGACTAGAAGATGGCCCTTAAAATACCGGTCGAACAATTATCACCAATCATTTGGCCCACAGTTTTTGTACAAATTTCTAATCATTTGTGTAGATTTTATAATTTGTTGAAAATGTTAACCGGTTAAATTATGAGTTTGGGCTCGTAAATAGAAACA
The DNA here is from genome assembly GCA_943142095.1 of Ophonus ardosiacus. Lineage (NCBI taxonomy): Eukaryota > Metazoa > Arthropoda > Insecta > Coleoptera > Carabidae > Ophonus > Ophonus ardosiacus. Next base: position 21,447,738 of record OW964839.1, read on the forward strand.
ATGTATTTAGTACATTAGCAATTTTTTTGCAAAAATAAACACTAACAATATAAACTTACTATTATTATTAATTTGCAACAATATGAAACACTAAATATATATATTTTAATTCATAAACATTATTTAATGAACGCAAGTCACTAGAAGAAAATTATCGCATGATTTTTATAGAAATAAACACTTTATCAAAAAATTATTAATATGGTTGAAACATTGTTTAAACTTACTGTTGTTATTAATTTGCTACAATATATTAATTTTAACGTATTGTATTGTATCTTTAACTGTGTACGAGTGGCAGATAAAAATATATTCCACGTACTAGAGAGATAGAACTTTTCAGCTAATCATTCAACTTTAATAGTATTGGCTAGTAACTAGATTTGAACTAGTTAATTTTTATGCTACGATTCGACTCGTAGATTATAAAGTATTGTTGCATTACCAACAATATTAGCTGTTCCAACCAAATAAATAAATACATTTAACAATGATCACAGAAATATAAAATAAGAGATAAACATAAATATTCACTTACATTTGGTGATTTCTTGCTGTCTGAACCGATAGAATTCTGTTCCATGCTCTTTTAAATTTGTATCTCGATTCTGGATATCATTTCAAATAATTTGGAACACTGCAGATTCGATGATTTCTACTGCAAAGAAAATAATTTATTGTAATACAGGATGTTATGTAAGTAAGTGATCAACGCTTAACCAATGGTAGAACTGACCTCAAAGATAGTAAATCTGGCAATAATTTTTGTTTAACATACTTTCTAAAAGAACTAGAGGCCTATAAAACTGACCAATCACGTCATAGTTCAAAACTATAGAAAAGTAAAAATCAATGTGTTCTCTGGAAAAACCAAGAGTATGCAGAGATGCATATGGTTTATGCCGAGACATTAAAAAATAGTCGTGCTGCTGTTAGAAGGTACAGAGAGATATTTCCAAATAAACGTATACCGCATTACTGTTTTTATCCGAAATAGAATATGAAAAAAAAAAAAAAACATTTAACGTCAGATTGACAATCAATATTTTTTCCAGAGAACACATTGATTTTTACTTTTTTATAAAGTTTTGAACTATGACATGATTGGTCAGTTTTAAAGGCCTCTAGTTCTTGTAGAAAGTATGTTAAACAAAAATTATTGCCAGATTTACTATCTTTGGGGTCAGTTCTACCATGGGTTAAGCGTTGATCACTTACTTACATAACACCCTGTATACAATAAAATTATCATTCCGAATGACAGTACATTTGAGAAAGAATATTGATAGATAAAAATAATTTATATAGTTGAAATATTGTTCAAACTTACTATTATTGTTAATTTGAAATAATATGAAACCCCAAACATATTTTAAATGAATAAAATTACACTTACAAATCAAGTACATTTTTGCTAGTTTTAAGCTTCAAACTTGGCTCTATATTTAGTCCAAAATAAGAATAGATACACCACTGACTATTTTACTAATCGATTTTTCATAAAAAGATGAACAAATTCACAAATTTTCAGAATAATTACTGAAGTAATTCAACTTTTATGGATTATAATGCATAGACGAAACGAAAACAAAACGTACGTGTTAAAAATGGCGATTTTATGTAGAAGGTTGTTGTATTCAACCTACATAACATTAGCTCTGACATCAGCGCCAAAATGTTCGAACTAATTACCGACAGAGTTAATAATAAATTCTTATACTTCATTTCACGTAAGAAAATAGCAGATAGCTCTTGAGCTCTTTAAACAATAGGGTACTTGCGAAAAAAATAAATGTTGTTTTTTCCTATTAATTATTAAATATAAACTAATTCTAAACATATTAATGTACAAATTATTAGAAAATATAAAACTTTTCATTCATAATTTCCATAAATAAATTTCGCGGTGGAATTCTTGTGACGTAGAGTATTAATAATTATGTAGTTCGACCAAGTCTATATGACTCTTACAAGCTTGTTGTAATGCCACGACAAAGCGAACAAGTTGAATTATGTTTTAATTGTATCATACAAATATTTACAGTATAATTCTAAAAGTAAAATAACAGATACAAAAGTATTATTTAACAGTACGTTTATTTTATAATTATTTACTTGAATACCAGATATTTTCAAGATGTTTAATTCTTATATAGATAAACTTCATAATTTTGCCAGAAGGTGGCCACACACTCAGGGAATGTACATGTCATTTTTAGTGACTTCTAACCTATGTTTTACGTGTTGGACGCAGTTGGACGACTGATTCGTGTTAAAATCATATTTTATTTTTCTTTTCTGTATCAGCAAATTTAAGACAAGATAATGAAACTAATGAATTTGTGTGAAAATATAAATATTTTTAGATAAAAAATAGTACTATTGCGTACAGAGTGTACTTGGGTACTACCGAGAGTGTACCGCTAGGGCAAAAAAGACTGTGATTGGTATTAAAAATACACGTCATACACGGGAAATTTGAAATAAGAATATTTTTTAAAAAATTATATTTTGAAAAATATACAGTTGCCAGACGTAAAACATGTATTAAAGTGAATAACTTGAACAATTCTTTCAGAAAATATATAAATTGGAAAATGCGCAACTACCCTATTTAAATTAGTGAAACCAAACTTTGAATGTACGAGTCATGAATATTAAAAATTACATCAAAACATGGTTAAATATCACTTAATTCTATCCATTTTATTTAATAATTGACAGCTGACAAGTAATATTTTTTCAATTTTGTGAACTAGGTTAGCAATCTGACCAATCAAAGGGCAGAATTTATATTCCTGTCTAAACCAACGCTATTTTCTTACGTGAAATGAAGTATAAGGGAAAATAATACTCTTCATTTAAAGGGTGATGGGATTTTTACTGGGCTACAGACTATTTGGAGTTCCAATTGTTTGATTTTTTTGCTTTGCCTGACTGTACCAGCGCGGAATGACAATAGGAAATTTGTACACATATGTACAAAAGTCCATAAAATCGAATGGCGCCCAGCCCGACAACGTATATTAACCGTTCATTAGTTATAGGGCGCCAAAGTGACAAAACCAAATTAAGGGAAAGTGATACTTTTCATTTAAATACAGGTGATCGGATTTTTACTGGGCACAGACTCTTTGAAGTTCCCATTTTTTGGTTTCTTGCTTTGTCTGATTGTACCAGTTGGGGACGACAATTGAAAATATGTACACCTACATACAAAAGTCCACAGAATCGAATGGAGCAAAGCCCGCCAATGTATCTTTTACCGTTTATTAGTTGTAGAGCGGCGAAGTGAAAAAACCATGAGATTTTTAATGAAAATAATTTCTATTTTGGAAACTGAAGCCCAGGAAATATGTGAAGTATTGTCACAGAAATATAAAATATGAGATAGAAATAAATATAAAAACTTACTTTTGATGATTTCTTGCTGCCTGAACCGCAGAATTTCTACTGTTTGCTCCTTTAAATTTCTAGTTCATGCTGGATATCAACTTAAATTATCTGGATACAAGATTCAATTGCCGCAATGTGTTCTCTGCTCTTTTTTGGGGTCATATCATAGTCCCATTCTGGACGCTGTACTTCATAAAAGTACTTTTGTTTCAACACTGAAAAGAAAATAATTCATTGTAATACAGAATAAAATTATTATTCTGAATGATATTTGTCTATATGAGACAAAATATTAATGACTGATTACTAAATTGAAGTATATATTAAAAATGAGACATTTTTATCTACCAATAATACATTTTTTAATATCGAGAATGACCGCTGCGCAGATCAATATATAACAAAATTCAATTCAAACAAACTATTATAGTCAGATCAAACATGTATAGCAACCGCGCGTTAAGTTGAGACTGACATTGCGCAAACTAGCCAATCTGAATACATCAACTACAATTTCTTTGGCTTGTGAATGAATCCCTCCTTTATTCCAATTTTAAATGTTGGAGTATTTTTCTCGTTCTAATAATAGCATATGACACTAGTAAATAGGTAACAATAGGCCCATAAACCATAACAAAAAATAATAAAATGTACACTTTATCATTAAAATACTACTCAATAAATAACGATTAAGATAAAAAAAACATTTTTACCTCCCGCTACCCTTGGTAAGGGAGGTATTGGGATCGTGCTAAAAATCACTTATCGAGATTTTAGTAAATGACCACGTTTTAAGGTCCCTAGAATCCAAATTTAACATTTTCACGATGATGTCTGTATGTGTGTATGTGTGTGTGTATGTATGTATGTGTGTGTGTGTGTGTGTGTGTGTGTGTGTGTGTGTAGGGATTTTGTCTTCACTCTAACTCAAATACTATCATTCAGAAAATTCTGAAATCTTGTATTTCTATCCTATTCTAATAAGAAAAGAAGCCATTAGATTTTGGTGCAAATCGGATAACCGGAAATGGCACTTTACCTGAAGCTCATAATGGTTTTTCTTCAAAAAATACCATTAAATGCAATTTTTTCGCATTTTGTCGTTATGAAAATTAAAGATTATTGAATTTTCTACAGGAATACATTAATACTTTTTCTATATATTTTACAGATAAATTTAAAAATAATTTTTTTTACAAGTCCCGAAGCCTAAGAAAAACACAATTCCTTTGTTCCACAGTTCATATTTCAAATGAATGTAACTGACATTAAATGTCACTGTCAAAAAACTAATCACTTCAAATTAATAATAGTGACATTTTAAAAAGAAAATAGTAAATAAAGCAATAGTTTTATGCAATGGAACCGTTTGCAGTGTTAGTTAATCCGTAAGTATGTATTTAAATTAATAAAAATTAAATAGCGGGAGGTTTTGTGTTGGCCACATCAGATTTTTTTAATAATTACTTTGCGAGATATTTGAATTTATTTCCAGGGATACAGATGACGTCACACTATTGGTATCTTTCGCGCGCAGAAACTGTTGTAAGATAGCTATAGGTTTCTTTAAAAATCAAATGCAGCTATACAAAACACAATTATGACTTTTTGATGCTACGAATTAATTCAAAATTAAACGAACTTTCATTTAAAAATATTTTTAAAAAATGGTTTATGGGCCTATTATTGCAAATTCGGCTAAACGTCAATATATGTAACACCCATTTCTATTACAATTCGACCCGTATTCTATATCAGTCTTAACTAAACCCGCGCCAGCTATACCTGGAGCGGTTCATCAAGTAAAAACACGGAAATGTGACATTCGAGTTGCTTGAAAATCTAATCATTTACAGCCCGATTCACAAAAAAGTTTAAGCTAATCCTCCTTTTTGGATTAGTGAATTCTATTCTGGTATTTTGAATTTAATTTTCATGATATTATCAATAAAGATACTAAGAATAGATTAGACTATATTTTAAGATATAAACTGTCAAAATTAGTGCAGAATTCGCTAATCAAAAAATGATTAGCTTAAACTTTTTTGTGAATCGGGCTGTTTAAGACAACATTAATCCCTATAACGATAATCGTATATCCAGATTTTAGTGAATAAGCACGATTTAAGGTCCATACAAACAGATTTTAACATTTTTATGATGTCTCTCTCTGTGTTTGGGATGTGTGTGTGGATGTTGGAGAGACGATTCCTCAAAAACTATAAGACTAAAGACCAAATTAACTACGTATTCCTTAATCTGACATTAATGGGAAGAGCTGAGAAAGTTTTGGTAGCAATTGGACAACCGGAAGTAGTAGTTTCTTAAAAAAATCTTTTAAATATTACTTTTTGAAAATTTATGTTTTTACAATTATTAAAGAATATAAAATATCTATCCAATACACTAAATATTTTATTATATGTTTTATAGATTTAAAGATAGTTATAAATATGTATCCATTGTATAATGAACCAAACAGCCCATGGAAACCAATTGAAAAATTAAAATGTTTGTAATTGACATAAATGTCAGTGTCAAAAATCCAGAGACATTGCTGAAGGCTTTTTCTGAGAAGTACATTTAATATTTCTTATTTTATCATTAATTAAATATTTAGAATTATAAATATAGCTGCCGCAAGTTAAATTGACACTGTTCTTAAATACGGAAAACCTAAAATTCTTACATGGACAAGTCGAGATGTAATAGTAATTATAATATACTATTAGTATAAAAAGATATGTGATTTATTTAAAAGTCAAAGTATGTACAGATCAGTGTCTACTAAACATGCGCTTGCTATACATATAATTCACTATATACCCTTCAGAAATACCGCCAATCTTGTCAATGAATTGGAAGAATATCGAACATTTAGAAGAGTAGAAGGAAACTTGTTCATAGAATGAATTGAAACAAAGAATAGATATAATTAGATTTTTTTGTGTGTACCAGAAATACAATACTTTTATATCCTAATATGAAAATGGCGAGAGGTATTGTGCTGGCCACAACAGATTTTTTTTTTTATGAAGAGCAATCTCACATATTTAGAATGACAGAAAACAGTTTTACACAATTAAACTAGAGAACTACATATTAATAAATACATATTTTATGCATCAATTGTACAATTTTTGATGACATATTTGCACAATTTCCTTAGATATTTTTAAACTATATTCCAATAATAGGCCCATAAACCATAACAAAAAATAATAAAATGTACACTTTATCCTTAAAGTACTACTCAATAAAAACGATTAAGATTAAAAAAAACATTTTTTTTAATAATTACTTTGCGAGATATTTGAATTTATTTCCAGGGATACAGATGACGTCACACTATTGGTATCTTTCTCTTTCTCTTCTAAAGAAACTGGTGAGAGAAAGATAGCTATAGGTTTTTTTAAAAATCAAATGCAGCTATACAAAAAAAAAAATCTGTTGTGGCCAGCACAAGACCTCTCGCCCTTTCCATATTAGGCTATATAAGTATTGTACTGCACTTCGCTTTCGAACCGTCGTTTTATAACAAAATATTACAGAACTTTACCCAAATAACGTTTTTTATTGTATTTAACATGTCTTGCACACATATAATTCTAATTATATATATTTTTCATTGTATGAGGAAGTTTCTAAATGTCATAGATTGTTCCAATTCATTAACCAGATTGGCGGTATTTCTGATGGATATATGCATTTTACCACAATTTTACCTATAATTTCAAATATTTAATTAATAAAACAATAAGAAAAATTAAATATACTTCCCAGAAAAAGCTATCAGAATGTCACTAAAAATGTTGATATTTGACAATGACATATGTCATGTTATAAACATTGGAATTTGTCAACTGGTTTCCTTAGTGCCTTAGCCTCTGCTATTAGTGTACTCTATAAATTATAGTGTCTTTATCTCTAAATCTATGCACGATATAATAAAATTTTTAAGTGTATAAGATGGAGCATTTTATGTTTTTCAATATTTAATAAAAAAAAAAACTCCCAAAAAATTATATTTAGAAGAATTTTTCTAAGAAACTACTACTTCCGGTTGTTCAATTGTTACCAAGGAATGTCAAATTGAGAAAACTGCAGTTAAATATTTTTTAAGTCTTATAGTTTTTGAGGAATCGTGTCTACAACATCCAGACATACACACAACATACACACATCCACACACACACACACACACAGACATCATTTTAAAAATGTTATAATCGGATTCTAGGGACTTTAAATCCAATACCTCTCTTAGCAAGAGGTAAAAAAAACAATTATGATTTTTTGATACCACGAATTGCTTCAAAATTAAACGAACTTTCATTTAAAAATATTTTTAAAAATTGGTTTATGGGCCCATTATTCGCTTAAGTTAGCGCCATTTTGAATTATGCTAGTATTATGTTTATTTATTCCCCTCTTTAATTTTTAATTTCAGCTTTAAGTAGAATTACATGATTGTGTATATATTAAAAGACTGTTCGTTAATTATCGGTCAGTTAGTGCTAGTGATTTCGAAGCGACAGCAAGTTATAGTTGGTGCATTTACTTCTTTTGTGTAACGGTGGGTGCTATAGTTTTGTAGTCATTATACCGTGAGTATTTTTTAACGTGAAACATTGGCTGAGGCAGAAAACCACACGAGAACACTAAACATTTTTCGGGCACAAGGTGCACACAGTATTTTTTCTACATCTAAATTTTTAGAAAACATTTATAATTATTTAAACAAAATTAACCTCTAATAACATCTTGTCAATATGAAAGATAACCGTTGAATTTTCCTATAAGTTATGATTTGACATTTGATTGACAGCAATGTATTTGCCTGTCTCATTTAAAATGACACATGGGGAATGAATTTGACAGAAGTATTATATTTAAATATTGTAAGAAATTTAGCCGTCAGAAAACCACTGGGGCACAAGGTGCACACTATATTTTTTCTACAACTAATTTTAATTTAGACAGCAGGTATAATTATTTAAACAAAATTAACCTCTATTGACGTTTTAACAAATGTCAAATTCGTTCCCTGTTTCATTTTAAATGGAAGGGGCAAATACATTGCTGTCATTCAAATGTCAAGTCGTAATCATGGATATGACAAACCCAATGTTTCACGTTAAAAATACTCACGGTATGTGGTTGCTCTCATGCTATATTGTTAAGAAAGAGCTGTTCTGCGGTTCAGCTGTACCCTCGCTTGCGGGCTGACGAAGAGTCTACAGTGCGGCTGGGACTAGCACCTAATCCTATTCTAATCCCAACAATAAACTGAGGCCTTTTAGTATTTACGTTAATCCTAGTTACTCACTGAGAGAGAGAATTTAGGCCATCCAGGAATAAAGATAATGAGCTTTACTTTTCATGATTTTTGTAATTATTTTCTGCTATAACAATTTGTATTCCTTTTTCATTAATAAATTTTAATGTTCTCTATACTTACTTTTGTATTTAGTATTACAAAACACATTTTATATATTTCGACCTAGATTATATAATTTTATTCAATTTTGACGTTTTAAACCGTCATTATTAACTCCATAGCAACAACTACAAATAACATTTCATTCACAAGTGAATTAATTTTTTTTTAAATTACACTCACAATTTTTACCTCTCGCTAAGAGAGGTATTGGAATCATGCTAAAATTCGCATATCCAGATTTTTGTGAATAAGCACGATTTAAGGTCCCTAGAATCCGATTATAACATTTTTACGATGATGTCTGTGTGTGTGTGTGTGGATGTGTGTATGTGTGTGTGTGTGTGTGTGTATGTATGGATGTTGGAGGGACGATTCCTCAAAAACTATAAGACTTAAAAAATATTTAACTGCAGTTTCTTAAATCTGACATTCCTGGGAAGAGCTGAAAAGGTTTTGGTAACAATTGAACAACCGGAAGTAGTACTTTCTTAAAAAAATTCTTCTAAATATAATTTTTTGGGAGTTTTTTTTATTAAATATTGACGAACGTAAAATTCTCCATTTAATACACTTAAAATTTTTATTATATCTTGTATAGATTTAGAGATAAAGACACTATAATTTATAGAGTAAACTAATCGCAGAGGCCAAGGCACCAAGGAAACCAGTTAACAAATTCCAATGTTTATAACATGACACATGTCATTGTCAAATATCAACAGTTTTAGAGACATTCTGATAGCTTTTTCTGGGAAGTATATTTAACTTTTCTCATTGTTTTATTAATTAAATATTTGAAATTATAGGTAAAATTGTGGTAAAATGCATATATCTATCAGAAATACCGCCAATCTGGTTAATGAATTGTTAGAATCTGTGACATTTAGAAACTTCCTCATACAATGAAAAATAGATATAAATAGAATTATATGTGTGCAGAAGACATGTTAAATATAATAAAAAAACAATATTCGAGTAAAGTTCTGTAATTTTTTGACGGTGCGAAAGCGAAGTGCAATACAATACTTATATATCCTAATATGGAAATGGCGAGAGGTTTTGTGCACAACAGATTTTTTTATTTCATTTTGCAACAAATAATGCATTTAAAATAACAAGGCCCGAAAACAACACTCAGCACAATATTTACTACATATTATCAGCCATTTTCATTATTTTTCATGACACAAATGACACACAATAATGCTTTTTAAATAGGTGACTTGACATCTATCAGCGACGATTGTCATGCTCAACGTACTAACTGATCAGTTTTTTAATTTGTCAAAATTAAATATTATAATGGTTTTTATTATTATTTCGTCAAAATTGAATAAAATATTGTACAAACCACGTGAGCTAAGAATGTTTATTCACTCGAAGAAATTAACTCACTCGCCCTTACAGGCTCGTGAGCTAAACTATCTTCTCAAGAATAAACCTTACCCTAGCTCACTTGGTGTGTAAATATCTATTAATCACAGTACATACTATTATTTGATATGGTACACTAAAAAATCGTTAAAACTTTATCAGCCCGATTCACAAAAAAGTTTAAGCTAATTCTCATTTTTGGATTAGTGAATTCTATTCTACTGCGGTATTTAAAATTTAATCTTCATAATATATAAATATATAAAATATCTGATGTGGACACCACATGACTTCCTTGTACGCCTGTTACACTATACATATTTTGTTAATAAGTAAAATATGTATAATAACACACACAATCATAAAATTGCACGTATTTGACATAATTTGACATTGACATTATATTTTCTATTTTTTTGTTATTTCTTGTCCTAATTCATAGCAAACTTAATTACAGAAACCAAAAAGTACATAATGTAAAAATTTACATATCTCGCTTATACAAAGAACTAATTTAATCATACTTAAAGTTTTCGACGCAAAATTCAATTCTCTAAAACTTTTATTTGGAGCATTTATTGTTAATTTCAAAATAACACCATTTTTTTCAAGAAAAACTGATAATAGCTTCAAGTAAAGTATCACTTCCGGTTAGACTATTTTAACCAAAGTCTATTATGTTATTTCCATTGATATAAAAGTATTATATGCCAAATTTGAAAAGTTTTGGATTATATTTTAATATTGTTTTTTATTAAAATCTATTATAGGTTTCAAGTAAAGTACCACTTCCGAGTATACCATTTTAACTAAAATCTATTATGTTATTTCCATTGATATAAAAGTATTATATACCAAATTTGAAAAGATTTGGATTATATTTTAATATAGTTTTTCATTAAAATCTACAATAGGCTTCAAGTGAAGTACCACTTCCAGGTAGACCATTTTTACTAAAATCTATTATGTTATTCCCATTGATATAAAAGTCTTATATTCCAAATTTGAAAAGTTTTGGATTATATTATAATATAGTTTTCCATTACAATCTATTATGGGCTTCAAGTAAAGTACCACTTCTGAAAGTTATGCAATGACCAAAAAGGGAGGTGCACAACTAGATGTTATAACAGTCCTAAATACAAAATTTTAACTTTCTACGGCTTCCCGTTTTTCAGTTATGCGAGATACGTACGTACATACGTACATACGTACATACGTACGTACGTACAGACGTCACGACGAAATTAGTCAAAATGGATTCAGAGATGGTCAAAATGGATATTTCCGTTGAAATCTGGAAACCGAATTTTTTCGCGATTACAATACTTCCTTTACTTCGTACAAGGAAGTAAAAATATATCATCACGGCATATTAACCATTACTGGGTGTGACAGTATCAACAACACATGTAGATATCGGTAATGACGACGATATATTTTACGGTGTGGGCGCTTACCAGGCGTCACCTCGCGGGCACTCATAGCTGGTGTGGAGAGTGCTCCACAGGGATCACTTTTGTGCGATTAAAAGTCTGCCCTGGCCCGGGATCGAACCCGGGTCACCAGATCGGCAACCAGACACTAAATGCACACGACCACACGATACCATAATATCAAAAAAGGTAGATACTAGGAATATTAAGACTAAAAATGAGGATTAGCTTAAACTTTTTTGAGAATCGGGCTGTATATTTTCATGTTTCAAGTCTATATTTCTAATTATTTTATACAACCGGCAAAGTACCAGACAATGTATAATTTATTTTACAATAAAATATTTTTAAACGATTTAAACTTACCAAATGTGTAGTTCACAACACAAAATTAATAATTACACGCTTTTCGGTGTTTAAAAATATTAAATTTTCACCTAAAACTATTTTTATTTGTACAATCGTTACCGACTCAGACACTAACCATAAGTTTATGTTATTTAACAACAAATTTCGTACGTTCAAACTATTTTAACACACGAAACACATATTTTATAGTTTAAAATTAGTAATAATAAACTTTTCCACTTTTAAAAACGTTTAAAATATTCAATTTTCAACTAAAACTTTCACACGCGTCATTGCCGTACTCTACAGTCGGCCATTTTGTGTTCTCGTGTTTGCAGCTTGCAACATATAGTTGGAGCAAGTAAACATGATTTCTGTGACGTCACAATGTTAAATCTACATAAGACGTCATCATCATATTCTTTTGGCTGCACTATAATTCAGTTAAAGAGTTTTAGCACTGATGGCGTTACTGATATTTTAACAACTAAATTTTATTGAAATATTAATTAATTAAATTGCCAATCAATTTAATAAATATTTACACACTAAGGCGCGTACTACGATCACGGTTTTAACTAAAACACTGTTTTTAGAAACGTCAAAGTCAAATTTAAATATTTAATTTCACCCTTATGTTTAAAGAACGATTTTTTAAAAAATATTTGTTTAAATACAAACTATGTTCTGCTTTAAAATCATATTTTGATATATCTGATATTATTTATTATTGTTATTAAATCATGAAATTTGACATTTCTTAAAACAGGGTTTTAGTTAAAACCGTGATCATACTACCACCCCAAGTGAGGTAAGGTAAAGTTTATTCATGAGACGAAAGTGAGCTAAGAATGTTTACTCACTCGAAGAAATTAATTCACTCGCTCTTATGGGCTCGTGAACTAAACTTTCGTCTCATAATATATTTATTTTATATTATGAGACGAAAGTTTAGTTCACGAGCCCATAAGAGCGAGTGAATTAATTTCTTCGAGTGAGTAAACATTCTTAGCTCACGTGGTTTGTACAATATTTTATTCAATTTTGACGAAATAGTAATAAAAACCATCATAATATTTAATTTTGACAAAATAAAAAACTGATCAATTAGTAGGCTGAGCATGACAATAGTCGCTAACAGACGTCAAGAGTCATGTATTTAAAATGCTTCATTGTCTATTATTTGTGCCGTGAAAAATAATTAAAATGACTGATAATGTCTGATAAATATTAGGGTGAGTGTTATTTTCGTACCTGATGTTATTTTAAATGCATTATTTGTTGCAGAGTGAGTTAAAATTTTGTGAGAGTGAATTAGATTATTATTTTTATAAGCAGAAATGTCACAAAATCATTTTAAAACCATTTCAAATCCATGAAAACCAAAATAAACCAGCACCAGATTTAATAATAAAAATATATATTCCTACCTTGTAGTGTCTTGAACGTCCTGTCTTGTATCGCCCTGTTTTTAAAGTAAATGGACTGCAGCCCTCAAGATTTAATTTGATTCTTTTTCATCAGTCCTGCCAACATTTGATAGAAAATATGGTAGTTTTCTTCACCCCCATGTGGTCTAGTAACGCGAGTCTGGTCCAAGAAATAACAATGGATTTTAGTACGATGTAACGCACCATCAGTCATTTGGACTTCGATAAATTATGCCTGGAAAGATGAAAGATACCTAATATAAATCTAAAATATGAAGAACGCAAGTTTAGACAATAGTTTCTTTTCTAGTAGATTTCGAATGATTTTGATGTAAAAATTGATTTATAATACGACGAATAATTTACGGCCGCATTGTAATAACAATATTTGGACATTTCCGTTTGCAATTTTTATAAATAAGAGCGCAAACTCATAATAGTTCGACCGGTTTATATTTTCAACTAACAAGTTACAAAACCTACGTAAATGGTGAGAAATTTCTGCAAATTTATTTCGACTAGTTTAAAACAGATTTCCTGCGAGTATTGTCCCATATATCTTGCAAAGTAAATTTTACTGAACGCATTTTTGATTTTTACGAAGTAGTTTTTCACTATACCAAAAGTAAAGGGTCTCGGTAGAATCTAAATCTGGACTAAAAGATAACCCTTAAAATACCGGTCGAACTATTATCACCAGTTATTTGGCCCAAAGTTTTTTCAAAGTTTTAAGTCTATATTTGAAGCAGCCTAAAGAATTTTGTAGAAATGTCTAATCATTTGCGTAGATTTTATAATTTCTTGAAAATATTAACTGGTCGAATTATTGAGTTTGGGCTCCTAAATAGAAACAAATAATATTAAATAAAGTACTGAAAACTTGACATTAGCAAATATTTTACCGCATGCTTTTTTTACAAAAATAAAACAGTATCAACGAAAATAACTATTAACATAGTTGAAATAGTGTTTAAACTTACTATTATTATTAATTTACAAAAAAGGGAACGCCAAATATGTTTTTTAATTTATAAACACTTACTGAAAACTAGACCTTGGAAAAAATGATCGCATGGTTTTTGCAAAAACTAAACACATTACTAATATAAATAACTATTAATATAGTTGAAACATTGTTTAAACTTACTATTGTTATTGATTTACAACAATATGAAATATCAAATACATGTATTTTAATATATTAAATATTTAATGAAAGCTCATTGTGAAAAAATTAGCGCATGATTTTTGCAAAAATAAACACATTATCAACTTAAATAACTATTTAAGTTGAAATATTGTTTAAAATTACTATTATTATTATTAATTGAAATTAATTACAATGTGAAATACCAAATACATTATATTTTAACGAATAGATATTTTATTGTGCACAAAATACGCCATTTTCTAAATAAACCCACGCTAAACTTATGCTTAAAATTATGTAATACATATAAAATCATGCAAAATGTAAAGAAAAATAACACTTTGCAGTATATTTCTAATTTTCATGCATAAATATTTAATTTTACTCACGATTCCAACATTGTAGTTCGCCAGTAATATTTACGTAATATTCTCGTACAAATATTTCTGCCTCAGTAACAATTATTATCTCAAACGTTAAACCAACACTTTATCTCACTTTTCTACATGATTTTTCTTTCGTTTCCCAAGTTTTAACGAAGAAAATAATCGACTTATTACACTAAAATGCGAGCCGGTCTCTTCGCTATTTTTGTTCAACAAGTGCCATGAGCTGTGTTGGTATTTACGTAATTTGTTTGTACAAATAGATCGACCCCAATAACAATTATTATCTCAAACGCTGAACTAACACTTTATATATCACTTTATTGTATAATTTTTCTTATGTGTCTTGAGATTTAACGAGGAAAATAAACGTTTTATCACAGCAAAATGCAAGACGGCGTCACTTCGCCATTTTGTTCCAACATGTAGTTGGTAGTCGTTGTGAACATACATGTGATGTGGCCGGGGCGGATGAACTACTACGTGATTCAAGTTTCAATTTATGTGGAAATAATTTCTGCAAAATGTAAAATTTATCATGGAATAATTTAATATTTAATTATTTTAATATTAATTTTGAATTTATTTATGTATTTCAGGCGTTTTAGAGAAATATACAACTTATTTTACCTGATATATGTGCAGATTATATATGAGACGAGTTCAAACTTAAATTTGGCCGGTTTACATTTTCAACAAATTATAAAATCTACACAAATGGTTATATTTCAACAAAAGACCCTTAACTTTTGACACAATGAAAAGCAACTTCGTAAAAATCCAGTGCGTACAGTAAAATCGACCTTGCAAGACATGTGGGACAATACTCACAGGAAAATATGCACGGCGTAGGAATACAATACCAATAGAATTAAAGCTGGTATTACTAATAAAAGCGACAGAACCCATTATCACATGGCGAAATACTTGAAAAACATATTTAGATTATGTAAGTTTAAATATATGTTATATGTTTTAAACTAGTCGAAAGAAATATGTAAAAAAATTTCACCATTTACATAGGTTTTATAATTTGTTTGTTGAAAATGTTAACCAGTTAATATGATTTTGGGCTCGTACTATTTATAATCTACCTAATTTTGAATTGACAAAGCCTACTTCAAATTTAGGGTTTCAAATAGACAAATGGGTGTTTATTTTAAACTAGATGAATATATCTATGATTTAACACAGGGAATTTATTTTAACATGCAACATATGGTCAATCACTTCCATGGTTACACATAGAGATGCATTCGGGCGGGCCGGGCCGGGCTTTGAGGTTTGGATCGACTCGGCCCGAAAATAAAAATTACCGGCCCGACACGAAGATCGACTCGACAAAAAAATTAGCTAGCCCGGCTCGAAAATTGACTCGAAATCGGGCCGGGTTTCGGGCCGGGCCGGGCCAAAGCTCGAAATTGGGTGCATCCGGCATTCCTAATGTTGATTTTTATGTTAAGGCAAACTTATAAATATCTGATGTGGACACCACATGACTTCCTTGTACGCCTGTTACACTATACATATTTTGTTAATAATTAAAATATGTATAATAACACACACAATCATAAAATTGCACGTATTTGACATAATTTGACATTGACATTATATTTTCTATTTTTTTGTTATTTCTTGTCCTAATTCATAGCAAACTTAATTACAGAAACCAAAAAGTACATAATGTAAAAATTTACATATCTCGCTTATACAAAGAACTAATTTAATCATACTTAAAGTTTTCGACGCAAAATTCAATTCTCTAAAACTTTTATTTGGAGCATTTATTGTTAATTTCAAAATAACACCATTTTTTTCAAGAAAAACTGATAATAGCTTCAAGTAAAGTATCACTTCCGGTTAGACTATTTTAACCAAAGTATATTATGTTATTTCCATTGATATAAAAGTATTATATGCCAAATTTGAAAAGTTTTGGATTATATTTTAATATTGTTTTTTATTAAAATCTATTATAGGTTTCAAGTAAAGTACCACTTCCGAGTATACCATTTTAACTAAAATCTATAATGTTATTTCCATTGATATAAAAGTATTATATACCAAATTTGAAAAGTTTTGGATTATATTTTAATATAGTTTTTCATTAAAATCTACAATAGGCTTCAAGTAAAGTACCACTTCCGGGTAGACCATTTTTACTAAAATCTATTATGTTATTCCCATTGATATAAAAGTCTTATATACCAAATTTGAAAAGTTTTGGATTATATTATAATATAGTTTTCCATTACAATCTATTATGGGCTTCAAGTAAAGTACCACTTCTGAAAGTTACGCAATGACCAAAAAGGGAGGTGCACAACTAGATGTTATAACAGTCCTAAATACAAAATTTTAACTTTCTACGGCTTCCCGTTTTTCAGTTATGCGAGATACGTACGTACATACGTACGTACGTACGTACGTACATACGTACGTACGTACAGACGTCACGACGAAATTAGTCAAAATGGATTCAGAGATGGTCAAAATGGATATTTCCGTTGAAATCTGGAGACCGAATTTTTTCGCGATTACAATACTTCCTTTACTTCGTACAAGGAAGTAAAAAACATCTACATTCTTATAACTTTCAACATTAGTTAACATAAGTAGTTAAAAAAGAGACCCTTCTAGTGTAAGTTTGTTATAAAAATTACTCACCTACGAGTATTTAACACTTTGTTTACCAAAGAATTTGAACAACTTTTTCACAAATCTTATATAAAAAAACAGAATTTTAATTTACATAAGGATTTTTTATCTAACTTTGTTTCTGCTCAAAAATAGGACAAGAAATCATTATGATAGGAACAAAAATCACTTTTATTTAATTATACGAGTAATAACAATAATAATAGCATCATCACAATATAATTATTATGCGTTAATAAATAACCTTGAATTCTTAAAGTAAAATAATACATTTTTATTTATTAATATGTGAACTGTGTTGTTATTAAACCATTTTGATCCTTTTTAACTTCATCCATTTTCATTAAAATATTAAGGAAACTGTACATATGAATGAACTATAAGATTTTTCGGGCTGGCCCGAAAAGCTCGAATTTTCGGGCCGGGCCAAAATCAAAAGTCCGACTCGCCTCGATTTTTGAAAATGATTAGCCCGATTCGGCCCGATAAAAAATATTTTCGGCCCGGCTCGATGATCGACTCGAAATCGAGGCGGGCTTCGGGCCGGGCCGGGCCAAAGCTCGAAATCGAGTGCATCTCTAGTTACACACTATTGTCAAAAAATGACAGCAATGTAATATTTGTCCATTTTAAAATGCTACATACAAAATTTGTAGTTTTGTATTATCAAAACTAAAGCCTCATTTCCACCGAATGTCTTATGCTTAATACATAAGGCTTAATGAATTATAACAATTTACTAGGATACCATTTCCAGCTATTTTGTTTAGTGACAATTCAACAGAAATGTCATATCTTTTTTCCGAATTACTTGTTGTTTAGTAGACTGCCATTGCAGCAGCAATTCTTCTTTTTTTAATATGTTATACCTATACACAATTTTCTGTATTTATATCGATACCGAAAAATTAATTAAAAGTTAATAATTATAAAATAGACTGAGAATTGACAGTTCAGGTTAGAATTTTTCAATCATTTGTTTTTACGCATTGCTCTTAGTTCTTAAGCATTAAGCCTTATGCAAAGCTGGAAATGGTAGTAAACGTTGTCATATGATAAACATTTTTACGCATTGCGCTTAGTTATTAATTATTGCTCTTACGCATTAGGACAATCGGTGGAAATGAGGCTTAATTTCCAATAAATTAGTCTGCATACGATTAACAAAAAATCAAAACATGAATGTGGCACATCTTAACAAACTTTAGCTTACAAAAATACATAACTTTCATGTAATAAATGTTAAAAAAATACCCCCATTCACAACTAAGGCAATATTCTAGTCGGTCGTAATAAGAATTGACACCATTTGTAATGTTTTCTGGAAGTATCTCCTGTGCTGCAATACTATTTATAATGTTGCATTTTAAAATGGACAAATATTACATTGCTCCATCTCGAGTAACTATATTTCGCTGGTTTTCAGAATTCAAAAGAGGCCGTAATTTCTTGCGTGATGAGAAACACTCAGGGAGACCTTGTACAACGGTAGTGCCAGAAAATGTAGTTGCCATCAGACAAATGATAAAGGATGACAATTGTGTCACCTATCAAACGATGGAAGACGCCCTTGGCATTGGATCCGCAGCAAAAGCAAAAATTTTGCATGAAGAACTTCGTGTTAGAAAAATTGTTTCTCGTTGGGTGCCACACAACTTAACGAAAGAACAAAAAGCCAAGCGTGTTACAATTAGTCGCGCCACTTTAAAATTGTTAAATAATGGCGGTCATCGTATTCTTTCTAAAATTGTAACTGGCGATGAAACTTACATACCCTTTTATGATGTTCCAACGCGTCAAGAAAGTAAGGGTATGGGTGTTTGAAGATGACCCAACACCAGTTACCGTGAAAAAACAACGTGCACTTAAAAAAGTTATGTACGCTGTATTTTTCAGAAGTACAAGTCTTGTGAAAGCAATTAGGTTAGAGGGACAGAAGACTGTTACTGCCAATTGCTACACACAAAAATGTCTACCTGATGTTCTTCGAATTGTGAAAATTAAGGGTTTAATGCTTCACCATGATAATGCGTCCTCCCATACCGCTGCGACAACTGTTAATTTTTTGAAAGAAAATGGTATTAAAGTCATTGAGCATCCACCGTATTCTCCTAATCTTGCAATGCGTGACTTCTGGCTATTTTTTAATTTGAAAAAACATTTACGTGGTCGTCATTTTTATCTCTGGAAAATTCGATTACAAAAGTATATTGAAGCAGGGGGGGACTACTTTGAACACCAGTAAAACTACATGCTTCTCCTTCAAATAATATTTCTGTATCTCAATAATTTTGGCGTGACCCTCGTACAATTTGAAATATTTCCAAACTGTAAAGATGTGGACACTTAAAAAATCCACTGAAATATATACTAACTGGAACTCGCATACTCTACCTATCAGCGTACGCTGCACTGAAGCTCATTGAACAATAATGGCTGGTCCGGTTCGCACACTTTCGTGCCGAACCGAACCTAGCCGAATAACTCGTATCATAGCTGATCGCTTTGTTTTCATATTATGTTTCATTTATTTAAACATGCGCTACACGAAATAATTTCCGTCTACTCACGAACTGTCTCGATGTTTGCCAACTACTCCAGCAGCAGGCTTCCGTCTACTCACGAACTGTCTCGATGTTTGCCGACTACTCCAGCAGCAGGCTTTCAATATGCTTCACAGTCACGGTTCGTACGCGCATTCCAGTTAGTATATATTTCAGTGATAAAATCATATACCGCCTATGTTAAGTTCAGTAAAAACATGGCGGCTTGGTTTGTATGTCGCCTCTTGAAGCTGTACCAAATATCAAATGCATTTCACGAAAAATTAGATTATTATTTTTGGTCAAAAAATCAGAATCAAATAACCCATTTTAAAACCATTTCAATGAAAACCAAAATAAACCACCACCAGATTTAATAATAAAAATATATATTCCTACCTTGTAGTGTCTTGAACGTCCTGTCTTGTATCGCCCTGTTTTTAAAGTAAATGGACTGCAGCCCTCAAGATTTAATTTGATTCTTTTTTCACCAATCATGCCAACATTTGATAGAAAATATGGTAGTTTTCTTCACCCCCAAGTGGTCTAGTAACGCGAGTCTGGTCCAAGAAATAACAATGGATTTTAGTGCGATACAACGCACCATCAGTCATTTGGACTTCGATAAATTATGCCTGGAAAGATGAAAGATACCTAATATAAATCTAAAATATGAAGAACGCAAGTTTAAACAATAGTTTCTTTTCTAGTAAATTTCGAATGATTTTGATGTAAAAATTGATTTATAATACGACGAATAATTTACGGCCGCATTGTAATAAGAATATTTGGACATTTCCGTCTGCAATTTTTATAAATACGAGCCCAAACTCATAATAGTTCGACCGGTTTATATTTTCAACAAACAAGTTACAAAACCTACGTAAATGGTGAGAAATTTCTGCAAATTTATTTCGACTAGTTTAAAACAGGTTTCCTGCGAGTATTGTCCCATATATTTTGCAAAGTAAATTTTACTGAACGCATATTTTGATTTTTACGAAGTAGTTTTTCATTATAACAACAGTAAAGGGTCTCGGTAGAAGCTAAATCTGGACTAAAAGATAACCCTTAAAATACCGGTCGAACTATTATCACCAGTTATTTGGCCCGCAGTTTTTTTAAAGTTTTAAGTCTATATTTAAAGCAGCCGAAAGAATTTTGTAGAAATGTCTAAACATTTGCGTAATTTTATAATTTCTTCAAAATGTTAACCGTTCGAATTATTGAGTTTGGGCTCGTAAATAGAAACAAATAATATTATATAGTGCTGAAAACTTGACATTAGCAAATATTTTACCGCATGATTTTTTTACAAAAATAAAACAGTATCAACGAAAATAACTATTAACATAGTTGAAATATTGTTTAAACTTACTATTATTATTAATTTGCAACAATATGAAACATCAAATATGTGTATTTTAATTTATAAACACTTACTGAAAACTAGACCTTGGGAAAAAATTATCGCATGGTTTTTTGCAAAAAATAAACACATTACAAACATAAATAACTACTAATATAGTTGAAATATTGTTTAAACTTACTATTGTTATTGATTTACAACAATATGAAATATCAAATACATGTATTTTAATATATTAAATATTTAATGAAAGCTCATTGTGAAAAAATTAGCGCATGATTTTTGCAAAAATAAACATTAATATAGTTGAACTATTGTTTGAACTTACTATTATTATTATTAATTGAAATTCATTACAATGTGAAACACCAAATATATTATATTTTAACGGATATTTTATTGTGCACAAAATACGCCATTTTCTAAATAAACCCACGCTAAACTTATGCTTAAAATTATGTAATACATATAAAATCATGCAAAATGTAAAGAAAAATAACACTTTGCAGTATATTTCTAATTTTCATGCATAAATAATTAATTTTACTCACGATTCCAACATTGTAGTTCGCCAGTAATATTTACGTAATATTCTCGTACAAATATTTCTGCCTCAGTAACAATTATTATCTCAAACGTTAAACCAACACTTTATCTCACTTTTCTACATGATTTTTCTTTCGTTTCCCAAGTTTTAACGAAGAAAATAATCGACTTATTACACTAAAATGCGAGCCGGTCTCTTCGCTATTTTTGTTCAACAAGTGCCATGAGCTGTGTTGGTATTTACGTAATTTTCTTGTACAAATAGATCGACCCCAATAACAATTATTATCTCAAACGCTGAACTAACACTTTATATCACTTTATTGTATAATTTTTCTTATGTGTCTTGAGATTTAACGAGGAAAATAAACGTTTTATCACAGCAAAATGCAAGACGGCGTCACTTCGCCATTTTGTTTCAACATGTAGTTGGTAGTCGTTGTGAACATACATGTGATGTGGCCGGGTCGGATGAACTACTACGTGATTCAAGTTTCAATTTATGTGGAAATAATTTCTGCAAAATGTAAAATTTATCATGGAATAATTTAATATTTAATTATTAGAATATCAATTTTGAATTTATTTATGTATTTCAGGCGTTTTAGAGAAATATACAACTTATTTTGCCTGATATATGTGCAAATTATATACGAGCTCAAACTTAAATTTGGCCGGTTTACATTTTCAACAAATTATAAAATCTACACAATGAAAAGCAACTTCGTAAAATCCAGTGCGTACAGTATAATCGACCTTGCAAGATATGTGGGACAATACTCACAGGAAAATATGAATGGCGTAGGAATACAATGCCAATAGAATTAAAGCTGGTATTATTAATAAAAGCGACGGAACCCATTATTACATGGCGAAATACTTAAAAAACATATTTAGATTTTGTAAGTTTAAATATATGTTATATGTTTTAAACTAGTCAAAAGAAATTTGTAAAAATTTTTTACCATTTACATAGGTTTTATAATTTGTTTGTTGAAAATGTTAACCAGTTAATATGAGTTTGGGCTCGTACTATTTATAATGTACGTAATTTTGAATTGACAAAGCCTTCTTTAATTTTAGTGTGTCAAATAGACAAATGGGTGTTTATTTTAAACTAGATGAATATATCTATGATTTAATATAGTTTTCAATTAATCTGTTGCATAACAAGCGCGTAATTTTATTTCAAAAATCAACTACTTTTAACCAAAACATGTAACCGTTTTTAACCAGTTAATCGCTACTCTAAGTTCATTTCGGTTAACAATTACCTATTATTTTATTTCGGTTACTTGCACAATTTATAACCCTAATTTTGAGAGTAAATTATGCCCATTTTTTCGTCAAAAAATTCTAAAAGTGGAAAATGCCCCATTTACCAAATGTTAATTTATTTACGAGTAGTGCAAAATATTTCACATACTTAGGGCCGTTTTCATAATCAGGCCTACTTTAAAATAATAATTAAAATTACAAGACTTCATCTTTATTTTAAATCACGATTTAAGATATACTGGTTGTGCCACTCTGCACAAAACGAAGGTCCAAAGCGATACGTGTTTCCTCGTTTTTTCCGCTAGAGGCGCAACGATTATTCAAGGAAACACGTATTAAGCGGACCATCAGAAACAATGAAAAACATGACAAGTGGCATAACCAGTATATTTTAAATCGTGTTTTAAAGTAATGCTACAATGTTCGCTAAAGTGCCAAAGTTGTAATATGAAAACGAACAAAAGTTTAATATTAAATTAAAGTTTTAAATTGAAGATAAAGTATGAAAACGGCCCTAAGAGATAGAACAGTTTCAGAATAAATTTCGCAAAATTAATTAATATATTCTCTTTAATTTCTGTTCCGCAAATATTAAAATCTGGATTAGGAACCATATATAACTCCAAACTATACGTATTTTTGTTACTATTTAAGTGTATTTTATAGTTTTTAAATATCAGTTTCTGATGTTACATAAACCAAAACAACAATACACAACCTAAATTCCTGTTTTCAATTAGATAATATAAATTAATTTACTTTCATTAAACCCCGAATCTGCATATCGAGATTTTAGTAAATGACCACGTTTTAAGGTCCCTAGAATCCATTTTTAACATTTTCACGATGATGTCTGTATGTGTGTGTTTGTGTGTATGTGTGTGTGTGTGTGTGTGTATGTGTACGAATTTTGTTTGCACTCTAACTCAAATACTATCATTCAGAAAATTCTGAAACCTTGTATTTTTACCCTATTCCAATAGGAATAGAAGCCATTAGATTTTGGTGTAAATCGGATAAACGGAAATCGTACTTTACTTGAAGCTCATAATGGTTTTTCTTCAAAAAATACCATTAAATGCCATTTTTTCGAATTTTATTTCTTATGAAAATTAAAGATTATTGAATTTTCTACAGGAATACATTAATAATTTTTCTATATATTGTACAGATAAGTTTAAAAAAAATTTTTTATATTAGTCGCGAAGCCTAAGATAAAAACTATTCCATTGTTACACAGTTCATTTTTCAAATGAATGTAACTGACAGTAAATGTCACTGTCAGAAAACTTATCACTTCAAATTAATAATAGTGACATTTTAAAAAGAAAATAGTAAATAAAGCAATAGTTTTCTGCAATGTAACAGTTTGCAGTGTTAGTAAATACGTAGGTAGGTATGTATTTGAATTAATAAAAATTAAATAGCGGGAGGTTTTGTGTTGGCCACATCAGATTTTTTAACCGTTGTTTGCACCACTTTTTCATATTATATACACTAGAATATTGTAGAAGTTTTATATTTTCATGTTCCGTATCCATCTTTACAATCGCTAGCAATCGAGACATAAACCAAAGAGAGTAAAAATTATAGTCTTATTTCACGAATAGAAAAGTTTGACCGAACGAGCCGGAGGCGTGTTCCTCAAATCCTATGAATGAAATAAGACACTTTTTACTATACCGTGTTTTTAAACTATAGACAGCACTAGACGAAATCACATTTACACCGCTAGAAATTACCAAAAAAAGTCACTAGATTTATTTGGCGGGGGAATTGAAATGTTAAAATGAAGGTCACGTCAGCATTTATACTTTCCAGGTTATATTTTCATTAAAATTAAACAAAACTATTATAGACTTATAACTTAATTTATTCATATAAAATCATAAATACATAACTTTTAATTATAAATTAATTAATTGCATTATTTTTTTGTAATTCCTTGATGAAAAATTTATATATTTTTAAAAATACTGTTAACTCTTGGTTTTATGCATGCTGTTTTTATTCGTGAAATATCACAAAAAGAGAAATGAAACAAAAAACACGGGCAAATTCAACAAGTGATTTAACAAATATAGTAAAAAATTTTAGGCAGAGTAGTCACGTCATCAAAGTTTGTAACTAAATAATGACGTCAGGAAATTAGTAGGTTTACATGGTACACTAATTTAATTTTAGAAAATAATTGTATTTACCTGCGATGCTAATTTATGTGATCAAGTTAATATATTTAATAGTTGACAACATGGCAACAGTAATGGAATTCTAAAGAAAACACAACAAACAACGTAGACAAATGTTAATCAAACGAAAAAGTAACGAACTAATGACAGCAGACGCTTGACAATTCCGGGAGAAACATGTCATGTAAACGTTTAAATATTGAAATCCAATAGTACCAACATGTGGTGAAAAAATGAACTACAATTATTTTAAATAAATTAAATGTCATTAAAAACATTATGTTCGACTTTAAAATAATTGTAAATTTAATTAAAATGTACTTTACTTATAGTATGCAAAAAATAGTATTTATTTTCTTCGTTTTCCTAAAAATATACAATACTACAGTGTTTTTTCATTTTGTAATGAAATGATGACGTGACTACTCTGCCTAAAAATTTTTACTATACTAAGAGTTTGACATTTCAATTACGTTTGAAGATTAACTTGAAATTTCGTCTGGTTAAATGCGGCTTCACGAAATTGCTCAGCAGCCAATCACAGGCTTTGATTTTCTCACTAGAATTTCTTGTTACTGTCTATAGTTTAAAAACAGAGTATAGAGTTGCCTACAATTTTTTTTTTACGTCTGCAATAAGTGTGAAGAAAGTGCCGTAACGTTTTATTACTTCACTCTGTAGAGTGTACACTGTGTTAAAAAAATACGTACTTTATAAATCCATTTAATGAAAAAAAGTGTAGGTACATTTTTTAACAGACGTAAACAAAATAACTAAATTTTACGTCTACAAAAAAAATATTTAAAAATTCTCCTAGATCGTTAAGGCCATTTCTATGTTTACAAATTTATAAATGTAAAAAAATCAATGTCCACAATAATTATCAAAAATTCCTCAGCTAATTTCTAGATGTCATAATACATTGTGCATCCATACTACGCCGGTTTTGCCATTCGGCTCGGCTGAACGATGTCGCATTTAATTTTATCTTTAGATTTAGCAAAAAAAAAAAAATCGTGCCTCTTTGGGCTTTGGATGCTATATGTAACCGTGTTTGAGTGGTTTATAAAAAAAAATGAACAACGCGCGAAAAAAGAATTTATGACTTACATTAGATCTCGGTCTCGACAGCTCAATACCCGGCATCTCTACGAACACGAACCCAGCTACTCGGCATTTATGCAAACTTGTACTCTATTACTCGGAAAACTCAGCAATCTCTATTTTCTCTGTAATGAAAAAATATAATTAAGTATTTTGAATAAATAAAGAATTCGTTTCAATTTAAAAATGTTTACTTACCAGGTTGCAGGAGATTTTGTATTGCTCCCAAAAAACTAGAACACCAGGATAATTTTGGCGTACTTTAGGAATGTTGAATTATAATTTTAAACAATAAAATTCATTTGAACTTCATTTGTGACCTGCAAAAGTTATTAATAGAAAAATATGTAAAAAATTCTTTGAAAATATTAACAACAATTACATTATTTGCTATTGAATGCATTTGAATCGATTTCTAATAAATAAATTACTTAAAAACATTTAGTGGGTTTTGCTAGTTTTTAAATATATAAGAAAAATTATTTGGGCAGGAGACTTTATTTTTGTAAACCATTGGTGCATTGGTGGTGAAATTTAAAGTTTATCAATGTGCTATGGAATGTCTCTCATTAAAAATTTGTTGCTTACATAATAAAATTATTCTGAATCATATTTTTATGTATGGGAAAGAATATACATAGATGGATAAGAATAATTTATAAAGCATGACTAAATGAAATATTTTACGATGTCATTTATATCAGAAAAACCATATTACTAACCTAAATAACTATTAATATGGTAGAGACATTGTTGAAACTTACGATTGTTATTAATTTGCAACAATAGAACATCAAATATGTGTATTTTAATTTATAAACACTTACTGAAAACTAGACCTTGGGAAAAAATTATCGCACGGTTTTTTACAAAAAATAAACATTACTAACATAAACAACTATTAATATAGTTGAAACATTGTTTAAACTTACTATTGTTATTAATTTACAACAATATGAAATCCCAAATACATGAATTTTAATATATTAAATATTTAATGAAAGCTAGAAATTGTGAAAAAATTGCCGCATGATTTTTGCAAAAATAAACACATTATCAACTTAAATGCCTATTAATATAGCTGAAAATTATTAATTTGAAACACCAAATACATTATATTTTAACGAATAGATATTTTATTGTGCACAAAATACGCCATTTTCTAAATAAACCCACGCTAAACTTATGCTTAAAATTATGTAATACATATAAAATCGAATAAAATGTAAAGAAAAATAACACTTTGCAGTATATTTCTAATTTTCATGCATAAATATTTAATTCTACTTACGATTCCAACATTGTAGTTCGTCAGTAATATTTACGTAATTTTCTCGTACAAATATTTCTGCCTCAGTAACAATTATTATCTCAAACGTTAAACCAACACTTTATCTCACTTTTCTACATGACTTTTCTTTCGTTTCCCAAGTTTTAACAAAGAAAATAATCGACTTATTACACTAAAATGCGAGCCGGTCTCATCGCCATTTTTGTGCCATGAGCTGTGTTGGTATTTACGTAATTTTCTTGTACAAATAGATCGACCCCAATATCAATTATTATCTCAAACGATGAACTAACACTTTATATTACTTTATTGTATAATTTTTCTTATGTGTCTTGAGATTTAACGAGGAAAATAAACGTTTTATCACAGCAAAATGCAAGACGGCGTCACTTCGCCATTTTGTTCCAACATGTAGTTGTTGGTGAACATCATGGACGTAAGAAAGTACTTTCTTACGTCCATGGTGAACATACATGTGATGTGGCCGGGTCGGATGAACTACTACGTGATTCAAGTTTCAATTTATGTGGAAATAAATTCTGCAAATTGTAAAATTTATTATGGAATAATTTAATATTTAATTATTAGAATATCAATTTTGAATTTATTTATGTATTTCAGGCGTTTTAGAGAAATATACAACTTATTTTGCCTGATAAATGTGCAAATTATATACGAGCTCAAACTTAAATTTGGCCGGTTTACATTTTCAACAAATTATAAAATCTACACAATGAAAAGCAACTTCGTAAAATCCAGTGCGTAACTGCGTACAGTAAAATCGACCTTGCAAGACATGTGGGACAATACTCACAGGAAAATATGCATGGCGTAGGAATACAATGCCAATAGAATTAAAGCTGGTATTACTAATAAAAGCGACGGAACCCATTATCACATGGCGAAATACTTGAAAAACATATTTAGATTTTAAGTTTACATATATGTCATATGTTTTAAACTAGTCGAAAGAAATTTGTAAAAAATTTTCACCATTTACATAGGTTTTATAATTTGTTTGTTGAAAATGTTAACCAGTTAATATGAGTTTGGTTGGGCTCGTACTATTTATAATGTACCTAATTTTGAATTGACAAAGCCTTCTTTAATTTTAGGGTGTCAAATAGACAAATGGGTGTTTATTTTAAACTAGATGAATATATCTATGATTTAATATAGTTTTCAATTAATCTGTTGCATAACAAGCGCGTAATTTTATTTCAAAAATCAACTACTTTTAATCAAAACATATAACCGTTTTTTTAAATTAAATTTGTAATAATAGTTCACAGTATTTCACTATTAAAACAATAATAAATCTACTTTATATTTATTTTTCACAACAAAACTAAATTAATGTTTACCTTACGAGTGCTTTTGTTCAAATGTGAACCTTGAAGACTGAGTTAAACCTGTTACGTACAAATTAACGCTACCAAACTATTTAACATGTTAGATTTTGTTACGTAAAATACAAATTATTTATTTTGTTTTAAACAAGGGATGAACTTTAAGGTTAATTAAAATGCAATTATTTATGAATATATGAACGCAAAATTTTGTAGCAATAAAAATGATACCAAACAACCCCATATTATTTAAATATTTAAAGAACACATTAGCTTTAGCATTTTATACAAAGTATTTAATTCTTTTAAAAAACATGCTCAAATTGATCATCACCATACAACAACTGCTCGTCCGTGTCAAAATGTATTCACAAATAAAAAAAGGACGAACAAAAACATTAAAAACAAATAGGTACATCTTTTTAAATTTTTAATACACACCTGATCAGCAGATTATTTGACGCTTCACACACATAATACAAAATTACAAAGTTTAAGACTGACTATTGTACTATTTCAACATTTATAGTTAAAGATATGAACACAATACACCTTGACAGTTAAAATTTAACACAACGTATTCGAACAAAATGGCTGAAAACCAGCAACTTCAGTCTCCAGTCAGCATGGATGAAAAATCAATAATATAGGACATGCGCAGTAAAAGACAGTCTGTCTCAACTTAAAGTAAAATGACGACTTCTCTAACAAGGCGGGAGACTTATCTTGGGAGCTAGTATTCGGGAAAACATGAAATAAAGAAATTTTGATACGAAATTTAACGTTGATTCTAATTTTTCATTCGCCCGTATCGTATTTTTAATCAAGTTCGAGTAATTAATTATTTAGTTCAGTAAGAAATATAATTTTATATGTATTATGAAATTCACTGATCGTATCTTGGAAATTAGAGATTATATGGCCAAAAATGATAGAAATTTTGATAAAAAAATATATCATCACGGTATATTACCCACTGTTGGGTATACCAATCTGCTTTGTACACAGATATCGGTAATGATGATGACATATTCGTACCGTGTGGGCGTTTACCAGACGTCATTTCATGGGCACTCATTGCTAGTGTGGAAAAGAGATGCTTTTGTATAAATGCAACCCAAATTTTATTAATAGTGAAACGGATACTTACATTCGTGACGTCACATCTATTTTTTCAAACTGTGGAAAACCATAACTTCACAAAGAAATATTTTCATTGGATCAACAATAATCTCTCAAATGAAATTATAAAACAAATCGCTTACGCTATATTGATATCACTGTAAATAAGGATTATTATAATTCATTCATAATAACGAAATAAATTTTAAGTAATTCGCGATCAAAGATGTCATTCTATTTGTTCGGACTGAAATTAGTTTAAAATTCTCTCGCTATCGTGAATAGATTATAGAATATTTAATGTAAAGAAAAATCAAAATTAGATTTCCATAAAAATCTTACTGTGAATAAATATATTCATATACATGACTAGTAAAGTACAAGTTCACTATCTTATTAATACATTCACGTCCTATATAAATAATTAATACTTAACATATTACTGAGCTAACAGCAAAACATTGTGACAATAAACACATACACGAGCCCAAACTCGTAATAATTCGGCCGGTTCACATTTTCAACCAATTATAAAATCTACACAAGTGGTTAAAAATTTCAACAAAATTCTTTCGGCTTCTTAACTTCTATTTTATGAAATTATAATATTAATATTTACTCTCAAGCATTAAATTGAATCGAATTTTGATTGTTCTAAAGTGTTGCCATACAAACCAATGGATATCTAGTGTGCCTTTCGGAGTTGTATTTATGTGAAGAAGACCTATACTTCATTTCACGTAAGAAAATAGCGTTGGTTTAGATATATAAATTCTGTCTTCTGATTGGTCAGAATACACACCAAGTTTACAAAAGCGAAAAAAATATCACCCGTCAGCTGTCAGTTATGAAATTGACAAAATTAAATTATATTTAATCATTTCGACGTTGTAATTTTTAATATTCAGAAAATTGTAGAATTTTCTCACCATTCGCGTAGGTTTTGTAATTTGTTGAAAATGTTAACCGCCAGAATTAATATGAGTTTGGGCTCATAGTCCGGAAAAGTGCGTCACTTATATCAACAATAAGTGATACTTTACCACTGGACTGAGCCTTAGATCTTAGATCATTGCAGTAAAATTCATTCAACTTGAAAAATAATATAACACGGTATTTTACGTGATTTCGTTACAATTTTACAATAATTTTCTCCAATTTAATTGAATTTTACTGTATATGTTACACTCTATAACCGAATTCGGTTAATGTTCGAAAAATTTGTTCATAACTAGTTTTGAACTTATGTCCAAACCCGAAAAAAAAACTGTTGTGGCCAGCACAATACCTCTCGCCATTTCCATTTTATGTTATATAAGTATATTGTATTCCACTTCGCTATCGAACCGTCGTTTTATAACAAAAATATTACAGAACTTTACCCATATATTGTTTTTATTGTATTTAACATGTCTTCTGCACACATATAATTCTAATTATATCTATTTTTCATTGTATGAGGAAGTTCCTATTTGTCAGAGATTCTTCCAATTCATTAGCAAGATTGGCGGCGAGTTTAGTATTGTTCAATAATTAAATAATATCAGTTAATGTGTAAAAATTCGGGTTTGGAAATTTTCAGGTGCTTAAAACTAGTTCTAAGCAAATTTTTCGGACACTGTCCGAATTCAGATTTAGTGAAATAGTGTAGCATATAAATTATGCTCTAAGGCTTTTGCTAACCAAAAATAAACAAATATGGCTACCATACTTGCAATATTGGCACGAAATAATAAAATTTGAGTATAGAATGTTCAGATTTCAAATTCCAAACGTTCCAAACTACTTTTATGGATACGAAAGGAAAATCTGCACCTGAATTACAAGGTAAAAACTGGCTAATTTATTTAATATTTTTGGTGAACATGCGTCTCTAAAATTAAAATCAAGTATTAAATGATATGACGACTTTTGAAATTAAACTGAAATTATAGCAATCTCTGTTAAGAACAATATTTTAAATTAAATACTTTCAAACGACATACGTTTTTTTGTTCATAGCCTACTACGAATTGGTATTTTTTTGAACACACTGTAGATGGCAGCATTATATCTATGAACTGTTGCCGCCGATAATTTTGATGACTTCACTGACAGTTACAATTTTTTATTGTTTCTGACGTAAAATTACAATTATAAAGTCAAATCCACATGAAACAATGTTAATTATTATATTATACCAGTTGTATAACTAAAAATTCATTTTTCTCAAAATGATTTGCACAAAACAAGTATTTGTTTTATATTTGGACTTAAATTTTATTATTCTTTTCTTCTTTCATCCTTTGGTAAACTATAAGAACATAACAAGAACGTATTTAAAAGAAGAATCCAAATACAAGATAGTCTGTCACTTTTAATACCGGATTCTCCTATTATGAGTACTTTGGGCTAGCGCGCGCATACTAAAGTGCCCAAATTTTATTATATACAGTGTGTCCCAATTAGAGGTGCCACCATTGGGATCTCGAGAACTATAAGAGATACGATGTCGGTTAAATGGAACTTTTTGTGTGCCTTTGGGAGGCCATCTCAGATGTGCTTTTGTTTTTCCAAAAATTCTCATAGGGCACTAGATAATGTCGAAAAACTTAATATTGTTGATTTTTTCTTTCTTAAATAACTTCTAAACTATTAGTAATTGAGAAAAACGTTTCAAATATAAAAGATAGATATTTTTATTAACTAACCAGTGGCGTACGAAATAAATTTTTATATCAGTAAATTTTCGAGATATAACACAAACTTATATATTTTTAAATGGAACATATATCTGATTTCAGTCTCAAAAAAATAATTATTTTTTTCTCTTTTCAATGATGTAAGGGTTATTATGTTTTATATTTGTTTTGCTCCTAAAATTTAATTTTTCTCTTTATTTTCCTGAACTTTCTTATTATTTCCCAAAAAAACATTATTTTTTTTGTTAATTATATTGTATTTGATCAAAATAATTTGTTGTATGCCTTTATTACTTAATATTTTTATTCTAGACTCATAATTACAAATTACACTAATGTGCCAAGGGCGACCTGATACAAAATATTATAAAAATTAGTTTGATACGAGTTTTGAACAAATTTTTCTTACGAAATAAATTATTTAAATACAAGCAGTATTTCTAAATAGAAATCTACCAATATTTTCAAAATAATTATAAATTTAATACAAAATAAGGAAAAAATAATAATTTTGAAGGCAAAACAAATATGAAACATAATAACCCTTACATCTTTGAAAAGAGAAAAAAATGATTTTTTTGAGACTAAAATCAGATATGGGTTCCATTTTAAAAAATATAAGTTTGTGTTATATCTCGAAAATTTACGGATATAAAAATTTATTTCGTACGCCATTGGTTAGTTAATAAAAATATCTATCTTTTATATTTGAAATGTTTTTCTCAATTACTAATAATTTAGAAGTTATTTGAAAAAGAAAAAATCAAAAATATTCAGTTTTTCGTCTTTATCTAGTGCCCTATGAGAATTTTTGGAAAAACAAAAGCACATCTGAGATGACCTCCCAAAGGCGCACAAAAAGTTCCATTTAACCGACATCGCATCTCTTATAGTTCTCGAGATCCCAATGGTGGCACCTCTAAATGGGACACATTGTAGTTCTAGAAAGTTCATGGCTAGCGTGGCGCTATAGTTACTCCATGTCACCACCGCCTGTTCCAATTGTTAAGAAGGTAAATTATGAAATCTGAACACACTATACCTATCCTTACACAAATAATATTAACACAATAGTCTCACAATAATAGAGAACCCTGACTTAAATGGAATAAGTAGTGTCTACTCTACTACATACGACCTTCAACACAATTTCTGCTTTAAAAATATTATGGAATGATATGATACATGTACCTGATTACAATAGTTACACTGACTTATCTTCCTAAGTAAAAATGTGAAAAGAATTTGGCAGAAAGAACACATGGGAAGATGACTTAGTTTAATGTTGAGCCGAACTTATATTCGTATGAAAATATCCGTTATATCTGCGAAGCTACTGAAACTTAGAAATACTTTTCGATTTTCGTGAGAAGACTAACCTCAAAAAGTTTTTGGTTGTTGAAACTTTTACGCAAAATGGCTAAATTTTTGGTAGGTATTTAAGCATTATACTGTTGTCAAAATAATTCCGATAATAATGAAACACAACATAATGGGCAAGTTTATTTTATTCAGCGATGACTAATGCGCATGAATCGTAAATTCATCACATCGTTTCTTTATTCACTGCTGAATTTCAGATGAAATTCATCATACCGTTTCTAATTACCGCGCACTATCCATCGTAAATTCATCGCATGCATCGGCTTTGACTACCGATAGATTTTACGTTTTCCGACGGATCGGTAGTAGGGGATCTAACGAAATGTTTTTAGGTTATATTTTTGACATTTGAGTTTGTTTCATGCTTGCGGGTGTAAGATAATGCAAAGAAAACCAAATTCATGATTCAAATAAGAAAATATTATATCTCGTTCACAACGGAAAGGAGATGGTTATAGATGTAGATGATTTTTATATCATTATGATTTCCATATAAGATTCTTCATTGTTTGATGATTAATCTAATGATTGCAATAGAGCGACGGTTCTTTTAACTATAAAACTTTCCCTATTTGATAATTGGTGGTTAACTGTCAGTTGATATTTAAGGTTAGGAGATTTATCGCACTTTTCAGCAACCCGTTTCTTTATTCGGTCGCGGCGGCTATCCATCGGATCCATCAGCTATTCATCGTGACGTCATTTTCAATTGCTGATGGAATTCAGCGCATTAATTGTAGCTGAATAAAGAAACTCGCCCAATTTTAAGTGTTAGCAACAATGAGTGTCAGATTGACAGTTACATAAACATAAACTTAATGACCCGTACCACGATCACGGTTTTAAATGGCGGTGTTTGGGTGTATTAGTTAAAATCTTGACTCATACTACAGGGTTATAAACAAAAATCAGTGATGCCACTATACTGATTAAACCGAAAATGTACTGACAGACATATTTAATACGTTTGGCTTCAATATTCTAAATAAGTTATCCTACAAACAAGACAAGAGACAAATCATATTAAACAATTTAAAATAATGAAGCCAAATGTATTAAATATACCTGTCAGTACATTTTCGGTTTAATCAGTATAGTGGCATCACTGATTTTTTGTTTATAACCCTGAAGTATGTGTCAAGTCGTCGTCAAGGTTTTAACTAATACACGCAAACACCGCCATTTAAAACCGTGATCGTGGTACGGGTCAATTAGATTATTTTTTTGATTTACAAATTTGTTTCAAACAACAGCCACTGTCTTGTTATTGTGTCGCTATCTATGGGCCATCCAGCGAATCAAGCGGTTTACGTCATAAATACAATACCACTAGAAACAATGACGTCATATGTTAAAAAGTTTACATAAGCATATAAAACGGATTAAACTATGATCTGCAGGTTGTCTTCATAAATCCAAATTTTTCTTAAAAATGTAACACGTCTGGTATAATTTTTTTCCAGCGAAATCAAATTTTATTTAAAATATTCTGAACGATATTGTCCGGCCAAGCAAAATGTGCCGCTAGTTTCGACTTGGGAGGTGTGGTCTATCATTAAGAGTACACTGGGCGACAGAAGTTTTCTATACAAATTTTAGCGGCATGTATAAAATGGATTTATTTAGAACACAAATGATATACATAAATATTTCTTTAAATGTCGTTTATTATACACATATTATACTTTCTCCATAATTATAATTCATTTATCAATACGCCTACCGCCGCCGCCACTTTTATTCTGTATGTACTTACGCGTTCGCGGCAAAATTCTCAAATGTTATTGGTTGAATATTTACGTCAGCGCGTGCCTTCTGCGTCGAGGTCAAGGGCACATATTGCTTGGTCACACAATACTGCTTACGCCGTTATAAATACTTCATTTTTGTAGTATATTCAACAAACTATCTAGTATTATGTGAGATCCTTAAAAATATACAGAATACTGCATACCATACAATTTCTCACTGTTTCTGTACATTGCGTATAGCGTTTGCCACTCGCTGTACATATAGATTTAATTTTCAAATTATTACTGACAAAAAGAACGAAATATTACCTCAATATTACAATTCAGTGAAAGTAAGAGCCCACCAAACTATTTTTCATTTTCAAAATAAGTCAATAAATAACTACAAGCTCTTGGATTTGACATGACAGAGCATATGACATTTTGTCAACGAACAACGAAACCAAAAACAAAATGAAATCACAATACAGGTTGAAAAGTATATTATAGACATATAGGCTGTAGCACAAGCCCTGTTTTAACTAAAACACTGTTTTAAGAAATGTCAAATTCAAATTTCAATATTTAATTTCACCTTTATGTTTAAAGAACGATTTTTTTTAAATATTTATTTGAATACAAACTATGTTCTGCTTTAAAATCATATTTTGATAAATTTGATACTATTTATTTTTGTTATTAAATAATGAAATCTGACATTTCTTAAAACAGCGTTTTAGTTAAAACAGGGCTTGTGCTACCAGCCATAATATTTAGTAATATACATGTTCAAAATTACCAATATTAAAAAAATATAATCAAACATCATTTTGCAAAAGTTTTCAAAATTTTACTTAATAATAATATATCCAAATATAATTATTTCTATTAAAGGTGTCAAATACATAATAATAATAAAAAAAAAAACCAATAAAATACCGTTAATAAAATATATTTAAATAAATAAAGAAAATTTCAAAAATCCCTAAACGATGACGTAAACCGCTTGATTCGCTGAATAGCCCATACTGTCGTAATTAACTAGCTTCATTCATTTACATGGTGCAGTTGGCAAGTCTGTTTTGACAACTAGAACATAACTTTGACAGGACAAAATAAATATAAATAATCGCTTTTGTAGCAAGTGATTATTAATTACGGTATTTCCAGAAGTGGTTTCTATAATTTTTTGATTTATTTCATGATCAAAAACATCAATAAATCGGGGTTTTTCGTTCATTTTATTTATGTGTTGATAACTATCTGACAAAACAAAAGCTACACAGATTATTCCCGGAAATAATCTCTACAGCTTTATTCTCACTATAATAATGGCAGGACTGATTAAAAAGCTGACACGTGACAGGTAATGGAACATATCTACCAAAAATTCAATCATTTTCCTCCAAACTTAACCTCACTAGCACGAACTCTCATCCATACTTTCCGTATTAGAACTTTCTAACCTATCAAACTGCCTTCCCGGTATTTGATACCCTTCCGGTCTATCCTCCACCGATTGGTGCGTCGTTAGCGACGCTTTCGGGGGTATGGGAGGTGGGTGCTCCGC
This sequence comes from Ophonus ardosiacus, assembly GCA_943142095.1. Lineage (NCBI taxonomy): Eukaryota > Metazoa > Arthropoda > Insecta > Coleoptera > Carabidae > Ophonus > Ophonus ardosiacus. The sequence continues at coordinate 21,485,514 of OW964839.1, forward strand.
CCCGCTGATATTAAACTCGTGCTGGGGACCCCTGAGCTCGTACTCCTCGTAGCAAATGTTGTTGAAGTTGTTGAGGTTAGAATCGGGAATGCTGATTCCAGAGTCGCGTAGATCGTGATGGTCAGAAGAACAAGAGAGAGAAAGGTTGTTGGAGTGATTGTTTAGGTTAAGGTGTTCGGAGTCGTCGAGGGATATGTCGACGATGGAATCAATGCTGAAAATGGAATTGACGGGGGATTTTTTGGAAGAACGTTTTGGAATGTTTGGGGGGAGGTCGACTGTTAGACGTTTGTCTGGCGCTGAAAAGCATATTAATCATTAGTGATTTGGATGAAAACTTGAAGACAAACTGAACTCAAACAAAAAAAAAAAACCTGTTGTTGCCAGCACAATACCTCTCGCCATTTCCATTTAAGTTATACAGTGTGTCCCATTTAGAAGTGCCACCATTGGGATCTCGAGAACTATAGGAGATACAATGTCGGTTAAATGGAACTTTTTGTGCGCCTTTGGAAGGCCATCTCAGATGTGCTTTCGTTTTTCCAAAAATTCTCAAAGGGCACTAGATAATGACGAAAAACTGAATATTGTTGATTTTTTATTTCTCAAATAACTTCTAAACTATTAATAATTGAGAAAAAAGTTTCAAATATAAAAGATAGATATTTTTATTAACTAACCAGTGGCGTACGAAATAAATTTTTATATCCGTAAATTTTCGAGATATAACACAAACATATTTTTTTAAATGGAACCCATATCTGATTTTAGTCTCAAAAAAAATAATATTTTTTTCTCTTTTCAATGATGTAAGGGTTATTATGTTTTATATTTGTTTTGCTCCTAAAATTTAATTTTTCTCTTTATTTTCCTAAATTTTCTTATTATTTCCCAAAAAAACATTATTATTTTTATTAATTATATTGTATTTGATCAAAATAATTTGTTTTTTGCCTTTATTACTTAATATTTTCATTATAGACTTATAATTACAAATTACACTATAATGTGCCAAGGGCGACCAGATACAAAATATTATAAAAATTAATTTGATACGAATTTTGAGCAAAATGTTCTAATGAAATAAATTATTTAAATACAAGGAGTATTTCCAAATAGAAATCTACCAATATTTTCAAAATAATTGTAAATTTAATACAAAATAAGGAAAAAAAATAATTTTGAAGGCAAAACAAATATAAAACATAATAACCCTTACATCGTTGAAAAGAGAAAAAAATATTTATTTTTTTGAGACTAAAATCAGATATGGCTTCCATTTAAAAAAATATAAGTTTGTGTTATATCTCAAAAATTTACGGATATAAAAATTTATTCCGTACGCCACTGGTTAGTTAATAAAAATATCTATATTTTATATTTGAAACTTTTTTCCCAATTATTAATAGTTTAGAAGTTATTTGAAAAAGAAAAAATCAACAATATTCAGTTTTTCGTCATTATCTACTGCCCTATGAGAATTTTTGGAAAAATAAAAGCACATCTGAAATGGCCTTCCAAAGGCGCATAAAAAGTTCCATTTAACCGACATCGTATCTTTTATAGTTCTCGAGATCCCAATGGTGGCACCTCTAAATGGGACACACTGTATAAGTATTGTATTGCACTTCGCTTTCGAACCGTCGTTTTATAACAAAAATATTAGCGGTATTTCTGATGGATATATCCAATTTACCCATAATGTTAAATGTTTTATTAATAAAACAATAAAAAAAAAGAACAAGAATTATGCAAAATAAAAAAATATGGAAAACTTTAATTTAAAAATACTATAACATACAGTGTGTCCCATTTAGAGGTGCCACCATTGGGATTTCGAGAACTATAAGAGATACGATGTCGGTTAAATAGAACTTTTTGTGCGCCTTTGGGAGGCCATCTCAGATGTGCTTTTGTTTTTCCAAACATTCTTATAGGGCACTAGATAATGTCGAAAAACTGAATATTGTTGATTTTTTCTTTCTCAAATAACTTCTAAATTATTAGTAATTGAGAAAAACGTTTCAAATATAAAAGATAGATATTTTTATTAACTAACCAGTGGCGCACGAAATAAATTTTTAAATCCGTAAATTTTCGAGATATAACACAAACTTATATTTTTTTTAAATGGAACCCATATCTGATTTTAGTCTCAAAAAAATAATTATTTTTTTCTCTTTTCAATGATGTAAGGGTTATTATGTATTATATTTGTTTTGCTCCTAAAATTTAATTTTTCTCTTTATTTTCATGAATTTTCTTATTATTTCCCAAAAAAACATTATTATTTTTATTAATTATATTGTATTTGATCAAAATAATTTGTTTTATGCCTTTGTTACTTAATATTTTCATTCTAGACTAATAATTACAAATTACACTATAATGTGCCAAGGGCGACCAGATACAAAATATTATAAAAATTAATTTGATACGAGTTTTGAACAAATTTTTTTAACGAAATAAATTATTTAAATACAAGGAGTATTTCCAAATAGAAATCTACCAATATTTTCAAAATAATTGTAAATTTAATACAAAATAAGGAAAAAATAATAATTTTGAAGGCAAAACAAATATAAAACATAATAACCCTTACATCGTTGAAAAGAGAAAATATTTATTTTTTTGAGACTAAAATCAGATATGGGTTCCATTTAAAAAAATATAACTGTGTTATATCTCAAAAATTTACGGATATAAAAATTTATTTCGCACGCCACTGATTAGTTAATAAGAATATCTATCTTTTACATTTGAAACTTTTTTCTCAATTATTAATAGATTAGAAGTTAATTGAAAAATAAAAAATCAACAATATTCAGCTTTTCGTCATTATCTAGTGCCCTATGAGTATTTTTTGAAAAATAAAAGCACATTTGAGATAGCCTCCCAAAGGCGCACAAAAAGTTCCATTTAACCGACATCGCACCTCTTATAGTTCTCGAGATCCTAATGGTGGCATCTCTAAATGGGACACACTGTATAAATTTTTCAAAAAGGACAAAACTACCCCATCTTCCCAGGATAGTCAGATTGAGGAATTCATAATTAAATAAAGTCTTATAGTTCTTGAGGAATCGTCCCTCTAACATCGACACTACACACATACATACCTCTCTTAATGATAGATAAAAAAGAAATACAAAGACTGAGTCCCCTAATCACGTTACTGACGCAGAATATACAGGAAATTCCGAGATGTCAAGTAAATGTCGTCTCAAATTTAATGCTAGGTGCGCCCCCTTATTTAATTTATGCTGAGAATTTTGTTGCTTTTTAACTAATGGGGTCCTATACCATAGTCATATTTTAACTATATTAAATAAGAAGACGAAAATATACATAAATTAATGAGTGTTAGTGAAAAAATTTTCTTTAAATATTGCTAGGTCACAAACTACACTGCTCAAAAGAATTAAAGGGTCAATTTTTTTTTTGTTAATAACTTTTATACTAAGAAAACAAGAAAACCCATATTGAGAATTAAAGTTGGCTTATGTATTGTTTAAACATCAGTACTTGTTTTATTTGTTTTGATTCTGTCATTATCCTTCTACACTGGAATTAATCAAAGAAGACGCAAAACAGGAGTGAAATATAGTTATCTGTAATATTTTATTAATTATTTGCTAAAGTATAGCAGTGAAAGATCGCTAAATTTGTGAGCTATGAATGAAAATAGAGGCAATAGAAGACATTTGAGTCAAATTGAATTGTCTGAAGCCGTTACGTTAATCCAAGAAGGTCGAACACAGCGGTTCGTAGCTCGACGTTTAGGAGTTAGCCATTCAGTTATCTGGAGGGCATGGAGAAGATACCAAGAGACCGGTCTTTTATCCAGACGTATTGGGCAAGGCCGAGGAAGATTAACTACTGCTAATGAAGATAGATTTTTGAAACTTCAGGCTCTACGTAAGCGCTTCGCTACAGCTCGAGAGCTACAAAATGAGCTCTCTCGTGCAACTGGTACCAGGATTTCTGACCAGACTGTACGAAATAGGCTTCGAGAGGGACATTTATTTTCCCGGATTCCTGTTAAAGTACCGTCTTTAACTAGGAACCATAAAAGAGCTCGAATTCTGTATGCTCAGCAACATCATAGATGGCAACTGAGACACTGGGGGGCTGTACTTTTTACAGATGAATCTAAATTTAATTTATACTCTCATGATGGACGTATTAGAGTTTGGAGAAGAATAAATGAGCGTTACATCCAACATAATATGCAGTCGCGTGTTGCTTTTGGAGGTGGTTCAGTTATGGTTTGGGGAGGAATATCGATCAGCGGCAAAACTGAACTTTTTATCATTCGAAACGGCACTTTGACTGCTCGGCGCTATATAGACGAAATACTAAATGATCACGTTCGACCGTTGGCTCTTGCAGCAACAAATAGGGGTGAAAATTTCGTCTTGATGCAAGATGGAGCCCGCGCGCATTCGGCTAGAGTTGTTACGCAATACCTGGCAGACAACAATATTGAAAAGATGGAATGGCCAGCATGCAGTCCAGACCTCAATCCCATTGAGCATCTATGGGATCAACTAGGACAACACATTAGAAACCGAATGAACCCACCTGTGACAGTAAGAGAACTGGAAGACGCTCTGGTAGAGGAATGGCAACAGATTCCACAAGAAAGCATACGCAGACTTATACGCAGTATGCCACGCCGTTGCCAAGCAGTATTAGATGCGAACGGGGGTAATACACGTTACTAGAGCTGTATTTAACTCTCTACTAGAGTTAAAATTAATAAACAATATGTGATTGTGTTCTTTTTTCATTTATTTTCTAGTTGTGTCTATGCTCTGGATACTCCAGTTTAATGATAAATGTTTGTTTTAATGTGAAATTAATAAAATTGTTAAAATAAAGATTTAAGCTACCTATAAATGAATTTTTAAATGAATCGCACATTTAAGAAAAAAGTTATAAACAAAAAAAAAATTGACCCTTTAATTCTTTTGAGCAGTGTATAAGCGATTGAAGATGATTACTAATTGGGTATGACGCGTTAGGTACTAAGAATTTGATTGGTCGCCTGATTTTAAAAAGGAGATTCGCGCATCTGTAGCGGTCACCTTTAAAAGAATATAAAATGTCATGTTGTTCCAAAACCTAACAAACAATTAACAATTTTGTGTTTGATGAATTTGTTTAATTATAACATCTAGTAATAGCTCTGTTCGATGAGAAGTGCTTGAAGTGTAGAGCAGAATAGTGCAGTGCAGTGTAGTGTACACTAGTACAGTCTAATTCTTGTTGTTTCATAAAACACACTAGTGTATATTTGGGCAAGTTTGCTCAGCTGTGAGTAATCAAGCGAAGCATAGCCAAAGGTGTAAAAGGTTAGGTTGTTTATAAACAGTCATATCATAAAGCTGCAAAAAAGTGACTGCAGAAATGTCTGTTTTAAAGAGCATAGTGAAGTAATAAACGATTCTGACGAAGATCAATCATCACTTGATCCTTCATCAGATTCAGAGACAGATATATTAATTAATTCTTTATATAGCAAAACAAAATTTTAGGTTAAATAAACAGATGTGTAGATAGCATAGAATTAAAATGTCTACCGAACAACATTTAGCTACCCCCACTCCTAGTCTGCACTTTCTACACTACCTGGCGAGTCAGGTGAGAAAAGTGAGCACTAGTTCTTAAAATTTTTGTCATCGAACAGCCTGCCAGAAGCTGCCCGTTTCTCATAAAACATGTTAGTGCAAGAAAGTTAACACTAGGGCGGCCTAGTACATGTCATCGAACAAAGCTAATATTAACAATAATAATATATTTATAATTAAATCAATTTGTAATATTAATTAAATTAATAATAATATTAGTTAAATTAATATTGAAACTTCAAAACCGGCCAACACTGGATCCGTCGTCATGCTTTGTGTAATAATATTGTCAAACTATTTCAATATTCTATAATTTATTAGGAAAAAAAGGTTATTATTTACGTTATTTATACTTAATAATAATTTCTTCATGAATATAACGTATAAGTTTTTATTTACAAACATTTCAGCTATGAAAACATGAAAAAAATTGTTCCCTCTGTACTAACAGTTTGTCCCATTGTTTGTCAATCACTTGTTAGTACCCGCTACGTCACGCACAAATTCTTAAACTTTAAAAATTCATATCTCGCTTATTACGTAAAATTTTTTAGTCGCGTTTGCACTAAAATTCTTATTTTATCCTGTTCTTACAGAAAAAAAAATAAAAGAAAAATGGTATAGGACCCCATTATTAAATATTACAAAACTTTAAATAAATGCATTTTCCACAAAAATAAATTATTGGAATTTGTACCAAAACTTATTGGACATACATTATATAATATTTCATCTCACAATCCTATCCAAACATACTATTTCCTTCTCATCCACATTCATCCATTTTGAAAAACCAAAAATATTTCACTTACTTTGTCCCCTTGGCGGTAAGGGGGGCGCAGACACGCTCATCTCATCATGGGGCCTCAGCAGTGGGCTCGGGGGCTTGCCTATACTTCTTTCTCTACTGTGTCCAGGTCTCGGAGGGGGAGGGGGTTCTGCTTTACTATAATCGCCTGAAGCTCTGGTAGGTGTACTCGCGCCTCCTGTTGACTGATTTGTAAAACCTTGACTGCGGGGACGGCCTTCACGTTGGGGTATTGGCGGGAGGTTTAACTCTAAGGGTTTGCTGTAGATGTCTTCTTGCTCAATAATCTAAAAAATGTAGACAATGAATTTGAAATAATCCCATTTGGATTCACGCTGCATATGGATAACGCCTACACTTTAATTCACACTGCGTGCCGTGAATTCTCAATTACTCATTTCACAATTACTGGAAGAACCTTATCTTTTACGTATGAACGTAAAAAGATATGCGATACACGTCATACGTTTGTCGAATAAAACAGAAAAAAAGTTCAAACAATCATATGTACTTTAAAATAGAGGATTCCAGCTCAATCGAATTAAAAGAAAATAGTAAAAAAATACCAATGTATATGCTGAATAACGAATATTAATAAAAATATCTGATGTGGACACCACATGACTACTCCTGTTACAGTATACATATTTTGTTAATAATTAAACTATGTATTATAACAGACCCAATCATAAAATTGCACGTATTTCACATAATTTGACATCAACATTAATTTTTTTATTTTTTTGTTATTTTTTGTCCTAATCCATAGCAAAATTAATTACAGAATACAAAGAGCTAATTTAATCATAATTGATGTTTTCGACGCAGAATTCAATTCTCTAAAACTTTTATTTGAAGCATTTATTATTAAAATCAAAATAACAGTATTTTTTTCAAGAAAAACTGATAACAGCTTCAAGTAAAGTATCACTTCCGGTTAGACTATTTTAACCAAAATCTATTATTTTATTTCTATTGATATAATAGAATTGTATACCAAATTTGAAAAGTTTTAGATTATATTTTAATATAGTTTTTCATTCAAATATATTATAGACTTTAAGTAAAGTACCACTTCCGGGTAGACCATTTTAACTAAAATCTATTATGTTATTCCCAATGATATAAAAGTCTTATATACCAAATTTGAAAAGTTTTGGTATATATTTTAATATAGTTTTTCATTAAAATCTATTATAGGCTTCAAGTAAAGTACCACTTCCGAAAGTTATTTAATGAACAAAAAGGGAGGTGCACAACTAGATGTTATAACAGTTATATATTCAAAATTTTAACTTTCTATGGCTTCCCGTTTTTCAGTTATGCGAGATACGTACATACGTACGTACGTACAGACGTCACGACGAAATTAGTCAAAATGGATTCATGGATGCTCAAAATGGATATTTCCGTTGAAATCTGGAAACCGAAATTTTTCGCGATTACAATACTTCCTTTACTTCGTACAAGGAAGTAAAAATGAAATGGTATAATTGAAATATTTCGGAAATAAGGGGTTTTTTACTTCCTTGTACGAAGTAAAGGAAGTATTGTAATCGCGAAAAATTTCGGTTTCCAGATTTCAACGGAAATATCCATTTTGACCATCCCTGAATCCATTTTGACTAATTTCGTCGTGACGTCTGTACGTACGTACGTATGTACGTATCTCGCATAACTGAAAAACGGGAAGCCGTAGAAAGTTAAAATTTTGTATATATAACTGTTATAACATCTAGTTGTGCACCTCCCTTTTTGGTCATTAAATAACTTTCGGAAGTGGTACTTTACTTGAAGCCTATAATAGATTTTAATGAAAAATTATATTAAAATATAATTCAAAACTTTTCAAATTTGGTATATAAGAGTTTTATATCAATGGAAATAACATAACAGATTTTAGTTAAAATGGTCTACCCGGCAGTGGTACTTTCCTTTAAGCTTATAATAGATTTTAATGAAAAACTATATTAAAATATAATCCAAAAGTTTTCAAATTTGGTATACAATTCTATTATATCAATAGAAATAAAATAATAGTTTTGGTTAAAATAGTCTAACCGGAAGTGATACTTTACCTGAAGCTGTTATAAGTTTTTCTTTACAAAAATGGTGTTATTTTGATTTTAGTAATAAATGCTTCAAATAAAAGTTTTAGAGAATTGAATTCTGCGTCGAAAACATCAATTATGATTAAATTAGCTCTTTGTATTCTGTAATTAATTTTGCTATGGATTAGGACAAAAAATAACAAAAAAATAAAAAAATTAATGTTGATGTCAAATTATGTGAAATACGTGCAATTTTATGATTGGGTCTGTTATAATACATAGTTTAATTAGTAACAAAATATGTATACTGTAACAGGAGTAGTCATGTGGTGTCCACATCAGATATTTTCCTTCATTGAAACTTTAATAGAGAAATTAGAGAGTTTTACTCACCCCTGTATCATAGCTGGACGACCGATGACTCTTATCAACCGGCAAAGGCGGTAAAGGAGTATTCACAATACTATCAGCTTGCTGTCTCTTCTTCGCTAGCGCCCCAAGACTTTGCTTCAGTTGCGCGAAGCGTTCGAGGAGTCTCTGATGCAAGGGTTGAACCCCAGGAGGGGCCAAACGTCCATGAAGGGCTAAGCCTCCGTCTAGAACTCCCAAAACCTCTAAAAGAAGAGATTTGAGGCGATACACGTGAGAGACATGGTCGGGAAATGCAGCGGAGAATTCTGGAGTGAAGAAAGCTTGTTGATATTTGCTGATGCCGCCTTGAACGTTGGCGTCGATTATACCTGAAGGAAATATAATAGTTATTTATGTATTAAGAGCGTAAGGAGGCTTTTATGGCCTGCGGCGGGATTTTGAGCCCGAGGCGTAAGCCGAGGAATAAAAACACGTCAAAGGCCATAAAAGCAAGTTACGCTCGTGGTACATACAAAACTTTATGCACGGACGAAAATTTTCAAATTATGAGTGTTAGAAAAATGGTATCGAAAAGAATTTGTCGTCGTACATCCAGTATCTAGTGTTGCTATGAAAGCGGAAAACAACAGTTTATTGTTTGTTTATTAGTTCTGTCATTTGAGTTTTATTTTGTGTATCTCCGTGCTTTCCATATAAATTTCACAATATTAATTTTCATTTTTCATTAATAGTTATTTATATATTAAAAGCGTAAGGAGGCTTTTATGGCCTGCGGCGGGATTTTGAGCCCAAGGCGTAAGCCGAGGAATAAAAACACGTCAAAGGCCATAAAAGCAAGTTACGCTCGTGGTACATACAAAACTTTATGCACGGACGAAAATTTTCAAATTATGAGTGTTAGAAAAATGGTATCGAAAAGAATTTGTCGTCGTACATCCAGTATCTAGTGTTGCTATGAACGCGGAGAACAACAGTTTATTGTTTGTTTATTAGTTATGTCATTTGAGTTTTATTTTGTGTATCTCCGTGCTTTCCATATAAATATCACAAAATTAATTTTCATTTTTCATTAAAGAATATTAAAATTTTCGATCTGTAATAAAAACTGTTCATGTTGCCTGTTTAAATTGTTTATATTGTAGGTTATAATTTGTTTAGACGTTGCATTATAGCCCGGCGGTCTATAATGAGGCCCGCGGGCTATAAAATGACGTTTATGTCAAAGAAATTCGTGTATAATTGTCAAATTATGATACGTCCGTGCATAAAGCATTTGACAAAATTAGTCACGATTTAATTATACATAAATTACACTCTTTTTCTGTCTCGACACCTCTTATAAATTTAATCTCTTCTTATTTACGAGACAGATCTCTTTTTGTTCAAATAAATGGATCTAATTCAAATGCTTTCACTGCTACATCAGGAGTACCACAAGGCTTCAATCTTGGTCCATTACTTTTTTTTAATTTCCATTAATGACCTCACATCAATTTTGGTCAATCATAATCTTCTCTTTGCAGACGATCTTAAATTTTACCGCTCAATTAATAATGTTAATGATAGCATATCACTACAAAATGATTTAACTGAACTTTACAACTGGTGTATAAAAAATAAACTACTATTTAATTTATCAAAATGTAAAATCTTAACCTATACTCGAAAACAGTCCCCAATATTATTTAATTATTCAGTAAATAATATCGCTCTTATTAGAACAGACTTAATTTCTGATCTTCAAATATTTTTTGACCCCAAGTTAACATTTACAACTCATATACATAATATTATTTCCGCTGCTACTAAAACTTTGGGATTTCTCATTACAAATACACGTAATTTTGTTAACATTCAAGCTATCTTTACATTATATTTTTCTCTAGTACGATCGAAAATAGAATATTGTGCAATTATTTGGGCTCCTATCTACAATAATTATATAAATGCTCTTGAATATGTACAGAAAAATTTTTGTAAAATATATATATTTTAAAATAATGAATTATTATCCTCCTAGAGGATTCGATTATGAAATTTTGTTAAATATATTTCATGTAGAATCCCTTGAAATACGACGCAAGAAATTTCTTCTCATTCATTTGTACAAATTATTGCACTATAAAATTGATGATCCTTTACCCCTTCAAAGTTTGAATTTCCATACTCCTGCAATGTCCACAAGAAATACTACACTCTTCTATTTACCACCTTCCCGTACTAACTTGGCACTAAAGTCACCAATTAATAAAATGTGTAAGCTTTACAATAGCTTAAATAACTCGAATGATATTAATGATCCTAAATTTATTTCATCCTTTTAATTCATTACTTTATTGTTATTATTTGGTACTATTTAAATCATTGTTTATTGTTTACTTGTATTGGTTCAATTTGTCATATATTTTGTATAATATCTGTTCTGTAATAGGGCTTTCAGCCTGTTGGACAGTGTAAATAAATAAATAAATAAATAAATAAAGAATATAAACATTTTTGATTTGTAATAAAAACTTTTCATGTTGTCTGTTTAAATTGTTTATATTGTAGGTTATAATTTGGTGTGACGTTTCATTATAGCCTGGCGGACTGTGACCCGCGGGCTATAAAATGACGTTTATGTCAAAGAAATTCGTGTATAATTGTCAAATTATGATACGTCCGTGCATAAATATTATTATGGTTTTCTTTTCATTGTGGGTAGTTCTTAGGACATGTTGAGAAATCCTACTTTCTCTTTACCTCTTTATAATATAATATGATTTCGCGTAATTTTTACTGAAAATGAGAACTTTGTTCTCGAAATACGTATTTTTTCATTTAATTTTAAGGTTAGGGGTAATTTTTAATTTTATTATTATTGACAGCAATGATACACTTATGGAATTTAACTAAAAGTGCTCCCTTGTCGAAGGTTTGACGTTGGTGTACAGCTCCATCTCTATGTAGTGAAATATCCCAATAATAATATTAAAAGAAACTCACCCTGCAACCTCATCGTAAACGGATTCAAATTCCTCTTCGGCTCCACACTATACAACGCTATCAACCCCCTCAATTCCTTTTCCACTGCTTGCATGGTCTCGCACGCAAACACAACAGGGGGTATTTGCTCCGTCCGTCTTTCCACAACTTCGAACCACCTCAAAATGCCCGGCAGAGCGCAATCGATCAGCAGAGATGTTCTCTCGATCCACAGCGATTTGATTTCGTTGTCTTTGTCGACTTGACCTTTGTGAACGGGACGGTCGCATTGAAAACGACGGACGTCGTTGTAGTGGTAAAAACGGGATATTTTGTCCGGGATTGAAGCGGAGAGGGTTATTGGGTTGGGTTCGGGAATGGGTTTCACGTTGCAGATTTGGATGTCTAAATAATGAGTTAAGGATTTTTTGGCTAAAGTATAGAATACGTACCACTCAAGAATTTTATTTTAAAGATTATATATAGTTGCAAAAGTATTAAAAACATTAAATTACGCAAAAATTAGCGCGCGGAAAGCTATATTTATAGTGATATTGACATTTTTTCTGAAAAAAATCCTATAAAATGAATGTAACCATCCAAGTTTCGTCAAATTGAGTTCTGAGTGTTAAAGTATCGTTACATCAAAGTATTTTTTTTGAAAATTTGTAAGCGAAGAAGTCATAATTTTCACAACTACACCATTTAGAATAGGTAAAATCTGACCTATAAATACCTGTTTCCGCGCTAAAATTTTGTATTTCTTTGTTATATTTTATCTAAAAGAAAACATTGCAACAAAAAAAAAAAGGAATATCAAGGGGGGTGGGTATTCTATACCTTTTAATTTCAAATTAAGACAAAACAATTTCAAACTGCGAATAAACAATTTCAAATTGAGAATAAACAATTTCAAATTGAGAATAAACCTGGAATAAACAATTTCAAATTGAGAATAAACAATTTCAAATTGAGAATAAACAAATTCAAAATGAAACTAAACAATTTCAAATTGAGAATAAATAATTTTAAATTAAGAATCCTATGAAAAAAAAAACACAAAATTTAACAAACGGTGATAACATTCGTATTGTATTTGATATTTTAAATTGATAAATAATTAAAAATGCCTTATTTGAAAAAAGTTGAGTCTGAAAATGTTATAAAATAAACATGTGAACTTTATAATAAAAATATTAAAGATTGTAGGAATCTTGCGAATACATTAACCCCCCGGTTTTATAAAGGGCAGAATAAATTTACTTCTACAGTAAATTTATTTAAATTAACAAATTCGAATCAATTTTTATCATTTTATAGCATTTATAACATTGTCAATTGTCAAAAACTCGACTATCATTTGAAGGGATAAATTTTATGTACTTCGGAACTAAATTTATTTATCGTTTAAAAAAACGGCCATAAGAATAGAAAAATCCATAGCTTATTGGTGGGTAAAGAATAAAAATGAAGATAAAATTGTTTAGTTTAGTCTCAATTTAAAATTGTTTATTCTCAATTTGAAACTGTTTATTCTCAATTTGAAATTGTTTAGTCTCAATCTGAAACTGTTTAGTCTCAATATGAAGTTGAAAAGCTAAAGACTCTAGCCTTTATTTAAAAAAAGGCTAAAACGTAGAACAACTAATTCCTTTGATTAATAAGTTCAAAATATATTGAAAAGGATACATTGTCCTTCAGAATTCATAATAGAATCATCAGGCGGAGTATTCTTCATTAATATTTGGGCAGACGGAAATTCCGTTTGAAGTCTTTGAGTAAATGCCCCAATTCTTTCATATTCTAAACCTCTGTACACAAACTGCTTATTCTAAAAACATAAACATACTTGAAAAGTGGAATTGTACTACTAGAAAATGCTCACAAACAGTCAATAAATAGAAAAATTTATAAAATATATCTATTTAGACATGCAGGGCTTGCATACACTTGTCGCCGATTAACCTAACCGGACTCACCAAGCCGCAGTTTTTTTTACCATACCGTAAATATTGCTGGTTGGATTCAAGCAATAATGCTGAATAGCGATTTAATGACTGGAGTTTATATATAACAATCATAAAAACGTCAAAAATATAGAATAGGGGATTCCAGCTCAATCGAATTAAAGGAAAATAGTAAAAAAACACGAATGTATATGCTGAATAACGAATATTAATAAAAAAAAATGAAATGGTATAATTGAAATATTTCGGAAATAAGGGTTTTTTTGTTATAGCGCTTCAACACAAATATGAATTCAATATATATTTTGATTGGCGACCGAAAGACCACCTATACATGCATAACAAATAGCGTGTTAGAAGGTGGGGGTTACTACCAATGGAAGTTAAAAAATTCAAATTCGAAAGGAGGGGCAACATACCTGTACTGCAGTTTTCAAACAGTTTTTATTTTAACATAAATTTCTTGCATTAAACTTAATAATTTAAATACACCTGTAATGGGGTCCTATACCATTTTTCTTTTATTTTTTTTTTTTTCTGTAAGAACAGGATAAAATAAGAATTTTAGTGCAAACGCGACTTAAAAATTTTACGTAATAAGCGAGATTTGAATTTTTAAAGTTTAAGAATTTGTGCGTGACGTAGCAGATACTAACAAGTGATCAGCAAACAATGGGACAAACTGTTAGTTATAGAGGGAACAATTTTTTTCATGTTTGCATAGCTGAAATGTTTGTAAATAAAAACTTATACGTTATATTCATGAAGAAATTATTATTAAGTATAAATAACGTAAATAATAACCTTTTTTCCTAATAAATTATAGAATATTGAAACAGTTTGACAATATTATTACACAAAGCATGACGACGGATGGCGCCAGTGTTGGCCTGTTTTGAAGTTTCAATATTAATTTAACTAATATTATTATTAATTTAATTAATATTACAAATTGATTTAATTATAAATATATTATTATTGTTAATATTACTAGACGTTTTAATTAAACAAATTCATCAAACACAAACTTGTTAAATGGTTATGGAACAACATGACATTTCATATTCCTTTAAAGGTGACCGCTAAAGACGCGCGAATCTCCTTTTTAAAATCAGGCGACCAATCAAATTCTTAGTACCTAACGCGTTATACCCAATTAGGGTATATTCCAAAAATAAAATATAATAACCAAAACCATGGTTTCGGTTACCGACTGGTTCTAGTCACGTGACTATTATTATTGAAACAGTTCGGTTTCATTCGCGGGTGATTCGCGGAAACCCTAAAATTTTCTTTCAAAACATTACGTTTATCGTCTTGCATAATCCTAAATTATGGAGTGGATAATTAAAATACGTACAATGTAAACCGTAGAAAATAGATACAAACATCAAAGAGTCAATAAATAGTACCTAACCACACTAACCTATAAAATCTGACATCTTATGAAAAAGGACAGAAGATGTTAACCGGCAAAACCGAGGAAAAATCATGGTTACGTTGGTGCGCCTCGGTTGCAACCATTTTAACCGGAACCATGTTTCATAAATGTACAATTTTTACCATTTGATATTATTGGAACACTTTTGGTTAACCACGGTTAAAATTTGTTATTTTTGGAATATACCCTTAGTAATCATCTTCAATCGCTTATAGTTTGTGACCTAGTTAATATTTAAAGAAATTTTTTTCACTAATACTCATTAATTTATGTATATTTTCGTCTTCTTATTTAAGATAGTTAAAATATGACTATGGTATAGGACCCTATTATAACGTATGTAGACTTATACAGTGTTATAATATTCATTTATTTTATGTAAATATAACTTAAAATAGCATATATTTCAAGAACATTTAGGTCCATGATGAAAACAGTTTGATAAAAAAACACATAAATGTGACGTCACGTCAATCTTTTCAAAATTCGGGAGACCATAACTCGCTTATTAATAGGAATTTTTTCACCGGATTTTCATCAATAGACTTAAGCCTCATTTCCACCGATTGTCCTAATGCGTAAGAGCAATAATTAATAACTAAGCGCAATGCGTAAAAATGTTTATCATATGACAACGTTTACTACCATTTCCAGCTTTGCATAAGGCTTAATGCTTAAGAACTAAGAGCAATGCGTAAAAACAAATGATTGAAAAATTCTAACCTGAACTGTCAACTCTCAGTCTGTTTTATAATTATTAACTTTTAATTAATTTTTCGGTATCGATATAAATACAGAAAATTGTGTATAGGTATAACATATTAAAAAAAGAAGAATTGCTGCTGCAATGGCAGTCTACTAAACAACAAGTAATTCGGAAAAAAGATATGACATTTCTGTTGAAATGTCACTAAACAAAATAGCTGGAAATGGTATCCTAGTAAATTGTTATAATTCATTAAGCCTTATGTATTAAGCATTAAGACATTCGGTGGAAATGAGGCTTTAGTTTTCCTAATATTTTCAGATGAAATTATAAAAAAAATACGGTGGAATCCCCATTCCAAGAATCTTTTTTAATACTTTAAATACTAGCTCACAACGGATTTAAAAAATATGTGTTTTGTAACTTACCCTAACGAACAATGGGAAGCTAAGTCCGTAGAATCCAACCCTAAAATACTCGGGTTCAGGTCGTAGCTGCATCAAAATATTATCATAAAAACGAGCTTGTGTTTTCAAAATATTACTCAGAGCTGTGTAGTCAAATAGCTGCGTTTCATACAAATTAGCTAGTTCTTTACAAAGAGGAATGCCTTTCTCCCAACACTGCAAAAATAAAAATACAAAATAGTATATTACGTAGTAGAAACAGGAAAGAGAGCAGTAAAATATGAGAAAAGAGTAAGAAGCAATCAAAACTCAATTTTGAACTTATCTGGAAGAATGCTGGCGGGTAATAAGACAAGGAGAGGAAAACAACAAGCTAACAAAATGGGGACAAGCAAGAAAAGCCTATTACGAAAGAAATGGATATTCCACAGTACAAATAGAGAGGTTACGCATAAATGGAGAAATCACACATTACGAACTACACCACAGAGATTGGGACATACGGCGGCAAGAACAACAAAGTAAAATAAACATCTCAAATTACAACAAAAGATATAAATTAATACAAAAGACGTCAATGCCAAGGTCGTATTTATTGGATAAAAAGAAAAACATCAAGATGATTGCCAGGTTCAGATGTGGTAATGAAGAGAGGAATAATAAATACTGATTATCAAGTGATGAGAGGAGTTGCAGGCTATGCGGGAGAGAAGAGGAAACTATCAGGCATTTAAGGACTTCGTGCAAGGAAGTTACGAGAGAAGGCAGAAAAGAAACGGTTCTGTTAAACGATATAGGGTCGGGACAAAATTGGATGAAGGAAGTCATCAACAAACGGGGGGTTAATTTATGATGTAGTACCACAATTTATTGTAAAATATATATAATATGTAGATTCTAAGCCGGTTAGGCAAGAATAAATATAATAATAATAAATAGTATATTACGTTCCAAGTTAAGAAAAGTGAAAGTTTACTAGACGAATATGGCAAGTTTAAATGACATACAAGTACAGTAAAATCACTTTTCTGACGCGTATTAAAATTTGAATTTCTTTGCAGCATAATATTCTGAATTAAAAACATTTAAAAAACATAGTAGTTTGAGTCTCAGTAACAAAATAACTGGACAGTTATTGTTTTTTGTACCTTATAGCCTCCAAACAAATTAATTTTTGGAGATCGATTTGCAAAACAACGGATTTAGATGATTAAAAGAACATGGAAAATGATTTGGAAGATAAAAAAACAATTCCTTTTGTCATTTTAACGCAAATGCTTTTATTGTTAATGTAGAAAAATATATATATGCCACTCGTATACAAAGTTTGTTTTTACTTTCGTGACATATCTGCTTCTGCCAAAGAACCTCATAAATTTATCTCTGGACCAAATGATGTGAATTATGTATTTAATATTTAAAATATATTCTTACCTTTCCCTTATCGAAATATTCAATGATCTTGTGGTACAGTTTCTCTTTTACTCTGTATTCTGGTTGTCCATGAAAATGAGGATCCGCCACAATCACCTGACTTGTCCAACTGAGCTGATCGGCGTATAATTTCATAGTAAATCCAGCTTCTGTATAATTGTCTGCTTGGATATGTAGATCATGTAGCTTGTAGATGTACCTAAGGTACATCTCTTTTCTGTTGAATTCATTCTTGTAGAAGTTCTAAACAGATAATGTAATTTCCTTTAAGCGAAAAAAGATACACAAATAACAAATGAAACACTTGGTTCTTCCACAAATACTTTTTAAAACAACAAACCTCCTTGAACAACTTAATAACTCAGTTATCTGATATGTAGTTTAAATTTTGTATATAATCTGTAAATATTGGTATTTTATTTCATTGAACTTTGCATCAAATACCGAAATTTTCGTTCATTTGTATAATAAAAAC
This sequence comes from Ophonus ardosiacus, assembly GCA_943142095.1. Classification (NCBI taxonomy): domain Eukaryota; kingdom Metazoa; phylum Arthropoda; class Insecta; order Coleoptera; family Carabidae; genus Ophonus; species Ophonus ardosiacus. The sequence goes on from OW964839.1 coordinate 21,503,772, forward strand.
AAAAAACATTACCTCACCGAAACAGATACATAAAGCGTGCAAGTTATTATCAATTTATTAAATACTTGATAATGAAATATAACATCAAAGTACAAAACTTCTCTCAGTAAAAAACGTATAAACTATAACACTAGTCTCTTCTTTATGCTGACAGACTAACACTAATAAAGAAATAGACAACTTGTAGAAGTTCGAGCGCAAAATATATTTGACCTCGAGTATGTATACAACGGAAGTATTACCCATAAGCCCAGCTACGGGCGTGCCTTTACGCGCGAAAACAAGATAAAACTTGAAAACTTGTTCACATGACATAGTAAATATTTATTAAACAAATTTAAATCAAAAAATGCAAATCGAAATTTTGATAGCAATATATTACAATTCGTTTGAAGGTTGTACTGGTTGAAAGATTATAGAAGTATTTCGAACTTTTATTGTCTTTATTTTTTTGAGTTACACAATGTTTCGATTGATAAAATCTCCAATCGTTATCAAGTGAATACTGAACAATAATGTGTGTGTGACGAATCGTATCGTCATTGTATCGCTATTGCAAAACAAGCCTTCTAAAGTGAGCCAGATTATGAAAAAAGCCCTTACTCAAAATTTTAGTCACCCTAACTAACTAAACAAATATTAAAGTGAAAAAAATCAGTAGTGTCGTTTACTTAGTTTTTATGAGGGAACGTAAGAACTATTGTTATTTTATTATTATTAAAATATAATATTACAGTAAAAGCATTTAAAATTCAAAACTAAGCCAATTGGTAAGATTATTAGCAAATGTACAACTACATATGTGAAAAATACAGTCGGTGATACTGACGGAAAATAACGTGTTATTCATACAACTATGAAACAAGGTAATATAACTGAATTAATAAATTAACTTACGTTACAGCGAAAGTATTGTCAATAACGAGCATCGCTTTAAAATGGGATGTCCTAACTAGTCGAACGCACATGCTTCTTCTTATTGCAAAAGAATGCCTTGATCGGACTTCTTTCAAAAATTTTAGTGTTGTATTCGAAACATACGCGCACAATTTTATTACTTTTATATCAATTGGTAATAGTTCAACCATAGTTTATTTATTTGTTTATAGGTATTTAAAAATGTATTGAATTTATAAACAAAATGAAATATTTTATACACGAAGAACTATTTTCTATTACCATATATGGTACACGTTACGTTTGTGCGCATGTGTACGCATCTGAACTGGTCCACATCCACATCACAGAATCATAACCTAAAAATTTAAGTTGCTGACAACAACTTCTTGTGCAAACCACACACAAAAATGCCCGAATGTTACATTTGCAAAACATCCATCAACGACCCGTTGGCTTTGGGCGAAATGAAAACATATCAAGGCTTCAATGTCCATTACTACTGCCTTTTATTGTCGACAACAATAACACAAAGTGGCCGAGATCATGAAGGCATTTTGGGATTTCTTCCTGGCGATATAATGGAAGAAAAAGAACGTGCTGTGAACAGGGTATGTACTTATTGCAAGAAATTCGGCGCTTCTGTAAAATGTTGTCACGAAAACTGCAACATTGTGTTTCATTTACCATGTGGTATTAAAAATGGTTCAGGGCATAAATTCTTACAAAATTTTCCATCGTTCTGTGCGAATCATCGGCCTAAGCAACAATATAGAAAACCAAGAACAGAACAGAATTGCGTTATCTGTTATGATTTAATTAATTTCAAGAACAAGGCACAAATTCTATGGGCACCATGTTGCCAAAAAAGTTATTTTCACAAACCATGTTTACAAAAATTGGCATTAAGTGCGGGCTATTATTTTAAATGCCCGATTTGCAACAATAAAAAGCTGTTCAGAAAAACAATGAAACGTTTTGGCGTCTTTATTCCTGATTGCGACGCGTCTTGGGAAGGACAGGACGCGTTTCAAGATTTGCTATTTGTTCACGACGAATGCAATGCTAAAATTTGCAAATGCTCCACAGGAAGAAAATATTGTACCAATTCTTGGGAAATCATTTTATGCGATTCTTGTGGCTCGCAAGGAACGCACAGAATTTGCAGCGGATTACAACAAGAACAAACTTGGAATTGCGATAGATGCATCATAAACACCGAAACAATTAATTTACCCTCAACTTCGAATTCGAATATCAACTTCCAAATAAACAACAAATACACACAAATTTTGAACAGCCCATGCAAGTCTGTTAGTTTGGACTGTAGTGCAACAGAAAAACTCATTTCTAGTGACTCAAAAGACTTGCCTGAACTTGCTACAAGTTCCGAACGGAAAAGAAATACATTAGCGGATATCAAAACTCAATATTTAGGCCCTATCATTGAAATCGATTCTGATGAAGAAAATCAAGAGGAACAGCAAAGATATTTCAAAGAAAAGAACTCCAGCAGCAATGAAGAAGAAAAACTCATTTCTAGTGAACTTTCTACAAGTCCCGAACGGAAAAGAAATACATCGGCAGACATCAAAATTCAATATTTAGGCCCTATCATTGAAATCGATTCAGATGAAGAAAATCAAAACGAAAAGCAAAAATATTTTGAAGAAAAGAACTCCAGCAGTAATGAAGAAGAAAAACTTATTTCTAGTGAACTTTCTACAAGTCCCGAACGGAAAAGAAATACATCACTAGACATGAAAGCTCAAAATTTAGACCCTATCATTGAAATCAATTCAGATGAAGAAAATAAAAAATGTGAAGAAAAGACATTGAATTTGAAAACCGAAGAAAAAGACCCGTTTGCAAATTTCGTGATTTCAGATGTTCGAACACTGAAAACCGAAGAAGAAAAGCTTAATTCTGCACCAGCGGCTAAAAAACCTAAAACTGATGAACAGAAACCCAATAATAATTTTGGTACACGATCAGTAAGTATTTTCAATAATGGAAATATATTTATAATAAACGGTTTTATAGATCCAGAAAAAATTGCCGTCGCTCCAGGACCCGGCAGTATTGTTCTGGATTAATTTTTTTTTTTGTAAATAGTGATTATTTATGTAATCATTTCATATATCTAATTAGTCAAAAATATATGATAGTTTTATACAGGGTGTATCAAGATAATGGAACAGTGCATTTTATTCGTGTATGTGAAAAGATACAGAAAAAAGTGATTAAGATATTTTGTAAGACATAGAGGGGGACACATTTTAGCATAAACCTTATTATCTTAAATCCAGTGGTACTCAAACTACTGGGCAATATTATATTTTTTTAAATGGCATTATATACATTTTATTAACTCATTAAATAGAGAATTTTGTTCTGAATTCAACGATATAATAATATCATACCCTTACATTGCGAAAAATTTGATAAAAATTAATTCAAAGTTAGTATTTCATTACTACTGTATCTAAGTAATCTGAGCAAACATTCAATCAATAAAACAAAATGAAATTTATTTTAGTTTTATTATATTCAAGTAAGCTACGATTTTGGGAATAAATTCAACTTTTAAAATAATCTTTTTGTTTAATTGATTGAATGTTTGCTCAGATTACTTAGATACAGTAGAAATAAAATACTAACTTTGAATTAATTTTTATCAAATTTTTCGCAATGTAAGGTTATGATATTATTATATCGTTGAATTCAGAAGAAAATTCTCTATTTAATGAGTTAATAAAATGTATATGATGCCATTTAAAAAAATATAATATTGCCCTATAGTTTGAGTACCACTGGATTTATGATAATAAAGTTTATGCTAAAATGTGTCCCCCTCTATCCCTTACAAAATAACCTAATCACTTTTTTCTGTATCTTTTCACATACACGAATAAACGGCACTGTTCCATTATCTTGATACACCCTGTATATAATTTTGAATTTATGTGTATTAAAAAAAAAAAACATGACTCGGAGTAGGCTATGAACAAAGAAACTATGTCAATTTAAAAGTTTTTAATTAAATGTCAATTTGATACTAGATATTGTCAAAATGTTTTTTTTTATTAATTCTTATTTTAGAAATAGAAATAAATAAGAACCGGACGGCAATATTCTGTTTTCTTCTTTATAATCTTAAGATCAGTTTTGACAAGTTGACTTTTGAATTGAATAACGAACAGACGTTTCTCTGTTCATAGCCTACTCCGAGTTATTTATTTTTTTGAACACACTATACAATTAATATGTGAAAATCCTTTGTTACTATATCTTTTCCAATTGTAGTTCAGTAATTATGTAAAAACGTCATCCTTTTTATATAAAAGTTGTATTAGTCTTGATTTACTCAAGAAATAAATATTATTATTAGTAGGAACGGTTCAAAATACATTTGGAAAAGTACTTGTCCAATTAATGTTATCTATATTTAAATAATAATCCATAGTAGTAAGTTTTGTTTTGTATTTTTTTAATGGATGTTTTTATTTTACAATACTATTTTGTAACTTAAATATGCGAAATAGTAACAATAAATGTTTCTTTAAATTAATATTGTTGTATTTCTTTAAATATAAATCATTACCTTGGTGCAAAAAGAACGGGGTATTCCACTCAATTTTTTTTTGTTTTAAATAAAATTCATTCAGTTTTGAAGCAATTCATAGTATTAAAAAATCTTAATGGGGTATTCCACCATAACAAAATAATTAAGAAAATTTCAATTTAACATAAAGTATGACTCAATAAATAATATTTAAAACAATGAAAACATTTTTTAAATAATTACTTTACTAGATATTTCATATTTGCTAAAAGGGAAAATTGACGTCATACAATTGTTATCTTTCTCTCGCAGCGTACTCAGAACAGTGTGTGTGAGAAAGACAAGTATAGAGGAAATGTGACGTTACACTGATTTCTCGAAAATAAAATACTCTTAAACTAGGAACAAATAAGATTTTTTAATACTATGAATTGCTTCAAAACTGAATGAAGTTTTATTTAAAGTAATAAAAAAATTTGAGTGGAATACCCCATTGTTCGTAGTTTAACAGCATTTTATTTTCGAGAAATCAGTGTCACATCACATTCCCCCTATACTATGAACTAATGTCAAATTCAAATTAAAACTTTTTCGCACGCCATCTATACGTTACATTTTTAAACATGATTTCCTTCTCTAGTTCAATATAATGACGTCACAGAAAATTTTCTTCCTTAATTTACTAAAAAATAAATTATTTTTTGAAATAAAATTTATATTTTTATATGGTTTCAACATAACATTAAGTAGCTCATTATAACTGCTAGTCATAATTATTAATAATGTTTTCATTATTTAACTATTATTTATTGAGCCATACTTTAAGTTAAATTGAATTTTTTTTTATTTTTTTGTTATGGTGGAATACCCCATTTCTGAAAAAATGTAAATTTAGATTTTTAATTTTTAAAAATTCTCATAATATATGAAATATTTTTTTAAAGTATTAAAATTAAAGCATTATTTTAATCATGTTATTAATTCTTAATTAACAATTTAGTCTCATATTTATATATAATTATAATCAAATGTAATGCATAATTTTTCTGATCATAAAAAGAACAATTAATTTAAAAAAATTGTATAAATTTAAAAAAGAAAAAAACTATACATTGCGTAATTAATATAAAAAGCGGATATAATCGAATAAACAATACCTCAAAAAAAATAAATAAAAAGAAGTTAATATGTAATAAATAATAATACAAAAAAAAACTTAAAACAAAAATTAAACTTTTTATTATACAATGACGAAACATAATGTTACATATACATAATATGTGATTCGATAATATAATTTGACGTAATATGAAACCGATATAACAATTAACACAGCATAATATAAATATAAATTAAAACATTACTAAAGTTGATGTACATTTCTAAATCAGGAATGCGAAAAATGTAAATAAAAATGCCGACCTTCGTACTTTCAAATAATTAAAATATTTGTCAACATATTTTATACAACATAATACTCAAAATAAATAAATGTATCATCATGGCTCATTATTTATTATAATTCAAATTGTTTTAATTTTCATAATGACATAAAATGCGAAAAAATGTCATTTAATGGCATTTTTCGAAGAAAAATTATTATGAGCTTCATGTAAAGTGCCATTTCCGATTATCCGATTTACACCAAAATCTAGTGGTTTCTTTTCATATTAGAATAGAGTGGAAATATAATGTTTCATAATTTTCTGAATGATAGTATTTGAGTTAGAGCGAAGACAAAATCCATACACACACACATACATACATACATATGTACATACAGACATCATCGTGAAAATGTTAAAATTAGATTCTAGGAACCTTAAAACGTGTTCATTTACTAAAATCTCAATATGCGATTTTATTACTATTATTAATTTGAAGTGATTAGTTTTTTGACAGTGACATTTACCGTCAGTTACATTCATTTGAAATATGAACTGTGTAACAAAGGAATTGTGTTTGTCTTAGGCTTCGAGACTAATAAAAAAAAAATATTTTTAAATTTATATGCAAAATATATAGAAAAAGTATTAATGTATTCCTGTAGAAAATGCGAAAAAATGGCATTTAATGATATTTTTTGAAGAAAAACCATTATGAGCTTCAGGTAAAGTGCCATTTCCGGTTATCCGATTTACACCAAAATCTAATGGCTTCTTTTCTTATTAGAATAGGATAGAAATACAAGGTTTCAGAATTTTCTGAATGATAGTATTTGAGTCCCTACACATACATACACACACACATACATTCACACACACATAAACAGACATCATCGTGAAAATGTTAAAATTGGATTCTAGGGATCTTAAACGTGGTCATTTAGTAAAATCTCGATATGTGATTTTTAGCACGATCCCTATACCTCCCTTACCAAGGGTAGCGGGAGGTAAAAAATAGTACATGGCGCTTGACAGCAGATCGTTTTTACAGGCATTAAACAAATAATTTAAATTCGTAAAACCAAACTTTGTCAATATTAAATATTTTTATTCAATTTTGATGTTTTAAACTGTCATTATTAACTCCATAGCAACAACTATAAGTAACACTTTATTCACAAGTGAATTAATTCTTTTGAAATCACTCTCACAAAATATTAACTCACTCTGCAACAAATAATGCATTTAAAATAACATCAGGCACAAAAATAACACTCACCACATTATTTATCAGACATTATCAGCCCTTTTCATTATTTTTTACAACATAAATGACAGACAATAAAGCTTTTTAATTAGATGACTTGACGTCTATCATCGACGATTGTCAAGCACAGCCTACTAACTGACTAGTTTTTATTTTGTCATAATGAAATATATTTTGGTTTTTATGATTATTTCGTCAAAATTGAATAAAATATTGTACAAACCACGTGAGCTAAGAATGTTTATTCACTCGAAGAATTTAATTCACTCGCCCTTCCGGGCTCGCGAGCTAAACTTTCTTCTCATGAATAAACATTACCTTAGCTCACTTGGTATGTAAATATCTATTATCTGTAAAAATACCTGAATATTAAAAATTACAAAGTCGAAATCAAAATCATGATTAAACATAATTCAATTTTGAAATAAAATTGACAGCTGACGGATGATATTTTTTTCGGTGTTATGAACTAGGTGAGTATTCTAACCAATAAGATTTCAGATTCAAAACCCTGTTTAAACCAACGCTATTTTCTTACATGAAATGAAGTATAATAAAATAATTGGAATGTAAAAATAATATAAAATACACTCACCAACAGATTGACAGTGCAAGACATTCGCTTATCTCTATTTTCATCTCCTTGAATGACACTTCGATAATCAAGCAATCTTTCCAACAATCTTGTCACTGAACTTATAAAAGCTGCACCACTTTCTTTCCAGGTCGGATCTTCGGACTGCACTCGATCCAAAAGCCTACACAAACATTTTATCAAAATCCATCACAGAAAACAACGTTTAAACACGAAAAAAGGAAGATACTCTACTTGATTTTAAATTTCTTCTTCATTTTTGACAACTTCAACTTCGAAAACATTTCATTTTAGACGCGAATTCAAGGGTTATATCAATATTATGAGCAAATTTCGCGGAGCGATTATCACGTGTGTATTGTGCGAGTGACTTTCATTTATGATTACGTTTGATTAGCGAGTTTTTTATTGTTGAATATACTGTATAAAGAAATATAAACTAACAAGGTTAATATAGAAATTAGTTGTACAATATTTGACCTTGAACAAACGTGACTTACCTACTTATTCTTACGTGAAAATTATTTATTTACACATAAGAAATGATATTTTGTTTGCGTTTTTTGAAAGTTTGTATGCGAAATAAATACATTTTGTATATTTTATCATAATTATTATAAATAATATTTGTAAATTTGATGTATTTTACAAATTTAATACAGTCGACTCTCTCTAAATCAAACAATTTTATTTGAATTGTTCTCTAAATCAAATTATTTTTTGACATGTACAACTATATATTATCCATTTTTATTTCCATACTTTTATTTCTAAAAATTCACACAGTTGTTCAAATACTCTAAAAATGCGTACACTTACGTAACATTCTTTTACAAACAAATAATATTACTGCCAAGATTATATCTCTGCCCATTTTTGAATTATTGCCCCAAAAGTCAATATACCCCACATTTAGATAAAAACTTCAAAATTTTCAATTTATGTATCTAGATACTTCTCAATGCGCTGATTCCAAATTTTGAAACCGCAGGGCGATATCTCTTTTCGTTCTCGAGATATTTAAATTTAAAGTTTTGCTCAAAACTGCCCATTTTTGGGTAATAACCCAAAAATGGGTCGAGATATGAATTTGGCGACAACACCATTCGATTCTACGGGCAAAATTATATAAGTACACCAATTTTCAGAATTTTTGAACACCGCATACAATCTCTAAATCAAAATAACTGAAAATGGCCAAAAATCGCAAAAATCTTACGATTTTTTCAGATTTTGGCCATTTTCAGGGGTTTTCAAGCTTTTATTCATACAAAATGAACCGGTTGGACAAAAATTATGAAAATTGGTACATTTATGTAATTTTGCCCGTAGAATCGAATGGTGTTGTCGCCAAATTCATATCGACCCATTTTTGGGTTACTACCCAAAAATGGGCAGTTTCGAGCAAAACTTTGAATCTAAATATCTCGAGAACGAAACGAGATATCGACCTGCGGTTTCAAAATTTGGAATCAGCGCATTGAGAAGTATCTAGATACATAAAAATTAGATTTTTGAAAATTTTGAAGTTTTTATCTGAATGTGGGGTATATTGACTTTTGGGGCAATAATTTAAAACTAGGTAGAGATCTAGCCCAGAAATGGGTACTTTTGAGAAAATATTTGAGGTTGAATATCTCCAAAACTAAAAGATATATTGACCTGCATTTTATGATTTGGAAGTGCAGAGATACATGAAAATTGGATTTTTAAATATTTTCAACTTTTTAAGCAAATGCATATATTTATGACTTTTTGGGGTAAAAACTTAAACAGTTATGAACTTGGTGGTAATAGTCAATTTTACACACAATATTAGATATGTAACTATACCAATTTTTATGTGTATGAAACAAACATTTTCCACAATTTTGCACAAATACCGAACATAAAAATTAGATTTTAAAAAATTTTGAAGTTTTTATCTGAATATGTGGTATATTGACTTTTGGGGCAATAATTCAAAAATGGGTAGAGATATAAACTTGGTAGTAATATTATTTGATTGTAAATTTTTTAAAATAAGAGTCTTATTATCAAAATAAATTTCACATAGTTCCTATTGGTTATATTGTTAATATATTCTAATAGTGCTACAAAATAACTAAACTACTAAACAAAATATCTAAAACACTTACACTGCACTAAGGTGCTCCCTTCAAATATCAAACGCAGCATTAAAATGTCAGTAATCATTAATAAGTATACAGGATGTCTCTTAAATAGGGGGACATGGCTTAACCACAAATTCCTGAGGCTAAAATAAGGTGATTTAACCAAACTTGCTTCTACCGGAAAGTGTACCATTTAGCCAGAAATCTGCTTCAAAGTTCTTCGAAAAAAAATTAATTTTGCTTATAATAATCGGACGCTTCATTTGATTTTGATGAAATTTGGTATGACAGTTTATATGGTTATAGGTAATCTTTTAAGGTGATACTTGTTATTATTAGTGAACCACTAGTGTATGAAACTTAGGTGTCCCAACATTAATTAGACCGTAACTTTTTAATGGCAATGCCGAAAACGTGAAATTATTTTTTTTCGGAAAGATTCATTCAATAGTAAACTTTTCTCTCTCTGTGTAATTTGTGATATATGTTACGGTTCACACAGAAAAAAATAAAATCTGAGTGTCTGCACTGCTAAATTTTTAAAAAAAATTTAATCTAGCAGTCTATCCAAATGTCAAACAAGTAATTTTTAATGACAGTAACAATTGTTTTACGGGTTGTCAAAAATTTTCTTCGCAATATTCTAAAATTATTAACATCCGTGTGTTCGGCCTAATAGTATTTTACTACCATTATTATAAATAAGACGATTACATATCTCAGCTTACTCCTAAACAAGTTGTGAAGATTGACAACTCGTTACTGTCATTAAAAATTACTTGTTTGACATTTGGATAGACTGCTAGATTAAATTTATTTTAAAAAAATTCACGATGCAGTCACTTAAATTTTATTTTTTTCTGTCCGAACCGTAACAGATATCAAAAATTAAACAGAGAGAGAAAAGTTTACTATTGAATGAATCTTTCCGAAAAAAAAATAATTTCACGTATTCGGCATTGCCATTAAAAAGTTACGGTCTAATTAATGTTGGGACACCTAAGTTTCATACACTAGTGGTTCATTATTAATAACAAGGATCACCTTAAAAGATGACTTATAACTGTCATACGAAATTTCATCCAAATCGAATAACGCGTCCGATTATTATAAGCAAAATTAATTTTTTTTCGAAAAACTTTGAAGCAGAATTCTGGCTAAATGGCACACTTTCCGGTAGAAGCAAGTTTGGTTAAATCGTCTTATTTTAGCCTCAGGAATCTGTGGTTAAGCCATGTTCCCTTTTTTAAGAGACACCTGTATATTTCAATAAAAACTCATTGTAATATTGTATTATCTTATGTATTATCAACAATAAAGAAAACAATTTAAATCTCACTTACATAGTGTTGAACAGCTGTCTATACTCATCATCTCCCTTGTTTTCCGAGACTAAAATGTCCAGTTTGTCTATGAGTTCAGATTCCACTTGTCGGAAATTTCCTCTGGCTTTTTGTTCCGATTCCATCATGTCGAAGAAGATATGAAGAGTCGCTTTTCTGAGTTCGGATTCTGGGACGAGTGTTACTTCCAAAAATGGACCCACCATACTTGGGATGAAGTGTAGTTTGTGTTCGCCTAATAAAATGGCCATAACTTGTTAAATATTTAGAGTTCACTTTTTTTACAATTTAAAATTCGAAATAATTTTAGCGCCGGTGTAGTGACCTTGCGCGTTAAGGCACTATGTCTCTACCAATCCAATTCACAAAAAAAGTTTAAGCTAATCCTCATTTTTGGATTAGTGAATTCTATTCTATTCCGATATTTAAAATTTAATTTTCATATTATCAATAAAGGTAGATACGAGGAATAGATTAGACTATAGTGACTGTATATACATAGTGTGGCCCATATACCTATTAACTAATATATTGCTAATGCTCGTATCTTTCCCATAAGAGTAAATGAAGGGAACACTGTGAAATGGAAATATCTTTTCTACATAAGTCTATCTCTCACAAACACCCAACAAGCAATTATGCGCATACTCGGAAATCTTGACTACTACTGGCTAACGCTGACAGCGTCGCTGGCTGGGCTGCGTTCCAAAATCCTACTCTCAGAGTACGAAATTATTCAAAGTCGTTTCAAAACTAATAACCTTACTCTCAGAGTTTACTCAACCTGTTCCAAAACAGCCAGAGTTTACTCCAAAGTTATGTTCTACTTACTCTACTAACGAGGAAGGTATAGAAATTACTCCACAATATTTTCAAACGTAGATGCTCACGATTCTCAACATATGAAAGTAATTTGCCTTCTTGAGGAAGAAAACATGCTTTTGGTTGAAAATAAACATAAGTAAATACGTTGGCGTGTATTACAAGTATACTTTTATAATAACGCGCTTTTATGGAGCGTACTTTCATATTATATTGAGGAGAGTGCTCCATAAAAGCGCTTTTATTACGGGCTTGACATTAATGTTGTAATTATAAGTAATTTTATTAGTTTTATAAAATTATTTTTAATTTAGTTTCAATTTTGTATTTCAACAAAACTCTCATTCGTTCCATAACACAACACATCATACTCTACGCCAAAACTCGGTATTCTTGGTTTTGGAACGCTGCCCTGGTGATGCAGCGAGCACATGGTTTGACTTTGACGTTGATTTCATTTCTGTTTGTAGTTGCACTTCGAAAGCATTTGCTTTGTGTTTCATACAGTAATTTATTGTCACCTAAATAAATTAATCCTGACCAGATTGTATTTCTATTATTTTTACAGTACAACAAAGTAAATTATTTAATTCAAATTTAGCACTAGAATATGTCACTGTTTTCTATTATTACTAATATTTATATTCAAGAATTTACATACAAAATAAATAGTAGGTACATTGTTCAATTTCTCAAATTTAAATTAAAAATTTGTCGCGCTAGTCGTTAATAAACAGAACTCTGTGATTCGCAAAAAGTGATCATGATTTTCTCGTTAGCCAATAGTAGTCAAGCATGCGCATAATTCGCGGTTGGGTGTTTGTGTGAGATAGACTTATGCAGAAATGATATTTCCATTTCACAGTGTTTCCTTCAAGAAAAGCAAAGGATCCGCAATATATTAGTTAATAGGTATATGGTGTGGCCAACCGCCGCCATATTTAGGCAAAATGTGCGGGAAATTTGCATTCATATGATGTGATAACTAAAAATTCGATAAACAATTAATGAAATATCATATAAATTGCAAATGCAATATTATTTATTTCAAAATACACCACTGAATTACAAATAAAGGTATTATATTATATTTTTTGTATAATTCATTTCTAATTATACAAATATTTACTTGCAAATAATAAATATGTACATACGCCTCCCATAATATTTAATTTGTAAATTAACACACGCTTTAAAATTTAAACTATACTTTTGATTCTTCGAAATATGCTAGTTTTAAAATATTGATGAAATTTCCTGTGTTAGATTCATTCTTGTAATCAGTATTATTATAGGTTTGTTTTAATCAGCAATTTTACAGTTTTAATTTGCAAGATAACAATGCCAGAAAATTATCTGTTTGGCAGGGTGTTTCTTTTACTTTTTTATACTAAATTTTAATAGTAAATCAGCGAAATTAGATATCGGCAGAACAGAAAAATAAAATGATCTTACCTTCACAATTATTATTTCAATATAACGAGACTAAAAGAAATATCCGTTTGTACTTATAACTACTATATGTATATTAACTGTACGTTGTTTAGTACAGAGAAACATATTAATACAAATCGTGTTAATAACAACTTTGTATCGAGTTGTATTAACGCACTTAACCTAATCAAACACTTTTGGGTTATAAATACACATCATTTAATTATTTACACTATTGGAATTATAAATATAGTATAATTACTTTAAATTCAGATATAATTCACAAACAATATCTTAAATTCACTTTTCTGATGTAAACAACATTTGAGCTTGGCATAATATCCGCCATATTTAGGCAAATTCGCGCGGACCAATCAAAATCGATCCCCCTAATGGCCACACTATGTATATACAGTCACTATAGATTAGACTATATTTTAAGATATAAACTGTCAAAATTAGAGTAGAATTCGCTAATCCAAAAATGAGGATTAGCTTAAACTCTTTTGTGAATCGGGCTGTACATGTTCAGATCGAATCTGAGATTACTCGGTTCGAATCTACCGGCTGGCTTAGTGCGTAGTCGTTACGCACTCGCATGCGACGACCCAACCAGTTGTCCATGTTAAACATAGATGGTGCTAGCTGTAGGAGTATTTCCAACATAGATGGTGCTAGCTGTAGGAGTATTTCCGCTGCCGTACTTGCATAGCAATCAGTGGTTGTCGCACGGGTTAAGTACACCAACTGCTCTAGTACTATCGGGTGTCGAAACGAGTAGGATTTCGAAGGAAACGAAACAAAAATCGAAAAATTCGACACCCAGCTTGGGTATAAGGAAAAAAGGCGAAGAAAGAAAGAAATAATTTTAGCGTAAGCCAGTTTTTAGAGTGTTCTACAGTAATTTCTATACTACAAAACAATATTTTGACTGCATAGGCAAGGGCAGCACGGAAGCCCGTCAAAAGCTTGTATTCATTAAAATATAGTGTAATCTATCATATTCTGCCATAAACAATCATATTCCATCAAAATATAAAGAAGAAACAGTGTCACAAAATTCAGGATCGAACCGGGATCCGCAAAAACGCGATCTGACACTCAGACACAATGGGGCCTATACCATAGTCATATTTTAACTATATTAAATAAGAAGACGAAAATATACATAAATTAATGAGTATTAGTGAAAAAAAATTCTTTAAATATTGACTAGGTCACAAACTATAAGCGATTGAAGCTGATTACTAATTGGGTATGACGCATTAGGTACTAAGAATTTGATTGGTCGCCTGATTTTAAAAAGGAGAATCGCGCCTCTGTAGCGGTCACCTTTAAAAGAATATGAAATGTCATGTTGTTCCATAGCCTAACAAGACATTTAACAAGTTTGTGTTTGATGAATTTGTTTAATTATAACATCTAGTAATATTAACAATAATAATATATTTATAATTAAATCAATTTGTAATATTAATTAAATTAATAATAATATTAGTTAAATTAATATTGAAACTTCAAAACAGGCCAACACTGGCGCCATCCGTCGTCATGCTTTGTGTAATAATATTGTCAAACTGTTTCAATGTTCTATAATTTATTAGGAAAAAAAGGTTATTATTTACGTTATTTATACTTAATAATAATTTCTTCATGAATATAACGTATAAGTTTTTATTTACAAACATTTCAGCTATGCAAATATGAAAAAAATTGTTCCCTCTATAACTAACAGTTTGTCCCATTGTTTGTCGATCACTTGTTAGTACCTGCTACGTCACGCACAAATTCTTAAACTTTAAAAATTCATATCTCGCTTATTACATAAAGTTTTTAAGTCGCGTTTGCACTAAAATTCTTATTTTATCCTGTTCTTACAGAAAAAAAAAAAGAAAAATGGTATAGGAACCCATTGTTACAAGTAATAAATTTTGAGTGCACTATTATTATCGTCCATTCTATTCTTAAATTAATGGCTTACCTAAATGCGACCACATAGAAAGTATCTGGAATCCCATAAGAACTCTCATATCTCCATAGCGTTCTATAATTTTCTCCCTTTTAACTTCAGAAAATTGTTCCAGTTGTAATGATTGTTGAGTTAAGAAAGCTACTGCTAAGTTGAAATAATTTGTCCACAACTGTAAACAATACCATAATACGCATTACATACTGATACAAATTAACGAATGATATACTCTTTTGGACGTACGCGTTTCTGTAATTTACGCTTTAAAATTAATTATGAAATATTACACAGTACAAAAACGCGTGCATACTATGAAAACACTTCATAAAAATGACTGCAATTTTCCTAAAATGGGGTATTCTAATATTTTTTTATTATTAGTTTGTATTATGCCGGTCTTATAAAACTATTTAATCAACAGTTAAAATTTAGTTAGCTACTAAACTAATTTAACTGATGATTTGGGTATTATAAAAGTTTAATGACAAGTAAATCGACCTATTAAAGTAACTGCGGAATTTCATGCTATTAGATTTAAATCAGTTGTTAAAGAAACGTCAAACTGTATTTTTTTTGTTATGTTTATTTTAAAACAATTGAAATAGGGAACTATTTACTTTTTAAATATTTTTTTAAGAAATGTATGTGTCGAGTATGTCATCTTTAGAGTCTGTATCATCAGTGTCCTCGGATTCATAATCAGATAACGATGATGCATTTATATTTGCACGAGGTAGGCTACCAAAATTGTTCCGAAACAGGACAAATCCATATGAAATATATGATGACAATGTCTCGTACCACGATCACGGTTTTAACTAAAACACTGTTTTAAGAAATGTCAAATTTCATTATTTAATGATGATAATAAATACTATGAAATTTATCAAAATATGATTTTAAAGCAGAACATAGTTTGTATTCAAACAAATATTTTTAAATAAATTGTTCTTCTAACATAAGGATGAAATTACATTTTGAAATTTGAATTTGACATTTCTTAAAACAGCGTTTTTGTTAAAACCATGATCGTGGTACGAGCCATGAGTTTAAAAAGAGATTTCGATTGTCAAAACAATGTGTGTTACATATATTGGGACAGATTGAAGGAAATATAAGACTACTAACATTAAGAAATATGTCAATTTCCGCAATGAATCAGCTAGTAATAACCTTACGATTTTACGCAACCGGGTCGTTGCAAATTATATGAAAATAATCTTCAACAATATCTAATAGGTTATATTTTTCAATATCAATATGACTTTTCCAACTGTCAAATCAACTTATTTACGTTTATAACGAATGTGAATATAGAAACTTTTCACAAAACCACAAACACACTACTAAAATTTAATTAAATCCCCCGTTAGTTATTTGATAGTGAGATTAGTTTTATAATATCCATTTCTTTTTTAATGGTCCATTTAATTTACTTGTGCAGTAACTAACTAAGGATTAATTTATTGTTTATAAGACCGGCGGTTTAAATTTTTAAATTGAAAATTTAACTTTCACCGGGAGTGACGTAAGAGAAGCTGATGACATTTAAGAAATATAGAGAAATAAAAAATTTTTCAACATATCAATATATTAAAAGACAAGTATCTTAAGACAATCTGTTAACAAAGGACGAGTGCGTTAATAGACTTTTATGAAACATTTTTTTTTTTTACTATTTTTTTTCTATTAAGATAATTTTACAATGAGATTTTTAAAAAATTCGACTTGTCAAAAATATGTAATTGTAAACAGCACTTATTTTAAGTATTACAGGTTTCGTTTATAAAAATATCAAATCTATTTTTGTTTACTCGTAAAATAAAATAAAATGTAAAAAATGAAATAGCGATACTTCCGAAGTAGTGCTAATACAAGATGTGAGAATAGGGGCTATCGTGTTTTGGTATAATTTATCATTTACTTTACATTTTCTTACCTCTTTATCGAAGTATCCGGCTCTTGCGTCTAGGAATTTAAACGCCAAAGGTTGTGCGAATTCTTGCAACGCTTTCAACATAACATTATTAGCCACCATTTTAATAATGAGCCAATCTGGAGGAAATACTTCTTGTTTAACTAAATCTCGAAACACGAGAAACACTCTCAATAGGAAGTCTTTGAGTGGTTTTCTGTCTTGTTGCGGACCTAAAAGACTTTCCCAGAGATGCGAATAATGGAACTCATCAAGAAGTTGAAGAAGGCCTATAAGACAGGCCACCAAACACGACTAAAACAAAAAGAAAAGTAAATGAGGGAAAATACAAGACAAGTATGTCAGTTTTTGTCAATAAGTTCATAAACGCTGCTGAGCGAGTTAAATTAAAAAAAAAGGTATTGTAGCGTGCGAGCGTACCGACGCCACTGGTCAGACAGGTCGCGTTCGATCGACAAGCTAATAGAACACGTTAGTGTAACGGTCAATTTGTGGCGGCAAATTCAAACTAAAACCCTAACTCGTCTCTGCAGATGTTATTCACACGGGAAGAAAAATATGCTATTTTCAAAATGATCAAAGGAACTTTAAAATGCAAATCATATACCTATTAGCTAATATATTGTGGATCCTTTGCTTTTCTTGAAGGAAACACTGAAATGGAAATATCATTTCTGCATAAGTCTATCTCACACAAACACCCAACCGCGAATTATGCGCATGCTTGGAAACCGCGACTACTATTGGCTAACGAGGAAATCATCATCACTTTTTGCGAATCACAGACTTCTGTTTATTAACGACTAGCGCGAGAAATTTTTAATTTAAATTTGAGAAATTAAACAATGTACCTACTATTTATTCTGTATGTAAATTCTTGAATATAAATATTAGTAATAATAAAAAACATTGACATATTCTAGTGCTAAATTTGAATTAAATAATTTACTTTATTGTACTGTAAAAATAATAGGAATACAATCTGGTCAAGATTAATTTATTTAGGTGACAATAAATTACTGTATGAAACACAAAGCAAATGCTTTCGAACTGCAACTACAAACAGAAATGAAATCAAACGTCAAAGTCAAACCAAGTGCTCGCTGCATCACCAGGGCAGCGATCCAAAACCAAGAATACCGAGTTTTGGCGTAGAGTATGATGTGTTGCGTTTTGGAACGAATGAGAGTTTTGTTGAAGTAAAAAATTAAAGCTAAATTAAAAATAATTTTATAAAACTAACAAAACTACTTATAATTACAACATGGAGCACTCTCCTCAATATAATGTGAAAGTACGCTCCATAAAGTCGCTTTTATTATAAAAGTATGCTCGTAATACACGCCAACGTATTTACTTATGTTTATTTTCAACCAAAAGCATGTTTTCTTCCTCAAGAAGGCAAATTACTTTCATATGTTGGGAATCGTGAGCATCTACGTTTGAAAATATTGTGGAGTAATTTCTATACCCTCCTCGTTAGTAGAGTAAGTAGAACATCACTTTGGAGTAAACTCTGGCTGTTTTGGAACAGGTTGAGTAAACTCTGAGAGTAAGGTTATTAGTTTTGAAACGACTTTGAATAATTTCGTACTCTAAGAGTAGGATTTTGGAACGCAGCCCAGCCAGCGACGCTGTCGGCGTTAGCCAATAGTAGTCAAGATTTCCGAGCATGCGCATAATTGCCTGTTGGATGTTTGTGAGAGATAGACTTATGTAGAAAAGATATTTCCATTTCACAGTGTTCCCTTCATTTACTCTTATGGGAAAGATACGAGCATTAGCAATATATTAGTTGATAGGTATATGATGCAAATCTTATCTATTAAACTTTATAAATACAAATCTCTAATGTATTGTCTATTTACTTATGTCGTATAAATATCTATAACACCCAAAATTATTGAATAAACTGTAATTAAAGCAGAAATTGCAAATTCACTAAAACGTAGGTCGTAGCTGTTTTCGATTCTATATAATCCTGACAATTTAGTTCGTCAGCAAAGAAATTATTTATTGCAGACAACTTAATAACCCTTTCAGACATCGCAAACAACAAAAACAAAAAACTTATAACCACTTATATTATAACTTTAAAGACAAACACCGTCAAATCCAAAACTAACCTACAAATCCAGTTGCTCTTTCACTGTAGTCATTTCTAACTGCACCAAGTTACGATATATGTTACTATTTGCAATCCTACTTTCTTTAAAATATAATTATGCTTAACTTATTATTTTGTTTATACTTTTACTGCACAGAAAGCAAAGAGTACTGTAAAAAGTTAGTAAGAAACTCAAAATTGTGCTTAAGAAACACAGAATAGCTTTAATAATATGAATTAAAAATGCGCTTCCATAAGAACTTCATGCATTCTGATTTGATTTAGGGTTTCGCGCCAAACGTGAATCTTAACCTGCGAACCAGCGAAAGGCAGCTGTGTAAACAAAAGCTGAGATAAGCTTAGATTTTGTTGAAAATATTGAACTATTGATGTTTCTTTCTGTCCGTATTTTAGGTTATAGACATTTTCGACGACAATAAAATATATCAAAATAAACTTACCAATACTGGGACGTTTTTATCAACAATAACAAGTACAGTTTGTATCAGCATATCTAAGATTTTAACGCACAAAGTATCTACATCGTGATGGATACAATTGTTAATTTTTCCTTGTTGATCTATAGAGCGACGTTGTTTGAATAAAAAGGCTAAGATTTCGCCTAAAATGTCTGTACATAATCGTAACTCGTCCCTATGGGCAAGATGGTACCTCAAGTGGTTACATGATGTAGTTAGGATAACATTTCGAGATTCTAAAAAAAAAAAAAAATAACATCTTAGAAGTCATTTGGTGGTATTAATAAAAATGAGTAAATGCTTATAGGTACTGACAGTTTTATAAGTACTTAAATTCGTATTAATAAAATTTCAATAAAAGCTGATGCTATTCGCGAGTGAAGAAGAGGAGGAGCTTAGCGCGTAACGTAGCAATATGGCCAGTTTAAGGTATATGCTTCGTTTCCCGCAACTGTATTCTTATACACTGCGGCGTTTGAAATACAAAGTAATATTAATATTACAGTTAATATTAAATAAAAATAATGTTTCTAGTATGAATAACATTTTGAATTTTGCGAACTAGTTCGTTTCATAAAAAAATTATGTTCAGCATTCTCTCGAATTTTGAATTTACATGATTCGAGTCTTTGTTTTCTTGAATGTACATAGTACTGCATTATTACAGTCTTTGGTAGATTAATGGAAAGATAAGTATTATTATTTTATTGTCATCTTTGTGCAGGCAGGTCTACAAGTTTAGATTTCATTACGAAGTATTTTAATAAAGACACTAAGTAGTTATTATCTTGTAGTTATACCTGGCAAAATATAATCTTGCTTTACAAAATGCAAGGAGCACGCATATTTTTACTCGGTTCCTTTCCCATTTTTAAAAGATGAATGCATAACTTTCGTCTACCAACTATTTCAAATTGGCAAATTTCTCTAATAATTTTTTTTATAGAATTTAGGTTCTTGTTTTCGGGAAATTATGGAAATGAATTATTTCTGGATTTCTGCGTGCTAATGACGTACATAGGTTAAACGTAACTAAAAGGTGTTGAAGTTTTAGATTTTGTTATTATACTTTATTTCACGTAAGAATAGCGTTGGTTTAGTTAGGGATATATAAATTCTACCCTTTGATTGGTCAGAATATAAACCTATTTCACAGAAACGAAACAAATATCGCCTGTCAGTTGTCAAATAAAATCTACAGAATTAAGTGATGTTTAACCATATTTTGTTGCAATTTTAGATTTTGACATTTTTACAGATAAATATATTTATTATTGACAAAGCTTGGTTTCGCAAATTTAAATTATTTATTCAATGCATG
Source organism: Ophonus ardosiacus (assembly GCA_943142095.1). Lineage (NCBI taxonomy): Eukaryota > Metazoa > Arthropoda > Insecta > Coleoptera > Carabidae > Ophonus > Ophonus ardosiacus. Next base: position 21,525,006 of record OW964839.1, read on the forward strand.
TAAAAACGGTCGGCTCTAAAGAGTAATCTACTATTTTCTTACGTAAAATGAAGTATAGCCTACAAATTTCAATCCACTCGTGATTTATTTGTTAAATAAGTGACAGAAACGATGCGTTCGCCGCTACCTCGGCTAGGACTTACTACCATGCACTAGTTCATATTATCGCCGCTAGACGTCATATTGCTCTATTTCACTAGCGAATAAGAAAATACTTACTGACAAAAATTATAAATAATAGTACAAAATAAAATAATTCAAAGAAATTATAATATTTAATTTTATGTGATTATAAAAATATAGTATTATGTAACTTTTAATTCTGAGTAACTATTTTCAAATAAACTTTTTATAAAAATGAGAAATAAAGCCGTTATTTAATAATTTATGAATCAATAATTCCAATATAATATTGGTATAGCCACCTATTGACAAGAATTATAAACAATGGTTGGACTTTGTGAATATTATGTTACTAATTATCAGAAATTATTATCTCAAAATTAGAACGTTAAATAGAAAAAAATTTCAAATAAAATTTGCTCACAATATTCTATTTTAATTATTTATACAATAATCTTAATTATATAGTTTGTATTTTTGGAGATAAAATGTTTAAATAAATAAAACATTTTCCCAAGAACTATATGTAAATAAAATAAATTATTAGTTAAAATATATTTAGAATTAAATAATAAATAGAGTATGTTACAAAAATTATTTTGTAAAAATTTTTATTTGCCAGTAATAAATTGATTTTTATTTTTATTCATTATCTCTGAAATTAAAACGAATATAAAAAAAAAGTTTCAACCAAACTACCTTTTAATTTTAATTACAAATATTTTTTCTTATGACAAACTTGGTCGAAATGTTATTAGTTTAGCCAAAAACTGGATTTTCTCAAAATTATTAATACGAAAACAATACTGCTGCTGTACTCTATGATGAAACTTATGAACTATATTTTTATGTTGTGTTGTAAGAAAGTACGTTGATGTATCGTGTAAATGGGAGAAAATTAATAACATCGATCAATCAATTGACCAATCAAGTTCGAGGAAATGTGTATAGGATCTGAAGGCTGTTTCCATTCCATACCTGTCGATACAGTTTTTTTGCAATGGGAATATTGTTTATATGAGTATTTAAATGCATATTAAATTAAAGCCCCTTAAAGAAAACGCCTGCACTGGAAAAAGTTAAACAATTTGAAGTGCTGCTATCTGTCTTAAAAAATTATTGTTTTTATATTTTTTATGGAATGCGAAATATGACTGGCGCTGGCGCTTAAATACCATAAAATGTACATTGGAATTTCTTCAAAATTTGACTATGTACAATAATTTTTCGATTAAATATTGTTATTATATGTTTTTTGGAGGTTTAATAAATATAATATTGGACATATTATCCATTTGTCTTAAAAAATTCAAATTTGAGGATAGGTGTTTTACTGTATATGTATTTAAATTTCTATTATTGTTTTTATATTTGAATTTACTAATTTATTCATAGCTAATAGACTAGTACAGGAAATATTTTGAAAATTGGGATATTTATATAGGAAAGTACGTAGAATCCAATGGCTCTATCGACAAATTTGTATCTCAACCCATTTTTCGGTAGCGAAAATCAATCCATTAATTGGCGGGATGTACGGTCTTAATTTTATAAAAAAATCGATTCCATGGGTCAAAATATATATGTATATTAAATTTCATTAAAATATTTAAACAAATGACCATTTAATTTAATAAATTCTTAAAGTTTTCACCATTTTAAATGCTTAAACTAATTATATAATAATTCTGAAAATTGGTAAAGTTGTATTAAAAAATACGTAGAATTTAGTGATGAAGTCGGCAGTTTTGTATCTCGACCCAGTTTTGGGTAGCAAATGACTACCCATTTAAGGGTTGAAGATACGATTCTAACTTTATCAAAAATCGATTCCTCGGATCAAAATATATACGTTTACAAATTTTTGTTAATTTTCTTTGAAGGATATACTAAATATTTGAACTTGTATTAGCCCTAAATTTCAGGAATTTGCTCGGCGTCTGACGCGTAGCTTGCGCACGGAAAATTCAAAGATTTGCGGTAAAATTCAAAGTGTGTTTATTAGGAATTCCTTGAACAAAAAAAATTGAAAATTGGTACTCTTATGTAAGAATATACATAGAAACTGATGGTGAAATCTAAAATTGTTTATCTGTACCCAGTTTTGGGTGGTGAATATCTACCTCCTCAAGGGTTGAGGGTACGACTTTAATTTTACGAAAAATCGATTCTTTGGGTCATAATACACATATTTACTAATTTTTGTTAAAATATTACAAGAGATAATTTAGTAATAGCAAAACAAAATTTTCACAGGTCATTGACCCTAAATGTGTAAATGGGAGAAAATCAATACTATCGACAAATCAGTTGACCAATCAGATTTGAGGAAATTTGCATAGAATCTAGACGAGAAGAAAAATGTTTAAATTTGTTAAATTTATATTTTTAAATAAATTAATTGTTAAAATATACGATTTTATGTAAATTGTATTATAAAATATACATTTATTGTTCATATTATATATCGTTAGTTCTATTTGCAACCACCGTTGCACAAGATGTCGCCACCTGTTTAACATTAACATTTCTGACCATCATGAAATCCAGAACCGTACTTAAAAATGATTGTTTTCATAAAATGTTTAACACTTTTTTGGGCTATAATTTGTATGTCTTTCAATAAAGATAAGACAATAGTTTATAAAAAATACAAAATAAATAATCGAACTTGTTTTTTAAAGAAGATATACTGAAATGTTGGCTAGCAGAAAATTTCCTGAATTCGTCTTGTGTAATAGTAACAAAGTATTTCTGGTATGTGAAATATGACTGGCGCTGGCGCCTAAATACCATAAAATGAATATTGGAATTTCTTATAAATTTGACTAGTATAACAAATTTTCAATTAAATATGTTTTATTTTTTTTTTAATATATTCGTCAAGAAATTAATAATAACTAATATTTTATTAATTGTTAATAACAATTTTTATAACCTCTAATTTCAAATGACAGTTGACGATAATAACGCATAAACAAATGTACATGATTGGAACAGAAAACGAAACTAATTTAGTCAGTTTTTATTTTGTTACAAGGTGATATTTGGTTAGTAAACATTTGTTTAAACAATGGATATGTAAATAAATTGTATTTCAGGGCATCAAACCAGTTTTCAGTAAAATAAACCAGATTTTGAGCGAGTATTGAACTTGAAAAACCGGCTTGGGAAGAAACTGGTTTAAAAACCGTTAATTAAACCGGTTTTAATGAAACTAATTATAAAAACCGGTTTTTAAAAACAGGTTTATAGAAAGCAAGGTTTATTAGCTCTTACGTACAGCGTCAGGCAATAATTCTTACAAATTTAGTAACAACACTATTGGTTCATTTTATAGATTTTTGCAAAGAAGCTAAAGCTTTTAATGCCTCTTAAACCAAATGGACACAGCAATATTTGATCTATTATATTACGGTATGTATATTTGTATATAATAATCAATATATAGCATTATTATTATCATTGTATACGTTTTTTTTACAGAATTCCAAATGAGATGATTAGAAGGTCCTATTAAATACAAACATTACAAGTGTTTGGAGTTGTCTAGCGAAGAATATTGTTGTTTAAGGGATGAAATATCGCAGGATTAAACTTCAGGGGTTGTTCTTATGTAGACGAAGAATATGGGACGAATCAAAGAAGACAAAACACAAACAGATTACGTCAAAGAACAAAATATGATGAAAGACTTTGAACAAAGACTAGATGATTAATTTTAGTGTAAATTTAGTATTTTAGTACAAGTATTTAGTAACATTTTACTCAGTGCTTCACACTGAATCTACTGATGTTTGATTTATTAATTTTTAATGAAAATTTTGTACTGAAAATTGTAAATGAAAAAATTCAAGTGTGTGAAATGAAATGTATAAGTTTTTAGAAATAATTATAGTTATAGTTTATAAATTTGTTATTTCTATATTCAAAATTTTATGCTGAATTTTCTAATATATAACATATTAACGTTTTATGAAAATTTAGCGAAGAAAAATGAAGAAGAAAAAATGCAATGGGGAAGTTTAGCATGGTAAAAATTCTGCATAACATACTATTTTCTCACAAATATAACACAAATGACTGCTGAAATTGAAATTAAAAATTAAAATTATTGCTCCATTTATTTATAATTAATATTTTTTGGGTAAACTCTAAGTACGTCACAAGTCAGTTATGCGCAAACTCAGACAGAACGGTGAAAGCGAACCACTTGAACGTAGGTCGAATAACACCTCAGTCTCAAGTGACTGGTAACCGCAACCGCGTGCGTCAGTATATAAGTGACATACGTTGTACCAAGCCTCTACCGACGTCATCACAGCTTAAAATCGGCTTTTCCGGAATATCTAGGCATTTTTGAAAAATATAAAACATGTTACATCATTTTTCAAGTCATTCCCCATGGAATAAAAGAATAAAAAAAATCGCTAAACTTCCCCATTACCATGTCAGTATTGTACACAAACAGTTTTTATTTATTATGCATTATATGTTTATTTCTGTAAACTATATTATTAGTATAGTGTTTATAAGTTATAGTTAACAATAATTGCATATAATATTCATAAACAATGAAATATTTTCAATCTAAACACTCTTATAATGTATATAACCAAATATGGTATGTATTATAATAAAAAATGGATAATATGTCCCATATTATATTTATTAAACCTCCAAAAAACGTATAATAACAATATTTAATCGAAAAATTATTGTACATAGTCAAATTTTGAAGAAATTCCAATGTACATTTTATGGTATTTAAGCGCCAGCGCCAGTCATATTTCGCATTCTATAAAAAATATAAAAATTTGAATTTTTTAAGACAGATAGCAGCACTTCAAATTGTTTAACTTTTTCCAGTGCAGGCGTTTTCTTTAAGGGGCTTTAATTTAATATGCATTTAAACACTCATATAAACAATATTCCCATTGCAAAAATACTGTATCGACAGGTATGGAATGGAAACAGCCTTCAGATCCTATACACATTTTCTCGAACCTGATTGGTCAATTAATTGTTCGATTTTATAGATTTTCTCCCATTTACACGATACATCAACGTATTTTCTTACAACACAACATAAAAATATAGTTCATAAGTTTCATCATAGAGTGCAGTAGCAGTATTGTTTTGGTATTAATAATTTTGAGAAAATCCATTTCTTGGCTAAACTAATAACATTTCGACTAAGTTTGTTATATTTATATATATATATATATTTATAATTAAAAATAAAAGGTAGTTTGGTTGAAACTTTTTTTCATATTCGTATTAATTTCAGAGATAATGAATAAAAATAAAAATCAATGTCGCAAACAAATTTTTTTACAAAATAATTTTTGTAACAAACTCTATTTATTATTTAATTCTAAATATATTTTAACTAATAATTTATTTTATTTACGAATAGTTCTTGACAAAATGTTTTATTTATTTAAACATTTATATCTCCAAAAATAGAAACTATGACCGGTAGTATTTACTCTTAAATAGGGGTGATTAAGCGTTGACTACAGTAACAAATTCATTTGTTTTTTAATCACCCCAATGTATTTCTAAATGGTAGTCATGGTAATTAGTTAGTCAGGGTGACTAAAATGTTGAGTAAATACTACCGGCCTATATAATTAAGATTATTGTATAAATAATTAAAATAGAATATTTTGAGCAAATTTTATTAGAAACCATTGGTTATAATTCTTGTCAATAGGTGGCTATACCAATATTATATTGGAATTATTGATTCATAAATTACTACCTCCGTATATCATACCCATACATGGGTATATATTTACCACCCAAAAATGGGTGGAGACGGAATTTTTTCTATAGCACCATTAAATTCTACGTACTTTTTTTTATATAAATAACCCAGGTTTCAAATTTTTCGCTTAATCGGTACTATGAATGAATTAATAAAATCATTTTTGATTAGCGATATAAATACCATTGTTGGTTTAAAAATATTGTAATAAAAATTACTGTGCATATGTATTTTAACCCGAGGAATCGATTTTTCATAAAATTAAACCTCTATCTTCAACCCTTAAATAGATAAATATATGCTACCCAAAACTGGGTAGAGATACATACACGTCGGCGTCACCATTATAATCTACATATTTTCTGTACATGTATACCTATTTTCAGAATTATTGTACTTTTGGTATAATTATAGTAATAAAAGATTCTGAATCCTATACATTTCGGGTCAATGACCTTTGAAAATTTTGTTTTGATATTACTAATTTATCTCTTGTAATATTTTAACAAAAATTTGTAAATATGTGTATTATGACCCAAAGAATCGATTTTTCGTAAAATTAAAGTCGTACCCTCAACCTTAAATGGGTAGATATTCACCACCCAAAACTGGGTACAGATAAACAATTTTAGACTTCACCATCAGATTCTACGTATATTCTTACATAAGTGTACAAATTTTCAATTTTTTTTGTTTAAGGAATTCCAAATAAACACACTTTGAATTTTACCGCAAATCTTTGAATTTTCTGTGCGCAAGCTACGCGTCAGACGCCGGCAAGATTCCTGAAATTTAGGGCAAATACAAGTTCAAATATTTAGTATATCCTTCAAAGAAAATTAACAAAAATTTGTATACGTATATATTTTGACCCGAAGAATCGATTTTTAATAAAATTAGAATCGTATCTTCAACCCTTAAATGAGTAGATATTTGCTACCCAAAACTGGGTTGAGATACAAATCTATCAACTTAGCCATTAAATTCTACGTTTTTTTTATGTTCACCAATTTTCAGAATTATTGTACTATTAGTATAGTAAAAAAAGATTCTGAATGCTACATCTTTAGGGTCAATGACCTATAAAAATTTTGTTTTAATATTACCAAATTATCTCTTGTAATATTTTAACAAAAATTAGAAAGTATGTGTATTATGACCCAAATAATCGATTTTTCGTAAAATTAAAGTCGTACCCTCAACCCTTAAATGGGTAGATATTTACCACCCAAAACTGGGTAGAGATAAACAATTTTAGACTTCACCATCAGATTCTACGTATATTCTTACATAAGTGTACCAATTTTCAATTTTTTTTGCTCAAGGAATTCCAAATAAACACACTTTGAATTTTACCGCAAATCTTTGAATTTTCCGTGCGCAAGCTACGCGTCAAGAGGCCGACAAAATTCCTGAAATTTAGGGCAAATACAAGTTCAAATATTTAGTATATCCTTTAGCGAAAATTAATAAAAATTGGTGTACATGTGTATTTTGACACGAGGAATCGATTTTTAATAAAATTAGAATCGTACCTTCAACCCATAAATGAGTAGATATTTGCTACCCAAAACTGGGTTGAGATACAAATCTATCAACTTCGCCATTAAATTCTACGTTTTTTTTAATATAAGTTTACTAATTTTCAGAATTATTGTACGAGTGGTTTAAGCCTAGTAAAAAAAATGATTTAAAACTTTTTTTTTGGGGTCAACGACCTATAAGAATTTATTAAATTAAATGGCCATTTGTTTAAATATTTTAATGAAATTTGGTATACATATGTATTTTGGAATCGATTTTTTATAAAATTAAAACCGTATCTCCCGCCAATTAATGGGTAGATTTTCGCTACTTAAAAATGGGTTGAGAAACAAATTTTTCGTTAGCGTTATTGGATTCTACGTACTTTCTTATATAAATATCCCAATTTTCAAAATATTTCCTTAACTAGTCTAATAGCTATGAATAAATTAGTTAAATATTAGTAAATTTAATAACTCACCATCATCTTGAAACAGTTTGCTAGTGACTAAATTCTTGATGGCAATAAGTTTGGCTTGGGTTAGTTGAGGTGGCAAATCTTTATGCAAGGAGTCGAGCATAGTAGCAGCCAATTTGGTTACCTCCATAACTGGTAAAACATCTACCAGTTGTTCATATACAGCGCTAATAGAATGCAGAAGAGCTATCTGTAATCGGGGATTAAACAAAGTCATTTATTTATACTTGCCGTTAATATCGACATTGTCGATTGAGAGGTTGTTGTATTCTCTCGAAATCGACATGTCCATTTGCGCTCGAAACACACACAAGATTTTTTCTACAGTCGCCACAATGGGGTCCTCCACCATAACAAAAAATAATAAAATGTACACTTTGTACTTACAGTACTGCTCAATAAATAACGATTGGCTAATATAAAAAATACGGTTTAAACTCAAAATGCTTTCAAATGATTATATCGCTACACTAACCTTTTATTCCATAAAATAAACCAAAATTAGAGCGCGGAAGCAAGGATTTGTGTTGATTTGATGAGTTTTTGTAGCAAAATGTGTCGTTAATTGTCACGCCTGTCATATTGAAAAAAATAAATATTTCAAGAAATTTGTGATTGTATAGACATATACAGGGTGTATCAAGTTAATGGAACAGTGCATTTTATTCATGTATGTGCAAAGTTACACAAAAATTTGATTAAGATATTTTGTAAGGCATAAAGGGGGACACATTTTGGAATAACCACTGTTATTTTAAAAATAGTGGTCCTCAAGTTATGGATCAATGTTATATTTTTTTAAATGGCACTATATATATTTTATTAACTCATTAAATAGGGAATTTTCTTCAGAATTCAACAATTAGCACGAGCGACAAAGTGACATTTTGCGTTGACAAAAGAGAGCGCAAATGGCTACTTTCTATAGTGACTGTAGAAAAATTATTGCGGTTAAAATGCTACTTGATCTACTATTTTGAGTATAAAAAAACTCGCTTTACAATCTGCTACTCGTATAAAAAGAATAAAATTAACTAATTTTTAAGAGTGAAATATTTTTCTTTCTTACCTGTGTGGGAAGAATAACAGCATATGACAAAGTAAGCATATTATTTAATGCTTGAAAAACGCTATATAAATCTCTTTTGAAATTATCTTCATATTGTCCGCCCGTAGCTCTAGCAAAAAGTACCCGACTTTGTATAATTAATTTGAAGATGTATTCCAAACTTCGGAAACATTTCTGTATTGGTTCTTGTTTTTCTGTTGATTGTACCCACTCTGCGCAGTGCTGGACACTAGTTAACAGACCCCTAAAAAGAAAACTGTTACGTATTCATTTTACAATTCGCCTAGTTTTAAATGCCATCGGCTTCAAAACGATCGATATTTTTTGGAATTAATTTCACGGCAACACATTTTCTTGCGTAACTATTTTAAGGCAATTAAAGTGCAATATAAATTAAAAACTCCTTATACAGGTTGATCCAGAATGACTGAAAATCAAGTTCTGAACGAAAAAAAAAAAGGTTTCTGCCTGAATATGAAGCCCGACGCGTAGCGGAGGATTCTTATTCGTTCAAGGGTGTAAACTTCTTTCGGTCTGAGGTATGTACAACGTATTACGCACAACTGCCAACAAATGAAATATTTAAAAAAAAATTTTTATATACCTGCAAAGCTTGTTACTGTGTAGAAATATTACGTGGCTAGGTTAATCTTATTTTGTCGTTATATTATAAACAATTAAAGAAATAATTCTATAATTCATATAATTAAATAAAGGTTAGTATCATTACCGGGCGTTTTGACTTTTTTACAGCCCGGCAAACTGTAAAACTGGCAAAAAGCCCGGCGGGCGTAATGTTCAATTTTTCGTCCTGCTAACTATGATGTAAACAAACAATTTTAATATTTTAAAGCAGTTGTGGGTAATAGTTATTTATGTATTAAGAGCGTAAGGAGGCTTTTATGGCCTGTGGCGGGATTTTGACCCCGAGGCGTAAGCCGAGGGATAAAAACACGTCAAAGGCCATAAAAGCAAGTTACGCTCGTCATACATACTAGTTATTTATGTATTAAGAGCGTAAGGAGGCTTTTATGGCCTGCGGCGGGACTTTGAGCCCGAGGCGTAAGCCGAGGGATAAAAACACGTCAAAGCCCATAAAAGCAAGTGACGCTCATGGAACATACAAAATTTTATGCACGGACGAAAATATTTCAAATTATGAGTGTTAGAAAAATTGTAGCGAAAAGAATTTGTCGTCGTACATCCAGTATCTAGTGTTGTTATGAAAGCGAAAAACAACAGTTTATTGTTTGTTTATTAGTTATGTCATTTGAGTTTTATTTTGTGTATCTCCGTGCTTTCCATATATATATCACAAAATTAATTTTCATTTTTCATTAAAGAATATAAAAATTTTCGATTTGTAATAAAAACTTTTCATGTAGCCTGTTTAAATTGTTTATATTGTAGGTTATAATTTGGTTTGTCGTTTCATTATAGCCCGGCGGGCTATAAAATGACGTTTATGTCAAAGAAATTCGTGTATAATTGTTAAATTATGGTACGTCCGTGCATAAAAAAATTAACATCAGTTTCCCGGCATGTCATTGTAATGTTACCTATTTTACCGACATTTTGGAAATCAACGGCGTTACGTATTTTGAATTTTTTGACATACATACGCCAATAAACTCCATTAATCGTGTTTCGCTGTCACAACGATGCGGCAAACAAAAAGTCAAAACAAGGCGGAACTTTCAGTCATTCTCGATCGCTTATTTAAAATACAGTGTGTTCAAAAAAATCCTAATTTGGAGTACGCTATGAACAAAAAACGTCAATTTGAAAGTATTTAATTGTCAATTTGACACGAGATATTGTCAAAAATGTTATCTAAAGAAATATTCTTGTATCCTTATTTTAGAAAGAGAAATAAATTAAGAAAATTAAAATTACATTTTACGATCCATTTTGACAACTTGACTTTTGAATTGAATAATAATCAGACATACGTTTTTGTGTTTATAGCCTACTCCGAAGTAATATCTATCTTACTTGTAAACTAACGCAGCAGCGAAATGCCCCCTGATATAAGCATCCAAAACCGGCTTAAAATGCTGAAACTTGGACTCATCCAACAGGGCAAATATGGAAACCAAAACATGGAATACCAATCCAGAATGTTGGGTTGAATTTCCATCTTCAGTGGAAAATAAAGCGAACAGTGCGTCCAAAACATCTTGTAAGAATTTTACCAGTTCTTCATCTCCTAAACGCAAGACGCGGTTCAAAGATTCTTGGATGCGTTCTGGGTGGGATTTCCAACGAAGAAGAGATAATAAATCAACTAAAAACAAAATATTATATACAGGGTGTTCATTATAAATGGGCCACAATTGTTATCTCGAGAACTAAAAGAGATATGAAGATGGTTAAATGAACAGACAATTTCTATTTCACAAGACAAATTTAAAGAAAAGTAAAAATATTTTTTTCGACCAGTGGTTCTCAAAATATGAGACCCAACTTTTTATTTTAAATGAGAACATGTTTTAATTTCCTCATTCTTTGGAGAATAAGCCCATAAACCATAACAAAAAATAATAAAATGTACACTTTATCCTTAAAGTACTACTCAATAAATAACGATTAAGATAAAAAAACATTTTTTTAATAATTACTTTGCGAGATATTTGAATTTATTTCCAGGGATACAGATGACGTCATTCTATTGGTATCTTTCTCGCGCAGCCTACTACAGAAAATAGTGTGATAAAAACAGTTATAGGTTTCTATAAAAATCAAATGTAGCTATACAAAAAACAATTATGACTTTTTGTTACCACACCACGAATTGCTTCAAAATTAAACGAACTTTCATTTAAAAATATTTTAAAAAATTGATTTATGGGCCCATTTAATTCTGAATTCAGTGATATAATACTTTAATACATAACGATTTTTTGAGAAAAATGCATGTAAAGTTTTATACTAATTTGATTAAAATATGACTATTATAAGAGCGCTATGAATGGAAAAAATGCATACGTGATATTTTTTTTACTCCCGCTACCCTCGGTAAGGGAGGTATAGGGATCGTGCTAAAAATCACATATAGAGATTTTAGTGAATAAGCACGTTTTGATGTCCCCAGAATCCGATTTTAACATTTTTACAATGATGTCTGTAGGTATGTATGTGTGTATGTATGCATGTGTGTATGGATTCTGTGTACACGATTACTCAAATACTATCAATCAGAAAAGTTTGAAATTTTGTATACCCATTCTATACTAATGTGGGAAGAGCTCATTAATTTTTAGTGTACATCGGATAACCGGAAGTATCACTTATACAAGTTATAAGTTTTTCTTGTAAAAAAATCACTGAATATAATTTTTTAGCAACTTTTACTAATAAAAATTGGATATAATGGTACAATCTTCAATTCTACGATAATAGCATTTAGTAAATAACTTGCAATAACTTTAAATATTAAATTATAAAATAATTTATTTTTGTACATCATTTTGCCTATGCATCAAACAAAAACATAATATTTTAATAACAATTTTGACATATTTAAGCAAATGTCACTGTTAGGAAGCAATTACATTAAAATTAATAATGAAACCATGTTAAGAAGATTGTATTGAGTCTATTGAAATTAAGATTAGTAAAAATAATACATTTTCCATCATACATCAATATTAGATGTACAGAATGATCCGACATAAATTTGATATGTTTGTAGCACTAAAAATCAAACATCTGTGAATAAACACACAAACAAAGTATCAAATATTAATTTACAACTACACATTAACGAAATGGATCATGTAAAGCAATAGATATATGCAAAGGAACTTAATATAGTTTGCAGGATTAGTAAATATATAGGAATGTATTTAAATTAATAGAAATTAAAAAGCGAGAGGTATCGTGTTGACCACGTGAGAATTTCTCTTCTTACCATTTTGCGTAAGCTTCGTGCTACATAACAACGTCCTCACATGAACAATTTCTCTTGTACTTCTAGAAAACGCTTGATTGTCGTGTGTGACAGCAGTATCTCTTGCTCCGCACGGCTGTCCAAGATATGCGCACGCATCTAATTTGCTCACTTCCTCACATTTGTAAATATGTAATTCGTGCAGACCATCTTGAACAGTGGCGCCGTTTTGGTCCATCAAACGGAAGAAGGAGAATGCGAAGAGTTCTTTGTCTTTTTTCTCGCGAGCTAGAAAAAAATGTAACATTACAATAGGGGATTTCACTCATATCGAATTTTTATATAAATTATATACATATATAATTATTTCTTCCCTTATAACTGTGTTATTGACGCAAATTTCTTCTCTATGTATATGTTTTATCACTTTTTTTATAAATGCTAAAATATATTACACAGTTTCAAAACGCGCGGATTTTTCCGGGCCTGAAGACGCAACCGAACCCAGCTCTCTTTTATTGGCCGACACTGTAAGTAGGCGTTCCCATCATCAAACCAGTGACTGCCAAACTGTTCCACTGGAGTATTTGGTTATAGTGGTTATGCGACTACACGCTATTATTTTTACAAATACTTAAATACTAGTAAACTATAACTACAATATACTAAATTTAAGATAAGTAAAAGAAAAGAAAATAAGAACAAAATTAAATTTTCAAATTTAATAGCCGTACAACATTGACAAATGGTTTAGAACCTCTGGTAACAGCAACCAAGACAGCAGCTGCTGAGAGAGAAAGCACGATATAATGTCATTGCTCTCCATCACTGAGTTTGCTTACGTCGTAAGGCGGGGAAACCAAATATTTACCACTTTTTTATGCTAAAAATCGCATATCCAGATTTTAGTGGATAAGCATGTTTTAAGGTCCCTAGAATCCGATTATAACATTTTTACGATGATGTTCGCGTGTGTGTGTGTATGTGTATGTGTGGACGTTGGAACCAGGATTTCTCAAACACTATAAGACTTAAAAAATATTTAACTACAGTTTCCTCAATCTGACATTCCTGGGAAGAGCTGATTAGATTTTGGTAACAATTGGACAACCGGAAGTTATAGTTTCTTTAAAAAAATCTTCTAAATATAATTTTTTGAAAATTTTTGTTATTACAAATATTGAACAACATAAAATTCTCCATCTAATACACTTAAAATTTTTATTATATCTTGTATAGATTTAGAGATAAAGACACTATAATTTATAGAGTAAACTAATCGCAGAGGCTAAGGCACTAAGGAAACCAGTTGACAAATTCAAATGTTTATAACATAGTTTGTAAATGATAAATGTCAGTGTCAAAAATCAACAGTTTTAGCAGTGTTATATAGTATTTGAAATATACGTATTTGAAATAAATATTTGAATTAAATTAAGTAAGTACTTTAAGTAATTATTTGAAATACTCAAAAATAAAAGTATTTTATATTTTTAGTTCAAATACGTTTGACAAGTATTTTATATTTTATTACATTAAAATACTCTTCTTTGTGTGAAATACAATTTTTCAATATTTGAAATACATGTTTTTATTTGAAATACATTTTTATATTTAAAATACACAAGTATCTGAAACAGATTTATGTATTTGAAATAGAAACCCCCAGTCATATGTGGTCTGTTAGTAATATAACATGGAATAATTCTCGAATTTTTTTCTTAAAAAAAAACTAATGCCAATGTTAATGTAGGAGTTTCTTTTTACTTCCTTGTACGAAGTAAAGGAAGTATTGTAATCGCGAAAAAATTCGGTTTCCAGATTTCAACGGAAATATCCATTTTGACCATCTCTGAATCCATTTTGACTAATTTCGTCGTGACGTCTGTACGTACGTATGTACGTACGTATGTACGTACGTATGTACGTACGTATGTACGTATGTACGTACGTATCTCGCATAACTGAAAAACGGGAAGCCGTAGAAAGTTAAAATTTTGTATTTAGGACTGTTATAACATCTAGTTGTGCACCTCCCTTTTTGGTCATTGCATAACTTTCAGAAGTGGTACTTTACTTGAAGCCCATAATAGATTGTAATGGAAAACTATATTATAATATAATCCAAAACTTTTCAAATTTGGTATATAAGACTTTTATATCAATGGGAATAACATAATAGATTTTAGTAAAAATGGTTTACCCGGAAGTGGTACTTTACTTGAAGCCTATTGTAGATTTTAATGAAAAACTATATTAAAATATAATCCAAAACTTTTCAAATTTGGTATATAATACTTTTATATCAATGGAAATAACATAATAGATTTTAGTTAAAATGGTATACTCGGAAGTGGTACTTTACTTGAAACCTATAATAGATTTTAATAAAAAACAATATTAAAATATAATCCAAAACTTTTCAAATTTGGCATATAATACTTTTATATCAATGGAAATAACATAATAGACTTTGGTTAAAATAGTCTAACCGGAAGTGATACTTTACTTGAAGCTATTATCAGTTTTTCTTGAAAAAAATGGTGTTATTTTGAAATTAACAATAAATGCTCCAAATAAAAGTTTTAGAGAATTGAATTTTGCGTCGAAAACTTTAAGTATGATTAAATTAGTTCTTTGTATAAGCGAGATATGTAAATTTTTACATTATGTACTTTTTGGTTTCTGTAATTAAGTTTGCTATGAATTAGGACAAGAAATAACAAAAAAATAGAAAATATAATGTCAATGTCAAATTATGTCAAATACGTGCAATTTTATGATTGTGTGTGTTATTATACATATTTTAATTATTAACAAAATATGTATAGTGTAACAGGCTTACAAGGAAGTCATGTGGTGTCCACATCAGATATTTTATATTAATAAAAATACGTAAAACATTTTTACAACACCGTAACATAATCTTATATTTTCAAATAATTAAAAGTAAAGTATTTCATATACTTGACAGTATTAGAAATATTAGTATATTTGAAATACGAAAAAAATAATCGTATTTTACCAAACATATGAAATACTTTTATTTAGTATTTTGTATTTTCTATTTGAAATACGTTCTTTCAAGTATTTTATACAACACTGAGTTTTAGTGACATTCTGATAGCTTTTTATGGGAAGTACATTTAATCTTTCTTATTGTTTTATTAATTAAATATTTGAAATTATAGGTAAAATGCATATATCCATCAGAAATACTGCCAATCTTGTTAATGAATTGGAAGAATCTCTGACATTTAGGAACTTCCTTATACAGTGAAAAATAGATAATTAGAATTAAATGTGTGCAGAAGACATGTTAAATACAATAAAAACAATATTTGGGTAAAGTCCTGTATTTTTTTTTTTTTTGTTATAAAACGACGATTCGATAGCGAAATGCAATACAATACTTATAAAACATTAAATGAAAATGGCGAGAGGTATTGTGCTGACCACAACATTTTTTTTTCTTCTATAAGAGGCCGGATTTAAAAAAAAGAAAAATTAGGGAATATCTGAATTTAAAAATGCTATAACATGTACAAAAAATTACAAATAGCATTGAAGTGCAAAAATTACTTACTTGAACAATGTCTATATTCTAGTCTAACATGTGCGCCAGCAAATTTATCTATAGGAACAGTCAGTCTTATATGTTCAGCCCAAGAAGGCGAATTATGATGATATATAATCATTGAATTGTATTCTCTAGATCCGTCTAATCCTGATGCACCCCATAGACAATTCTATAAAAAATATATAGGTATAAACATTTGGAAATCCTGAAAAAAGTGTAAATAATATATTCCTACTTCTAAAATGTTCTTATCGGCATCCAAAACTAGAATCGAAACTTCGATATTCTTTCCAGTACTTTTCCCGCCTCTTTCAAATTCCCCCCTCTCCAAAAACAAATACAAGTCGTTTCTGACGTCACCAGGCATGATGACGTCAGCAAATCCTAGTTTACTCGTCAGGCAAATGTTTTTAAATAACAAAGGGTTTTCTTCGCGGACTTGGCTTAATTCGCCGTGCAGCATTTTTAAAGATATTACTATACCTGAAACAGAAATAAATAGTATATTTAGATTAGTTAAGAGTACAAAAAATGATAAGATTAATAAAAAAAGGAATGATTATTTTATGAACAAATTATTAATTAAAACCATACCACAGAATAAACATCTATACAGAAGCGACAGTCCGAGAGAGAAACTAAAATTAGAGAGAGAATGAGTATGCCAACAAATTTAAAGGGCTAATCGGATAGAATCGGATTGTTTCGGCATATCTTCGTATCTTACGATTCTTTGTTCTTTTCATTATTTCGACGTGAACATTTTCCGTTAGGGGTCAATAATAAAAGTTTATTGAGAAACACAAATTGATTTCTAATAAAAACAAATATGTTATTTTTTCAACAAACGATAAGAAAAATCGTTATCATAAGGAAAAACATTATATTTCACGTATTCTGAAAGAGATGTTGTCTCAGCTTGTCACGCCCATGTATTTTAGGGTTATGGCTAATTCAAGCAAACCAAACACGTCTTCTCATTTTTGACATATGTCATTTTGTGAACTGTTTGTGAATTTTAGAAGTGGTGTTAGTTTCTAATTAAATGGATAAAATGAAGAAAGTAGAATCGGGAGGACTTGTTTGTTCATATAAAGACTGTGTAAATAAATTTAAAAAATGGAGAAAGGGAAATGTAAGTTTTTTTCGTTTCCGAAAGATCCAGAAATATAAGTTATGTAAAATGACTACCGTATCACTTAAAATGTATATTCATTTAATAAATTTAGGTGTAAAATGTGGCTCAAGGCCTGTGGAAGAGAAGATTTGATGGAGAATGATATAAGGGACATATTCATCGAGTCTGACGTTTGTTTTCCCACATCAATGATACAGAAAATTCTGCATTGTAATAAATTTGTAAAATTCAGGTATTTGTTTAATAAAAATATAATTATGTGATTATTTTTCTGATCTCTTTTTAATTCGTTAATAAAATTAAAATTTTAGTACTTTTATGTTCTAATTTTTCTTTTACCATTTAAAACTATTTAAATTTCGCGCGTAAATTTGCCAACAAATTTAAAGTTCAAGGTCATAAACATCAAATCGCAACAACAATGGTGTAGACAAGGAGTATCGCTTCTGTATATGTCTATTCTGTGACCATACCGTAGTTAGGCTGGCAGGATAATTGATTGTATTTCCCTGAGTTACGTATTATGTATTCATGTAGCTGATGAAAATCTTTTTCTTCCCCTTGGTACACCTGTAATAATGTAAAATTAAAATTTCAAATAATATTCAAGTATGTGAAAAATAATATACTTTAAAGAAAAATGTTGTGTACAAAAATTGATCATGAAGAAAACGAAGAAAGTAATCCAGTCAATAGAGGTTTTTACCCTACAAAAGGTGGGGAAAAAACGATTTTAACATATGTTGTTTGGGTCGAGACGGGGATGAAAAATTCAAATTTGTGACCTTGAGGAGGTTCGGCGTGAGCCGCCATCTTGGATCAAAGGTGCAAAAAATGAGTTTTTCGCTATTATCTCGAAAACAGTGGCCCGTTTCAAAATTTTACAAAAATACAAAATTGAAGCTCGTTACTTTTTGTATAAAAAGGGTTTTTACATTTTTTACCTAGGATGAACTCTCAAAGAGTTATGTTCCAAAATAGGTAACCAGAACAACAATTTATGAAAGAAGATTTAATCACTCAAAATATACACAATATTAATTTTTTAATACTTAGTCTAATAGATTTTGTTATTTATAACAGTTTACATTTGTCGTGGCATCAAAAGAAGTAAATTATCGATGATATTTAAAGAATTTTTGTCAGCGCTTTTTCAAGAATTCATCAACCACTTTGACCCGGTTAAAGATACGGTACCGCGGTTTAAAAATTTTAATTCAGTTTGGAATTCTCCTTAATATCATATTAAAAGATTTTTGCTCCGATGAGCGGTTAACGAATTATTAACAATATAAACTTATATGAAATTTCACTAAAATTTTAAACATCTGCAAATCGGCTTAGTTTTCATTTTTTCTTCTGAAATTTCAGCATGTATTAAATGCATAGTAAAGCTTATCTTTAATCGTGTCCAAAATTCAGAAGAAAAAATTAACACTAAGCTGATTTGCAGATGTTTAAAATTTTTGTGAAATTTCATATAAGTTTATCATCACATGAAGGAGAATTCCAAGCTGAATTAAAATTTTTAAACCGCGGTACCGTATCTTTAACCGGGTCGGAGTGGTTGATGAATTTGTAAAAAAATCGCTGACAAAAATTATTTAAAAATCATCGAAAATTTACTTCTTTTGATGACACAACAAATGTTAACTGTTACAAATAACAAAATCTATTAGACAAAGTATTAAAAAATTATTTTGAGTGATTAAATCTTCTTTCATAAATTGTTGTTCTGGTTACCTATTTTTGAACATAACTCTTTGAGAGTTCATCCTAGGTAAAAAATGTAAAAACCCTTTTTGTACAAAAAGTAACGAGCTTCAATTTTTTATTCTTGTAAAATTTTGATACGGGCCACTGTTTTCGAAATAATAGCGAAAAACTCATTTTTTGCACCTTTGATCCAAGATGGCGGTTCACGCCGAGCCTCCCCAAGGTCACAAATTTAAATTTTTCATCCCCGTCTCGACCCAAACAACATATGTTAAAATTATTTTTTCCCCACCTTTTGTAAGGCAAAGGTCTTTTTTGGTCTCCATTGACTGGACTAAAGGGTTAATTTATCAATCTTATGCCCATATTCATAAACACTTGTAAAGTTTCAAAACTGATCGTTAAAGTTTTTGATAAATATAATCAAATTTGACAACTTACATTTCAAAGTTTCTTTCAACGTCGACTGTTTTTATTAGGTAAAAATTATAACGAACCGTTTAAAAATTTACGAGCGTTTATGAATATGGACATTAATAAACCAAAAATTAAACCAGTGGTTCTCAAACGGTAGAACAAAATTGTATATAATTTTTTAGTCCATTAGATAGAGAATTTTTCTGATTTCAATTATATAAATATTATATAGGGTTGTATAACAATTATTTCGAGAAAAATGGCATTACATATAAATATAATGTTACAATATTGAAATTGGCAAAGTAATATAACACCGTGGCCACATGCCGAAGTGTCTGGTCGCGAACCTAAGGAACCGGGTTCGATCCCGACCGACGCCACATATTTCGAATTTTAAATGGCACTTAGTGACCCTGTGGTGCACTCTCCACGCCAGCAATGAGTGTCCGTGAGATGACGCCTGGTAAGCGCCCGCACGGTACAAATATGTCATCATTATTACCGATATCTAAAGCAGATTGGCACACCCAGAAATGGGTAATATGCAGTGATAATATATTTATTTATTTATTTATATAACACCGAAAGTTGAATGGCGTAAATAAAGCAATAGTTATATCTATATACAATGGAACTTAATATAGTTTGAAGCATTACTAAATACGTAGGTATGTATTTAAATTAATAAAAATTAACTGGCGGGAGGTTTTGTGTTGGCCATATCAGATTTTTATAGTTGAAACCAGAAAAAAATCTCTACCTAATGGACTAAAATTATATAAAATATCATTTAAAAATATATAATTTTGTTCTACAGTTTGAGAACCCATGTTTGAATTATCAGTTAGTTATTACCATATACCTATTAACTAATATATTGCGGATCCTTTGCTTTTCTTGAAGGAAACACTGGGAAATGGAAATATCATTTCTGCATAAGTCTATCTCACACAAACACCCAACCGCGAATTATGCGCATGCTTGGAAACCGCGACTACTATTGGCTAACGAGGAAATCATGATCACTTTTTGCGAATCACAGAGTTCTCTTTATTAACGACTAGCGCGAGAAACATTAAATTTAAATTTGAGAAATTAAACAATGTACCTACTATTTATTTTGTATGTAAATTCTTGAATATAAATATTAGTAATAATAAAAAACATTGACATGTTCTACTGCTAAATTTGAATTAAATAATTTACTTTGTTGTACTGTAAAAATAATAGGAATACAATCTGGTCAGGATTAATTTATTTAGGTGACAATAAATTACTGTATGAAACACAAAGCAAATGCTTTCGAAGTGCAACTACAAACAGAAATGAAATCAAACGTCAAAGTCAAACCAAGTGCTCGCTGCATCACTAGGGCAGCGTTACAAAACTAAGAATACCGAGTTTTGGCGTAGAATATGATGTGTTGTGTTTTGGAACGAATGAGAGTTTTGTTGAAGTAAAAAATTGAAGCTAAATTAAAAATAATTTTATAAAACTAACAATACTTATAATTACAACATTAATGTCAAGCCCGTAATAAAAGCGCTCTCCTCAATATAATGCGAAAGTACGCTCCATAAAGTCGCTTTCATTATAAAAGTATTCTCGTAATACACGCCAACGTATTTACTTATGTTTATTTTCAACCAAAAGCATGTTTTCTTCCTCAAGAAGGCAAATTACTTCCATATATTGAGAATCGTGAGCATTTACGTTTGAAATTATTGTGGAGTAATTTCTATACCCTCCTCGTTAGTAGAGCAAGTAGAACATCACTTTGGAGTAAACTCTGGCTGTTTTGGAACAGGTTGAGTAAACTCTGAGAGTAAGGTTATTAGTTTAGAAACGACTTTGGATAATTTCGTACTCTAAGAGTAGGATTTTGGAACGCAGCCCAGCCAGCGACGCTGTCAGCGTTAGCCAATAGTAGTCAAGGTTTCCAAGCTTGCGCATAATTCGAAGTTGGGCGTTTGTGTGAGATAGACTTATGCAGAAATGATATTTCTATTTCACAGTGTTTCCTTCAGCTACTCTTATGGTAAAGATACGAGCATTAGCAATATATTAGTTAATAGGTATATGGTTATTACTAATAAATTAGCATTAGCCCCTTGTTTATTTTTTGTATTTAATTTTTTTCTCTAATGTCGTTCGTTTGCAAAAAGACAGTCGTTGTTTTTAAAGAAAACACTCTGTACATGCATTTGAAAGCGTACTTAACCTACCTTAAAAGTGAATTCTTTCTCTTCCGGTTCGGCATCGTTAGTTAAATGCGCTAGATCAGCTAAAGTGAGTACCGCTACCCCATGGGGTCTTTTGAACACTTGGTGTGGAACTGTTAGGCTCTTCTCAGCTTTTTTTGAGCTCTCTGAGTACAACATCTTCCCCATACGCATTACATGGGCCACTATGTAGACATCTTTCGTTAAGTCCGCATTGCCCAAGTCCTAAAAAAATATTACAAAATGAGGTTAAGAAGACACATCATTAAAATATTAAGCGGCAAATGCTGTTCTTTAAAGTTAAAAGGTTATTTTATTAAAGAAATATTCATGTCCAAACTTATCATTTATAATGGGGTATTCCGGCATTTTCTTATAAATTATTTTTCATTAATTCAGTCCAGTAGAACTTTTGAATAAGAAAAGGTAGGTAAACAGACAAACACCAGAGGAAAACGTAATAATGGGCCCATAAACCATTAAAAAAAAAATTAAATAAAAGTTTGTTTAATTTTGAAGCAATTCGTGATATCAAAAAGTCATAATTTTTATTGTATAGCTGCACTTGATTTTTAAAGAAACCTATAGCTATCTTTCTCACACCAGTTTCTGTAGTAGGCTGCGCGAGAAAGATACCAATAGTGTAACGTCATCTGTGGTCTTAGAAATAAATTCAAATATCTCACAAAGTAATTATTAAAAAAAATATTTTTTATCTTAATCGTTATTTATTGAGTACTACTTTAAGGATAAAATGTACATTTTATTATTTTTTGTTATGGTTTATGGACCCATTAACACAAACAAAATGAATAAAACATCAATTTCAAAATACACGAGCGTTTTAACTACTAGCGCCATCGATGTTTTTTTTTTCGCGATCGCCCAGAAAATGAGCTCTTTCTGATCACTATTTAGACCGGAAAGTCCTTCTTTGCTGAGCTAGCTCGGAAAGTTGTCTATAAGGGATCGGAAAGTACTTTACCGATCCCGGGACCGGTAAAGCTAAATGTTTCCATGGAGATCAGTTGTTTATTTATTTCTTATTTGCTCGCAGTAAAAAATAAAATAATACTTTTTTATTCTTTTTTCAGGATCGCAAAAAAAATATTGTACCCAACATGACCTGAAAGTGTCTATACTGGTGAAGTATCACTTTCAGGTCTTGTTACGTAAATTACTATAATCGCATATATCTAACCTGAAATGAGCAACAACATATCGCCTGTCATTGTTGAATTTTGTATTTATTTGACTTACTGTGAATATCGTGCAATTGCTGTGCAACTTTTCCACATAGTTCGAAAATCCTTCTTTGGAAATTTTGACCAAAAATCGCTCTGATATATATTTTAGCTTCTTGGCATCATATAATGAGAAATAAATTTCTGTGTCTTCACCAATATGATGTCCGAAATCCCGCATGCAGAAATACAGATGATGAGTAAGAATTTTCTTCGATTCTTTTCTTTTCAACGTCCCTCGGGCCTAGAAAAATTGTTTGTTATATAGTGTACGTCAATGTATTGAATAATACAGTGTGTCCTATTTAGAAGTGCCACCATTGGGATCTCGAGAACTATAAGAGATACGATGTCGGTTAAATGGAACTTTTTGTGCGCTTTTGGGAGGCCATCTCAGATGTGCTTTTGTTTTTCCAAAAATTCTCATAGGGCACTAGATAATAACGAAAAACTGAATGTTGTTGATTTTTTCTTTTCAAATAACTTCTAAACTATTAGTAATTGAGAAAAAAGTTTCAAATATAAAAGATAGATATTTTTATTATCTAACCAGTGGCGTACGAAATAAATTTTTATATCCGTAAATTTTCGAGATATAACACAAACTTATATTTTTTTAAATGGAACCCATATCTGATTTCAGTCTCAAAAAAATCATTATTTTTTTCTCTTTTCAACGATGTAAGGGTTATTATGTTTTATATTTGTTTTGCCTTCAAAATTATTATTTTTTCCTTATTTTGTATTAAATTTATAATTATTTTGAAAATATTGGTAGATTTCTATTTAGAAATACTCCTTGTATTTAAATAATTTATTTCGTTAGAAAATTTTGTTCAAAACTCGTATCAAACTAATTTTTATAAAATTTTGTATCTGGTCGCCCTTAGCACATTATAGTGTAATTTGTAATTACGAGTCTAGAATAAAAATATTAAGTAATAAAGGCATAAAACAAATTATTTCGATCAAATACAATATAATTAATAAAAATAATAATGTTTTTTTGAGAAATAATAAGAAAGTTCAGGAAAATAAAGAGAAAAATTAAATTTTAGGAGCAAAACAAATATAAAATACAATAACCCTTACATCATTGAAAAGAGAAAAAAATAATGATTTTTTTGAGGCTGAAATCAGATATGGGTTCCATTTAAAAAAATATAAGTTTGTGTTATATCTCGAAAATTTACGGATATAAAAATTTATTTCGTACGCCACTGGTTAGTTAATAAAAATATCTATTTTTTATATTTGAAACGTTTTTCTCAATTACTAATAGTTTAGAAGTTATTTGAGAAAGAAAAAATCAACAATATTCAGTTTTTCGTTATTATCTAGTGCCCTATGAGAATTTTTGGAAAAACAAAAGCACATCTGAGATGGCCTCCCAAAGGCGCACAAAAAGTTCCATTTAACCGACATCGTATCTCTTATAGTTCTCGAGATCCCAATGGTGGCACCTCTAAATGGGACACTGTATATCTTTTTTGTAAATGAATTAGACTTACTGAAGTTCCCTGGGAATTTTCTGAGCTGGCCACATGCACATGGTAGAGTTCTACTATTGACATGGAATCTGCATCTACCATTTGAGCTCCTTGGCGAGGCACAAGATCTAGGCCCAATTTTCTGTAAAAAAAAAAATCAATAAATATGTAACTAATTCGTAATACAATTAAGTATTGCAGTTTATGAAATAGATCTTAAGAAGTTTAATAATTATTATAGTTTTTATTACTAATATACTGTTTGTTACTATAGTATAAAAGTGCTCTGGTGGATTCAAACAGATTTTGTTGAGAACAACTTGAACTAGATTTACAATTGACTCCTACCCATATATTATGTCATATGTTCTTATAAAGATGCGTGATTGTGCTTACAAACATATTTATTTATTGTATTTACATTAAAATTGAAACCAAATGTATTTTTTGCACGATCGTTTTTACCTTCCGCTACCCTAGGTAAGGGACGTATAGGGATCGTGCTAAAAATCGGATATAGAGATGTTATTGAATAAACACGTTTTGATGTCCCCAGAATTCGATTTTAACCAGGGCATCGAACCCGAACCTGAACCGAACGAAAACCGGAACCAAACCATAACATTTTAGCGAACCCAAACACAGAACCGAACCTCTGATATATTTTTCAATAGAACCAGAGTCGGAACCGAACCGGGTATTAAAATTCGGGGTCAAGGTTTAGCGCCGGTTCAGGTTAATTTTCAGTTCGAAACGCAAGCGTAATCGTAATACAGCCGATCTGTATGCTTCAAGTGTATTGTATACTATATCAAAAAGTGATTTATATAGACTACAAAAATTACAAAATTGGGGAATGCGTGTAATATTAAAGTGCAATAGATTAACTAGTACAAAATATATGTTGAATAAATTAGATTGGTTAAATATTGAAGATTTCATAAAAGTTCAAGTTTTAACATTTGTCCAAAAAATTAAATTGAATCTTTCACCAAATTATTTGTCAAATAAGATCATTCCATTTAACTCGGTTCATACAACAAGGTATAGAGAAAATTATATGTTAGTTCACACAAATAAAATGTCTACCACTAAATCTATATTTCATAAAGGGTTAAGTGAGTACAATAAGCTACCAGAAAATATAAAAATATTGACCAATGTAAAAACATTTAGAAGAAAGATAACTGACTTATTTAAAAAAAATTGATTACTTATTTAATTTTTTGTTATTGTTATTAATAACTTAAAGAAATAGTTGATTGTATGTCTTATGTCTAATTAGTTCCTATTAGCATTAATATATTTTTTGAATTATGTACAATATATTTTTTGTATTATGTATGAAATAGCTGTATATTTATAGCTAAATAAACGATTTATTATTATTATTATTATTATTATTATTATTATTATTATTATTATTATTATTATTATTATTATTATTATACTTGTGTTGACTGTTCGTGAAACTACGCTACATTATTAATTCCGGCTCGCATTTTAAATTTTTTCTTTATAAATATTGATATTCAAAAAACATTAATTCAATTTTCATTAGGTCGAACCGAACCTGAACCCGGAACGAAACCGCAAATTTTATTAATGCTTGAACCAGAACCGGTCACGAACCCATCTGTCAAAAAACAAATTAACCCGAACCTGAACCGAACCCAGTTTTTGGCGGGTTCGATGCCCTGATTTTAACATTTTTACAATGATGTCTGTAGGTATGTATATGTGTGTGTGTGTGTGTGTGTGTGTATGTGTGTGTGTGTATGTGTGTGTATCTTGTGGACACGATTACTCAAATACTATCATTCAGAAAAATTTGAAATTTTGTATATCCATTCTATACTAATGTGGGAAGAGATCATTAGTTTTTAGTGTGTATCGGATAACCGGAAGTATCATTTATACAAGCTTTTAACAGTTTTTCTTGTAAAAAAATCATTGAATATAATTTTTTAGTAACTTTTACCAATACAAATTGAATATAATGGCACAATCTTCAATTCTACGATAATAGCATTTAGTAAATAACTTAAAATAACTTTATATTATAAAATAATTTATTTTTGTACATCACTTTGCCTCTGCGTCAAACAATAACGATACTTTAATAACAAATTTGACATCTTTAAACAGATGTCATGCCACGAAGCAATTTTCATTAAAATTAATAATGAAACCGTGTTAAGAAGAATTTAGTAGTTTAAATATGATTCTAATGAAATTAAGGTTTGTAGAAATAATATATTTTACATCATACATAAATATTAGATATACAGGATAATTCGATTTAAGTTTGATTTTTGCAGCATTATATATCAAACAGCTCTCAAATAAGAACGTGATTTCAAAATGTCAAATAATAGTTTGCAACTACACATTTACGAAATGGATAATGTACTTAATTTGAAGCTCTAACAGATTTTTCAGGAAAAACAATAAAATATAATCCAAAATTTCGTATTACAATCTTTTTTAGGTTAACTGTCAAAATTACTAAAAATGTCTAATATTAAGGTATATATTTTAGATGCCTGGTTGCGTGGCGGTTGGTTGTGAAAACAGTTCTTTGAAATGATTTAAAATGAAAATAAATATTTTGTTTCCATTTAATATGCTCTTTCATTAATTGTTTATCGAATTTTGTTTAGTTATCACATCATATGAATTCAAATTTCCCGCGCATTTTGCCTAAATATGGCGGCGTTTGGCCACACTGGCTCGTACCACGATCACGGTTCTAACATTGGTGTTAGCTAGAACCGTGCTAACTATTTGACACATACTTCAGGGTTATAAAGAAAATCAGTGATGCCACTATACTAATTAAACCGAAAATGTACCGATAGGCATATTTAATACATTTGGCTTCATTATTTTAAATTGTTTAATATGATTTGTCTCTGGACTTGTTTTTAAGATAAATTATTTAGAATATTGAAGCCAAATGTATTGAATATGCCTGTCAGTACATTTTCGGTTTAATCAGTATAGTGGCATCACTTATTTTTGTTGATAATGCTGAAGTATGTGTCAAGTCGTCGTCAAGGTTTTAACTAATACCGGTCTTAGAACCGTGATCGTGGTACGAGCCACTATGTATATACAGGTACAACTATTATTAAACATAATGTTAAGGTATAACTTTGTTTCATCCGTCAGCTGTCTTTTCTGTTTGTGAGTTGTTAACATTTTGAAAATGGATTTACAGGAACAAATTAATATTTATTATATTTATTTTATATTTTACGGTTAAGGGGTAATTTTACTATTTTTAATTATAATTTTAATAATTATTAAACATTCCTATTTATTTAAAATGTCTTTAAAATTTGGGGATATTTATACAAGCAATATTATCTAATTTAGGAAGTTAAATTCAATGCTATTAAAAAGTAGAAGCGTGCATTTTAAATTCTCTTTAATAGCTCTCTTAATCATGTTTAGCTTTGATAGTACACATCCTTCCAACGTGGGTTCTGCTCAAACAAATGACTGTTTTGTAGCCTCAAGCATGATCATTAAATCGTCAAATACAACATTTATAATTAAATCATCAAAATTTAAAAATACAAATATTATGAATTTATATTTCATTCGTACTGTATTTTAAGTTACATGTATATTTAATTTATTTAAATATCTGACAAACGCTCGTTTTTTCCATCTCTGGATAAAGTTCCAGTTAACTTAATTTCCAGATAAAGTGAAATATCGCATCAATTTTAAAGCGTAAATTGACAAAAATATACACAAATCATTTATAAATGATGAGATATTTTTCTTTTATTTGGTGATTAAATTACCTGAGATCTTACCACAGATGGAAAAACCGGGCCTATAAGAGCTGGTTTTTAATCTCTGGTTAATATTTTTTCTTCTAGTTAAGTAAACAACATTGCATCATTTTGTAGACAGCAATAATAAATCTCATTTGACAGTTTAATTCGTTTCAATTTGTTTATTTAACTCTTAGTTAAAATTTTATCCAAATATTGAAAAACCAGTCCTAAATCTTTTTATTTTACCCTTCATAATTTGTTAACAGGCATATAAAGAGCCCTAATATGTAAATAGAACAATTTAAGAAGTTTTTTTTTATCACAAATGAGTATAATAGCTGTAAATTGCAAAAGCGGCATGTGACAGGTGCTGCCCTCAGTACAGCACGACGCAAATTAAAAGTATAAGAATGCGTACTTAAAATCTTAAGATATTGCGCTTAGCCAACGGCTAATATAAACAACTTATATTTGTTATTTACTGTAAATAATGACATACGTACATGTCCTTCATGAATTATAAATGTTATTTTCATTCCCAAAGTATTTAATTAATTCAATATAGATATTATAGTTACAATAATAATATGAAATTATTTGTAATCATCAATATAAATTTATCCAATGTGCAAACTCAGGGTGGGCAGAAAGGACGGGCGATTATTAAAACGTCACAAAGTATGTACAGTTTCAGAGTGAACTAAACGCGCGTTTGCTATACATTCATATACCTTTTAGAAATAACGCCATAATATATAATAATGAATTGGAAGAATCTCGAATATTTAGAAGAGTAGGAGGAAACTTGTTCATAGAATGAATTGAAAAATAAAGAATAGATGTAATTAGATTTTTTTGTGTGTACCAGAAATGTTAAATACAATACTTATATAGCATAATATGAAAATGGCGAGAGGTATTGTGCTGGCCACAACAGATTTTTTACCTTCTGTCACCTTTAGGTAATTAAGGTATTGTCTTTGGTCAAAAAAATCGATGGTGAGTTTTTAATGAACAAACACGTTTTAAGATCCCTAGAATACGATTTTACTAGTTTTACGTTGATGTCTGTATGTGTGTGTCCGTGTGTGTGTGTGTGTGTGTGTGTGTGTGTGTGTGTGTGTGTGTGTGTGTGTGTGTGATAAATTTTTCTTCGACGATAACTCCAAAACTACAATTCTAAAAATTATGATTCTTTCACATTCCTCTTCTTGACAACAATATGAAGAGCTGATTAGATTTTGGTTATAATTGGTCAATCGGAAGTACCCTTATTTGAAATTCTTAACAGTTTTTCTTGAAAAAACGCAATTAAATATAATTTTTCGACATTTTATGATTATCAATATGAAAGGAAATCTTATTCTCTATACGGTTTGATTATACATTTTCCTTCATATTCAATTTATATACAGTTGTAGAGAGATTAAAAGAGATTAACTTTTAAAAATCAGTCAGCTTTGTTAAAATTATGGAAACAGCAGATATATTTAAAAAATTATAATTGACATGTCAGTGTCAAGTGCAAAACCAAAGTAACATAAGTGACAGAGTGTCCCTCGCAAGTCACTTGCAGTTTCAATGCCGGGAGTACGAGGAAGGCCAAAGAGAAGATGGAAGGACTGTGCAGCAGAATATTTGAGAGAGGAAGAACTGTGTGAAGAAGATGCGTTGGATAGGAATGAGGAAGTGTGAAGTGCAATTTACAGAATGTACATTCGTGTTATATTTATATTGGATTTATAGAATCTTTTCAAACAAACTTGCAATATGGAATTTGTAAAAAATAGTGTGTTCGTGACAATTTTACAGGATATATAGAATCTTTTTCAAGGAACTTTTGGAATCGGATTTGTACAAATTACATCGAATTGACGGAAGGTTTTGTGCTGGCCACAACAGATTTTTACCTCCCGCTACCCTAGGTAAGGGAGGTATAGGGATCGTGCTAAAAATCGCATATAGAGATTTTAGTGAATAAGCACGTTTTGATGTCCCCAGAATCCGATTTTAACATTTTTACAATGATGTCTGTGGGTATGTATGTGTGTGTGGATGTGTGGATCCTGTGGACACGATTACTCAAATACTACCAATCAGAAAATTTTGAAATTTTGTATACCCATTCTATACTAATGTGGGAAGAGTTGATTAGTTTTTAGTGTTTATCAGATAACCGGAAGTATCACTTATACAAGCTTTTACCAGTTTTTCTTGAAAAAATTGTATTGAATATAATTTTTCAGCAACTTTTACTATTAAAAATATAATATAATGGTACAATCTTCAATTCTGCGATAATATAACTTTAAAAAACTTTAAATAACTTTAAATATAAATTTATAAAACAATTTATTTTTGTACATCATCTGACCCATGCGTCAAACAAAAACATAATACTTTAATAAAATTTTGACGGATTTAAACAAATGTCACTGTCACATTTACATTAATAATGAAACCGTGTTAAGAAGAATTAAGTAGAAATATATTTGATTTGTAAATATAAATCTGTCAGAATAAGTACGTGTTTTGAAAATGTCAAATATTGGTTTACAACTACACATTTACGACATGGATCATGTACAGCAAAAATTTACACAGATTGCGTTTTTAGAGCACTTGGAAGTTGATGATGATTTTTCGAGGATTATCTTTTTCTTTGGTGAGGCACATTTTCTCCTCTCTGGGTATGTTAATAAGCAAAATTGCCAGATATGTGCAGAGGAAAATCTTCATGTGATTTACGAGGTACCATTACATGTCCAAATGAGACTGTTTGGTGCGCACTATGGTCAGGTGGCGTCATTGGAACTTATTTTTTCGAAAATGATATGATAAAGGTCGAACTGTTATAGTTGATGGTGAGCGCTATAGACCCATGATAATCGATTATTTTTGGCACGAAATTAATTTCGTATTACAGACTTCTATTTATTAAAACAACAAATTAGATTTTGTTTATAAACGATCAACCGGAAAGGAAAAAGATACTTTACTTAAAGCTCATTACTCTTTTAAACATGGAATTTGCGGGAGGTCATGTGCTGGCCACATCAGATTTTTTCTTCTTGATAGAGTCTACCTATTATTCTATTAATAATAAAATAACTCAATCTACTTAGATTTTCATTCTGAACATTTTTCTTCATTACACTTTTGTTCTAAAGTTAGTAACTAGGTAAAGCGATATCGCCAAATCGAATTTCCTGTGTTCGAAAAAAATAGACACCCGGTATATGTGTAGTATTTTATTCGCATCTTACAAAAACTGTCTAACTAAATCATTTTGCACGGTAATTTTGACGTATTTTGGCCTCCAGTCTGAACAATCTAATAAACAAAACACAAGTGGTCGCTAATTATCTAGTATGCTGTGCTACTCGAGAAGTCATGGCCTACTGCCTACTGGAATAACTGACCGGAGATATTTTTTGCTTCTACAACCGACAGATCCAAGTTAGCTTAGTTCAATAGCGATTTTCTTTTACTATTTACCCATTTACGGTAAACGAAACAAATAATGGAGATAATAAAATAAAACGTCCTATTAGAAATAAAAAAATCTGTTGTGGCCAGCACAAGACCTCTCGCCATTTCCATATTAGGCTATATAAGTATTATACTGCACTTCGCTTTCGTACCGGCGTTTTATAACAAAATATTACAGAACTTTACCCAAATATTGTTTTTTATTGTATTTAACATGTCTTCTGCACACATATAATTTTAATTATATATATATATATATATATATATATATTTTTCATTGTATGAGGAAGTTTCTAATTGTCAGAGATTGTTCCAATTCATTAACCAGATTAGCGGTATTTCTGATGGATATATGCATTTTACCACGATTTTACCTATAATTTGAAATATTTAATTAATAAAACAATAAGAAAAATTAAATATACTTCCCAGAAAAAGCTATCAGAATGTCACTAAAACTGTTGATATTTGACAATGACATGTGTCATGTTATAAACATTGGAATTTGTCAACTGGTTTCCTTAGTGCCTTAGCCTCTGCGATTAGTGTACTCTATAAATTATAGTGTCTTTATCTCTAAATCTATGCAAGAGATAATAAAAATTTTAAGTGTATTAGATGGAGAATTATATGTTCTTCAAAAACTCCCAAAAAATTATATTTAGAAGAATTTTTCTAAGAAACTACTACTTCCGGTTCTTCAATTGTTACCAAAACCTGTTCAGCTCTTCCCAGGAATGTCAGATTGAGGAAACTGCAGTTAAATGTTTTTTAAGTCTTATAGTTTTTGAGGAATCGTCCGTCCAACATCCAGCCATACACACACACATACACACATCCACACACACACACACACACACACAGACATAATTTTAAAAATGTTATAATCGAATTCTAGGGACCTTAAATCGTGCTTATTCAATAAAATTTGGAGATGTGATTTTTAGCATGAATCCAATACCTCTCTTAGTGAGAGGTAAAAAAGTATAAAAATTATCTAAACATTTATTCTGTATTTCTCATAATATAGTCCAGTCAATAGAGGTTTTTACCCTACAGAAGAAAAAATGAAAACTAAGCCGATTTGCAGATGTTCAAAATTTTAGCGAAATGTCATATAAGTTTATATTGTTAATAATTCGTTAACTGCTCATCGGAGCAAAAATAAAAGAGAAGGAGAATTCCAAACTGAATTAAAATTTTTAAACCGCGGTACCGTATCTTTAACCGGGTCAGAGTGGTTGATGAATTTGTGAAAAAGCGCTGACAAAAATTATTTAAAAATCATCGATAATTTACTTCTTTTGATGCCACGACAAATGTAAACTGTTACAAATAACAAAATCTATTAGATTAAGTATTAAAAAATTAATATTGTGTATATTTTGAGTGATTAAATCTTCTTTCATAAATTGTTGTTCTGGTTACCTATTCTTGAACATAACTCTTTGAGAGTTCATCCTAGGTAAAAAATGCAACAACCCTTTTTGTACTAAAAGTAACGAGCTTTAAATTTGTATTCTTGTAAAATTTTGATACGGGCCACTGTTTTCGAGATAATAGCGAAAAACTCATTTTTTGCACCTTTGATCCAAGATGGCGGCTCACGCCGAGCCTCAAGGTCACAAATTTGAATTTTTCATCCCCGTCTCGACCCAAACAACATAATATGTTAAAATCATTTTTTCCCCACCTTCTGTAAGGCAAAGGTCTTTTTTGGTCTCCGTTGACTGGACTAATAAGCGAGATATGAGGAAAAAATACGGGAAAAACAAGTTTTAGCCTGTAGCTCAAAAACGAAAGAAGATCGAAAATTCCTATGGTGCATATTAAAGTTATCTCAAAAAGTTGGTCTATAAAATCCTACATCTATTATCTGCAGCGTACATAATAATACAGGGTGTTATGTAAGTAAGTGATCAACGCTTAACCAATGGTAGAACTGACTCCAAAGATAGTAAATATGGCAATAATACTAATACTTTCTACAAGAACTAGAGGCCTTTAAAACTGACCAATCAAGTCACAGTTCAAAACTTTAAAAAAAAGTAAAAATCAATGTGTTCTCTGGAAAAAATGTGATACCTGTCACAAATGACATAAAATCATTGACGTCTATTTGGAAATAACTCTCTGTACCGTCTTACAACAGCACGACTATTTTGTAATGTCTCGCTATAAACCATATGCATGTCTGCATACTCTTGGTTGGTGAAGGTAAATGGCATTTTGAGAATATCAAAAAAACAGAATATAAATTGTACGTCTATGCAATAGTTATTTATGTACCTAGGACAAAAAATTGCATATTACAGCAGAGCTTGTGTTTGCTTTCCGAGGCGAAGCCGAGGTAAAGCAAACAAGCGAGGCTATAATATGCATTTTTTGCCGAGGTACATATTACATTTTTCTGTCTACCTTACTTTACGTAATAAATCTAGAAATAAATACACGTTTTTTTAAATTCGTAAAATCTTATTATTTATTATATGAATAATGATAGGATAATATATATCTTCTGCCATTTTCACAAAATTTTAATTCTTAGCTCTGTTTTAGTTTGAAGGAAGACACACTACACTCACAGACACATCAACACTATTTGACAGGTGAAAATAAACAAAACCAACAAAATAACCTCGAAAACAACTCTATCCAGCGGCATCTTAGATTAACAATTAGTCATGTCAAAATTAATAATTTTTAGTATAGTTAATTTCATTATTAATTGCGCACATATTTAAATTAAATTTATCATTAAAATAATATTTTTATTTGCTCGTTTGATATTTGTTATTTACAATTCCGGTAGTACACACAATTACAATAATCATAAAATCGTAGTAGGCTTAGCGTACGAAAAAGGTTTGCGGACGAAAAGTGATAACGTTCAGAAAAGTATCATTTTTCGTCCGAAAATAAGTACGTAAAATTTCACTTTTCGTATAGGTAGACAGAAAAAAAAATATTTAACGTCAGATTGACAATCAATATTTTTTCCAGAGAACACATTGATTTTTACTTTTCTATAAAGTTTTGAACTATGACGTGATTGGTCAGTTTTAAAAGCGTCTAGTTCTTGTAGAAAGTACGTTAAACAAAAAGTATTGCCAGATTTACTATCTTTGGGGTCAGTTCTACCATGGGTTAAGCGTTGATCACTTACTTACATAACACCCTGTATAGTTTTTCATATAAGGAACTCGAATTTGTGCCGCGCTGTACCTACATATAAAATAATAATTTGTTTCAGTTGTACAGCGTATATGAAAATTTGCAAGTATTGAAGTAAGCGTTGCAACTCAACTATTCGCAAACAAGTGACTGTGTAAAGGTCATCAACCTCTTCGTCTTCAAGGTCTACCTGGTGTAAGAGTAGCTCTTTGACCGATCTGGCCAGACAAGTTCGACAGTAAAATATTGGCGCAAAATATTAACACAGTGTTATAAGGAAACTATACAATGCACGTGGTTTTATTTGGCCTAGCATCAAAAATTAAAAAAATTTATTGTGAGCAAGACAAGACCTCTCGCCATTTCCATTTTATGTTATATAATAGATACCTCCAAAACACATCACAAATGGTGTCAATTCTTATAACGACCGACTAGAATATTGCCTCAGAGTGATTGGGGGTATTTTTTAACATTTATTACATGAAAGTAATGAATTTTTGTAAGCTAAAGCTTTTTTTAAG
Organism: Ophonus ardosiacus; assembly: GCA_943142095.1. Lineage (NCBI taxonomy): Eukaryota > Metazoa > Arthropoda > Insecta > Coleoptera > Carabidae > Ophonus > Ophonus ardosiacus. The sequence goes on from OW964839.1 coordinate 21,560,659, forward strand.
ATGTACAACATTCATGTTTCGATTATTTGTTAATCGTATGTAGGCTAATTTATAGGAAATTAGTTTTGAAAATGCAAAACTACAAATTTTGTATGTTGCATTTTAAAATGGACAAATATTACATTGCTGTCATTTTTTGACAATAGTAAGTAACCATAGAAGTGATTTGCCATATGTTGCATGTTAAAATAAATTCCCTGTAACCCTGTAAGTATTGTATTGCACTGCCCTATCGAACCGACGTTTTAAAACAAAAAAATTACAGAGCTTTACCCAAATATTGTTTTTTATTGTATTTAACATGTCTTCTGCACACATACAATTCTAATTATATCTATTTTTCATTGTATGAAAAAGTTCCTAAATATCAGAGATTCTTCTAATTCATTAACTAGTTTGGCGGTATTTCTGTGGATGTATGCATTTTACCTACAATTTTAAATATTTAATTAATAAAATAATAAGAAAGATTAAAGTAACTTCCCAAAAAAAGCTTTCAGAATGTCACTAAAAACTAAAACTGTTAATTTTTGACACTGACATCTGTCATTTGCAAACTATGTTATAAACATTACTATGATTATAAACATTTGAATTTGTCAACTGGTTTTCTTATTGCTTTGGCCTCTGCGATTAGATTATTCTATATATTACAGTGCCTTTATCTCTAAATCTATATAAGATATAATAAATTTTTTAAGTTTATTAGATGGAGAATTTTATATTCTTCAATATTTGTAATAACAAAATTTTCAAAAAAATTATATTTAGAAGATTTTTTTTAAAGAAACTTACTTCTGGTTGTCCAATTGTTACCAAAATCTAATCAGCTCTTCCCAGGAATGTCAGATTGAGGAAACCGCAGTTAAATATTTTTTAAGTCTTATAGTATTTGAGAAACCGTGGTTCCAACATCCACACACACGCATACAGACGGACATCATCGTAAAAATGTTATAATCGGATTATAGGGACCTTAAAACGTGCTTATCCACTAAAATCTGGATATGCGATTTTTAGCATGATTCCAATACCTCTCTTAGCGAGAGGTAAAAAGCAAATAATAGCCCGTTGACAGCCAATGTTATAATGCAAACATTAATCGATTTGCCGCTTTGTCATAATTGCGATATTTATAGTTTTATTGCTGGACCCGACAGTTAATTTTTCTGACTATATCATACAGTTTTAAGGTTGTAGTTTTAAAATATACATCATATTTATGTGTTTTTATATCAAACTGTTTTCATCATGGACCTAAATGTTCTTGAAATATATGCTATTTTAAATTATATTTACATAAAAATAAATGAATATTATAACACTGTATAAATCTAAATACTTTATAATTACAGGTGTATTTAAATTATTAAGTTTAATACAAGAAATTTATGTTAAAATAAAAACTGTTTGGAAACTGCAGTACAGGTAACTTCCATTGGTAGTATTCCCCACCTCCTAACACGCTATTTGTAAGGCATGTAAATGCGATCTTTCGGCCGCCAATCAAAATATTTTCATATTAGTGTCGAAGCGCTATAACAAAAAACCCTTTATTTCCGAAATATCTCAATTATACAATTTCATTTTTTTATTAATATTCGTTATTCAGCATATACATTCGTATTTTTTTACTATTTTCCTTTAATTCGATTGAGCTGTAATCCCCCAATCGCCAGAATTAAGTGATATTTAACCATGTTTTGATGTAATTTTTAATATTCAGGTCACAGATAAAAACATTTTTATTATTGATAAAGTTTGGTGTCACGAATTTAAATTATTTATTTAATGCATGTAAAAACGATCGCGTGGCCGCGTACCTAAGTGTCTGGTCGCGAATCTAGGGAACCGGGTTCGATCCCGACCGACGCCAAATATTTCGAATTGTAAATGGCACAAAAGTGACCCCTGTGGTGCACGTGCAGAAATGGGTAATATGCCGTGATGATATATTTATTTATTTATTTTTATAAAAACGGTCGACTCTCAAGCCCCATCTGCTATTTTCTTACGTGAAATGAAGTATAAATGATCAATTTTCTAATTTGTTTTGTGAAGGCAGCAACAAATGCCAGGCCAGCAACCTGAAGTTAGGCACGTCCTCACGTTCGCATCGAGCTGCCGCTGCAACTTCACGTCAGTGAAGGAATTTACGGCTAATGTCATACATAAATCAGACAGAATTTTTATTGCAGTAAATTGAATTTACTTGTCGTGTACTCCATATTAGACCATGTTGTGCTGGCTCTATTTATTCTGGACATATGTTTATTGTTTTTGCTAATGAATTCTTGTGTTGTTTAACAATTTAACACTTATCTACAGTCTGTTAAAAAAATAACTAATTCTTCGGAGTAGGCTATGAAAACAGAAACGTATGTCTAATCTTTATTCAATTTAAAAGTAAAGTTGTTAAAATTAAAACGTAAAAGGAGAAAAGATAATAAAGAAGGATACAGAATATTGCCATTCACCGTTTTCTAATTTATTTCTATTTCTAAAATAAGGATACAAAAAGAAAAGCTTTGTTTTCTTTAAATACCATTTTTGACAATATCGCGTGTCAAATTGACATTTAATTAAATACTTTCAAATTGACATATGTTTTTACCTCTCGCTAAGAGAGGTATTGGATTCATGCTAAAATCCGCATGTTCAGATTTTATTGAATAAGCACGATTTAAGGTTCCTAGAATCCGATTATAACATTTTTAAAATTATGTGTGTGTGTGTGTGTGTGTGTGTGTGTGTGTGTGTGTGGATGTGTGTATGTATGTCTGGATGTTGTAGACACGATTCCTCAAAAACTATAAGACTTAAAAAATATTTAACTGCAGTTTCCTCAATCTGATATTCCTGGGAAGAGCTGAAAAGGTTTTGGTAACAATTGAACAACCGGAAGTAGTAGTTTCTTCTAAATATAATTTTTTGGAAATTTTTGTTATTACAAATAGTGAAGAACAAAATTCTCCATCTAATACACAAAATTTTTATTATATCTTGTATAGATTTAGAGATAAAGACACTATAATATATAGCAGATTCTAATCGCAGAGGCTAAGGCACTAAGGAAACGACTTGACAAATTCAAATGTTTATAACATAGTTTGAAAATGACATATATCAGTGTTAAAAATCAATAGTTTTAGTGGCTTTCTGATAGCCTTTTCTGGGAAGTATATTTAATCTTTCTTATTATTTTATTAATGAAATATTTAAAATTATAGGTAAAATGCATATATCCAACAGAAATACCGCCAATCTGGTTAATGAATTGGATGACATTTAGAAACTTCCTCATACAATGAAAAATAGATATAATTAGAATTATATGTGTGCAGAAGACATGTTAAATATAATAAAAAACAATATTTGGTTAAAGTTCTGTAATTTTTTGTTATAAATCGACGGTTCGATAGGGGAGTATAATCCAATACTTATATAGCCTTATACGGAAATGGCGAGAGGTCTTGTGCTGGCCACAACAGATTTTTTTGTTCATAGTCTTAATTTACTCAAGAAATGGGCCCATAAACCATAACAAAAAATAATAAAATGTACACTTTATTCTTAAAATATTACTCAATAAATAACGATTAAGATAAAAAACATTTTTTTTTAATAATTACTTTGAGAGATATTTAAATTTATTTCCAGGGCCACAGATGACGTCACACTATTGGTATCTTTCTCGCGCAGTCTACTACAGAAACTGGTGTGAGAATGATAGCTATAGGTTTTTTAAAAATCAAATGCCGCTATACAAAAAACAATTATGACTTTTTAATACCACGAACTTTTATTTAAAAAAAAATGGTTTATGGGCCCATTATTATTATTATTATATTTTAATATGATCCTCATGAACTTCAATGCATACTATACAGCTTTCAATTAGTCATCTGAAGAAAACCTCCGACCACTTACAAATTTATTTAATTTCGAAAAGAGATGCAAGTCTGAGGGTGCCAAATCTGGAGAATAAGCAGGATGGGAAACAATTTATACTTCCGCCGATTTTGTGTGTGCGTTATCGCAAAAAAAATTCTTTTTTGACAAACCTGATCTCTTCTTGCAAATTTATTGTCCAATCGAATTAAAAGATTGGAATAATATGGTCCAATATCGAACTTTTAGTGATATTGTCAACGTTCATTTGCTTTTCATACCATACCTACATGTATTATAAATAGCTCTGTTCGATGAGAAGTGCTTGAAGTGCAGAGCAGAATAGTGCAGTGCAGTGTAGTGTACACTAGTTCAGACTAATTCTTGTGGTTTCATAAAACACACTAGTGTATATTTGGGCAAGTTTGCTCAGTTGTGAGTAATCAAGCCAAGCGTAGCCAAAGGTGTAAAAGGTTAGGTTGTTTATAAACACAGTCATATCATAAAGCTGCAAAGAAGTGACTGTAGAAATGTCTGTTTTAAAGAGCATAATGTTTGAACTAATAAACGATTCTGACGAAGATCAATCATCACTTGATTTTTCATCAGATTCAGAGATAGATATATTAATTAATTCTTTATTTAACAAAACAAAGAGAATATACTACATCTGAATCCATTATTTTATTTTCTCAATGTGTAAAATTTTAGGTTAATAAACAGATGTGTAGATAGAATAGAATTAAAATGTCTACCGAACAACATTTAGTTACCCCCACTCCTAGTCTGCACTTTCTACACCACCTCGCGAGTCAGGTCAGAAACGTGAGCACTAGTTCTTAAAATTTTTGTCATCGAACAGCCTGCCAGAAGCTGCCCGTTTCTCATAAAACATGTTAGTGTAAGAAAGTTAACACTAGGGCGGCCTAGTACATGTCATCGAACAAAGCTAATGATTGATTACATGTATTGTAATTTTTTTTCCTTGAATCCGACCCTGGGTAATTGGAAGTATTCCATACAGCAATCTGCAGTATTAGTGAAGGTTCTTTTATATTTTTTATTTGAGGAGTGTTTAATCTGTTTATTACGATCCCTCGAGTTCTAGTAACTTCTACTGTACCACATTAATTTTTATGTATTATATCGACTTGCAGTACTGTTAGCAATATTTATGACTTGTAGACTTTAATTCTTATGTGTGACGAATTTTTATTAATATAAATGCAAACATTCTTTCAAATAATGCGAAAGATGTTTAACGAATTTTCAATTCCCATGAACATATGTGTAAGTATAATTTGCGTAAAATTACAGTAATTTTTATAAATCATTTTTATAGTACGGGTAATGTTCTTTTGTACAGCATAAATAGTGATCCGGTCGAGACGAGAAGAGGCGAGAAATTCATTGTCTCGTCTCGTCACTTTTCAAATTCATAAAATTATGTCTCGTCTCGTTTAATTTCTCAACGGAAATTTAATATGTATATTTTGGTCCCATAAAATAATTATTAAATTTATACAATTTTGAATTAATAGCAATTTGAACAAAAATATACATATTTGTCGTTTTATCTGTCAAAATTTGTTATAACTTGTGCATATTTTATTATGTTATAATTTTATTAATTTAATATTTACCTAGCATTTCCTAATCTGTTATAAAATATTAAAAAGAAAATAACGCTAAAAACCTTAGCTAACTCTCTCTCTCTCTCTCTCTCTCTCTCTCACACACACACACACACACACACACACACACACACACACACACACACACACACACACAGAGAGAGAGAGACATCATCGGAAAATTAGAAAAATCGTATTCCATGGACCCTAAAACGTGCTTATTCATTAAAAACTCATCACCGAATTTTTTGATCAAAGACAATACCTTCCTTACCTAAAGATGACGGAAAGTAAAAAAAGTTTTGTATTTATTTAACGATTAAAAAATAATTAAACATAAGCATATCAGTGAAAACAAGCGCCAAGCAATTAAAACAAAAGCATAACATTTTTCTACGCCTACTACATCTAATGAATCCTAGTTAACAGCTACAAATGCGATATATGTATCATTTACATTGTCTACATAAGTTACTAATATATACACACATACTACTGTCTCTTCTACAGTTATACGAAGTCAAATGCTTAAATATAGTCCGGAATACTTGGGAGCTTAGGACATTTAATCCTAAGATAGTTGGATGTTAATTAGACTAGCGAGTGAACTATATTTAGTAAATGAAATTCATTATCAATCATTAAGATAATTAATACAAAAATACAAATGAGATATATCATTATCAAAGTTTGCTTCAAGACTAGCTTAGTTTAAGTAATAGTAAAGTAGGTGTGTGTGTGTGTGTGTGTGTGTGTGCACGCGTACGTGTGTCCTTTATTCTAATACGGAAAGAATCCATTAGATTTTTGTATCAATCTAAAAACCAGAAGTTACTTTACTTGAAACTCTAATGCCCATATTCAGCAACACTCGTAAAGTTTCAAAACGGCTCATTATAATTTTTGACAAATAGAATCACACTTGATAAATAAAATTTCGGTTTTTCTTTCAATGTCGACTGTTTTTATTGGATAAAAATTATAACGAACCGTTTAAAATTTTACGAGTGTTTATGAATACGGGCATAAGGGCCGGTTTTTCAATCTCTGGTTAAAATTTTAACTTCTAGTTAAGTAAACAATATTGCATCGTTTTGTTGACACCAATGATAAATCTGTCATTTGACAGTTCATTTCGTACCAATTTTGTTTATTTAACTTTTAGTTAAAATTTTAACCAGATATTGAAAAACCGGCACTAAAAGACCAATCTTACAATCTCTGGTTAAAGTTTTAACTACGAGTTAAATAAACAAAACCGAAACGAAATGAACTGTCAAATGACAAATATATAACTGCTGTCAATAATCCTATTTAACATTGTTTATTGTTAAAATTTTAACCGCAGATCGTAAGATTGGGTCTAAATTAGTGGCGGGATCCGGATCCGGATAGTTTCGGTTTCGGATCCAAAAATATCCGGATATCCGGATAATTGATTGTTGAACTATCCGGATCTGAGTATCGGATTTTTGATCCGGATCTGAGTATCGGATTTTGGATCCGGATCTGAGAATCGGATTTTGGATCCGGATCTGAGAATCGGATTTTGGATCCAAATCTGAGTATTGGATTTTGGATCCGGATCCGAATATGAGTATGAGTATCGGATTTTAGATATGGAATTTCAGAATCCACATCGGTTCTCGGATTCGAATATTCTCAGTATTGAACCCGATGATAATATTTGAATGTGTAAGTATTATCATGGAGTTTCAAAACCAAATAAATCTGATTATGAAATAATCCACAATAAATTTTTGTTTGATATAGTTAATAGAATTGGATCCAGAATTAAAATTCGGATCCGGATCCGTAAATAAAACATCGAATCCGGATCCAGATCCAAGTCCAGATCCGAATCCAAAAGGGATCCGGATCCAAATCCGAATTAAATTTACGGATATCCGCTTCAATATCCGAACATCGGATATCTGAGGAACCGGATATTTTCAGATCCGGGTACTCGGATCCAAGTTTTGCCGGATCCTCACAGCACTAGTCTAAATAGCAGGGCATCGAACCCGCCAAAAACTTGGTTCGGTTCAGGTTCAGGTTAATTTGTTTTTTGAAAGATGGGTCCGGGTGCGGTTCTGGTTCAAGCATTAATAAAATTTGCGGTTTTGTTCTCGGTTCAGGGTTGAAATAATGTAAAATGAGAGCCGGACTTTACGCAAAACGCGACAAGAAACGAACACAATTTTCACGAAAAGTCAGCCCAGACAGCAACGCAAACGCCTAAGACGTTGATTATCGGTTGTATATACTTTTCGAACTAAAAATTAACCTGAACCGGAGTTGAACCCCGAACCTGAATTTTAATACTCGGTTCGGTTTCGACTCAGGTTCAATTAAAAATATATCTGAGGTTCAGTTCTCGGTTTGGGTTCCCTAAAATGTTACGGTTTGGTTCCGGTTTTGGTTCGGTTCAGGTTCGGGTTCGATGCCCTGCTAAATAGCTTTCCGCAGTAAATTCGTTTCTGGGAGAAAAAAAAAACGCTTCCTATCCCTACTTTTTCTAACGAATCTAGGTTCATACTTTTATTATGAAATGCTGACAGTTTGTGAAGATAAGCAACTTTAGCTTAAAATGTCAATCACTGGAAGCAAAGATTGACAGTACAGTAGCGTCGGTATGTGCAGGTGTGTGGCGGGGGCGTAACACGGTGCCTGCTGGACCACTCTGCCCCTTCTCCCGCTAACCCGCCACTGGAATGTAGCTACAGTCACCGCTCACTTAGATAAGCAAGGTAGCAAGAACGGTGGAATATTTATAGAATTAGAAATTATTAGAAAAATTGACGGTGCATGATGTCATGCTGGTTTCTTTTAGAATTTCATTTATATTTTTATGGTACATGTTATTAACTTGTTATAATCTATTAATCTATAACGGAAAATAATAAATAAATATGAGTGATGTTGGCGAAACCGACCAATTTTTAACGTTTGTAAAATGGATTAAACTTTATGTAAATTTACTTGTTTAATATGTAACTCATGAACTTTAATGAAATAACTCTTTTCCTAACATATGTACATAAGTATGTATTTATGTGTGTAACTGTCCTTGTATAATCTTCTCTATTACATATTTAATTTTGCTTCGTATGCTTTGCGTATGTCATATTATGTTTTACACTATCTTAACATGTTGTTCTATCTATGTACGAGTATATCTAAGAAAGACATTTAATACTTCGTTAAATTAACATTATGTTATATACAGGGTGTAAATTTTAAAACGGGTCATAGGGCTATAACATAGAAAAACAGAGTTTTGGACGCCAAAAGTTTCTATATTAATTTATTGAAAAAATAATTAGTGCATATACTGTACAATAATATTAAAAATAAAAATTTATTTAAATTTCAATCGCATTTTTTTCAATATTTTTATTATGTAAGGATATAAAACTAATACATGGTTGAAGTCAGAAAAAAATATGCTATCGAATAGGCATAAAAAATATGTAGAATCCCATTTGAAAAAATATAACTTTGTGTTGTAACTTGAGAACCACTGGTTTAAAAAAATATTTTCTTCACTGAAAGAATGTCCCCTTTGGTCCCCTACAACTTTGTTCTATAGTATTTTTTTGTAACTATAATAATAAAGGTAATAATGGCAGTGGTCGGTGTACGTGTTACACCCTATATATATATATATATATATATGGTATTGCATCCAATACCCCTTTTAGCGAGATGTAAAAATCACGAGGGTACTGCTCTTTATTTTAGACCGAGCCTGATATAATAAAACATGGCCTTCCATTCTGAAAATATTCTGTATGACTCTTTCTGTTAGCATACACTATATCACCAGAATTAAAAATGGACAGTCCCGTATCCAAGATTATTTTGTTAAATTAAAATCCCGATGAGGCATGAGGAGCAGTGTAGTACTAGAAAAGTTCGGTATTTGTGCAAAATTGTAGAACATGTGAATACTAAAGCGTTGTTAAACTTTTTGTTTCATACTCATAAAAACTGGTATAGTTATATATCTAGTATTATGTGTAAAATTGACTAATATTATCAAGTTCATAACTGTTTAAGTTTTTACCCCAAAAAGTCATAAATACCTGCATTTAGTTAAAAAGTTGAAAATATTATTCCCAATGCACTGATTCCAATTCATAAAAACGCAGGTCGACATCTCTTTTAGTTTTGGAGATATTCAACTTCAAATATTTTCTCAAAAGTACCCATTTCTGGGCTAGATCTCTACCTAGTTTTGAATTATTGTCCCAAAAGTCAATATACCCTATATTCAGATAAAAACTTAAAAATTTTCAAAAATCTAATTTTAATGAGTCTAGATACTTCTCAATGCGCTGATTCCAAATTTTGAAACCGCAGGTCGATATCTTGTTTCGTTCTCGAGATATTTAGATTCAAAGTTTTGTATAAAACTGCCCATTTTTGGGTAATAACCCAAAAATGGGTCGATATGAATTTGGCGACAACACCATTAGATTCTACGGGCAAAATTACATAAGTATACCAATTTTCATACTTTTTGACTAACCGGTTCATTTTTTATGAATAAAAGTTTGAAAACCTCCAAAAATGGCCAAAATCTGAAAAAATCGTAAGATTAGATTTTAGATTTTTGCGATTTTTGGCCATTTTCAGTTATTTTGCTTTACAGACTATGCGGTGTTCAAAAATTATGAAAATTGGTATACTTATGTAATTTTGCCCGTAGAATCGAATGATGTTATCTCCAAATTCATATCTCGACCCATTTTTGGGTTATTACCCAAAAATGGGCAGTTTTGAGCAAAACTTTAAATCTAAATATAACGAGAACGAAATGAGATATCGACCTGCGGTTTCAAAATTTGGAATCAGCGCATTGAGAAGTATCTAGATACATAAAAATTAGTTTTTCGAAAATTTTGAAGTTTTTATCTGAATATGGGGTATATTGACATTTGGGACGTTAATTCAAAAATGGGTAGAGATATAAACTTGGTAGTAATATTATTTGATTGTAAAGACAATGTTTCGTAAGTGTACGTATATTTAGAGCATTTGAACAACTGAGTGAAATTTTAGAAATTAAAGTCTTAAAAGATAATTGTTATCGCGTTATACTTGTATGGGTATTAATGAAAAAAAGATGTTTAAATATTAATTCGTTTGAAAATTACAAGCAATTGAAAGTTTATGTAACATGTCATGTAATTTTAAAAATTATCGCAAAAATTCTAAGGGTCCTTGTAACGATGCTTCTTCACTAAAATCAGGATATGTATTATGTATGTAGGTTTTACAGGTATTATTGATTAACATCTAGTTTGTATTGTTTTAGAATAAATTACAATATTTTAATGCGGGTAGAAGGTACCAGTAAACTGTTTAAATAAATAGATCATTTCATTACAAATACAATATAAAAAAATACAAAACCTCCCGCTATTTAATTTTTATTAATTTAAATACATACCTACGTATTTAGTAATGCTTCAAACTATGTTATGTTGCATTGCATATAACTATTGCTTTATTTACGATTTTCTTTATTATTTAATATGTCACTATTATTAATTTGAAGTGATTAGTTTTTTGACAATGACGTTTACCTGTCAGTTACATTCATTTGAAAAATAAACTGTGTAACAAAGGAATTGTGTTTATCTTAGGCTTCGGGATTAAAAAAAGAAAAATGATTTTTAAATTTATCTGTAAAATATATAGAAAAAGTATTAATGTATACCTGTACAAAATTCAATAATCTATAATTTTACAATGACATTAAATGCGAAAAAATGGCATTTAATGGTATTTTTTGAAGAAAAACCATTATGAGCTTCAAGTAAAGTGCCATTTCTGGTTATCCGATTTACACCAAAATCTAATGGCATCTATTCCTATTAGAATAGGGCAGAAATACAAGGTTTCAGAATTTTCTGAATGATAGTATTTGAGTTAGAGTGCAAACAAAATTCGTAGACATACACACATACACACACACACACACACACACACACACACACACATACACACATACACACATACAGACATCATCGTGAAAATGTTAAAATTGGATTCTAGGGACCTTAAAACGTGGTCATTTACTAAAATCTCGATATGTGATTTTTAGCACGATCCCTATACCTCCCTTACCAAGGGTAGCGGGAGGTAAAAAATCTGTTGTGGCCAGCACAAGACCTCTCGCCATTTCCATATTAGGCTATATAATATTGTATTGCACTTCGCTTTCGAACCTTCGTTTTATAACAAAAAAATACAGAACGTTACCCAAATATTGTTTTTTATTGTATTTAACATGTCTTCTGCACACATACAATTCTAATTATATCTATTTTTCATTGTATGAGGAAGTTTCTAAATGTCAGAGATTCTTCCAATTCATTAACCAGATTGGCGGTATTTCTGATGGATATATGCATTTTACCTATAATTTCAAATATTTAATTAATAACACAATAAGACAGATTAAATATACTTCCCAGAAAAAGCTATCAGAATGTCACTAAAACTGTTGATTTTTGACACTGACATATGTCATATACAAACTATGTTATAAATATTGGAATTTGTCAACTGGTTTCCTTAGTGCCTTAGCCTCTGCGATTAGATTACTCTATATATTATAGTGTCTTTATCTCTAAATCTATACAAGATATAATAAAAATTTTAAGTGTATTAGATGGCGAATTTTATGTTCTTTAATATTTAATAAAAAAAACTCCCAAAAATTATATTTAGAAGAATTTTTCTAAGAAACTACTACTTCCGGTTGTTCAATTGTTACCAAAACCTTTTCAGCTCTTCCCGGGAATGTCAGATTGAGGAATCCATAGTTAAACAGTTCTTAAGTCTTATAGTTTTTGAGGAATCGTGTCTACAACATCCAGACATACACACACACATACACACATCCCGACACACACACACCATTTTAAAAATGTTATAATCGGATTCTAGGGACCTTAAAACGTGCTTATTCACTAAAATCTGGATATGCGAATTTTAGCATGAATCCAATACCTCTCTTAGCGAGAGGTAATAATTATCTTTCATTTTCCATCTTGTATCTTGTATACGTGTATAAATATAGATAGTCATTATTTTAAAGCACATTAAAATTGCTTATAGTAAACCTTTATTTCATTTATATTATCCAAATTAATTATTTTAATTAACTACTCGCGCTATCGCAATCCAAAATCCCAATTCGCCTCAGCATCTTTAGGAATCCACCTCCGACAGGTTGTTGTTATTACTCAGACAAAGGAACATCTCCTTTCCCCCTCCCTTTCCATGTATATATACCCATCCTTATTTTGCAGACCACCCCTGGTCTGTGCCAGACAAAGACAGAACCAGATTTTTTTATTTGTAGCTTGTATGTTCGAATTGATGGGTTGTCTTAAGAACATTTTGGGGAATTTTAACGCTGAAATGTTGGAAATGGTTAGTGATGGTTGGGAAAGATAAAAAAAAATAGTAGCACAAGCAATGAGTGCCCGCGAGGTGACGCCTGGTAAATGCCTGCATGGTACAAATATGTCATCATCATTACCGAAATTTGCGTAACACACCTAGAAATGAGTAATATGCATTGATGATGTGTTATTATTATTAATAATAAATGAGAAGTAACGACACTATAAAAACAGACTTAAAGATATATATTATATCAAATAAAATACGATGAAAAAATGGAAAAATCATATAGAAAAATGAATGAAGAATTGGCTCCCAAAACAAGTTCTACACTACAAACCAAAAGGTACAAGAGTTCTGGGAAGACCCAGAAAAAGATGGTAAACTTTTGTAACCGGAACCGGAACAGGCTATAGGGCACCTGCACGTGACGTTTCAACATGGCGGCCACCAGCTGATCTTGGTCAACCAAACCTTCAGTTTGCATTGTGTCTTACGGAGAAATATCGTGCCGTAAGCTTTTATTGTGTTTTTACGGCACTTATTGTTTTATTTGGGAAAAACTGATTAGAGTGTGTAAAAGTGAGTATATGAGGAGTGTTTTCCGTAAAAAATAAGTCAGGACATTCTTACTATTTAATGAGTTCCAGGTTATTAAATTAAAACTAACCCAATCGTATTTTTTTGTATATACTTTTATTGCATATAAAATAAATTAAACATAATCGGATAGGAACATATTGTATGAATGTTTAAATATATGTAATTTTCTTTAATAATATATATAAAAAACATGAAAAAATATTTTTTAAATGACAGAATTACAAATTTTTAATGAAGTTTTTTTTAGTAACAGAATATATATATATATATATATATATATATATATATATATATATATATATATATATATATATATATATTTGTGTCTGTTTCTCACAAAGGTTTAAAAATTAGATAGGTATCAATTATTGATTTCATATTGATTTTTAAAAGGCATTTATAATCCTCGTCAAAAAAATGTCAATGTATAAGGATCCACATTATGTATCCACTTAAATTTATCGATTTAACGTACTTTGGCTTCCAAATATTAATTTTTGACGTATAAACTCAATAAACTCATTTATATACAATAAAAATACACTATATGACAATAAGAAAAATAAACTCGAAGATAAATATATATATTTCAAATTTAATTTTCTTTATAAATTAAAAAAATCTAATAATTCAATTTATTTTAATTTCAATATTCATGTTTTCATTCAACAATACACATAAAAAAAAACTTATACAACCTCAAATGAATGTAATACAACCTGATGCTACATGCTACTTATTTCAATTTAATATTTTTTAAAATATATTTATAAATGGGACTGCTTTGTTTTACTAGTAAATAATTCATACACTTATCTTTAATTATGGCTAATTACATTTTAAAATAGCATGTATAAATTTAGGAAATACTGAATTTCTTGTACAGAAAACACATTCGCTGCATAAGACGCAATGTTAAACTGAAGCTTGGTTGCCCGAGATCAGCTGATCATCCGCCATATTGTGACGTAGGTGCAGGTGCCCTATTGACTAAGAAGAAAAAAAAAGAAGAAGAATGAGAAAGTATTTTCTCTTTAAAATTTCAAAATTTGTATTCGACTCGAGAAAAAAATCATAAAAATCTGTTGTGGCCAGCACTATATCTCCTGCCAGTACTTCTGATGATGCCACAACTGGCGAAACTAAACAATAAAATAAAAAAATCTGATGTGGACACCACATGACTTCCTTGTACTCCTGTTACACTATACATATTTTGTTAATAATTAAAATATGTATTATAACAGACCCAATCATAAAATTGACATATTTTGACATTAACATTAAATTCTTTATTTTTTTTTTGTTATTTTTTGTCCTAATTCATGGCAAACTTAATTACAGAAACAAAAAAGTACATAATTTTTAAATTTACATATCTTGCTTATACAAAGAGCTAATTTAATCATACTTGATGTTTTCGACGCAGAATTCAATTCTCTAAAAATTTTATTTGAAGCATTTATTATTAAAATCAAAATAACAGCATTTTTTTCAAGAAAAACTGATAACAGCTTCAAGTAAAGTATCACTTCCGGTTAGACTATTTTAAGCAAAATATATTATGTTATTCCCATTGATATAAGAGTACTATATACCAAATTTGAAAACTTTTGGATTATATTTTAATATAGTTTTTCATTAAAAATCTATTATAGGTTTCAAGTAAAGTACCACTTCCGGATAGACCATTTTAACTAAAATCTATTATGTTATTCCCATTGACATAAGAGTACTATATACCAAATTTGAAATGTTTTGGATTTTATTTTAATATAGTTTTTCATTAAAACCTATGATAGGCTTCAAGTAAAGTACCACTTCCGGGTAGACCATTTTAACTACAATCTATTATGTTATTCCCATTGATATAAAAGTCTTATATACCAAATTTCAAAATTTTTGGATTATATTTTAATATAATTTTTCATGAAAATCTATTATAGGCTTCAAGTAAAGTACCACTTCCGAAAGTTATGTAATGACCAAAAAGGTGTAACTAAGGAATTGTGGTTTATCTTTAAATCATAGGCTCCGGGATTTATAAAATAGAATATTATATATATTTATAAAATATATAGAAAAAGTATGAATGTATAGCAGTAGAAAATGTAATAATCTCTAATTCTTATAATAACATAAATCGCGAAATAATATATTTAAAGATATTTTTCGAAGACAAACTATTTAGAGTTTCAAGTAAAGTGTCATTTCCGGTTATCTGATTTACACCAAAATCTAATGGCTTCTTTCCATGTTAGAATAAGGTAGAAATAGAAGGTTTCAGAATTTACTGAATGATTGTATTTGAGTTAGAGCGAAAATGTTAAAATCGGATTCTACGGACATTAAAACGTGGTAATTTACCAAAATCTCGACATGCGATTTTTAGCACGATCCCTATACCTCCCTTACCCTTACCAAAGGTAGCGGGAAGTAAAAAGACGCTATATCAATTCCAGGCGATAGGTACCAAAATTCCAGATTACGGCTCTGATTAAGGAAAGTCGCTAGCTAGTGTATTTTCGTGTACTGCAAAAAATTGAATAAAATTAAATCACACCCATTTCTTGGAAATGTAAGCAGGAAAATACGCACAAATATTAAAATTTGAGTATATATGATATGTTTTCCGCCAATCAACATTCAGAATCTCCTTAGTTACATGTCTATCACAGCGGTGATAAAAAACAAAGAAATGATCACCTTATTTATATTCGTTACTAAGAGATTTTTGCAACATTGACGGTTAATTTTAACAAAAATTCGTTATATTCTCTCATTAAATAAACTCCTGGACAAAATTAACGCATCACTTATATTTTCGCGATTTATTTTAAAATAGAATAATATATGAATTTTTCTTAGGGTGCAGTTGAAAATTTAGGGTTCTAGACATATGAAAATAATAACAATTAAGAATCAATTCTTGTTTATATGAGTATTTTATTGGAAAAATACTACCTTTTTTAGTTTATGTTCTGTTTTAATTAATTTAAACCCAACGTTTCGGCACCATAAACTGGTGCCTTCTTCAGGGGGTACATTGACATTTATTTTTTAATTAACAAAAATAATAAGTAACAAAGGTAACAAGAAATATTCATAAATGTTACCTTTTTTATGTATACAATTTTCTAGACAATATATGCATGCCCGGCGAAAACATGGACGGCGAACATGCATCTTCTCAGGAAAAAATCTCCTTTTGCCGGGCATGCATATATTGTCTAGAAAATTGTATACATAAAAAAGGTAACATTTATGAATATTTCTTGTTACCTTGGTTACTTGTTATTTTTGTTAATTAAAAAATAAATGTCAATGTACCCCCTGAAGAAGGCACCAGTTTATGGTGCCGAAACGTTGGGTTTAAATTAATTAAAACAGAACATAAACTAAAAAAGGTAGTATTTTTCCAATTTATAATATGAGTTCTGAAAGATATTTTAATAATTTGAGTATTTTATTGTTTCCTGTGTTGACAAGGAAAAAGTATGGAAAAGTTTAAAAGTTTTTTTACGTTTAATTTAAATTTGATTTCATATTTTTGTGTTTTACTACGAAATTAACATTAAATTCCCTATTTCTACATTTACAATAGAGACAAATTATATTTTTATTAAATGTGTAGGTATTTATATAGACCGTAGACTATTATTTACAAAAAAAGAAATATAAAATGAATTATTTTCGTGTTCAAATTTATTTTTTGATTGCCGTGCTTTCAACTTGCTCGTATGGATGCGTCATGTCATAGTATAGGTGATAATGGAATTTCCGACCAGCGGATTTCTGAGATGTCGTTGATTCAATGATTCACGCGGAATTTTATTTCGCAGGAGGATTTCATTGTTGTGAAATGATAAACTACATTTCATACAACACGTATATAACTTAAATTGCAAGAGGGACAAGAAAAATAAGGTTATTTTAATAAAATAAATAAATTTCCGTAAAACGAACTATAGTATGTATTTTTTAGTGTGATAAATGTTTATTTACAAATCTATGTAGTGTTGTAAATGATATATTTAGACGTATACTAGTCATAATAGTTCATATAAATTTAGAAAATACATAATTTTAAGAAAAAGATAAGACGTAAAGATACCGCCATAGTATTATCGTACTATAAAACAATAAATTTTAATCTTTCTTCGCATGAAATGCAAACATTAAAGCACCTATCGTCATCTTAATTATATATAATTTTTAAATGTTATAAGTATTATTTAATTAAAATAACTTCTTTACTCTTTATTATAGTTTATAGTAATTACTTTTTTATTATGTTCAAAGATTTTCATATTATAAATTCATGTATTATTAATGTTTATTGTATTACTACTTACTAGTACATGATACATAGTATGTAAAGCTTGTATTACACTGCACAATAGATCGTACAATTTATCGTACAATAAAATGCACAATGGGGAAGTTTAGCGATTTTTTTTTATTTTTTTATTCCATGGGAAATGACTTGAAAAATGATGTAACATTAATTGGAATAATACTACCTTTTTTTTTAGTTTAAGTTCTGTATATATTATTTAAACCCAACGATTCGACACCATAAACTGGTGCCTTCTTCAGGGGATACATTGACATAAATATGTGAAATAACAAAAACAACAAGTAACCAAGGTAACAAGAAATGTTCATAAATGTTACCTTTTTTATGTATACAATTCTCTAGACAATATATGCATGCCCGGCAATAACATGGACGGCGAACATGCATCTTCTCAGGAAAAAATCTCCTTTTGCCAGAGGAAAAACCGTCCCAAAAACTGGCAGAGAAGTGATCTGTATAACTCAGAGACTCTTTATCGGTAGCGAAATACCGCAGCCGTACTCTTTATTAACAGATGATAGAAAAAGTTTAGAAAAAATTGTATACATATTACAAATTACAGCATATTTAATATTGGAAGCCATGCGCGACTAAGTTCTAATCCGTCACAATGATTGAGATTGATATTTCTTGTTTTATAAATCTCAATGGCTTCTCTAATTAATCTGTTGTTAAGTCGAGTAGGTCTTGCAAATATTTTCGTATCTTCAAATTTAATTTGGTGGAATTCTTCCAAGGCATGTTCTGCAACGGACGATTTCTCAGGCTGGTTCAATCTGATCGATCGATGATGTTCGCTCAATCTTGTAGAGACAGTTCTACCAGTCTGGCCGATGTAAAGTTTCCCGCAGACACATGGAATTCTGTAAATCCCTGATGATTGAAGAGGGATGACGTCTTTCACTTGTTTCAACATATGACGAAGTTTAACATATGGTGAAAACGAAACCTTCATGTTCTTCTTACGAAGAATTCTACCAATCTTGTCCGTTACGTTTTTTACATAAGGAAGCGATGCATATAATACGTTCCTTTCTTCTTCATTGTTTGTTGTTCTTTTTGCTTTAAGACATTTTTCAATAGAAGACATAGAATATCCATTCTTCATAAAAATATTTTTAATTTCACTCATCTCTTTTTTTATTTATTATTTTTTTTTTGATGATGTAACATGTTTTATTTTCTTCAAAAATGCCCAGATTTTCCGGAAAAGCCGATTTTAAGTTGTGATGACGTCGGTAGAGGCTTGGCGCAACGTATGTCGACTTATACACTGACGCACGCGGTTGCGGTTGGCGGTTACCAGTCACTTGAGACTGATTTGTAGTTACGAACTACGTTCAAGTGGTTCGATTTCACCGTTCTGTCTGAGTTTGCGCATAACTGACTTGTGACGTACTTAGAGTTTACCCAAAAAATATTAATTATAAATAAATGGAGTAATAATTTTAAATTTTAATTTCAATTTCAGCCGTCATTTGTGTTATATTTGCGAGAAAATAGTATGTTATGTAGAATTTTTACCATGCTAAACTTCCCCATTTATTTTCAAAATACATATAAGCATTTTATACTTTACGATCTTTTAACAATTTAACAGTTTCTTTTATTTGTACCACTTCTCTAAATATCCTTTTTACCTTCCGTCACCTTTAGGTAAGGAAGGTATTGTCTTTGGTCAAAAAATTTGGTGGTGAGTTTTTAATGAATAAGCACGTTTTAGGGTCCCTACAATATGAATATACCATTTTTAAAATGATGTCTGTATGTGTGTGTGTGTGTGTGTGTGTGTGTGTGTGTGTGTGTGTGTGTGTGTGTGTGTGTGTGTGTGTGTATGTGTGTCCGTGTGTGACAAATTTTTCTCCGACGACAACTCCAATACTACAATTCTAAAAATTATAATTCTTTCGTATTCCTCTTCTGTACATCCATATAAAGAGTTGATTAGATTTTGGTTATAATTGATCCACCGGAAGTACCCTTATTTGAAGTTTTTAACAGTTTTTCTTAAAAAAACGCCGTTAAATATGGTTTTTTAACATTTTGTTATTATACATATTAAAGAAAATATTCTTCTCTATACAGTTTGATTATAGATTTTCCTTCATATTCAATAGATGTAGATTTAAAGCATTATAAAGAAATTAATTTTCAAAAATTAGTCAGGTTTGCTATTTATCATGGAAACTGCTGATGCTGATATATTAGAAAAATTCTAATTGACAGATGTCAGTTGCAAGTGCAAAACCAAATTTGGAAAGTGTAGGATCACAAAATTGGTATATCATAGTGCTCCTCGCAAGTGACACGCAGAAAAAGGCCAAAGAGAAGATGGAAGGACTGTATCGCAGAAGACTGAAAGGAATGCCTGTGTCAAGAAGATGTGTTGGACAGGAATGAGTGGAAGAAAAGAGGAAACAGCTACCTCTAATAAAATGGGGGAATCTGAAGAATAAGAAAAAGTGTCAAGTGCATTTTACTTAGTGTATGTTTATGTTATAATTTCATTGGATTTATATAATAGAAATAGTATGTGTTCGTGTTTGATTTTACATGATATTATATAAAATCTGTTCCAAGGACCTTTTGGTATGGGATTTGTACAAAATACATTGAATTGACGGAAGGTTTTGTGCTGGCCACAACAGATTTTTATTATTTGTCTATAACAATTTTTCTTAATTATTTGTAGATTTAATGTGAAAAAATAATGTTTGAGTGTTAGTTAGTGTCCATGCCCAATATACGTGTGCCTTGAGGTGTGTGCCACCAATTTTGGCCAAGTTATGCCCAGTTTTGCCCAATAATTAATTTATTTTGCCCCCGTGGGCATTTTGAGTGAACATGTTGCGTGGGCAGTTTGGGTGGACATGTTACATGTTGTGATAACTAATCACTGTCCACCTAGTCTATACAGTGTCCCACACTCTATCTTCAGTGTAGCAGAGATAGCCAATGTTATTCTTATGGAGGTTTTCTGTACCATGTTGCAAATTTTTCAATGTAATGTAATATTGAAACATTCATAAATTTTCATTGCTATACCAAAATTAGTTAACACTGTACAATTTAAGTTTTATGAGAGTCTCTTATTTACCCAAGGGCTTATTAGAATCACCCGAAATTTATCTGCAGTTCTAAACAGTTTTATTTACAGGGGCGCGAAAAGATGCGTTGGAACCGGGGTGTAAAAAACATGCTGAAGCTATTTGTATCTGTAATAAGTAATATTTCAATACAATATTTTAAAATCGCCCGTCATACTAATCTCGATCAAATGCATTAGAGATTAAAATATTATAAATTCAAATTGAAGATTATAAAGAAAGAATAAAGACTTATGAACTATGTAAAATATATGCAGTATTTCTATCAAGCCTAAATATTAGTAAATTATCAAATAAGAAGATATAAATTAAATAAAAAATAATGCTTAATAATTTTAACTCTTTATGAGTTCATCATATAATGTCGACGTAAATAGCAAAAAAAATATTCATCAATATGACATTGGGATAATGTAGGTATCATAGGAGGAACACAAAAAATTAGGGATTTCAATTCATCATATCTATCTGCTCCAATCGGCAAGTATAGTGTTACAAAAATGCGCTGTAGAAAATATAGTGTTAATTATTTCATGTAGCTCTATATCTTTTCGTAGAATGTAAATATGTAACATAGGGAATTTATATTGTTGACGAAGATTGTAAAATGTCCAATTAAGTACAAAAATGTTTTATATTATTTACTTTAAATTGAAGAGTTAAATGTTAATTATTTTAATTTACCTACGCTTGTTATGTTTTTATACCCTACTTATATTTTGTGTTTGTATTATTTTATATTTTTTGTAAATTGTTAAACTGACCAGTTTATTATTTATTTTTTTTCTTTTCACCCACCTGTTTAGTTGTTTAGATACACTGAAAGTACACCAGTCATAAATACATTCAATGAATTACCCAGAATATTTCATCTCTTTTTGGGCATATATTTTGCTCTTTCTATTTTGTAGACTAACAGCAGGTAAATTTAGCAACATGGTACTCCATAAGACCCTATACTGAACATAGAGTGTGGGACACTGTATAGTGTGCGTTTAGGTTATGTTTGGATGGGTATGGTTATAAAAGTTAATCGCCCACAGTGTTGTGTGCCTACAAAAACTGCCTAGCTTGGGTGGGCATGTTGCGTGGGTAGTTTGGGTGGGCAGTTTGGGTAGTTTTCAGGTTGCGTGGGCAAAATAAATTAAGTAATATTGGGCAAAATTGGGCATAACTTGAGCAAAATTGTGCAATAATTTTTTTCTCAAAATTTCTACTTGGGAGTGTCAACTTCATATATTTTATAGTATAAACTTTAAGGGACACAATGGTTCAATCGCATACTATGACTATACGTTTGTAGAATAATGAAATGGAACGCTTATGCATGTGTATCAAAGCGAACGTTTCGTTCTATGAATGAGTAAATAACTTCATGCTTCAGGCAGTATCAAAAACCGTGTGAACGGATCTCACATCTCACTTCTAAAGATCTGTTTGCACAGGAAACGTGTAGGTGTAAGTGTGAGTATACACAATAGACTAGAACTAGACACTATCATAATAATAATAGAATAACACTCTAAAACTACATGTATGAAATATATTTATTTAAAAATAATAGTAGGGGAGACCGGGGATTGTTGTCACAAGTTTTGCTTTTGATTTTTTTAAGAGACAGGGTTTACAGTTGCCCTTTTTATCATTAACTTATCCTTTAACTCTGTTTTCCTGCAGTTCTGAGACCATAGCGAGGTTATAAACTTTTTTTTGCCTGGGAAAATTTTTGTGACAATCTGCCCCTACTTCGGGTTGGTTGTCACAGACTTTAGGTTAGTTGTCACGGGTTATTTAAATGGAAAAAAAATAAAATTCAATATTATCAATACATTTTATTTAGGACAGACAAAAGCTAAAAATTAAGGTTGATAAATAATAGTTATTAACGTCTTTAGGCCGATGTGAGGCAAATAACGGACGCGGCTAAGGTTTATAATCAGCCGAGTTCGTTATTTGCATATTGGCTGTGTGGCGTTCAAGATTTTTCGTAATAACATTTAGGAATAACAAAATGGGGAAATTTAGCATGGTAAAAATTCTACATAACATACTATTTTCTCACAAATATAACACAAATGACTGCATAAATTGAAATTATAAATCAAAATTATTGCTCCATTTATTTATAATTAATATTTTTTGGGTAAACTCTAAGTACGTCACAAGTCAGTTATGCGCAAACTCAGACAGAACGGTGAAAGCGAACCACTTGAACGTAGGTCGAACAACACCTCAATCTCAATTGACTGGTAACCGCAACCGCGTGCGTCAGTGTATAAGCGACATACGTTGTACCAAGCCTCTACCGACGTCATCACATCTTAAAATCGGCTTTTCCGGAAAATCTGGGCATTTTTGAAAAAAATAAAACATGTTACATCATTTTTCAAGTCATTTCCCATGGAGTAAAAGAATAAAAAAAAATCGCTAAACTTCCCCATTCTTCTACGAGTATATATCACCTCAAAGTTGATACAGAGTAACATCATGCAACCTTAATAGATTCACAGAAAAATAGTTGAGACATTGATTTCATTGAACACAAAGTGAATAATCAGAGTTAATTAATTATATCGTTCAACGAAAATTTGCAGCTGCAAAAAAACACAAAAGAACCAATAAAATACTTAGTAGTTCGAGTCACAACCCCTATGTGGCAGTAGTGACTTGGGACAACCTACCCGTGTGACAACTAACCCGGGTCTTCTCTACGAACCGCTGTCTACTTTTTTTTTGAACTACAGGAAATACAATGTGAAAATTTTAATTTAATAGAATTCTAACATGACCTATACAACAAATTTGTTATAGCTATTATACTCATATATCTTGCCCCCTAAAAAAAAATACTTAATCTACTTCTATGACATAATTATTCTTATTTTATTAATAAAACCAGATGTCAAGCTGTAGCCTCTCTAATTCTAATTATAATAAGTCAACAATGCGTTAAAGGTTATATACATTGAAACTGTTTTAATAAACCAGCTTCAATATTATATCATTTTTACTATAATAGAGAAGTATTTGTGTATAGTTTGTACAGAAATCTATTGTTATGATCCTCTCAGCAGGTCTACTGTTAAGGATTTAATCTTTATTTATGGCGGGGAAAGGACAGGTATACAGGAGATACACAAAATAAAACATATTCTTTTCGATACAATTTTTCACACTTATAATTTGAAAATTTTCGTTCGTACATAAAGTTTTTTATGCACGGACGTATCATAATTTGACAATTATACACGAATTTCTTTGACATAAACGTTATTTTATAACCCGCGGGCCTCATTATAGGCCGCCGGGCTATAATGAAACGTCAAACCAAATATAAACAATTTAAACAGGCAACATGAAAAGTTTTTATTACAAATCGAAAATTTTTATATTCTTTAATGAAAAATGAAAATTAATTTTGTGATATTTATATGGAAAGCACGGAGATACACAAAATAAAACTCAAATGACATAACTAATAAACAAACATTAAACTATTGTTTTCCGCTTTCATAGCAACACTAGATACTGGATGTACGAGGACAAATTCTTTTCGCTACAATTTTTCACATTCATAATTTAAAAATTTTCGTCCGTGCATAAAGTTTTGTATGGTACATACCACGAGCGTAACTTGCTTTTATGGCCTTTGACGTGTTTTTATCCCTCGGCTTACGCCTCGGGCTCAAAATCCCGCCGCAGGCCTTAAAAGCCTCCTTACGCTCTTAATACATAAATAACTATTATGTACCACGAGCGTAACTTGCTTTTATGGCCTTAATACATAAATAACCCATAACCCATATGGGGTCCCGTGGCCGAGTGCCTGAGTGTCTGGTCGGGAACCGGGTTCGATTCCGACAGACGCCAAATATTTCCAATTTTAAATGGCACAAAAGTGACCCCTGTGGTGCACTCTCCACAGCAGCTATGAGTGTCCGTGAGGTGACGCCTGGTAAGCGCCCACACGGTAAAATATATCGTCATCATTACCGATGTCTACATGTGTTGTAGATACTGGCACACCCAGAAATGGGTAATATGCCGTGATGATTTATTTATTTATACATAAATAACTATTATATCTAGTAGAACTGTAATACGAATGTAACTATTTTCTACAAATTCCATATCAAAAATTCCTAGAAAAAGATTCTATATATCCAATAAAATTATAATACGAACATATACAATGTAAATTGCACTTGACACTGACATCTTTTAATTATAGAATATTTGAATATATCACCAGTTTCCATGGTTAAAGCATAGCTGGCTGATTTATGAAAGTTAATCGCAAATAATAGCCCATTGACACCCAATGTTATAATGCAATAAGTGAGGAATATGTCGCTTTGTCATAATTACGGTACTTATCGTCAGAGTCAATTTTCTGACTGTAGTATATAACTATCTCATCGAAAGGATCACAATAAACAGCTTAAACACCCGTATACTATAAAAATATGAAGTAACAGTTGGATTAGACGAAACATTTAAATATCTTATGAGACAACACATTTATGTAATCCATAATCCTACCCAAAGACGCAAAGATACTTCAAATTTAAGTAAATTAGCCTGGATTAACGTAGCCAGTTTTGAGAATCAATTATACTAACGACATATTATAATTTCATCATTACCGATATCTGCAGATTATGGCACACTCAGAAATAGGTAATATGCCGTGATGATGATGATGATGATGATATATATACAGTGTGTTAATTAAGAACCTGGCCATAGGCGTTTAACATGGGAAAACAGTTTTTCTTTGCGCAAAAGTCCCCAATTAATTTTAGACAAAAATGTTTCAAATAAATGTTGTAGATATTAATATTCTACGCCTAAATTACTAAACAGATTTAATTTTTCACGTTTAGTAACTTGTAAAATCTAATTTGAAATTGTTTAAATATTGCTCACTTGTAGCGATACCCATGAAATTGAAATAAAATTAGAAAGAAATTCATTTCGTTTGAACTGTCTGATATTTAATTTTATATAGAATGTGAAAAAATAATAATAATAATAAAAGTTATTTAAGTGTTAGATTTTAAAAATAATACCTGTGTAGTGATTTAGGTGCAGAATTGCAACTTTTAATTGAAAACTGAATTTCTGACAGTTCAAACAATACGCATTTCTCTGTAATTTTGTTTCAATTCCATGGATATCGCTAGAAATGAGCAATATTTTTATACGATTTCAAATTAGATTTTACAAGTTACCAAAAGTGCAAAATAAAAACTGTTTACTGATTTAGGCGTAGAATATAATTATCTGTAACCCTTATGTGAAACATTTTGTCTAAAATTAATTGGGAACTTTTGCGCAAAGAAAAACTGTTTTCCCATGTTAAACGCCTATGGCCAGTTTTTTAATTAACACACTGTATATATATATATATATTATAATTTCGATATATTTAAGAAACTGGTAAAGTTTCCAAATTAAATTAGAGACTAATCCGGATTAAATTTTTCACTACTACTTGATACAACTTCTCTACTAGTAAAGTTCACATTATTAAAAAAAAAAAATCATGTGGCAACCGTGGGTTTCAAATGAAGGTGTCGTAGCTGGTGCAAAAGTTAATGAACTGGACGTTTCTGTGAAAAAACTTCAATGTTTGAAGCTGAATCAAAAGAAGATACGACTGAAATGGGACTTCATACTGAAGTTGGTGGAATTAATTTGAATAATAGTTATATATTTTCGCGAGCAAACAAAAAAGTTTTTTGACACTTGCTGCCAATAGAGACGCACGTTTCACGACACGAGTCGATAAAAACTTTATCGTCGTATATAACATATTATTTTATTCAATTTTGACGTTTTAAACTGTCATTATTAACTCCATAGCAACAACTACAAGTAACATTTTATTCACAAGTGAATTAAAATTTTTAACTCACTCTGAAACAAATAATGCATTTAAAATAACATCAGGCAAGAAAATGACACTCACCATAATATTTATCAGACATTATCAGCCATTTTCATTATTTTTCACGGCACAAATGACAGACAATTAAGCATTTTAAATAGATGATTTGACGTCTATCAGCGACGATTGTCATGCTCAGCCTACTAACTGATCAGTTTTTTATTTTGTCAAAATTAAATATTATAATGGTTTTTATTATTATTTCGTCAAAATTGAATAAAATATTGTACAAACCACGTGAGCTAAGAATGTTTATTCACTCGAAGAAATTAACTTACTCGCCCTTACGTGCTCGTGAGCTAAACTTTCTTCTCATGAATAAACATTACCTTAGCTCACTTGGTGTATAAATATCTATTATTTTGTACCAGATTTTTATTCTTTGCGCCGCAGATTGTGTTAAATATTTATAATAAGTGAGTAGTTTCATAATATTTTTGTTATGAGAGTCCAACTCTGTGTATAGCAGTGACAGCATTCACTGTCATATTTATGACGGGTGGAATTTTGGGTTTCTTTGTCAAGTTAAATGAAAGCCGTTCCAAAGGTTTATGGCGATCCTTTGGGTTTCGATGAGAAGAGTATAATAATTAGTTTGATAGTCTTGACAATTTTTAAGTCATCAGTAATTAGTTGGACAGTTTTGGCAGTTTTACATCTCCCTAGTTATTAGTTTTACAGTCTTAACAGCTTTTAAGTCACCAGAAATAAATATGTCAACTCTGCAGTTTTCAAATTCCTCACAAATTAATTTTAAAACATTTTTGTATCATGACAGCTTTGACAGTTTGTCAACTTTAAATTAATTTGGCCGTTTTTAAATCTTCCAGTAATTTCACAGTCTTGGCAGGTTTTTAGTAGTAGTTTATTGTACCGTACTGGCGTGGAGAGTGCACCACAGGGGTCACTTTTGTGCCATTTAAAATTCGAAATATTTGACGTCGGTTAGGATCGAACCCGGTTTCCCAGATTCGCGACCAGACACTTAATAAACTCAGGGGTCTTAGCAACAAATTTAATAATTTATTTAGGAATTTAGGACATTTTACAACAAAAAATATGACAAATTTAGGACTTTTATGTTTATTAATAAAAATAAAAAATACCCTTACATAATAGATATTTACACACCAAGTGAGCTAAGGTAATGTTTATTCATGAGAAGAAAGTTTAGCTCACGAGCACGTAAGGGCGAGTAAGTTAATTTCTTCGAGTGAATAAACATTCTTAGCTCACGTGGTTTGTACAATATTTTATTCAATTTTGACGAAATAATAATAACAACCATTATAATATTTAAATTTGACAAAACAAAAAACTAATCAGTTAGTAGACTGTGCTTTATTGTCTGTCATATGTGCTGTGAAAAATAATGAAAATGGCTGATAATGTCTAATAAATACTATGGTAAGTATTAATTTCGTGCCTAATGTTATTTTAAATACATTATTTGTTGCAGAACGAATTTAAAAAATGTGAGAGTGATTTAAAAAATTTTACTTCACTTGTGAAAAAAGTGTTACTTATAGTTGTTGCTATGGAGTTAATAATGACAGTTTAAAACGTCAAAATTGAATAAAACGTATAAAATTATTCGTATATATAAGATGTCGATTTGCATTAGTTATTCGAATTTGTACGTAGAATTAGAATTTATGATTTTTTATGACAGTTTTTAATTTATGACAATTTTAGGATTTTTGGGTGAATTTATGAATTTTTAGGAATTTATGACAACTAAGACCCCTGTAAACTATTACACGTAATTTCATATGAATTACACTATTGCACAAATATAAAATTACGCATAATTAACTCGTAATTATCCTAAACCACAAAAAATCTTTTTAAAAAATCCAGATTTTCTCTTGAAATCTGTCTTTAAACACTCAAAATCACTTTCCAAATAAAAAATACCAAAAACTTAATTCCATCCTTGTCTAATTCCCTTCTCAGCACTGTGCGACAAAGACAGCCACATGGCTTAAGCCACGTTAGAGAGAGACAGCTATACCCCCCACTAATATTCACAACCATAGAATGTGGTCGGTTCAGTTTAGTCTGTGAGTGACTCTCGTTTTAGTTGGCTGTGAAAATGCAGCCTTTGTGATTATTTAGTGAAAAATTACATCAAAATTGAAGAAAAATTAGCGAAACTGTGTGAAAAGATTGTAGAGTGCTTTGGAAACAAGTGAAACGAGATTTGTTTGGATTTTGTTAACAAAAGAAGTAAGCATGGCTACCTGTTGCTGGAATTATTGTGCGGTGAAAAGAATTTTTGAGTATGGTGACTTGGAAAATAAAATAAATGATTTGTATTCTACCGTTTTCTACCTGACTGTAATATTTTAAGATATATTTAAAAAATAAATAAGTTTTGATGCTTTTTGACAATTTTGAAACATATTGTTGTGAATATTTGAAAAATAAACTACTTTAGTTTAATTTAAAACTGGTTTTAGCCAGACTTTAAAGTTAAAGAGGCTATAAAACACAAAAGAATGTTTTAGCATCATTTTAACAGTTAGCGCAAATCACAAGAAGAATTGCATAAGTCTTTTTTATGTACATCTGTACTTTATAACTTTCAATACACATAAAATAAATATATTTATAGATCTTACCATTTAGAACATCATGTTTTATTCATTTAATATTTCTAGTTTTCAATAATGTTCATGACATTTTTATGTCCATCCAATGAAAAGTGTTTTGTATGAAATAAATAACAATAGCAGCAACTTTTATTAATGTTGTTATCCATATTGATAAAATATATGTTATACTCCGTACTAGAATTCAAATATTGTCCGAAAAATTTGCTAAGAACTAGTTTTGAACTATTGAAAATATCCGAAATTAAAAAACAGCTACAACGCGTTTTGGATTTATCTAAAATCTAAAACAAACAGTAACATAACCTAAAACCTAACCATTACTAGTATTATGTTAGTTTTCATTATCTGTTTTTGTCAATATTTGGATAATTTTCGCATACAATTTTGCTGAACGTAACCTAAATTAACGCACAAAATTCAAACTGTTGTGCTTATATAAGTCTGGACGATTTTACGTGGCGAGCAAAAAGAATGCAGTTCTGTTCACTATACTACGATGCGTTTTGTTAAATACATACTTTTTCTTAGATGCCGCACGGCGTTAAAGGTGGAATAGTGATTTTACAATCTTTTATTGGGTTAAGTAAAGAGATATATTGTTTAATAAATTTAAAAATGAAAAATCCTGTTTTTCTTTTAGTTTACTACAACAACTGTAAAAAAACTAAGTAGTTGTTATATTATACACAGTGTAGTTCAGCGTATAATTCAAATAAATTATGCATTAGCTAACATCGAAATATAACATTTGTTTAACATATTTTATAAAATTAACGGTGTGATGTGATGATGTTAAATTAGATAAAAGGACCCATAATAATCACTCACTTCGACACCTAAGATAAATTTGATAATTTTTTTCGCAAAAACAAACATAATCTGTCCCTTTTTACCTCTCGCTAAGAGAGGTATTGGAATCATGTTAAAAATCACATATCCAGATTTTAGTGGATAAGTACGTTTTAAAGTCCCTAGAATCCGATTGTAACATTTTTACAATAATGTGTGTGTGTGTGTGTATGTTGGAGCCACGGTTTCTCAAATACTGTAAGACATTAAATATCTTTAACTACGGTTTCCTCAATCTGACATTCCTGGGAAGAGTTGATTAAATTTTGGTAACAATTGGACAACCGGAAGTAATAGTTTATTTTAAAAAATCTTCTAAATATTATTTTTTGAAAATCGCAGAAGGTAAGGCACTAAGAATACCAGTTGACAAATTCAAATGTTTATAACGTAGTAATGTTTATAACATAGTTTGTAAATGACAGATGTCAGTGTCAAAAATCAACAGTTTAGTTTAATAAAATATTTAAAATTGTAGCTAAAATACATATATCCATCAGAAATACCGCCAATCTTGTTGATGAATTGGAAGAATCTCTAACATTTAGGAACTTCCTCATACAATGAAAAATAGATATAATTAGAATTGTATATGTGCAGAAGACATGTTAAATACAATAAAAAACAATATTTGGGTAAAGTTCTGCAATATTTTGTTATAAAACGACAGTTCGAAAGCGAAGTGCAATACAATACTTATATGGCTTAATATTGAAATGGCGAGAGGTATTGTGCTGGCCACAACAGATTTTTATAACAGTTTTTATTACAAGTATAAGATTACGAGTTTGTAATAAAATAGACGAATTTTTGCACACATTTATTCTTAACACTGAATATTGTTATTAGAATTGCATTTTTCTTATATTTTATGTAATTAATAACATCTTTTTTCAATGTAAATATCAGGGAAATGAATAAACTTGAATTATTACAATTTGAATCGAAGTTAAAGCTGACAAAATTACAGTCATCAAAGATTTTGTTACATATAGATACAAAACTTGAGAGGGGGGCAAAGTGTTGTTTGCCCCCTCCCCCCATCAAAATTTACGAAGGGGCAACTACCCCCGATTCCTATGCTCCTGTGTAATAAATAAATAACGATTCAACGTTCTTCAAGTGTCAATTACCAGTCAGTTGTTTCAACTTAAGTTAGACAATATTGCATGGAAATGAAAAGCCAAATGGATTATTATGTATTGCTGTCAAAATGTCAATTTGTTTGAGGGCCACTTAAATTTTAAGCCTTGTTGGTGTTCATAACACAAATTAATTATCTTAGTACTTAGCATATTTGTATGTGAATAGTAAGCGATAAGTGCATTTAGATTATATTGTCTAATACAAAACAATTTTCATAGAATCCAATTCTGGGATTTTGTATATATCTTGTAAGCATAAAGCAGTTTTTGGTAAAGGCGCTTAGAGAATTCTTTGTAATTTCCTAATCTTTTATCAGAATATAGTAAATAGAAAAACCACCACATTTCCTGGGAGGTCGCGATTGGGAAACACTGTATAAATAAATATAAATATATCATCACGGCATATTACCCAATTCTGAGTGTGCCACAATATGTTTTATCGCAGATATCGGTAATCGGGCGCTTACCAGGCGTCACCTCACGGTTACTCATTGCTGGCGTGGAGAGTGCACCACAGGGTCACTTTTGTGCCATTTAAAATTCGAAATATTTGGCGTCGGTCGGGATCGAACCCGGCTCCCCAGATTCGCGACCAGACACTCAGGCACGCGGCCACGGGAAACACTGTACACGTGTAGAAATATATTTTATTCACAATCGGTTAGTAATATGACGATTTCCGATTTTTAAAAAGTTGGGAAGTTAGTTATTGTTAACCTCATTTTCAAAGAGGTCTGAAAGTATAGCGTGAGTATAGCTCAGGTTGGAAAGTTGAGACTTTCCAACCTCAGCTATACTCACGCTATACTTTCCAACCTGTCACATCCCAACTTCGGGGCTATTTCCCATTCTCACCCTGAGAGATCAGTGACTTCTTCTTTATATTTTATATGTAGAGAGACAAATGAAATGGGGGATTCCACCATTTTTTTTTTTTATATAATTTCATCTGAAAATATTAGGAAAACATTCCTATTAATAAGCGAGTTATGGTCTCCCGAATTTTGAAAAGATTGACGTGACGTCACGCTTATGTGTTTTTATATTAAACTGTTTTCATCATGGACCTAAATATTCTTGAAATATATGCTATTTTAAGTTATATGTACATAAAATAAATGAATATTATAGCACTGTATAAGTCTACATACTTTATAATTACATAGGTGTTTTTAAATTATTAAGTTTAATGCAAGAAATTTATGTTAAAATAAAAACTGTTTGAAAACTGCCGTACAGGAATGTTAGCCCCTCCTTTCGAATTTGAATTTCTTAACTTCCATTGGTAGTAACCCCCACCTCCTAACACGCTATTTGTTATGCATGTCTAGGCGGTCTTTCGGTCGCCAATCAAAATATTTTCATATTAGTGTCGAAGCGCTATAACAAAAAACCCTTCTTTTCCGAAATATCTCAATTATACCATTTCATTTTTACCTCTCGCTAAGAGAGGTATTGCATTCATGCTAAAATTCGCATACCCAGATTTTCGTGAATAAGCACGATTTAAGGTCCCTATAATCCGTTTATAACATTTTTAAAATGATGTCTGTGTGTGTGTGTGTGTGGATGTGTGGATGTGTGTATGTGTGTATGTCTGGATGTTGTAGCCACGATTCCTCAAAAACTATAAGACTTAAAAAATATGTAACTGCAGTTTCCTCAATCTGACATTCCTGGGAAGAGCTGAAAAGGTTTTGGTAAGAATTGAACAACCGGAAGTAGTAGTTTTTAAAAGAAATTCTTCCAAATATTAATTTTTGAAAATTTTTGATATTACTAATTTTGAAGAACAAAATTCTACACCTGATACATTTAAATTTTTTATTCTATCTTCTATAAATTTAGAGATAAAGACGCTATAATATATAGAATATCGGGATATAACAAGTCGAGTAGGCGAAACTACACTAAGGAAACCAGTTGACAAAGTCAAATGTTTATAATATAATTTCTAAATGACAGATTTCAGTGTCAAAAATTAACAGTTTCAGTGACATTTTGATAGCTTTTTCTGGGAAGTACATTTAATCTTTCTTATTGTTTTATTAATTAAATATTTAAAATTATAGGTAATATGCATATATCCATCAGAAATACCGCCAATCTGGTTAATGAATTGGAAGAATCTGTGACATTTAGAAACTCCCTCATACAATGAAAAATAGATATAATTAGAATTATATGTGTGCAGAAGACATGTTAAATACAATAAAAAACAATATTTGGGTAAAGTCCTGTAATATTTTGTTATAAAACGACGGTTCGATAGCAAAGTGCAATACAATACTTATATAGCCTAATATGGAAATGGCGAGAGGTCTTGTGCTGGCCACAACAGATTTTTTTATTAATATTCGTTATTCAGCATATACATTCGTATTTTTTTACTATTTTCCTATAATTCGATTGAGCTGGAATCCCCCATTGTACATAATATAAATAAGTGTGGATTTGGTCATCTATTTTCGCCCATGACAACAATGGAACACTTTCCACCTAGGTTAGTAATATACTATTCCTTCTGCAGTAATACCAGACTGTTGACTGTATTCTGTTCAAAATTTAAATAAATTTATAAAGATAACAACTTGTTTTAAATAAAAAGCTGACAATTAATTTGCTATCAAAACTATTTTCAAAGTTCGTGACCTATGTCTCCGTAAATAAAATAATTTTATTACATGCTTTCCATTGCATATCATTTGAGAGAATAATTGATAATTCGATTGACATATATTCAATAACTTTATCAATAAACGATGAATAGTTCATATCGAGATTCGTACAGTACTTAAGTATATTCCATTTCATTTTCCTGACATTTTAACTTCCCAGATTAGAGTGCTAATAAATATACAATACAAACCGGAAGCCGGATTTAAACTATTATAAAATAATCGCATTGCAGCACAGTTAAATATTCATCTATAACAAAAAACTTTTGCATGAATCGAGATTATAGTTATTTGAAGAATAAGAATGTTACAATTTTGTAATATATTGTAAATATTGTATGTCATATTGAGATATTAACCTCTAAAAACAGTTTTAGAATAATTTATTTCAAAGCCTATTATAAACAATTCGACCCATGGCAATCACAGATCACTATGGCAACGCATAAAAATACTCACACTTAGCGAATAGATAACCGTAACCGATTAACGACATTTCAAGATTTTGGTTTTATTTATAAAAATCTTATACTCAAACCGGAGAAGTTTATTACGGTTAAATTGAATAAACTGTTGTATTACACTCGCGATTAAAATGAATGTTTAACTCGCGGGATTAAGACTCGCGGGCTTAAAATTATTGCTCATTATACATTCATTTAATCGGTATGCATAATAAACAACTATTAGAGATTATTTTTAATACCTATTTTGAAGGTTATCACCCACAAATTATGTTGTTATAGTCAGAGAAATTGATTCTATCGGATTATAATTTAATTGTCAGCGGTGCAACTAGATATTATTCTTTATAAATTTAGCGTGACCCTCGTATCATAACTGCTTATTACCCATCTTATTTTATTGGCTTCAATAATGACCACATTACATCTGTAGCGTAATAGAATCCTCCACCGTAGTAACAAATTAGAACAAGGGTCAGTTATATTAAAACTAGACCTTAAAACTGTATATTAAGGACTCTCAAAGTTTAAAAATAGTTATTAGTTTCTGAAATAATAGAGTTTTTATTACCATTCTCTCATCTCTATATCTACGTCACACATTTATTCTATTCCAAATTCTTACTACTTTCAAACCTTCTGCTATCGCCTATACGGAATCCATTTGCATATATAAATGCAGAAAATAACAATAATAAAACAACAGAAATAAACCAAATAATACTAGTTTAAATTTATGATACCATGACAGATTACAAGCGTAGGTATGAAAGTAAAAGATATGTTGAATGACATAGGCTACCAGTGGTAATCAAATCTTGGACTATAATATACAGGGTGTCCCATTTAAGGTACGAATGCATTGGTATCTCGAGAACCGTAAGAGCTACGATGTTGGTTAAATTAGACAAAAGTTGCCCCATTAGGAGGCTATTTTAATGGTGTTTTGTTTTTTGCGACAAAATGCATAGATCACTAGATATAGGTGAAAATGTAAATTTAGCGATTTTCTTTTTTTGCTTATAATTTTGTTATATGAAATAATACGAGATTCTGGTTTGCACTTTCTTAAGGCACTTTTGTATGGTGAATTTATAGAAGTACTCAAATTTTTTTTATATTTAACCATTTACGAGTTACTGATAGCAACTTTTATTTTTCATATGGAGGTCATATTAAGCTATGGCATTTTTAAATAGAGATTTTTTTTAGCTTTACAATGATATAAAACAATAATAATTTATTTTTATAATTAACAGTAAAATTAACAAAAATTGTTATTTATACTAAAATTAAATTGAAAAAAGTAAATCAAAAGCTGCTATGGAAACAATGAACAACGAAAAAGTGCAACAATTGAATTTCTGAATTTTACTTGACAATAGTAGATTACGAGTAAAGAACGAACTTTGACAACGAATGTAACAACTCAACATATCATATTTTTCCCAACGAGAAAAATTCATTTTTATTACTCGTAATAATCTACCATTGTCAAGTAAAATTCAGAAATTCAATTGTTTTGAACTTTTTTGTTGTTTGTTGTTTCCATAGCAGTCTTCGATTCACTTTTTTCAATTTAATTTTACTATAAATAACAATTTTTATTAATTTCTCTGTTAATTATAAAAATAAATTATTATTGTTTTATATCACTGTAAAGCTAAAAAAAATCTCTATTTAAAAATGCCACAGCTTAATATGACCTCCATATGAAAAATAAAAGTTGCTATCAGTAACTCGTAAATGGTTAGATATAAAAAAAATTTGAGTACTTCTGCAAATTCACCATACAAAAGTGCCGTAAGAAAGTGCAAACCAGAATCTCGTATTATTTCATATAACAAAGTTATAAGCAAAAAAAGAAAATCGCGAAATTTACATTTTCACCTGTATCTAGTGACCTATGCATTTTTTCGCAAATAACAAAACACCATTAAAATAGCCTCCTAATGGGGCAACTTTTGTCTAATTTAACCAACCTCGTAGCTCTTACGGTTCTCGAGATACCAATGCAATCGTACCTTAAATGGGACACTCTGTATACGTAGTATTTTTATTAATTATTACATTAAATTACTTATTATCCATCCATATTTCCAATTATTGACTACAAGGATTATTTTAACATATTTATAAGTGCCGAAAAAAGTAAATTTAGGTGACTTCAATTATTAGAGAAATCCACTGTTTGAGAAAAAAATCATCTCTATATTTGCCTCACAGAATATTAAAAAAATTATTACGGCTTAACGAATAACAATAAAGACTTTCTAAAATTACTTATCACTTTCAGTTTAGATGAAGTTTTGTAAAAAAATATTAAAAAGATATAGTGGAGGACCTTACTGTAGAAAGCGCTTACCAGGCGTCACCTCACCAGCACTTGAAGTTGCAAAAAAAAACATTATCAACAAATATTTATTCTGCAAATTTGAGGATAATTAAAGACAGATTATATCAATTTAAAGTGACCTTAATTTTCGTTACTTTACTACTACAAAATCTGTTTAAAATTACTCGTTTTGGTTGTTACTTTTTGTGTTTAAATAAAATAAATTTAGATATCCTTGATAAAGGATTAAATACACTCGTATTATGCATTTAATAGCTGTATCTAAAGGTCTTTAGTAGATGTTTAGATGCTGCTAGATAAACGTATATAAAAGGAAATACTCGTTGAGTAATATAATAAATACAACTACAAGACGCAATTAAGAAAACTAGTATTAGATGTGTGACCCAGATAAACTTTTTCACATAGAGTTTTATCTAAAAATTTGTACAATAAATAAATATATCATCACGTTTTATTACCCTTTACTGGATATGAGAGTCTACTTTTTATTCGCAGATAATTGATATTATTATCGGGCCTATTCTGTAACTCAGTTGTCAAATCTCGTTAGATAAACGAATACAAACGATTGTTAAGAATTTTATTTTTATATAATTTTGAAATTAAAACTAAGAATAAGAAGAGAAGACATAAAGTAGGTAGTAAATGTAGTAAATTTAGCATGAAATAGAAAATATCGTATGGTGTTACAAAAGTAAAAAGAGTTGTTAAATAAATTTTCTAACATCACATTGACATGACAAAATTCCCTAAATTTGGACATTACTATTTTTACCTCCCGCTACTCTGGTAAGGGAGGTATAGGGATCGTATTAAAAATCACATATCGTGGTTTTAGTAAATGACCTCGTTTTAAGGTCCCTAGAATCCAATTTTAACATTTTCACGATGATGTCTGTCTGTATATATATATATATATATATATATATATATATATGTGTGTGTGTATATATATGTATGTATGTGTGTGTGTATGTGTAGGGATTTTGTCTTCGCTCTAACTCAAATACTATCATTCAAAAAAATCTGAAACCTTGTATTTATATTTATACCATATTCTAATATGAAAAGAAGCCATTAGATTTTGGTGTAAATCGGATAACCGGAAATGGCACTTTACCTGAAGCTCGTAATGGTTTTTCTTCAAAAAATACCATTAAATGCCATTTTTTCGCATTTTGTCGTTATGAAAATTAAAGATTATTGAATTTTCTACAGGAATACATTAATACTTTTTCTATATATTTTACAGATAAATTTAAAAATATTTTTTTTTTTTTCCGTTCCGACGCCTAAGAAAAACACAATTCCTTTGTTACGCAGTTCATATTTCAAATGAATGTAACTGACAGTAAATGTCACTGTCAAAAAACTAATCACTTCAAATTAATAATAGTGACATTTTAAAAAGAAAATAGTAAATAAAGAAATAGTTTTCTGCAATGGAACAGTTTGCAGCGTTAGTAAATCCGTAGGTATGTATTTAAATTAACAAAAATTAAATAGCGGGAGGTTTTGTGTTGGCCACATCAGATTTTTTATTTAAAAAAGGCATAGGAAGTATAAGATTGAAAAAATTGTATAAAGAACTCATGTTATAATTGTCGATTATTTTGTTCGAAGGGTTGGATAACTCCACTGCGCGTCGTGATCCAAACATCTCACAAAATAAAATGGAAATTATAACATTCGTTCTTAATATACTATTATCCACAACTGTCAAATAATATACCCATAATTCAATTGCTTTTTATCAATTAATGACCTTCGTTACAGTTGCTAATTGAACAATATTGACAGTTCGATGAAATATATTATTCAATCGTTATGTCAAAATCAAATCTTACCTACCTTTCAGAGAGTACAAACAAAATTACTTTTTTTCCTCATAAAAAGCCAAAGTTACCTAGTTTTGTCATTTTCATACTTTTATTTTCTTCTTAATATTAAACTGTAGCCGAATAATCGGTTTTAATATTTTCTGTTAAATGTCAAATCACTTCATAATTTTGTTACAAAAAAATCTGTTGTGGCCAGCACAAAACCTTCCGTCAATTCGATGTATTTTGTATATATCCCATACCAAAAGTTCCTTGAAAAAGATTCTGTATATCCTATAAAATTGTAACACGAACACATTATTTTTTTACAAATTCTATACCGAAAGTTTCTTTCCCTATTTTATTAGGGGTCGTTGTTTCTTACTCTTCTCTTTTAATCATTCCTTTCCAACGCATCTTCTTCACACAATTCTTCCTCTCTCAAATCTTCTGCTACACAGTCCTTCCATCTTCTTCTCTTTGGAGGGACACTCTATCACATTCACACATAACTTTCTGACCCTATACTTTCATCTTTGGTTTTGCATTTGACACTGACATCTGTCAATTAAATTTTTCTGAATATATCTGTTGTTTCCATAATTTTAACAAAGCTGACTAATTTTTGAAAGTTAATCTCTCTTAATGTCTCTATAACTCTATGTCTATTGAATATGAACGAAACTGTATAATCAAACCGTATAGAGAATAAGATATTCTTTCATATTGATAATCACAAAATGTCGAAAAATAACTGCGTTTTTTCAAGAAAAACTGTTAAACACTTCAAATAAGGGTACTTCCGGTGGATAACAAAATCTAATCAGCTCTTCATATGGATGTAAAGAAGAGGAATACGAAAGAATTATAATTTTTAGAATTGTAGTATTGGACTTATCGTCGGAGAAAAATTTGTCACACACACACACACACACACACACACACACACACACACACACACACACACACACACACACACACACACACACACACACACACACACACACACACACACACACGGACACACACACGGACACACATACAGATATCATCTTAAAAATAGTAAATTCGTATTCTAGGGGCCCTAAAACTAAAACGTGCTTATTCATTAAAAACTCACCAACAAATTTTTTGACCAAAGACAATACCTTCCTTACCTAAAGGTGACGGAAAGTAAAAAAGGTTGCTGCAATAACGATAACTAAATATGCCTATGGCTATTTATTTTTCAATACAAATATGTCACTAATATGTTATTATTTTATAGTCGTGAATAAAGTATAGTATCCTATTCGCATGTAATTACTATTAATCATTCATTACTTCCGGCTCGAGATGTAAACTTCATTCTCATGGGTAATAGTATATATTACATGCTCATTGAATAATATAGTATTATTGTGAAGAATCCCATTACAGCAAAATGTACTACAGTATTTTTAGATAAAAACTTTTGTCAATCAACAGTGAGCAAAGTTAGTACTTGGATGGGTAACCACTTGGGAATATTTTAAATCTGAACCATTTGATGGCTCAATATAATTATTTCTAACAATTAAAAAATATATTTCCGTGTTGCTTTATATATAATTATAATTTCTAAGTATTTAAAATATTTCATGAATATTGCATTAAAATGACGTTCTAATTATAATATTACAACCGCATTTTAAAAGCTAAATTGCGGTTTTATTTAATATGAAAAGGAAACCAAAATTTGTGATATACAATATTAACTGTAATAATGTATATGGTCATGGCAGTGCCGGATTAACCATGAGGCGCATGAGGCGCGCGCCTCAGGGCCCGGGCCTGTTAGGGGCCCGGATACGGCACCATTTTGTCGAGTTTTTATTTTTTTAGAGTTATATTTTATTTACTTTATGAGTTTATTTCTCTTGTAATTGTTATTCTGTTTGATTTTTGAAATAAATTATATTTTTGGGGTCTTATATGTTATTCTAGGGGCCCGAAAATTGTTAGCGCCTCAGGCCCGAAAATATCTTAATCCGTTCCTGAGTCATGGTTAAAATTTAAATACATATTATATAGAACTATTTATTTAACTTCGTCATATAAGGGGAAATTCTGCTATAAGATACTTTTTATCTAGACTTTATAAGAATATAAAATGACATCATATTTTGATACTCAGAAATATTGTTTTAATAACTTTATCATTACACCTTCTACATGCTCTATTCTATGATATGGTTAGTTTTTTGTAAATAGTGTGACGCACTCAAAATAATTATTAACCAAAAAAATTCTCTATGTATGAATGATGTAGAATTCATTATAAACAATGTACCTAAATGTATAAAGATGTTTGCACAAGTTGCGAATTAAGGATTATCATTTATTCACAATCGATTAGTAATATGACTTTTACGACTTTTAAAAAGTTGGGAAGTTAGTTATTGTTAACCTCATTTTCCAAGAAATCGGAAAGTATAGCGTGAGTATAGCTGAGGTTGGAAAGTTAACACTTTCCAACCTCAGCTATATTTTCGCTATACATTCCAACCTGTCAAATCCCAACTTCGGGGCTATTTCCCATGCACACACTGAGATAAAACACATAATTTTAATTGTTCTTTACGATAACTTTAATGTCCGAGGTTAGCAACAATAAATGTCACATTGACAGATTATATTTAAACATAACCTACAAAATAAATATTACTTATATTTTCACAATTTATCGATTTCAAATAAAATTTAATATGCACCTCGGCACTGTAGTTCCTTTTTATCACTCATATGGAATTTATTTTATTTAAGAGCCTCGACAAATAAATTCCATATTCGTGATAAAAAAATAGAACTTCATTGCGTTGATACATAAATAACTATTATAATACATAATGGCACAAAAGTGACTCCTGTGGTGCACTCTCCACACCAGCTATGAGTGCCCGTGAGGTGACGCCTGGTAAGCGCCCCCACGGTAAAATATATCGTCATCATTACCGATGTCTACATGTGTTGTAGATACTGGCACACCCAGAAATGGGTAATATGCCGTGATGATATATTTATTTTATTTTACATTTTATGCTTACAAGAGCAACTCTACAAGTTTGAATATTGTAATAACATTTATTTCTTGACGTTTATCGCCTGTTCATGGAACATCAATTTTGTTAGTGGACATTGTTATTAGGTCGCAAAATGTTCTATTTCTACATTTGTTAACAGATGTTAACGAATATGTTAGCAAACAGTTAGCTAGCAATGTTCGTTTCAATGTGTAAAAAATAGCACTCAGTAAAAGATATATTTATTTACATATTAACTATGATAATGTACATATCACAGGATAAAACTCAAAAATTCTTCATCATAATTCACTATACATATTTTCAAACTACCATTCACTTATTTTTTTTCTTTTTCAGAGTATCTAACTCATCACAATGGCCGTATTTGGCTTAGTATCGGCGGTAGCCGGTTTCGTAAAGGTCCGATACCTGGTGGACAAAGCCATCATAGACAACATGGTGTTCCGCGCACATTACCGCATCACCTCGGCTATACTGTTTGTATGCTGCATCATCGTCACAGCTAACAACCTCATAGGTAAGCACCAGGTTAATGGACACTTACGGCCGGTTAAAATTTTAACTAC
This sequence comes from Ophonus ardosiacus, assembly GCA_943142095.1. Lineage (NCBI taxonomy): Eukaryota > Metazoa > Arthropoda > Insecta > Coleoptera > Carabidae > Ophonus > Ophonus ardosiacus. The sequence continues at coordinate 21,603,199 of OW964839.1, forward strand.
TAGTTAAGTAAATAATATTGCATCGTTTTGTTGATAGCAATGATAAATCAGTCATTTGGCAGTTCATTTCGTTTCAGTTTTGTTTATTTAATTCTTAGTTAAAATTTTAACCAGATATTGAAAAATCGGGCCTTACACAATTTCAATTTATACGTAGCGCTACTAGCGACACTAACTTAACGGCCATTAACAGTAAAAATTCAAAGATGTAGTCATATACGAGGTGTGGCAATTAAATAACGAGATTTATTTTTTTCCGGTTTCCCTGTAAATTTGGCAACATTTCTGGCTATGTCATATTCATTTGTCATCTTCCCTCCATCCACTGTTAAAATTTCAAGATAATTAGGTAAACCGTTCGGCAGTAGCCTTTGATTGAAGTTAACTATTTCTCGTACTCCGCCGGAATTATATTAGTGTCAATATAAAATTATGTGTGAAACTTAAAAATCTGCTACGGAAATGTACGAATTATTGAAGAATGTTTATGGTGATGAGGGTCTATCTAGTACTCAAGTTTTCGAGCAGTTTAGAAGATTTAAAGAAGGAAGAAAAGAGATCGGAGACGATTAGCGCCTCGGTCGTGCACTGACATTGTTTTTTTTCGAAATGCGAGTGATTGTTCACATGGATTAGGTGCCTGAGAGGCATTTCGTTAACCAATCATATTACAAGAAGGTTTTGATAACCCTTCATGAACGGGTGAGAAGAAAAAGGGATGAAATGTGACGGATTCTCCATGAAGACAATGCGCCGGAACAAAACGCCCTGTCCGGTAAGACATTTTTGACGAAATACAAAATCACCATGTTGGTACATCAACCGTATTCACTTGACCTAGTGCCATGTGATTTGCTTTTATTCGCAAATTGTAATTCTGCGTTAAAAGGCACCAAATTCGGGACCGAGATGTAGTTATAGAAAAGCGGCAGAGCTTTTGAACAACCTAACAAAAAAGGCCTGCAGGCATTGCTTCCAACAATGGAATGTTCACGTCAGGGAGGACAGTACGTTGAAGGAGGCAATATTTGTTTTGTGTAATTTTATACATTGTCAATGTTCTAAGATCAATCTTGTTATTTAATTGCCACACGAGTCTGAAGGTCGAGTGGTATTTCCAAAAGGCAACTTGTTGAATATGTCGAGAATTTTTTATTGTCGAGTTGTAGGTAGGCTATATCATGAATGAAATTTCACCTATGTAGTCTAATTTTTTCTGCATGAAATATCAAACTGTACGCCACATACCTATCTTTCTATTTGCATTTCTGGACTTGTGATTAAATAACTAAATGTTTGCTTGTCAAATTTTTATTTCAACAATCTATTAAAAATTATTTGTATGTATATTTAACAGTTACGAACGTCATTGATATTGAACTTATTCACGAAGTTATCGAAAATTAAACAAAATTTTCGATATCGGTAAACATTGACATTATTATATTTATTTATGCACGGACGTATCATAATTTGACAATTATACTCGAATTTCTTTGACATAAACGTCATTTTATAGTCCGCGGACCTCATTATAGCCCGGCGGGCTATAATGAAACGTCAAACCAAATTATAACCTACAAAATAAACAATTTAAACAGGCAACATGAAAAGTTTTTATTACAAATCGAAAATTTTTATATTCTTTAATGAAAAATGAAAATTAATTTTGTGATATTTATATGGAAAACACGGAGATACACATAATAAAACTCAAAGGACATAACTAATAAACAAACAATAAACTGTTGTTCTCCGCTTTCATAGCAACACTAGATACTGGATGTACGAGGACAAATTCTTTTCGATACAATTTGTCTAACACTCATAATTTGAAAATTTTCGTTCGTGCATAAAGTTTTGTATGTACCAAGAGCGTAACTTGCTTTTATGGCCTTTGACGTGTTTTTATCCCTCGGCTTACGCCTCGGGCTCAAAATCTCGCCGCAGGCCATAAAAGCCTCCTTACGCTCTTAATACATAAATAACTATTATAGTAAGTATATATTTAAATTTAAAATATTTTTTCTACTTCTAAGCATTAATATACTTATTAAGTATGTGTCATCTGTAATTGAATGACACTCATTATGATTCAAATTTTTTTTTCATTATAATACAGATTATCATTATGATACAGATTAAATTTATATCCAATTTATTGGTTTATAGTTCATTTTTTAAAATTATTATGAATAGTAGAAATAATAGTGTATTTATCTCATGTATAATGACTTAATGACTATTAATAGACGAGCGTGAAATTTACTCGCCATGGCTCGTATCGTAAATCATGCGAGTATATTAATCGCTATTATTATAAACTAGTTGCATAATATATTAATTTTTGTAAAACAAAAAACTTATGTGACAAAATATATATTCTTTTGGTTAGTTTCTACCAGAAAACAAATAATAATTTTTTAGACGACCATTGTGATAAGTATGACATATCAACGTAGTATCCTAACACTGAAAGTTGAACTTATCGCATTAGTGTTACGATATATTTCATATCGTAATAGTTGACACGGTCGCTAGGTTACTATGTCATTATTTTCTGGCTATATGTATACATTATTCATTTGTCAGCTGTCCGTACGTTTGAACCTAAATTTCAGTTTTGTAAAAAAAGTAAAATTTATTTATGCTCGTCTAAAAAATAATGTTCATAACTTGTATGAAATACAAATATCTTAGCTCGTGTGTATTGACTCGCATGATATTTGATATTTTTCATAACTTGCTACGAAAATAACTATAGTGCATTATGTGTTTCATTGTGGTGTACTCTCCATCCTAGCTTTAAGATCCCGTATATTTATTTACTAATCTTGATTTCTTTTTTTTTTCCAGGTGACCCCATCAACTGTATAAACGACGGAGGAGTCCCCGGGCACGTGATCAACACATACTGCTGGATCACATACACTTTCACGTTGCCTGGACAACTTCACAAGCCTATAGACCATGTTGGCCATCCTGGTCTTGGAAATGACAACGTAGAGGAGAAGCGGTATCACAGTTACTATCAGTGGGTGCCTTTCATGCTCTTCTTCCAGGTAAGAAAGAGAATATCATAATACATAGTATAGTAGATAATAAGAAGTATTGACTATGAGAAGTGGTGGAATTGGTTAGCATATACTAAAGTCAAAAAAACTGACTCTGTCTGGCCAAGCAATAAAACTATAAATATCGTAATTATGACAAAGCGATATGTCGCTCACTACTTGCATTATAACATTGGATACAAAGCAGGCCATTATTTGCGCCACTCTTTTGAAATGAAGGCATGCATTACCTGGTACCTGCCTGGGTGCTCTGTATTTAATTGGAGTATCCTTTGGGAACCTTCATGGGATTCGAAGTCGAATGATTTCAGGTCTTATGCCCGTATTCACCAACATCAAATAAATCTTCAAATAGCTTATTCATTGAATAAGAGAAAAATATCGCATCGATACCATAACACAGATGAAGGTATTTATTCTAGCTGTCATATTTTGATGCGATATTTTTCTCTTATTCAATGAATAAGCTATTCGAAGATTTATTTGATGTTGGTGCATACGCGCGTTAATGTTCCATATATTTATTTAGAACGTGTACAAAATATTTGACCGTTTCGGGCAAAAAATTCGGTGAAGCTTCACCTGTCGCCATGCTGATAGCTTCTTCAGTCTTTTTGTTGTTCCTATTATTATTACTACCTATAAATCCTGGAGTTGATTTATTCGTATAACCTATAAAAATGTATTGGATTTCACAAAAATAATTTTTATTTTTTACCTATTGCTGAAGATGGGCTATTTTTTGCCCGAAACGTTCAAATATTTTGTACACGTTCGAAATAAATATATACCTGAAATAATTCGACTTCTAATAGTTATTTACATAATCAATTATGAAAAGAGTGATATTGTTTGACGAAAATAATATTTGCCAAAATGAGCGAAGTGTTTTGCAAATTATGTGAATTAAAAAATATCACGTTTTCATAACGTATTATGTACAAAATTTTATCTAATGCCGCTAATAGTACATTACGTTCCAAGTTAAGAAAAAGTTTACCAGACGAGTATGGCTAGTTTAAATGCCATACGAGTACAGTAAAATTACTTTTCTGACGCGGTGCGTATACTTTTTTTGTATAAATTTTGTATTTTTTTGCGGCATAATATTCTGAATTAAAAACATAAAAAAAAATCGTAGTAGTTTCTAATTCTCATTAACAAAATTACTTGACAGTTATTATTTTTTGAACCTTATAACCTCCAAACAAATTAATTTTTGGAAATCGATTTGCAAAACGATGGATTTAGAATAATGAAAAGAACATTGAAAACGATTTAGAAGATAAAAAATAAAAATAAACAATTCCTTGTGTCAAAAACTATTTGCTATGCAGTAACGGTTGCTATGTTGTAAAGTAACCCATTACTGTACGATTTTGAGAATATTAAAGTAGTACATTACTGTACAAAATACGAATAAATAATTTTAAAATACTCAAAATTTTTGTTTTTTTTTATGACAGCTCAATATACATATTTCAAAATTAATTTACCAAAGTGTTGCCGTGAAAATAAATGAATTTATTTTTTATTTTATTGTTTATGTTAGTGCATGTACATTATCATTAAAAATGAGTTCTATGTTTTCTAAAACCGATATAGATCTTCCTTCTGATGTAGAGGAATTGGATGTAAGTCAATAATTAATAAATTGATATTGAAGAAATCATTATTGATATATTCTTGTTTCTTTTTTTATTATCAGTAACTGAGTTACGTAAATATATTTTTTTCACTACTAGCCTAGGAACCCACTATTATTTACCTTTATTTGACATGAGAAATTGTTTTTCACTACCGTGAGAACCTAGGTCAATAATAATTTATTATTAACCTAGGTCTATAATGCAAACTGTCACTTTTCAATCAAACTCAAGCCTCCAAACCCAAATATTATTTAACTCATTAAACTCAAGAAAGGTGTTAAGTATATAATTTAAATTTGCCACTATAATTTTAAATTGACCTACGCTGCCGCCTCGCCTGGCCACTGAGCTGTTTTGGTGAAAATTTGTAGATGTAGGATTGAACAAATCACTATTTTTTTGTATTTGTACGTAAATACATTTCAATAGATTTATTTAAAAATAATAATAAACTAGTAAGGCTGCTAACTGTAACAGCACAAAGTGTTTTTATTAAATAATTAAATCAAATACAAATCAAGGCCCATAAGTGAGGTTATCAAACCAGCGAAATGAGCAAAACGTCAGATAAAAACAAATGCAGCTTACTTTGTTTTTGTTAATATTAACAAATAAATAATGTTATTATTCATGTCAAAATTATTGTTATTATCAATAAAAAAATTCAAAGAGAATTTATGTGCTAGTAGTGAAAAAAATAGTATATAAACCACGGTTGAGAAGATCATTATTGACCAGGCGCCTTATATCCCTCGGACTTCGCCCTCGGGTTACAATAGGCGCTGGGTCAATAATGATTATCTTCTCAACCTTGGCGTATAATATACTATTACAAAACTCATTTTGTATGAATTACGTAAAACATGACATTTCAAAACATTATAAGGTTAGGTAAAATTCAACTTTTTAAAACGGAATTAGATAAATTATTATTTCATTACTAATAGTAACAATGAAACAAAAACAAACATTGTCTAACACTATTCAATGTATTTTCTTCTCAGGGTATCCTATTCTACATTCCCCACTGGATCTGGAAGAACTGGGAAGAAGGTAAAATCCGCATGGTGTCTGATGGAATGAGAGGAGCTTTAGTGTCAACCAAGGAAGAAAGAGCCGCTAGACAATCTCGTCTAGTGCAATATATCTTAGAAACCCTGCACATGCACAACACGTATGCCTTTGGATACTTCTTCTGTGAGGCCTTGAACTTCGTCAACGTGGTAAGTAAAGATAAAGATAGAAAATAAGAGTGTGTGATAATAAGAAAGTAGAATTGTGAGTTTAAATACCGAATACAATAAACACCAGACCTCTCGTCTCGCCATTTCCATATTAGGCTATATAAGTACATATGTATTTAACATTTCTGGTACACACACAAAAATTCTAATTAGATCTATTATTAATATATACTGCTCAACATTTGAACTGGTACACTTATATAACATGCAGTAAAAATAAATAACCCTTAATTATTAAAATATCTTTCAGATCTCATATTATTAATAAGCCTGTTTCACATTTTTCAAAAACTATTTTAAATGAAAGTTTATGCAATGATTTTCTTAATAATAATTTTTATTTTAATAATTTGCTGTTATTTGTGGAAATAATTAAATAAAAAGATTGGCGTCCTGAAAAACTACCCCCCACTCCTGTGACGTAGAAGCACATACATTACATCATTAATAGCCAATAGGAAAATAGTTTTTCCATCACCTAGGTTTATTCATATTATTTACATAAATAAACGTAGGCTTACTGTTTGTCACATGTTAATAAAAAATCTTTTAATTTGACATTTGACGCTGACATTGCTCATTGTAAATGAATAATAATTGCACTCAAGCTAAGTCGGACAATTTACCGAAGGTCAGTAGCTGGATGGTGGCTGAATTTATATCAGAGAATGATTTTTTTATTGCTACCGAAATAAGGGGTGTTAAAGATCTGAGATAAAATAAAATATAAGAACTGAATTTACTATATAAATTGATAATATATTTTACTTTAAGGTTCTGGTTATGATTCTTACATTGAATCTGCTATAGGATATGCAGATCTATGTCGAGAAAAAATATCTGTATAGTAGATGTAAAGTTTGCCCTGAACATAAAGTGAAGCAACAAAAATATACTGTTATCTTGAAAGTGGATGAAAGTTGAAATGATCTTCACAAACATGAAAACACGATTTTTCTGACATTATCAGCTCTTCAACCTATTGCTTCTAGCCACAATTTTCTTTCCACCGCATCTTTTGACAAATTTATATACTCTATAGTAGGTTTGTTCCTAACAGTATTTTTGTAAGAAGGCACAATACAATATCGTAAATTACTCATTTTATTTTGAACTTTTTATTACCTACATATTATACAACTTAAACCAATCTGAAAAATTTGACATTTGTTTGACAACTTTGACAATACACTTGATACCACACACAAAATTTTTTACATTATAAACGAACCAATTAGAACCGCTGAAGATGTATGTGTTCTGACGTCACATTCTGTTTCAGATCACGTGACTTATTCAAAATTTTATCCAAATTTCAAAAATTAATTGTAAAATATCTAAAGGATATTTCGAGATATTTTTAAATTTGAGGCTCTTTAAAGAACAATATCTTCTAAAATTTAATACTTAGAAGTCATAAAAAAATTCTTGCAACAGCCCTATTGGAATAATACTACCTTTTTTTAGTTTAAGTTCTGTATTTATTATTTAAACCCAACGTTTCGGCACCATAAACTGGTGCCTTCTTCAGGGGATACATTGACATAAATATGTGAAATAACAAAAACAACAAGTAACCAAGGTAACAAGAAATGTTCATAAAACGTTTTTCTAACATCTGTTAATAAAGAGTACGGCTGCGGTATTTCGCTACCGATAAAGCGTCTCTGAGTTATACAAATCACTTCTCTGCCAGTTTTTGGGACGGTTTTTCCTCTGGCAAAAGGAGATTTTTTCCTGAGAAGATGCATGTTCGCCGTCCATGTTATTGCCAGGTCTAGAAAATTGTATACATAAAAAAGGTAACATTTATTGTCACGTGACTTGAAAAAGTTCTGATTATGATCAAAATTATATTTCACGAAAAAATAGAAAATAGCTTCAATTTACCTGTAATGTTAAATGTATTACCGATATTTTGAAACAATTTGCGGCGTTATGTATTTTGAATTTTTTGACAAACAGTTCTTTTTATCTTTTAAAATGAAACAGTTATTTGGCCAATATGAAAACAGTTTACATTGTTTGTATAAATAAAAGTAGACGATAGTTTCACATGTTAAACTGTATGTTCTCTGAGGTTACATTCTTGTGACTTTTTCAAAATATTACAAAAATTTCAATATTTAATTGTAAAATATCTAATGGATATTTCGTGATATTTTCAAATTTGAGGCTCTTTAAAGAACAATGACCGGTAATATTTACTCAAAATTTTAGTCACCCTGACTAACTAATTACCATGACTACCATTTAGAAATACATTAGGGTGATTAAAATACAACTGAAGTTTAAGAGTACTCGTATATACTACCGGTATATAATATCTTTTAAAATATAGTACGTAGAAGTCGTAAAAAATGCTTGCAACAGCCCTATTCAAAAGAAATATTTAAATCACTTTTTATTAATATTCATAAAAATGAAACGACAATACCAAACATCAATATTATTTTAAGAAAATACCGTATGAAATAACTATTATATGTACCTGCTTTCTATTAGAGAATAGAACTAATAATTTTAGTATGTTTTCAACGCAAGGAAAGATATGATAATTCTTTACTTCAACAAACTTGGGTCTTAATTAAATGATACATACATTGTATTTAATTTTATTATCAGTTACATTACAATGTTGTTTCTTTTTCTGGTTCTGTTAGTATTTCCGTTACCATCTTATTGTTAGTTATAACGGTAAATAAAGGTTGTCGCCCGATTGAAGATTCTTTCTGCATCAAGATTAATTAACTTCGATTTATTTATTTATTTATTTAGCGTTTGGCATTGTAATCGTCACATAAAATTAATATACCTACAGGTGTCTCAGAAATAAGAGGACATGGCTTAACCATAGATTCCTGAGGCTAAAATAAGACGATTTAACTAAACTTACCTTTACCGGAAAGTGTACCGTTTAGCCAGTATTCTGCTTCAAACAGCGCGACAGCTTTGTTTAAGGCACGAGCCCTTAAGGCGAGTGCCTTATTAGCTGGAGCTGGACTATGTCAGTAACGGCAGATTTTTACAATAATGACAGATGTCGCTACCGTGAGTTTGGTTTATATAAATTAATTTTAAATATAGGAAATGTTAAAGTAAAAAAAAATAACTTTTGTAGGTAGTACTTTTTTACATGAACTTTATTATAGTAAAGATGATTTCTTTTCTAAATGCCCATAAACGTCCAGTGTATTTTAATTATTTTACCGCATAGTTAGACAAGTTACAACACAGTAAGCGTAAAATGTACGTTACACTTGCTGTGTATACAATTGTAAAGTTCCCATTACACTTCAGGAGGGCAAAAAATTAATTTTGCGTATAATAACGGAATGCTTTGTTCAACTAGATGACTATAATGAAATTTGGTTTGATATAGTTCATCTTTTAAGATGATATTTGTTATTATTAGTGAATCACTAATGTATGAAACTTGAATGCCACGACATAACTTTTTAATGGCAAAGTCAATAACGTAACGTAATTACTGTTTTTCAGAAAGATACATTCAATAGCAAACTTTTCTCCGCGTAAATTGTGGCCAGCACAATACTTTTCGCCATTTCCATTTCACTTCTCTATCGAAGAGTCGTTTTATAACAAAAACATTACAGAACTTTACCCACTTGTCTTCTGCACACATACAATTCTAATAATATTTATTTTTCATTGTATGAAAAAGTTCTTAATGTCAGAGATTCTTCCAATTCATTAACAAGATAGACGGTATTTCTGATGGATATATTATGTATTTTTCCTACAATTTTAAATATGTAATTAATAAAACAATAAGAAAGATTAAATGTACTTCCCAGAAAAAGATTTTAGAATGTCACTAAAACTGTTGATTTTTGACACTGTCATCTGTCATTTACAAGCTATGTTATAAACATACTGTAGTTTAGCCTCTGCGATGTACTACATTAAATTATTCTATATATTATAGGGCCTTTATCTCTAAATCTATACAAGAATAATAAAAATTTTAAGTGTATTAGATGAAGAATTTTGTTCTTCAATAACAAAAATTTCCAAAAAATTATATTTAGAAGATTTTTTTAAAGAAACTATTAGTTCTGGTTGTCCAATTATTATCAAAATCTAATCAGCTCTTCCCAGGAATGTCAGATTGAAGAAACTGCAGTTAAATATTTTTTAAGTCTTATAGTATTTGAGAAACCGTGGCTCCAACATCCACACACACAAACACACACATGTTTAGCATGATTCCAATACCTCTCTTGCCGAGGATAAAAATAAAATGTAAGTGATTGGGTCATGTAATTGTTAATATACTTTTCTTGAGTTTATAAATTATACAGTGTCCCATTTAGTGGTGCCACCATTGGGATCTCGAGAACTATAAGAGATATGATGTCGGTTAAATGGAACTTTTTGTGCGCCTTTAAGAGCTAAGAGGACATCTCAGATATGTTTTTGTTTTTCCAAAAATTCTCATAGGGCACTAGATAATGACGAAAAACTGAATATTGTTGATTTTTTCTTTTTCAAATAACTTCTAAACTATTAGTAATGGGGTATTCCACTCAATTTTTTTTATTATTTTAAATAAAACTTCATTCAGTTTTGAAGAAATTCATAGTATTAAAAAAATCTTAATTGTTCCTAGTTTAACAGTATTTCATTTTCGAAAAATCAGTGTAACGTCACATTTCCTCTATACTTGTCTTTCTCACACACACTGCTCTGAGTACGCTGCGAGAGAAGGATAACAATTGTATGACGTCAATTTTCCCTTTTAGCAAATGTGAAATATCTCGTAAAGTAATTATTTAAAAAATGTTTTCATTATTTTAACTATTATTTATTGAGCCATACTTTATGTTAAATTGCAATTTTCTTAATTTTGTTGTTATGGTGGAATACCCCATTGAGAAAAAACGTTTCAAATATAAAAGATAGATATTTTTATTAACTAACCAGTGGCGCACGAAACAAATTTTTATATTCGTAAATTTTAGAGATATAACACAAACTTATATTTTTTTAAATAGAACCCATATCTGATTTTAGTCTCAAAAAATTATCTATTTTTTTCTCTTTTCAATGTTGTAAGGGTTATTATGTTTTATATTTGTTTTGCCTTCAAAATTATTATTTTTTCCTTATTTTGTATTAAATTTGCAATTATTTTGAAAATATTGATAGATTTCTATTTAGAAATACTCCTTGTATTTAAATAATTTATGTCGTTAGAAAAATTTGCTCATAACTCGTATCATAGTAATTTTTATATTTTGTATCAGGTCGCCCTTGGCACATTATAGTGTAATTTGTAATTATAAATCTAGAATAAAAATATTAAGTAATAAAGGCATAAAATAAATTATATCTATCAAATATAATATAATTAATCAAAATAATAATGTTTTTTTTGGGAAATAATAAGAAAGTTCAGGATAATAAAGAGAAAAATTAAATTTTAGGAGCAAAACAAATATAAAAATAATAATATCATTGAAAAGAGAAAAAAATAATGATTTTTTTGAGATATAAAAATTTGTTTCGTACGCCACTGGTTAGTTAATAAAAATATCTATCTTTTATATTTAAAACGTTTTTCTCAATTACTAATAGTTTAGAAGTTACTTGAAAAAGAAAAAATCAACAATATTCAGTTTTTAGTCATTTTCTAGTGCCCTATGAGAATTTTTGGAAAAACAAAAGCACATCTGAGGTGGCCTCCCAATGGCGCACAAAAAGTTCCATTTATTCGACATCGTGTCTCTTATAGTTCTCGAGATCCCAATGGTGGCACCTCTAAATGGGACACACAGTATATTTATCTAGCAGTCTATCCAAATGTCAAACTAATTTTTAATGGTCGTTAACAACCTCACCTAACGCATATAAATCACTCTTGGAAATTCGGGGTTAGTTTTGTTGGATAGATGAGGTTATTATTGTTATATTGAATTTAGTGATTTTTGTGCGTTAGGTGAGATTGTTGTTTTGTTGAATTACATAACGACCGACTGATGTACTCCGGCTAAACGCTAGTCTCCTCTCGGTTCGTTGTGTTACTATAAGAATATTGATAAAAATATTTGAATTCAGTAATACAATTTAATTTTTTCTAGGTTTTGAACATCTTCTTCGTGGACCTCTTCCTAGGCGGAGCCTTCTTGACATACGGCAGTGACGTCATTTCCTTCTCCAACATGAACCAAGAAAACCGAACCGACCCGATGATAGAAGTTTTTCCCCGAGTGACAAAATGCACTTTCCATAAGTATGGTCCATCTGGAAGTCTGCAAAAGCACGACGCTTTATGCATCTTGGCGTTGAATATCTTGAATGAGAAGATCTATATCTTCTTGTGGTTCTGGTTTATTATTCTATCGGCGTTAAGTGGACTGGCGTTGTTGTATTCTGTCGCGGTGGTGTTGCTGCCGACTACTAGGGAAACTATTTTGAAGAGGAGGTTTAGGTTTGGAACGCCAGCTGGAGTGTCCAGTCTCATTAGGAAGACGCAGGTACAGAAAAAGATTTGTTTCTTTGTAATAATAGTAAGGAATGATTGAAACATTATAATTATTGTAGTTATTGCTGAGTGTGTTAATTTGCTTTAGAAGTAGGAAAATGCAAAAATGTGGATGAGACGAAGAATCCAGAAAAAAATGGCGTACATTTTCATCTTTTAAATATTTATAATTATAAATAAATAAATAAATATATCACGGCATATTACCCATTTCTGAGTGTGCCAGTATCTACAACACATGTAGACATCGGTAATGATGACGATATATTTTACCGTGTGGGCGCTTACCAGGCGTCACCTCAGGGCACTCATAGCTGGCGTGGAGAGTGCACCACAGGGGTCACTTTTGTGCCATTTAAAATTGGAAATATTTGGCGTCTGTCGGGATCGAACCCGGTTCTCCCAGGTTCGCGACCAGACACTAAGGCACACGGCCCCGGGACCCCATTTAAATAAATATATATATATATATATATATATATATATATATATATATATATTTATAATAAAGAATATAATAAGAAATTAAAAAGGAAACAGTAAACTTATTGTTGGTCCGTAGTCTGTTGAAATACTTGTATTATAAACTGGCGCTAGCAACAGTGTAGTTTCTGAAGTAGTGATTAAATATTTATTTTTGTACTTATCAAATTTTTACTTCAATAATGGCTAGCTATCAAATAATACGTGCGTTCAATTATTCGTTTCCGTGAACTCGGAGATGTCAGTGTCATTTCAGAAGTCTACATAATAAAACACAAAAGGCATGATCTTTCTCTTCAAAGTCAAATTACAGATTTATTTATGTGCTTGATACTGTGTTCAAAGGAAAATTATCATACTCTATACGCTCCGTAAATAGATTTCAAAATGACACTGACAGTTCTGAGTACATAAAACAAAAAAACCAAACGCACCTATAAGTAATCATGGTGAATGAATATACGGACCTTTGTATATTCGAATATACCAACATTCGTATATTCGTTCACCATGGTTACTTAATAATAACCGCTATAATAAGTGGTAACTAAGGAAAATCACGCATTCCTATTGGGTTATAATTTAATGAATGATACACCGTGAGTATTCTTTAACGTGAAACATTGGATTTGTCATATCCATGGTTACTACTTAACATTTGATTGACAGCAATGTATTTGCCCGGTCTATTTAAAATGAACGAATTTGACATGACGTCAATAGAGGTTAATTTTGTTAAATAATTATACCTGCTTTCTAAATTAAATTTAGTTGTAGGAAAAATATTGTGTGCACTTTGTTCCCGAGTGATTTTCTGACTCGGCTAAATTTCTTACAGTATTTAAATATATTGGGTGGAATTCAGTGGGTTGTATTAAGGTCTGTATTAAATCTTGTATTAAGTATATGGCAACATTGTAATATTTTCCACATGTATCAATGAGATTCAATTGTGATTTAGAAATTTTACCACAGGGAAAAGTAATACAGATATCCTTTAATCAAATGAGGAAGTATTATTGTAAATGGAAGGTGTAAAAGGAAACTCATTATTGCAAAATTAGGTTAGAAATATGTCAAATTTTATGTGTCAAATATTTCATACCTGAATATTAATGAATTTTAAAATATCTCAACCCTCGTTTTGATCAGTTTGACATTTGTCCTTTTTTACTTCCTTGTACGAAGTAAAGGAAGTATTGTAATCGCGAAAAATTTCGGTTTCCAGATTTCAACGGAAATATCCATTTTGAGCATCCCTGAATCCATTTTGACTATTTTCGGCGTGACGTCTGTACGTACGTATGTACGTACGTACGTATGTACGTACGTACGTACGTATCTCGCATAACTGAAAAACGGGAAGCCGTAGAAAGTTAAAATTTTGTATTTAGGACTGTTATAACATCTAGTTGTGCACCTCCCTTTTTGGTCATTACATAACTTTCGGAAGTGGTACTTTACTTGAAGCCTATAATAGATTTTAATGAAAAACTATATTAAAATATAATCCAAAACTTTTCAAATTTGGTATATAAGACTCTTATATCAATGGGAATAATATATTAGATTTTAGTTAAAATGGTCTAACCGGAAGTGGTACTTTACATGAAGCCTATAATAGATTTTAATGAAAAACTATATTAAAATATAATCCAAAACTTTTCAATTTTGGTATATAAGACTTTTATATCAATGGGAATAATATATTAGATTTTAGTTAAAATGGTCTAACCGAAAGTGGTACTTTACTTGAAGCCTATAATAGATTTTAATGAAAAACTATTTTAAAATATAAACCAAAACTTCTCAAATTTGGTATTTTACACTTTTATATTAATGAGAATAACATAATAGATTTTGGTTAAAATAGTCTAACCGGAAGTGATACTTTACTTGAAGCAGTTATGAGTTTTTCTTAAAAAAATGGTGTTATTTTGAATTTAACAATAAATGCTTTTAGAAAATTGAATTCGAAAATATCAAGTATGATTAAATTAGCTCTTTGTATAAGCGAGATATGTAAATTTAAAAATTATGTACTTTTTGGTTTCTGTAATTAAGTTTGCTATGAATTAGGACAAAAAATAACAAAAAATAAAGAATTTAATGTCAATGTCAAATTATGTCCAATACGTGCAATTTAATGATTGGGTCTGTAATAATACATATTTTAATTATTAACAAAATAACGCCAGGCGTACAAGGAAGTCATGTGTTGTCCACATCAGATATTTTCTTACTTCTGTTAATAATATTTTTTTTCTTTATTTGATCCTTTGGTCTCTCACTTTTTTCTGACAGGAATTACAAAGTTGCCAAAATATTTTTGACAAAGGACTGTTTTAGCTTAAAACACGCTAATACAACAATTCATTCCGTATGTTTCATTTTCAATGAGACAGGCAAATACATTGCTGTCAATCAAATGTCAAGTCGTAACTTATAGGAAAATTCAACGGTTATTTGTCATATTAACAAGATGTCATTAGAGGTTAATTTTGTTTAAATAATTATACCTGTTTTCTAAATATTGAATTTAATTGTAGAAAAAATATTGTGTGCACCTTGTGACCGAAATGTGTTTAGTGCTCTCGAGTGATTTTTTTGAATCAGCTAAATTTCTTACAATATTTAAATATAATACTTGTGTCAATTTCGTTGCCTGTTTCATTTTAAATGGGGCAGACAAATACAAATATCGAATTGTAACCATGGATATGACAAACCCAATGTTTCACGTTAAAAAATACTCACGATAGTGAAAATAATATAAATTCCCTAGGGTTTATTTTTGACATTTTGTAATGATTTTGACATCGGAGATATAGATTTATACTTCCGGTAGTAAAAAAAAAAATTGCTATACAACGTTGTAGATTTTTGAACTTATAAGTAAAGGTTATTAACTTTGCATTAAAGTGCCTATCTTAGCACATTAATATCTAAAAAGATGATTAAGCACGGTTAACCATATACCTAATACTCATGTGACTCATGTGTAATAAGTACTTTGCATATTTCTAAACGTTTATATTAATACATACATATATATAATTTTATTCACAATCATTATAGTAATATACCGATTCCTAACCTTTTGGAGGTTCTTTGCCTCTATGTAAAATACATAAACCCTCGGCTGTAATGAAACATCTCCCACCTCGGATGTAATATACTAATATATAAAATTGAATGTTTGAGGCCTATACAAATCTCCACCGCTCATCTTAACCCAAAAACAAAAAATTTGAGCGTCGACATTCGATCTTAAAAATATATGATGTGGACACCACATGACTTCCTTGTACGCCTGTTAAACTATACATATTTTATTAATAATTAAAATATGTATTATAGGAGATCCAATCAATATTTGTTTTCTTAATTCATAGCAAACTAAATTTCAGAAACCAAAAAGTACATAAATTTTGAATTTACATATCTCGCTTATACAAAGGGCTAATTTAATTATACCTGATGTTTTCGACGCAGAAATCAATTCTCTAAAACTTTTATTTGAAGCATTTATTTCTAAAATCAAAATATCATTTTTTCTAGAAAAACTGATAACAGCTTCAAATAAAGTATCACTTCCGGTTAAACTATTTTAACCAAAATCTATTATGTTATTCCCATTGATATAAAATTATTATATACCAAATTTGATAAGTTTTGGATTATATTTTAATATAGTTTTTCATTAAAATTATTATAGGCTTCAAGTAAAGTAACACTTCCGAAAGTTATGTAATGACCAAAAAGGGAGGTGCACAACTAGATGTTATAGCAGTCCTAAATACAAAATTTGTACTTTCTACGGCTTCCCGTTTTTCAGTTATGCGAGATACGTACGTACAGACGTCACGCCGAAATTAGTCAAAATGGATTCAGGGATGGTCAAAATGAATATTTCCGTTGAAATCTGGAAACCGAAATTTTTCGCGATTACAATACTTTCTTCGTACAAGGAAGTAAAAAGTGTCTTATTAAATTAAAATCCAATATTATTTCACACTAGAAAGATATTTGCAAAAATAAAAACTGCAAAATTTACATTTTCGCCTAAATCTAGTAACTTATGCAGTTTTTCACAAATAAAATACCATTAAAATGGACTTATGTGGAAACTTTTATCTAATTAGGTCCCCATGTTGGCCAGCCTGTATTTATGTTTCGATTGAGTGTCTATAATGGAGTGTTTATGCCTGCTCTGATAATAATTTCTAATACATAATATTTTTGTGTTTTTCAGGTGGGCGATTTTCTACTGTTGCATCTTTTGGGCCAAAACATGAACCTTATGGTGTTCGGTGAAATCCTGGACGAATTATGTCGCCGTTTAAACCTGGGCTCAAATAGCAACCTGCCTTCGGCTCCTAGCACTTTGGAGATGAGTCCCATCTACCCAGAAATCGAGAAGTTCGGCAAAGAAACCGAAACATAAACTTGAAGAGAAAAAATAAAATATTTTTCTGCCATAGTATTTACATAGATCTCTATCGAGATGCGCTACTGTGTGATTCATATAGCCTGTTATGAATTGCTTCATATAGCTATGCAATTTTAGTTTGATACTGATATTTGATATTCTAAGCATAAGTGATAAGATATTTATAAGTTTAAGTATTTTTGGAATTTTTGAATTGGTATGTGCCAAATAAAGGATATTTCTGTAATAATTGTGCGTTTTAATTTCAGCAAAGAAAAACTATTGAAAATTGAAAGCTTGTAACTAAATAAATAAATATATCATCACGGCATATTACCCATTACTGGGTGTGCCAGTGTCTACAACACATGTAGACATCGGTAATGATGACGATATATTTTACCGTGTGGGCGCTTACCAGGCGACACCTCACGGGCACTCATAGCTGGTGTGGAGAGTGCACCACATGGGTCACTTTTGTGCCATTTAAAATTGAAAATATTTGGTGTCTGTCGGGATCGAACCCGGTTCCCCCAGGCACGCGGCCACGGTTTTTAACAATACAAGATTTTGTAATTTTTACCTTCCGTCACCTTTACGCAAGGAAGATATTGTCTTTGGTCAAAATATACGATTCAGGGTCCTTAGAATACGACTTTACTAATTTTAAGATGATGTCTTTGTGTGTCTGTGTGTGACAAAATTTTCTCCGACGATAATTCTAAAAACTACAATGAGTTCATGGATACACGACTTTTTTATAACTATTCGACAGAGTAGTGAAAAATAGTAAACCCGTATTTTTTATTTTTCCGCAAATCTATTTTTAATTATGAAAAAATTGTAATTGAAAATGACATTCTTTAAAATGCGGCTGAAGACCCCCACTTCGTCCCTTGTCCAATTACGTCACAGAATGAGACTACTACCATTTTGATTTTCACACTGTTTAAACGTCAGTGACATTTAAAAATAACCTGAAATTTATGAAAGTAAGCATATCGATGAAACAAGTTTGCCAGTAAATATTGTGTGTTATTAACTTACCAAAATAAAGAATAAAATAATATTCTGCAATATATTCAATGTCTCACGTGCGTTTATAACCTTCTATCGTCTAATCTCAAATCAAAAGTGAAACAGCTGATAGCTGATGTAAGGAGTTCACGCCAAATGAAAATTATATTATAAAAATGAATATTAATATATTATAGCATATTCAGATATGTAATCCTCAATCTATAATCTATATATATTTTTATTTTAGAAATTCTGTGTCTATATAAAATGTCCGTTTGAAATGAGTCTAAACTTAGGTTCGGAACGTGTGACGTCACAACATGGCCAATTTTTGCAACTTTTTAAAAATTTAAAAACTTTAGAAAAAATCTGTTGTGGCCAGCACAAGACCTCTCGCCATTTCCATATTAGGATATATAAGTATTGTATTTCACTTCGCTTTCGAACCGTCGTTTTATTACAAAAAATTACAGAACTTTATTCAAATATTGTTTTTTATTGTATTTAACATGTCTTCTGCACACATATAATTCTAATTATATCTATTTTTCATTGTATGAGGAAGTTTCTAAATGCCAGAGATTCTTCCAATTCATTAACCAGATTGGCGGTATTTCTGATGGATATATGCATTTTACCACAATTTTACCTATAATTTCAAATATTTCATTAATAAAAGAATAAGAAAAGTTAAATATACTTCCCAGAAAAAGCTATCAGACTGTCACTAAAACTGTTGATATTTGACAATGACATGTGTCATGTTATAAACATTGGAATTTGTCAATTGGTTTCCTTAGTGCCTTGGCCTCAGCGATTAGTTTACTCTATGAATTATAGTGTCTTTATCTCTAAATCTATACAAGATATAATAAAAATGTTAAGTGTATTAGATGAAGAATTTTATGTTCTTCAATATTTAATAAAAAAAAACTCCCAAGAAACTACTACTTCCGGTTGTTCAATTGTTACCAAAACCTTTTCAGCTCTTCCCAGGAATGTCAGATTGAAGAAACTGCAGTTAAATATATTTTAAGTCTTAGACTTTTTGAGGAATCGTCCCTCCAACATCCATACATACACACACACAGACATCATTTTAAAAATGTTATAATCGGATTCTAGGAACCTTAAATCGTGCTTATTATTATTTTTGTGCATGACCATTTTTTGTATACCTTATCTTTACACCGATTAAATTTTGGTTATAATTGTTCAACCGGAAGTTCCCTTATTTGAAGTTTATAATAGTTTTTGCAATTAAATATAATTTTTTGACATTTTATGAAAGAATATTGTATTGTCTACACGGTTTGACTATACATTTTCTTTCATATTCAATAAATTCATTTCAATATCGAGTTAAAGAATTATAAAGAGATTAACTTTCATAAATCAGCCAGCTTTGCTATAATCATGGAAACAGCTAATATATTCAAATAATTCTAATTGACACATGTCAGTGTCAAGTGCAATTTACATAGTATATATTTATGTTATAATTTTATTGGATTTATAGAATCTTTTCTAAGGAACTCTCGGTATGGAATTTGTAGATAATAGTATATAATCGTGTTACAATTTTACTGGATATATAGAATCTTTTCCAAGGAACTTTTGGTATGGGATTTGTACAAAATACATAGAATCAGATTTTACTGTAGGTCAATTTTTCTGGCTATACAGCTGCACCCAGCATTAAATTCTATGATAGTACTTTCCAGTACAACTTCTATGCATATCTGTTGCATAGTCAAACAGACATAGGCGCAGTATTTATCTATTAGTATTCCTAGTAAATAAATAAAGAATTTTATCAGAAAATTACACTTGACATTTTGCTTGCATATGAATAAAGATAACGTTAATTTACTATTATTTACAATGCACATTTTGTCTTGCGTCATGGATGTGTCATATGAAATTTGATAATACATGAATATGCATTTTTGTTTAGACAATTTTTTATACCTAGTTAGCAAAAAATATCTACGCAATGTGTGACCGACAATATAATTTTAAATTTTTACTACAGTACAGCCTCAATAATCCGGATCTTTGTAATTCGGATTCTTCGGTAGTTCGGAGTCCTGTTTACGTGTACTATGTACTCTGTAGTCCGGATTCCGGACAGTTTCGGTAATACGGATGCGTACCTACGTTGTATATTCGTTTGAAACGTCACCAGACATCACCTGATAGGCAGTTGGCTGCAGCAGACCACACTTCTCACGTACTATTAGTAGTCGAAGTGTTCCTGATTATTGCACTATGGGTCCGCGAAAACACATTGCGTTGTCTTTACAAACAAAAAATGAGATTCTTGAACAATTAAAAAATGGAGTGTCGAATAAACAATTAGCGGCACGATATGGAGTGGGTACTTCTACCATTTCGGACAAAAAAAAATATATTAAAGAGTAATTGATAATTTTCTAATTGTGCCACATGGTTATATACTTTTTATCTATGCAGATTTATTTCCAACTGTGATTTTGGGCCAGGATTTATATATGTATTTAAATAAAGCATTACAAACTACTCACTTAACTGAATTTTATATCAATACAAGAAAAATCGCGGTGATCCGGATATTTCGTTATTTCGGATTGGGTGTGTTTTTATTAGTCTGGATTAACGAGGTTGCACTGTATTTATAAAGAGTTATACAGAAGCTGTAACCATGTCGCATTTTGGCATTTAGGCTGTATCCGATGTCGCATTTTGAATTAAGTATTTAGGTCTACTTCACATAAATACAACTCCGAATAGCAAACTAATGACATCCATTGGTTTGTATGGCAACACTTTAGAACAAAAATGAATATACAATTCGATGCAATTTGATGCTTCAGATTAAATGTTAATATTGTATTTCATAAAATAGAAGCTAAGGAGCTATTCTTTGGCAGTAAATTTGAAATTTTGCACAAATTATAGCAACGAACATGATTCGTTTAATTAGTGCGCGTCAACTTCAAGGCATAGTGTGCACCTACAAAACCCTAAAATCTAAAGGCCCATTCCCAGTGTCTGCCATAGTCATAGTTTCTTGTCGTAAACTTTTGTATTAAATAAATATACGCAGACCGTTTCCAGTGCACTTTAGACAATAGACAAAATATCAATATCAATGTCAAAAAATTGTAATAATATGAGTTGCTCAGAGGAATACTTTATTTCATTAATACAATTTTTATTACCTCTCGCTAAGAGAGGTATTGGATTCATGCTAAAATTCGCATATCCAGATTTTATTGAATAAGCACGATTTAAGGTCCCTACAATCCGATTATAACATTTTTAAAATGATGTCTGTGTATGTGTGTGTGTATGTATGTCTGGATGTTGTAGTCACGATTTCTCAAAAACTATAAGACTTAAAAAATATTTAACTGCAGTTTCCTCAATCTGACATTCCTGGGAAGAGCTGAAAAGGTTTTGGTAACAATTGAACAACTGGAAGTAGTAGTTTCTTAGAAAAATTCTTCTAAATATAATTTTTTGGGAGTTTTTTTTATTAAATATTGAAGAACATAAAATTCTCCATCTAATATACACTTAAAAATTTTATTATATCTTGTATAGATTTAGAGATAAAAACACTATAATTTATAGAATAAACTAATCGCAGAGGCTAAGGCATTAAGGAAACCAGTTGACAAATTCCAATATTTATAACATAGTTTGTAAATGACACATGTCATTGTCAAATATCAACAATTTTAGTGACATTCTGAAAGCTTTTTCTGGGAAGTATATTTAATCTTTCTTATTGTTTTATTAATTAAATATTTGAAATTATAGGTAAAATTGTGGTAAAATACATATATCCATCAGAAATACCGCCAATCTGGTTAATGAATTGGAAGAATCTGCGACATTTAGATACTTCCTCATACAATGAAAAATAGATATAATTAGAATTATATGTGTGCAGAAGACATGTTAAATACAATAAAAAAACAATATTTGGGTAAAGTTCTGTAATATTTTGTTATAAAGCGACGGTTCGAAAGCGAAGTGCAATACAATACTTATATAGCCTAATATGGAAATGGCGAGAGGTCTTGTGCTGGTTATAGGTACCGTCAATAATTTTTTGACATAAAAAATCAACATATATGAAAACATACGCTATGTCAAAATTTAATGACTATGACAAAAGTTTGAAGTTTGCAAACTTTTGTGATTATGTTTATGATTCTGCATAAACACTATGACTAAAACAAGCACTGGGAATGCATATGTATTTCGCTTTACCAAACTGTTTGAAACTATGACAACTAACAAAAACTATGACTATGACAGGCACTGTGAATGGGCCTTTATTCTTAAAATCTTAAATAACGACGTTATTTAGGGCATATAAATTTAGAATTTAGATATTAGGGTGGTAAAAGTGCAACATGGGATACATCATATTTCAGACAAAAGTCTTAAGCAAGAGTTTACCGTCGTGGTTAGCAATAGCCAGTAAATTAGAAAATGTTTGCTGTAGTTATTAACATGTCTCATATTACTCATAAACTAACTCATTATAGGTGTTTCAAATATAATACTTAAATAACTCATAATTGTTTTCGAAGTACACCTAATGGTTCATTAAAATATTGTTGAGAGAAAAAATTCGAAAAAATTATCAAATCGACCTCACACCGCCGATGTAGACAAAAAAAATTGCATGTGCTTAAAATCGCACGTCCAAAGTGAAAACTTCTATTTTATTGTAGTACATAAACATCATAATAACTACAGTGTGTTCAGAAATAAAAAAACCTAATTCGGAGTAGGCTATAAACATAGAAACGTTTGTTTGATTATTATTCAATTCAAAAGTCAAGTTGTGAAACTGATTGTGAAATGTAATTTTAAAGAGAAAAGATAATAAAGGATACAGAAATAAGTATCCAAGAAGAAAAGCTTTGATTTCTTTAGATATCATTTTTGACAAATTGACATTTAATAAAAAACTTTTAAATTGACATACGTTTTTTTCTTCATAGCCTAGTCAGTGGCGTAGCTAGAACTATTTCCGCCCGGGGCGGTTCTTGAATTTGCCGCCCCTCTCAATACACCAAAAATACTAAAAAGATCAAAATGAAATGATGTATAGGAAAATAAATAACATCATTTATGTATATTTTTCAAATAAAACTTTAACCTTTCAACATCCTAAAATTTTATTTTTCTTGACTTTTTGTTTGCAAAATCGTCGATAACGTTGTTACAGTCTATTTCATCACTACAAGACTTTTTCACCTTAAGGTACTCATCGTAGGTCTTTATGTTTTAATTTCGAAAAACTCCTCTCGCAACTAGCAACACTTACAACAATTGTGAGAAAAAGGCGTAGCTTTGTATTAAATCCAGCTTTACCGATTCTCAGTGTATCTATTTTAGTTTTGTAGCTTCCCGTAATCTGGCAAAACTTTCGGAGAGTTAAATTTTTTTCTGAATTATCGTTTACGTATACATTTCAATTGTATTATTCATATGAATTTGAATTATTAGAGTATTAAAAAAAAATATTACTGTATATAGGTATTTTATTTTATTTATAAGTTATTACAAATTAAAAGTGCCGCCCCCAAAAAAGTGCCGCCCGGGGCGGACCGCCCCCTCCGCCCCCCCCCCCCCCCCCTTAGCTACGCTACTGAGCCTAGTCCAAGTTAGGTTTTTTTTTGAACACACTGTATCTTATGTTTCAAGTGTACTTGATATTTTAATTACTATAAAAATTGCTTGTTTTGGTTTTATATTCTTTTAAACATAATAATAATTATTATTCAACATTACCTACGTACACAAACACAATGAGTAAATCACTCTTCAGTAATATTTTTCATTATTCATCATTTCGCATACGTTTCTGTCGCTTTTTAAATGTTTCTCAGAGTTCAGAAACTTAAATGGTTGACATTTGGATCGTACAGTAATTCCATCTCTTGACTACTCCCGAAAGCTTTATAAACTTAAATGTCGTGAACTTACATTCAAATTTAAAATCCAGTGAGCTATCTAACCAAATTCTAACAAAATTTTCAAGAAAATTTTATTTTAAAATCAGGCCAAAAATTCTAGTTTTAAAACCGATGATGGAGGGCGCGTTTTATTCCTGTTGTCATTTAAACGTCATTTTTAGATTTTCAAAAAAAAAAAAAATTGCGGTTATAACCAAGTTGTAACGCTGTTAATACGGTTTTCAAAATTATAAACAAATAGAATCTACATGCAACAAATACAAATGTAAGTAATATTTTGACAGATATTGTGATGTTTTCAGGCCTTGTATTAATAACGTAGGCTATGACCCGAATTAAGACGTCACCTGCGACTTTCCCCGAGTATACCCGAATGATCGTGAGGTGTCACGCGTGACGAATCAGCCTTGTTCACTACTGAGGAAAAAGCATATACCTATTAACTAATATATTGCGGATCCTTTGCTTTTCTTGAAGGAAACACTGTGAAATGGAAATATCATTTCTGCATAAGTCTATCTCACACAAACACCCAACCGCGAATTATGCGCATGCTTGGAAACCGCGACTACTATTGGCTAACGAGGAAATCATGATCACTTTTTTGCGAATCACAAAGTTCTGTTTATTAACGACTAGCGCGAGAAATTTTAAATTTAAATTTGAGAAATTAAACAATGTACCTACTATTTATTTTGTATGTAAATTCTTGAATATAAATATTAGTAATAATAAAAAACATTGGCATATTCTAGAGCTAAATTTGAATTAAATAATTTACTTTGTTGTACTGTAAAAATAATAGGAATACAATCTGGTCAGGATTAATTTATTTAGATGACAATAAATTACTGTATAAAACACAAAGCTTTCGAAGAGCAACTACAAACTGAAATGAAATCAACGTCAAAGTCAAACCATGCGCTCGCTGCATCACCAGGGCAGCGTTACTTATAATTACAACATTAATGTCAAGCCCGTAATAAAAGCGCTTTTATGGAGCACTCTCCTCAATATAATGTGAAAGTACGCTCCATAAAAGCGCTTTTATTATAAAAGTATGCTCGTAATACACGCCAACGTATTTACTTATGTTTATTTTCAACCAAAAGCATGTTTTCTTCCTTAAGAAGGCACATTACTTTCATATGTTGAGAATCGTGAGCATCTACGTTTGAAAATATTGTGGAGTAATTTCTATACCCTCCTCGTTAGTAGAGTAAGTAGAACATCACTTTGGAGTAAACTCTGGCTGTTTTGGAACAGGTTGAGTAAACTCTGAGAGTAAGGTTATTAGTTTTGAAACGACTTTGAATAATTTCGTACTCTAAGAGTAGGATTTTGGAACGCAGCCAGCGTTGGCCAATAGTAGTCAAGATTTCCGAGCATGCTCATAATTGCCTGTTGGGTGTTTGTGAGAGATGATATTTCCATTTCACAGTGTTTCCTTCAGCTACTCTTATGGGAAAGATACGAGCATTAGCAATGTATTAGTTAATAGGTATATGGGAAAAAGTGTGTAAGGTACGCCTATAGAAGCTTTCACTTCAAAAATTGATGCAATTGCATTGAACATCCCCCTTACACCTCTGAATTATCCCCAGGGCATCGACTTCGCCAAAAACTGGGTTCGGGTGAGATTCAAGTAAATTTGGTTTTTGAGAAATGGGTTCGTGTGCGGTTCTGGTTCTAGTATTAATAAAATTTGCGGTTTCGTTCCGGATTCAGGTTCGGTTCGACCTAATGAAAATTGCTTTTTGAATAGCAATACTTATAAAGAAATAATTTAAAATGCGTGCCAGAATTAATAATGCAAAATTCAACAAAAGTAGCAACGCAGATCGACTGATTACTCTTGAGTTTCGAACGGAAAATGAACCTAAACCGAAGATGAACCCTGAAACCGAATTTTAATACTCGGTTCGGTTCCGACTCTGGTTCTATTGAAAAATAAATCTGAGATTAGGTTCAAGTTCGGATTCGATGCCCTGATTGTCCCAGGTCGGACCACTGTAAGTTAAAAAAAAAAAACCTATCGACTTTCGTAACGTACTACAAAAATGAGCGTAGTAGTACATTTTTAGATTGTCAAGATATACTTTAATCCCTTATAGCCCGATTCACAAAAAAGTTTAAGCTAATCCTCATTTTTGGATTAGTGAATTCTATTCTATTGCGGTATTTAAAATTTAATTTTCATGATATTATCAATAAAGGTAGATACTAGGAATAGATTAGACTATATTTTAAGATATAAACTGTCAAAATTAGAGTAGAATTCGCTAATCCAAAGATTAGCTTAAACTTTTTTGTGAATCGGGCTGTTACTGCTGTTAGCGATTTAATTTTGTTAATATTTTAATAGTATCCTAGCAAAGAAATAAATATTTGGCGTGACTCACCGATTGCCCCAGTCGATCTTGGCGATGATCTTTAGCTTCATCTCCCTGGTTTGATCCTGAGTTAAAGTTCCGGTAATCAGCTGCCGACGCCACTCCAAAAGATCTCGCATAACTTTCCGTAGTGTTGTGAATTTGTACACTTCTCGTTCCTGGAAAATAATAAATCCTACTGTAATTGTTGTAAGATTGTACTAAGATTAATTAATTAAATTAAAAGGTGGTTGATTCTTTATATATATATATATATATATATATATATATATATATATATATATATATATATATATATATATATATAAGTACAATGGCTGGTAGCTCAAGTCTTGTTTAAAATAAAACACTATTTTAAGAAATGTCAAATTCAAATTTCAATATTTAATTTCACCCTTATGTTTAAAGAACGATTTTTTTAAAAAATATATGTTTAAATACAAACTATGTTCTGCTTTAAAATCATATTTTGATAAATTTGGTGTTATTTATTATTATTATTAAATAATGAAATTTGACATTTTTAAAAACAGCGTTTTACTTAAAACAAAGCTTGTGCTACCAGCAGCTGTATTCAGAAAAAAAACCTAATTCGGAGTAGGCTATGAACACAGAAACGTGTGTCTAATCAATATTCAATTCAAAAGTCAAGTTGTCAAAATTGATCGTGAAATGTAATTTTGATCAGATTTCTATTTCTAAAATAAGGATTCAATAAAATTTCTTTAAATAACATTCGGACAGCGAGCGCTTTTCTACTTTTTCGCGCATGAGCGGCAAATTGACATTTTGCGTTAACAAAAGCGAGCGCAAATGCCTACTTTGTATATAGACTGTAGAAAATAGTTATTTTTCTACTCCCATGCGTGAAGTGAGTACTTCACCAATTTTTATGTGTGAAGTTTGCTTTTTGCACACTGTGCGTGAAGTAACATTTCACGCACCGTTCATTATTTTAAATATTACAAACTGAATTGTATTTTAATATAACAAAGCTGTTAAACACCCGTAACGTTGGTAACCATGGTTACACAAGTCGATAATACAGAGGCTTTACGTTAAAAGAATGACAATATGAAGAAAAAATATATTTTATTGCAAGGTCGTAGAAAAAGTATAGTATGTAACGCCCGTGTGAAGCTTATTTTACATTCGGGTGGTTTGCACACTCGCTCTCGGCTCGTGTCACAATCTCCACCCTCATGTAAAAATTTCAGTTTCACACACTTTCCACATAATACAGGGTGTTTCAAAACATGTGTCGGAAAATAAAGGGTGGGATTGGTTGGCTAATTATAAGAAAAAAAGTTTCTATTAACATGGTTCCACAAACGCACCGTTTTCGAGATACAGGGTGTAAAAAAAATTATTATGAAAAACATGAAAAAAAGTAGCAACATGATCACAGAACTTTTATTTTACAAAACTAAGCAATAACATAAAAAACAAGAAAAATCACAAAAATTGTTGAAAATGACCTCCTCCTACGGTAACGCAGGCTTCCAACCTACGTCTTAGTGACCATCCATCATAAAATGCCGTATTTCTCTAAAACGGTTTACGTTAGAGCTTTTGACTAGGAGTACCTTTTTTGCGTAAAAAATATTGGTGGTTCACAATGTGCTTTCAGAATGCCAATTTCCCAAGTGTCATAGAAATTAGGGCCATAAAAACCTCACGCAACCCTAAAATCTCTGTCAATGGCACATGAAAAAAATTGAATAAGCGCTTAAAAAGTAGCTAATATTAATGCTAAGATGTGTACAAAAGCTGAGTTTTGTATCTCAAACGGTTCCTGAGATATCGTCAAAAAATAAAAAATAAATATTTTTTTTTACACCCTGTATCTCGAAAACGGTGCGTTTGCGGAACCATGTTAATGGGAACTTTTTTTCTTATAATTAGCCAACCAATCCCACCATTTATTTTCCGACACATGTTTTGAAACACCCTGTATACTATTTTCTGCAGCGAGCACTAAAGAATCTTCTTACCACATACAACTTCTTCCAGATATCACTCCACTCCCTTAACACCATGGTCACCTCCCTCACGACCGCATCTTCCAGGGGCACAACGCTTTCAAACAGCCCCTCATTGTCCACCTTGCACGGTTTCAAATATACGTAGCTTTGGGGGAAGATCCCTCGGATACTTCGGCACCTGGTGATGTACCCTCGGTACCACCCTGGACACTCTTCTAGAATGTGGACGGCGTCGCCGATCTCCAGGGAGAGGGAGTAGCGGGTGGTGCCACGGTAGTTGTACACCGCTGGAAAAGAGGATAGTGGGTTTAGATTTAAATTGTAGGGTTGTGAAACAAATATGATTTCAATCGACATATAACAAGGAAAATTTTTTGGTTAAAAAATTATCCAATTGAATCCCTGTATTTCTGATCACGTGTGCGAAAGTAACCAATCAAAACAAACTTACACTGGTAATTATCCAAAGACAATTATCACTTATGTCACTAAGTTGCTAAGTAATAAACAGTTTTTGACATATAATTAAAGATTGTTTTAATTTAAAAATGTCATTTTCACGCTGTCAATGAAAATGATGATTTAATCAACAAAATTATAGAAGAAAACACATCAAAAAATACTGTATTTAATAAAAAACTAAATGTGGAGAATATTTATGGACTTTTGTATGTCTTTTCTTCTTCTTTTTGGTCTCACTCAAAGAGGTCTCATTCTCATTGCACACTTCACACTGAACATATTCATAGTCACATTCATGTTCATAGCTACTAGTGACATCTACTGGGATATGTTAGACACAAAAATTCTGTCAAATACAAATTTTAGGCAAATTTAATGTTAAAAATCTAAAAAAAATTCTCACCGAATATCCCTGGATCATTGATAAATACTTATAATTTTATTACACTTCCCCAAGCACGTTGCTTTTAGGTAACACCACCTCCGCCTTTGGCGTCGGGCTGTTACCAAGCAACGCGCTTTCGGTAACTGTCATAAAATTATTTCGTAATTATTAATGTCCTCGGGATATTATAGCTGATAACAAAATTAAAAATTACCCCAACTTTGATTGTAATTGTAAATAAGTGAAAATAAAACTACACTCAGGTGCAACAAAAACCAGCCATTATTTTTTTTATCTTTCGTTACCTTCGAGCATATACTGACTACAGGGGAGCTGGAAGTCATGGTGTATTGCGGGCAATGTTTTGTTGTGTTATATGTCACTACTTGTCATTTTACTGTAACTTAACGTTATTTTTTGCGTGTAGTTTGTGAGTATATCTCGGAGTATATCAAACTATAATGAAAAATACAAAGAAAGTAAGGATATTTCGTTTCATGTGTGATTTATTTTTACAAATATATTAAACAAAGTGTAACTTTTGGGTTTCCTGCTAATAATGACGTAAGAATAACAAGAATGAAATTTATTGGAAATAAAGGTGATTTACATATTTCAAATGCAGCAATTACTCATTACTTTGTAAAAAAAATCTGTTGTGGCCAGCACAAGACCTCTCGCCATTTCCATATTAGGCTATATAAGTATTGTACTGCACTTCACTTTCGAACCATCGTTTTATAACAAAATATTACAGAACTTTACCCAAATATTGTTTTTTATTGTATTTAACATGTCTTCTGCACACATATAATTCTAATTATATATATTTTTCATTGTATGAGGAAGTTTCTAAATGTCAGAGATTCTTCCAATTCATTAACCAGATTGGCGGTATTTCAGATGGATATATGCATACTACCTATAATTTCAAATATTTAATTAATAAAACAATAAGAAAAGTTAAATATACTTCTGAGAAAAAGCTATCAGATCAGAATGTCACTAAAACTATTGATATTTGACAATGACATGTGTCATGTTATAAACATTGGAATTTGTCAACTGGTTTCCTTAGTGCCTTGGCCTCTGCGATTAGTTTACTCTATAAATTATAGTCTTTATCTCTAAAGTTATATAAGATATAATAAAAATTTTAATTGTATTAGATGGACAATTTTATGTTCTTCAATATTTAATAAAAAAAAACTCCCAAAAAATTATATTTAGAAGAATTTTTCTAAGAAACTACTACTTCCGGTTGTTCAATTGTTACCAAAACCTTTTCAGCTCTTCCCAGGAATGTCAGATTGAGGAAACTGCAGTTAAATATTTTTTAAGTCTTATAGTTTTTGAGGAATCGTGTCTACAACATCCAGACATACATACACACACACACACACACACACACACACAGACATCATTTTAAAAATGTTATAATCGGATTCTAGGGACCTTAAATCGTGCTTATTCAATAAAATCTGGATATGCGAATATTAGCATGAATCCAATACCTCTCTTAGCGATAGGTAAAAACGGTAGTATAAATATTAAGATAATACGCAGTTCGCAATACACCACGGTTTCAATACGCAGCCCGCAATACACCACGGCTTCCGCATGTGTTCCGATCACAACAACAAACACCGAAGGTATTGAAGGTATCCTCTAGTCAGTATATGCTCGAAGGACAATATCGTACCAAAATGAAACATTAAATGAGGTGCTGTCAAAATTTCGATTTGTATTTTTTTGTTTAAGCCTAGCTTAAAATTTAATTGAGAGCGGTGCAACATGCAACTTGGTATGTCTCGTGTTTTAATAAGTAAAATATTACAGACAAAACCTTCGCTTTTTAATAATTTCCCTCGTCAATTTATAAAATTTAAGTTAAAAAAAGTTCTGTTTTCATCGTATACTAGAATTTTTAAATGTTTAATTTCTAAGGTGTCTGTTATCTCAAAAGTTAATACAAAGGGGTGCGCGGTAAGAAAAGGTTAAAAATCGCTGGTTCAGACAAAAATATATTTGTTTACGTAAAAAAATATTGATTTATTAATTAGCTCGTTTAAGTTATAGATCGTTCACCTTTGAAATATTTACTTACATAAGAGAACAGGTATTTCAAGTAACTAAAAACAGCAGTATTTTCCATCAAAAATATTTTGAATTTATAATAAAAACACATATTTATTTAATTTATAGATTTAGAAAAAAAAAAAAAATTAATTTTAATTTTGATCGCCCGCCATGCCTTCATCCGTCAGCTGTCTTTTCTGTTTGGTGCTGACAGTTTGAGAGTTTGAAGATGGGTTCACAGGAACAAATTGATATTTTGTTTTTTTCTTAATAAGCAGTATTCGCGAACATCGTAATTTGTACGACAAAGCAAATGAATTGTACAAAAATAAAAACGTTTAAGTAATTTCAATGCAACAAGGGATAGTAAGGAATTAAATACATGCACACCCATACGAGTATATTTGAAGAATGAGCCTGTTTCACATTTTTCAAAAACTATTTTAAATGAAAGTTTATGGAATGATTTTCTTAGTAATAATTTTTATTTTAATAATTTGTTGTTATTTGTGGAAATAATTAAATAAAAAGATTGGCGTCCTGAAAAACTACCCCCCACTCCTGTGACGTAAAAGCACATACATTACATCATTAATAGCCAATAGGAAAATAGTTTTTCCATCACCTACGTTTATTCATATTATTTATATAAATAAACGTAGGCTAAAGTTTGTCACATGTTAATAACAAAATCTTTTAATTTGACATTTGACGCTGACATTACTCATTGTAAATGAATAATAAAGTAATAATGGCTAATTCAAATTACACTCAAGCTAAGTCGGACAATTAACCGAAGGTCGATAGCTGGATGATGGCTTAATTTATATCAGAACGATTTTTTTACTGCTACCGAAATAAGGGGTGTTAAAGAGTTGAGGTAAAATATAAAAACTAAATTTATTATATAAATTGATAATATATTTTACTTTAAAGTTCTGGTCGTGATTCTTATTTGACACTTGTTTGACAACTTTGACAATACACTTGACACCTTTGAACCGCTGAAGATGTATGTACTCTGACGTCACATTCTGTTTCAGATCACGTGACTTATTCAAAATTTTATCCAAATTTCAAAAATTAATTGTAAAATATCTAAAGGATATTTCGTGATATTTTCAAATTTGAGGCTCTTTAAAGAACAATATCTTTTCAAATTTAATACTTAGAAGTCATATAAAAATTCTTGCAACAGCCCTATTGTTCATGATTTTGTTATTTCACTTTCAGAAACAAACTATGATACTGCCCGTTCACAAATCAATGAGTTCATAGGCCTAACCACGGCATAACAGACCATCTACGTTTTTCAAGTTTGTAATCGTAAAAAATCAGATGTGGCCAACCCAAAACCTCCCGCTACTTATTTTTTATTAATTTAAATACATACCTATGTATTTACTAATGCTGCAAACTATATTATGTTCAATTGCATATAACTATTGCTTTATTTACTATTTTCTTTTAAAATGTTTTGTTTTTGTACAAATGCCATATAAGTCAAACAAATTTTGTAACTCACTAGTAGTATTTTTAAAACCTAGCAACCATTTTTATTTTGTAATAATATCATTACACCTCAAGATATCCTTCCGGGATTGGTGGATTAAAAAGTCTTATGCAAGCAGCCGCAAATTATTTTCTTCTATTTGTTGGCAACCTATTGTCGTCGGCAAGTGTCAGTTTCGTCTGAGGCGCGAGTTGTGAGACAGCCTGTATAACATAAAATGGTAATGGCGAGAGGGATTGTGCTGGTCACAACAGATTTTTATTTTCTGTATCCATCGCACAGAAATAATACCTGCAACTTTCTGATTCACCAATTTTTAAAACGGGTATTTTAAATAGCGATTACTTTTTAAAGTACATAAAATTATTTGAACTTTTATTCGACAGACGTATGACGTGTATCGCATATCTTTTTACGTTCATACGTAAAAGATAAGGTTCTTTCAGTAATTTGAAGTGAAATGAGTAATTTAGAATTCACGGCACGCAGTGTGAATTAAAGTGTAGGCGTTATCCATATGCAGCGTGAATCCAAATGGGATTATTTCAAATTCATTGTCTACAAAAAACACCGTGAAAATTTAATCTCACGATTATGAACAGAATAAGGTGATAGTGCTAGGGTTGGTTTATGATGAATGCCCATAATTCATAAATTTACATTTAGAAATTTTGATTTTAAATTATAATTTTTTTCTCTGGTTTACGTTCGATTGTGAAATTCTGGATCTGAACAATCAGTATCTATCACGTGACTTGTCATTTGACGTTTCACCAGTTATCAGTTCAGATTTTAGGTTACAATTTTATTTTCATTGTAGAAGCTAATGAACAAGATTTATTACCTTCCGTCACCTTTAGCTAAGGAAGTTAAAAAAATTCGTTGATGAGTTTTTAACGAATTTGATGGTCCCTAGAATACGGATTTACTATTTTTAATATGATGTCTGTATGTATGTGTATGTGTATGTGTGTGTATGTGCGTGTGTGTGTGTATGTGTGTGTGTGTGTGTGTGTGTGTGTGTGTACAATCAAATAATATTACTACCAAGTTTATATCTCTACCCATTTTCGAATTAATGCCCCAAAAGTCAATATACCCCATATTTAGATAAAAACTTCAAAAGTTTCAAAAATCTAATTTTTATGTATCTCAATGCGTTGATTCCAAATTTTGAAACCGCAAGTCGATATCTCTTTTCGTTCTAGAGATATTTAGATTTAAAGTTTTGCTCAAAACAGCCCATTTTTGGGTATTAACCCAAAAATGGGTCGAGATATGAATTTGGCGACATCACCATTCGATTCTACGGTCAAAAATACATAAGTATAGCAATTTTCATAATTTTTGTGCAACCGGTTCATTTTTTATGTATAAAAGCTTGAAAACCCCTGAAAATGGTCAAAATCTGAAAAAATCGTAAGATTTTTGCGATTTTTGGCCATTTTCAGTTATTTTACTTTAAAGATTGTATGCGGTGTTCAAAAATTTTGAAAATTGGTGTACTTATGTAATTTTGCCCGTAGAATCGAATGGTGTTGTCGCCAAATTCATATCTCGACCCATTTTAGGGTTATTACCCAAAAATGGGCATTTTTGAGCAAAATTTGAATCTAAATATCTCTAGAACGAAAAGAGATATCGACTTGCGGTTTCAAAATTTGGAACCAGTGCACTGAGAAGTATCTAGATACATAAAAATTAGATTTTTGAAAATTTTGAAGTTTTTATCTAACTTTCGGGGCAATAATTCAAAAATGGGTAGAGATATAAACTTGGTAGTAATATTATTTGATTTGGAAGAGAATTTTACGTAAGTATACGCATTTTTAGAGTATTTATATATGAGTATACATAATGTGATAATTTTATTGGATTTATAAAATATTTTCCAAGGAACTTTCTGTATGGAATTTGTAAAAAATTGTATTATGTTCGTGTTACAATTTTACTGGATATATAGAATCTTTTCCAATGAACTTTTGGTACTGTAATTTTGACACTTTAGAGTTGACTTTTCACTGTCAACAAATTTAGGTTAGCGAAGGTGTCATCCGAGATCATCACAAGATTTCTATCCGGAAAACGTTTCGAATAGACTCGTGTTGCCTCTCTGGCGTTACGTCCACATTCTCCGAAAATTATAATCATTTCTAAGTAATCGGCGGCTGAATACATGGTAAGAATTTGCCTTTTTATATTCACCTTGTCAAATTTAATTTGACACTGACATTTTTCGAAAACTACAGTCGCCCACACATTTTAAAGAAGATTTGATTTGTATAAAACCATAGTAACATAAAATGACGGCAAACACACGTTAAAGGTGTAGGTCTCTGATTGGCCAATTTTAAGACGTCTTTTCTCTAATATCTTTTAAGCTAGATTATTTTTTCTTCGAAATTATACATCCGAGTGTAGTCTTGTGTTTCCTCATTCGCTCTGGGACGCGAGATGTGAGACACCCTGTATAAGTATTGTATTATACTTTGCTATCCAACAGTTGTTTTATAACAAAAAAAAAAAAAATACAAAACTTGACCCAAATATTGTTTTTTATTGTATTTAACATGTCTTCTGCACACATACAATTCTAATTATATCTATTTTTCATTGTATGAGGAAGTTCCTAAATGTCAGAGATTCTTCCAATTCATTAGCAAAATTGGCGGTATTTCTGATGGATATATGCATTTTACCCATAATTTCAAATATTTAATTAATGAAACAATAAGAAAGATTAAATATACTTCACAGAAAAAGCTTTCAGAATGTCACTAAAACTATTGATTTTTGATACTGACATCTGTCATTTACAAACTATGTTATAAACATTACTATGTTATAAACATTTGAATTTGTCAACTAGTTTCCTTAGTGCCTTATCCTCTGCGATGTATTAGGTAGATTAGATTATTCTGATTACTCTATATATTACATTGCCTTTATCTCTAAATCTCTAATCTTCTTTAATATTTGTAATAAAATTTTCCAAAAAATTATATTTAGAAGATTTTTTAAAATAAACTATTACTTCCGGTTGTCCAATTGTTACCAAAATCTAATCAGCTCTTCCCAGGAATGTCAGATTGAGGAAACTGCAGTTAAATATTTTATACACACACACAAACACATACACACACACACACACACACACACACACACACACACATCATCGTAAATATGTTATAATCAGATTATAGGGACCTTAAAACGTGCTTATCCACTAAAATCTGTATATGTGATTTAATAACAACACACTTCACATATTAATAAAAATGAAAATGTATTATTTTACTTCAAGAATTCAAGGTTATTCATTAAAGCATAATAATTATATTGTGATGTTGCTATTTTTATTGTTATTACTCGTATACTTAAATAAAAGCGATTTTTGTCCTATTTTTGAGCAGAAACAAAGTTAGATAAAAAATCCTTAGGTATGTAAATTATATTTTTACCTCCCGCTACCCTTGGTAAGGGAGGTACATGGATCGTGCTAAAAATCACTTATTGAGATTTTAGTAAATGACCACGTTTTAAGGTCCCTAGAATCCAAATTTAACATTTTCACGATGATGTCTGTATGTGTGTATGTGTGTGTGTATGTATGTATGTATGTATGTATGTACATATGTGTGTGTGTATGTGTAGGAATTTTGTCTTCGCTCTAACTCAAATACTATCCTTCAGAAAATTCTGAAACCTTGTATTTATACCCTATTCTAATATGAAAAGAAGCCATTAGATTTTGATTTTGGTGTAAATGGGATAACCGGAAATGGCACTTTACCTGAAGCTCATAATGGTTTTTCTTCAAAAAATACCATTAAATGCCATTTTTTTGGATTTCGTCGTTATGAAAATTAAAGATTATTGAATTTTCTACAGGAATACATTCATACTTTTTCTATATACTTTACAGATAAATATAAAAATAATTTTTTTTACAAGTCCCAAAGCCTAAGAAAACACAATTCCTTTGTTACACTGTTCATATTTCAAATGAATGTAACTGTCTGGGCACTGTTTCTCAAAAATACAAGTCTACAAGTTAACAAGTTACAAGATACTAGTACATTTTTCACAAAGACATGTAAATTCTGTTTCAGAAAGAAATTTACAAGTCTAGTAACTTTTTTACTCGTGTAGTTTATTTTCACGAGTGCTCACAGCTGATTTAATTTGTGTGTTTATTATAAGGGAAACCTTTTGGCCAAACATAAAACGAGCAACATTGCTAAATTTTCTCATATCATAATGTCATGATCTATTTCTATGCAGGGTCGCGTTGAACAATTTTTGTACCTTAAACACAAGAATAAATTCGGGCCCCCAATTTCATCCATTCGTACATTCATATACTCGAATATACAAACAGAAATCTGATCACAATTTCAATCATTATTATAACCAAGTTTATTGTTGTAATCAAGTATAATCATTGTTGTACTCAACTTTATTCATTGTTGTAATCAAGTTTTATCATTGTTGTAATACTTCTTTAATTTTTAGCTTACAAATATTAAATAATTAGTGATATTGTTATTGTTTGAAATCGGCCGGTGGGACCCTCCAATTTTCATTAAATTCATATGACATCTTCATATGCTCATAACCAATCCTCCTTCTAAATATTTTAAGTCTTCGTACATCGTACCACAACAATTTCGTTTTCATCACTAGAGTCACTTGATCACATTGCTTCAGAATATTTATCTATAATAATTATTATAATTTGTTATTTAAAAAATAATAATAAAATAAAAAAAGGTAATAAACAAACTCACTCTCAATTCCGAACCTTACTAGACAACATGAACACTTTTCAATGGTAAATAAATATTTTTTACACTATTAGAATTGTATGATAGGGTTGCTTAAGACTGCTAAAAATTTATTTCACACTTGTATTACAAGACTTGTAGAATTTTAATTTTCACAAGTATTTGTTTCTCAAAACTACACTTGTAAGATACAAGTCACAAGTGCATCTCTATTTTATACAAGTGTTTTTTTACAAGTGTAATTATCGTTCTGTTTCTCAAAATATATTTTACAAGTAATGTCTTGTGAAATACATGAAAATTTTTAGCAGTCTCAAGCAACCCTATCATACAATTGTAACAGTGTAAAAAATATTTATTTACAATTGAAAAAGTGTACAAGTTGTGTTGTAAGGTTCGGAATTGAAAGTGAATTATAATAATAATTATAGATTAATATTCGGGAGCAATGTGGTCAAGTGACTCTAGTGATGAAAACGAAGTTGTTGTGGTACGAAGATAAAAATATTTAGGAGGAGGATTGATTATGGCTACATGAAGATGTCATATGAATTTAATGAGAGGTTTCGACTTACACCCAGGGGCTATAAATTGGATGGGCCCACAGGCCCACTGGCCGAGTTTAAACAATAACAATATCACGAATTATTTAATATTTGTGAGCTAAAAATTAAAAAAGCATTACAGCAATGATAAAACTTAATTACAACAATGAATATACTTGAGTACAACAATGATTATATTTGATTACAACAATAAACTTGGTCATAACAATGACTGAAATTGATCAGATTTCTGTTTGTATAACGAGTATATGTATGTACGAATGTATGAAATTGGGGGCCCGAATTTATTCTTGTGTCTAGGGTTAGAAAATTACTTAACGCGACTCTGCATAGAAATAGAAAACTTAGCAATATTGCTCGTTTTGTTTGGCCAGAATATTTCCCTTATAATAAACACACAAATTAAATCAGCTGTGATCACTTGTGAAGATAAACTACACGTGTAAAAAAGTTACTAGACTTGTAAATTTCTTTCTGAAACAGAAATTACATGTCCGTGTGAAAAATTTACTAGTAACTTGTAACTTGTTAACTTGTAGACTTGTATTTTTGAGAAACAAGGCCCTGGGCCCTGTTTCTCAAAAATACAAGTCTACAAGTTAACAAGTTACAAGTTACTAGTAAATTTTTCACAAGGACATGTAAATTCTGTTTCAGAAAGAAATTTACAAGTCTAGTAACTTTTTTACACGTGTAGTTTATTTTCACAAGTGATCACAGTTGATTTAATTTGTGTGTTTATTGTAAGGGAAACCTTCTGGCCAAACATAAAACGAGCAACATTGCTAAGTTTTCTCATATCATAATGTCATGATCTATTTCTACGCAGGGTAGCGTTAAACAATTTTTGGACCCTAGACACAAGAATAAATTCGGGCCCCCTTATTTCATAAATTCGTACATACATATACTCGTATAAACAAACAGAAATCTGATCAATTTCAATCATTGTTATAACCAAGTTTATTGTTGTAATCAAGTATAATCATTGTTGTACTCAAGTTTATGCATTGTTGTATTCAAGTTTTATCATTGCTGCAATGCTTTTTTAAATTTTTAGCTCAAAAATATTAAATAATTCGTGATATTCTTATTGTTTAAAATCAATCAATGGGCCATTCCAATTTTATAGCCTCTCCATATGGCCATAATCAATCCTCCTCCTAAATATTTTAGTTCCTCATACCACAACAATTTCGTTTTCATCACTAGTCTCGCTTGACCACATTGCATCCCAATATTTATCTACAATTATTATTATAATTTGTTATTTAAAAAATAATAATAAAATAAATCAAGATAATAAACAACATCACTTTCAATTCCGAACTTTACCAGACAACTTGTACACTTTTTCAATTGTAAATAAATATTTTCTACACTATTAGAATTGTATGATAGGGTTGCTCGAGACTACTAAAAATTTCCATGTATATCACAAGACATTACTTGTAAAATATATTTTGAGAAACAGAACTATAATTACACTTGTAAAAAACACTTGTATAAAATAGACTTGCACTTGTGACTTGTATCTCACAAGTGTAGTTTTGAGAAACAAATATTTGTGAAAATTAAAATTCTACAAGTGTACACACTTGTATTACAAGACTTGTATTTTTTGAGAAATAAGGCCCTGTAGTGGTAGCACGCACTTTAGAATTCTATCATAGAAAGCAGGCGAATGCGATTTTACTTTTACGAATCTTAGTAGCATGCACTATAGAATTCTATATTCGCTTTTTGTTCCGGAATTTTTTTGGATTTTACACTATTAAAATAAAAAATATTATAACAATTATATATAATAAATGTATAAATTATATATAAATTGGCTTTGAATAGAACTGTGGCAAAATAATGACGTTACTTTGACACTTTCGCCTCGAGTCGTACGCTTGCAGGCGAATATTTTGAGACACGCATGCTACCAAATTTTCGCTTCGTGGCGAAAAGCGAAAACAAATGCCTCATTTGATAGAATTCTAAAGTGCGTGCTACCACTACTGGTCGCGAACCTAGGGGAACCGGGTTCGATCCCGACAGACGCCAAATATTTACAATTTTAAATGGCACAAAAGTGACCCCTGTGGTGCACTCTCCACACCAGCTTTGAGTGCCCGTGAGGTGACGCCTGGTAAGCGCCCACACGGTAAAATATATCGTCATCATTACCGATGTCTACATGTGTTGTAGATACTGGCACACCCAGAAATGGGTAATATGCCGTGATGATATATTTATTTATATTTATGTAACTGACAGTAACTGTCACTGTTAAAAAACTAATCACTTCAAATTAATAATAGTGGCATTTTAAAAAGAAAATAATAAATAAAGTAATAGTTTTATGCAATGGAATAGTTTGCAGCGTTTTAAATACGTAGGTATGTATTTAAATTAATAAAAATTAAATAGCAGGAGGTTTTGTGTTGGCCACATCAGATTTTTTTATATAAGATTTGTGAAAAAGTTGTTTAAATTTTTTTGTAAACAAAGTGTTAAATACTCGTAGGTCTGTAATTTTTATAACAAACACTAGAAGGGTCTCTTTTTTAACTATTTATGTCAACTAATGTTGAAAGTTATAAGAATGTAGAGGTTTTTTATAAGTTTGACAGGAAAAAAGTTAAACATTTCACCTTAACATAAAAATCAACATTAGGAATGCCGGATGCACCCAATTTCGAGCTTTGGCCCGGCCCGACCCGATTTCGAGTCAATTTGCGAGTCGGGCTAGCTAATTTTTTTGTCGAGTCGATCTATGGGTCGGGGCGGTAATTTTTATTTTCGGACCGAGTCGATCCAAACTTCAAAGCCCGGCCCGAATGCATATCTAATTCCAATATCTTTCTTAGCGAGAGGTAAAACGCTAGTCGTACTATAAGTATAGCGAACGTTCTTAAGCATATTGGCACACCCATAATGGGGGATTACGGCTCAATCGAATTAAAGGAAAATAGTAAAAAAATACGAATGTATATGCTGAGTAACGAATATAAATAAAAAAATGAAACGGTATAATTGAGATATTTCGGAAATAAAAGATTTTTTGTTATAACGCTTCGACACTAATATGAAAATATTTTGATTGGCGACCGAGAAACCGCCTATACATGCATTACAAATAGCGTGTTAGGAGGTGGGATTACTACCAATGGAAGTTAAGAAATTCAAATTCGAAAGGAGGGGCTAACATTCCTGTACTACAGTTTCCAAACAGTTTTTATTTTAACATAAATTTCTTGCATTAAACTTAATAATTTAAATACACCTATAATTATAAAGTATGTATACTTATACAGTGTTATAATATTCATTTATTTTTTATGTAAATATAACTTAAAATAGCATATATTTCAAGAACATTTAAGTCCATGATGAAAACAGTTTAATATAAAAACACATACATGTGACGTCACGTCAATCTTTTCAAAATTCGGGAGACCATAACTCGCTTATTAATAGGAATTTTTTCACCGGATTTTCATCAATAGTCTTAGTTTTCCTAATATTTTCAGATAAAATTATAAAAAAAAATGGTGTAATCCCCCATTGACTGTAATGATATATTTATTTATATACAAAAACAATATTTAAATTTATGTTAAACACTAGTGTCTAGTGTCTCACATAAACTAAGCATTAAGCATATACATTATACATTACAGACAAACATATATCATTACAAATTTAAATAAGATTTTCATCGTCTCATCCTACATTAAGTATTTCTTATTTAACTTTCTCTTTAACTATCTGTACTTCCCCATTATGCATTTTGTGATTATTTGTTGTTTCCTATCTTTCATTACATTACGGATTTCGTTGCATAAAAATTTCAGGAGATAGTTGATAAAGCATACCAAGGTCATTAAGATAAAATATGTCGATGTCCACCACCCGAGCATTCCATACAAATTAAAATTCCAGGCATCTAGGCCTGGAGGGAAATAGTATGCGTACGCCACTGGTTGCATCCGGACATGAGCGCCGGAAAGGGGCACTTCCTCCAAAGCGATTAGAATTTTTATTCGATATTTGCATATGCAGATATTTAGATGCTATTTTTATTCTATTTAATGCGTGTACTATTATAAATTGGATTACGCTTATAAGGTCATTATTTGTTTGTACCTATTACACTTATATGGTAATAAAAAAAAAACCGGAATATTTAGGCCTACCCTTTTTACCTCTCGCTAAGACAGGTATTGAAATCATGCTAAAATTCGCATATCCAGATTTTAGTGGATAAGCACGTTTTAAGGTCCCTATAATCCGATTACAACATTTTTACGATGATGTCTCTGCGTGCGTGTGTGTGCGCGCGCGCTTGTGTGTGTGTGTGTGTGTGTGTGTGTGTGGATGTTTCTCAAATGCTATAAGACTAAAAACATGCTTAACTACGGTTTCCTCAATCTGACATTACTGGGAAGAGCTGATTAGATTTTGGTAACAATTGGAAAATCGGAAGTACTAATTTCTTAAAAAAAATTCTAAATATTATTTTTTTAATATTTATGTTTTCTCAATTATTAAAGAATATAAAAATCTCTGTCAGACACATTTAAAATTTTTATTATATATTCTATAGAGTTAGAGATAAAGAAATATAAATATATAAAATAATGTTATCATTACATTCATTCATTCATTCATTAATCTCACAGTCCATGGAAAACAAGTGGAAAAATTAAAATGTTTGAAATTGACAAATAAATATCAGTGTCAAAAAAACAGAACCGACCGGAAACTTATGTGTACTTACACTGAACATTACACCTGGTGGTTGGAATAGAACTAAAATGTAAATTAGGCAACCCGGTTTTGGATTTTATACAAATACTAGCTGTACCCGTTGCAAATATTTGCAACAAAAATATGGGGTAACGTTAATCATTCATTTCATTTTATAACGTAAATAATTTATAGTCACCAACAAATATTGTTATTGTTGTAATCAACGTGTTTCATTTATGATTTCAAGTTCAATTATTGTAGTAATAATGGCTGTTTTATTGTCCACAAAAATTTTATGCATTATTGTAATCTATGAGGGATTAACGTGTTTCTATTATGCAAATTAACATCTTTATTCGGTTTAAAACAATATGCATAATCATTGCATGTCTATACCTTTTACAGTATGATTTCACACTTTTGAAATTCTATTTCATGTTAACAAAATATGATTTCACATTAACGAACCTTGATTTCACACAAAGGAAACTTGAATTCACAGTAACGAAAACTTTTTTGTCACTCCTGAATACCGATTTTGTAACAATGAAAACAGAATTCACAATTTTAAACACCAGTTTCAACTAAATGAAAACAGATTTTATATAGGAACTTTAAATGGACACCTCCGAGGAAGGGCAGAAGGCACAGCAGCCACCTCTTGGAGAGGCGAAAAAATAAAGCATTTTTATTGTCTCTAAAATATATTAAAATGTCTTTTTGACCTTATAAAATATTAAATAAACAACGAATAGCATTTTTCAGAAACTTAACAACAATAATGAAACTTGATTACAACAATAATAAAAGTTCATTACAACAATGTTAGCTACGTTAGAAGCGAGAATATGTAACCCGACGGTTTAAAATCTGTTTTCTTCAGTTAAAATTAGTTTCCATTGGTGTGAATTCAGTTTTTTTTCCCTGAAACCAGTTTTCGTTAATGTGAAATCATATTTCGTTACTGGGAATTCACTTTTCATTTGTGTGAAATCCGTTTTCGTTAATGTGAGTTCATATTTTGTTAACGTGAAATCAGTTTCAAAAGTGGGAAAACATATTGTAAAAGATAGCATTAAGGGGTAGCGTTTAAGAACGGGAAAATAGGGTTATCCAACTGGTTGATTATAATATAATACTCTTTTGTATTTAATGATTACGTTATTTAAAAACGTGTATACACCTATCTCTTGTGCATTTTTAAATAGGTAATAATGTTGTATTTTAGATAAAGGATATATAATTCAATAAATTTTTAAAATTTAGGTTAAAAAAAAATTATTACAAAATATGTATCTCTATTAATTTTGCTCAATATTATTAAATTACTTACCATATTTAAATTAATGAATTAACTATTATATTTATTAATTTTTGAGGGAAAAAATTCCTTCTCATGTTTTCATTGTAAGTTGACATGTTGACATATTTATCTGTCATTTAAGGTCAACTTTTGACTTTTGTATTATAAAAGCTTTGCATGATTTAAGATATTTACCTGTTAAATTATTTAACTTTCATTAATAAACCAGCCCTAAATAATGCAA
Source organism: Ophonus ardosiacus (assembly GCA_943142095.1). Taxonomy (NCBI): domain Eukaryota; kingdom Metazoa; phylum Arthropoda; class Insecta; order Coleoptera; family Carabidae; genus Ophonus; species Ophonus ardosiacus. The sequence continues at coordinate 21,648,053 of OW964839.1, forward strand.
AATATTAATTTGTAGCAGTTTTCATAAATTGTATGTATTCTAAATCATCTCTTCTTCTTCATGTTGCTCAGTGCTGCCATCTATCGGTTGACAGCGGTACTTAATAAAAAATCTTTAAGGCCTTATAAAAAATAGACGGAATCAAAACTGTAACATTTTTGATTTTTGTGCACATCTACATGCTAACAGCTTTCATTTAAAAAAAGATTCATTAAAATCTGTTCGGTAGAAGTCCATAACTAAGGGCCCAAAGAAAAACCTTATTTTTTTATATATATAGATTGTAGTTTTGTTTGTTGATATAAATTTATTTTGATATTAAAATGAATGTGCACAAATTTAATGTTTAATTATACTTTTTCATTTATATATAAAATTTTATTTTCAAAATAAATTTATGTCGTCTTCATTGAAATAATTGTAACGGTTTAAAAAAACACGAATTGAATTACTTTTATGAGTTTATCAACATACAAAATTAAACAATGTTACATTAAACACTTGCCTAATAGACAAACAGATGTTACAATGAATAATCAAAGTGAATTTTGATAGAACCGTGATAAAATCGAAAACACAATTCAAAATATGTCAAAGTCATAAATTTACGTCAAATTCAAATGTTTCCCACGCATCCTTATTTCCCACCTCAGAAAAAATATGTGGACCAATAGTTGCTTAGTAATAAAAAAATGCAAGTTCTTACAGAGACGTTCGCGACATCTATTGACTGGAATTTAGTACTAGTGGCAAAGGCCCGACACTCGCCATATAAGTTTCCAAAGGTTGAACAAAACATTATCGAAGACTTTTTCTGGGAAGTACATTTACTATTCCTTATTTTATTATTAATTAAATATTTGTAATTATAGATACATATATTAAATATACCCTTCAGAAATACCGCCAATCTCATCAATGAATTGGAAGAATCTCTAACATTAGAAGAATAAGAGGAAACTTGTTCATAGAATGAATTAAGAAATATAAAAATATATAAAATACTTATATACATGGATGGACACACTTCAAGATTGTTTTATACTAATTTTTATTTGCATATTTACAACTAAACTAAATCCTAAAGATACCGATGCATCGCTAGGCCAAAATACTCGATCCTAAACTAAAACTCTTCTAAAGATACCGATGCATCCCTAGGCTAAAATACTCGAGCCTAAAATAAAACTCTACATATCTTCTTGATATGAATCTCAACACTTGTCTTCATAAATTTTAAAGATTAACTTAAAACCAACGGTTATTATCTTCAGGACATATATGTATGAGGGGTGAGGGTGAGAAGTTATCATGTAGAATCCATAGCCAGATATCAAGCCTGTGCGTAGGCTGGCAATAACTTACAGACTTAATTGCCAACACACTAAATGTCTAAACGGTTTGACATCCAGAGTAAACAGAGATAGTTATTGGAAAAATGATAATTAGTTTTAAACAGAATTTTGAGTTGCAAAGATAACAAAGTTGAAATATTGATATTGAAGTTATTTACTTGTTATTGTTTTGTCACACTATTCATTATGAGAACAGACCATATCTCTCGATTCTATATTATTTACAGAGTAAAATTAACTTGGCACTTACTTACTTTTGATTCTACTTTAGGTTATGTATTATGTTTGTAAAGTTCGTTCATAATAAGTTCGAATACGCAGTGCTTTGTGAACTGAAGTGTGCTGTGACTAAACAAAACAATAGCGTAAAACAAAAGCGAGGCATTCACAGAGTACTTCATGGAAAGCACTTGAAAAGTTTTAACGACGTATTATATTCTAAATTAATTTTCCCTTAATGCAACGCTGAAGTTGCTGAAATTTAAAAATTATTAACAATAATTTTAAATAGAAGATAATTTACAAAAAATTATTTATAATCAAGAAGAAAAAAAAGGTTTTGTTTTCTGATACAAAGTATGTACTCTGAAATTGGAGCTTTCAGTTCTTCATCGTCCTTAAATTTCTGCACAAAAGCTGTTTTCAACTTCCGCCATCTTTAGGTAAGGAAGGTATTGTCTTTAGTCAAAAAATTCGGTGATGAATTTTTAATGAAACAGCACATTTTAAGGTCCCTAGAATATCATTTTACTAGTTTTACGATGATGTCTGCATGTATCTCTCTCTCTCTCTCTCTATCTCTCATTATCTTTCTCTCTCTATCTCTCATTATCTTTCTCTGTCTATCTCTCATTATCTTTCTCTGTCTATCTCTCTGTATCTATAGCTATCTCTATCTCTCACTATCTTTTTCTATCTCTCTCTCTCTACATCTCTCTATCTATTTTTATCTCTCTCTCTATCTCTCTCTATCTATCTCTATCTATTTCTCTCTTTCTCTCTCTCTCTCTCTGTGTGTGTGTGTGTGTGTGTGTGTGTGTGTGTGTGTGTGTGTGTGAGAGAGAGAGAGAGAGAGAGTGTGTGTGACAAAAATTTCTCCGACGATAACTCCAATACTACAATTCTAAAAATTATAATTCTTTCACATTCCTCTTCGTTACATCCATATGAAGAGCTGACTAGATTTTGGTTATAATAGATCAACCGGAAGTTCCCTTATTTGAAGTTCTTAACAAAGTTCTTGAAAAAACCCAGTTAAATATCATTTTTTAACATTTTATGTGATTATATGAAAGAATATCTTATTGTCCATACGGTTTGATTATACATGTTCCCTCAATAGCTATAGAATTAAAAAATTATAAAGACATTAACTTTCATAAATCAGCCATCTTTGCTATAATCATGGAAACAATTGACATATTTAAATAATGTCAGTGTCAAGTGCAATGTACATAGTGTACTCGTATATTCGTGTTACAATTTTATAGGATTTATAGAATCTCTTCCAAGGAATTTTCGATATAGAATTTATAGAAAATAGTATATGTTCGTGATACAATTTTACTGGATATATAGAATCTTTTCCAAGGAACTTTTCGTATGGGATTTATACGAAATACATGGAATGAGCCTGTTTCACATTTTTCAAAAACTATTTAAAATGAAAGTTTATGGAATGATTTTCTTAGTAATAATTTTCATATTAATAATTTGTTGTTATTTGTGGAAATAATTAAATAAAAAGATTGGCGTCCTGAAAAACTACCCCCCACTCCTGTGACGTAGAAGCACATACATTACATCATTAATAGCCAATAGGAAAACAGTTTTTCCATCACCTACGTTTATTCATATTATTTATATAAATAAACGTAGGCTAAAGTTTGTCACATGTTAATAACAAAATCTTTTAATTTGACATTTGACGCTGACATTGCTCATTGTAAATGAATAATAAAGTAATAATGGCTAATTCAAATTACACTCAAGCTATATCGGACAATTAACCGAAGGTCAATAGCTGGATGATGGCTGAATTTATATCAGAACGATTGTTTTACTGCTACCGAAATAAGGGGTGTTAAAGAGTTGAGGTAAAATAAAATATAAAAATTGAATTTATTATATAAATTGATAATATATTTTACTTTAAAGTTCTGGTCGTGATTCTTATTTGACACTTGTTTGACAACTTTGCCAATACACTTGACACCTTAGAACCGCTGAAGATGTATGTACTCTGACGTCACATTCTGTTTCAGATCACGTGACTTATTCAAAATTTTATCCAAATTTCAAAAATTAATTGTAAAATATCTAAAGGATATTTCGCGATATTTTCAAATTTGAGGCTCTTTAAAGAACAATATCTTTTCAAATTTAATACTTAGAAGTCATATAAAAATTCTTGCAACAGCCCTATTGACGGAAGGTAATGTGCTGGGCACATCGGATTTTTTAAATTTGGGAATAAATAACAGTCGACCGATGACCGAAGCCAGATCTGGAATATGGGAGGGTGGTTTAAATTGAAACAAATAACACTACATTTAATAATATAATATATTTAATGATTCCAAACATTCAACAATAATGTGCAAATTATGACACCTATCAGACTTCTCTTTTTATCAGAGCCAACCTTTAGCATATCGACACAGGTTTGACAACTAAAAATCCATTTTTTTGTTATATATCAACATACTTGATTGGTTAATTTTTTAACCAGTTGTTAAAAATGAACTACTGAGATACAGAATAGGTCTGATGGTATGTATACGTAGTGACATGTTAATAAACATCCTTTACGGTTTAGACATATTATTATTTATTATTAACGAAATCTACATAAAAGCATAAAGCAGAATGGCACCCAGAAATGGGTAAAAAACTGTGAAGATATATTTCTATATAAATTCAGATTTGTGTCTCAAGTTATACGAGTATAACATATTATCCTGTGTTGTTATTCCCTCGGTTATTCCAGAAATATTTTAATATTTATCTCTCCCGTAATATATTTAAGCTGTGTAAATATGGATTATATAAAAAGTTTCCATTTCGCGGAATATCTCAGACCTTGAATTTTACAACATGTAATAGTTGTTTTACAGTCACATTATTTTACTTCCTTTTAAGCAAATCATAATAATTTTACATTATTTATAATACGGTATATTGCACCAGATAAATAATATAGAATTAGTATTACCAGTAATAAGTATTATAAAAATTGCAAAAAAAATCTGATGTGGCCAACACAAAACCTCCCGCTATTTAATTTTTATTAATTTAAATACATACCTACGGATTTATTACCGCTGCAAACCAATACATCAATAATTCAAAAATTCTATCGTTATTTCATTACATTACATAAAATGTGAAATAATTATTTCATTTTCATATTTATAATAATAAGAAATATATTATTAATAACAAAATTTACTATAAAAGGACAAATCGCGTCCTTTCCTGGTTTAAAAAAGGACAAGGACAAAATATGCTCAAAAAAGGACAGTCATTTCCAAAAAAAGGTCAGTTGGCAACCCTAGGTATATTTAATATATGTATCTATAATTATAAATACTTAATTAATAATAAAATAAGAAATATTAAATGTACTTCCCAAAAACAGTGTTCAGTAATGTCTCTGGCTTTTTGACACACATTTATCTATCAATGGGGGATTACCGCTCAATCGAATTAAAGGAAAATAGTAAAAAAATACGAATGTATATGCTGAATAACGAATATTAATAAAAAATATGAAATGGTATAATTCAGATATTTCGGAAATAAAGGGTTTTTTGTTATAGCGCTTCGACACGTATATGAAAATATTTTGATTGGCGAGCGAGCGACCACCTATACATGCATTACAAATAGCGTGTTAAGAGGTGGGGATTACTACCAATGGAAGTTAAGAAATTCAAATTAGAAAGGAGGGGCTAACATTCCCGTACTTCAGTTTCCAAACAGTTTTTATTTTAACATAAATTTCTTGCATTAAACTTAATAATTTAAATACACCTGTAATGAGCCTGTTTCACATTTTTCAAAAACTATTTTAAATGAAAGTTTATGCAATGATTTTCTTAGTAATAATTTGTATTTTAATAATTTGCTGTTATTTGTGGAAATAATTAAATAAAAAGATTGGCGTCCTGAAAAACTACCCCCCACTCCTGTGACGTAGAAGCACATACATTACATCATTACTAGCCAATAGGAAACTAGTTTTTCCATCACCTAGGTTTATTCATATTATTTACATAAATAAACGTAGGCTTACAGTTTGTCACATGTTAATAAAAAATCTTTTAATTTGACATTTGACGCTGACATTGCTCATTGTAAATGAATAATAATTACGCTCAAGCTAAGTCGGACAATTTACCGAAGGTCAGTAGCTGGATGTTAAAGATCTGAGATAAAATAAAATATAAGAACTGAATTTACTATATAAATTAATAATATATTTTACTTTAAGGTTCTGGTTATGATTCTTACATTGAATCTGCTATAGGATATGCAGATCTATGTCGAGAAATAATATCTGTATAGCAGATGTAAGTTTGCCCTGAGCATAAAGTGAAGCAACAAAAATATACTGTTATCTTGAAAGTGGATGAAAATTGAAATGATCTTCACAAATATGAAAACACGATTTTTTTGACATTATCAGCTCTTCAACCTATTGCTTCTAGCCACAATTTTCTTTCCATCGCATCTTTTGACAAATTTATAAACTCTATAGTAGTTTTGTTCCTAACAGTATTTTTGTAAGAAGGCACAATACAATATCGTAAATTACTCATTTTATTTTGAACTTTTTATTATCTACATATTATACAACTTGAACCAATCTTAAAAATTTGACATTTGTTTGACAACTTTGACAATACACTTGATACCAAACACAAAAAATTTTACATTATAAACGGACCAATTAGAACCGCTGAAGATGTATGTGTTCTGACGTCACATTCTGTTTCAGATCACGTGACTTATTCAAAATTTTATCCAAATTTCAAAAATTAATTGTAAAATATCTAAAGGATATTTCGTGATATTTTTAAATTTGAGGCTCTTTAAAGAACAATATCTTTTAAAATATAATACTTAGAAGTCATATAAAAATTCTTGCAACAGCCCTATTATAAAGTATGTAGACTTATACAGTGTTATAATATTCGTTTATTTTTATGTAAATATAACATAAAATAGCATATATTTCAAGAACATTTAGGTCCATGATGAAAACAGTTTGATATAAAAACACATAAATGTGACGTCACGTCAATCTTTTCAAAATTCGGGAGACCATAACTCGCTTATTAATAGGAATTTTTTTCGCCGGATTTTCATCAATAGTCTTAGTTTTCCTAATATTTTCAGATGAAATTATAAAAAGAAAATGGTGTAATTCCCCATTATAAATATTTTAATTTTTCCACTTGTTTTCCATGGGCTGCGAGATTCATTTACAACTTATTATTTTATATATTTATATGTCTTTATCTATAACTCCATAGAAGATATAATAAAAATTTTAAATGTATCGGGTAGAGATTTTTATATTCTTTAATATTAGTAATATCTCTTAAATATCTCTATTTATGCTTGCTACATAAAATTATATTGACAGGTACTCCATCATATTTATTTGATAAATTTATTATTAAAGACTATAACTATTCTCTTAGAATGAAGGATTTGTACATTGTCCCAACCTTCAGAAAGTCAAAATTTAAAGGTGCGTTTTCATATATGGCCCCCACTTTATATAACAGTGTTCCTGACTATCTGAAGATCCTTTCATTAAACAATTTCAAAAGAAATGTACGAGCATTATTATTTGTATAATATTTATTTCATGTTTACTATTTTGTACTCTATATTTATCTATATTTATCTTAAATGTTTCTATTACTTAAATTATCTGTAATTGATTAATATTTCAACGTGTCTATTAGTTTTATATACATCTGTGTATTATTTGTTGGTTAGGTGGAAGAGCAGCCTTAGGCTGAACCTCGCCCTTGATTATATGTCAATAAAGTTTATTATTATTATTATTATTATTATTATTATTATAATAACAGAAATTTCCACAAAATAATATTTAGAAGATTTTTTTAAAGAAACTATTACTTCCGGTTGTCCAATTGTTACCAAAATCTAATAAGCTCTTCCCAGGACTGTCAGATTGAGGAAACTGCAGTAAAATATTTTTTAAATCATATAGTATTTGAGAAACCGTGGTTCCAACATCCACACATACACACACATCCACACATACACAGATATCATTGTAAAAATGTTAAAATCGGTTTGTAGGGACCTTAAATCGTGCTTATCCACAAAAATCTGGATATGCGATTTTTAGCATGAATCCAATACCTCTCTTAGCGAGAGGTAAAAATTCTTCGTCCATCTACCAGTCACGAATGTAATACCTTCTAATCCACGATAGAAAAATACCCTCTACCTATAAAAAATTCAGCCATTTCAAAAGTTTTTCAGGAGTTCCGCTGCTAATCCTGAAAAACTTTCGCAAAAACTTCCCGCAGATTAAGCTGAGCTTTTTAGCTTTATTGCCAAAGTAAAAGTGCTTTTATTGAGGACGTTAAACGATGATATGTTTGTGAAATGAGCCGAAAATAAAATGAAATAATTGCTGATAATTGAGTAAACGTCACAATGCGACGTATATGTCAGTAAATGACTAATTAAAAATATAGCAGAAGATAAATATAGTATAATACATTACATTCATAAAGTTATATCTCAGTAAGATAAGTGCTTTATGTTTAATATCAGCCGTCTTCTAAACAGAATTATGATTTTAAAACCACATCATTTTATTTTAATAGCATATTGGTTTTTAAATATAATTCCTCAATAAATGAAACAATAGGGTCCCCCACCGTAGTAAAAAAATTAGAACAAGGGTCAGTTATATTACAACTAGACCTTAAAATTGTATATTAAGGACTGTCAAAGTTTAAAAATAGTGATTAGTTTCTAAAATAATCGAGTTTTTATTACTTATTCTATTCCAAATTCTTACTACTTTCAAACCATCTGCTATCGCCTTTTTGAAATTCGGAATCGATATGCAAGTATATAAATGCAGAAAATAACAACAATAAAACAACAGAAATAAACCAAATAATACTAGTTTAAATTTATGATGCCATGACAGATTACAAGCGTTGGTATGAAAGTAAAAGATATGTTGAATGACATAGGCTACCAGTGGTAATCAAATCTTGGACTATAATAATATACGTTGTATTTTTATAAATTATAACATTAAATTACTTATTATCCACCCATATTTCCAGTTATTGACTACAAGTGTTATTTTAACATATTTATACATTTTATAAGTGCTGAAAAAAATAAATTTATGTGACTTCAAATATTAGCGAAATCCACTGTTTGAGAACAAAATCATCTCTATATCTACGTCACAGAATATTAAAAAAATTATTACGGCTTAACGAATAACAATAAAGACTTTCTAAAATTACATATCACTTTTAGTTTAGATGAAGTTTGGTAAAAAAATATAAAAAAAAATATAGTGGAGGACCCTATTAAGGGCTCGTACCACGATCACGGTTCTAACACCAGTGTTAGCTAGAATCGTGCTAACGATTTGACACATACTTCCCGGTTATAACGAAAATCAGTCATGCCACTATACTGCTTAAACCGAAAATGTACTGACAGGCATAATATTTTTGTCTTCATTATTTTAAATTGTTTAATATGATTTGTCTCTTGACTTGTTTGTAAGATAAATTATTTAGAATTTTGAAGCCAAATGTATTGAATATGCCTGTCAGTACATTTTTGGTTTAATCAGTATAGTGGTATCACTGATTTTTGTTTTAACCCTGAAGTATGTGTCAAGACGTCGTCAAGGTTTTAACTAATACACCCAAACACCGCCATTTAAAACCGTGATGATGGTACGGGGTCAAGAACTTTAGTGCCAAAAATTACACCAAATGTCTATTTAAAATAACTATGTTATATAGGGAATACAATGTCCTTTTTTAAAGTGTTGGAATAATAGATCAAATTATGTGAATCCAATTAAGTACATATTAACGAATTCCACTATTTGAGAACAAAATGCAATTACCACCCACGTCAAATAAAAGAACCTGATGTGGCCAGCACATTGCCTATAAAAATTAGTTTGATACGAGTTTTGAGCAAAATTTTCTAACGGAATAAATTATTTAAATACAAGGAGTATTTCTAAATAGAAATCTACCAATATTTTCAAAATAATTATAAATTTAATACAAAATAAGGAAAAAATAATAATTTTGAAGACAAAACAAATATAAAACATAATAACCCTTACATCGTTGAAAAGAGAAAAAAATAATAATTTTTTTGAGACTAAAATCAGATATAGGTTGCATTTAAAAAAATGTAAGTTTGTGTTATATCCCGAAAATTTACTGATATAAAAATTTATTTCGTACGTCACTGCTTAGTTAATAAAAATATCTATCTTTTGTATTTGAAACGTTTTTCTCAATTACTAATAGTTTAGAAGTTATTTGAAAAAGAAAAAATCAACAATATTTAGTTTTTCGTCATTATCTAATGCCCTATGAGAATTTTTGGAAAAACAAAAGCAAATCTGAGATGTCCTCCCAAAGGCGCACAAAAAGTTCCATTTAACCGACATCGTATCTCTTATAGTTCTCGAGATTCCAATGGTGGCACCTCTAATTGGGACACACTGTATATCCAGTAAAATTGTAACATGAACATATACTATTTTCTACAAATTCCATACCGAAAGTTCCACTATCCGTGCGACATATGCCATCAAGAAATTTATATGAAAGGAATATACAATTTTTATATCGAAAAAAAATAAAAAATATAAATATATCATCACGGCATATTACCTATTACTGAGTGTGCCAGTATCTACAATACATGTAGATATCGGTAATGATGACGATATATTTTACCGTGTGAGCGCTTACCAGGCGTCACCTCACGGGCACTCATGGCTGGTGTGGAGAGCGCACCACAGGGGTCACTTCTGTGCCATTTAAAATTGGAAATATTTGGCGTCTGTCGGGATCGAACCCGGTTCCCCCAGGTTCGCGACCAGACACTCAGGCACGCGGCCACTGGATATAAACTATCAAAATTAGAGTAGTATTTGCTAATCCAAAAATGAGGATTAGCTTAAACTTTTTTGTGAATCGGGGTGTTAAATATTATCAAAAAAGGTGGATACTGACAATAGATTAGACTATATTTTAAGATAGGTATGTTATACCCAAGAGAAGAAGAGCATGCATGAATACGATTATGAATGTGGCTGAGGCGAAATAAGTGTGCATGGATAGGAATGTGTGGCGAAGGATGATTGTTTTGTAGATATATGGTTAGTAAGAATGTTTTATGAGAATGGAGAGACAGCAGAAGTTTTATGTGTAGTGTTGCCAGAAGTCGAGACGAGACGAGACTTGGGGTCGGTCTCGTCTTGGTCTTGACTTGGTCTCGACTAGAGTGGTCTCGTCTTGGTCTTGTCGAGACGAGACTTGATGTCAGTCTCGTCTCGTCTCGAGTCTCGACAAGACTCTCGACTTTGCCTCCATTAATATTTTTTTTAATAATCGTATCTAATAGTACATAAAATTCTAAGAACAGCAGTACAATCGCGATTAAAAAATTCCAAATTATATTTGAGATATTAATTATTAAGTTTTCCATGAATATCATCAACTTGATACTTGAGCTCTTAAAACAATTAATACGAAAATATACGTATATATCGAGTGTTATTTATCATTACTAAACATAAAATATATAATTTCAATTACTTAACTACAGAATGCATTTCTATTATTAGCAATAGTTAAATAGATATGTATATGTTTAAATGAATCATTAAGTAAATGGATAAAAATCCTTAAAAAAGTAACTTCTTTCGCTATTTTTTTTATTTTTTTCTAAATATATGTTAAATAAGTAGATAACTAAAACTTAGACTTTCGCGTATCCCCTGGTACGTGTACTACAGGTTGCGAACCGCTGTTTTATTTCAAAAGTTTGACCTTGAGTTATGTTTTGAGGTAACGTTATATGATGATCATACTGATTATAAAACTTAAGGGATGGGGGACAAAGCAATGGTTTTTCCAAAAATATCACCTCCTTACAAACTTTTCTAATCTTTACATTATGCTTATTTTTATTAATTATATTCTGGCAACAATTTTATCAACGAAGCTGAAAATAAGAAAATATGAATGACCAAAAAATTATGAATTACAATCCCAGTACAAGGGTATCCCTAATTCCAGTATTTTATAATACCCAGTTGAACTGAACCTTAGATTAAAATACGCCGAAAAGAAAACAAAGGCCTTTATGACCAATGACACCGGGCGAAGAAAGTGTACTTGCATTTTGCACGTGTTGTTACGAGAAATGTTTAATACCAATTTCTTAGAATGTCTGATACCAAATTTCCCAAATAGTTATACCTGTAACTACATATTTTAACAATGTCCCTTACATTTCACTTTATTGAGATAAAGTTTTACTTTCATTATACAGCACATAATAGATACATAAACTTTTATCTTTTGAAGTACATATTTTCCAAATTTTTGTTTATATACGATACCATAATTTTTTTTTGGCATTTAATAACACTAGAAAATATTTTATTTTAATTCGCAGGAAAAGTATTTTTACATAAATTATGGATACAAAGTTTGAGAAGAATTAAATCATCGTTTTTTATACTTTTACTATTTCTTTACAAAATAATTATATAACTGATTTGTTAGTATTAATAGTTTACATTATTTGCATTTAATATATTCCTATTTCTATATGCAATATGTATTCATATGTTTGAATGAAGTGAAATATTTAGGCGAATAAGTACGTCCGTTGAACAAGTACAATATGGTTGTTTTAAACCGGGACACAGACCGGGAATTTCCCTAGGATTGTAAAATCTTTGTCTGCATTTCCGTAAAATTCTAAGAATCACAATAGATTCTTTAAAAATGAAAAATACTGTATATTTGAAGGGAACGTTACTTTATTATAATAAATTAATTTAATAAATAAAACTGAAGTACATTGCTAACGTGGAGAATGCACCACAAATGTAACTTTTGTGCTATTTGAAATAGGAAATATTTTCCAAGATATAGTCAGTTGTACCAATATTTTAATTGAGAATTAATCAAAAAATAAATTAAAATCAACATATTTCTACATATAAAACATGTATATTATAAAATAAAGGTTGATTTTAATTTAATTAAAATATTGGTGCATTAAAATAACATAAGAATTCTAAATTTATATTTCTTTCATTTCATCCCACCTACATTGTAAATTCATTTAAAAGTTACATTTGGATTATTTAGATGAATAAGGAATACATCATACTTACATAAATTAATGTTTTTGGAACACAACTATGAAAGTAGAAAATTACAAAATTTGAAAAATTAATATCTCTCTTATTTATATGAATTTTCGAACAGTATTTACAGCAATATTCTCAATTTTTGAAGCACTTTTAGAATATATGTTTTAAAAAAATACCTTTGAACTGAAGTCGAGAGTCTTGTCGAGACTCAAGACTTTCTCGACAAGACTTGATACTGGTCTCGTCTCGTCTCGACTTTTCTAGTCGAGACCAAATGATGGTCTCGTCTCGACAAGACCAAGACGAGACGAGACCAAGACCAAGACCGGTCTTGGTCTTGTGGCAACACTATTTATGTGGACGTTGTGAACGAAGTATGTTTGTACAGGAATGTGTGGCGAAAGATGATTTTTTTTTATCCCTTTCCCTATTGTTAATATTTTTATTTTTTTTGAGTTTTTGCTAACCCACTAAGTGGGATACGCGTGATTTTATGTATGTAAGTATATTTTAAGATATAAACTGTCAAAATTAGAGTTAGAATTCACTAATCCAAAAATGAGGATTAGCTTAAACTTTTTTGTGAATAGGGCTGATAGAAGATATAAAATTTTTGAATGTATCGGATAGAGATTTTTATATTCTTTAATATTTGTAATAACATAAATTTTCAAAAAATAATATTTAGAATTTTTTTAAGAAACTAGTACTTCCGGTTGTCCAGTTGTTACCAAAATCTAATAAGCTCTTCCCAGTAATGTCAGATTGAGAAAACCGCAGTTAAACATGTTTTAAGTCTTATAGTATTTGAGACACCGTGGCTCAAACATCCTCACACACATCCACACGTACACACACGGACATGATCGTAAAAATATTATAATCGGATTCTACGGACCTTAGAACGTGCTTATCCATTAAAATCAGGATATGCGATTTTAGCATGAATCCAATACATCTCAGCGAGAGATAAAAAAGAAATGTGTTGTAAAACATTTATTTGTTTAAAGTTGCCCTATCCCAAAATTCCTGGAAGCCATATTCATTTTTGTCCATTACAATGAGCACCCTTCCTGTCCTTTCCTTTTACCGTCGTAGGTCGTAACCAAACTGGTACGAGGCACAGGTCTGTTTGTTAGTTTCAACATCATACACACCGGAAGTATACGTCTGTTGCATAGATCATCAAGAGTGCTGTGACTTGTACACTCCGTTTAAAAATGCACTGAGTACATGAACATGCACACTAGTACACACGCTAGCAAATCATATCTACATACATGGGTACACACAATGTCGTTAAGATAAGACAAGGGAAATAAATATGTTATTACAAGAAACTTTACACTAATTGGAAGATGTATACAGATTAAATTTATTTTACTCATTCAAGTGTAAAGGAGATTTAATATAACTTTAATGTCATTCTATGTGAGATATAGTTCGTACAGAAATCTATCGTTATGGCCCTCTCAGCAGGTCTACTGTTCGGGATTTAAACTTGATTTATGGCGGGGAAAGGACAGATACGTATTAAATGTTTTTCTATTTTATTTTACGTGATTTTGTAATAATGAAACATTAAAAAAAACTCCTTTAATGATAATAAAACATATAATATATAAAACACAAAACTTGAGAAATAATATAGTAAAAAAATCTGATGTGGCCAACACAAAACCTCCCGCTATTTAATTTTTATTAATTTAAATACATACCTACGGATTTATTAACGCTGCAAACAGTTCCATTGCATAAAACTATTGCTTTATTAAGAGATGCATTCGGGTCGGGCCGGGCCGGGCTTTGAGGTTTGGATCGACTCGGCCCGAAAATAAAAATTACCGGCCCGACTCGAAAATCGACTCGACAAAAAAATTAGCTAGCCCGGCTCGAAAATTGACTCGAAATCGGGCCGGGCTTCGGGCCGGGCCAAAGCTCGAAATTGGGTGCATCCGGTATTCCTAAAGTTGATTTTTATGTTAAGGCGAAATATTTAACTTTTTTCGTGTCAAACTTATAAAAACCTCTACATTCTTATAACTTTCAACATTAGTTAACATAAGTAGTTGAAAAAGAGACCCTTCTAGTGTAAGTTCTTTATAAAAATTACAGACCTACGAGTATTTAACACTTTGTTTACCAAAGAATTTAAACAACTTTTTCACAAATCTTATATAAAAAAAATATAATTATAATTTACATAAGGATTTTTTATTTAAATTTGTTTCTGCTCAAAAATAGAACAAGAAATCATTATGGTAGGAACAAAAATCACTTTTATTTAAGTATACGAGTAATAACAATAATAATAGCAACATCACAATATAAATTTTATGCTTTAATGAATAACCTTGAATCCTTGAAGTAAAATAATACATTTTTATTTATTAATATGTGAAGTGTGTTGTTATTAAATCATTTTGATCCTTTTTAACTTCAATTTCACTAAAATATTAAGGAAACTGTGCATTTGATTGAACTATAAGATTTTTCGGGCCGGCCCGAAAAACTCGAATTTTCGGGCCGGGCCAAAATCTAAAGTCCGATTCGCCTCGATTTTTGAAAATGATTAGCCCGATTCGGCCCGATAAAAAATATCTTCGGCCCGGCTCGATGATCGACTCGAAATCGAGGCGGGCTTCGGGCCGGGCCGGGCCAAAGCTCAAAATCGAGTGCATCTCTACTTTATTTACTATTTTCTTTTTAAAATGTCACTATTATTAATTTGAAATGATTAGTTTTTTGACAGTGACATTTACTGTCAGTTACATTCATTTGAAATATGAACTGTGTAACGAAGGAATTGTGTTTTTCTTAGGCTTCGGGACTTATAAAAAAAAATTATTTTTAAATTTATCTGTAAAATATATAGAAAAAAGTATTAATGTATTCCTACAGAAAATTCAATAATCTTTAATTTTCATAACGACAAAATGCGAAAAAATGGCATTTAATGGTATTTTTTGAAGAAAAACCATTATGAGCTTCAGGTAAAGTGCCGTTTCCGGTTATCCGATTTACACCAAAATCAAATGGCTTCATTTCATATTAGAATAGGGTATAAATACAAGGTTTCAGAATTTTCTGAATGATAGTATTTGAGTTAGAGCGAAGACAAAATCCCTACACATACACACACACATATGTACATACACACACACACATATGTACATACACACATACATACACACATACACACACACATACATACATACACACATACAGACATCATCGTGAAAATGTTAAAATTGGATTCTAGGGACCTTAAAAGGTGGTCATTTACTAAAATCTCAATATGTGATTTTTAACACGATCCCTATACCTCCCTTACCAAGGGTAGCGGGAGGTAAAAATCTGATATGACAAGCACATTACCTTCCGTCAATTCTATGTATTTTGTACAAATCCCATAGAAAAAGTTCCTATATATCCAATAAAATTATAACACGAACATATACTATGTAAATTGTACCTGACACAGACATCTGTCATTTAGATCAACTGTTTCCATGATTTAAGCACAGCTGGCTGATTTATGAAAGTTAATCTCTTTATAATTCTTTAACTCTATATCTATTGAATATGAAGGAAAATGTGTAATTAAACCGTATAGAAAATCAAATGTTCTTCCATATTTATAATAACATAAAATTTCAAAAAGAAATATTTAACTGCGTTTTCTTATTTTTTCTTAATTTGTAACAAAGGTCAAAGACGTAATTTGATTTTGCGAATCCATTAAATATCAATTTTGAAATACGAAATGCATACAGAGATTTGCAAATTTAATTTTTTTGCTGTCACTGCTATGCACGGAGTTGGACTCTCATAACAAAAATATTAGGAAACTACGCTCATAGCAACAACTATACGTACCATTTTATTCATAAGTACGAGTACATATTATATCAATCTTTTATATTGTATGTTGTTATCAAAGTTATTACAAATATTAAAAAATATTTTATTATCTATGCTTTAATGGGCTACTTGCGTGGTACTGAAAATCCGATTTCTGTCACTATATACGTAAAGTTATATTGAAAACATATATAAAAATATAAATTTTACTTTAAAATAATTATTTATTTTTTACTAAATTAGGAAAAAAAAATTCTGTGACGTCTTTATATTTAACTGGGGAGGGGAAGCATGTTTAAGAATGTTATCAATAGATGGCATGGCGCGCGAGAAAGATTTAATTTGAATTTGACAACTTTTTCTCTCTCTCTGGTCTCTCAAATACATTAATTACTTTATATATAAACACATAGGTAGTTACTTGTAATTTAAAATATCGATACCAAAAAGATAAACTAAAATACTAACCACCAAGCTATTATTGAAACGTCAAACAGGTAATCTACATTACCCGCACAAACATACCATTACTATGGGACGGCACCACGCTGTGACTTTATGACTATTCATTGGTGCGGCGTAATTCTACGCCATACATGGCGGGAATTCAAATAATTAAATTTCATTATTCTTTTTCTGGCTAATTAATTAAAATTTTGTGAAAAGAAAAAATATGAGTAGCAAGTTTTTACCTTCTCTTCAAAAATATTAAATAAAAAAAAGGTACGCAAGTAGCCTATTGCACTTATTTCTTTGTTTTTATAGGTTTAAAGAAAATATTTATTGAATAATCAGTTTTTATAAAACTAGCAACCTTTGTTATTTCGAGAAAAACAATTAAGGTATTCATTCATATACATGCATTGCAATAAACAAATAAATATCAATGTCAAACAAAGCTCTTTATACAAACACGAAAGTACGATTGTAATTTGTAATTGTAATCGTTATTTTTGTAACAAGTGCGGGAAACGAATGATTCTGAAACGAATTAAGATTTTGGAATGTCTATTGAATTTCATAATCATGTTTTTCGTTGTGTTACAAACAATTTTTTTTTCTGTAATCATCAAAATATAAGAAAAATTTTGAAACGTGTTTAAAGCACGATTATAGAAATAATATACTATTAAAATGAAATATGTATTTCTACCTCATGCCTTCCTAAGTAAAAGAGGATTCTCAATAAGGAACAGTTTTTTTGAAGATATAATTTTTAAAACTTTTGATACCAATTTTTGAGTTTTCATGAATTTTAGTTTTTTGGCTGTGTAAACTGAACTAATGGGACAAATTTTCTGAAAATTGGTATATTTATGTAATTTCGTTCGTAAAATCGAATAGCAGGGTTAAAATCCAGAAATGGATAAAGTTATAAATGTAAATATCTCGAGAACAAAAAGAGATACCGATCTGTGATTTGAAAATTTGGAATCAGTGCGTTGAGATGTAAAATTGGAAATTTTAGACAAAATTGGAACTCAAACGATTAAAAATATAAAAATATATTGTGGCCAGCACAATACCTCTCGCCATTTCCATTTTATGTTATATAAGTATTGTATAACTTCGCTGTTTATAATAAAAGAAATATTGTTTTTTATTATATTTAAGATGTCTTGTGCACACATACAATTCTAATTATATCTGTTTTTTCCTTATATGAAGAAGTTCCTAAATGTCACAGATTCTTCTAATTCATTAGCAAGATTGGCGGTATTTTTTATGGACATATGCATTTTATCTACAATTTTAAATAGTTAATTCATAAAACAATAAGAAAGATTAAAAGTACTTTCCAGAAAAAGCTTTCAGAATGTCACTAAAACTGTTGATTTTTGACAATGACATGTATCTGTCAAACTATGTTACAAACATTTGAATTTGTCAACTGGTTTCCTTGGTATAATTTAGCCAGTGCGATTTATTATATCCGATTATTCTTTATTTTGAGTCTTTTTTCTCTAAATTTATAGAAGATATAATAAAAAATTTAAATGTATCGCATAGAGAATTTTATATACTTTAATATATGTGATAACATAAATTTCCAAAATATATTTAGAATTTTTACCTCCCGCTACCCTTGGTAAGGGAGGTATAGGGATCGTGCTAAAAATTACTTATCGAGATTTTAGTAAATGACCACGTTTTAAGGTCCCTAGAATCCAATTTTAACATTTTCACGATGATGTCTGTGTGTGTGTGTGTGTGTGTGTGTGTGTGTGTGTGTGTGTGTGTGTGTGTGTGTGTGTGTGTGTATGTGTACGAATTTTGTCTTCACTCTAACTCAAATACTATCATTCAGAAAATTCTGAAACCTTGTATTTCCATCCCGTTCTAATATAAAAAGAAGCCATTAGATTTTGGTGTAAATCGGATAACCGGAAATGGCACTTTACCTGAAGCTCATAATGGTTTTTCTTCAAAAAATACCATTCAATGCTATTTTTTCGCATTTTATGTCTTATGAAAATTAAAGATTATTGAATTTTCTACTGGAATACATTAATACTTGTTCTATATATTTTACAGATAAATTTAAAAATAATTTTTTTTATTAGTCGCGAAGCCTAAGATAAACACAATTCCTTTGTTACACAGTTCATATTTCAAATGAATGTAACTGACAGTAAATGTCACTGTCAAAAAACTAATCACTTCAAATTAATAATAGTGACATTTTAAAAAGAAAATAGTAAATAAAGCAATAGTTTTATGCAATGGAACAGTTTGCAGCGTTAGTAAATACGTAAGTATTCAATAGCGGGAGGTTTTATGTTGGCCACATCAGACTTTTTTTTTAAGAAACTACTACTTCCGGCTGCCCAATTGTTACCAAAACCTTTTCAGTTTTTCCTATTAATGCCAGATTATGGAGTACCTAGTTAAATTGGTCTTCAGGCACGCACAGACATCATTGTAAAAATGTTATAATCGGATTCTAGTGACCTTAAAACAACCATATTCACTAAAATCTGGATATGGGATTTTTAGCATGAATCCAGTACCTCTCTTAGCGAGAGATAATAAAATAGTATTGACTAGAGGTATTGTACTGAATATAATTATTTGAAATGTAAAATTAAACATTTACTGATTTTAATATAAAATTTTATTTGAATATTTCATTTTCTCCTAAATTCCACTGTTACTGTCAACTTTTTTATGATTCACCCTACATACACAGAATATTCAAACAAAATTTATTAATTTATTTCATATTTTCCCACACTAAAAATAACAATTGACAATTTCATTATTTATCTATTCCCATGGTAATATAATCTGTGTCCCTTATTATTTCATTATAATACGTACATTCAATTAAAACTTAAATTAAGACAAACTGGTTTATTACAATACTTAAGTACTTAAGTTTGATATATTTTAAGTTACCTACTTCTACTTGCTATTAATAGTTACGTATTTATAAATATTACACAGGTTAGCTGTTTTACGATATAGATAATGTTTATTTATAAAAAAGCGCAATTTATGTTTTTCAAAGTTTCTAAAACTTATAATTTATATGTGTATACAACTTTGAAGTTTTATGTTAATATTTTTTGTGATTCATGAACAATTAATGTCAATCACATGTATTTTTTCATGAATCATACGTATTTGTTTCTCAAAAAGTACTGAAACATTTCATAAATAAATACAAAAAAATATAAGTTGCAGAATCAATACAAATTATTTTGCATAACCATACTATTATCTACAACAAGATATCAGTCCTATAAACCAATTATAAACATCTGATAACACTATAATTATAATCTCTTATCTATCTTCTATCAAATTTATCAATTTGCAAAACAAAAAAATTTTAAACCATGCGTAGAAACAAAACAAATCGTGTCTTACCAACACCATATTTTTTCGTTTTTGTTGGAATCCACATGATTAAACACTAAACCACTTCTAATATTAAAAGTTCATGTCCATAATCTCACAACTTTAACTTTACTAATCAAAACATTGCACTTTACACAACTCCAGGCACTGACACTGACAACTGATTTCGTGTGAAGTTCCCGGTAAAGTGTGCACAATGTCGCCAAAGTAAAATCGTGAAATGTTACCAGAGAAAGGAGAGTTCACAAAGGAAAAACTAGAATAAATGTTGAATTTATTGTAAATTATTGTTTGTATAATAATATAACTGGTAATATTTACAGTATAAACGAAATTGTAGTAGTTTTGTTGATGAATTTGTGATTTTATGTTATGTAATCACATGAAAAATTAGATTTGTGTGTATGCAACCAAACCCATAACCAAGTGTGTTGTAAAGTATACAAGTTTTGCCATAGAGTTAAGAGCCCTGCTTGTATTTTTAAAAATTACAAAACCTAGACAACAGATCGTTACAAAAATTTTATATGATTTCTAAGTACTAAATTTTAAAAGATATTTGGTCTGTATTTTCAGCTCTTGAAGTAGCGCTACTTACGAAATAGCGCTTTCATTTTTTAAATTTTATTTTATAAATAGACAAAAATGAATTTCATATTTTTGTAAATGAAACATATATTATTCGAAATAAGTGCTTTTTACCTCTCGCTAAGAGAGCTATTGGAATCATGCTAAAAATTGCATATCCAGATTTTAGTGAGTAAGCAAGATTTAAAACCCCTACAAACCGATTTTAACATTTTTATGATGATGTCTGTGTGTGTGTGTGTGTGTGTGTGTGTGTGTGTGTGTGTACGTGTAGATATTGGAAGGACGATTCCTCAAAAAGTATAAGACTTAAGACCTGTTTAACTACAAATTCCTCAAGCTGACATTCCTGGGAAGAGCTGAAAAGGTTTTAGTAACACTTGGAAAAATGGTCTAAATATTATTTTTTGGAAATTTATGTTATTACAAATATTGAAGAATATAAAATTCTCTATCCAATACATTGTATATTTTTATTATATCTTCTATAGATTTAGAAATAGAGAATTATAAAAATATAAAATAATCCATTGTACTTATAATATATGAATCAAACAGTCCATGGTAACCAGTTAAAAAATTAAAATGTTTGTAATTGACATAAATGTCAGTGTCAAAAATCCAGAGACATTACTGAAGGTATTTTCTGCAGGTTAAATTGACACTATTCTTGAATGAGGAAAACCTAAAATTCGTACATGGACAAATCGAAATGTAATAGTAGCATAATATGCTATTATTATAACGAGGAAAATTGGTATAAAAAGAAAAGGCATTCATTTATAAGCCAAAGTATGTACAGTATCAGTGTCAACTAAAAACGCGCTTGCTATTCTTATACTTCATCATATACCCTTCAGAAATACCGCCAATCTCGTCAATAAATTGGAAGAATCTCGAACATTTAGAAGAAAGGGAGGAACCTTGTTCATAGAATGAATGAAAAATAAAGAATAGATGTAAATAGAATTTTTTATGTGTACCATAAATATTAAATACAATACTTATATAGCCTAATATGAAAATAGCGAGAGGTATTGTGCTGGCCACAACAGATTTTTATAATTTAATTTAATTTTATTTCTCTAATTTTAAATATTCAAGTTGACAGTTGAAGTAGTAGAACTATTTCAAGAGCTGAGTTAAAAAGCCTCAAATTTGAAAATATCACGAAATGTCCATTAGATATTTTATAATTAAATATTGAAATTTGTGTAATATTCTTTAAAAGTCACGTGATCTAAAGCAGAATGTGACAACAGAGTACTTACAGCTTAACATGTGACAAACTATCTTGTACTTTTATTTATGTAAATAAGGTAATCTGTTCCTATTGAAAAAGAATGTAAATTTGGGTAGAAAAAAAAATTCATACGCCGTTGGATGAACAATAAAAATATCTACCTTTTTTATTTGAAATATTTTTCTAGATTACCAATTATTTAAAAGATATTTGAAAATGAAAATTTCGATCAATATCATTATCACACACATATAATAATGAATAAGTAGCTTATGAATTTTTTTGGCAAAACAAGTACACATCTGCAATGGCCTTAAAAGGAGCAGCAACTCTTATAATTTCTGAGAGGCCAATGGCCTTCGAAATCTGGACACTTAAAATGTTGAAAATTGTTAATTATTTGCTATTTTCGTCACATTTCTGTTTATTTTTCCAAAACAATCCTACTATGGCCATCTATTTAACTAACTCTTAACTATTTCCTTGAAACTTTTTGTTACTAAATGTTGCTGTTAGTGTCATTTGAAATTTTTGCGAAAATCATAGGCGGCAACAAACGTGGTAACCCAACACTGAAAATAAAAAAATCAGATGTCATCAGTTATATTTTATTCATACTGCCGTTTACTTTTAATATTATATTATATTTGTATTTTATTTTTAAAAATAATTCATGAAAAGAAATCAATGAATATGCCCTTGACGTTATACAAAACGAGCCGCTACTGAACAGACCTAAAAAATCATTGCTGCCAATATTATATATTATATAAACAAGAGTTTTTAGATTTAGTAGAGAAATCGAAAAAAGCTAAATACTTAATACAACAAATATTCTAGAATCTATTGTGTGTTTCGTAATCTACATTTAATATTATATATGATAAAAATATTGCAATTATTATATAAATCTTCTATAAAATTTTTGTCATTTTATATAGTTCAGGTTATTTAACACAGATGGCTATACTAAGATTAATTTGGTATAAACTTCGTTAAAATTTAATTTGTGAGGAACTGAGACGTTTTGGACAAAAATACTTTAAGAAAAACATGTTATTTTATCAATTTTAAGAAATGTTTAATTTAAACTTTCGATCATTTTAAAACTTAACAATTTTGTATCCAAAATTCAACCAAAATCAGTTGATTATTGTTTAGTTTTCCCATACTATTAATAGATGGCAATATTAGGACTGAACTGGACATTTGTGAAATGTTTTCCTAATTTTTTAAAAAGAAATATAGTCAAAATCTAATATGCGTAGTACGGAAGCGTAAAAGAACCAACATAAGAAAAAAACATTGTAAATTTATACTTCTACACTTCCGTAGTTTTGGATTATATCATAATATATTTTTTTACGAAAATCTGTTCAGAACTTCAAGTAAAATATCACTTCCAGTTTATCAATTTTAGTAAAAATCTAAAATTGAAAAGTTTTGGATTATATTTTAATATAGTTTTTCATTAAAAACTGTTATGGGCTTCAAGTAAAGTAACATTTCCGGTTGTCTAATTTTACCCTACCCAAAATCTTATCAACGCTTTATATGAATACAGAATTTTTTAGAAGTTTGATTTAAGAGTTATCGTGGCCGAAAAAATCGTCACACACATATACAGACAGACATCATGGTAAAAATAGTAAAAACGTTTTGTGGGGACTCTAATTCGTGTTTATTCATTGAAAACTCATTATTGAATTTTTGGACCGAAAACATTACCTCCCTTACCTATGTGGCTGGAGGTAAAACATATTAATAAACTCCAGTGAACCCTGATTCTGCAGCAAACTAACGAGATTCGTTTGGCCAAAATCAAATGTGTATTGTTCAATATTTTATCTACCTCACTAGTTTTTGAGCAAAAATGTTGATAAAAATTAATAAATCTAAAATACTACTTTAATTTGTATCATTATTTGTTTTAGAAGTGCATTTTGGCCTATCAAATGGCAGAATTTACATATACCTATTAACTAATGTTAAACGCAACGCAAAGACGCAACGTGACCGTTAACGCAAACACAAAATCTGTGAATCTGCCAAAGATAGCACTTCTAATCAATCCGAAGAATTCGGTATATTTCTTTGAAATTCGGCTCACTTTTATTTATCGTCTTTATATGGCATACATAAGTATACTCGTAAATAAGGTTAGTATTATAAAATAATTTAAATAGAAATGGACAGTGACGAAAATATAGTATTTATTTTGTAGATGAGACAGTTCATAAACATGTCCATAATATAGATTGCAATCTGTATAACTCTTTTCATAAAGATTCTAAAACCTCTGCAAACGTAGCAGTACATGACGTCACGCATCTAGTTACTAAAATTCAATTTTTATTAATGACGTGCATTGGCTGCTTAAATGATTTGGGTATATAATACACCAGTGTTTTACAAGTAACATACTATAATAATACATAGCTTTACAAAACAATTTATCGCAAAAGTTTTGGGTGTTCTGTACTGTCTTTCAAATGAAGATACATGACGCATTCGTTCGAACTTCACTCAGTTTCCAAGTGTCAAAGCTGTTGTAAAGAAGGGTGTGCATGTTTTTGTCTGATATGTAAAATTTTTGTGTGTTTTAAAATATAAATATATGTGGATACTTCATGGCTTCATTGTCGTTGCCTAGAGTTCTTCAACAAAGAAAATCTAGCTGGGAAATCGAGAGAGAAAACTTCGAAAAATGCCAAGTAAACTTATAGATAGTATATTTTAATTTTTTGATAAGTATTTGTTTGAATTTTGTACTAATTTTAAATGCAGTACTTCTATTCGCACTGTAGAGCTATATTTAGAACTAACTGCAAAAAATAACCATGTATTTTGTTTGTTTATAAATATGTAAACCTAATCTATTTTTTATAACTCTTTAACCCAGTTTCTTCAATGAAATATTAATAATATCATACATATTCATGTATTACGAAAGTACGATTGGTATTTTAAAATGCTGCTCTTGAAAAATTGATAAAAAGATGTTGCCTGATTAGTATTATTGTTTTTACGCATCAAATATGTTTAAAATGACATAAAATAACATATACTTTTAATTATGTGACAACAATAATCTATTTTAATAATATTTATCATATTTGATGCTAAAAAACCGCTAATTTATTCACAATTTTTTAGACCGCTCTTATCTAGAACTTCCTGTGCTATATATAGCTTTATTTCTTCCCCTTTAAAGGCACTAAACATACAGAACAACGGAACAACCCTTATTTAAAATAGATCATGTTTCAAAAGTTCTTCTTACATAGATAAAATATGTAATATAGGTACTATTTTGTTATCTATTTCAAATATTTATCGATTTTTGATAACACAGTTTGTTTTTTATTTTATAAAAATACAAACATTCAAGTGTTTTAGATCATCATAAACTATAAATAATTTTAAAAAAATAAATATGTAATCGTCCCCTTTAAAAAAAATATATGTGCTGTTCATATCAGTATAATAACTACTATACTTCAATTCACGTAAGAAAATAGCATTAAATAAATAATTTAATTTTAACTAAACTTTGTCAATCAATATTTTTATTCACAATCATTATGGTAATATATCGATTCCTAACCTTTTGGAGGTAGAGAAATACGTCATTCCTAATTTTAATAACAATCTCTTGGGTTGGAAATAACAGATTTCACTTATATCTCTTGGGTTGGAAATGTTTATGTAGAGGTTGCCTAGCAATATTGTCATATAACTTTATAATAAAGTAGGCTAAAAGAAATTTTAAGAGAGCTGTCAAAAATATTATTAAAATTAAAGGTTATAACTTATTGATTTATTTTGAAAATAGGGGATTCCAGCTCAATCGAATTAAAGGAAAATAGTAAAAAAATACGAATGTATATGCTGAAAAACGAATATTAATAAAAAAATGAAATGGTATAATTGAGATATTTCGGAAATAAGGGGTTTTTTGTTATAGCTCTTCGACACGTATATGAAATCCATATATAATATTTTGGTTGGCGACCGAAAGACCGCCTATACATGCATAACAAATAGCGTGTTAGGAGGTGGGGGTTACTACCAATGGAAGTTAAAAAATTCAAATTCAAAAGGAGGGGCTAACATTCCTGTACTGCAGTTTCCAAACAGTTTTTATTTTAATATAAATTTCTTGCATTAAACTTAATAATTTAAATACACCTGTAATTATAAAGTA
The DNA here is from genome assembly GCA_943142095.1 of Ophonus ardosiacus. Taxonomy (NCBI): domain Eukaryota; kingdom Metazoa; phylum Arthropoda; class Insecta; order Coleoptera; family Carabidae; genus Ophonus; species Ophonus ardosiacus. The sequence continues at coordinate 21,674,629 of OW964839.1, forward strand.
TGTAGACTTATACAGTGTTATAATATTAATTTATTTTTATATAAATATAACATAAAATAGCATATATTTCAAGAACATTTAGGTCCATGATGAAAACAGTTTGATATAAAAACACATAAGCGTGACGTCACGTCAATCTTTTCAAAATTCGGGAGACCATAACTCGCTTATTAATAGGAATTTATTCGCCGGATTTTCATCAATAGTCTTAGTTTTCGTAATATTTTCAGATAAAATTATAAAAAAATGGTGGAATCCGCCATTGATTTAAAATGAGGAAGATTGTGAATAAAATAGTATACATATACAAACGTGCTCGAAATACAAGCCATTCTGCCCAAATATGGGTTGAATGGGATTACGTATGTGAAGAGAAATTCCTAATAAAGTCTTTTGTTGAAAGTCTTAAGCGTAAAGACAATTCAAATGTTTTGCATGTTGTTTATACTTGAGTAACCATGGAAACGGTATTTACAGTTTTTTTCTACATTGTTGTTTAATGATAATACAATTTACTATTATGTACATTGTACAAAAACAAATAAAATAATGAACAATAAATAGTTTCTTTTACACACAATAAATTTTGAAAAAATGCTACATCATTAATTATTCGAACATTCTATAGTGTGTTCAGAAAAAAAGCCTAATTTGGAGTAGGCTATGAACACAGAAACGTATGTCTGATAATTATTCAATGGGAGATTCCACCATATTTTTTTTTATAATTTCATCTGAAAATATTAGGAAAACTAAGACTATTGATGAAAATCCGGTGAAAAAATTCCTATTAATAAGCGAGTTATGGTCTCCCGAATTTTGAAAAGATTGACGTGACGTCATATTTATGTGTTTTTATATCAAACTGTTTCATCATGGACCTAAATGTTCTTGAAATATATGCTATTTTAAGTTATATTTACATAAAAATAAATGAATATTATAACACTGTATAAGTCTACATATTTTATAATTACAGGTGTAGGTATTTGAATTATTAAGTTTAATGCAAGAAATTTATGTTAAAATAAAAACTGTTTGGAAACTGCAGTACAGGAATGTTAGCCCCTCCTTTCGAATTTGAATTTTTTAACTTCCATTGGTAGTAACCCCCACCTCCTAACACGCTATTTGTTATGAATGTATAGGCGGTCTTTCGTTCGCCAATCAAAATATATATAGATTTCATATACGTCTCGAAGCGCTATAACAAAAAACCCCTTATTTCCGAAATATCTCAATTATACCATTTCATTTTTTTATTAATATTCGTTATTCAGCATATACATTCGTATTTTTTTACTATTTTCCTTTAATTCGATTGAGCTGGTATCCCCCATTCAAAAGTCAAGTTGTCAAAATTGATCGTGAAATGTAATTTTAAGGAGAATAGATAATAAAGAAGGATACAGAATATTGCCATTCACCTTTTTCTAATTTATTTCTATTTCTAAAATAAGGATACAAGAAGATTTCTTTAATTAACATTTTTGTGTCAGATTGGCATTTAATTAAATACATATTTTCAAATTGATATACGTTTTTCTTTTTGTACATAGTCTACTCCGAATTAGGATTTGTTTTGAACACACTGTACATTGATAACATAATAATAGATATTTACACACCAAGTGTGTGAAGAAATTAACTCACTCGCCCTTACAGTCTCGTGAGCTAAACTTTCTTCTCATGAATAAACATTCTTAGCTCACTTGGTTTGTACAATATTTTATTCAATTTTGACAAAATAAAAAACATCAGTTAGTAGGCTGAGCATGACAATCGTCCCTGATAGACGTCAAGTCATATATTTAAAAAGCATTACTGTTTATCATTAGTGCCGTGAAATGTAATGAAAATGGCTGATAATGTCTGATAAATATTATGGTGAGTGTTATTTTCGTACCTGATGTTATTTTAAATGCATTATTTGTTGCAGAGTGAGTTAAAATTTTGTGAGAGTGATTTAAAAATTTTTAATTCACTTGTGAATAAAGTATTACTTATAGTTGTTGCTATGGAGTTAATAATGACAGTTTAACACGTCAAAATTGAATAAAAATATAAACTACAACTCCTTATATGTAATTGAAGATGAATATTGTAGAGTTTAAGGCTAATTTAATTGATTATAAAATTTAAAATTAAAAGTATCAAATTAATTGAAAATAAAAATAATATTTGTGGCATAAGTTTTGAATTTCTAATTTCAAAGTAATGAAACCTGTTTTATAGCTAATAAAATATGTTTGTAGATATTTTAAGTTCTGTAGAACATCTGGACAAGATACTGTGAGTCATTTAAGTCAAGGTTAGGACAATATAATATTTTCTTGATACTTAGAAATTCTAAGTATGGAATAAGAAGCTCGTGCAGTAATCATTTGAACAAATTACTTTTAAATTCTCCGTATTTATACTAATCGTTGCTACTGTGAAAATTTGCATTTCACGCAAATATAGTTTTTTTTTCAGTGTACATTACATGTGTATGAAAGTTGAAAATTGCTTGAAACTATTTAAATAGGCAAAAGTTTTATTGGGGTTCCGACGGACCGTAGTTGCACAATAAAATTCTTATCCAAATTGTTATCGTTGCATTAACAATGAATGCTCATTACTGAATAGGGTCCTCCACTATATTTTTTTTTTATTTTTTTACAAAACTTCATCTAAACTGAAAGTAATATGTAATTTTAGAAAGTCTTTATTGTTATTCGTTAATCCGTAATAATTTTTTTAATATTCTGTGACGTAATATAGAGATGATACTGGATTTCGCTAATAATTGAAGTTACATAAATTTATTTTTTTCAGCAATTATAAAATGTATAAATAAATAAATAAATCATCACGGCATATTACCCATTCCTGGGTGTGCCAGTATCTACAATACATGTAGATATCGGTAATGATGACGATATATTTTACCGTGTGGGCGCTTACCAGGCGTCACCTCACGGCACTTTTATGCCATTTAAAATTGGAAATATTTGGCGTCTGTCGGGATCGAACCCGGTTCCCCCGGGTTCGCGATCAGACACTCAGGCACGCAGCCACGGGACCCCATAAAATGTATAAATATGTTAAAATAACCCCGGTGGTCAATAATTAGAAATATGGGTGGATAATAAGTAATTTAATGTCATAATTAATAAAAATACTACGTATATATTATAGTCCAAGATTTGATTACCACTGGTAGCCTATGTCATTCAACATATCTTTTACTTTCATACCAACGCAGTATTATTTGGTTTATTTCTGTTGTGTTATTGTTGTTATTTTCTGCATTTATATACTTGCAAATGGATTCCGTATTTCAAAAAGGCGATAGCAGAAAGTTTGAAAGTAGTAAGAATTTGGAATAGAATAAATGTGTGACATAGATATAGAGATGAGGAAATGGAAATAAAATCTCGATTATTTTAGAAACTAATAACTATTTTTAAATTTTGATAGTCTTTAATATTCAGTTTTAAGGTCTAGTTTTAATATAACTGGCCCTTATTCTAAATTGTTACTACGGGGGAGGACTCTATTGAGCTAAAGAGCATTTAAAATTCGAAGTATTTGGCGTCGGTCGGGATCGAACCCGGTTCCCCAGGTTTGCGACCAGTATTAATGAAGTAATTAAAATTTAAATGATTGCGAGATGAGTTATACTTAAACAGAAATGTATGATTATGTTTCATATATGAATTACCTCGAGAATTACCTGCTCTTATTATATTGAGTTATAGATTTTCTTTAAAAATAGAACATTTATAAGAAGTTTAATATTTTATAGTAAGATACGCATGGTTAATATATTTTAGAATTTATAGGCCAATTCTGAATAAATGTGTAAGTCTTACAGATTTGTAAATCTGTAAAAACCTGACAAAAACGCATCTATTTTTGTTTATTAATATAAAATTATACATTAGGGTGGCAAATTTCGTTGCGATTTTATTCATTTATTTACAGATTTACAGATCTGTAAGACTTATAGATTTGTTCAGAATTGACCCATTAGTTTAGAAATTCCCTTCAACAATTTTCACCATTCTTTCTTTTCAATTACGTCCAAAAAATAGCCAAAAGTATTTTTAATTTTTCTAGAACTAGGTATAGTCTGGACGATATTACTTGGCGAGCTGAAGTAATAAAGGATTGCTCTGTGGTTACGGTAAAGGTATAAAAACCATAGGCGCGCCGGAAAAAAAATCAATTTAATAAATGTACAAACAGTACAGAAAATAATAATTTATTTTTCTACAGTCACTATAGAAAGTAGCCATTTGCGCTCTCTTTTGTCAACGCAAAATGTTACTTTGCCGCTCATGCGCGACAAAGTAGTAAAAACGCTCGCTGTCCAAATTTCTAAGTATACAATGTTGACAAATGTCACTTGTCTACATTCTTAATGAAAATGTTTAGTTAAGAACTAATGGCACTGTAATTCACGTTCACAAGTCAATTTGACATATGTTTTGTCGGTATTTAACATAACCTAACAAAATGCCACACTGCTGTGAAAATGAAATAGGACATTCATTTACAAAAACAAAAGTATAAAATGCTTAGATCTGATCTCTAGTTAACTATTTATTTTGATTACAATAAAGTTATTAGTTATTTCGTTACTTAAATAATTGCGAGAAGTCAGTCAATGCACATACATGTCTATATAATCACAAATTCCTTGAAATATTTGTTAATTTTTTCAGTGTGACAGGCGTGACAACTAACCACACATTTTGCTACAAAAACTCATCAAATCATCACAAATCCTTGCTTCCACGCTCTAATTTTGGTTTTTTTTTATGGAATAGATAGCTAATGTAACGATATAATCATTTAAAAGCCTTTTTAAGTTTAAACCGTATCTTTTGTATTAGCCAATCGTTATTTATTAAGCAGTACTGTAAGTATAAAGTGTACATTTTATTATTTTTTATGGTGGAGGACCCCATTGTGGCGACTGTAGAAAAAAATCTTGTGTGTGTTTCGAGCGCAAATGGACATTGTCGATTGTCGCACTTTGCGCTCTTAATACACAAATAGCTATTATTACATTTAAAAAAAATAATACAACAATGTCAAGTACGAAATGCAAATAAAAAAAAATAAAATAAAATACATAATATGTATTGATATTATTCGTATAATAATCACATTGCATAATTTATATAAAGGTTTTTCTTATAATTTGTGTTTAAATCATAGTCTTTAGGTTTAGATTATAATTACGAGCAGATTTTAGCTTGTATTATAATCAGTGTTGTGACTGATGTAGATCATTTGATTTAAATCACTGATCTAGTTCATTTAGTATGGTTTTTGATCTGATCTAGATCCTTTTATGTATTCAGATCTTGATCTGAATGTAGATCTAAAAACTATAATCTATGATCTCAAAAAAGATCAAATAAACTAGTATTATTTGAAACCAGAAAATCCAAGAACATATTAAGTACAAATATAAGTAAGGTTATCATTTATTTAACTCACTTAAAAAATTAAACGGTAGAATACCATAATGATTGTCTGCCCATTTGTTATGGCCTGTCTTAATTTATTAGATTTGAACAATTCTAATGTTTAAACTTATTTTTGGTTCTATTTTATTCCTTAATTTAATATTAATGAAACTAAGTACGTACCTAATTTTTCTTCCCATGAAAATAATTCATTAATGAATCTTATTAATGTACGATTTTGTATTAATAAACGATTTTAGTGGGTAACCATAGATACTGCATAATATTGCTAAACCGTTATTGTCAAAACTTGTGTCAAACGTTATTAACCTAAAATTTTTGTCATGGAATAAAATTAGTTTTTTCAGTTCAGTAAAATACGGTCAAAGGAAAAATATTATAACTAATATGTGTGTTAATTAGCGATTAATGATTTCAACTGTTAACGTCTTAAAATGTCTCAATCATTAATCACCCTCATTAACACACTTGATAGTTAAGTAAATATTAATTAATAAAAAATAAAAAGAATTTGAAAATCGTTTCTGTTCTATTTTATGATCTAAGAAAAGCAGAACACAAATTTCTGATCTGATCTGGAAAAAAGATCCTATCGCAGAAATTGACCTATTATCTGATCTAGAACATATTAGTTGAAATGATCTTGATCTTGGTCTAGATCCTTTATAAATTGATCTGTCACAACATTGATTATAATGTACATTACAAGTTTACTAGTAGCTACAAAATATAAATATTTGTCATTCGTTTACTTTACTAACATGTTATATGTAATATCTGAAATAAATATTAAAAAAATTGAATCATTTGTAGATTTCTTATTGCCAGTAAGAAAATTTATGCACGCCTATGTGCAAAGAGAACTTCTTGAATATAAGTGTCATAAATCGTGCGGTTCGGAATGTTTTTCTATTGTGTTAGGCCATAAAATGTCGTAAAATCACTATTTTACTTTTAACGCAGTGCGGTATCTAAGAAAAAGTATATATTTAACATACCGCATCGTAGGAATTGTGAATCGACATGCATTCCTAAAGCATGCCAAGATAAATCGTCCAGACTATAAGATCGTTTCAATTTTTTAGAAGTTTTATAAAAAATTAAAAAAAAAAAATAGTGGAAAATCCCTTTGCATAATTAATATATATTTTTTAGCACTTAAATTCTATTTAATAATATGATCTTGTCATCAGTATCACAGAAAAAATTCTCACACATGTAATATCTAATGATTACAAGGTGAAAATTAAAATCACACTGCCATACATTTCCTAAGAAACTGGGTTACATATTTTCTCACACATATTCATTTCTTTGCTTGCATGTGCTTTTTATAATGTAAACGTAGTGAGTGACGTCACTCAGTATGTTTACACTCAGCTGCATGATTCCAGATGCATGTAAACAAAGTATGTTAACAGCATGAATCCAGTTACGGAAGACAAAAGAATTATTACTTTGGTAAGTTTTGATTATTTTTTTTTGCTCTTTATTAATGCTTTTTAATTTATTTCTGCTCGTAATATTTCTTGTTATGTTGAGGTACACTCTCCACAATAGCTATGATACAAATAATATATCTAGTATTTATAAATATTTTTATAAATCAACAGATGTACAGGATGAAACAAATTCGAGTACCTTATATGAAAAACTTTCTTATTATGCACGCAACATAAAATTGTTGTAGGTCTTTATGGACCAACTTTTTGAGACAACTTTAATAGGAACCACAAGAATTTTCGATCGTCTTTTGTTTTTGAGCTACGGGCTAAAACTTGTTTTTCGCTTATTTTAAAAATACCTCATATCTCGCTTATTATGAGAGATACAGAAAAATTGTTTAGACAATTTTTATACAGTTTTTTACATAGAATAACGTGGTGTAATTAAAATTTTTCGGAACTTAATAATGGGTCCATAAACCATAACAAAAAATAATAAAATGTACACTTTATCCTTAAAGTACTACTCAATAAATAACGATTAATAAGAATAAGAATAAAAAAAAACATTTTCTTAATAATTACTTTGTGAGATATTTGAATTTATTTCCAATGTCACAGATGACGTCACACTACAGAAACTGGTGTGAGAAAGATAGCTATAGGTTTCTTTAAAAATCAAATGCAGTTATACAAAAAACAATTATGACTTTTCAATACCACGACTTTATTTAAAATTTAAAAAAAAGAATGGTTTATGGGCCCATTCTCGAGATATAACACAAACATAATATTTTTTAAATGGGAACATATGTTGAAAATAGTCTCATCTTTTTACTTATTTTATAAGCTTTTCACATCGACCTTTAAACTAATGGACCAAGTGTTTCCTATTCTTTTATTGTTAGAATAATGCTCCAACATAAAAGGATAGAAATATATATTCTGTCCTTTAACACCACGGAAGTTCTCAGTTAAAGTATACTGCACATGCGTTCGTGCTCATTGTACATCTTTTTCAGTCATATGTAAACCTCTATACATCGCTCTCTATCACTAAATAGTTGTCAAAATCTATTTGACGTTTCGTGACTGTGTCATATACGAGTATGTGTTGTGAGGTGCATATGCGACAAAATAATGGGGAAACGGTGTATTTTGTGCAGTCAGCAGTACGTACGCCGTTTAGCTGTCATTTCATATGTAAGTTCTTATTAATTATTACTTGTTCCCTTTAATATAATATGTGTATACAATAATATTGTATTAAAAATTTATAATGAAAGTAACTATGCACAAAAAAATTAAATATATACTCTTAGCGATTATGCACCAAGTATAACAAGTTAGGGACAAATCAAATTTTTCATTTTACCGCGTTTTCTTAACTTCCGTACTGTTGAAGGATAGAGATACTGTGTCTGCACCGTTATGGCGGGACAAGCGTTTTGCTCGTACGCTGCGTCTATTAGTTCAAAGGTCGATGGCTTTTCAACGATGTATAACAAGTCTACATTCTTTTGTTTTAAACATGAATAAAACTTGAATTATTAATTTTTGGGGTAAAAAAATGCAATATGTTAAGAAACAAATGAAAAAATCAATTATAAATCATAATTTATTTATTTTGATTATCTATTAATTATTATCTAAAATTTTTTTTTAGTCAATGGGGTATTCCACTCAATTTTTTTTATTATTTTAGATAAAACTTCATTCAGTTTTGAAGCAATTCATAGTATTAAAAAATCTTAATTGTTCCTAGTTTAACAGTATTTTATTTTCGAGAAATCAATGTAACGTCACATTTCTTCTATACTTGTCTTTCTCACACACACTGCTCTGAGTACGCTACGAGAGAAAGATAACATTTGTATATGACGTCAATTTTCCCTTTTAGCAAATGTGAAATATCTCGTAAAGTAATTATTTAAAAAATGTTTTCATTGTTTTAGCTATTTTTTATTAAGCCATACTTTAAGTTAAATTGAAATTTTTCTTATATTTTTGTTATGGTGGAATACCCCATTATTTTCGGATTAGTTAAATTATTTTTATCAGCGTTTTAGTTGACCTTGACACGATTCAAAAAATGTGAAAAATTTGCTCTCTAAAGGAAAATGAGTAAAAATAATGAAAATAATATTAAAAATAAATAATCCATGATCTGTAATTGATTTTATTGTTCGTTTCTTAATAAATTTCCTTTTTTTCACCCCAAAAAATTAATATTTCAAGTTTTATTCATGTTTAAAACAAAAGAATGTCGACTTGTTATACATCGTTGAAAAGCTTATAAAATAAATAAAACGATGAGGCATAATGTTCCCATTTAAAAATTATGATGTTTGTATTATATCTTGAGAACTATTACGTTTTCAAAAAACGTTATTCTACGTAAAAAAAACAAACTATATAAACATTATCTAAACATTTTTTCTGTATTTCTCATAATAATCGAGATATGAGGTATTTTCAAAATAAGCGAAAAACAAGTTTTAACCTGTAGCTCAAAAACAAAAGACGATCGAAAATTCTTGTGGTTCCTATTAAAGTTATCTCAAAAAGTTGGTCCATAAAGACTAGTGGTGGGATCTGGATCCGGATAGTTTCGGTTTCGGATCCAAAAATATCCGGATATCCGGATAATTGATTATTGAACTATCCGGATCTGAGTATCGGATTTTGGATCCGGATCTGAGTATCGGATTTTGGATCCGGATCTGAGAATCGGATTTTGGATCCAAATCTGAGTATTGGATTTTGGATCCGGATCCGAATATGAGTATGAGTATCGGATTTTAGATATGGAATTTCAGAATCCACATCGGTTCTCGGATTCGAATATTCTCAGTATTGAACCCGATGATAATATTTGAATGTATAAGTATTATCATGGAGCTTCAAAACCAAATAAATCTGATTATGAAATAATCCACAATAAATTTTTGTTTGATATAGTTAATAGAATTGGATCCAGAATTAAAATTCGGATCCGGATCCGTAAACAAAACATCGAATCCGGATCCAGATCCAAGTCCAGATCCAGATCCAAGTCCAGATCCGAATCCAAAAGGGATTCGGACTCAAATCTGGATCCGGATCCAAATCCGAATTAAATTTACGGATATCCGCTTCAATATCCGAACATCGGATATCCGAGGAACCGGATATTTTGAGATCCGGGTACTCGGATCCATGTTTTGCCGGATCCTCACAGCAATAATAAAGACCTACATCAATTTTCTGTAGCGTGTATAATAAGAAAGTTTTTCATGTAAGGAAATCGAATTTGTTCCAGCCTGTACTTATAAATATGAACAGTACTGTAGTATGTATGCGTACATGAGAGATATTTACTACAGACTGATATATTTTAATAAGTCTGCCGTGATAAATAGAGGAAGCATATCAGTATTATAACTTCCGGTCTTCTCATGTGTATCAGAGATTCTAAACATTTTATTTTTGCGATCTATGTACATACGAATAAAATTGTAGTTATAATATATGATATTTAATATAAAATTTGTGGCAAAAATATTTGATTTCATATCAATCATATCAGATACTATATTTATTTCGTAGTATGTAATTGATAGATAAAAGAAATATTTGATAAAATGCTACTTGAATTTTTTTATTAATCTGATTGATTTTATTTGATATATTATTGCTAAATCATAATTTTTACCTCCCGCTACCTTTGGTAAGGGAGGTATACGGATCGTGCTAAAAATCGCATGTCGAGATTTTGGTAAAAGGCCATGTTCTATAGTCCGTGTCAAGTAAATGACAAATGTCATTTGTGTTTATATTTTTGATGTATTTAAGTAGTATTATAAGAAGTGATCGCTATTAAACTGAAAAATGGCAAAATGAGGTAGAGAAGTAACTGAAATCTTGCGGCTATATACGAAAAATTCAAGTGATGAAAATTCAATGATATATACCCAAATCATTCAAGCAGCCAATGCACGTCATTAATAAAAATTGAATAAAAGTAACTAGATGTGTGACGTCATGTACTGGTACGTTTGCAGAAGTTTTAGAATCTTTATGAAAAGAGATATACAGATTGCAATCTGTATTATCGACATGTTAATGAACTGTCACATCTACAAAATAAATACTATATTTTCGTCACTGTCCATTTATATTTAAATTATTTTATAATACTAACCTTATTTATACTTATGTATGCCACATAAAGGCAATAAATAAAAGTGAGCCGAATTTCAAAGAAATATACCGAATTCTTCTGATTGATTAGAAGTGCTAAGTTTGGCAGATTCACAGATTTTGTGTTTGCGTTAACGGTCACGTTGCGTCGTTGAGTTGCGTTTAATATTACTTTATTATAAATAGGCCTTTACAACGCACAAAAATGTTTCAAACACGATACAAATATTTTTCAAATAATAACTTTGACAGTATGAACATATAAATTATCGATGTTGCCAACTATAGCAACAATTAAACGAATAATATGACGTTGATGTACATTATTTATATGTTATTCATGTCATATACGATAAGTAATGAACTCTACTACTCATCTTAATAATAATTAGTGATTTTAATGCCTTAACCCGTTTTTGCCCGAATTAATTTTTTTTTGAAAAAAAACTTTTTATCTATGGTTTCTAGTTGATAAAGTATTAATACGAATAAAAAATATATATGTTTTATTTTAAACATTCCTATAAACAATTTGGAGCATGTTCCGATATTGGAACACCGGGAACGAATGGGTGCAATATATTTTATATGTGAAGTATGTAAATAAATTTTAGAAAATCAATAAAAATAAGTTTGTTATTTTATAGATACATGAAATATTTATGAAATTAACATTTATTCTAAAATTTGAACATTACACAAATAATTACCTTACATGAAAATCTTTGAATCATGTTTCATGTACATTTACCTTACATTTTTTCACACGTTTTTGTTGAGTTTTTTTTTTTACATAAAGCACATCTATTTTGTTTTTGTACTGGTATCATCTAGTGATTAATGCGATCATATCGTACTTCATCCACAACACGTGCATCTATTTGTTTTGTTGATTTTGGACGACCGCCTGGTTGACCGTATTTACTGAGGTAAATTTGAACTATTTCCCTTCTAAACGTATGATCTGTCTTTACATATCTGGCATACAATTGGAAAAGGCCTTTCAGAAAGTTGCGAATATTGTTGTCAAAAAATCATTCAAAACATTGAATCGAATTCATTTGTAAATCTTGACTTTGTTTTGGCAAAGTAAATGGTGGTAATGAAGGTAGTAAATCAAGTTTGTTAGACCAGGACCGTACAATAGGAGATTTCCTCAGTAAACAACAACGGTATGTCGTCATCACTATCAAAGATTTCATCTTTATTGCCTAGTAAAAAAAAAAAATTGTCCCTTATGACAGATTTTAACTACTTGTTGAGTCTGTAATTGTAATCCACTTAGATGATTTACATCATTCGCGCCATCTTCATCGTCACTGTCAACAACACCATCATAGCCGTCGTTAGGAAGTGTAAAAAATACATCTGCCTTCTAAAAATATTCACTCTCAAACAAATCAATTAGTTGTGCGTAATTAAAAATCTGAAATTATATAAAAAAAAACATGAACCCGTTCATGCCCAGTGTTCCAATATTGGAACATCAATATTATATAGCATATAATTCACTTTGTAAACAAATATAATGAAAATATAAATCAAATATATTATGTAGAAAGTGTTAAAGAAGAGTTTTATTCAAAATATTTATTTTTATAATTAAATTGTATATAAAAAATATACTCATTTATTGGTAGCCATCAAGCCTCTTTAAATCATCCAAATTTGTTACAATATTTTATTGCACACAAGATAAATAATGCGAGTTGCTGTACTCTATTCGAAAGTCTGGACCTTCCTGAACATTACTAATCAGTAAATATCCGTTTATAACTAATACACCAGTAAACAGGAATAAACATGTCAATTGTTCCAATATTGGCACACCGGGCAAATATGGGTTAAGGTTTTTACACTAAGTGATGACGTGCATTGGCTGCTTGAATGATTTGGGTATATAAACTTCATCGTGTAATGCACGCTTAAGTGACATTAATACTGTCATTTAAAAAGTCAAAAATATTTTTTATTAACATTTGCAATTTTATATTTTTGTACTGTGTATTTATTGTAATTCTGTTTTGAAAATGGTTAGAATGAATAAAATATATAAAGCAGTAAGAGTGCATTACTTATTAATTTCCCTAATTTAGATACATTGACCGGTAGTATTTACTCAAAATTTTAGTCACCCTGACTGACTAATTACAACGACTACCATTTAGAAATACATTGGGGCGACTAAAAAACAACTGAATTTGTTACTTTAGTCAACGCTTAATCACCCGTGTTTAAGAGTAAATACTACCGATCAATATGGTTATTTTATTAGAATTTAAGCATGTTTTGTATCCAAATTAGAACATTACGAAGTTAAGAATATTACTATAAATTTGCTATATATTATTTATTTTTTCCATAGGCAACAGCCATAAGCAAAGCAGTCAACCATCTAGAAACTCCATTAAAGCAAAAACATGTTCGAAGTACTATCATTGGTACTTTTCATGAAAAAGGTGCTCAAACATTTTGGATAGTCGCCCTGAGACTACCTCTACAAGAAGACAGAATTGTAGCGTGGAAGTTTTGTCATGTTTTACATAAATTGTTGCGAGAGGGGTACCCTACAACAATCCAGCATTCGCAAAGACATAGAGGAGAGTTGGAAAACTTAGGAAAACTATGGGTAAGACTCAAAATATGCAGACATCTTAAACCTGTTTTACACAATCATATATTTTCAGTAGTAATATAAGAGGGGAGTGGAGAATACATTGAAAATAATTTGACAGATTTTTTGAAAACTTATTGCCAAAGGGCAACAAGTTTGGGAAAGAAACTGGAGAATTATTTTCTAATTTATCGGATTCTCGAATTATATTTAATTAGATTATTTTTTGATCTACAAATTTGTTTCAAACAACAGAAAGCCACTATCTTGCAATGTGTCGCTATCTACTGTTGTAATTAACTAGCTTAATTCATTTACATGGTGCAGTTGGCTAGTCTGTTCTGAACAACGACGAAATATAACTAGACAAAACATCGTTTCATTTGTTTTGATTTCGGCTGGCCAGACAGAGATAGAGATATGTTTTATCTAGTTCGAGCATTTCTCACTAGAGGTGCAATATCATTGACATTTTAAAATAGAAAGTTATTTAGAAAATACATCAAGTTATACATATTTTTCGATTATAGGTCAAATCTACAAGTCTTACAGATCTATAAATCTGTAAAAAACTTACAAAAACGCATCCATTTTTGCATATGAGGCGCGGACTTTGACATTTGCTTGTATGACCCACCGCAACAAGGTTTCCAAGAATACAGCTTGTGTACCTTGCCTGTGTTGCCAAATGAATTTAAGCGTAAAATTAATTTATAATAATATTATTGATTGAATGTTTGCTCAGATTACTTAGATACAGTAGAAATGAAATGCTAACTTTGAATTAATTTTTATAAATTTCTTCGCTATGTAAGGGTATGATATTATTATATTGTTGAATTCAGAACAAAATTCTCTATTTAATGAGTTAATAAAATATATATAATGCCATTTAAAAAAATATAATATTGCCCTATAGTTTGAGTACCACTGGATTTAAGATAATAAGGTTTATTCTAAAATGTGTCCCCCTCTATCCCTTACAAAATAACCTAACTTTTTTCTGTATCTTTTTATAGCTTGCGGACACTCACGTGACGAAGCGAATTAGCCAATCAGAACTTGGGGAGAATCTGTCAGATTGAAGGACGGAGATTTAAACTTTGTTTTGGTTTATAGCGTATTATACGTTTTGTTTTCATAGTTTGGCAAAAAAATATAAAATAACTCAATACGCACTAAAAACTTCAATATGAAAACTGCCAAACTATGAAAACAAAACTCTTAACCTCTGAACACGCTAACGCTACTAAAACAAACTTCAGGGTTGCGTTCCAAAACTCTACTACAGAGTACGAAATTACTCAAAATCGTTCCAAAACTAATACCTTTAGTCTCAGAGGGGGCTTGACATTAATGTTGTAATTATAAGTAGTTTTGTTAATTTTTAAAATTTAATTTCAATTTTTTACTCCAACAAAACTCATTCGTTCCAAAACACACTACACTCTTAAATTACGGTACTCTTGAATTTGGAAAGCTGCCCAGCTCTCTGACCTTCGATGTGACAGTTTCTCCCCAAGTTCTGATTGGCTAATTCGCTTTGTCACATGAGTGTCCGCAAGCTATACAGTGTGTCCCATTTAGAGGTGCCACCATTGGGATCTCGAGAACTATAAGAGATACGATGTCGGTTAAATGGAACTTTTTGTGCGCCTTTGGAGGGCCATCTCAGATGTGCTTTTGTTTTTCCAAAAATTCTCATAGGGCACTAGATAATGACGCAAAACTGAATATTGTTGATTTTTTCTTTTTCAAATAACTTCTAAACTATTAGTAATTGAGAAAAACGTTTCAAATACAAAAGATAGATATTTTTATTATCTAACCAGTGGCGTACGAAATAAATTTTTATATCCGTAAATTTTCGAGATATAACACAAACTTATATTTTTTTAAATAGAATCCATATCTGATTTTAGTCTCAAAAAAATCCATATTTCTTTCTCTTTTCAACGATGTAAGTGTTAGTATGTTTTATATTTGTTTTGCCTTCAAATTTATTATTTTTTCCTTATTTTGTATTAAATTTATAATTATTTTGAAAATATTGGTAGATTTCTATTTAGAAATACTCCTTGTATTTAAATAATTTCTTTCGTTAGAAAATTTTGCTCAAAACTCGTATCAAACTAATTTTTATAATATTTTGTATCTGGTCGCCCTTGGCACATTAGTGTAATTTGTAATTATGAGTCTAGAATGAAAATATTAAGTAATAAAGGCATAATACAAATTATTTCGATCAAATACAATATAATTAATAAAAATAATAATGTTTTTTTGGGAAATAATAAGAAAGTTCCGGAAAATAAAGAGAAAAATTAAATTTTAGGAGCAAAACAAATATAAAATATAATAACCCTTACAGCATTGAAAAGAGAAAAAAATAATAATTTTTTTGAGACTGAAATCAGATATGGGTTCCATTTAAAAAAATATAAGTTTGTGTTATATCTCGAAAATTTACTGATATAAAAATTTATTTCATACGCCACTGGTTAGCTAATAAAAATATATATCTTATATATTTGAAACGTTTTTCTTAATTACTAATAGTTTAGACGTTATTTGAAAAAGAAAAAATCAACAATGTTCAGTTTTTCGTCATTATCTAGTGCCCTATTAGAATTTTTGGAAAAACAAAAGCACGTCTGAGATGGCCTCCCAAAGGCGCACAAAAAGTTCCATTTAACCGACATCGTATCTCTTATAGTTCTCGAGATCCTAATGGTGGCACCTCTAAATGGGACACACTGTATACACGAATAAACGGCACTATTCCATTATCTTGATACACCCTGTATGTATTATGAAACAACTATTATATATTTATTATGTTCAGTAGTAATAAAATTTGGGGCGTAATATTTTATTTATATAAATAATAACCTATATTTACTTTTTATTTGAAACAAATATATATTTTTTTTTATTTTTAGGTACATTTGAAAGATTGTTACGGCAAATTAATACATTTATATTGTAGTTTGCTTATGACAAAACTAGATTTTCATAGACGAAATCCTAGATTTCCTGGCAATCTATCTGTAACACATAGTGAACTAGAAAGCATAGGAGAAAATGACATCAATAATTAGTAAGTATTAGATATTAAATGATATATTTATTATTTATATCTGTATTCATATTTTATATGTGTTTCAGTTTCCAGATGTCCGTAGAAATGTTCGATTATATGGATAACATATTAGACCTACAGGCAGCCAGTAAGTATAAGTATATTTTCAAAATATATTTATAGAAAATGTGTAGCTTTTTTTGACTGCTGGATGTATGGAATGCCGTTTTATCATTTATTCCTACATTTTAAAACAGTCATACAAATTAATGTATCGAAAAAGTAAACTCTCATTAAAAAGAAAGATTTAAACTGATTGTTGAATTAAAATGTTTGTTGATAATATAATTACAAATTTTTCAAACAAACATTTTAAATCAATAGTCAACACACAACTTTCTTTTTAATATTAGTTTAATTTTATGTTTGTTCAATTTATATGATTGTTGTTAATCTCTAAACAAACGTAATAATTCAAGTATCATAGAAATGAAGTAACATTTATATGAATGAATTAAATTGACTCTTTATTTTCACGACACATGAATTAAAACGATTGTTTATTTCTATGATACTTGAATTAAATTGTTTGTTTCCATTCTATGATACGTGATTTAATATGATTATTGATAATTTTATAACAATCAATTTAAAAGGCTATGTCATATAAATTCATGTATCGTAAAAATAAACTTGTTAAAATGAAATATGTAAATTGATTGTTGTATTAAAATGTTTGTTGATAATATAATTACAAAATTATCTAGAATTTGTTAGAAATATCGTATTATCAACAAACATTTTAATACAACAATTAATTTACATCTTTCATTTTAATAAGAGTTTATTTTTATGATACATGAATTTATATGACAGTACCTTTTAAATTGATTGTTATAAAATTATCAACAATCATATTAAATCACGTATCGTAGAATGAAACAAACAATTTTATTCAAGTATCACAAAAATAAACAATCGTTTTAATTCATGTGTCATGAAAATACAGAGTCAATTTAATTCATTCATATAAATGTTATTTCATTTCTATGGTACTTGAATTTTACGTTTGTTTAGGGACTAACAACAATCATATAAATTGAATAAACATAAAATTAAACTAATGTTAAAAAGAAGGTTGTGTGTTGACTATTGATTTAAAATGTTTGTTTAAAAAATTTGTAATTATATTATCAACAAACATTTTAATTCAACAATCAGTTTAAATCTTTCTTTTTAATGAGAGTTTATTTTTTTGATATATTAATTTGTATGACTGTTTTAAAATGTGGGAATAAATGCTAAAACGGCATTCCATATGGATGGTAGTACCAATCATGTTTCATAATTTTTATAAATAACATTCAATAAAATTAAATATGAGTAAAATAGTGTTATGTATATACCTATTTTCTTAATTGAATCCATCGTTTCGGCTGCACACATTGCTGCCTTCTTTAGGGAAAACAACATATTGTTATTGTTGTACAGTGTTAAAAAAAAACCCAATTCGGAGTAGAGTATGAACAAAGAAACGTATGTCAATTTGGAAGTATTTAATTAAATGTCAATTGTCGAAATGGTTATCTAAAGAAATAAAACTTTTCTTCTTGAATCCTTATTTTAAAAATTGAAGTAAGTTAGAAAACGGTGAATGGCAATTGGCAATCTGCTGTATCCTTCTTTATTATTTTTTCTCCATAAAATTACATTTCACGATCAATTTTGTCAACTTGACGTTTGAATTGAATAATAATCAGACATACGTTTCCGTGTTCATAGCCTACTTCGAATTAGGTTTTTTTTTTTCTGAATACACTGTATTTAACTAGAACACCATATTGATTTAATGATTATATTTCTTTTTATAGTTTTCGGATCCATAGACCGCAGTAGAAGCAACTCTATGACCTCATCTGGACAATGCAAATTGTCGCCTTTAATTCCATGTATTCAAGATGCGTCCCGACTTTACGACTTTTGCGTTAAAATATTATTTAAATTACACAGTGCGTTACCTGCAGACACTCTTTCAGGACATCGGGACCGATTTCTCAAGCAGTTCAGAGAACTCAAAATGTTTTATCAAAATTCACACGCGTTACAATATTTCAGAAATTTGATCACTATACCAGCATTACCAGAAGTAAGTAAAGTTTTGAATTTTGAACATAGGTGTGTCGATAAAATAAGGCCTAAGTTATTATATCGTAATGCGCGCAACTAGGCGGTAACTCCAGACGTGTTAATCAATTTCCATATCTGGGTGAGTGCCAAAGTCGCGTGCATTACGATCATATATCTATTAACTAATATATTGCTAATGCTCGTATCTTTCCCATAAAAGTAGGTGAAGGAAACACTGTGAAATGGAAATATCATTTCTGCATACGTCTATCTCACACAAACGCCCAACTTCGAATTATGCGCTTGCTCGGAAATCTTGACTACTATTGGCTAACGCTGACAGCGTCGCTGGCTGGGCTGCGTTCCAAAATCCTACTCTTAGAGTACGAAATTATCCAAAGTCGTTTCAAAACTAATAACCTTACTCTCAGAGTTTACTCAACCTGTTACAAAACAGCCAGAGTTTACTCCAAAGTGATGTTCTACTTACTCTACTAACGAGGAGGGTATAGAAATTACTCCACAATATTTTCAAACGTAGATGCTCACGATTCTCTACATATGGAAGTAATTTGCCTTCTTGAGGAAGAAAACATGCTTTTGGTTGAAAATAAACATAATTAAATACGTTGGCGTGTATTACGAACATACTTTTATAATAAAAGCGATTTTATGGAGCGTACTTTCACATTATATTGAGGAGAGTGCTCCATAAAACCGCTTTTATTACGGGCTTGACATTAATGTTGTAATTATAAGTAGTTTTGTTAGTTTTATAAAATTATTTTTAATTTAGTTTCAATTTTTTACTTCAACAAAACTCTCATTCGTTCCAAAACACAACACATCATACTCTACGCCAAAACTCGGTATTCCTGGTTTTGGAACGCTGCCCTGGTGATGCAGCGAGCACATGGTTTGATTTTGACGTTTGATTTCATTTCTGTTTGTAGTTGCACTTCGAAAGCATTTGCTTTGTGTTTCATACAGTAATTTATTGTCACCTAAATAAATTAATCCTGACCAGATTGTTTTCCTATTATTTTTACAGTACAACAAAGTAAATTATTTAATTCAAATTTAGCACTAGAATATGTCAATGTTTTTTATTATTACTAATATTTATATTCAAGAATTTACATACAAAATAAATAGTAGGTACATTGTTTAATTTCTCAAATTTAAATTAAAAATTTCTCGCGGTAGTCGTTAATAAACAGAACTCTGTGATTCGCAAAAAGTGATCATGATTTTCTCGTTAGCCAATAGTAGTCAAGTTCCCAAGCTTGCGCATAATTCGCGGTTGGGCGTTTGTGTGAGATAGACTGATGCAGAAATGATATTTCCATTTCACAGTGTTTCCTTCAAGAAAAGCAAAGGATCCGCAATATATAAGTTAATAGGTATATGATTACGATATACATTTTGTGTTCGTTTTATTCGAAACCGGTGAAAATTTTGGAAAAAAAAATCAAATAAAAAACTTTTTAAATTCATTTACTACAACTTTGTCGCTGTATGTTAGGGTCTATCTTGTAAGGACGAAAAGTTTCTCGCTTAGTATTTCTTGTGCTGCAAAATCTAAAACCCTCTTTAAACCTTCTAATCTGCTCGAAAACTTAAGTACTAAACAGTGTCCCACACTCTATGTTCAGTATAGGGTCTTATAGAGTACCATGTTGCCATATTTACCTGCTGTAAATCTGTAAGATAGAAAGAGCAAAATAGATGCCCAAAAAGAGATTAAATATTCTGGGTACTTCATTGAATGTATTTATGACTGCTGTACTTTCAGTGTATCTAAACAGGTGGGTGAAAAGAAAAAAAATTAAATTAAATAATGAACTGGTCAGTTTAATAATTTACAAAAAATATAAAATTATACAAATACAAAATGTAAGTAGGATATAAAATATAAAATCATAACAAGCGTAGGCAAATGAAATGAATTAACATATAAACTCTAGTCAATTTAAAGTAAATAATATAAAACATTTTTGTACTTAATTGGACATTTTACAATCGTCAACAATATAAATTCCCTATGTTACATATTTCCATTCTACGAAAAGATATAAAGTTAATACATATACGAGTACAATATATAGATGCAAAATAGCATAGGTGCGAAGAAAAAAATGAAATTGAATAACACACTGGTCATTTTAATAATACATATTTTTTATTTAATTTATATCTTCTTATTTGATAATTTACCAATATTTAAGCTTGATAGAAATACTGCATATATTTTACATAGTTCATAAGTCTTTATTCTTTCTTTGTAATCTATGGAATGCCGTTTTAGCATTTATTCCCACATTTTAAAATGGTCATACAAATTAATATATCGAAAAAATAAACTCTCATTAAAAAGAATGATTTGAACTGATTGTTGAATTAAAATGTTTGTTGATAATATAATTACAAATTTTTCAAACAAACATTTTAAATCAATAATCAACACACAACTTTCTTTTTAATATTAGTTTAATTTTATGTTTGTTCAATTTATATGATTGTTGTCAATCTCTAAACAAACGTAAAAATTCAAGTATCATAGAAATGAAGTAACATTTATATGAATGAATTAAATTGACTCTGTACTTTCACGACACATGAATTAAAACGATTGTTTATTTCTGTGATACTTGAATTAAATTGTTTGTTTCATTCTACGATACGTGATTTAATATGATTGTTGATAATTTTATAACAATCAATTTAAAAGGCACTGTCATATAAATTCATGTATCATAAAAATAAACTCTTATTAAAATGAAAGATGTAAATTGATTGTTGTATTAAAATGTTTGTTGATAATATAATTACAAAATTTTCTAGAATTTGTTAGAAAATTTTGTTATTGTATTATCAACAAACATTTTAATACAACAATTAATTTACATCTTTCATTCTAATAAGAGTTTATTTTTATGATACATGAATTTATATGACAGTGCCTTTTAAATTGATTGTTATAAAATTATCAACAATCATATTATATCACGTATCGTAGAATGAAACAAACAATTTAATTCAAGTATCATAGAAATAAACAATCGTTTTAATTCATGTGTCGTGAAAATACAGTCAGTTTAATTCATTCATATAAATGTTATTTCATTTCTATGATACTTGAATTTTTACGTTTGTTTAGGGACTAACAACAATCATATAAATTGAATAAACATAAAATTAAACTAATGTTAAAAAGAAGGTTGTGTGTTGACTATTGATTTATAGGCCATCCAGCGAATCAAGCGGTTTACGTCATCGTTTAGGGGTTTTTGAAATTTTCTTAATTTTTATAAATATATTTTATTAACGGTATTTTTATTGGTTTTTTTATTATTATGTATTTGATACCTTTAATAGAAATAATTATATTTGGATATATTATTATTAAGTAAAATTTTGTAAATTTTTGCAAAATGACGTTTGATTATATTTTTTTAATATTGGTAATTCTGAACATGTATATTACTAAATATTATATGTCTATATTATACTTTTCAACCTGTATTGTGATTTTATTTTGTTTTTGGTTTCGTTGTTCATTGACAAAATGTCAAATGCTCTGTCATGTCAAATTCAAGAGCTTGTAGTTAATTTATTGACTTATTTTGAAAATGAAAAATAGATTGGTGGGTTTTTACTTTCACTGAAATCTAATATTGAGGTAATATTTGGTTCTTTTTGTTAGTAATAATTTCAAAAAATTAAATATATATGTACAACGTGTGGCAAACGTTATACGCAATGTATAGAAACAGTGAGAAATTGTATGGTATGCAGTATTCTGTATTTTTTTAAGGATCTCACATAATACTAGATAGTTTGTTGCATATATTACAAGAATGAAGTATTTATAACGGCGTAAGCAGTATCGTTCAGAATATTTGAAATAAAATTGGATTTCGCTGGAAAAATATTATACCAGATGTGTTTTTAAGAAAAATTTGGGTTTATGAAGGCAACCCACAGATTTTAATCCGTTTTACATGCTCATGTAAACTTTTTAACATATGACGTCATTGTTTCTAGTGATATTATATTTATGACGTAAACCGCTTGATTCGCTGGATGGCCTATAAAATGTTTGTTTAAAAAATTTATAATAATATTATCAACAAACATTTTAATTCAACAATCAGTTTAAATCTTTCTTTGTAATGAGATTTTATTTTTTCGATATATTAATTTGTATGACTGTTTTAAAATGTGGAAATAAATGCTAAAACGGCATTCCATAGTAATCTCTAATTTGAATTTATAATATTTTAAAATTCTAATTTCTAATGTATTTAATCAAGATTAGTATGCTGGGCGGTTTTAAAATATTGTAGGTACAAATAGCCCTGTATATAAAACTATTTAGACAAATATTGCGTGTAAATTGTGTAAATAAGAGACCCTCCTAAAACTTAAATTGTACAGTGTTAACTAATTTTGGTATAGCAATGAAAATTTATGAATGTTTCAATATTACATTACATTGAAAAATTGGCAACATGGTACAGAAAACCTCCATAAGAATAGCATTGGCTATCTCTGCCACACTGAAGATAGAGTGTGGGACACTGTACAGATAGACCCGCATCACCATAAACTTTCTTCAACAAATCGTACGTTTCTGTAGCATAATTCCGGCGGAGTACAAGAAAGCGGTACACTTCACTCAAAAACTACTGCCGAACGGTATGCCTAATTATCTTGAAATTTTAAGTTGTCAAATTTACAGGGAGGCCAAGAATTTTTTTTTATTGACACTTCGTATTCGGATATTATAAAAAACTACTCAGTTTCAGATAATCCTAAATATATTTCAGACACTTGAAAATAATTAGCAAGCTTTTCATTATCTTATTTTAGAATCCACCAAACTTTTTAATACAAGCCGAATTGAGAACTTATGTCACCCCGGTTGTAATAATACCTCCGGAAGAGCCTGACTCAGATACAGTGAGTGAAGCAACTTTAATAGACACGAGTCCGTCGCCGAGTACTCCAGACACAGTTGATTCAAATACAGCCGGACAAAATGGGCACTCTGGTCAACAATTAATGGAATTAATTTCAGAAAGAGATGGACTCATCGACCATCTTCAACAAGAGAATCAACATTTGCGGTAAGAAAAAATTCAGGATTTTTTTCTGTGATTATTTTTTGACATTTCTTAAAATTGGGTAGTTTTGCTCTTTTTGAAAAAAATTGTTATAGTATTTTTAAAATAAAGTTTTCCATATTTCTTTATTTTGCATAATTCTTGTTCTCTTTTGAGAAAAAAATTAGAGAAAAATAAATAATTTTTCTCCCGCCATACGTGACGTCACGTGTTTACCTTCCGCTGCGAACGAGTCTCGACATACGGTTTCTCTGTATGAAAGAGATAGCACAATTTTCATTACGTATGTCTTGCGGGGCAAGGGGAACTTGTTTACATTCCGTTTTAGACAGCGTTGTGTGGTAGTTGTCAGTTTTGTTTTTTGTGTATTTGATAGTCGGTTTGCTTACATCATTGTTTTTCGTAGCTTTATTTTGTGTCTTTTGGAGTATTTATACAGGTATGTGATCAAAGATTATACATGAAAACAAGGTTATGTTACTTGTTATGACCATATACCTATTAACTAATATATTGCGGATCCTTTGCTTTTCTTGAAGGACCACTGTGAAATGGAAATATCATTTCTGCATAAGTCTATCTCACACAAACACCCAACCGCGAATTATGCGCATGCTTGGAAACCTTGACTACTATTGGCTAACGACGAAATCATCATCACTTTTTGCGAATCACAGAGTTCTGTTTATTAACGACTAGCGAGAGAATTTTTTAATTTAAATTTGAGAAATTAAACAATGTACCTACTATTTATTTTGTATGTAAATTCTTGAATATAAATATTAGTAATAATAAAAAACATTGACATATTCTAGTGCTAAATTTGAATTAAATAATTTACTTTGTTGTACTGTAAAAATAATAGGAATACAATCTGGTCAGGATTAATTTATTTAGGTGACAATAAATTACTGTATGAAACACAAAGCAAATGCTTTCGAAGTGCAACTACAAACATAAATGAAATCAACGTCAAAGTTAAACCATGTGCTCGCTGCATCACCAGGGCAGCGTTCCAAAACTAAGAATACCGAGTTTTGGCGTAGAGTATGATGTGTTTTGTTTTGGAACGAATGAGAGTTTCGTTGAAGTAAAAAATTCAAACTAAATTAAAAATAATTTAAAAAAACTAACAAAACTACTTATAATTACAACATTAATGTCAAGCCCGTAATAAAAGCGCTTTTATGGAGCACTCTCCTCAATATAATGTGAAAGTACGCTCCGTAAAAGCGCTTTTATTATAAAAGTATGCTCGTAATACACGCCAACGTATTTACTTATGCTTATTTTCAACCAAAAGCATGTTTTCTTCCTCAAGAAGGCAAATTACTTCCATATGTAGAGAATCGTGAGCATCTACGTTTGAAAATATTGTGGAGTAATTTCTATACCCTCCTCGTTAGTAGAGTAAGTAGAACATCACTTTGGAGTAAACTCTGGCTGTTTTGGAACAGGTTGAGTAAACTCTGAGAGTAAGGTTATTAATTTTGAAACGACTTTGAATAATTTCGTACTCTAAGAGTAGGATTTTGGAACGCAGCCCAGCCAGCGATGCTGTCAGCGTTAGCCAATAGTAGTCAAGATTTCCGAGCATGCGCATAATTGCCGGTTGGGTGTTTGTGAGAGATAGACTTATGCAGAAATGATATTTCCATTTCACAGTGTTTCCTTCACCTATTCTTATGGGAAAGATACGAGCATTAGCAATATATTAGTTAATAGGTATATGGTTGTGACATTTAATGTTTATTCTTCAAATACGACACCAGCGCTTCAGCGGTTTACGGTTAAAACATGTGACATCACAACGGAGAGGTTGATTCAAAGAGTGCGGAATTTTAATTAGCATTTTATATATATACAGGGTGTCTCTTAAATAGGGGGACATGGCTTAACCACAGATTCCTGAGGCTAAAATAAGACGATTTAACCAAACTTGCTTCTACCGGAAAGTGTACCATTTAGCCAGAAATCTGCTTCAAAGTTCTTCGAAAAAAAATTAATTTTGCTTATAATAATCGGACGCTTTATTCGATTTGGATGAAATTTGGTATGGCAGTTTATATGGTTATAGGTCATCTTTTAAGGTGATACTTGTTATTATTAGTGAACCACTAGTGTATGAAACTTAGGTCTCCCAACTTTAATTAGACCGTAACTTTTTAATGGCAATGCAGAAAACGTGAAATTATTTTTCTTTAGAAAGATACATTCAATAGTAAACTTTTGTCTCTCTGTGTAATTTGTGATATCTGTTACGGTTCACACAGAAAAAAATAAAATCTGAGTGTCTGCACTGCTAAATTTTTAAAATAAATTTAATCTAGCAGTCTATCCAAATGTCAAACAAGTAATTTTTGATGACAGTAACAATTGTTTTACGGATTGTCAAAAATTTTCTTTGCAATATTCTAAAATAAGTAACATTCGTGTGTTCGGCCTAATAGTATTTTACTACCATTAATATAAATAAGACGATTACATATCTTAGCTTACTCCTAAACAAGTTGTGAAGATTGACAACTCGTTACTGTCATTAAAAATTACTTGTTTGACATTTGGATAGACTGCTAGATTAAATTTATTTTAAAAATTTTAGCAATGCAGACACTCAGATTTTATTTTTTTCTGTGTGAACCGTAACAGATATCACAAATTACACAGAGAGGAAAAAGTTTACTATTGAATGTATCTTTCTGAAGAAAAATAATTTCACATTTTCGGCATTGCCATTAAAAAGTTACGGTCTAATTAATGTTGGGAGACCTAAGTTTCATACACTAGTGGTTCACTTATAAGAACAAGTATCACCTTAAAAGATGACTTATAACCATGTAAACTGCCATACCAAATTTCATCCAAATCGAATAAAGCGTCCGATTATTATAAGCAAAATTAATTTTTTTTTCGAAGAACTTTGAAGCAGATTTCTGGCTAAATGGTACACTTTCCGGTAGAAGCAAGTTTGGTTAAATCGTCTTATTTTAGCCTCAGGAATCTGTGGTTAAGCCATGTCCCCCTATTTAAGAGACACCCTGTATAAGCAATAATTGTTGTTATCATATAGAAAATCTTATTATGCGTGACTTATTATATAAAGATATTTATTTTATAAATATTCGACACATGATAACTACCCTATAAAGTGAGAATAAAGATCTCCATTTTAGTTTTTAATTATAACGGCACTTCTAATATTAATAATTTTCTTTTTAAAGACAAGAAACACAAAAATTGGCCAAAGAATATCAGAAACAAGTAAACAATTTACAAGAACAAATAACAGCTGTTGAAACTGAATTAGCGACTAGAGAATCAGAATTAGTTCAAGAGCGACAATTAAAAGAAGATTTATTTCAACAAGCGACTCAAACTGCCCAAAATCAGGACTCAGAACGTAAGGATTCTAACATAACTCTCGTATTTTTATTTATTTTGACTGTAACATTTTTTATTTTTAGAGAAATTAAAAGAAGAAAAGTTTACAAAACTAAAAGACGTTTACACTAAACTTAGAGAAGAACATATTCAACTTATAAGACAAGTAAATAATAAAATATTATTTAAATTATTTTTTTCTAATGTCTTTTTTTTTGTAGAAAGCAGATGTAGAAAAGAAGCTACTGCAAGCATCGAAACAAGTAAACGAAGTAGAGAAGTATAAAAATGAATTAAGTTCCAAAGTGCAAGAATTAGAATTAGAAAGAAGTGTTCAGCAAGAAAAAATTCAGCAATCTGCACAAGAAAATAATTTGGAAGTGCAGAATTTGAGGAAGGAACATAATACACTAATTTCCGAAAATTCGGTAAGACAAGAATTAAAATTAATTTTCTTAAAATTTTAACTGATTTTTTTAAATATCTAAAAGATATTCATTTTTTAAAAATTTTCGTTAAATTTCTTTTAGTTTTCCGTGGATTTCTTGTGCCTGTCATAGTCATAGTTTTTGTTATTTGTCATAGTTTCAAACAGTTTGGTAAAGCGAAATACATACAGGATGCCTCAATAAGCTTGCTCACTATTGGTAACTTTTTTATTTGAAGAGGTACGAGGTTGGTTAAATGAGCAAAATTGTGCTATTTTATATTAGAAAATTGGTCATGTAGACAAAATAAAATTTGTGTCAGCGGTTCTCAAAATTTGGGACAATATATATATTTTTTAAATGGAACCATATATTTTTTATTATCTTATTGGAAAGAGTATTTTTTTCTCTTTCCAATAAGGTAATGTTGTTTATGTACAATTTTTTCAAATAAACGAGTTATTTACGGTTAAAAATTTAAATTTTGTAATCTATTTTATTAGTTTTTTAGTCAAGTAAGCCATGGAAACAATTGATTCTTTGTTTGTTTGAAGTTTAATAATTTCTCCCGTAATGTTCTCTGTGTTTAATAATGTTTAATAACTTTACAAAAGAAGAAAAGTTAGATATGAACTTGCTATATGGAAAGTTATATCTAGACACCAGTTACGTAGAACGGTCGGCTCTGTTTCCAAAAGAGTTTAAATGTGCGAAAGAAATAATGGCTTTCAATTTGAATATTTTCTTTGTTTTGTTATTACTGTAAAATAAATTAATAAAATAATAATTTTATAAAAGGCAATTATTTCCATAGTTTACTGGACCTAAACTAATAAAATTTTTATCTTTAAACGTAAATAACTCGTTTATTTGAAAAAATTGTACATAAACAACATTACCTTATTGGAAAGAGAAAAAAAACACTCTTTCTAATAAGATAATAAAAAATATATAGTTCCATTTAAAAAATATATATTCTGTCCCAAATTTTGGGAACCGCTGACATAATTTTTATTTTGTCTACATGACCAATTTTCTAATATAAAATGGCATAATTTTGCTAATTCAACCAATCTCGTATCTCTTCAAATAAAAAAGTTACCAATAGTGAGCAAGCTTATTGAGACACCTGTATATTCATTCCCAGTGCTTGTTTTAGTCATAGTGTTTAGGCATAATCATAAACATAATCACAAAAGTTTGCAAACTTCGAACTTTTGTCATAGTCATAGTCTTTAATTTTTGACATAGCGTATGTTTTCATATATGTTGATTTTCCCGCCATATTTTTTCTTTCATTTTAGTATTTTTATAATCTGGATCGTCTTTAAACCAAATACATTTATTTTTTTTGTATTAATGAAATAAAGTATTCTTCTACGCAATTCATATTATTACAATTTTTTAACATTGACATTTTGTCTATTGTCTAAAGTGCACTGGAAACGGTCTGCGTGTGTTTATGATTAAAACAAAAAATTACGACAAAAACAATGACTATGACAGGCACTGGGAATGGGTCTTAAATATTTTATTTCAGAGTTTTAAGATTTTTATTCATTTTTTTTTTAATTCGACGATTTTTATTATGTTTGTTTTTTGTTTATTACAAAAAAAATTGTGGTTCTCATAAAATTCCTTTAGCCTTTCGTTATTTCTATAACGTTTTCAATGATGTTCATGGTATTATTTTATGATTTTCTTCAATATTTTTATTCATTTACTTTAATATTTCGACGATTTTTATGAATTTTCTTCGTGTTTTTAACGTTTATTATAAATTTTCTTTTAGCTTTTCGTTATTTCTATAAAGTTTTCAACGATGATTATTATTATTATTATTTTGTGATTTTCTTATAGTATATTATGCAACGAGTTTATAATAACAGTCATTATACATGAGTTGCATACACTATTTTTTCTACAAATATTCATAATAATTAAAAAATAAACTATAAACATTGATTATAAAATTTATCTGTATCGTAATGATAATCTTTATCAAAAATAAAGGAAAATCTGTATCATAATGTGTCATTTAAGTACAGATGAAACAGTTAATAAAACATAGATTAGAAAAAATATTTGATGAACTTAAATTTCGGTATACCAAGAATTTCTTATATTTTTTAAAGTTTTCATTTTCTATATTTTATTTCAGTGTTTTAAATTTTTTGTTCATTTTCTTTAAATATTTCAAAGATCTTTTTTTGTGTTTTTCATGCTTATTATAAATTTTCTGTGATTCTAGAGCCCGTTTTACATTTTACTATTTTCGTCTATTTTCATACTATATTTCTAGACAGATTTTTGACCGAGTTCCATTCAATTTCCATGCTATTAAGTCGTGTATAATCGGTAATCTTCTGAATGTATCGTATTTTAAATCAAAATAAATGAATACCAACCTAACAAATTTGTACAGTTAACTTATTTTTGAAATGTATAAAATACAAAAAATAAGGAGTTACAAAAATTCATTTTAAATGTGTCTGTGTTATATTAGATATTTTACATTAATGTTACTGAAATGTTATTTATAACCTCACACTTTGCAAAATAAATGATGGATGACAAAAGTTGGCAACAGTTGATAGCACGACTTTGCGCATGCGAATTAACGATCTAGTACGAAACTCGTATAGAAATATACGGCCGGGCGTATATTTCTATACTAGAATTTCGGATGAAAGTCGGATGAAAATTTCTGATTTACATTATACTAGATTTGTCTAGAAATTTCTCGGATGGATCTCGTACTAGAATCTATACAAAAAAAGTGTAATGTAAAACAGGCTTTATGAATTTTTCTTTAGTCTTTCGTTATTTAGTTATAATTTCTCCTAATCTTGTGAGGTTGTAGCGAATCTCGTGTAGTTTAAAAATTAATTTCCAACTTTATGGTTTCAAATTTTGTAATTATCACGAAGGATTCTTATTAAATACAAATTAACTATGTATTTATAGGCTCAATACACGTTTATTAATTAAAATTATGTTTTCACAACTATTTTTGCAATGGGCTACTTGCGTACCTTTTTTTATTTAATATTTTTGAAGAGAAGGTAAAAACTTGCTACCCATATTTTTTCTTTTGGCAAAATTTTTATTAATTAGCCAGAAAAAAAAATAATGAAATTTGATTATTTGAATTACCGCCATGCATGACGTAGAATTACGCCGGACCAATGAATGGCCGTAAAGACATTACGTATATGATAGAAATCAGATTTTCAGTACCACGCAAGTAGCCCATTAAAAGAACAAAAATATTATTTTGATTTCATATTTTACTTGAATTTTCTTTAAAATAATTTGTATTTTCCGTAATTTGCAGTTATTAAATTCAAAAGTAGAGCGTTTGACAGACGAAAAAAGTTTATTAGAACGCAAATTAGACGACGTTCAACAAGAAAAACATCATTTAGAGTCAAAAATATCTGAAATGTCTACACATATCACAACTTTGACCACGAACAACGAAAAATGTAAGCATTACAGTCTAATATTTCCAAAATATATTATATATTTCCGTATATTTCAGTGCAAACCACTCTACAATTAACACTAGATCATTTATTATCATCATTGTTAAATTATTCTTCAAATTTAATACAAAACGAAGAACACCCTCTAATAACTTCTTCCATTGATTACTTCCTCGCCCTCTCCACTTCAGTCACAAATACCCTCCAAAGTCTCCTCTCCATTATCCAGTTTCCATCGGCCCCTCCGGGTCATTTAAGTGACCTCTCCATAAGCATTTGCTCGTTGGGTCATTTCCTTTCCATTTTCCTGGATCATGGAAGAGCAATTTCAGCAACTCTGGAAGACATTTCCAAGGCCGAAGAACTCTTGGAAGAAGTAAAAGAACTTGGAAAAGGAGGCGTGGAAATCTTAGAAAAGATTAAAAGAAAAGAAAAGATTGAAAATGAAGTGAAGATTTGTGTGGATAAAGTGGAGAAAATGGCGAAAATGACTCAAAATTTGAAGAGTGGGAATGAAGAGAAAATAGTGGATAATTTGGAAAATGAGCTGTTGACTATGGATAAGAATATTGAGGAGGCTGCCAGGCAAATACAAGTAAGTTTGCTTGCATTTTATTTAAACATACCTCCCGCTACTTTTAGTAAGGGAGGTATAGGGATCGTGCTAAAAATCGCATCGAGATTTTAGTAAATGACCACATTTTAAGGTCTCTAAAATCCAATTTTAACATTTTTACTATGGTGTGTGTGTGTGTGTGTGTGTGTACGAATTTTGTCAACGCTCGAACTTAAATACTATCATTCAGAAAATTCTGAAACCTTTTGTTTGGTCCTATTCTAATATGGAAAGAAACCATTAGATTTTGGTATAAATCAGATAACCGGAAATGGTACTTTACTTGAAGCTCATAATGGGTTTTCATCGCGATTTAAAATATACTGGTTATGCCACTTGTCATATTTTTCATTGTTTTTGATGGTCCGCTTGATACGTGTTTCCTTGAATAATCCGCTAGATGCGCTACGTGAGAACGACCCTACCACAGCAAACTATTTTTATATAAAATATAAAAAATAAAATGCATAATGAATATATTTTTAATAGAAATTTATATATTTAATGGAAATCTGAATCAATACATTGTTAGAATTTAAAATTGGAAAATGTAAATAAATTGATAGAACCGTACGCTTCCAGATTTCCATTCGGTAATAATTCTTCCCGAAAATGTTTTCGACAAACATCATTCAATCTTAATTCGCGATCATCTCTACTAATTGCACATTGCCATTTTTTAAAAAGTGATATATCGAGTGGAGCTGCAAACAGAGATTCTTTTTCAGTGGATTTCTTGTAACCGGTTTCACATCCAGGAATGAACCATTTTCTATTTAATTTTCTTTTCATATTGCATTAATTGCAATATCTTTCTACAAAATATTTATATTACATTACATATAATACTTCAAAACCTGTTTTATTTACCTTTCTATTGCCCATTTGCACCAACAAGGCTTAAATTTTAAACTAGGCTTAAACAAAAAAATGCAAATCGAAATTTTGACAGTAATATATTATATTTCATTTGACATTTCATTTCGATGCAATATTGTCAATTTAAGCCGAGTTTAATATTTAAGTTACGTTGGTGCAAACGGCCATATAAGATATAACATGTAATATTTTCAAAATGACATGCAAATGATAGGTGTCAGTTGGGTCGTTCTCACGTTGCGCCTCTAGTGGTAAAAACGAGGAAACACGTATCACTTTGGACCCTCGTTTTGTGCAGAGTGGCACAACCAGTATATTTTAAATCGTGGTTTTCATCAAAAAATGCCATTAAATGTCATTTTTCGCATTTGTCATTATGAAAATTAAAGATTATTGTATTTTCTACCGGAATACATTAATACTTTTTCTAAATATTGTACAGATAAATTTAAAATTAACCTTTTTTTTTATAAATATCAGCCTATGATTTAAAGATTCCTTTGTTATACAGTTCAAATACCCCTTTTTGATTTGAAGTTTCTTTTTTAGGAAATGTTGAAAAAATCAAGAGAAGCAGATTCAGGAATTAAACTAGAAGTAAATGAAAAGATTTTAGATTCTTGTACAAAACTAATGCAAGCCATTAGATTATTGGTACAGAAATCTAGAGTGCTACAAGCTGAAATCGTTGCACAAGGAAAGGTAAGCTACTAAACATAAAATAAATATATCATCACGGCATATTACCAATACATAAAATACATAAGAATCTTGTTTATTTATTGTAATGTAGATCTTTGAATTGAAATTCGTCGTTGTTTTATTTGCAGGGTTCATCGTCAGCCAAAGAATTTTACAAGAGAAATCACAGGTGGACAGATGGTCTTATTTCAGCAGCAAAAGCTGTCGGTACTGCTGCTGGTTTCTTATTGTAAGTACAGATCACATAGTAATAATATTTATGCAGAGTGGGGACGTCATCAATGTTTGTAACTAGATAATGACGTCACGGAATTACTAGATTTACATGATATGCTAATTTAATTTTACCTCGAAAACAAGTTTTTTGTACAAATCCCACACCAAAAGTTCCTTGGAAAAGATTCTATATATTCAGTAAAATTATAACACGAACATATACTAGGTAAGTTGCTTTTGACACTGACATCTGTCAATTCGAATATTTGAATATATCACCAGTTTCTATGGTTATAACATAGCTGGCTGATTTATGAATGTTAACCTCTTTAACTCTATACTTATTGAATATGAAAGAAAATGTATAATCAAACTGTACAGACAATAAGATATTATATCATATTGATAATCACATAAAATGTCAAAATATGATATTTAATTGCGTTTTTCAAAAAAAAAAAAACTGTTAAGAACTTCAAATAAGAGAACTTCTGGTTAACCAATTATATCCAAAATCTAATCAGTTCTTCATATGCATGTAAAAAAGAGGTTTTTTTTGAAGTTTTTCTTGAAAAAACGCAGTTAAGTATAATTTTTTAACAATGAGGTGCGGGAGGCCACGTGACTTTGACAAGTGCTTGTGGGGCCCAGCATGGTTGCCAAGAATACGGCTTGTGTACGTTGCCTGTGTTGCCAAATAAATTTGAGTGTAAAATTAATAAATAAAATTGTAAAGCTAGTTATTATTAATGAATATCATGTTGTTTTACTTTTTAACACATAAACTTAATTTTTAAAATATACAAGACGTTCAACTTTCATCTGATTGTTTTCTTCAAATTTAGTGCGCCAAGAAATCTTTGTATCGTAGATGGCAGCACAAGTCGCATAATTTTTAAAAAATATTTTAAAAATTAAGTTTATGTGTTAAAAAGTAAAACAACATGATATTCATTAATAATAACTAGCTTTACAATTTTATTTATTAATTTTACACTCAAATTTATTTGGCAACTCAGGCAACGTACACAAGCCGTACTCTTGGCAACCATGTTGGGCCCCACAAGCACTTGTTAAAGTCACGTGGCCTCCCGCACCTCATTTATGTAATTATCAATATGAAAGAATATCTAATTGTCTATACGGTTTGATTATACATTTTCTTTCATAGTCAATAGATATAGAGTTAAAGAATTCTAAAGAGATTAACTTTCATAAATCAGCCAGCTTTGCTATAATCAGGGAAACAGCTAATATATTCAAATAATTCTAATTTACCGATGTCAGTGTTAAGTGCAATTTACATAATGTATGTTCGTGTTATAATTTTATTGGATATATAGAATCTTTTCCAACGAACTTACGGGATTTGTACAAAATATATAGAATTGACAGGAGGTAATGTGTTCTTTTTTCATTTTGTAATGTTTTGATGACGTCCCTTCTTTGCATAAATATTTTTACTAGTGTCTTCAAAAAAAAAAAAAAAAATCTAATTTGGAGTAGGCTATGAACAAAAAAAGTATGTCAATTTGACACGAGATATTGTCAAAAATGTTATCTAGAGTGTTACAATTTTATTTAAAATATACAAATATAATGGAATAATTCACACAAATGAACAAGAACTGAAAAATTATGAAATACTATTTTTTTCACTTTTAGCCTAGGAACCCACTATTATTTACCTTTATTTGACATGAGAAATTGTTTTTCACTACCGCTTGCTTGTAACCATGGTAACCTAGGTCAATAATAATTTATTATTAACCTTGGTTTATAATGCAAATTGTCATTTTTTCTATCAAACTCAAGCCTCCAAATCCAAATATTATTTAACTCATTAAACTCAAGAAAAGTGTTAAATATATAATTTAAATTTGCCGCTTAATTTTAAATTGACCTACGCTGCCGCCTCGCCGGGCCCCAGCCACTGTGCTGTTTTGGAAAATGGAAACATGTGTTGATGTATAAATGAATAAATCACTATTTTTTTGTATTTGTAGGTAAATACATTTCAATAGACTTATTTAAAAATAATAATAAACTAATAAGGCTGCTGACTGTAACAGAACAAAGTGTTTTTATTAAATAATTAAATCAAATTCAAATCAAGGCCCATAAGTAAGGTTATCAAACCAACGCAATGAGCGAAACGTCAAATAAAAACAAATGCAGCCTATTTTGTTTTTGTGAATATTAACAAATAAGTAAAGCAATTATTCATGTCAAAATGATTGTTATTATCAATAAAAAAAAATCAAATAGAATTTATGTGCTAGTAGTGAAAAAAATAGTATATAAACCACGGTTGAGAAGATAATTATTGACCAGGCGCCTTGTATCCCTCGGGCTACGCCCTCGGGTTACAATAACCGCGCTAGGTCAATAATGATTATCTTCTCAACCTTGGCGTATAATATACTATTATTCACAATCATTGTAGTAATATACAGATTCCTAACCTTTTGGAGGTTGGAAAATATGTCATTCCTAACTTTAATGACAATGTCTTGGGTTGAAAATAACAGATTTCACTTCCATCTCTTGGGTTGGAAATGTTTATGTAGGGGTTGCCTAGCAACTTTGCCGTACATCCCCATAATTAAGTAGGCTAAACAAATTTCAAGACAACTGTCAAAATATTAATAAAATTAAAAGTTATAATTCTTTGATTTATTTTGAAAATTATTGATTTAAAATGAGGATGATTGTGAACCTCGGTGGGAGTTTCATAACAGCCTCGCGCATTATCTCATCTCGAGGCTTCGCCTCTCGGTAATATACATAAGCCCTCGGCTGTAATGAAACATCTCCCACCTTGGATGTAATATACTATTACATGTCAAAATTATTAAAAAATTATTTGACAGCTTCGTTTTCTTGGTGACGACACAACTTCCATTTCTAGGTGACGACGCGGCATTCTTCGTTTTTATTATTTGAAGTTTTCTTTTCACAACATAGAGAAATCAAAGCTTTTCTTCTTGAATCCTTATTTTAGAAATATAAATAAATTAGAAAACGGTGAAGACAATATTCTGTATCCTTCTTTACTATCTTTTCTCCTTAAAATTACATTTCAGTCAATTTTGACAACATGACTTTTGAAATTATTCAGACATACGTTTCTGTGTTCATAGCCTACTCCGAATTAGGTTTTTTTCTGAACACATTGTACAATGTGATATATAGAATAAAAAAAATGTGTAATACAGTTTATGAATGGATAATGGCTTGACACTTTTCAATAATTACGAAGGATTAACAAATTTTAAAAATTAAAAAAAAAAACTATTTATATTTCTAATTATTTTTTTTAATAAGAAGTTAAAATTGTATATCATAATTACAATTCCCTTTTAGAACGGCTGCCGATAAAGTAACCCGATCAGAAGCCCAACTTGAGCACGTAGCAGTTGCGGCTCAAGAAATCGCCGCTTCTACTGCTCAACTGGTAGTCGCTAGTCGCGTAAAAGCTCAAAGAAACTCTCCAGGCCTTCAAGAACTATCTTCTGCTTCGAAGCAAGTTACCGCGGCCACTGGAACTGTTGTGGCGACGGCTAAAGACTGCGCCCTGATGATAGACGAACAAGGTAACATATTAAAAGGTTTTCTACAACAATAGATGCAATATTTGTGCTTAATTTGATTCCAGATGATTTCGACACAACGAAACTAACCCTTCACGCAGCTAAACGTCTAGAAATGGACACCCAGATTCGGGTGTTGGAGCTGGAAAAGGAATTGGAGCAAAATAGAACGAAACTTTTGGCGCTGAGAAGACATCATTATCAACTCGCTGGCGAAAGTGAAGGATGGGTGAGTTTTTTACAGAAAAAAATTACATTTTCTTAACAATATTAATTATTTTTGTTATTTATATTTGTATATTTTAACCCAAAAACTATTTTAATAAACTTATTTTATGAATTTGTTCGAAATTTATTTGTTTGTAGGGCAGAATACATTTTGTGGAAGAAAAATTATTTTCCAACATTGCGATGTGCGTATGTGTGTGTGTGTGTGTGTGCAAGAGAGAGAGAGAGAAATGTCTGCCTGAGTATGAAGCTGTGACGTCACAAATTTAGTCTGTGTTTACAGCCGCGAAAATTTATTAACAAATACAGGGTGTTAAAAAATAAGTCACAAATTATGAGGACAAACAGGATGGTAGATTTTTCATTGTCTAGCTTATACCGTGAGTATTTTTTAACGTGAAACATTGGGTTTGTCATATCCATGGCAATGTATTTGCCCGTTCCATTTAAAATGAAACATAGGGAACGAATCTGACAGAAGTA
Organism: Ophonus ardosiacus; assembly: GCA_943142095.1. NCBI lineage: Eukaryota > Metazoa > Arthropoda > Insecta > Coleoptera > Carabidae > Ophonus > Ophonus ardosiacus. The sequence continues at coordinate 21,712,708 of OW964839.1, forward strand.
TTCTATTTAAATATTGTAAGAAATTTAGCGGAGTCAGAAAACCACTCGAGAGCACTAAACATATTTCGGGCACAAGGTGCACACAGTATTTTTTCTACATCTAAATTTAATTTTTAGAAAACAGGTATAATTATTTAAACAATATTAACCTCTAATGACATCTTGTCAATATGACAGATATCCGTTGAATTTTCCTATAAGTTATGATTTGACATTTGATTGACAGCAATGTATTTGTCTGTCTCATTTAAAATGACACATGGGGAATGAATTTGACAGAAGTATTATATTTAAATATTGTAAGAAAATTAGCGAAGTCAGAAAACCATTCGGGCACAAGGTGCACACTATATTTTTCTACAACTAATTTTAATTTAGAATGCAGGTATAATAATTTAAACAATATTAACTTCTATTGACGGCTTATCAAATGTCAAATTCGTTCCCTATGTTACATTTTAAATGAAACGGGCAAATACATTGCTGTCAATCAAATATCAAGTCGTAACCATGGAAATGGCAAACCCAATGTTTCACGTTAAAAAATACTCACGGTATATGAATGAAAAGTTACCTATTTCAAATTATTTTATATTACTGTATTTGTCGATTTATTTCAGTTCCCTGAATCAAATTCCAGACGAACGGTTATTTTTGAAACACCCTGTATGTTTTATTATTTTATATATCACCGTGGGATAAGTTATACCATATCCCACTCATTTTAGTTATGTAATGGACTTGTTAGCCCAATGAGTGCTTTAATGAAATTATTACCACACTAGTGCGGTAATGAAATTGACAACTCACAAATCCAAGAAAAGATAATTATTTATTGTTTATAAATATTAATAACACAATTTGAACAGTTATATAAATTAACACCTTCGTTAACACTGGCCGTTTTTACTTGTGTGCTTGTACAACTAGAATTAGTAACCGAGACGGTGGCATCAGATTTTTCGGATGAAACTGCTCCATTCTTCCCCAAAATTTGGACAGCGATTTTCTTCTTATTCTCAGCGGAAGTCTGTATATAGCCTTCCGCAACGGAATCAGAACGCCATCCACCGTGCCTTTTTATGTCGCGGAGATCTGCTCCTGCATTTGCCAACATTGTAGTGGAGGTGCGCCGGAAACAATGACCAGTAAATTCCCAAAAACTCTGCAATTATTTTCGGCATGCTTCCTATTGTATTTATCCCAATAGGTTGATTCGTGCATCGACCATTTCTGTATGCCAGAAAAAAACGATCATTGGAGCAAATTTTAGGACGAAGTTTCACGTAATTTCTGACAGTCTGAACTAGATTAATACCATCAATATTTCCAACCGTTATAAAAAATTCTCTACTTGTATTAGTTTTGGTATCCGGAATTACGACTCTAAAACATGATCCTTCATCTATGACGTTGCTTATCCTCAGAAATGTAAGCTCCTCTCTTCTGCATCCACCCGCCAAACCAAAAATCAAAACAACCTGAAAATTATTATACGTTACAACCAATAAAATACATGATTACCTTGTATATGACTAACCTTCATGCATAAATATTTCTCGTTCCCTGCTGTCTGCAGGAATCTAACAGTATCTTCTCTGTTTAGAACTTTAGACTTTTTAGGTTTATAACCTTTTGCTATATTTTTCAGCAAAGCTGTGAGATTGACATATTTTTTTATATCAATGCGCTTCTTGATCGATATTTCCGTCTTCAGCATCGAGTAGTAACACCAAAGGGATGAGGGCTTCTGGCTGTTACCTTTGAATATGTAATACTCTATAAGAATGGCAACGTAATGTAACGATTTTAAAATTTGAGAATGAGAGCGCCATCTCTCTCCTAAACTGGAAATCAACTTCAAGATGTTGCATATTTAAATCGCTAGATGGATATTAGGCGATGTTGCAATTTAATCACAATGAAGTGTTGCATAATCACCAACGAGCGCGTGCAAAAGTTTTCACGATATATAAGATTACTTTTACCTCTTGCCACCGTAGATAAACAGAGGTACAGAAAGTAATTGTACTGTCATGACAGGCTTTTTTTTTATTGTGAATACACATATTTATAAAGGTAGATATTTCAAAAATAATCACATTACTTAAGAATAACGTTATTTTATTTATTCAGCCTTGTGATACTTATAAAAAACAACAGAATGTAATAGACAAATTATACACTACAACTAATTAAAGCTCGTTTATGTATGCCATTACTTATTTGTTCTATAAAACATTAGTAAAAATATCCAAAGAATTCAAAGTTTGCTAATAAATTTAAACAAAAAGTAAAAGTTATGGGGTATATAAACATAAACCAGCCTTTATTAAACTACAAATAATGTTAGCAGAAAATTTTCTATATTGAAAATAATGTAAGAGTATTTTACAGAAAAGAAAAATAAAATATGATATTTATAAATGAAAAATTTAGACAATAGTAACTCACCTAAAATATAATAATATAGTATATTATGATCAGTGATATTAGTCGTAAATTATCAAAATTTTCCAAATAACAAAAGTAAAAAATTCGTAATAGAATCAAAAATGCTATTCTAAATAACTTTTCTAAATAAATATCGACCTATACTTTTAATAAAGATATTTCACACTACATACAATGCATTTCATCGTAAAGGTCATATTACGTGAAAAATAAAATAAAAATATATATTATTTAACATACAGAGAAATAGTAAAATGTTTAGGTAGTAATTGCAATGTAAAATAATTTTATTTATTAAATATATATAAACTTTGTTTCAAAAATTATATTTTATTTAAAAATATAGTACAATGCACATTTCGAGGTTTTACCTCATCTTCAGGAAGAAAAATAAATGATATTAATATCATTTATTTTTCTTCCTGAAGATGAGGTAAAACCTCGAAATGTGCATTGTACTATATTTTTAAATAAAATATAATTTTTGAAACAAAGTTTATATATATTTAATAAATAACATAATGTTTCAAATGTATCCAACATATAAAAGTATAAAATAATTTTATTACTATATAAATTAAATATGTAGTATTATAATGTATCAATATTTAAAATAATAAGAGGAAAAGAGAATTTTTATAACAGAGTATATTTGTATCGTGACATTGTGCTCCCTTATATTTCGAACAGTGAACTAACAACTGGTAATGGTGCGAAGTGCGATTGGTTTCTTGCTTATCGTACGCCAGACCGCGAGACAAATTTAATGGCGTTTGGCAACGATGCACTCTTTTTCCACGTAGTTACAATAGTTAACGCCAGAGATCGTTAGCTCGCAACCTTAAATTTTTGGTAGAAAAGGATAGATATAGGTTTCAATTTAATGCTTTACGTTGCCATTCTTATAAGGGTATTATATATTCAAAGCTGTTACTTAGTTCTTTAAAATATACTAGTAATGCCTTTTCGCTGGTAATGTTCTCTATGTTTTTCAAAATGCACCACTGCTCATATTTTTTAAATGCCAATTCATATTTGGCTCCAGATTTTGATGGGACAAGTCCGGATATTACATTATTTGCTTCTTCCTCAATACTTACGGGCACATCGGACGTTTTTTCTTCAGAAGAACAGCCTGGCAAACTCATTTTCGAAGAAAATCACAACAAAACGGTTTGACATCAGAAAAATTTATTTAGAATAACAGTTTGTTGTTATTCGGTAACTGAGACACGATCATAGACTACTAACGCTTTTCTGTGATTTTCAAACAAAATAGATCCTATCGTCATCTTGATTAATTTATTTTTTTATCAAAATGATGCTATTTTGAAATAATTTTAACGGTGATATATAAAACTTTGTACGATATTCGTGGGGTACTACATTATTAACGCACTATGTGATTACCCTAACTCGCCCTACGGGCTCGTAGGGTAATTCACAATACGTACGTTAATAATGTCTATACCCCACTTATATCGTAAATAACTATTACAACACTGCACGTTGCTAGAACAACACTTCATCAAAATTAAATTTACTTGTAAAAATTCCGTCACTTTCAATAAAAAATTTCAATTATAATTGCAACAATTTATTGATTGCATTATTATATACTTACAATACAGAACAATTTAAATTATGTTAAAATTAGCCCGAAGCATTTATGTAATTTGATAGTTAATGTATTAATCTTTAATCTGGGTCAAATTTACAAAAAAAGGATCATGTAAATAGTAAATTGTGTTACATGAAACTTTCATTTCTTGCTATATCAGATGACATGCACAAAATAATACATAATATATTGTTATAAATGATTAAATGTATGATATTTTTTATATTTTTCAGGACACATTATCCGATTTGCAACAATAGTTAATAAATAATGAAGTAATCCAAAGATAACGAACATTTGTAATATTTAGTGAATGTTTTAACATAATGTACTATGTTATTTACTATATTAACTTTTAATATATATTTTATATGACTATGTATATGTAATATTAATAATAATTTTTATGTACCTATTTAACAGAAAAATGTTTTATTTATATCCTTAATTACTTGTCCATACACGTTATTTAATATTTAAATTTATTCTATCTAGAAAAATATGATGTGCTCCCGCCATTTAATTTTATTTAATATAAATACATATATACCTACATATATAGGGTGTTCATTTTTAAGTGGCCACCATTACTATCTCGAATAATATAGAGCCGCAAAAACGGTTAAATGGGCAAACAATTTCTATTTCACATGATAAATTTTAAAAAAAATATTGTTTTCGATCAGTGGTTCTCAAAATATGAGACCTAAGTTTTTTATTTTAAATGAGAACATATGTACATTCATTCAAAAAAGTCTCCGTACGACAGTAGTTTTAATGTATTTTAGGAAAAATAGCAGTCTAAAACCCAATATATTTAATTTCCTTTTAATCCAAAATAAAACACAGTATATTACATTATTATGAATATAAAATAAACAAATAATTTACTTAATTTATTTATGTTATGGGGTAAACATTGAAAGTATTCATAATTTCATGACAAAAAAGTCTCCGTACGACAACCAAAACATTTAAATAATAAACCATTTATTTATGTTTCATAAAGAAATATAATATTTCGAGGGTTTTCCTTTGCTTTTTCCACCAGTAACTAAGCGATGAGTCATTGAATCTACCAAATTTTTGGTCACCGATGGCATTATATTCTGCCATTTTACTTGTAATTAATTTGAAATTCTTTTTTGCTTCATATTCCTATTTATTTTAAGAATTTTCCGCACTTTCTTAATCTGGTTAAAGTCTGGAGACTGTGAATGATGATTAAGCATATTTTTAATATTATACAGTACGCATTCTCTTATAGACGCGAATTATTTGTCGAATTTTTCTGATACATGAAATTAAAATTGTCTATTAAGGCCCTATCTCTCGGCACTTTGTTTTATATTTGCTTTTAAAATATCGAGGTAACCTTTGCTATTCATTGTTGCAATAATTACTAATTTTCGTACACCCGCTTAGAAAATATAGCCCCTAACATTATGCTATCACCGGCGTGTTTAACTGTTAGTATTAAATGCCTTAAATTTAAGGTTTTCTCCATTTTTTTTTTGCCCTCTTTCCAATCTGTATGTATTATTCTTACTTACTTACGTTACTAGTAAACCTAATAAAGAATTAAAACTTTTAATTTAAAAGTAGAAAATCTAAAATATTTATATGTAAGTTAAATACGGCGGTGACAGCATTATGTCTAGGGGCTATATTTTCTCAGCGGGTGTGCGAAAATTAGTAATTATTACAACAATAGATAGCAAAGGTTACCTCGGTATTTTAAAAGCAAATTTAAAACAAAGTGCCGAAAGATAGGGCCTTAACAGACAATTTTAATTTCATGCATCAGAAAAATTCGACAAAAAATTCGCGTCTATAGGAGAATGCGTACTGTATAACACTAAAAATATGCTTAATCATTCCTCACAGTCTCCAGACTTTAACCAGATTAAGAAAGTGCGGAAAATTCTTAAAATAAATAGGAATATGAAGCAAAAAAGAATTTCATATTAATTACAAGTAAAATAGCAGAATATAATGCCATCGGTGACCAAAAATTTGGTGGATTCAATGACTCGTCGCTTAGTTACTGGTGGAAGAACCAAAGGAAACCCTCCAAATATTATATTTCTTTATGAAACATAAATAAATGGTTTATTATTTAAATGTTTTGGTTATCGTACGGAGACTTTTTTTGTCATGAAATTATGAATACTTTCAATGTTTACCCCATAACATAAATAAATTAAGTAAATTATTTGTTTATTTTATATTCATAATAATGTAATATACTATGTTTCATTTTGGATTAAAAGGAAATTAAATATATTGGGTTTTAGACTGCTATTTTTCCTAAAATACATTAAAACTACTTTCGTACGGAGACTTTTTTGAATGACTGTATATTTTTTATTTCCTCATTCGTTAGAGAATTTAATTCTGAATTCAGTGATATAACACTTGTATACTCTTACATAACGATTTTTTTGAGAAAAATGTATGTAAAGTTTTATACTAATTTAATTAAAATATGGCTATAATAAGAGTGGCATGAATGGAAAAAATGAATACATGTTAATTTTTTTCAGATGGAATTAGAGTGCCATGAAATAAATATGTGAATATTTTGTTTGCGTTGACATTTATGATCAATTAAAAGAACAAATTATTCACTTTTTTCTGTCAGGGCACTCTAATTCTATGTAAAAAAATTAACAAGTATTCATTTTTTCATCCATGGCAATCTTATTAAAACCATATTTTAACCAAATTAGTATAAAACTTTACATGCATTTTTCTCAAAAAAAATCGTTATGTAAGAGTATTAAAGTATTGTATCACAGAATTCTAAATTAATTTCTCTAAAGAATGAGCAAATAAAAAATATAGGTTTCCATTTAAAATAAAAAATTTAACCAATTCATTTCTCTTATAGTTCTCGAAATCACAATGGTGGCATATTAAAAATGAACACCCTGTATTTACTAATGCTGGCTAATATTTTAAGTTCCTCTGCATGTAATCCAATTAATTATTGTTCAAATTTTGAATGTATATCCACATTTTCTTGTCAAGAACTGTTATATTAATTAAAATATTTTCGTCTTGAAAATCTTACCGTTATATTAATTCAAATTAATTATATCTACGATTGATAAAAAAGTAGGTTTTCTGAATATCATTTGGTTAAAGAAAGTTAATAATTACAGACCATCTCTTTGGTGTATATTAAATAAAAATCGGATTATATGCAGTAAAAAATCTGATGTGGCCAGCACATTACCTACCGTCAATTCTATGTATTTTGTACAAATCCCATACCAAATATTCCGTGGAAAAGATTCTATATATCCAGTGAAATTGTAACACGAACATATACTATTTTCTATAAATTCCATACCGAAAATTTCTTGGAAAAGATTCCATAAATCCAATAAAATTATAACACGAACATGCACTATGTAAATTGTACTTGACACTGACATCTCTCAATTAGAATTATTTGCACATATCAGCTGTTTCCATGATTATAGAAAAGCTGGCTGATTTATGAAAGTAGATCTCTTTATAATTCTTTAAAACTCTATATCTATTGCATAAAATCTTATAGACAATCAGATATTGATAATCGCATAAAATGTCGATAAATGATACACATAATGACATCATCATAAAACTATTAAAATCGTATTCTAGGCACCCTAAAACGTGCTTATTCATTAAAGACTCCCAAATTATTTGACCAAGACAATACCTTCGTTATCTAATGGTGACGAAAGGTAAAAATTAGTCAGTTGCTTTTGAATATGGTACTCATATTTCCCATAATCTTTATTTTATTTTCATTTTTATATGCAGTTTCTTAAATATATCGAAATTATAATATGTCGTTCATATAATTGACACTCAAAACTGGGTGCGTTAATTCATACTAATTTACTTAAATTCGAACCATAGTAATTGAGCAATAATAATTTCTTATTTATGTAATAAGTATCTTCACGTCTTTGGGTAGGAATATGTATTACATAAGTATATTATCTCATAGATATTTAAATTTTTCCTTTAATATAACCCTGGGAATTGCAAGTATTGTGACAAACTCTAGGTAATTTGCGGTACACCGCTCTAAACTGTTCCTTAATTGATATTTTTATAGTATAGGAGTGTTTAAGCTGTTTATGGCGATCCTTTGGGTTTCGATGAGATAGAGTACAACGCGACCAGCATCGAATACTTCAATAAATGAACTTTTTGTTTTTTGTAAAAAAAGAACGGCCATATATATTTCTTAATTTATTTAAATAATAAAAAAACGAAGTTTGCATGTTAAAATTATCTCATTACTACAAATGTATAATTATAATTACATTGTGAAAATTTCTCAAATTAGAATCAGGTTAATTGTTACTTTATATATTTGTAATAAAATTTCTCCAAATTTCTATACACGCAATCTTAAAATGAACATTTATTTTAATTTCATTCTCATGTATTATTATTATACAGGTGTTACATAAGTTCACAACGCTTAACCCTTAGACCAGGAATAGAGGGGAGACAGGGCATATTCACGCGTATATTTCCAAATCATCTCTGCGATTTTGACCCTTATTGAATCAGCTGGAATAGCTAGTCGACCAGTTAAATATTGTTATGTTACAGTTGACCAAATCTAAATAAATACTTGATTATCCATAACATAAATAAAACAATTTAAAACTAAGAAAACTATGAATCAAATTAAAGACGTATGTATTCAAGAACGTCAGAAGTCAAAATAATGATTGATAACGTCGGGTGACGCTTGTTGATTTTGAAAACTTATTCGTTCGACTGCACAAGTATGTAACACATCTGGTCGATTGGGCTATTGCAGCTGACTTTGACGTTTCAATAAGATCGAAAGTCGCTATGATGATTTGGAAAGTCTTCTTACGGCGAAATACATAGCATGCCCTGTCTCCCCTCTATTCCTGGTCTAAGGCTTAACCCATGGTAGAATTGACCCCATAGATAGTAAATCTGACAACAATTTTTGTTTAACAAGCTTTTTACAAGAACTGGAGGCTTATAAAACTGACCAATCACGTCATAGTTCAAAATTTTGTAAAAAAGTAAAAATGTTCAATTTATTGGATAGAGAATTTTATATTTTTTAATATTTGTAATAACATAAATTTCCAAAAAATAATATTTAGAAGATTTTTTTAATTAATTACTACTTCCGGTGGTCTAATTATTATCAAATTTGTGAAACCAAACTTTGTCAATAATAAATATATTTATCTGTAATGTCAAAATCTAAAATTGCAACAAAATATGGTTAAACATCACTTAATTCTACAACTGACTATATATTTGTTTCGTTTCTGTGAAATAGGTTTATATTCTGACGAATCAAAGGGTAGAATTTATATATCCCTAACTATTCTTTCGTGAAATAAAGTATAATAACAAAATCTAAAACTTCAACACGTTTTTGTTGCGTTTAACCTATGTACGTCATTAGCATGCAGTAATCCAGAAATAATTAATTTCCATAATTTCCCGAAAACAAAACCTAAATTCTATAGAAAAATTTATTAGAGAAATTTGCCAATTTGAAATAGTTGGTAGACGAAAGTTATGCTTCATCTTTTAAAAATGGGAAAGGAACCGAGTAAAAATATGCGTGATCCTTGCATTTTGTAAAGCAAGATTATATTTTGCTGGGGGTATAACTACAAAATAATAATTACTTAGTGTCTTTATTAAAATACTTCATAATGAAATCTTAACTTGTAGACCTGCCTGGACAAAGATGACAATAAAATAATAATACTTATCTCTCCATTAATCTACCAAAGACTGTAATAATGTAGTACTATGTAGATTCAAGAAAACAAAGACTCGAATAATGTAAATTCAAAATTCGAAAAAATGCTGAACATAATTTTTATATGAAACGGACTAGTTATTCATACTAGAAACATTATTTTTAATTAATATTAACTATAATATTAATATTACTTTGTATTTCAAACGCCGCAGTGTATAAGAATACAGTTGCGGGAAGCGAAGCATCTACCTTAAACCGGCCATATTGTTACGTCACGCGCTAAGCTCCTCTTCTTCTTCACTCGCGAATAGGTACAGAGTCAAATTATGGGAATACATAAATAAATAAATAAAATAAATGTATCATGACGGCATATTACCCATTACTGAGTGTGCCAGTATCTACAATACATGTAGACATCTAGAGATGCACTCGATTTCGAACTTTGGCCCGGCCCGGCCCGAAGCCCGCCTCGATTTCGAGTCAATCATCGAGCCGGGCCGAAGATATTTTTTATCGGGCCGAATCGGGCTAATCATTTTCAAAAATCGAGGCGAGTCGGACTTTTGATTTTGGCCCGGCCCGAAGATTCGAGCTTTTCGGGCCGGCCCGAAAAATCTTATAGTTCAATCAAATGCACAGTTTCCTTAATATTTTAATGAAAATGGATGAAGTTAAAAAGGATCAAAATGATTTAATAACAACATACTTCACATATTAATAAATAAAAATGTATTATTTTACTTCAAGAATTCAAGGTTATTCATTAAAGCATAATAATTATATTGTGATGTTGCTATTATTATTGTTATTACTCGTATACTTAAATAAAAGTGATTTTTGTTCCTACCATAATGATTTCTTGTCCTATTTCTGAGCAGAAACAAAGTTAGATAAAAAATCTTTATGTAAATTATATTTTTTATATAAGATTTGTGAAAAAGTTGTTTAAATTTTCGAACGTCTTTGGTAAACAAAGTGTTAAATACTCGTAGATCTGTAATTTTTATAACAAACTTACACTAGAAGGGTCTCTTTTTTAACTACTTATGTTAACTAATGTTGAAAGTTATAAGAATGTGGAGGTTTTTGTTTGACACGAAAAAAGTTAAACATTTCGCCTTAAATAATAAAAAAATACATAAAAATCACCATTAGTAATGCATGCACCCAATTTCGAGCTTTGGCCCGGCCCGGCCCAATTTTCGAGTCGGGCCAGCAAATGTTTTTGTCGAGTCGATCTTCGAGTCGGGTCGGTAATTTTTATTTTCGGGCCGAGTCGATCCAAACCTCAAAGCCCGGCCCGGCCCGGCCCGAATGCATCTCTATAGACATCCGTAATGATGTCGATATATTTTTACCGTGTGGGCGCTTACCAGGCGTCACCTCACGAGCACTCATAGCTGGTGGAGAGTGCACTACAGGCACTTTTGTGCGATTAAAAGTCTGCACTGGCCGGGATCGAACCCGAGGCACCAGATTAGCAACCAGACACTATACGTACACGGCCACACGACCCCATACGGTAATACATAGGTAAGATAATATACATATTTTAATTTTCAGCTAATACAAGGCCATATTTTAAGAGGATTTATAAATTTAATAGTAGGAAATGTCTTGTGGACGTTCTTCCACCTCTTAAATAGCTATCGTAAGAGAGTAATAGTGAAATGATCTAGTTCTTATAGTTGCGGCTAACACGCGCAACGGATTAGTCTTCGTTTAATAGCCGACTTAATAATGGATCAGTTTACATACACGCGTACAAAGTGAGTGAAGTTTAATAATCGTTAAATTATAAGTTTTTTGTTAATTTTGATAGAATATGAAAGTGTGTGCTTTTATTATAGTTTTTGTTATATTGGATGGCCGTCATTTTGTAGAAGGTAAATTACTGTTTACAAGTTGTAATGCATACTAAGCATAATTTTTTTTAAATTTATTTTTACAATATTATTCATTAACTATATAGTTTTACCTTCCGCTAACTGTATATTAAATAAGATACATAGGTACTCCCTCTTTAAATTCGAATTTCCATTAATCTATTTATATGTGCGTATATTATGGAACGCCGTTTGATTTTTTATTCAACGTGATATTCATATTTCTAATTGTTAATAGGACGTCGAACCATATTTTTAAATATTTTTTATCACAAATATATTTTTAAATAAATAAAAATATCATTGGGATTCATTTAATTTATCTAAAATGTTCTCAAACATATTAGTAAATCAAATATAAACCCGCGAACAATTAAAAATAAGGTTAAATTTCCAATATGTATTTGAAAATATGGTTAGTGTGCTCGTGAATTATCTTTTTAAAAACATATTTTTAATTCCCAATGCAAACTCAGTTTTATTTGAATTAAAAATATGTTTGTGATATTTTTAATTCTCTGTCTCTCTCTTACTCATTGCGTTATATGGGAGAAATAGAAAGAGACAGAGAATTAAAAATATGTATCAGTAAGTTTCTAACCATATTTCTAATTCGAAACATATTTGAAATTCAAATATATTTTTAAATGAGCATTTAAAATTATGTTTCGAGTTCTGAAATATATTTAATAATATGTTTCATTTAATTTTTAAACGATTTAAATGCAGTTTGCTATTTGAAAATATGTTTTAAAAATTTTAAACCATTTTTAATATGTATAGTACTGTATAAAACATTTAATTTTTTCTTTTTTTTTATACGAAGTGATTTAAAAATATGTTATGATTTCTAATGCTTCTCGAATCGCAAACATATTTACAATGATTCAAAATAAATTCAACCATATTTTTAAGTAATTATTTGTATTTACTGTGTCTTATTTCTTAATATTTTCAGTTTACAAAATTTATATAAAAATTTAATATAATTTTTACCTCCCGCTACCCTTGGTAGGGGAGGTACAGGGATCATGCTAAAAATCTCATATCGAGATTTTAGTAAATGCCCACGTTTTAAGGTCCCTAGAATCCAATTTTAACATTTTCACGATGATGTCTGTATGTGTGTATGTATGTATTTATTTATTTATTTATTTATTTATGCACAATTGGAGAACCAACAGTTTTATCCAACCAGTTATAGGTTCCCACCTATTAATAAATTTATATTAAGAATGGTACAATGCAAAAAGTAGCACAACAAAAAAATAATAAAAAACAAACAATGAATAATTGAGAAAAAAACTGTGAATACAAACAAATAAGTGTTAAAACACTGACATACATGATAAACTAATTATTAATGGAGCAAAACTTCAAAATTTCCCTTTTAAATGCCATGAAATTTGTATGAAAAATGTCTATGTGACTGAAATTTTCATTATATGTTGACATTAGTCTATTAATGGGTGAATTTCTATGGGTGTTAGTAGCAACTTTATGTAAGTGAAATAGTGAGCTAGATCGAGTCGTTTTCTGAGGGATATGAAAATTAAAATATTGTAAAAATGAACTGCAGTTCAAGTTATTATTAAAAATTTTATATAGAAATATCATGTCTGACATAATTCTCCTGTTTTCAAGGCTATTTATATTAAAATGTTGAAGTCTAGCCTCATAGTTCTTAATATCAACTTTAAATTTAGCACATAATACTTTTAAAAATCTTTTCTGAATATTCTCTATTAGAAGTATATTCTTTTTATACATCGGGTTCCAAATCACTGATGCATATTCTAGTTTAGAACGTACAAAAGCATTATATAAACATATAATAGAGAATGGATCAGTAAAATCTTTACAAGTACGTAAAACAAAACCAAGCATTCGGTAGGATTGTTTAACCATGAAATCAATGTGGAAGTTATGTAATAATTTAGGATCAAACATAATTCCTAAATCTTTGACAATGGATTCTTTTTTTATTGCATTTTGAATAAAATTATAGGGGAAATATAAAACATCATGATTCCTAGTATAATTAACAAAATGACACTTATCAATGTTAAGAGATAGATAGTTATTTTTGCAATAAAAATAGAATTTATCTAAATCCCGTTGTAGGTCGACCGAATCGTTTACACTGGTTATAGTTTTGAAAATTTTTAGATCATCTGCGTACATTAGAAAATTTGAATTTTTAAAACAAGTAGTTACATCATTTATAAATAGGTTGAACAAAATAGGACCAAGGTGCGAACCTTGAGGAACTCCAGATGTTACTATTATTGATCGAGACTTATATCCATTGCAGTAAACGAGTTGGGACCTATGAGATATATATGACTCAATCCATCTTAACAACGTTCCATGTATTCCAAGTTTAGTCAGTTTGTATATAAGTGTAGGATGATGAACCCGATCAAACGCCTTACTAAAATCCGTATATATTACATCCACTTGTTTCCTTTCGTCCATATTTGAGCTTAAAAATTCTTTGAACGGAACTAAATTAGTTAATATTGATCTGCCAGTACAAAATCCATGTTGCTCAGGTATAATAAGATTTTCTAATGGTACTTTTATTTGTTGAACTACTAGAGCTTCAAAGATTTTGCCGAAAGTAGATAATAATGATATAGGCCTATAATTAGCTGCCTCGTTGACATCTCCAGATTTGTAAATAGGTGTAATATAAGAAGTTTTCCAGGCATCAGGGAAAATTCCTGATTTTAAAGACTGGTTGTAAATAATATGTAATGGTTCAGTAAGATACCAGGCGCAAGTACGAATAAATTTAGGAGGTATCTGATGCATGTATGTGTGTGTGTGTGTGTGTGTGTGTGTGTGTGTGTATGTATGTGTGTGAATTTTGTCTTCGCTCTAATTCAAATACTATTATTCAGAAAATTCTGAAACCTTGTATTTCTACCCTATTCTAATCTGAAAAGAAACTATTAGATTTTGGAGTAAATCGGATAAACGGAAATGGTACTTTACTTGAAGCTCATAATAGTTTTTCTTCAAAAAATACCATTAAATGCCATTTTTTCGCATTTTATGTCATTATGAAAATTAAAGATTATTGAATTTTCTACAGGTATCCATTAATGCTTTTTCTATATGTTTTACAGATAACTTTAAAATCATTTTTTTATACAGGGAATTTATTTTAACATGCAACATATGGTTCATCACTTCCATGGTTACTCACTATTGTCAAAAAATGACATCAATGTAATATTTGTCCATTTTAAAATGCAACATACAGAATTTGTAGTTTTGTATTATCAAAACTAATTTCCAATAAATTAACCTACATGCGATTAACAAAAAATCAAAACATGAATGTTGCGCATCTCAACAAACTTTAGCTTATAAAAATTCATAACTTTCATGTAATAAATGTTAAGAAATACTCCCAATCACACTGAGCAATATTCTAGTCGGTCGTAATAAGAATTGATACCATTTGTGATGTGTTCTGGAGGTATCTCCTGTGCTGCAATACTAATTGTAATGTTGCATTTTAAAATGGACAAATATTACATTGCTGTCATTTTTTGACAATAGTGAGTAACCATGGAAGTGATGAACCATAATGTTGCATTTTAAAATAAATTCTCTGTATAAATCCTGAAGCCTAAGATAAACACAATTCCTTTGTTACACAGTTTATATTTCAAATGAATATAACTGACAGGTAAACGTCACTGTCAAAAAACTAATCACTTCAAATTAATAATAGTGACATTTTAAAAAGAAAATAGTAAATAAAGTAACAGTTATATGCAATGGAACATAATATAGTTTGCAGCATTAGTAAATACGTAGTATGTATTTAAATTAGTAAAAATTAAATAGCGGGAGGTTTTGTATTAGCAACATCACAACTTTAACTTAACTTACTATATTTTATATTTGTATTTTAACATTACCACATGAAATGTCATACAAACTTTCAATTTCTTATAGTGTGCGAACGAATTAACATTTAAACTATTTTTTCACTAATATTCATTAATTTATATATTTTTTCATTTTCGAGCATAATATACTGACTAGAGGCCGCCTTACGGGTGTTTATTGTGTCCGGAACACATGCGGAAACCGTGGTGTATTGCGGGCTGCGTATTATCTTAATATTTGTACTACCTTTTTACCTCCCGCTACCCTTGGTAAGGGAGGTATAGGGATCGTGCTAAAAATTACATATCGAGATTTTAGTAAATGACCACGTTTTAAGGTCCCTAGAATCCAATTTTAACATTTTCACGATGATGTCTGTATGTGTGTATGTGTGTATGTGTATATGTGTGTATGTGTACGAATTTTGTTTGCACTCTAACCCAAATACTATCATTCAGAAAATTCTGAAACCTTGTATTTTTACCCTATTCTAATAGGAATAGAAGCCATTAGATTTTGGTGTAAATCGGATGACCGGAAATGGCACTTTACCTGAAGCTCATAATAATTTTTCTTCAAAAAATACCATTAAATGCCATTTTTTCGCATTTTGTCATTATGAAAATTAAAAACTATTGAATTTTCTACAGGAATACATTAATACTTTTTCTGTACACTTTACAGATAAATTAATTTTTTTTTTTTTTGTAATTCCCGAAGCCTAAGATAAACACAATTCCTTTGTCACACAGTTCATATTTCAAATGAATGTAACTGACAGTAAATGTCACTGTCAAAAAACGAATCACTTCAAATTAATAATAGTGACATTTTAAAAAGAAAATAGTAAATAAAGCAATAGTTTTATGCAACGGAACAGTTTGCAGCATTAGTAAATACGGAGGTATGTATTTAAATTAATAAAAATTAAATAGCGGGAGGTTTTGTGTCAGCTGCCCCTCACGAAATTCATTTGTTCTGGATTGATCTATAAATAAAAGCGAACCGAATTTCAAAGAAATATACCTTATTCTTTTGATTGGTTAGAAGTGCTATCTTTGGCGTTTATTATAAATCACAGGTTTTTGTTTGCATTATCGGTCACTAGGTCACGTTGTGCCGTTGCGTTGCGTTTAACGTTCCTTCATTATAAACAGGCCTTTAAGTCATCTGCATTTTATGAGATGTACATATATCTCTCGCATCTCATGATGACCGAAAGATTGATTCAAATTTTCTATAAGTGACAAAAAACACCTAGTCATATTTTGAACAAGCCGCTTTTTTAAAAAATCTGATGTGGCCAACACCAAACCTCCCGCTATTTCATTTTTATTATTTTAAATACGTACCTACGTATTTACTAATGTTGCAAACTATATTATATTTCATATTCCATTGCATTAACTATTGCTTTATTTACTATTTTCTTTTTCAAATATCGCTATTATTAGCTTGCAGTGATTAGTTTTTTGATAGTAACATTTTTCTGTCAGTTACATACATTTGAAATATGAACTGCGTAACAAAGGAATTGTGTTTATCTTAGGCTTCGGGATTTATAATAAAGATTAATTTTTAAATTTATCTGTAAAATATATAGAAAAAGTAATAATCTTTAATTTTTACCTCCCGCTACCCTTGGTAAGGGAGGTATAGGGATCGTGCTAAAAATCACATATCGAGATTTTAGTAAATGACCACCTTTTAAGGTCCCTAGAATCCAATTTTAACATTTTCACGATGATGTCTGTATGTGTGTATGTGTGTGTGTGTATGTGTGTATGTGTACGAATTTTGTTTGCACTCTAACTCAAATACCATCATTCAGAAAATTCTGAAACTTTGTATTTTTACCCTATTCTAATAGGAATAGAAGCTATTAGATTTTGGTGTAAATCGGATAAACGGAAATCGTACTTTACTTGAAGCTCATAATGGTTTTTCTTGAAAAAATACCATTAAATGCCATTTTTTCGAATTTTATGTCTTATGAAAATTATAGATTATTGAATTTGGTACAGGTATACATTAATACTTTTTCTATATATTTTACAGATAAATTTAAAAATCATTTTTCTTTTTTTTAATCCCGAAGCCTAAGATAAACACAATTCCTTTGTTACACAGTTTATTTTTCAAATGAATGTAATTGACAGGTAAACGTCATTATCAAAAAACTAATCACTTCAAATTAATAATAGTGACATATTAAATAATAAAGAAAATCGTAAATAAAGCAGTATTTATATGCAATGGAACATAATATAGTTTGAAGCATTACTAAATACGTAGGTATGTATTTAAATTAATAAAAATTAAATAGCGGGAGGTTTTGTGTTGGCCACATCAGATTTTCATAATGCCATAAAATGCGAAAAAATGGCATTTAATGGTATTTTTAGAAGAAAAACTATGACCTTCAATTAAAGTGTCATTTCCGAAATCTAATGGTTTCTTTCCATATAAGAACGGGGTCGAAATACAAAGTTTCAGAATTTTCTGAATGATAGTATTTGAATTACAGCGTTGAAAAAATCCATACACACACACACACACACATACAAATATTATTGTAAAAATGTTAAAAATGGATTCTAGGGACCTTAAAACGTGGTCATTTACTAAAATCTCGATATTTGATTTTTAGCACGATCCCTATACCTCCCTTACCAAGGGTAGCGAGGTGAAAACATGGTTCACAAGGCCTGGTAACGCACTCGTTTTCCAAACTTGGACTCGGGCGTTAACAGATTGCGTTATGATACTTGTTTTTTAATGTAATTTTCACCGGTACAGTTGGGTCGAAATTAATAATAAAAATCTGTTGTGGCCAGCACAAAACCTTCCGTCAATTCGATGTATTTTGTACAAATCCCATACCAAAAGGTCCTTGGAACAGATTCTATATAATATCATGTAAAATCAAACACGAACACATACTATTTCTATTCTATAAATCCAATAAAATTATAACATAAACATACACTAAGTAAAATGCACTTGACACTTCTCCTTATTCTTCAGCTTCCCCTATTTTATTAGAGGTAGCTGTTTCCTCTTTTCTTCCACTCATTCCTGTCCAACACATCTTCTTGACATAGGCATTCCTTTCAGTCTTCTGCGATACAGTCCTTCCATCTTCTCTTTGGCCTTTCTCTGCGTGTCACTTGCGAGGAGCACTATGACATACCAATTTTGTGATCCTACACTTTCCATATTTGGTTTTGCATTTGCAACTGACATCTGTCAATTAGATTTTTTTTAATATATCAGCATCAGCTGTTTCTATGATAAATAGCAAAGCTGACTAATTTTTGAAAATTAATTTCTTTATAATGCTTTAAACCTACATCTATTGAATATGAAGGAAAATGTATAATCAAACTGTATAGAGAAGAATATTTTCTATAATATGTATAATAACAAAATGTCAAAAAACAATATTTAAATTTTTTAAGAAAAACTGTTAAAAACTTCAAATAAGGGTACTTCCGGTGGATCAATTATAACCAAAATCTAATCAACTCTTCATATGAATGTACAGAAGAGGAATACGAAAGAATTATAATTTTTAGAATTGTAGTATTGGAGTTATCGTCGGAGAAAAATTTGTCACACACAAACACACACACACACACACACACACACACACACACACACACACACATACATACATACATACATACATACATACATACATACATACATACAGACATCATCTTAAAAGTAGTAAATTCGTATTGTAGGGGCCCTAAAACGTGCTTATTCATTAAAAACTCACCACCGAATTTTTTGACCAAAGACAATACCTTCCTTACCTAAAGGTGACGGAAGGTAAAAACAGATGGATAAGCCGTGATTATATATATATATATATATATATATATATATATATATATATATATATATATATTTATTTATTTAGGTTTTTGGAGCAGTATTTGGAGCACTGTATGCATGTACATAGTTTTAAATACAAGCATTCACTGAATTTGGAACATTTTTTATGAACTTTCTTTTATATTTCACATTAACATAATTAAAAACAAAGTAAAAGTATATTGTAACAATATATTTTTTAATTTTTTATTCATATTTCAAATTTATTGACTGTAAAATTACATGTAAATAGAAAGGCAAATATGACTCGCTCATACTTTGTAACTTCCTATGTATTTATTTACATAATAAAATGCGATCATGATCTTTAAAAATTTAGTAGAAACGCAAACTGTCACTTAGTGCACTAGCCTGGTTCCCACTTTTAAGATTTCAGTGAAGTCAGTGAACTGTATAAAATAAAATCAATGTCAGTAACCTTGCAAATAAATGCATTTCTTGTTAGAAACTTGTCTCTCTTCTGTTTTGTCTTTTTTGTAAACAGATCAAGTGCTTTTCTCTAATAACTCGTAGCAATTGGGTCACTAACCATTACTTTGTATCACTGATTTTCTTTTTCGCAAAAAAATTTAATACCAATAAATATAATAAATATACAGGTGTCTCTTAAATAGGGGGACATGGCTTAAACACAAATTCCTGAGGCTAAAATAAAACGATTTAACTAAACTTGCTTCTACCGGAAAGTGTACCATTTAGCCAGAATTCTGCTTCAAAGTTCTTAGAAAAAAAAAAAATTTTTGATTATAATAACCGGACGCTTTATTCGATTTGGACGAAATTTGGTATGAAAGTTTATATAGTTGTAAGTCATCTTTTAAGATGATACTTTTGTTATTATTAGTGAACCACTAATATATAAAACTTAGGTGTCCCAACATTGATTAGACCGTAACTTTTTAATGGCCACGCCAATAACATAAAATTATTTTTTTCAGAAAGATACATTCAATAGTAAACTTTTCTCTCTTTGTTTAATTTGTGATATCTGTTACGGTTCAGACAGAAAAAAATAAAATCTGAGTGACTGCATAGTGAATTTTTTTAAAATAAATTTAATCTAGCAGTCTATCCTATGTCAAACACCTAATTTTTAATGACAGTAACAATAAATTGTTTATGGGTTGTCAAAAAAATTCCTTCGCAATATTCAGAAATTAGTAACATCCGTTTGTTCGGCCTAATAGTATTTTACTACCATTATTATAAACAACACAAATAAATATGTTAGCTTACTCCTAAACAAGTTGAGAAGATTGACAACTCAATACAATCTTCTTAACACGGTTTCATTATTAATTTTAATGTAATTGCTTTAAATATGTTAAAATTATTATTAAAATATTTTGTTTTTGTTTGACGTATAGGCAAGATAATATACAAAAATAAATTATTTTATAATTTAATATTTAAAGTTATTTCAAGTTATTTACTAAATGTTATTATCGTAGAATTGAAGATTGTAACATTATATCCAATTTTTATTATTAAATGTTGCAAAAAAATTATATTCAGTGTTTATTTTACAAGAAAAACTGTTAAAAGCTTGTATAAATGATACTTCCGGTTATACGATATACACTAAAAACTAATGAGTTCTTCCCACATTAGTATAGAATGGGTATACAAAATTTCATATTTTTCTGACTGATAGTATTTGAGTAATCGTGTACACACGATACACACACACACACACACACACACACACACACACACATACATACCTATAGATATCATTGTAAAAATGTTAAAATCGGATTCTGAGGACATCAAAACGTGCTTATTCACTAAAATCTCTATATCCGATTTTTAGCACGATCTCTATACCTCCCTTTGGGGATTAATTTTTGACATTTCTTAAAACCAATGAAATTTTTCATTACCTGTCACGTGTCAGCGTTTTAACCAATCCTGCCATTATTATAGTGAGTGTAGTGTATGCGGTAATGTATGTTATTTAATATTGTAGGTATGCGGTAATGTACGGTATTAATATTGTGATTCTTGTCGTTAGCGCATGCGTTACTAGAGTTACGGAGGTGGTAAAGAGAGTCAGAGTCAGGGAGAGAGTCAGTCGATACACGACTTGGTGTAAGAGAGTTTACAGGTGACGACAGGAGATATAGGCGACGGTAGGATAGACGCTACAAGTGGCGACGAGGTAAAGTAAGTAAGAAAAAGCAGACAAGGTCTGGTCATTAAATTGACATAAAAAAAAGAAACAGGCAGATAAAATCTGGTCATTAAATTGACGCAAAGCAGGAAATTCTGATTATTATCAGCAGACTAGTTCTGAATCATTGAATTGATTATTTCCAGGTTGCCCAATAAAGGTGGAAGATGTCACTAACACTCGAAAAATTCGACTGTGAAGGTGATTCCAGCTCAGTCGGAATAAGATGGGAACGGTGGAAAAGAGCGCTCTATATTTATTTAGAGGCTTCAGACATCACAATAAATGAAAAGAAAAGAGCAAGTCTACTGCATTTTGGGGGACTAGAGCTCCAAGAAATATTCTACAACATTCCAGATGCAAATATTCAGCAACCCGAAGAAGCAGATGTTTTTGACATAGCCATTAAGAAACTAGACGCGTATTTTGCACCTAAACAAAGTAAAGTGTATGAACGCCACCTGTTTCGACTGCTTAAACAAGAACCGAACGAGAAGTTTGAGAAATTTTTAGTGCGTTTGAGACAACAAGCAGGCAAGTGTCAATTTCATGACACGAATGATCACATCATTGACCAAATCATAGAGAAGTGCATTTCTAATGAACTACGGAAAAAAATACTTCAAATTGGTGATGCAATTACGTTAGATAATATAATAACAGAAGCTAATGCCCTTGAAGCAGTCGGCCGACAAATAAAAGATTTTGGAAATGAATGTGGCACAAGTCAGAATATTAATAAAATAGAAGATAAGCTGAACAAAAAATGGACGGACCGTAGAATAGAGAATAATAACTGTACAAGATGCGGAAGTCACAAACATTCATCGGAAGACAGTAGATGTCCGGCTAAAGAAAAGGAATGCTTAAGATGCGGTCGCAGAGGACATTTTCGTCAGTTTTGCAGAACTGGACAATTTAAACTGAAAAGGAGACCGGAAGAGAACTACAGAAACAGAAACAATCCGAAGAGATTCAAGTCTAACAGAAATACAAGCACCGTAAATGAAGTAACTCATGAGGAAGACTACGTGTTTCATATAGATGATGATGCTGTAGTGGAATGCAAAATTGGAGGAGTAAAAGTAGAAATGTTGATAGATTCAGGGTGCAAGCAAAATTTAATTACGAGTGACACATGGGAAGAGATGAAAAAGGAAAAGGTCTCAGTACACAATCAAGTGAAAAATCCAAACAAAAAATTTCTAGCATACGGCAGCAACGTGCCACTCAAACTGAAAGGCTCTTTTGATGCAAATTTGCAAGTAGGGGATCGATCTGGTAATTATACATTTTATGTAATTGCAAATGGCACTAGAAATCTATTAGGCAAGTCTTCCGCTATGGCGTTAGGGATTTTAAAAATTGAGGTCAATCAAGTCGAGGCAGGAGTATTCCCGAAATTTAAAGACGTACTGATCGAAATACCCATAGATAACTCGGTTCAGCCAGTCTCACAACCGTGCAGAAGAATTCCCATACCTTTAGAAGGAAAAGTAGAGGCTAAAATTGAGGAATTAATTAAAAGAGATATTATAGAGGCTGTCCAGGGTTCCTCCAAGTGGGTATCACCGATAGTGCCTATATTAAAGAATAATGGTGAAGTTCGACTATGCGTAGATATGAGACAAGCAAACAAGGCAATTATGCGTGAAAACCACCCACTGCCAACGATGGACAAACTATTACCAAAAGTTAAGAATGCAAGGTACTTCAGTAAACTGGATATCCAAGATGCATTCCATCAGATTGGATTACACCCTGATTCGCGACATATTACAACCTTTATTACAAGTAAAGGTTTATTTAGATACAAACGCCTTATGTTCGGGATAACTTGTGCTCCCGAAATTTTCCAAAAAACGTTAGAACGAATGCTTTTAGGATGTGAAGGGGTTATCAATTTTATCGATGATATACTAATATACGGGAAAGACAAAGTTGAACATGATATAAGACTGAAGAAGATTATAGAAGTGTTAGAAAAAAAATAATGCTGTACTTCGGAAAGAGAAATGTTTATTTGGAGTTACCAAGGTTCACTTCTTAGGACACGAATTGACAGAAGAAGGAGTAAGACCACTAAAAAAGTATATTTCTATTATACAAGAATTCCGACCTCCTACAACTAAGGCAGAGCTACAAAGTTTTATGGGTCTAGTAAACTTCGTGGGAAAATGGATTCCAAACTTAGCTACGATAACGGAGCCATTAAAAGAACTACTGCGAAATAAACCAGAAAAAGTATCTTGTATCCAGAAGTACTGGACAACAAAACAAGATGAGGCTTTTGAGTCTCTGAAATCAGCGCTTGCAAATATTTCTACATTGGGATATTATGACGTAAATAAAAAAACCACAGTAATTGCGGATGCTAGTCCCGTAGGGCTAGGCGGCGTATTAGTTCAGACGGACAACAATGGTCCTAGAGTCATCGCTTTCGGAAATAAAACTTTGACTGATTGCGAACGACGATACTGCCAAACTGAGAAAGAAGCGCTAGCACTTGTTTGGGCTGTCGAACATTTTCATATTTTTCTATATGGTAAAGAGTTTGATCTTATAACGGATCATAAGGCGTTAGAAGTGATATTTGGCCCAAAGTCGAAGCCATGTGCACGAATAGAGAGGTGGGTTTTAAGACTTCAATCGTACAAGTACAAAGTAATATATCGCCCTGGAAAAAATAACATAGCGGATCCCTTGTCAAGACTTTGCGTCATTCGCAATGTGACATCATCAGCAAGTGATACCTACATTCATCAAGTCATGCAATACATAAAACCGGTAGCAATAAAACTAGAAGACATAGCAAGTTATTCCAGAGTGGACAAAGAAATAATAAAAGTAAAAGAAGGGCTGTATAACAATCACTGGGATGAGGAAGTTAAAACTTACAAGTTATTTCAAACCGAACTGTGTTTTTACGAAGACATTCTGCTGAGGGGAACGAAAATAGTGATCCCTAAGAAGTTGCGTAACCAAGTGTTGAATGCTGCCCACGGAGGTCATCCGGGCATTGTCGCAATGAAGGCCCGGCTAAGGACTAAAGTATGGTGGCCGAGATATGATAAAGAAGCTGAAAGTTTAGTTAAATCATGTAAGGGATGCACTCTTGTCTCAGCACCAAATCCGCCAAACCCACTAAAACGTCGAGATTTACCAAACGAGCCATGGGTAGACATAGCGATCGATTTAATGGGTCCATTACCTAGTGGTGACCACATTTTGGTAGTTGTCGACTACTATAGTAGGTACAAAGAAGTAAAAATTTTGCGCAAGATAACTAGCATGGACATTATTACCCTCCTAAAGGAAATTTTTAGTCGACTCGGTTATCCAGTTTCAATAACAGCTGATAACGGCAGACAATTCAACAGTGATGAGTTCAAGTCATTTTGCAACGAAAATAATGTAAGTTTGTACAATACCGTACCGTATTGGCCCCAACAAAACTGGGAGGTAGAGCGTCAAAATCGGGATGTCCTAAAACGTTTAAAGATTAGTCAAGTCGAAAAACGGGACTGGAAGGAATGCTTGCTGGAATATCTCATCATGTACAACAGTACCCCCCATTCCGTGACAGGTAAAACACCGTCGGAATTGTTCTTGAGAAGACAGTTTCGTGACAAAATTCCCATGATCAGTGACATTAGTAACAAATCGGAAGACATGGACATTAGGGATATGGATAGAGAAATGAAGGAGAAAGGAAAAGAATACGCGGACAGAAAGCGGAAAGCAAAAGAGTGTGATATGCAAGTAGGAGATAAAGTTTATATTAAAAACTTACACAGAGGAAATAAGCTAAGCTTGAACTTTGATCCTACGACACATACAATAGAAAGAAGGAAAGGGGGAGATATAGATATACGAAATGATGAAACTGGAAACACGTATAGGAGGAACGTAGTACATCTGAAGAAAGTAGAAGGACAGTGGAAAGTCATCGATGAAGAAAAGGAAGATAGAAAGGAAAAAAATGAAGTAGATGAGGAAAGTAAGATAGGAAGCGAGAATGGTTCATAAAAAATATATATATATATATTTTTATAAAAATACATGGGCATTTTTAAGTATCGTGTACAAATTATTGGTGGAAATAAAAATAAAGATTTTGTAATAGATATGTTGATTTAATAAATTATTCCAATATCTTAACAAACAAAAATATATAAAAAGGAAGGGATGTAGTGTATGCGGTAATGTATGTTATTTAATATTGTAGGTATGCGGTAATGTACGGTATTAATATTGTGATTCTTGTCGTTAGCGCATGCGTTACTAGAGTTACGGAGGTGGTAAAGAGAGTCAGAGTCAGGGAGAGAGTCAGTCGATACACGACTTGGTGTAAGAGAGTTTACAGGTGACGACAGGAGATATAGGCGACGGTAGGATAGACGCTACAGTGAGAATAAAGTTCTAGAGATTATTCCCGGGAATAATCTCTGTAGCCCTTATAGACAACTTTCCGAGCTAGCTCAGCAAAGAAGGACTTTCCGATCTAAATAGTGATCAGAAAGAGCTCATTTTCTGTGCGATCGCGAAAAAAATATATTACACACTTTCAAAACGCGCGGATTTTTCCGGGCTTGATGACGCAACCGAACTCGGTTCTCTTTTATTGGCCGACACTGTAAGTAGGCGTTCCCATCATCAAGTCAGTAACTGCCAGACTGTTCCACTGGTGATGCACTGGTGTATTTGGTTATGGTGGTTATGCAAGTACAGGCTATTATTTTTACAAATACTTAAATACGAATAAACTATAACTACAATATACTAAATTGAAGATAAGTAAAAGAAAAGAAAATAGGGAATTTTTTAATTTAAAAATACTATAACATATAAAAAAAATCTGATGTGGCCAATATTCTCATTAACACAGTTTCATTATTAATTTTAACATAATTGCTGCCTGTCAGTGACATTTGTTTAAATATGTCAAACCTGTCATTAAAATTATGATTTTGTTTGACGCATAGAATAGGTGATACATATATATATATATATTCATATTTTATGGGGTCCCGTGGCCGCGTGCCTGAGTGTCTGGTCGCGAACCTGGGGGAACCGGGTTCGATCCCGACCGGCGCCAAATATTTCGAATTTTAAATGGCACAAAAATGACTCCTGTGGCGCACTCTCCACGCCAGCAATGAGTGCCCGTGAGGTGACGCCTGGTAAACGCCCGCACGGTACAAATATGTCATCATCATTACCGATGTCTGCGATAAAGCAGATTGTGGCACACTCAGGAATGGGTAATATGCCGTGATGATATATTTATTTATTTTATTTATTCATATTTAAAGTTATTTAGAGTTATTTACTAAATGTTATTATCGTAGAATTGAAGATTAAACCATTATATTCCATTTTAATTAGTAAAAGTTGCTAAAAAATTATATTCAATGAATTTTTTACAAGAAAAACTGTTAAAAGCTTGTATAAATGATACTTCCGGTTATCCGATATACACTAAAAACTAATGAGCTCTTCCCATATTAGTATAGAATGGGTATACAAAATTTCAAATTTTTCTGATAGATAGTATTTGAGTAATCGTGTCCACATGATCCACACACACAGACACACACACACACAGACACACACACACACAGACACACACACATACATACCTACAGACATCATTTTAAAAATGTTAAAATCGGATTCTGGGGACATCAAAACGTGCTTATTATATAAAATCTCTATATGCTATTTTTAGCACGATCCCTATACCTCCCTTACCTAGGGTAGCGGGAGGTAAAAATCATAAAATCGTGGAGTCCATTAATAATCAGTAATAATCACTCGGTATGAACGCACGATTATAGTAATCGTGTTTATATGACACTTGTACCATTTCTAAAATACTAGACTTGGAAAATAAACATTGCATGTATAAATTTATAATTTATAAATATTTTAGGGACCCTAGAGAATTTACCAGGCATGCTCGATTTGAGATATTGGAGATGCGTGTTAAAACGAAATGATGTTTGTCCAGATAATGACGTTAAATTATATTTATACAATCAGTAAGTATAAAAATTAAATCATTTCTAAATATTCCTCAATATTATTAAACTTTACTTCCATTGGAATATAGTTTTGATATAAATATACACATCTTTATTTTTTGTAGTGAAACAGGTAAAATGAGAAAACGAATACATATAAAAAACCCTAATAGTTTATTTGAAAACGGCTGGGATCCAAATAAAAAAAATGTCATGATCATACATGGTTTCAACGGTACAGAATCAAAAACCCCAATATCGTTAATAAGAAATGGTAAGCATTATTTTATAAACTATTATTATAATTCTTTGTAGCTTATATTTCTAGAACCGACTACAACATTTTTACCATAGATTGGGAAGGATTGACTAGGTTTCCTTGTTATTTATCAGCTCTTTCTAACACTAGAATAGTAGCACAATGTGCTGCGCAACTGTATTCGCATCTGACACAAAATGGCGCCTTTGCGAAGAAAATAACGTGTGTAGGACATTCGTTAGGGGCGCATATATGTGGAATGATTAGTAATTATTTAGATTTGAAGCAATTCAGAATTGTAGGTAAGTATTGAGAAAAAACTATTGAAAATATTGGGATGCGACAACTGGGCGATGAACAACTGAGCGATAGTTAAGGAAATGAGGTTATATCGGAACTAATGAGTCTAGATAATATTTATATTTTTTTGTTCTTTAATTGCTAAAATAGTTGTAAAAACTATATATTTTTGAATATACATTATGTATACTCATGTATAAATACTCTAAAAATGCGTACACTTCCTTAACATTCTCTTTACAATCAAATAATATTACTACCAAGTTTATATCTCTACCCATTTTTGAATTATTGCCCCAAAAGTCAACATACCCCACATTTAGATGAAAACTTCAAAATTTTCAAAAATCTAATTTTGATGTATCTAGATACTTCTCAATGCGCTGATTCCAAACCGCAGGTCGATATCTCTTTTCGTTCTCGAGATATTTAGATTCAAAGTTTTGCTCAAAACTGCCCATTTTTGAGTAATAACCCAAAAATGGTTTGAGATATGAATTTGGCGACATCACCATTCGACTCTACGGACAAAAATACATAAGTATACCAATTTTCAGGATTGTTGAACACCGCATACAATCTCTAAAGCAAAATAACTGAAAATGGCCAAAAATCGCAAAAATGTAAGGTGTACCCCCTTCATAAAAAATGAACCGGTTGGACAAAACTTATGAAAATTGGTATACTTATGTATTTTTGTCCGTAGAATCGAATGGTAATATCGCCAAATTCATATCTCTACCCATTTTTGGGTTTTTACCCAACTTTATAAACGTTTTTTTAAGAAAGACGGTGAATTATTTTTTTTTCATTTTTGAATAGCTTGCGGACACTCACGTGCCGAAGCGAATTAGAATTAAAAATAATTTTAAAAAGTAACAAAACTACTTATAATTACAACATTAATGTCAAGCCCCCTCTGAGAGTAAGGTTATTAGTTTTGGAACGTACTCTGTAATAGGGTTTTGGAACGCAACCCTGAAGTTTGTTTTGGTAGCGAGGTTCAGACTCAGAGGTTGTGCGTTTTGTTTTCATAGTTTGGCAGTTTTCATATTGAAGTTTTTAGTGCGTATTGAGTTATTTTATATTTTTTTTGCCAAACTATGAAAACAAAACGCATAATACGCGATAAACCAAAACAAACTTCAGCTCCCCGTCCTTCAATCTGACAGTTTCTCCCCTGTTTTTGATTGGCTAATTCGCTTCGTCACATGAGTGTCCGCAAGCTATAGTTGGATAAGACATGCTTCGTGAGAATTACAAAATTTGAAACTATAAAGTTGGAATTTAAATATTTACACAAGATTTGAGCCACACTCCTTAAGTGGGCGATTGTTAAGTGGGCGATGTTCACCTGGGCGACAAAAACTTAAAATTTTACACGTTAGCAAGCATACAATTTGGAAGGACTGGTTTTATCAACGTCCAGTTAAATTGACAGTAAAGCTCTGCTAATCCGGATATTCACTAATTCTGCACCGATTACGGGTACCCTAATCTGGCGCCTCGAATATCCGCAACCAATTTAACTGCGCAGTACAAATCTATCTCTTGGCTTTTGCATAACAAAATATCCACCTCCTGATTCACAGTAGAACAATGTTTCAATGTTTAATTTTAACATTCTCTTAACTACATGACGCTGTGATCTGATGATGCTCATCAATAAATCGAAATCTATTATCACAAAGATTTATTAATAAATTTTATTAAAAACACAGTGTGCTTTGATTAATATCCTTTTACATTTAATTCAAAATGTAAATACACTCGGAAGATACATTGGCTCTTACAACGACCACGGTTTTAAAACGCTGTTTTAAAAAATGTCAAATTCAAATTTCAAAATTTAATTTCACCCTTATGTTAGAAGATCGATTTATTTAAAAATATTTGTTTGAATACAAACTATGTTCTGCTTTAAAATCATATTTTGATAAATTTGATAGTACGTATTTATTATTATCATTAAACAATGAAATTTGACATTTCTTAAAATAGTGTATTAGTTAAAACCGTGATCGTGGTACGAGCCAATAAATTTAACAGCCCGATTCAGAAAAAAGTTTAAGCTAATCCTCATTTTTGGATTAGTGAATTCTATTCTATTCCGGTAACTAAATTTTAATTTTCATGATATTATCAATAAAGGTAGATACTGGGAATATATTAGACTATATTTTAAGATATAAACTGTCAAAATTAGAGTATAATTCGCTAATCCCAAAAATGAGGATTAGCTTAAACTTTTTTGTGAATCGGGCTGTAAATGTTTTAATATATAATATTACTCCAGAAATCCGGATTTTTCATTAATCCGAATTGAGCCACTTGTAATTGTTCCGGATTAGCTGTTCTTTACTGTATTTTAAAAATGTCACGTGATCTGGAATAGAATGTGACGTCAGAGTTCATACAGTTTAACATATGAGGTAAACTATCGCCTTGTTCATTTGTTTCAACCAGCAAAAATGCATCATCAACACTTATTCAATTTATAGGATAAAAACAATGGAAATGACAATGAAACAAATGAAAAACACAATTATCGATTATAATTTATTTCTTTTCATTACTAATTTAATTCTTAAAATTTCATTCAGTCCATTAATATTAATTTTTTATATTGACGTCATAGTAAGCAATGACATTCAAAACAAAATGTTTCAGTGCTTGAAAATATGAATAAAAATTTTATTTTCATACGTAATATAACAAGTGATATGATTATCATCGATGATATTTTCGAGTGAAACCGAGTTGCAGATTTTACGAGTCCGAAGGACGAGTGAAATGTGCTACTTCGGTTTCACGAGCAATATCTTCGATTATTAATCATATCACGAGCTTATATTTAATGAGAGAATATAATGAATTTTTGTTAAAATTAACTGTCAATATTGTCAAAATCCCTTAGTTACGAATATAAATAAGGTGATAATTTCTTTGTTTTTTATCATCACTGTGATAGACATGTAACTATGGAAATTCTGAATGTTGATTGGCGGAAAACATGTCACGTGACTAATGAATTATATTCTCATTTATGTATTTTTCCATAAAAATTGTAACTGGCATCATAAACCATAACTCGAAATCCAATGAGGCGGTTTCATATTTTTTAAATAGTATTGTAAATGAGAGAAAGACATGCTCACGTGTGCTAAACATGATTTTTCCCACAATTTTAAAATATAATTTTTTAAAAAAACAAAACACTTTTTTATTAGTGAAAAACTCAACAGTACATACAGGGAATTTATTTTAACATGCAACATATGGCGAATCACTTCCATGGTTACTCACTATTGTTAAAAAATGACAGCAATGTAATATTTGTCCACTTTAAAATGCAACATACAAAGTTTGTAGTTTTGTATTATCGAAACGAATTTCCAATAAATTAGCCTACATATGATTAACAGAAAATCAAAACATGAATGTTGCACATCTTAACAAACTTTAGCTTATAAAAATTCATAACTTTCAAGTAATAAATGTTAAAAAATACCCCCATTCACACTGAGGCAATATTCTAGTCGGTCGTAACAAGAATTAACACCATTTGTGATGTGTTTTGGAGGTATCTCCTGTGCTGCAATTCTATTTATAATGTTGCATTTTAAAATGGACAAATATTACATTGCTGTCATTTTTGACAATAGTGAGTAACCATGGAAGTGATGAACCATAATGTTGCATTTTAAAATAAATTCTCTGTATATATATACAGGGTGTAAATTTTAAAACGGGTCATAGGGCTACAACATAGAAAAACAATTTTTTAGATGCCAAATGTTTCTATATTAATTTATTGAAAAAAGAATTTGTGCGTATTATAAAGAAAAAAATTCAATTCTTAATTATCCCCTATCATGTTAGTAAAAACTGACAATGTTTTGTTACTGTCAGGTTCATGGCTAAAGATATTTTTTCTTAATTGCACAAATTTTTAAATTTATTTTCTGGTTTTATATGAAACAGAAATGTAATATGTTTGGTATCAAAAAATTCGTATTTTTTTTCTTTATAATATGCGCCAATTATTTTTTCAAAAAATTAATATGGAAACTTTTGGCGTCTAAAAAACTGTTTTTCTATGTTATAGCTCTATGACCCGTTTTAAAATTTACACCCTGTATATATATATATAACTGAATTTAATGTAAAGTTAACTACAAAAATGGGCTACTTGCGTACCTTTTTTTATTTAATATTTTTGAAGAGGAGGTAAAAACTTGCTACCCATATTTTTTCTTTTGACAAAATTTTTATTAATTAGCCAAAAAAAAAATGAAATTTGATTATTTGAATTCCCGCCATGTATGACGTAGAATTACGCCGCATCAATGAATAGTCGTAAAGCCACAGCGTGGTGCCGTCCCATAGTAATGGTATGTTTGTGCGGGTAATGTAGATCACCTGTTTGACGTTTCAACAATAGTTTGGAGGTTAGTATTTTAGTTTATCTTTTTGGTATCGATATTTTAAATTACAAGTAACTATCTATGTGTTTATTTATAAAGTAATTAATGTATTTGAGAGACCAGAGAGAGAGAAAAATGAATTCAAATTAAAACTTTCTCGCACGCCGTGCCATCTATTGATAACATTCTTAAACATGCTTCCCCTCCCCAGTTAAATATAAAGACGTCACAGAAAAATTTCTTTCCTAATTTAGTAAAAAACAAATAATTATTTTAAAATAAAATTTATATTTTTATATATGTTTTCAATATAATATTACGTATACAGTGTGTCCCATTTAGAGGTGCCACCATTGGGATCTCGAGAACTATAAGAGATACGATGTCGGTTAAATGGAACTTTTTGTGCGCCTTTGGGAGGCCATCTCAGATGTGCTTTTGTTTTTCCAAAAATTCTCATAGGGCACTAGATAATGACGAAAAACTGAATATTGTTGATTTTTTCTATTTCAAATAACTTCTAAACTATTAGTAATTGAGAAAAACTTTTCAAATATAAAAGATAGATATTTTTATTAACTAACCAGTGGCGTACGAAATAAATTTTTATATCTGTAAATTTTCGAGATATAACACAAACTTATATTTTTTTAAATGGAACCCATATCTGATTTTAGTCTCAAAAAAATAATTCTTTTTTTCTCTTTTTAATGATGTAAGGGTTATTACGTTTTATATTTGTTTCGCCTTCAAAATTATTATTTTTTTCTTATTTTGTATCAAATTTATAATTATTTTGAAAATATTGGTAGGTTTCTATTTAAAAATACTCCTTGTATTTAAATAATTGATTTCGTTAGAAAATTTTGCTGAAAACTCGTATCAAACTAATTTTTATATTTTGTATCTGGTCGCCCTTGGCACATTATAGTGTAATTTGTAATTATGAGTCTAGAATGAAAATATTAAGTAATTAAGGCATAAAACAAATTAATTCGATCAAATACAATATAATTAATAAAAATAATAATGTTTTTTTTGGAAAATAATAAGAAATTTCAGGAAAATAAAGAGAAAAATTAAATTTTAGGAGCAAAACAAATATAAAACATAATAACCCTTACATCATTGAAAAGAGAAAAAAATAATTATTTTTTTGAGACTAAAATCAGATATGGGTTCCATTTAAAAAAATATAAGTTTGTGTTATATCTCGAAAATTTACGGATATAAAAATTTATTTCGTACGCCACTGGTTAGTTAATAAAAATATCTATCTTTTGTAATTGAAACGTTTTTCTCAATTACTAGTAGTTGAGAAGTTATTTGAAAAAGAAAAAATCAACAATATTCAGTTTTTCGTCATTATCTAGTGCCCTATGAGAATTTTTGGAAAAACAAAAGCACATCTGAGATGGCCTCCCAAAGGCGCACAAAAAGTTCCATTTAACCGACATCGTATCTCTTATAGTTCTCGAGATCCCAATGGTGGCACCTCTAAATGGGACACACTGTATAGTGACAGAAATCGGATTTTCAGTACCACGCAAGTAGCCCATTAGACTATGATTGTTCGATTTAAACAAAAAAAAAGAACAATTTTTTTTTTGCACTACCTCAATTTGTAAAAATGACAAACTGCAAAATTTCCTTTTTTGTCTATATCTAGTGATCTATGCATTTTTATAAACAATACACAATTATTATTATTACTGCATAATAGCGCAACTTTTGATTGATTTAACCGACTTCGTATCTCAGTTCTCGAGATCCCGATATTGAATAAGTTATCCTAGACACTCAGTATTTTTTTTTCTGTTTTGTAAGTGTGTTTATTTTAAGGCTTAGATCCAGCTAGACCAGTAATAAATAAATACGCTGACAAGTACTTTCGCCTAACTAGAGATGATGCCCATTTAGTTCAAATTATACATACAAATGCAGGATTTCTAGGCGAAGTCAATCAGGTTGGCCATGTTGATTTTTGTGTAAATGGCGGGAGAAATCAACCAGGATGCAAAGGGCATAAAATTAGTAAGTTTTCAGAAACTTTAATAAGAATAATTTATGTAACAAATAGAAAGAATTTTACAATACTGATAGGGGACCATTATGTTCATTACGGCGCAGTTTTATAATACCTTGTCTCATTTGCCTGTGGACAATGTTATAGTTATTTACATTATACGTACGTTAGGTGTTATTTTATAGCGCGAGGTTTTATATTGAAGCACGAAGCGCAGCGGAGTGAAGCAATAAAACCGAGCACAAATACCTAACGCACACATTATGTATTAAATTTTTTGCCCGAGATATCTATTAAAATATATATTTTCTATAATTTGTGTAAACCCATATCTGATTTCAGTTTCAAAAAAATCATTATTTTTTTCTCTTTTCAATGATGTAAGGGTTATTATATTTTATATTTGTTTTGCTCCTAAAATTTAATTTTTCTCTTTATTTTCCTGAACTTCCTTATTATTTCCCAAAAAAAATTATTATTTTTATTAATTATATTGTATTTGATCGAAATAATTTGTTTTATGCATTTATTACTTAATATTTTCATTCTAGACTCATAATTACAAATTACACTAATGTGCCAAGGGCGACCAGATACAAAATATTAGTTTGATACGAGTTTTGAGCAAAATTTTCTAACGAAATAAATTATTTAAATCCAAGGAGTATTTCTAAATAGAAATCTACCAATATTTTCAAAATAATTATAAATTTAATACAAAATAAGGAAAAAATAATAAATTCGAAAGCAAAACAAATATAAAACATAATAACACTTACATCGTTGAAAAGAAAAAAAATAATGATTTTTTTGAGACTAAAATCAGATATGGGTTCTATTTAAAAAAATATAAGTTCGTGTTATATCTCGAAAATTTACGGATATAAAAATTTATTTCGTACGCCACTGGTTAGTCATTAAAAATATCTATCTTTTGTATTTGAAACGTTTTTCTCAATTACTAATAGTTTAGAAGTTATATGAAAAAGAAAAAATCAACAATATTCAGTTTTTCGTCATTATATAATGCCCTATGAGAATTTTTGGAAAAACAAAAGCACATCTGAGATGGCCTCCGAAAGGCGCACAAAAAGTTCCATTTAACCGACATCGTATCTCTTATAGTTCTCGAGATCCCAATGGTGGCACCTCTAAATGGGACACACTGTATATTTATGTGCTCATGTTTTCTTCGTAATAAATAATAGGTAGGTGTCGATATTTGACATTTCAGCAATGTTCGCCTCGCGTATTTGACAGGTATATCGATCGGTGACTATGTCGGTAACGGCATATTTTTACAATAATGACAGATGTCGCTGCCGTGATTTTGGTTTATATAATTTTAAATATAGGAAATGTTAAAGTAAAAAAATAACTTATGTAGGTAGTACTTTTTTACATGAACTTTATTATAGTAAAGATGATTTATTTTCTAAATGCCCATAAACGTCCAGTGTATTTTGATTATTTTACCGCATAGTTAGACAAGTTACAACACAGTAAGCATAAAATGTAGGTTACCCTTGCTGTGTATACAATATTGTAAAGTACTCATTACACTTCAGGAGGGCAAAAAATTAATTTCCCAAGCACAAATCATTTTCCATTTTTTAGGACGAGCCCGCTGCAGCCATTTTCAAAGTGCCTGTTACTTTGCCCAAACTGTAACGAACGGTCAATCATTTTTTGGACGCCCATGTACGAAAACCTGTCCAAATTATGGAAAAATAAACTTTCTTCCTGGTCCTAGTGTGCCTATGGGTGAAGCTACACCAGACAAGTAAATGAAATTTTAAATAATTTCCTGCCTTAAGAATGTATTGATTTATTAATATTTTTACAGTGCCCGAGGAACATTTTGTGTCCAAATCGACCACGACAGTGACTGTCCATATAATTAATAATATTATTGTATATATTTTTCAATAAAATCTATTTGACAATCGGTTTGCGCATTTTCTTTGTTTGAGATTCACTGTTTTCCAAATCCTTGTTTCTCATTGGACCAGTTTACGCTCATGCGTAAACTTGTCGCTCAATCAGTTGATGTTCAGATGTTCATATGTGAAGTGAAATCGGTAATAATGGCCGAAAAATGTGAAAACTGGAAATTTTTCAATTATTAATTATATATTTCGGCTTAAATTTGTGAGATTTGCTGGATAAATTGTTGAAAATTCAAACAGTTATGTTTTAAATGTTTAATTTTGAATATTTGTGTTAATTTTGAAGAGCAAATTATGAAGACAATACAAGGTGAGTGATGAATATTGTTAATAAAATCATTTTTATATACGTTTTAAATGTTTATATTGTGTTTTTCAATAAAAATATGTGGGTTAAACATTAATTTTGCAAGTAATGTATATGTTTTAAGTTATTACAAAGTAAAGTCAGTATTTCTCTGTAAAAGAACCTTGTTCTAAATACCTTATTTCTCAATTTTTATAATTAAAAGAAAACTACAAGTCATAATATGAACATTCAATGTAAATTTCATTTAACAATTCTAATTTTCCTGTTTAACTTTTATTCTAATTTTTAATTTGTGCGCATAAATTTAGTCGTAGACTAAAAACGTAGTATTTATTAACAATTTTAAAGTTTATGTGATACATTTTACATATTTTGTAAACGTTTTAATTCAGGGATGAAATAAATAGGTCACCACTTATACTACATTGTTTTATATGGAGCACGGGGTGGATTTTTCTATTTCTCTGTTAGATTTTATTTGTATTTAACGGGTGTTACATGTTATATTTGCAGAAAAATGACTGAATTTGTTGAAGATTGGAGCATTTTGCATACCTTAGGCGAAGGGGCTTTTGGAGAGTAAGTATTTTTCATCAAATATTTGCAGTGTGAAAAACATGTTAATTATGATTATGTTGTTACTTTTACAATAAAAATATGTTGTTAAGTTCATATTTAAAGGGGGCAAAGTGTAATTTTTATGTTTCGAATCAACAAAAAGTGTCTTACATGAAACAATAATGCTAGCTACAACTTTTTATTTTAGTTTAAATACATGCAAGCTAAACTCTATAAATTTCGTAATTACGACGAAGCGGCATATCGCTTACTGCTTGCATTATAACAGTGGATGCCAATGGGCGATTATTTGCGCCGATTTTATGAAATAAAGACATTAATTGCATGATATGTCTACCTACTCTGAGTGCTCTGTATAGTAAATTATTTCTTACTGTTCCTTTAACATAAATGTTATTTTTGTTTGAAAAAATTTTTGGAACTATAGTTTACATTCTCATAAGAAATTATTTTAAATAAAAATAGCATTTATGTTAAAAGAACAGAAAGATTGTTTTACTGTACTTTACTGTTCAGTGCATGTTTTCTTTTCAACAGAGCAGTACAAATAATAGCCCTTTCGCATTCAATATTATAAAGTAAACAGTGAACGATATGCTTCATTGTCATAATTAGAAATTTATAGTTTTATTGTTGGACCCGACGACATGCGTTTTTTTTTTGTAATATGTATTTTCGCGGTAAATATATGAAAATTTTGTATTTACTGTATCGTATTTCTTAATATTTTCAGTTTACAAAATTTATACAAAAGTTTAGTATGAATTATTTTAATACGACCCATTTACTAGCCTTTAAGGCATACCTTGATGTTCGAATAATAGGTCCATAAACCATAACAAAAAATAATAAAATGTACACTTTATCCTTAAAGTACTACTCAATAAATAACGATTAAGATAAAAAATACATTTTTTTAATAATTACTTTGCGAGATATTTGAATTTATTTCCAGGGCCACAGATGACGTCACACTATTGGTATCTTTCTCGCGCAGTCTACTATAGAAACTGCTGTGAGAAAGATAGCTATAGATTTCTTTAAAAGTCAAATGCAGCTATACAAAACACAATGATGACTTTTTGATACCACGAATTGCTTCAAAATTAAACGAACTTTCATTTAAAAATATTTAAAAATTGGTTTATGGGCCCATTTAAGATTCTTGACCACTAAGGTACCCAGCCCTCTATAAAAGGTTGTAAACTTTTGAATTACTTATTTAACGCCATCAAATTTTATGAATGTCACCTTTCATTAAATAAAAATTTTGAAAATATGTATATTCAATATACAGTGTGTTAATTAAAAATTTGGCCATAGGCGTTTAATATGGGAAAACAGTTTTTCTTTGCGCAAAAGTCCCCAATTAATTTTAGACAAAATGTTTCAAATAAATGTCGTAGATAATTATATTCTACGCCTAAATCAGTAAACAGTTTTAATTTTGCACGTTTGGTAAAAATTGTAAAATCTAATTTGAAACTATAAAAATATTACTCATTTCTAGCGATACCCATGAAATTGAAACAAAGTTACAAAGAAATGCGTATTGCACGCGTATTGTTTGAACTATCAAAAATTCAGTTTTAAATTAAAAGTTGCAGATAATTCAATTCTGCACCTAAATTACTACACAGGTATTATTTTTAAAATCTAACACTTAAATAACTCTTATTATTTTTTTTTTCTCATTCTGTAACTGTAATCTATAAAATTAAATTTCTGACAGTTCAAACGATATGAATTTTTTTTAACTTGTCTTTAAACTTTAACTCGCAAGATAATGTATTACTCTGAATAAAACTCGATTTCTGGACTGACATTATCTTTATTGAAAACACAAAATTGTTCACAACGTTTCGGATGCTAAAATCTGCTTCCGTCATCAGGTGAACTGATACTAATTTACATCTGTGTACATCTTCCTCTTAGGGCCGGTTTTTCAATCGCTTGTTAAAGTGTTTGTTAACTACCTAGCAGATTAAATTTATCCATCGGATAATCTCCATGGTAATGAAAATGCGTTTTTCAAGATGAATTTGTCTATTCGGTAAGTAACAGTCGGATTTGGTTGTCAACTTTAAGGTTGGCAATAATTATAATCTGATATTTGCTATGTTCGTAAGGAACCACATGTCATTTTGAACATATTTCCATACATTTCGTTTCGAATGTGATTGACAGTTGCAGTTGTTGACAGTACTGAATCTGTGACGTTCAAGCAAATTTAAAGTTTGCTTTAGTTTGTAGCAATATGTGATAAGAATCCATGAACTGAAGATTGGAAAAAACTATTTTACTACTGACTGTTATATCATTATGGATTTTATTTTATTACATATATGCATCTTTCGGGCTTCAAGCATCAAGCAGTTGTAAATTTCTACTGAGATTTTGCCTACAAATGTATACATATGTTCTGTTTCTTAAAGAATATACTGTCTCATTGGTCATTTAGAAAAGGTAGCGAATTTCAATATTTTATAAGAGCAGGTTTGGTTCATGTTTTCTTGGCAATTCTCAATTTCGAAGTCAGTACAACATTGCGTAATACATTCTATTTTGAACACTACACAATATATTTTATATAATTTATTAAGATTAAACAATAACTTTGCTGTATATAGACGCAACATTGTTGTAATCAACGTTTTGCTTGTTATTAATTCTTCTCATTCTTGTAATCAAAATAAACTATTATAAAGTGGAAATCATTTTTATTGTATTATGTATTATAATTTAATGAAATTTATACATTTTTTAATAAGCCGTAAAAAGTACTCTGCCACATTCATTGGTATACAAGACATTTTTAGAACAAATGTTTATACCATTGGAAATATCAGTATTCTCTGAATACATAGCAGTATTTTTTTTTGCTAAATTTGAACCTTTTAAAATATTTATCGTCACTAAAAGTCAACGATATCTGGTCGACGTCTTTCAATATGTGGTTTTCGATTCACTAGCATTATATTAACAAACGAAATCTTCCAATTTTTCCTTGTCCTTGTCTTTATTATCAAAAAACACATTAACATACGTCTATTATATACATATTTCTACAATTTTCTACGAATATTATTTAACTGTCAATGTCAATATGTCGGAACAGCTGAATTTATTCTACTGGTAAAATTTTATCGGTAGGTCAAAGTGTCTGTTACGTTATCCTCTTGTTTAGCTAAGACTTATCCTGTTGGTAACGCTAACATGACATTGAAAAACTGAAATAGGTGTTTACCAGGAGGATAAATTTTACAGAGACTTAACAGACACTTGCCAATACATTGAAAAACCGGCCCTTACACAGATGTAAATTAGTATCAGTTCACCTGATGACGGAAGCAGATTTTAGCATCCGAAACGTTGTGAAACAATTTTGTGTTTTCAATAAAGATGTCAGTCCAGAAATCGAGTTTTATTCAGATTTTTTTTTGTTTCAATTTCATGGGTATCGCTACAAATGAGCAATATTTGTACAATTTCAAATTAGATTTTACAAGTTACTAAACGTGCAAAATTAAATCTGTTTAGTGATTTAGACGTAGAATATTAATATCTACAGCATTTATTTGAAACATTTTTGTCTAAAATTAATTGGGGACTTTTGCGCAAAGAAAAACTGTTTTCCCATGTTAAACGCCTATGGCCAGGTTTTTAATTAACACACTATATATATAATATGGGGGAGTATTGTTTATCGGTTCCTATATATGTCCGAAACTGTATTTTTTATTTTATTTTTATATAGGGTCAAACTCCTGGTTCATAGAATATCGGGCGATACTGTAGCAGTCAAAATAATAGATTTAGAAATACATAAAGATGCAGAACCTATTGTCAAAAAAGAGGTCGCTATTCACAGACTTTTGGGACATCCTAATGTTATTCGATTTTTCGGAACTCGTAAAGAAAATTTGAAAGAGTATATTTTTCTCGAATATGCTAGTGGAGGAGAATTATTTAACAAAATAGGTAAGATTTTTTCGAAAAACATGAGGTCCTCCACCATAATAAAATAATAAATTAGAACATGGGTCATTTGTATTAAAACTATACTTTAAAACTGTATGATAGGGGCTATCAAAGTTTATAAATATTTATTAGTTATTAAAATATTCGAGTTTTTAATGCCATTAACCTTGCCTTAATATCTACGTCACAATCTGTTCTATTCCGAATGAAAGTTTATGCAATATTTTTCATAGTAATAAAAAAAAATATAATAATTTATTGTTATTTTAGTGAGTAATTCAATAAAAAGATTAGAACTAGTCCTGAAAAACAACCTCCCACTCCTGTGTTGTCGGAGTACAACAGTACGTCATTCATAGACAATAGGAAAACAGTTTACGTTATTTATATAAATAAAAATAGGCGACAGTGTGTCACATGTTAAACTGTATGTTATGTACTCTGACGTCACAGTCTGTTTCAGATCACGTGACTTTTTCAAAATATTACACAAATTTCAATATCTAATGGATATTTCGTGATATTTCCAAATTTGAGACTCTTTAAAGAACAATATCTTTTAAAATTTAATACTAAAAAGTCATGAAAAATTTTGCAACAGCTCTATATTCTAGCATGGACACACCATTCTCTGTGATTGTCGTCTATTTATTTACAAATTTTGTGTATTTTCAATAATATAAAGTTTTGATGAAAAATCATGTAACTTCAAATGCCTGTAACTCAAGATCCGATGATGTAAAAAAATCATGCGTGACACATAAAGAAAGAGAATTTCATGCTGAATATAGACTCTCATCGTCCATTATTTTATCTTTAACGGTGATAAGTGGTGCATGAAAATATGAGGAATGAACTAAATTATTTAGTTCAAGCATATACCTATTAACTAATATATTGCTAATGCTCGTATCTTTCCCATAAGAGTAGGTGAAGGAAACACTGTGAAATGGAAATATCATTTTTGCATAAGCCTATCTCTCACAAACACCCAACCGGTAATTATGCGCATGCTTGGAAATCTTGACTGCTATTGGCTAACGCTGACAGCGTCGCTGGCTGGGCTGCGTTCTAAAATCCTACTCTTATGCCTAGTTGCACCACTGAAACTTAAAATTTAAACATGGTTTTATTCAGTTAACCAAATAAATTAATGTTAATTCCTGTCGAATAATTTTTTAGTTATAGTACAAAATTGAATTGGCTAACTGAATAAAACCATGTTTAAATTTTAAGTGTTAGCGGTGCAACTGGGCATTATAGTACGAAATTATTCAAAGTCGTTTCTAAACTAATAACCTTACTCTCAGAGTTTACTCAACCTGTTCCAAAACAGCCAGAGTTTACTCCAAAGTGATGTTCTACTTGCTCTACTAACGAGGAGGGTATAGAAATTACTCCACAATATTTTCAAACGTAGATGCTCACGATTCTCTACATATGGAAGTAATTTGCCTTCTTGAGGAAGAAAACATGCTTTTGGTTGAAAATAAACATAAGTAAATACGTTGGCGTATATTACGAGCATACTTTTATAATAAAAGCGCTTTTATGGAACGTACTTTCACATTATATTGAGGAGAGTGCTCCATAAAAGCACTTTTATTACGGGCTTGACATTAATGTTGTATTTATAAGTAGTTTTGTTAGTTTTATAAAATTATTTTTAATTTAGTTTCAATTTTTTACTTCAACAAAACTGTCATTCGTTCCAAAACACAACACATCATACTCTACGCCAAAACTCGGTATTCTCGGTTTTGGAACTCTGTCCTGGTGATGCAGCGAGCACATGGTTTGACTTCATTTCTGTTTGTAGTTGCACTTCGAAAGCATTTGCTGTGTGTTTCATACAGTTATTTATTGTCACCTAAATAAATTAATTCTGACCAGATTGTATTCCTATTATTTGTACAGTACAACAAAGTAAATTATTTAATTCAAATTTAGCACTAGAATATGTCAATGTTTTTTATTATTACTAATATTTATATTCAAGAATTTACATACAAAATAAATAGTAGGTACATTGTTTAATTTCTCAAATTTAAATTAAAAATTTCTCGCGCTAGTCGTTATTAAACAGAACTCTGTGATTCGCAAAAAGTGATCATGATTTCGTCGTCAGCCAATAGTAGTCAAGGTTTCCAAGCATGCGCATAATTCGCGGTTGGGTGTTTGTGTGAGATAGACTTATGCAGAAATGATATATCCATTTCACAGTGTTTCCTTCAAGAAAAGCAAAGGATCCGCAATATATTAGTTAATAGGTATATGAGTTCAAGAGTTGACATTCTAACCTTGAACTTCAAATCTTACGAATATAATTTTTAGTTCACAAATGTTATGATGTCTCATTTTCAATGAAAATGGTCAATGGGCCCATAAACCATAACAAAAAATAATAATTTCTTTCGTCGTTTATTTAAAATTCTCCATGATCCGCAAGCCCATTTCTTTCCTTAAAAACTTCAGGTAGGGTCACAATTAATTAATTTCAAAAAATAATAATGTACACTTTATTCTTAAAGAACTACTCAATAAATAACGATTAAGATAAAAAAACAATTTTTTAACAATTACTTTGCGAGATATTTGAATTTATTTCCAGGGGTACAGATGACGTCACACTATTGGTATCTTTCTCGCGCAGCCTACTATAGAAACTGGTGTGAGAAAGATAGCTATAGGTTTCTTTAAAAATCAAATGCAGCTATACAAAAAACAATTATGACTTTTTGATACCACGAATTGCTAAAAAATTA
This sequence comes from Ophonus ardosiacus, assembly GCA_943142095.1. Taxonomy (NCBI): domain Eukaryota; kingdom Metazoa; phylum Arthropoda; class Insecta; order Coleoptera; family Carabidae; genus Ophonus; species Ophonus ardosiacus. The sequence continues at coordinate 21,757,058 of OW964839.1, forward strand.
AACGAATTTTCATATAAAAATATTTAAAAATTGGTTTATGGGCCTATTGCACATGTGTAAGTTTCTATTTATATGACTTCTATAATTATTAGCGAACTCTACTATTTGAGAAGAAAGTGAGATTAACATCTGCGTCATAGAATATTAAAACGAGTTAACGAATATCAATAAAGACTTTTTAAATCTACAGATCGCTTTCATTTTAATTGAAGTTTCATAAAATAAAAATAGTGGAGGACCTCATTTAAATTAACCTTAAAATTTATGAGAAACAATAAAATAACTATTCTTTTAGAACCGGATATAGGCATGCCTTCTTGGGAAGCCTGTTCGTATTTCCTCCAACTCCTATCCGGTTTACAATATTTACACTCACAAGGAATTACGCACAGAGACATAAAACCTGAAAACCTTCTTCTCGGGTCATCTACGACTTCTTCAGGTGCTCCGGGTCTTTTAGGATCTGCAGGAGTGTTGAAAATAAGCGATTTTGGCCTCGCCACAGTCTTTAGACTTCGAGGACGGGAGAGGAGACTCCAACAGAGGTGTGGAACGCCGCCATATCTAGCTCCAGAGGTTTTGGAGGGGGACTATCGAGGGGAGCCTATTGATATTTGGGCCAGTGGAGTTGTTTTGGCGGCTATGCTGAGCGGAGGTAAATATGTAATGGTTTTATCAGATTTAAAAACTATTATTTTGAAATTAAAAATATGCGTGTGTGTGTGTGTGTGTGTCTGGATGTTGGAAGGACAATTCCTCAAAAACTAAAATAATTAAAACCTGTTAAACTACATATTTCTCAATCTGACATTAATGGGAAGAGCTGAAAAGGTTTTTTGATAACAATTGGACAATCGGAAGTAGTAGTTGCTTTAAAAAAATCTTCTACGTATTGTTTTTTGAAAATTTTTGTTATTACAAATATTGAAGAACGTAAAATTCTCCATCTAATACACTTAAAAAATGTATTATATCTTCTATAGATTTAGAAATAAAGAAAATATAATATACTAGCTGACCCGTCCCGGCTTCGCACGGGTAAAGCTAGAATAACGATTATCTACACGTGTACCAGTAATTTTTCCGCCCACTGCCCTCCCGTTCCTCGCACCGCACCTAACAGGGCCCTTTTCTAAACATGTCTTGGGTACTTTTGCTTATGTACATATGATGCAAGATATCTCTCCGACAAATATCAAAATATCTGCTAACGGTTGTTATAACTTAACTATAGATACGAAGATAAAAAAAAAATAATTGAAATCATCCCCTATTGTACCGCCTTGGAGGATTATTTTTCAAAACCGCTAAAACATTCTTTATTTCTTACCAAAAGCATAAATAAGAATTTGTATATCCCTAACTTGAGAAATGATGAGTTCTCCATATAAACTTTGAACCGCTACTCACCCCCTTCAAGTTTTATTTTCGCGACAAAAAGTAGCCTATGTGCTTCTCTAAGTTTTAATCTATCTCTATACCAAAATTCATCAAATTTGGTTCAGCGGGAGAAATGATGGATTCTTCATACAAATTTTCACCCCCTTCAAGTTTTATTGACGCGTCAAAAGGTGGCCTATGTCCTCTAATGTCCAATCTATCTCTATACCAAAATTCATCAAAATTGGTTCATTTGGTTTTATTTTACGGATTTAATATTAACAATTAAATAAAGAAAAAATCAAAATCACAATTAATTTTTTTTTATTACAATAATCAATATAGTTAACAATGATGACAATAATTTGTGTGATAGTTATTTTTATTATTGCAATCAGATTTAGTCTACTGTAGGTGAAAATTGTTGTAATCAAATAAAACTACATTGTTATTAACTGTAAAACTTTTCATTATTGTAATCAAATTTAATCTTTTGTATTTGAAAGTTCATTTGTTCTAATCAAATAAAACTACACTGTAATAAACTGTAAAAGTAATAGATGTGAGAAAGAATATGAAAAATACCTGGAAATCAAAATTTCTCGGCGAATTTAATTTTGATTCTGGATTATTTAAATTTTTTTTTGTTTTCAGCTAGAATCCTTTTTACTGTACTTTGTGGAATATTTATTGTAGAACCTTGCTTATGCTTTCGATTCATTTTGATTATTAAATTTTAATAATTCAATTTTTTTCACGAAAGTTTTATCTTGCGCTACACGCCAATGACAAAAATTTCATTGTCCAATTAACCAAAGAATTACTCATCATGCGTCAGTGACGTTCAATTCATTATTCACTTGTGCAACTGTACTAATAGAGCGGTACAAACTTTCATCCCCTATTTCACCCCTTTAAGTTTTATTTTCGCGATGAAAAGTAGCCCATGTCCGTCTCCAAAATCCATCAAAATTGGTTCAGCGGTTTAGGCGTGAAAACGTAACAGACAGACAGAGTTACTTTCGCATTTATTATATATAAATGAATAAATAAATATATCATCACGGCATATTACCCATTTCTGGGTGTGCCAGTATCTACAACACATGTAGACATCGGTAATGATGACGATATATTTTACCGTGTGGGCGCTTACCAGGCGTCACCTCACGGGCACTCATAGCTAGTGTGGAGAGTGCAACACAGGGGTCACTTTTGTGCCATTTAAAATTGGAAATATTTGGCGTCAGTCGGGATCGAACCCGGTTCCCCCAGGTTATTATATTAGTATGGATATAGAATAATTTGTTGATTTGACAACTGAAAATCCAATTTTGAGAATGGGGTCATTTACCATATTTTTTTTATTTTTCTTCTGAAAGTTCAACTTCATATATAGTATTTGGTCTTTGTCCGATTTAAGAATTATTTGTAATAACAGAGAAATTAATTTTTAAAAGTTGTATCTGTTATTTGAATTTCTTTCTGATGACGTAGAATTCACGGAATGACATTAATCAACCACATCTTATCATGTTTGCTTGAAATCGTGTCGAAATGGATCCTTAGACTTATTAAAACAACCAAGTACAAAACAATTACATATTGCAGACCTTATAAGACACTGGCGAGAAGGGCATAGTTCTATTTCTTCAAAATAAATAAACTAACCTCTCTTTTACAGTGGAGTTACTGAACACTTGTCTCCCAAACGTCAAAACTAATCATGCTATCTCTCTCTTCTGTCTCTTTCTAATGTCTGTGATTGTGACGTCACAACTTTCAAGGACATTGTATAGGGGGCAAAAATACAGGTTTCAGAAATTAATTAAATATATTAAGAAATTTATTTGAATGGATTTCTAGTATTTTCTATCATTATTTAAATATGAGCTAATGAATTTTATTAATATAAACACTAAATTGGTTTATGGTAAATGCCCCCTTTATGTAGCGTGATCCATTTAAAACCACAATAGGATCTCGAAAATTATACGAACTAAATAAAAAAATAAATCTAATATTTAAGTCAAATTATTTTAATTACTTTCAAAATAACAATAATAAAATTTCAGGAATATATTGTTCTCGAGATCCTATTGCTGGCAGTTTTATATGGAGCACCCTGTATATCTCAAATTTTATACTTTAGACTGAATATGGTCTATAGAACTTCCTTGGGACGCTCCAAGTGAAGACCAACCTGAATTTCAAGACTGGGTCGATGGCAAATATATGTTACTGAGTCCGTGGAATAAGTTGGATACAATGGCTTTATCTTTGATTCGAAGAATTCTGGATCCCAATCCCGAGTCGAGATTATCCATCGAGAGGATCTTGAAGCACAGGTGGTTGAATACTCCACATCAGAAATCAGGCAAGTAAAAAAAAAAAAATGGTAGAATGTGTTTTATTCACAATCATTATAGTAATATACCGATTCCTAACCTTTTGGAGGTTGGAAAATACGTCATTCCTAACTTTAATTACAATCTCTTGGGTTGGAAATAACAGATATTTGACTTCCATCCATCGACCTTTAAACTAATAGACCAAGTGTCTCCTATTCTTTTATTGTTAGAATAATGCTCCAACATAAAAGGATAGAAATATATATTCTGTCCTTCAACAATACGGAAGTTCTCAGTTAAGTATACTGCGCATACGTTCTTACTCATTGTACATATTTTTCAGCCATATGTAAACCTCCATACATCGCTCTCTATCACTAAATAGTTGTCAAAATATACATTTGACGTTTCGTGACTGTTTGTGTATTATTTACTTTTTTTTGAGAACATTTATAATTATTTCTGTCAACACATACGTATATGTGTTGTGAGGTGTGTATGCGACAAAATAATGGGAAAACGGTGTATTTCGTGCAATCAACAGTACGTACGCGGTTCAGCTGTGTCATTTCATATGTGAGTTCTTATTAATTATTACTTGTTCCCTATAATATAATATGTATATAATATATTGTATTACAAATATATAATAAAACTAAATATACACAAAAAAATTAAATCTATACTCAGCGATTATACACCAAGTATAACAAGTTAGGGACAAATCAATCATTTTATTTTGCCGCGTTTTTTTAACTTCCGTACTGTTTAAGGATAGAGATACTGGCTGGTAGCACAAGCCTTGTTTTAACTAAAACACTGTTTTAAGAAATGTCAAATTTCATTATTTAATAACAAAAATAAATAACATCAAATATATTAAAATATGATTTTGAAGCAGCACATAGTTTTGTATTCAATCAAATATTTTTTAAAAAATCGTTCTTTACACATAAGGGTGAAATTAAACATTGAAATTTGAATTTGACATTTCTTAAAACAGCGTTTTAGTTAGAACAGGGCTTGTGCTACCAGCCATTGTGTCTGCACCGTTATGGCGGGACAAGCGTTTTGCTCGTACGCTGCGTCTATTAGTTTAAAGGTCGATGCTTCCATCTCTTGGGTTGGAAATGTTTATGTAGGGGTTGCCTAGCAACATTGCCGTAGATCCCCATAATTAAGTAGGCTAAACAAATTTTAAGACAGCTGTCAAAATATTAATAAAATTAAAGGTTATAATTCTTTGATTTATTTTGAAAATTATTGATTTAAAATGAGGATGATTGTGAATAAAACAGTATACATAACCTCGGTGGGAGTTTCATAACAGCCTCGCGCATTATCTCTTGACCTCTCGGTAATGTACATAAGCCCTCGGCTGTAATGAAACATCTCCCACCTCAGACATTATTATTAAACATATAAGGGTGAGGATTTAAAATCCTTTGAATCCAAAATAGGGGTTTTCAAGTATTTTTTCATTTGTATTTTCACCAAAAAGTTTGTAATACGCCAGAAAAAAATATATTTAAGTTTTAAACACGGCCCATTGGCAACTGACTTTAAGCTCGCAGCGCCAAAGCGGAATTTACTGGAACTCACGGAGTTGAGATAACCATATGATAACTATAATCTTTGTAGGAGTTTTTTTGTGTTTTCTTCGTGTTTTTTAAACTAATAAAGCTTCGGCAGCAACAAACTCTGCTTAAGAATGCAATACATTTTCAACATGATAAATATTAGTTTTATTTTTTCTATAATTTCTTGCAAATAAGCGAGAATTTCGACTACTGCTAGTGGAAGGTTTGTCTTCATGCTTTAAAGTGGGCAAGTTTTTGGAAGGTACGGCAGTTTTTTTTTAAACATTTTCGTTTATTTGTATTAACATTTAAAAAAGAATATATACTTATTGCAAATACAACTTTTGCCCTTGCAGTATATATACCTCTGGTAAAATAATCACTATCAACCAAATGTAAAGACCTTCATAAATTTAGAAACTGGTTTCCCTATTTTTAATTTTATTATCCAGGTTTTTCGCCGGTCAATTTTCTCTTTATCTCCAAATTTGTTCACGATGATAACATAATCTTTATTTTTTTGAGAGAAAGAATGGTAACTTACATATTGTTTTTTTAAATAACGACTTGCATTGGGGTACTGAACAATAAATATTACTCATTTTAATATAAAAAACAATTATGCAAAAATTAACGAAACTTCGAAAACAAACTTATTTTAAAGGTTAGAATGCAATTATTTGTATATAATAATTAATACAATAAGTTAATTATTATACATACCATATACTATCTGCCAAACAGATCTACGATGGCAAATTTTACAAATTGTTATAATAGAAAGCAAGAAATAATTAAATAATATTAATTTTTTCAGATACGACAATGTTTTATATATAGAGCGCGCCAAATCTATCTCAATTCCTAGAGTTCGAATTTTCGCCACTAGTTAGCGTATCGCTTAAAGTCAGTTGCCAATGGTTGATACTGAACTTTAAGCGCTCAATTTAAATGCATTAAAGTTTCATATTGATATTAGTGTAATAAAAATCAGAAAATTAACGTTTATATTCACCTTAATATTACTTGTATATGATGAACATTGATATCCAATAAGTATTTTTTTAAAAGCCGTAGACTTGGAAATTCCTACTATGTGTAAAATAAGAACTTAAAATTAATTGGAATAATACCTTTTAAGTTTTTTGTATTTTTTATTATTAAAACTCAACGTTTCGGCACCATAAACTGGTGCCTTCTTCAGGCGAAATTGACATAAAAATGTGAAGAAGGCACCAGTTTATTTTGCCGAAACGTTGAGTTTTAATAATAAAAAATACAAAAAACTAAAAAGGTAGTATTATTCCAATTATTAATATGAGTTTTGAAAGATATTTTAATAATTTACAGTATGTTATTTTGTTTTTTCGCTGCATAGGAATGTGTTTTTGAAAGTTATCTATCTTTGGCAATATAGCAATATGATAGATATGAAAATTCATAAAGCTAGATTACCAAAGCAAGGTGATTTTTATTGTCAACCGTATTTGGATTCTTCAATCTACAAATTTGGGTAAAATATTTCGTATTTTAAGGTTTTTGTAAAATTTATTTTATTTATTTATAATTGAAGTATTTATATTAAAAGAAACGTTCTTCATTTCAAATGTACAAAGACTGTTCTTGTAATTAACCAGTAGACTTTCATTTTTTTAATAAAAATTTTTATTAATGGGTCCTGGACCCATTTTGAGAGCTTAGCTTACGATTCAGACCTTTCGTGAAAACAACAGAATATTGAAACTTACGGTAATAACATTTTCAGAATGAAACACTGTGTTTTTCTATATTAAGCTATTTAATAATTTCAATTCAAAAATTACAATTTGATTTTAAATACTTCAAATAGCAGGCAGTAAATTAAATACAGCCCGATTCTCAAAAAAGTTTAAGCTAATCTTCATTTTTTGATTAGTGAATGTGAGGTTATACTTGACGTCACAAGCAAGAATGAGATAGTTAATGTAAAAGTTGAGATAAAAGAACTTAATACAAACAAACCATCGCCATTTTTAAAGTTCTGCCTTCCGTCACTTGTGTTTTGATATTTGAGTTCTATATAATTCATTGTCTTTGACACCATTTTGTGTCAATTGTCATCATGACAAAAATTTGTTTGTATTACAAAACAAGTGAGTCATGTGTAGTTCAAGGGAAATATCAATAGATGGCAGCACGAAAATATGTGTATAACCCCCCTTTCTATTGACTCCGAAAGCGTGACGTCAAAATCGACCGGGAATTATAAAACCTGAAAGTAGGCTTCCGGTTTCTTGACTGCATCTTGAAAGAGTTTATTGTGAACGAACCGAACTGCGCCAAATTTAAATAGCTGTCATTTGTCTTATTTGAAAACTAGAAAATGTAATGGTGTTATTTTGTTACATATTCCTGTTTTATGTATTTAAAGTAAAAAAATAAATTAAAATATATGCGTAATTTGTTTTAAGAAACCTTATATTGAAGTAAATTTTAATATATTTCAAGAAATAATGTTATTGTGGCTCTTGTCATTCTTCAGCGAGGACGAAAAGATTTTCCTCTGATTCTATAGTTATAGATCTAGCTTTTGTTTAAAGGATTGGTATTCTGCACCTGATCACTTATTTATTTTGTCCGTTCTTACTTTCAATTCGGTTCGTAGTGTTTTAGTCGCGCTTGTTATCTCATCTGGTACGATTTTGAACTTTTGCAAATTACAGTGGCACAAAAAACAAGAACAAGTGATTCGTTTTTCTTAAATGATAAGTTTTTTTGTGGATGAAAAGAGACTTATTGTTCGTGGTGAAAATGCAGTGGATTGAAACTATGTTCATTTGGTCTGTGATGTCCATTGTCCATAAAATAGTTTATGACGCAGACCTTAATATTATAAAAGGAAAAGTAATTCATTTATAAATTAGACATAACAATACATTATCTTTTTTAATTTTCGTTGGCTGTTACGATCTCTCACTACAGTTACTAATTTTGTTTATTTTATTTTTGCATCCCCTACATACCCTATAAATTTGTAACACGTATTCATTAACACTCTATTATTTATACGTATGTGACAAATATATTTTTTTATATGATAATCTACTTTTCAAATTTTTCTTACCTACTTTTATTTTCCATGTCCAATATTTGTCATATGCATTATTCATTTTATTAATTGATTATATTGCAAAATATTGTTATAAAATTAGCTTTATATGAAACAATTTTTAATGCTAAAAAAGTTTAATTTCACTTTATAGATTACAGCTTTGATGACAGCTATTTAAATTTGGCGCTAGTACGGTTCGTTCACAACAAACTCTTTCAAGATGCAGTTAAGAAACCGGAAGCCTACTTTCAGGTTTTGTAATTCCCGGTCGATTTTGACGTCATCACTTTCGGAGTCAATTCTATTCCGGTATTTAAAATTTAATATTAATAATATTATCAAAAAGGTAGATACTAAAAATATATTAGACCATATTTTAATATATAAACTGTCAAAATTAGAGTAGAATTAGTTAATCAAAAAATGAGGTTAGCTTCAACTTTTTCGGAAATCGAGTTGTTATTATTAAGTTTTATAACACAAGTCCTTATAAATATTTATTCGAACATTTTTTGTAGAAGACACAATCGATTCAGTATCAAACATTCGACCCGGAAAACGTTTATGTTCACACGATACACTTTCCAACACCCAAAAAGAGGTTGTGGCAGCTATAGGTCTATCTCAACCGGTCTCAAAAACGGTCGCTCCAACTGAAGAAATGGCTAATATACTTCAAGAACGCGACGTAGTATGTTTCAGCCAACCCGTTCACTTTGATGATCTGATTTTGGGTTCGCAGATCCAGTTCACCCAGTCGCCAATAAATAAGGTTGGTTTTTCCTCTTTAGCTGTGCGTGCCTGTATTAAATACGAGCCGGTTTACATTTTCAACAAATTATAAAATCTACGCAAATAGTTAGGAATTTCTACAAAATTCTTTCAGCTACTTTAAATATAGACTTAAAACTTTAAAAAACTGTGGACCAAATGATTGGTGATAATAGTTTGACCGGTATTTTAAGGGTCATCTTCTAGTCCAGATTTAGCTTCTACCGAGACCCTTTACTTTTGATATAATGAAAAACAACTTCGTAAAAAAACATCAAGTGTGCACTGTAAAATTTACTTTGCAAGGCATATGGGACAATACTCACAGGAAAATGTGCAGGGCTTTAGGAATACAATACCTAATAGAATTAAAGCTGGTATTACTAATAAAGGCGTTGTAAGTCAATATTAAATGGAGGAATACTTGAATAACATACTGGCTATCAAGTGATGAGAGGAGTTGCAGGCTATGCGGGAGAGAAGAGGAAACTATCAGGCATTTAAGGATTTCGTGCAGGGAAGTTACGAGAGAAAGAAGAAAAGGAATGGTTCTGTTAGACGATATAGGGTCGGGGCAAGATTGAATGAAGGAAGTCATTGAGAAACGGGGGGTTAATTTATGATGTAGTACCACAATTTATTGTAAAATATATATATGTAGATTCTAAGCCACCGTTAAGCAAGAATAAATATAATAATACTAATAAAGGCGTTGTAAGTCAATATTAAATGAAGGAATATTTGAGTAACATTCAGTTTTTGTAAATTTAAAATCTATATTTTAAACTAGTCGAAAGAATTTGTACAAATTTCTCACAATTTGCGAAGGTTTTATAATGTTTTTTACCTCTCACTAAAGAAGTATTGGATTAATGAAAAATCGCATATCCAGATTTTAGTGAATAAGCACGTTTTGAGGTCGTTAGAATTAGTTATTAAAATTTTTACAAGGATATGTGTGCGTGTTTGTGTGTGTGTGTGTGTGTTTAGATGTTGGAAGGACGGCTTCTCAAATTCTGTAGACCAATTTAACTACGTATTCCTTAATCTGACATTAATGGGAAGAGCTGAAAAGGTTTTGGTAACAATTGGACAACCGGAAGTAGTAGTTTCTTAAAAAAGAATTTTAAATATTATTTTTAGGAAATTTATGTTATTACAAATATTAAAGAATATAAAATTCTCTGTCCGATACGTTGAACATTTTTATTATATCTTGTATAGATTTAGAGATAGAGAATTATAAATATATAAAATAATGCGTTGTATAATGAATCAAACAGTTCATGGAAACTAGTTGAAAAATTAAAATGTTTGTAATTGACATAATGTCTGAATATGCTATAATATATTAATATAATATCGTTCTATTTATTTTTATAAATATAATTTTCATTTGGCGTGAAATTATCTACGTTACATCAGATGTTTCTTTCACTTTTGAATCTTTGAATTCGATGGTAGAAGGTTATAAACGCATGTGAGACATTGAATATATTGCAGAATATTATTTTATTCTTTATTTTGGCACGAAACAACGTTCCATCGACATGTTTACTAGTTTACTTTCATAAATTTTAGGTTATCTTTAAATGTCACTTTGACTTTTAGGACAATGTGAAAATCAAAATGGTCGTGCCTGTCACTCTGTGACGTCATTGGACAAGGGACGAAGCGGGGGTCTAGCAGCCTCATTTTAAAGAATGTCATTTTCAATTACAATTTTTTCATGATTAAAGATTGATTTGAGGAAAAATAAAAAATACGGGTCTATTATTTTTCACTACTCCATCGATTAAAATTATAAAAAAAGTCGTGCATGACCTCATTATAGATATAGCTGCCGCACGTTAAATTGATACTGTCCTTGTATGTGGAAAACCTAAAATTTGGACTTGGACAAGTCGAGATGTAATAGTAATTATAATATGCTGTTGTTATAACGGTCAAAGTCTCCGTCAACATCTAAAATTGGTATAAAAAGAGAGGGGATTCATTTATAAGCCAAAGCATATACAGTATCAGTCTCAACTAAACACGCGCTTGCTCTACATATAATTCATCATATATCCTTCAGAAATCCTGCCAATCTCGTTAAATGAATTGGAAGAATCTCGAACATTTAGAAGAGTAGGAAGAAACTTGTTCATAAAATTAGAATCGATGTAAATAGAAATTTTTGTGTGTACCAGAAATGTTTAATACAATATCTACTTATATAGCCTAATATGGAAATGGCGAGAGGTCTTGTGCTGGCCAAAACAGATTTTTGAAAATGTAAACCGGCTAAACTATTATGATCTTGGTCTCGTATGTTGTTTGGTACGACTTAAAAATGTTTCATATATTTTTTATTGTGTTTTAGGATAATTTTGATAAATTGGTGAGCCGAATGACCCGATTTTTCGTCGCTACAGATTGTGATAAAACTTTGAAAATTCTATGCGGGGTTTTGGAGAAAATGAAGTATACTTGGAGCACGGATAACTCAGGATTGGTGAGTATTCTTTTTATAACTGTGCAGTTAGATTTCGTGTTATGTGAATGTGTAGCGTGTTATGAAAAGTTTGAGTGTTAGAGTGAAACTGTGTTGTAAAAAGTATTTTATTCACATTCATTATAGTAATATACCGATTCCTAAACTTTTGGAGGTTAGGAAATACGTCATTCCTAACTTTAATGACAATCTCTTTGGTTGGAAATAACAGATTTCACTTCCATCTCTTGGGTTGGAAATGTTTATGTAAGGGTTGCCTAGCGACATTGCCATAAATTCTTATAATAAAGTAGCACAGAATAAAACATCTATACAGAGAGAGAAACGAATATTAGAGAGAGAAAGAGTATGCCAACAAATTTAAAGGGCTAATCGGATAAAATCGGATTGTTTCGGCATATCTTCGTGTCTTACGATTCTTTGTTCTTTTCATGATCTCGACGTGAACATTTTCCGTTAGGGGTCAATAATAAAAGTATATTGAGAAACACAAATTGATTTCTAATAAAAACAAATATGTTATTTTTTCAACAAACGATAGGAAAAATCGTTATCATAAGGAAAATCATTATATTTCACGTATTCTGGAAGAGCTGTTGTCTCAGCTTGTCACGCCCATGTATTTTAGGGGTCATTTTGTGAACTGTTTGTGAATTTTAGAAGTGGTGTTAGTTTCTAATTAAATGGATAAAATGAAGAAAGTAGAATCGGGAGGACTAGTTTGTTCATATAAAGACAGCATAAATAGATTTAAAAAATGGAGAAAGGGAAATGTAAGTTTTTTTTCGTTTCCAAAAGATCCAGAAATGTAAGATGCAAAACGACTACCATATCATGTAAAATGTATATTCATTTAATAAATATACCTAGGTGTAAAATGTGGCCCAAGGCCTGTGAAAGAGAAGATTTGATGAAGAAGGATATATGGGACATATTCATCGAGTCTGACGTTTGTTTCCCACATCAAAGATATAAAAAATTCTGCATTATAATGAATTTGTAAAATTCAGGTATTTGTTTAATAAAAATATAATTATGTGATTATTTTATCTGATTTCTTTTTAATTCGTTAATAACATTAAAATTTTAGTACTTTTATGGTCTAATTTTTCTTTTACCATTTAAACGTAAAATCGCAATGGTGCCGACAAGGAGTGTCGCTTCTGTATAAATGATTCTGTGAAAGTAGGCTAAACAAATTTTAAAGGAGCTGTCAAAAATATTAATAAAATTAAAGGTTATAATTCATTGATTTATTTTGAAAATTATTGATTTAAAATGAGGATGATTGTGAATAAAATAGTATAGATAACCTCTGTGGGAGTTTCATCACAGCCTCGCGCTTTATCTCACCTCGAGGCTTCGACTCTCGGTAATATACATAAACCTTCGGCTTTAATGAAACATCTCTCACCTAGAATGTAATTTACTATTTTTTTTTGTGTTTTCAGATCACGATTTCAACAGTAGATTGCAGAAAAATGCCGCTAATTTTTAAAGCAAATTTTATTAATATGGATGGTAAATTATTGTTAGATTTTAGATTATCCAAAGGATGTGGCATAGAATTCAAGAAAAGATTTGTCCAAATTAAAAATAGTCTACAAAATATCATTTATAATGATAATAAAGCATGATTTCTTTTTATATAAGTATTGTATTTTATTTTTTACTTTTATATTAAATAAAGAAAAGTTTACAATTGTATAATTTATGGATTTAATTTTTTACCTTTTTCTAAGAGAGGTGTATTGGATTCATGCTAAAAATTGCATATCCAGATTTTAGTGAATAAGCATGATTTAAGATTACTAGAATCCAATTTTAACATTTTTATAATGATGTGTGCGTGGATGTTGAAGGAACGGTTTCTAAAATTCCATAAAACTAAAGACCAATTTAACTACGTATATGGGAAGAGTTGAAAAAGTTTTGGTAACAATTGGACAACCGGAAAGTGTAGTTTCTTAAAAAAAAAAATCTTCCAAATATTTTTTGGAAATTTATTTTATTGCAAATATTAAAGAATATAAAAATCTCTATCCAATACATTGAACATTTTTATTATATCTTCTATAGATTTAGAGATAGAGAATTATAAATATATACAATAATCCATTGTATAATCAAACAACCCATGGAAAGCAGTTGAAAAATTAAAATGTTTGTAATTGATATAAATGTCAGTGTCAAAAATCCCAGAGACAACACTGAAAACTTTTTCTGGGAACTACAAAATTATAGATATAACTGTCGCATGTTAAATTGACACTGTTCTTGAATGCAGAAAACCTAAAATTCTTAGTTGAACAAGTCAAAATGTAATAGTAATATAAAATGCTATTATTATTACGAGGAAAAGACTCCGTCAACATCTAAATTTGGTATAAAAAGAAAGGGGACTCATTTATAGGCCAAAGTAGGTAGAGTACAGTCTCAACTAAACACGCTCTTGCTACACATATTTCATCATATACCCTTCAGAAATTACACATATATTTCATCATATATCCATCTGAAATTCCGCCAATCTCGTCAACGAATTGAAAGAATCACTAACATTTACAAGAGTAGGAGAAAACTTGTTCATAAAATTAGAATAGATGTAAATAGAATTTTTTGTGTTACCAGAAATGTTGAATACAATAATAATTATATAGCCTAATATGAAAATTACGACAGGTATTGTGCTAGCCACAACAGATTTTTTTTATTGAATGTCTGGAGTGAAATGAAATATTTATGGTTCACTTTTCAGAAACCTCTAACAAATACTTTACAGTTCAAATTTATGTTTATTAAAAAAAAAATATCACAAAAACACAATTTCCTCTTTAAATCATAATATTCTTATTTATATCCCTATGTTTCATCATCCATTTGTATAATTTTTCGTTGCGCAATCCCAAAACATCAACAAACTTCCCACTTCGCGCGATTTTCGCCTGCGTTACGTCATCGCATCATTTGTTTCCCTCACGTGATTGCCTGTTCCACCAATCAGAAACATCCACATAGCTGCTAACACCCTGCTTACGTCTACAGCTCAATATTGGTGAATTCTTGCATCAGAAAGAGTCGACGACGAGAGTATGATACATGCATAAAGTTTATTTGGTGTTTGACTGCGTTGAAAGTGGTTTATCTTTAGTGAAATAGATTGAAAAAGTAAATAAATATATCGGGAGATAAAATAGAGTAAATATGAGCGGGTCAGTAGTGATTACTTTGCCAAAATTAATGTCAAATCCCAACAGTCCGGTTTTTAAAGATTATGTAGAGTGCAAGAATGAATCAGTGTCAAAGGGGCGGAAAAGAAGATTGGACCATTTGAGCTGGGAAGAAAAAATACAAAGAAAGTAAGTAAAAATTGTGCATACTTCCATCTCATGATCAACAATTTGTGATATGTGCGAGATAAAGTTGTTCTAGAACACTACGTAGAATAATTATGCATAATTATAAGGAAAATACAAATGTATATAATTTGTTTTGATATTAAACACCCACGACCTTGTATTTCAGAATGTGACCTAAATATTTTACTTTTTACCTCTCGCTAAGAGAGGTATATTGGATTCATGCTAAAAATAACCAGATTTTAGTAAATTTTAGAATCGATTTAACATTTTTAAACATTGAAGTTCATGAAACGTTTTCTTTCGTAGAAAATTGAAAAACAGAGTCGCCGCTCAAACATCGAGAGATCGCAAGAAACAGAAAATGGATGAGATGGAAAATACAATCAGAGAACTTGTGGAACACAATCAAAAACTTTTGGACGAATGTGAGAATTTGAAGAACTTGAATGAAAAATTGTTGGCGGAAAAACAAAGTATGCAGTCGCAGTGTCGTTGCGCTGAAAACAGGTAAGAATTTTACTAAATTACTATTTATTGTTTTAAATGAAATCCTCCTCCATAATATAGCAAAGATTCGCCCCTATTCTGTAACTCAGTCGATAACTTTTATCGATCGATAATAAATTGTAGCCAATAATTTTAGTTCACACTGAATAAAAACTGAAACTTATTTTCTTATTTTTACCTTCCGTCAAAGGAAGGTATTGTCTTTGGTCAAAAAATGTGAGCTTTTAATGAATAAGCACGTTTTAGGGCCCCTAGAATACGAATTTACTATTTTTAAGATGATGTCTGTGTGTGTGTGTGTGTGTGTGTGTGTGCGTGTGTGACAAATTTTTCTCCGACGATAACTCCAATACTACAATTCTAAAAATTATAATTCTTTCGTATTCCTCTTCTGTACATCCATATGAAGAGTTGATTAGATTTTGGTTATAATTAGAGATGTGCCGATTATGACTTTGGCCGACTAGCCGACTAGCCGATTAGTCGGTTGTAAAGAGTGCGACTAGTCGGCCGACTAGTCGGCCAAGCCGATCACGGTTTTGGGGGATTTCCGTGACGTAAATGTCATAGATATGTTTTCTTTACAAGCAAGTAATTTTAGAAACTGATTACCAAAGGAAAGGATGCTTTGCTTTACATTTCAAAATGTGTATACCTCGTCCAGATTTCATTTGAACAAATGACTTTTAAATCCTCTGTGTTAATCCTAATCTTTGCTACTGCGAATATTTTTACGTTTCACGCAAATATAGTTTCTTCTCAAAGTACATTATATGCCCGTGAAAGTTGAAAATTGCTTGTAACTATTTAAAAGGGGAAAAGTTTTATTGGGGTTCCAGAGAACCATAGTTGACCTGTAAAATTCTTATCCAAGATGTTATGCTTGCTTTAACAATGAACGCTCATTACTGAATTGAGCAACTGGTAGTGCCAAAATGTAAATAGGCACGAGGTACAGGATTGTATTGAGTTATACCCCAATACCCCAATAAAACTTTTCCCCTTTTAAATAGTTACAAGCAATTTTCAACTTTCATAGACATATAATGTACTTTGAGAAGAAACTATATTTGCGTGAAACGTAAAAATATTCACAGTAGCAAAGATTAGAATTAACACAGAGGATTTAAAAGTTATTTGTTCAAATGAAATCCGGGCGAGGTATAAGACTGATTATAAAATAAAAATATTAATAAACAATCAAGGTTTTTATTTAATGTAATTCCCCCTACATACATTTTATTGAGAAATATATACAAAGTAAAAAGCCGGATAGTCGGCGCTCTTTGCCGAATAGTCGTCGAATAGTCGCCGACTACGATAGTGACCGGATAGTCGGCTTTACCGACTAGTCGCCGACTAGTCGGCACATCTTTAGTTATAATTGATCCACCGGAAGTATCCTTATTTGAAATTTTTAACAGTTTTTCTTAAAAAAAAAAATGCAGTTGAATATTATTTTTTGACATTTTGTTATTATATATATTAAAGAAAATACTCTTCTCTATACGGTTTAATTATACATTTCCCTTCATATTCAATAGATGTAGATTTAAAGCGTTATAAAGGAATTAATTAATAGGTAAATTCAAAAAATTTTAATTGACAGATGTCAGTTGCAAGTGCAAAACCAAATATAGAAAGTATAGGATCTAAAATTGGTATGTCATAGTGTTGCTCGCAAGTGACACGCAGGGAAAGGCCAAAGAGAAGATGGAAGGACATTACTTAGTGTAGTTTATGTTATAATTTTATTGGATTTATAGAGCCTTTTCAAATGAACTTTTGGTATGGAATTTGTAAAAAATAGTATGTGTTCGTGTTCGATTTTACATGATATTATATAGAATCTGTTCCAAGGACCTTTTGGTTTGGGATTTGTACAAAATACATTGAATTGACGGAAGGTTTTGTGCTGGCCGCAACAGATTTTTTTTTATTATGATCCCACTGGCTGATATTTATTCCGATTGCTTGAACTTGAAAAAACTAACAAATTCTTCTTTCTCAGAATGAGTGAACCTCCTGTCGGCCTCGTTGAGTCTAATTCGCGACCAGCAGAGTCCGACCCTCAGCCGAAGGGAGCCCCAATGGGTCCGGCAGCCGAGTTCACCCTTCTACAACAGCGCCGGTACAAGACTGTAGCCCTAGTGCTTCGCCTCCTGCTTTGCCTGACGAACACGACCTCCTCGACAGCTTTGCAGACATTGACAACATCACAGACCTGGAAGAGTTTGCCCATTCGTTGCTTGAAGATATCGCGAAAGAATTCGACGATCACAAAACACAGGTAGGAATTAATTAAATAGTTATTTAAACACGGTTTTAACAATAGGGTCCTATACAATTTTTTCTGTAAAAACAAGATGAAATGAGAATTTTAGTGCAAACGCGACTTAAAAAATTTACGTAATAAACGAGATATGAATTTTTAAAGTTAAGAATTTTGTGCGTGACGTTATAGAGGGCACATTTTTTTTTATCTTTGCATAGCTGAAATATTTTTATATAAAAACTTATACGTTATATTCACGAAGAAATTATTATTAAGCATAAATAATATGAATAATAAGCATTTTTTTCTCTAATAAATTATGGAACATTGAAACAGTTTGACAATATTATGACACAAAGTATGACGGCGGATGCGCTAGTGTTTGTTTTGAAGTTACAATGTTTCAAATTTCTGACATTATTAATTTAATTAATATTACAATTGATTTAATTATATTATTATTACGGCTGAATAACATATAAAAAAATTCCGGAAATCGGAGCATGGGAACCTCCCGCCAATTGGGAAAGATGACGGCATATACAGGGTGTCTCAATAAGCTTGCTCACTATTGGTAACTTTTTTATTTGAACAGATACGAGGTTGGTTAAATTAGCAAAATTGTGCCATTTTGTATTAGAAAATTGGTCATGTAGACAAAATAAAAATTGAGTCAACGGTTCCCAAAATTTGGGACAGAATATATATTTTTTAAATGGAACTATATATTTTTTATTATCTTATTGGAAAGAGTATTTTTTTTCTCTTTCCAATAAGGTAATGTTGTTTATGTACAATTTTTTCAAATAAGCGAGTTATTTACGGTTAAAAATTTAAATTTTGTAAACTATTTTATTAGTTTTTTAGTCAAGTAAGCCATGGAAACAATGGGTCATACAAAAAAAAAATATATTGATTTTTTTATATAATTAAAAAAATTACATAATTTTATACATATATACATGAAAAATATTTAATATTCTTATACTTTTCATTCATGATTTTCTTTCTAAACATTTTGAGTCTTATTTTGTGACGTCATGGGTTTGTACACACATACAATGATAGTCACGCACACATGTACTCGTGCACGTACTGTACATGAATATCAGCGCAGCGCTGTCACATTTTTCGACCTTAACCAACATTTTCAAAGTAAATATCTTTGCAATAAGTTGTTTTGGTTTAAATGTAAGTACAAATAACGAAATGTTCTAATAAATAAATACAAATTATGTGTGATTTAGATATTAACATGGTTGTATAATATTGTTTTCTGCAAATTATTTGAATTCGCTTCTTCAAAATTAATTTCCATAATCAAATTATTCAATATACAATAAAAACAAAAGCACGAGTTCAAAATAACTTGCTGTCACATTTGCTTTCAAGTCAAATAACAAACGTCAAACGTAGTTCCATTTTTATTCGATAGGAGGGACTACGGTCACGGTCGCAAACCAATGGCGTCATTCGAAATTTAATATAAACTTTAAAAAAATATTTCTGTAAAACTAGAAACTTATGTGACATAAAATATATATTTCTGTAATTGGTTTTAAGTATACTTTCAGGAAAAAAATAAATTGGAAAATGTGGTATGACCCCATTGATTCTTTGTTTGTTTGACGTTTAATAATTTCTACCGTAAAGTTCTCTGTGTTTAATAATGTTTAATAACTTTACAAAAGAAGAAAAGTTAGATATGATCGCGCTATATGGAAAGTTATATCTAGACACAAGTTACGTAGAACGGTCGGCTCTCTTTCCAAAAGAGTTTAAATGTGCGAAACAAATAATGGCTTTCAATTTGAATATTTTCTTTGTTTTGTTATTACTGTAAAACAAATTAATAAAATAATAATTTTATAAAATACAATTGTTTCCATAGTTTACTTGACCTAAACCAATAAAAGATAATTTTTATCTTTAAACGTAAATAACTCGTTTATTTGAAAAAATTGTACATAAACATTACCTTATTGGAAAGAGAAAAAAATACTCTTTCCAATAAGATAATAAAAAATATATAGTTCCATTTAAAAAATATATATTCTGTCCCAAATTTTGGGAACCGCTGACTCAATTTTTATTTTGTCTACATGACCAATTTTCTAATATAAAATGGCACAATTTTGCTAATTTAACCAACCTCGTATCTCTTCAAATAAAAAAGTTACCAATAGTGAGCAAGCTTATTGAGACACCCTGTATATGTTTTTGGCATTTGCTCAAAAAAATTATGAAAGATATTGAAAATCCTTAAATACAAACAATATTACATATTTAATACATAGTCTAATAGATTTCACTATTTATAGCAGTTTACATTCGCAGTGGCATCGAAAGAAGTTAAATTATTGATGCCTTTTTTATAATAATTGTCAATGTTTTCCTGCATTTTTTTATTTTTTCATCCACCACTCTGAAATTTAAATTCAGCATGAAATTCTCTTTAACATAAAGTATTACACATTTTTTTCCGATGAGCAATTTGCGAGTTACTAACAAATTAAACTCACATAAAATTCCTCTAAAATTTTAAACATCTGAAAATCGACTCATTTCTCAATTTCTCATCAACCACTTTGACACATATTAAATACTTAATATTGTTTATCTTTAATCGTGTCGAAATTTTGAATGAGAAATTGAGAAATGAGCCCATTTTCAAATGTTTAAAATTTTAGAGGAACTTCATGTGAGTTTAATTTGTTAGTAACACGCAAATTGCTCCATCGGAAAAAATTGTGTAATACTTGATATGAAAGAGAATTTCATGCTGAATTCAAACTTTCAAACCGCGTCATCGTATCTTTATCAAGATCAGAGTGGTAGATGAAAAAATAAATAACTGCAGGAAATCATTGACAATTATTATAAAAATCTGTTGTGGCCAGCACAAGACCTCTCGCCATTTCCATATTAGGCTATATAAGTATTGTATTGCACTTCGCTTTCGAACCGTCGTTTTATAACAAAATCTTACAGAACATTACCCAAATATTGTTTCTTACTATATTTAGCATGTCTTCTGCACACATATAATTCTAATTATATCTATTTTTCATTGTATGAGGAAATTTCTAAATGTCAAAAATTGTTCCAATTCATTAACCAGATTGGCGGTATTTCTGATGGATATATGCATTTTACCACAATTTTACCTATAATTTCAAATATTTAATAAAACAATAAGAAAAATTAAATATACTTCCTAGAAAAAGCTATCAGAATGTCACTGAAACTGTTGATATTTGACAATGACATGTGTCATGTTATAAACATTGGAATTTGTCAACTGGTTTCCTTAGTGCCTTGGCCTCTGCGATTAGTTTACTCTATAAATTATAGAGTCTTCATCTCTAAATCTATACAAGATATAATCAAATTTTTAAGTGTATTAGATGGAGAATTGTATGTTCTTCAATATTTAATAAAAAAAAAACTCCCAAATAATTATATTTAGAAGATTTTTTCTAAGAAACTACTACTTCCGGTTGTTCAATTGTTACCAAAACCTTTTCAGCTCTTCCCAGGAATGTCAGATTGAGGAAACTGCAGTTAAATATTTTTTAAGTCTTATAGTTTTTGAGGAATCGTGACTACAACATCCAGACATACATACATACACACACACATACATACACACACACACACACACACACACACATACATACATACATACATACACACATCCACACACACACATACACACACAGACATCATTTTAAAAATGTTATAATCGGATTGTAGGGACCTTAAATCGTGCTTATTCAATAAAATCTGGATATGCGAATTTTAGCATGAATCCAATACCTCTCTTAGCGAGAGGTAAAAAAGGCATCAATAATATACTTCTTTCGATGCCACTACGAATGTAAACTGTTATAAATAGTGAAATCTATTAGACTATGTATTAAATATGTAATATTGTTTGTTTTTTAAGTAATTTCAATATCTTTCATAAATGTTTTGAGCAAATGGCCAAAAACATAAACATGCTGCCATTTTTCCCAATTGGCGGGAGGTTCCCGTGCTCCGATTTCCGGAAATTTTTTATATGTTATTCAGTGCATTTTCTGGATAGGATTCCGTTTAAAAGCTTTTCTTGTAATTACTTTGAGGTAAAATCATAAATTTTCTGGACTATAAAACGTCTTTAGAATGAAAATAAAACAATAAACAATAATAATTATGTATGTATAGTAGTTAAATACTAATAATTAATGAATAATAATAAGTAATTTGAAAAAAATAATTAAGAAAATATAATAAAATATGATCTAAATGAAGCATTAGAGCAATTTTCAAAAATTAGCTCTGTTTGAAGCTCTGTAGCTCGCTATCTATTGGTTATAGAAAAAAATATATTAGATGAAAGTTGTAGAAAATTTTAGTGTCAACAAATTGAAAAATTACAATTTTTGTCCTAATGCAAATAGGTGAAGAGATATTTAGAAAAAATCGTTTTTTTGCGCCTTTTTTCTCAAGTTGGCGGTGCTTCCCGAAGGCACCCGAGAGGGAAAACTTGCATTTTTCATAGGACCCCTAAATATATAATATATCCAAAAATACCCGATCTTTTGCAAGGTAAATCTACCTAATGACTGGACTATAGTTCTTGTGAATATTATTATACGAATCTGGAAATAAAGGATAGGACTGGGGCTACATGTAATGATTTTCATAAGAGATTTAATTTGATGAGATTTTTCGGCCTTTAAAATTGAGCAAACATTACTCCCAGGGATCGAAATGATGTTTTCAGCGTTATGAACTAATTTGAATTTGGCGCCTATGTTTGACCGTCACACTTTTCTGGTCTATTGACAATTGACACCAAGCGTCATGACATCTGACGGTATAATTAGTAACTACTTGGTTTAGTATCTGGCTGATTTGACAGAAATAAAAATGAATTTAATAAATAAATATATCATCACGGCATATTACCCATTACTGGGTGTGCCAGTATCTACAACACATGTAGACATCGGTAATGATGACGATATATTTTACCGTGTGGACGCTTACCAGGCGTCACCTCACGGGCACTCATAGCTGGTGCGGAGAATGCACTACAGGGGTCACTTTTGTGCCATTTAAAATTGGAAATATTTGGCGCCTGTCGGGATCGAACCCGGTTCCCCAGGTTCGCGACCAGACACTCAGGCACGCGGCCACGGAACGAATCTAGTGTTTCTATAAATAAAATTCATTAGTTCACATTTAAATAATGATAGAAAATACTAGAAATCCATTCAAATAAATTTCTTAATATATTTAATTAATTTCTGAAATCTGTATTTTTGCCCTCTATACAATGTCCTTGAAAGCTGTGACGTCACAATCACAGATATTAGAAAGAGACAGAAGAGAGAGATAGCATGGTTAGTTTTGACGTTTGGGAGACATGTGTTCAGTAACTCCGCTGTAAAACGTAAAAGAGAGGTTAGTTTATTTATTTTGAAGAAATAGAACTGTGCTCTTCTCGCCAGTGTTTTATAAGGTCTGCAATATGTAATTGTTTTGTACTTGGTT
The DNA here is from genome assembly GCA_943142095.1 of Ophonus ardosiacus. Lineage (NCBI taxonomy): Eukaryota > Metazoa > Arthropoda > Insecta > Coleoptera > Carabidae > Ophonus > Ophonus ardosiacus. The sequence continues at coordinate 21,780,416 of OW964839.1, forward strand.
GCTTTAATAAGTCTAAGGATCCATTTCGACACGATTTCAAGCAAACATGATAAGATGGAGTTGATTAATGTCATTCCGTGAATTCTACGTCATCAGAAAGGAATTCAAGTAACAGATACAACTTTAAAAAAATAATTTCTCTGTTATTACAAATAATTTTTAAATCGGACAAAGACCAAATACTATACAGGTGTCTCAATAAGCTTGCTCACTATTGGTAACTTTTTTATTTGAAGAGGTACGAGGTTGGTTAAATGAGTAAAATTGTGCCATTTTATATTAGAAAATTGGTCATGTAGACAAAATAAAATTTGTGTCAGCGGTTCTCAAAATTTGGGACAATATATATATTTGTTAAATAAAACCATATATTTTTTATTATCTTATTGAAAAGAGTATTTTTTTCTCTTTCCAATAAAGTAATGTTGTTTATGTACAATTTTTTCAAATAAACGAGTTATTTACGGTTAAAAATTTAAATTTTGTAAACTATTTTATTAGTTTTTTAGTCTAGTAAGCCATGGAAACAATTGATTCTTTGTTTGTTTAACGTTTAATAATTAATATTTTTTCCCGTAAAGTTCTCTGTGTATAATAATGTTTAATAACTTTACAAATGAAGAAAAGTTAGATATGTTCGTGCTATATGGAAAGTTATATCTAGACACCAGTTACGTAGAACGGTCGGCTCTCTTTCCAAAAGAGTTTAAATGTGCGAAAGAAATAATGGCTTTCAATTTGAATATTTTCTTTGTTTTGTTATTACTGTAAAATAAATTAATAAAATAATAATTTTATAAAAGACAATTGTTTCCATAGTTTACTTGACCTAAACTAATAAAAGATAATTTTTATCTTTAAACGCAAATAACTCGTTTATTTGAAAAAATTGTACATAAACAACATTACTTTATTGGAAAGAGAAAAAAATACTCTTTTCAATAAGATAATAAAAAATATATGGTTTTATTTAACAAATATATATTCTGTCCCAAATTTTGAGAACCGCTGACACAATTTTTATTTTGTCTACATGACCAATTTTCTAATATAAAATGGCACAATTTTGCTAATTTAACCAACCTCGTATCTCTTCAAATAAAAAAGTTACCAATAGTGAGCAAGCTTATTGAGACACCCTGTATATGAAGATGAACGATTTCAAGCAAACATTATAAGATGTGGTTGATTAATGTCATTCCGTGAATTCTACGTCATCAGAAAGGAATTCAAGTAACAGATACAACTTTAAAAAATTAATTTTTCTGTTATTACAAATAATTTTTAAATCAGACAAAGACCAAATGCTATATATGAAGATGAACTTTCAGAAGAAAAAATAAAAAAATATTATAAATGACCCCATTAAAATATTCACATAACACGAATTGATGTCTGAAACATATTTGGAATACCTGTTTATTTTTTATAGGTTCCATCAAATAATATGCCGAAAGATCAGCCAGGAAAAATGGTGGGGTCGTCACAATCAAACATGGAAACCCTTATCAGTCCCTTAGACCCATTAAACCTTGAAAACCAGCCCTTACAAAACTTACAACCTTCTGAAAATACACAAACATTAATTCCTGATACCAATAATTTCTCCCAATCTGATATAATCCTTCTCGATGTATCCCCGACAAACTTAGTCGAAATCGAAGTGGTGGACTCTTCCCTTGCTGGTTACCTCTCTAGTTTCACGCCGAGTGCCGATGGAGAAGTGGAAATCAAGTTGGAAGAAAATAATAAAGAAGTGGATTGTTCTAAGTCTGATTGCGGATATGAAAGCTTGGGCAGTCCGGAAAATGAAGAAGAAATTATGTCTGAATTGTGGAATCAGAGCTTTAGCGAGCTTTTCCCAACTTTGGTCTAATTTAATTTAAGGAATAAATTATTTGTTTGTGTATATATTAGAATGTAAGTTTTAAGAGATTTTTAATATATTATAATATATAAAATATATGTAAATAAAGCTGGTTTATTCAAAATAAATTGAAAATTTATTTTATTTAATAATATATGTTTGATTTCTCAAGTTTAAAGATATATTTTTATTGGAAATTAATGTCTTATTTTCGATATTTTTATATACAAGGTGTTAATTAAAAAGCGCGCCATAGCAACACCGCCATAGGCGTTTAACATGGGAAATCAGTTTTTCCTTACGCAAAACTGCCCATTAAATTTTAGACAAAAATGTTGTAAAGAATTAAATTCTACACCTAAATAAATCACATCAAATTTTGTTATACGTATTTAATAATCCGTAATAGTTATTTACATTCGAGTGCGTGTAAGTTGTATTTTACAGCGCGACAGCTTTGTTTAAGACACGAGCCCTTAAGGCGAGTGCTTTATTAGCTGGAGCGCTATAAAATGCTTCACGCACGAGAATTGTATCAAATTTTTTGGCCGACGATAATGAAAATCACTTTTTTTAATGAGATAGGTTATACTTCTAAAAAGGGTTAGTTTAAAATACTGGGGTTGTCAATTTCCAAATTTGATTTTACTTACCTTCATTAGAGTACTTCTTCTAGCGAAAATTTATTTGTAATAATAGACGTTTATGACTGATAAATTTCAACGACTAGTTTTTAACCAATCATGATGCAAAACACTTGAAAATTCAACCAATGGGAACAGTATTATACTGATAAAACCTTGTTACCCCGATAAAACCCCGTTACCCCGATAATTTTCCGCTACCAAGTAAATAAACAGTTGTTATGGTTTATAACTGTCAATGTGACAATTAATGTGTCAAGTTTCATTTTGCGTTGTCTTTGGAATTTATCTCACCAAATACCACACGACCTCTTAGATTTTCTCAGATAAACTTTTATTTTTAAGCACTCATTTTTTTTGCTTTTAAGCAAAATCACTCAAGCAAACTGACATTAGGTAAAACCCCTCCTCCTTCGGAGTCGGGATTTACCATGCAGTTTGCTTTCGTGTTTGTTGCTAAGCAAAAAAAATTCGTGCAAAATAAAAATTTATCGATAAAATCAGGAGGTCTTGTGATATTACTTCTGATAATATATTTATTTGCTCATGTTTTCTTCGTAATAAATAATAGGTAGGTGTCGATATTTGACATTTCAGCAATGTTCGCCTCGCGTATTTGAAAGATATATCGATCGGTGACTATGTCGGTAACGGCGGATATTTACAATAATGACAGATGTCGCTACCATGAGTTTGGTTTATATAAATTAATTTTAAATATAGGAAATGTTAAAATAGTTAGACAAGTTACAACACAGTAAGCGTAAAATGTAGGTTACACTCGCTGTGTATACAATTGTAAAGTTCCCATTACACTTAAGGAGGGCAAAAAATTAAATTTTATAAATATTGCTCATTTGTAGTGATAGCCATGGAATTTAAACAAAATTATAAAGAAATTCATTTCGTTTGAATTGTCGAATTTCGATTTTGCAAGTTACAAAATAAAAATAAAATCTGTGCAGTGATTTAGATGTAAATTACGAAAATAAAAAAATTCAATGATGTGTGTAGAATATAATAGGGGATTCCAGCTCAATCGAATTAAAGGAAAATAGTAAAAAAATACGAATGTATATGCTGAATAACGAACATTAATAAAAAAATGAAATGATATAATTGAGATATTTCGGAAATAAGGGGTTTTTTGTTATAGCGCTTCGACACCAATATGAAATCAATGTATAATATTTTGATTGGCGACCGAAAGACCGCCTATACATGCATAACAAATATCGTGTTAGGAGGTGGGGATTACTACCAATGGAAGTTAAGAAATTCAAATTCGAAAGGAGGGGCTAACATTCCTGTGCTGCAGTTTTCAAACAGTTTTTATTTTAACATAAATTTCTTGCATTAAACTTAATAATTTAAATACATCTGTAATTATAAAGTATGTAGACTTATACAGTGTTATAATATTCATTTATTTTATGTAAATATAACTTAAAATATATACCCATTTATGGGTATGAGAGACGGAGGTAGTAATTTATGAATCAATAATTCCAATATAGTATTGGTATAGCCACCTATTGACAAGAATTATAACCAATGGTTGGACTTTGTGAATATTTTGTTATTAATTTTCAGAAATTATTATCTCAAAATTGGGACATTAAATAGAAAAAAGGTTTAAATAAATTGTGCTCAAAATATTGTATTTTAATTATTTATACAATAATCTTAATTATTTAGTTTCTATTTTTGGACATATAAATGTTTAAATAAATAAAACATTTTCTCAAGAACTATTCGTAAATAAAATAAATTATTAGTTAAAATATATTTAGAATTAAATAATAAGTACAGTTTGTTACAAAAATTATTATGTAAAAAATTTTGTTTGCGAGAAATAAATTTTTATTCATTATCTCTGAAATTAAATCGAATATAAAAAAAAGTTTCAACAAGACTACCTTTCATTTTTAATTATAAATATTTTTTCTTATGACAAACTTAGTCGAAATGTTATTAGTTTAGCCAAAAAATGGATTTTCTCAAAATTATTAATACCAAAACAATACTGCTACTGCACTCTATGCTGAAACTTATGAACTATATTTTTATGTTGTGTTGTAAGAAAGTACGTTGATGTATCGTGTAAATGGGAGAAAATCTATAATATCGATCAATTAATTGACCAATCAGGTTCGAGGAAATGTGTATAGGATCTGAAGGCTGTTTCCATTCCATACCTGTCGACACAGTATTTTTGCAATGGGAATATTGTTTGTATGAGTATTTAAATGCATATTAAATTAAAGCCCCTTAAAGAAAACGCCTGCACTGGAAAAAGTTAAACAATTTGAAGTACTGCTATCTGTCTTAAAAAATGGTTTTTTATATTTTTTATGGAATGCGAAATATGACTGGCGCTGGCGCTTAAATACCATAAAATGTACATTGGAATTTCTTCAAAATTTGACTATGTACAATAATTTTTCGATTAAATATTGTTATTATATGTTTTTTGGTGTTTTAATAAATATAATATTGGACATATTATCAATTTTTTATTATAATAGATAACATATTTGGTTATATACATTATAAGAGTGTATAGATTGAAAATATTTCATTGTTATAAATAAAAACTGTTTGTGTATAATACTGACATGGTAATTGCATTTTTTCGTCTTCATTTTTCTTCGCTAAATTTTCATAAAAAGTTAATATGTTATATATTAGAAAATTCAGCATTAAATTTTGAGTACAGAAATAACCAATTTATAAACTATAACTATAATATATTTCTAAAAACTTATACATTTTATTTCACACACTTGAATTTTTTCATTTACAATTTTCAGTACAGAATTTTCATTAAAAATTAATAAATTATACATCAGTAGATTCAGTGTGACGCACTGAGTAAAATGTTACTAAATACTTGTACTAAAATACTAAATTTACACTAAAATTAGTCATCTAGTCTTTGTTCAAAGTCTTTCTTCATATTTTGTTCTTTGATGTCATCTGTTTGTGTTTTGTCTTCGTTGATTCGTCCCATATTCTTCGTCTACATAAAAACAACTCCTGAAGTTTAATCCTGCGATATTTCATCCCATAAACAACAATATTCATCGCTGGACAACTCCAAACACTTGTAATGTTTGCATTTAATAGGACCTTCTAATCATCTCATTTGGAATTCTGTAATAAAACGTATATAATGATAATAATAATGCTATATATTGATTATTATATACGAATATACATACCGTAATATAATAGATCAAATATTGCTGTGTCCATTTGGTTTAAGAGGCATTAAAAAATAAAGCTTTAGCTTCTTTGCAAAAATCTATAAAATGAACCAATAGTGTTGTTACTAAATTTGTAAGAATTATTGCCTGAAGCTCTACGTAAGAGCTAATAAAACCTTGCTTTCTATAAACCTGTTTTTAAAAACCGGTTTGATAATTAGTTTCATACAAACCGGTTTAATTAACGGTTTTTAAACCAGTTTCTTCCTAAGCCGGTTTTTCAAGTTCAATACTTGCTCAAAATCTGGTTTATTTTACTGAAAACTGGTTTGATACCCTGAAATACAATTTATTTATATATCCATTGTTTAAACAAATGTTTACTAACCAAATATCACCTTGTAACAAAATAAAAACTGACTAAATTAGTTTCGTTTTCTGTTCCAATCATGTACATTTGTTTATGCGTTATTATCGTCAACTGTCATTTGAAATTAGAGGTTATAAAAATTGTTAATAACAATAAAATATTAGTTATTATTAATTTCTTGACGAATATATTAAAAAAAAAAATTAAATAAATTAAAACACATATTTAATTGAAAATTTATTGTACTAGTCAAATTATAAGAAATTCCAATCTACATTTTATGGTATATAGGCGCCAGCGCCAGTCATATTTCACATACCACAAATACTTTGTTACTATCACACAAGACGTATTCAGGAAATTTTCTGCTAGCCAATATTTCAGTATATCTTCTTTGAAAAACAAGTTCGATTATTTATTTTGTATTTTTTATAAACTATTGTCTTATCTTTATTGAAATACATGCATACAAATTATAGCCCAAAACAGTGTTAAACATTTTATGAAAATAATTTTTAAGTACGGTTCTGGATTTCATGAAGGTCAGAAATGTTAATGTTAAACAGGTAGCGACATCGTGTGCACCGGTGGTTGCAAATAGAACTAACGATATATAATATGGACAACAAATGTATATTTTATAAAACAATATACATAAAAACGTATATTTTAACAATTAATTTCTTTAAAAATATAAATTTAACAAATTTAAACATTTTTCTTCTCGTCTAGATCCTATGCAAATTTCCTCGAACCTGATTGGTCAACTGATTTGTCGATGGTATTAATTTCTCCCATTTACACATTTAGGGTCAATGACATCTGGAAATTTTGTTTTGATATTACTAAATTATCTCTTGTAATATTTTAACAAAAATTAGTAAATATGTGTATTATGACCCAGAGAATCGATTTTTCGTAAAATTAAAAGTCGTACCTCAACCCTTAAATGGGTAGATATTCACCACCCAAAACTGGGTACAGATAAACAAATTTAGACTTCACCGTCAGATTCTACGTATATTCTTACATAAGTGAACCAATTTTCATATTTTTTTGTTGAAGGAATTCCAAATAAACACACTTTGAATTTTACCGCAAATCTTTGAATTTTGTGTGCGCAAGCTACGCGTCGATTGCCGACAAGATTCCTGAAATTTAGGGCAAATACAAGTTTAAATTTTATGTGAATATTCATAAAAACGGTCTTGGTGATTTTATGAAAGTTATGGCATAATTTGAAAAAAAAACATTTCTGGCTGAACGGTTCACTTGAGAACAAAATTTATTTAAACAAAGTTTCTCAAAATTGAATTCTAGGAGGGGTTAGTCTGAAACTTTTTATAAAATTTTTACACATTAAAAATGGGATATTGGAGTCATTTTAATTTACAACAAAATTTTTGGAAGTTAGCTACCTTTGTTTATAATTATTAATTAACCAAATTTTGGGTACATATATAACTCGAGTTGTAGATTCCAAAAATCGATAAGCCAATTTTCTAACACTACCCATTTTTGGGTAAAGGGCAGTCACCCCAAAAATTGGTAGAACTACGACACATCGATTTTTGGAATCTACGGGTTGAGTTGCATATAACCTTAAAATTTGGTTGTGAAATTTTGATAAGTACAGCCCTGGCGAATTTTTAAATTTTATTGCATAATTAAAAAAAAAAATATTTTTAGAGGGTGGGGGGGTTAGTTTGAAACTTTTTTTAAAATTCTTACATTTTTGAAAACAGGATCTAGGACATATTTTAATTCAAAGAAAATTTTTGGAAAAAAAACTTTTTTGTTTATTATTATTAATTAACCAAATTTTGGGTACATTATGTATAACTCGAGCCGTAGATTCCAAAAATCGATAAGCCAATTTTCTACCACCCATTTTTGGGCAAGGGGCAGTCACCCCAAAATTTGGTTGTGAAATTTTGATGAGTACAGCCCTGGCGAATTTTTAAATGTTTTTGCATAATTGTAAAAAAAATCATTTCTGGCTAAACGGTTCACTTGAGAACAAAATTTATTTGAACAAAGTTTCTCAAAAATAAATTCTAGGGGGGGTTAGTTTGAAACTTTTTTTAAAATTCTCACATTTTTGAAAACAGGATCTTGGACTCATTTTAATTTGATTTACTGCATGATCAATATTATTGATTTTTCGATCGAGCAATCTTACACATTCCAAACCATGCCTGTCGATACAAAGTTTTTGCCATGTATTATTTATATGAGTGTTTGGGGGCATTTAAAAAACAGGCCCCCTAAAGAAGGCGTCTGCACTGGAAAAACTTAAGAATTTCAAGGTTGTGTGGGTGGATTTTACATATGGTGCCACCTGCCATAAAAAATTTAATCTAGGAAAACAAGTGTCATATTTTATTTGTATTTAAACCATTTTAAATAGTTTTAAACCATTCGTACAATAATTCTGAAATATTCTGGTATACTTGTATTAAAAAATACGTAGAATTTAGCGGTGAAGTTGACAGGTTTGTATCTCCACCCAGTTTTGGGTAGCATAATGTACCCATTTAATGGTTTCAGATATGGTTTCAATGTTATCAAAAATCGATTCATCGTGTCAAAATACATATGTATACCAATTTTTGTTAATTTTCTGCAAAGGATATACTAAATATTTGAACTTGTATTTGCCCTAAATTTCAGGAATCTTATCGGCAACCGACGCGTAGTTTGCTTACAGAAAATTTTGTTTATTAGGAATTCCTTTAATAAAAAAATTTGAAATTCGATATGTTTATATAAGGATATACGCAGAATCTGATGGTGAATTCGAAAATTGTTATCTCTACCCAAATTTTGGGTGGTACGTGTCTACCCATTTAAGGGTTGAAGATAAAGGTTTAATTTTATAAAAAAATCTATTCCTTGGGTCAAAATATATATGTGCAGTAATTTTTATCAAAATATTTTGAATGGTCCATTTTGTTTTTTTATTAAATGACATATTTGTACATTAACTTGTAAATAAATAATTATTAAGAATTGTTATTTAATACAATATCCCTATTAAAATTAATTTATACTGGAACAATAACTTTAAATAAATTTGTAAAAAAGATCCTTATGTCTTGTATTAATGAATAAATCGATATTTTATAAATTATCTGGTATAAAATAATGATTCAGTAAAATATGTATTTAATACAAATGAAATCTTGGAACATGTAACGTTAATAACATTTATTAAACAATACAATTTTCAAAAATGATTGTACTATTGATTTAAATATAAAGTCGATATATTTGTGTTTCATTAGCCCAAAACGATATTGGTAGTGACATCTGTGACAATATCGTGGCACTACTATTTATTTATTTATTTAATAAACAATCCAACAAATTTGTTTACATTTATTTGATTATATTTTTTTGATTATATTTTTCAGTATTAGAAATTAATAATAACCAATGTTTTGTTAATTATTAATAACAATTTTATAACCTTACACGACAAATGACAGCTGATGGGCAATTGTTAAAAACAATTGTACATGAGAAGAACGGAAAACAATAATAAATAAGACTTTTTGTTTTATTGCAAAGTTATATTTGGTAAGAAAACATTTGTTTAAACAATGGATATACGAACAATAATCGTATTTCAGGTGCAGGCAATCAGTTTTCAGGCAATGTATAAAATAAACCGGTTTCGAGGAAGTATCGAAATTATAACCGGTCTGACATTAAATACCAAATTTAAACCGGTTTTCAGAGCAAGTACTAGACTTGAAAAACTGGTTTTTAGATGAAACTAGTTCTCATAACACTACAGAAGATCTGGCGAAGACAATACCAACTGCTCTAAATTGTGCTATTTTCTGGAAGCATACAATTTAGCTAGGCCACTTTACTAGTGCTTGTTTTGCACTTTAATTTTTACAAATTTAATAACACTTTTGGTTCATTTTATAGATTTTTGCAAAGATGCTACATCTTTCAATGCCTCTTGAACCAAATGGACATAGCAATATTTCATGTATTATATTACAGTATGTATATTTGTATATAATAATCAATACATATCATTATTATTATTATTATTATCATTGTATAAGTTTTTTTATAGAATTCCAAATGAGATGATTACAAGATTCTATTAAATGCAAACATTACAATTGTTTGGAGTTGTCTAGCGAAGAATATTGTTGTTTAAGGGATGAAATATCGCAGGACTAAACTCCGGGGGTTGTTTCTGTGTACACGAAAAATATGGGACGAATCAAAGAAGTCAAAACAGAAACAGATGACATTAAACAACAAAATAATGATAAATAACCTTTAATAAGACTAGATGGATAATGTTAGTGTTACATTAATATTTTAGTACAAGTATTTAGTATAATTTTACTCAGTACTTCAGGCTGAATCCGCTGATGTATAATTTATTAACTTTTAATGAATATTTTGTATTGAAAATTGTAACTGAAAAAATTCTAAGTATGTCACAAGAAATGGATAAGGTATTAGCGATATATTATAGTTATAATTTAGAAATTTTATATTTTTATACTCAGAATTTTGTGCTGAATCTTCTGATGTATAACATATTACCTTTTTTTATGAAAATTTAGTAAAGAAAAATTAAAACAAAAAAATTTAGATGCCATTTCAGTGTTATACATAATAATTTTTATTTATTTTGTATTATATGTTTATTTCTGTAAACTATATTATTTGCATAATGTTTACAATATGTTATAGTTAACAATTATTGTATATAATATTAAACAATGAAATACTTTTATTCTGTACACTCTATAAACTATTAACAAAATATGGTATTTATTATAATAAAAAATGAATAATATGTACAATATTATATTTATTTAACCTCCAAATTACATATAATAACAATATTTAATTGAAAAATTATCGTATGTGGTCAAATTTTGAAGAAATTCCAATGTACATTTTATGGTATTTAAGCGCCAGCGCCAGTCATATTTTGCATCCCATAAATAATTTGTTGCTGTCGTACAAGACGTATTCAGGAAATTTTCTGCTAGTCAATATTTTCGTATATATTCTTAAAAAAACAAGTTTGATCATTTATTTTATATTTTTTATAAACTATTGTCTTATCCTTGTTGAAATACATATATATTTTGGCCCAAAAAACTGTTATATATCTTCTGTAGGCAATAATTTTTAATTACAGTCCTGGATTTTATGAAGGTCAGATTTGCTGTAATACACGTGGAGACATCTTGCTGCAGATATAACAAACGTCAAATAAAATTGTCAATGAAAATCTTATTTTAATTATAATAAACATAAAATCGTGTATTAAACTATATTTTAATTATTAATTTATTTAAAATGATAAATTGAACAAGACTTCCATCTGTCATTTGATTAATAATCAAATGACATTTGTTTAAGGAAATTTTCGTCCCGCTTAGATCCCATACACATTTCCACGAACTTGATTGGTTAATTGATTGATCGATTGTATTGATTTTCCCCCATTTACACGATACATCAACGTACTTTCTTATAACGCAACATAAAAGTATAGTTCATAAGTTTCATCATAGAGTGCAGTAGCAGTATTGTTTTGGTATTAATAATTTTGAGAAAATCCGTTTTTTGGCTAAACTAATAACATTTCGACTAAGTTTGTCATAAGAAAAAATATTTATAATTAAAAATGAAAAATAGTCTTGTTGAAACTTTTTTTTATATTCGTTTTAATTCCAGATATAATGAATAAAAATAAAAAACAATTTATTTCTCACAAACAAAATTTTTTACAAAATAATTTTTGTAACAAACTAAATTTATTATTTAATTCTAAATATATTTTATCTAATAATTTATTTTATTTACATATTAGTTCTTGACAAAATGTTTTTTTATATCTCCTACCCAAAAATGGGTATATATTGACCACACGAAAATGGGCGAAAATGGATTTTTTTCTATAGCACTATTAAATTCCACGTACTTTCTTATATAATTATCCCAATTCTCAAAATTTTTGTTTAATTGGTAAATACAATGTATAAATTTGTAAAACCATTTTTGATAAATGGTACAATTAAAACTGAACCATTCAAAAGATTATTGTACGTATGTATTTTGAATCAAGGAATCGATTTTTTTTATAAAATTAAACGTATATGTTCAACCCTTAAACGGGGAGATATATGCTACCCAAAACTGGGTAGAGATACAAAAATGTCGACTGCATTATTAGAATCTATATTTTTTTGTACATGTATACCAATTTTCAGAATTATTGTACTATTGGTATAATTACAGTACTACAAGATTCTGAATGCTACATCTTTAGGGTCAATGACCTCTGAAAATTTTGTTTGATTATTACTAAATTATCTGTTGTAATATTTTACCAAAAATTAGTAAACATATGTATTATGACTCGAGGAATCAATTTTTAGTAAAATTAAATTCACACCCTCAACCCTTAAATGGGTAAATACTTACCACCCAAAATTGGGTAGAGTTAAACAATTTTCGACTTCACCATCAGATTCTACGTATATCCTTACATAAATATACCGAATTTCAAATTTTTTTATTAAAGGAATTCCAAATAAACACACTTTGAATTTTACCGCAAATCTTTGAATTTTCAGTGCGCAAGCTACGCGTCAGACGCCGGCAAGATTCCTGAAATTTAGGGCAAATACAAGTTAAAATATTTAGTATATCCTTTGCAGAAAATTAACAAAAATTAGTATACATATGTATTTTGACACGAAGAATCGATTTTTTATAAAATTAAACCCCTATCTTCAACCCTTAAATGGGTAGATATACGTTACCCTAAACTGGGTGGAGATACAAACCTGTCAATTTGATCATTAAATTTTACGAATTTTTTAATGTAAGTTTATCAATTTTTAGAATTATTGTACCAGTTGTTTAAGCCCAGTAAAATATAATTTTTGAAACCCGTATTTTTTAACATGAGCATGAAAACGAATAACTTTTGTGTTTTTAACAATATTCAAATGAAAATTGGTACACATATGTATTTTGGACCGAGGAATCGATTTTTGTTAAAATTAAACCCATATCCTTTACCCAAATATGAGTATATATTTACCACCCGAAAATGTGTGGAGCTGGATTTTTTCTGTAACACCATTAGATTCTAAAAACTTTCTTATATAAACAACCCAGTTTTCAAATATTTTGCTTGATTGGTCTAAGTACCATATATTAATTAGTAAAACCATTTTTGAGTAGCGATATATGTAAATACTATTGTTGATAAATGTTACAATTAAAACTGGACCACTCAAAAGAATTTGATAAAAATCACTGTACATATGAATTTTGACCCGAGGAATCGATTTTTAATAAAATTAAACCTCTATCTTCAACCCTTAAATGGGTAGATATATGCTACCCAAAACTGGGTAGAGATACATACACGTCGGCTTCACCATTAGAATCTACATATTTTCTGTACATGTATACCTATTTTCAGAATTATTGTACTATTGAACATAATTATAGTAATGAAACATTCTGAATTCTACACATTTAGGGTCAATGACCTCTGAAAATTTAAATTTGATATTACTAAATTATCTCGTAATATTTTAACAAAAATTAGTAAATATGTGTACTATGACCCAAAGAATCGATTTTTCTTAAAATTAAAGTCGTACCCTCAACCCTTAAATGGGTAGATATTCACTATCCAAAACTGGGTACAGATAAACAATTTTAGACTACACCGTCAGATTCTACGTATATTCTTACATAAGTGTACCAATTTTCAAATTATTTTGTTGAAGGAATTTCAAATAAACACATTTTGAATTTTACCGAAAATCTTTGAATTTTCAGTGCGCAAGCTACGCGTCAGACGCCGACGAGATTCCTGAAATTTAGGGCAAATACAAGTTAAAATATTTAGTATATCCTTTAGCGAAAATTAACAAAAATTGGAGTATATATATATATATAAATATTGTACATAGTCAAATTTTGAAGAAATTCCAATGTACATTTTATAGTATTTAAGCGCCAGCGCCAGTCATATTTTGCATTCCATAAATAATTTGTTGCTATCACACAAGACGTATTCAGGAAATTTTCTGCTAGTCAATATTTCCGTATATATTCTTAAATAAACAAGTTTGATCATTTATTTTGTATTTTTTATAAACTATTGTCTTATCCTTGTTGAAATACATATAAATTTTGGCCCAAAAAACTGTTTTATATCTTCTGTAGGCAATAATTTTTAATTACAGTCCTGGATTTCTTGAAGGTCAGATTTGCTGTAATACACGTGGAGACATCTTGCTGCAGATATAACAAACGTCAAATAAAATTGACAAAGAAAAGCATATTTTAATTATAATAAACATAAAATCGTGTATTAAACTATATTTTAATTATTAATTTATTTAAAATGATAAATTTAACAAGAATTCCATCTGTCATTTGATTAATAATCAAATGACATTTGTTTAAACAATTTTTCTTCCCGCTTAGATCCCAGGCACATTTTCGCGAACTGGATCGAATAATTGATTTGTCGATTGTATTGATTTTCTCCCATTTACACGATATATCAACCTATTTTCTTACAACACAACATTAAAATATAGTTCATAAGTTTCATTATAGAGTACAGTAGCAGTATTGTTTTGGTATTAATAATTTTGAGAAAATCCATTTTTTGGCCAAACTAATAACATTTCGCCCAAGTTTATCATCAGAAAAAAATATTCGCAAATAAATATAAAAGGCAGTTTGGTTGAAACTTTTTTTTACATTCGTTTTAATTTCATGATAGATAATGAATAAAAATAAAAATCAATTTATTTTTCACAAAATAATTTTTGTAAAAAACTATTTATTATTTAATTTTAAATATATTTTATCTAATAATTTATTTTATTTACGTATAGTTCTTGAGAAAAGCGGTAAATTTAATACAAAAAAAAATATGTTTGTTTTTGTGCTCACCGCTTTGCCAAATTTTTTTCAGCGGTAGATAAGGGAAAAATTGGAGTATATTTGACCCAAATTTTAACCCTTTTGGGCAAGCAGTAAAAATTTGGCAAAGCGGTAAATTTAATACAAAAAAATTTATAATTTTGTTTTTGTGTTCACCGCTTTGCCAAATTTTTACCGCTTGTCCAAAAGGGTTGAAATTTGGGTCAAATATACTTCTAACCCTAATCTAACCCTGAAAACAGATTTAAAATAAAATTTGACTTTTTTGATATTCTACGTATGTGTGTGTATAAAGTCTGTAAGATCTTTGTAAAGAAATGAATATTAATAATTAATTACATAAAATCCACATATATTTTTATTCTTTTTAATTTAATATATGATTTTTAAAGATGTTAGAGTATTATACTATTCCTGGGGCATAAGTTATATTTTAAAAATATATATTTTTTAACAATTATTCTGTCATACAAAGTATTTTATTCTATATTTTTATATTTATTGAATAAAAATACGGTAATTAACTTCAATCAACAAGCTCGGAAACGTAGCAAAACCTGTCCGTTCCATTAAAACTATAGGCAAGCTAGCAGCGTGCGACCTGTTTCTGGCTCATTTCCAAGTTCTACGCTGACAGTTGAACAACGCTATTCCGCGAAGTCGCGTTCGGTGTTTTAAAATATTAAAATGTGCGGAAATATTGCAAGAACAATAGAAAATGTATGTGAAAATCAAAGATAAAGTGTTAATCTAACGTTTCTAATAATAATTTTTACGGGAATCGCAATTTAAATGAGTGAAAATAATGAACTATGTGTGCCGTCTTTGGGAATCGTCGAAGCAGCAAATGTAAGTATGTATTAGTTGTTTATTTATATTTAAATAATTCTAAATGTACTTCAAACTATGAAAAACATTCCTTTCGTAGTAATTCTTATAATATAATTTGTATTTCTCATGATTTCATACATTTTAAGGTGATTAGAATATCATATAAATGTGTTTGTATTTATTTCTCAAGTATAAATTCGATCACAAAATGGCAAATTTTGTATGTAAAACATACAAAAATGTCTATATTTTACATTTAAATACATATATTGCTATTTAATAGTGATTTTCCATATAAAACCAAAGATTTACTTTGTTAAAAACCGTCTCAAACTTGTACGGAGCGTAGATTGTTGCATGATAGCAAACTTTGGAAAAGTTGGTACGGTTTTATTTCTTTATACTGTAAAAATATTATTTTAATAGTGAAATATTGTTGTATATTGTTGCAAATTAGCAACAATGGTAAGTTTAAACAATAGTTTAACTATTTTAATAGTTATTTTTGCTGATAACATGTTTTATTATTGCAATATTTGTGTTTTAAAATATTGTTTTTCTCTGTTCCAGGGGCGTACCAGAGCTATTTTGGGGATTGCTGTTTGCTGTTTACTGAGCTGTATTCATCAATGTAAGTCGCTATAATATGTGCCTTTCTTCACTGTCGCTTTTTTGCTATTTTTTTCAGCTTAACACAAAAGTAAATTCATTTTTCTCCTGAAAATATGGTTTATGTTGTTGAATTTAATTCAAATAATCATATTTTCTTCTATACTTCTTTTCCGAGGCACATTGTGAATGTCTATCTATGTTATTAACATCGGGCGTCGTTACTCGTTACAATATCGTAAATAAATCGGCGAAACTTATATAAATAATTAGCATTTTAAATTTTAGTTTAATTAAATATCCGTTCGTTCAGTGATAGGTTTCTTCCCCGAAAAATTGTATTTGTTTAAATTAATATTTAACCAAGTACAGTTTACAATACAGGGTTCCAGTGAAGTTTCCAAGGAGTGTAAAGGCTGGTTTAAGCCTTTGATTCTACAACAGGGCTTTTCTAAAGCTTTGTCTAAGGCTTTAACAACTTTAAGGTCAATATACAACCATCAGTAGGCAGCAAATAGTTAGAATTATTTTAGTTATTAAAGTCGTGATTAATTTTTTGCTAATATTAGATTCAAATTAAATTCATTTGCATTTTAAAGTAAGGATGAAATATAATTAAAGTTTCGTCGATACTTTTTCGGGTTCGGATCGGTTTCCGCGATATTTAAGGACAGGGTAGCGTAGTTTTTATTTGGAGTGTCTACCCCATTATTTACATTATGAAAGATATGTTGAAAGACGTAGCTGCCAGTGGCAATTAAGACGTGAACTATTGTATTAAAAAATAAAAAATAGTGGAGGACCTCATTGTATAATTTATTTAAAGACGTACACATATTTTAATATTTAAATTTATTTAATTTTGATTCAATAATTTTATTAATTTTGTAGTAAATAATTAAAGAATGGACACTTCATTTAGAAACGAAACTACATTTATCAAAGATCTATAGCACCGGCTGTAGATCGTAAAAACATTAGATTTTTCGCGATTTCAGGTAAAGAAAACATCAGTTGAAGAAAGAAGAACCCCCTTTCCCTGCATGCTTTTGCTTTTTTTTTCAGTTTTCCTCTTTACTATCCACGCAGCTCTTTCTAGTATGCCCCTGTTAGATTAAAATCAATTTCCCAAGATCGACTGGGACCCATTGGGCAAACTTAGTCGTTCTTTTCGCTGCTCCCCTCTGGGATAGGGCAGTGGGGCCTCTGGGAAGGACGCCTGTACTCATACTATGGGCCGCCGGACTGAGTAACCCCCTGTACTGATTCCCAGTTTTTGAAGTAGATATAAATGCATGCATTTTCGTACCGTGCGGCCGTCTACCAGGCGTCGTCTCATGGGCACTCATCGCTGACATGGAGAGTGCACTACAGGAGGCACTCTTGTGCCATTCAAACAGATACACTAAATTATAGTTAGAGTTAGTTTAAGTTTACAGTTTTAAATTGGTATATCATTAGTTTACTTGCGGTTAAATTTTTAATTTGCAGTTTAAACTTAGTATAATTGGTTCACTTGCATTTTAAAGTATTAGTTTGCAGTCTTAAATGATTACAATTACATAGTTTATTTTCAGTTTGAAATAGTTTCAATAAGTTTGCGTGCATTTTAAAATATTAGTTTATAGTTTTAACTTATTAAATTGTAGTTATACGCACTTGCTTTTGTATTAATTTTGCAAAAACACACACATACACAAAATAATATATCTATTAAAGTTAGTAGATATATGAAGAAAATTCGTTTTTAGTATTCGCGTTAGCTTTTGAATAATTTTTTCCGTTCGTCGCCGCGATTTCGTCCGTATATATTGTTGATTTCTTATGTATTTATGTATGTATATTATATATGTATGCATGTGTGTTATGTATATGTATATTATGGTTAGGGCGTGAGCAGTTTCAACGGGGCCTCCTGAGCTAACTTTTCCCTTTCAGGTGCACGGCCGTTAGGCGGTTGGGCGCCTAGCGGTATTTGCATGTTGTGCCCTTTTCCTTTCTCGCTGCAACTAAAGTTGTGGGCTTGAAAGAGCGTTAACCGGGCTTGGGTGCTTACTCAGAATGCTCCGGCTTCATTGCACGATAAGCACCCAAGTTCCGGGGCCTGGTCTGCCACGCTCGCGGTGGTGCGAACCTAGCCATTTCGATGGCGGAGGAAGACCCTAGGGACGTACACACTTTTCACAACTCAACACCGTCGTTGAGTACACATTGTTAGGTTCCCTCATTTTAATATGTATATGTATGTTTACTTTTCAGTTTTATCAGGAGGCCCACATCATCATTTATTTATTTATTTATTTATTTATGTTTTTCATATATATGTATTTACTTGTATTTCTTAGCTAAAATGTTAGGTAGGATGTATAAAAACAATAATAATTAATAATAAATTATCTAATTGCGGTAAAATATAACTTAAACTGCGTCGAAAACGTCGAAAATTTCAAATAAACTTCAAAAAAATAATGTACATTTTCTCTTTCAGGATTTTCTCGCCTTCACAAATAGTTGAAGGCAAATATTAACGACATTTTTGTTACAGAATTTCTGGATATCATAAGTAGATTTATTTTCTTTCTAATAAAAAAAAGGTTTCGAAAACTAGAAGAAATAGGGACTCGTCGTGTTCATATTTGAATTCAGGAGGGACGTTTTGAAAAGAAAAAGTTAGTTTCAGAATTTCAGGATAGCTGAAACATATTTAAATACATCGTTTTCTGCATAAACACTACTATTCGTATGTTGCGCTCTATATACTAAATTAAGAAATTAGTACACCACTTTTAAGATCTTAATAGTGAATAGTGAAACGCAGCCAACATTCATCAGTTCAGTGTTTTCCTGCGGGATGGCGGTAGGCGTTTAAATGGTAACTTTAAACAATTCAGTAGTCCAATAAAAATCAGACCACCTGTATTTAGAAGGAAAGTATCATTTTCTCTAAATTCAAGCATACTGATTACGGGAAAAATAATGAAAAAAATCTCTAGGCCTTAGTTTCTAAAATAGAAATTTTTATTTTTATTGCAAAATTGACAATATTTTTTGACTTTTACGGACTATAACTTATGAATGGTAAAATATACTTTAACGGGCGTTGCGCCATTCAATTCTAGGGACATTTCTACATATGTTTACCAATTTTGAATAACCTTGTATAGCTAGTATAGTAAGAGTAAGCAAAAATTAATAAAATGGTAACTTTAAACAATTCAGTAGTCCAATAAAAATTCGATCAACCTGTATTTAAATAGAAAGTGTCATTTTTTCTTAATTGAAGCATGCTGATTACGGGAAAAATAATGAAAAAAATCTCCAGGCCTTAGTTTTTAAAATAGAAATTTTTATTTTTATTGCAAAATTGATAATATTTTTTGACTTTTACGGACTATAACTTATGAATGGTAAAATATAGTTTAACGGGCGTTGCGCCATTCGATTCTAGGGACATTTCTACATATGTTTACCAATTTTGAATAACCTTGTATAGCTAGTATAGTAAGAGTAAGCAAAAATGAAAAAAAAGGTTACTTTAAACAATTCACTAGTCCAATAAAAATCCGATCAACCTGTATTTAAATAGAAAGTATCATTTTCTCTTAATTCAAGAATGCTAATTACGGGAAAAATAATGAAAAAAATCTCTAGGCCTTAGTTTCTAAAATAGAAATTTTTATTTTTATTGCAAAATTGACAATATTTTTTGACTTTTACGGACTATAACTTATGAATGGTAAAATATAGTTTAACGGGCGTTGTGCCATTCGATTCTAGGGACATTTCTACATATGTTTACCAATTTTGAATAACCTTGTACAGCTAGTATAGTAAGAGTAAGCAAAAATTAAAATAATGGTAACTAAACAATTCAGCAATCCAATAAAAATCTGATCACCCTGTATTTAAATAGAAAGTATCATTTTCTCTTAATTCAAGCATGCTGATTACGGGAAAAATAATGAAAAAAATCTCTAGGCCTTAGTTTCTAAAATAGAAATTTTTATTTTTATTGCAAAATTGACAATATTTTTTGACTTTTACGGACTATAATTTATGAATGGTAAAAGATACTTTAACGGGCGTTGCGCCATTCGATTCTAGGGACATTTCTACATATGTTTACCAATTTTGAATAACCTTGTATAGCTAGTATAGTAAGAGTAAGCAAAAATTAAAATAATGGTAACTAAACAATTCAGTAATCCAATAAAAATCTGATCACCCTGTATTTAAATAGAAAGTATCATTTTCTCTTAATTCAAGCATGCTGATTACGGGAAAAATAATGAAAAAAATCTCTAGGCCTTAGTTTCTAAAATAGAAATTTTTATTTTTATTGCAAAATTGACAATATTTTTTGACTTTTACGGACTATAACTTATGAATAGTAAAATATAGTTTAACGGGCGTTGCGCCATTCGATTCTAGGGACATTTCTACATATGTTTACCAATTTTGAATAACCTTGTACAGCTAGTATAGTAAGAGTAAGCAAAAATGAAAAAAAAGGTAACTTTAAACAATTCACTAGTCCAATAAAAATCCGATCAACCTGTATTTAAATAGAAAGTATCATTTTCTCTTAATTCAAGAATGCTAATTACGGGAAAAATAATGAAAAAAATCTCTAGGCCTTAGTATCTAAAATAGAAATTTTTATTTTTATTGCAAAATTGACAATATTTTTTGATTTTGACGGACTATAACTTATGAATGGTAAAAGATACTTTAACGGGCGTTGCGCCATTCGATTCTAGGGACATTTCTACATATGTTTACCAATTTTGAATAACCTTGTACAGCTAGTATAGTAAGAGTAAGCAAAAATGAAAAAAAAGGTAACTTTAAACAATTCACTAGTCCAATAAAAATCCGATCAACCTGTATTTAAATAGAAAGTATCATTTTCTCTTAATTCAAGAATGCTAATTACGGGAAAAATAATGAAAAAAATCTCTAGGCCTTAGTTTCTAAAATAGAAATTTTTATTTTTATTGCAAAATTGATAATATTTTTTGACTTTTACGGACTATAACTTATGAATGGTAAAATATAGTTTAACGGGCGTTGCGCCATTCGATTCTAGGGACATTTCTACATATGTTTACCAATTTTGAATAACCTTGTATAGCTAGTATAGTAAGAGTAAGCAAAAATGAAAAAAAAGGTTACTTTAAACAATTCACTAGTCCAATAAAAATCCGATCAACCTGTATTTAAATAGAAAGTATCATTTTCTCTTAATTCAAGAATGCTAATTACGGGAAAAATAATGAAAAAAATCTCTAGGCCTTAGTTTCTAAAATAGAAATTTTTATTTTTATTGCAAAATTGACAATATTTTTTGACTTTTACGGACTATAACTTATGAATGGTAAAATATAGTTTAACGGGCGTTGTGCCATTCGATTCTAGGGACATTTCTACATATGTTTACCAATTTTGAATAACCTTGTACAGCTAGTATAGTAAGAGTAAGCAAAAATTAAAATAATGGTAACTAAACAATTCAGCAATCCAATAAAAATCTGATCACCCTGTATTTAAATAGAAAGTATCATTTTCTCTTAATTCAAGCATGCTGATTACGGGAAAAATAATGAAAAAAATCTCTAGGCCTTAGTTTCTAAAATAGAAATTTTTATTTTTATTGCAAAATTGACAATATTTTTTGACTTTTACGGACTATAATTTATGAATGGTAAAAGATACTTTAACGGGCGTTGCGCCATTCGATTCTAGGGACATTTCTACATATGTTTACCAATTTTGAATAACCTTGTATAGCTAGTATAGTAAGAGTAAGCAAAAATTAAAATAATGGTAACTAAACAATTCAGTAATCCAATAAAAATCTGATCACCCTGTATTTAAATAGAAAGTATCATTTTCTCTTAATTCAAGCATGCTGATTACGGGAAAAATAATGAAAAAAATCTCTAGGCCTTAGTTTCTAAAATAGAAATTTTTATTTTTATTGCAAAATTGACAATATTTTTTGACTTTTACGGACTATAACTTATGAATAGTAAAATATAGTTTAACGGGCGTTGCGCCATTCGATTCTAGGGACATTTCTACATATGTTTACCAATTTTGAATAACCTTGCATAGCTAGTATAGTAAGAGTAAGCAAAAATTAAAAAAATGGTAACTTTAAACAATTCATTAGTCCACTAAAAATTCGATCAACCTGTATTTAAATAGAAAGTATCATTTTTTCTTAATTGAAGCATGCTGATTACGGGAAAAATAATGAAAAAAATCTCTAGGCCTTAGTTTCTAAAATAGAAATTTTTATTTTTATTGCAAAATTGACAATATTTTTTGACTTTTACGGACTATAATTTATGAATGGCAAAAGATACTTTAACGGGCGTTGCGCCATTCGATTCTAGGGACATTTCTACATATGTTTACCAATTTTGAATAACCTTGTATAGCTAGTATAGTAAGAGTAAGCAAAAATTAAAAATAAGGTAACTTTAAACAATTCACTAGTCCAATAAAAATCCGATCAACCTGTATTTAAATAGAAAGTATCATTTTTTCTTAATTGAAGCATGCTGATTACGGGAAAAATAATGAAAAAAATCTCTAGGCCTTAGTTTCTAAAATAGAAATTTTTATTTTTATTGCAAAATTGACAATATTTTTTGACTTTTACGGACTATAACTTATGAATAGTAAAATATAGTTTAACGGGCGTTGCGCCATTCGATTCTAGGGACATTTCTACATATGTTTACCAATTTTGAATAACCTTGTATAGCTAGTATAGTAAGAGTAAGCAAAAATTAAAAAAATGGTAACTTTAAACAATTCAGTAGTCCAATAAAAATTCGATCAACCTGTATTTAAATAGAAAGTATCATTTTTTCTTAATTGAAGCATGCTGATTACGGGAAAAATAATGAAAAAATCTCTAGGCCTTAGTTTCTAAAATAGAAATTTTTATTTTTATTGTAAAATTGACAATATTTTTTGAATTTTACGGACTATAACTTATGAATGGTAAAATATAGTTTAACGGGCGTTGCGCCATTCGATTCTAGGGACATTTCTACATATGTTTACCAATTTTGAATAACCTTGTATAGCTAGTATAGTAAGAGTAAGCAAAAATGAAAAAAAAGGTAACTTTAAACAATTCACTAGTCCAATAAAAATCCGATCAACCTGTATTTAAATAGAAAGTATCATTTTCTCTTAATTCAAGCATGCTGATTACGGGAAAAATAATGAGAAAAATCTCTAGGCCTTAGTTTCTAAAATAGAAATTTTTATTTTTATTGCAAAATTGACAATATTTTTTGACTTTTACGGACTATAATTTATGAATGGTAAAAGATACTTTAACGGGCGTTGCGCCATTCGATTCTAGGGACATTTCTACATATGTTTACCAATTTTGAATAACCTTGTATAGCTAGTATAGTAAGAGTAAGCAAAAATGAAAAAAAAAAGGTAACTTTAAACAATTCACTACTCCAATAAAATTCCGATCAATCTGTATTTAAATAGAAAGTATCATTTTCTCTTAATTCAAGAATGCTAATTACGGGAATAATAATGAAAAAAATCTCTAGGCCTTAGTTTCTAAAATAGAAATTTTTATTTTTATTGCAAAATTGACAATATTTTTTGACTTTTACGGACTATAACTTATGAATAGTAAAATATAGTTTAACGGGCGTTGCGCCATTCGATTCTAGGGACATTTCTACATATGTTTACCAATTTTGAATAACCTTGTATAGTTAGTATAGTAAGAGTAAGCAAAAATTAAAAAAATGGTAACTTTAATCAATTCAGTAGTCCAATAAAAATTCGATCAACCTGTATTTAAATAGAAAGTATCATTTTCTCTTAATTCAAGCATGCTGATTACGGGAAAAATAATGAGAAAAATCTCTAGGCCTTAGTTTCTAAAATAGAAATTTTTATTTTTATTGCAAAATTGACAATATTTTTTGACTTTTACGGACTATAATTTATGAATGGTAAAAGATACTTTAACGGGCGTTGCGCCATTCGATTCTAGGGACATTTCTACATATGTTTACCAATTTTGAATAACCTTGTATAGCTAGTATAGTAAGAGTAAGCAAAAATGAAAAAAAAAGGTAACTTTAAACAATTCACTACTCCAATAAAAATCCGATCAACCTGTATTTAAATAGAAAGTATCATTTTCTCTTAATTCAAGAATGCTAATTACGGGAATAATAATGAAAAAAATCTCTAGGCCTTAGTTTCTAAAATAGAAATTTTTATTTTTATTGCAAAATTGAAAATATTTTTTGACTTTTACGGACTATAACTTATGAATAGTAAAATATAGTTTAACGGGCGTTGCGCCATTCGATTCTAGGGACATTTCTACATATGTTTACCAATTTTGAATAACCTTGTATAGCTAGTATAGTAAGAGTAAGCAAAAATGAAAAAAAAGGTAATTTTAAACAATTCACTAGTCCAATAAAAATCCGATCAACCTGTATTTAAATAGAAAGTATCATTTTCTCTTAATTCAAGAATGCTAATTACGGGAATAATAATGAAAAAAATCTCTAGGCCTTAGTTTCTAAAATAGAAATTTTTATTTTTATTGCAAAATTGACAATATTTTTTGACTTTTACGGACTATAACTTATGAATAGTAAAATATAGTTTAACGGGCGTTGCGCCATTCGATTCTAGGGACATTTCTACATATGTTTACCAATTTTGAATAACCTTGTATAGCTAGTATAGTAAGAGTAAGCAAAAATTAAAAATAAGGTAACTTTAAACAATTCACTAGTCCAATAAAAATCCGATCAACCTGTATTTAAATAGAAAGTATCATTTTTTCTTAATTGAAGCATGCTGATTACGGGAAAAATAATGAAAAAAATCTCTAGGCCTTAGTTTCTAAAATAGAAATTTTTATTTTTATTGCAAAATTGACAATATTTTTTGACTTTTACGGACTATAACTTATGAATAGTAAAATATAGTTTAACGGGCGTTGCGCCATTCGATTCTAGGGACATTTCTACATATGTTTACCAATTTCGAATAACCTTGTATAGCTAGTATAGTAAGAGTAAGCAAAAATTAAAAAAATGGTAACTTTAAACAATTCAGTAGTCCAATAAAAATCCGATCAACCTGTATTTAAATAGAAAGTATCATTTTCTCTTAATTCAAGAATGCTAATTACGGGAAAAATAATGAAAAAAATCTCTAGGCCTTAGTTTCTAAAATAGAAATTTTTATTATTATTGCAAAATTGACAATATTTTTTTACTTTGACGGACTATAACTTATGAATGGTAAAAGATACTTTCACGGGCGTTGCGCCATTCGATTCTAGGGACATTTCTACATATGGTTACCAATGGGGTTTTTCACTCAATTTTTTTTATTTTTTTAAATAAAACTTCATTCAGTTTTGAAGCAATTCATAGTATTAAAAAATCTTAATTGTTCCTAGTTTCAGAGTATTTTATTTTCGAGAAATCAGTGTAACGTCACATTTCCTCTATACTTGTCTTTCTCACACACACTACTCTGAGTACGCTGCGAGAGAAGGATAACAATTGTATGACGTCAATTTTCCCTTTTAGCAAATGTGAAATATCTCGTAAAGTAATTTTTTTTAAAATGTTTTCATTGTTTTAACTATTATTTATTGAGCCATATTTTATGTTAAATAGAAATTTTCTTGATTTTGTTGTTATGGTGGAATACCCCATTATGAATAACCTTGTATAGCTAGTAGTAGTAGTAGGGTAAGCAAAAATTAAAATAATGGTAACTAAACAATTCAGTAGTCCAATAAAAATCTGATCACCCAGTATTTAAATAGAAAGTATCATTTTCTCTTAATTCAAGCATGCTGATTACGGGAAAAATAATGAAAAAAATCTCTAGGCCTTAGTTTCCAAAATAGAAATTTTTATTTTTATTGCAAAATTGACAATATTGTTTGACTTTGACGGACTATAACTTATGAATGGTAAAAGATACTTTAACGGGCGTTGCGCCATTCGATTGTATGGACATTTATACATATGTTTACCAATTTTGAATAACCGTGTATAGCTAGTATAGTAAGAGTAAGCAAAAATGAAAAAAATGGTAACTTTACACAATTCAGTAGTCCACTAAAAATCCGATCAGGCCTTAGTTTCTAAAATAGAATTTTTTATTTTTCATTACGTAAATTTATCTCCGATTAAAAATTACGGTTTAATTGTTTATTTCTGTCTACAGCACAGGCCTTTTGCCGGTTGTTACGTCATTAACAAAGTATTAGATAACTAATTATTTTAAAAAATATACCTGTTAAAGTAGTAAACAGCCATTTACAATTTGTCTTTCATAGTGAAAGGATGGTTGTACTCTTCTGGTTTGCTGGACCGTGCTCGACCATTCCTTTCTATTTTTTTGTATTTGTATTTCATAGTATTTAAATCTGTAGTAGTTACCTCTACCCTTAAAATAAATTATTAAATTTTAGAATTAAATTCTTTAAATCAAAGTGCGCCTAGACCAACCCAGGGCCCAGAAGGACAACGTGGGATATTCTTGTATAATGGTAGTTTGATAAAAAGTCCAGGTTTATCCTGAGACTAGGTATGTGAAAATAAACTTCCTAGCAAATTGAAAATTTATCAATTTTTACTTTTTATATCAATTTTTAAAATATTTTAGGTCAATTAACTTGACATGTTCCTCAATCTAACAATTGTTGCTGTACCCGTAATTTTAGGGTATAAGGCATAACAATACGATATAAATACAATACAATGAATTGTACAACAATTCAAATTTAATATATTAAAATACAGTACTTGTACTAGTGTTACATAATACATAAAATATCTAAAATACTTATATATTTTTTAAACTATTTAAAACTACAATTTCAAAATTTATTTGACCAAAAAACATTACAATATGTGTCTCATAGATTGTGACACGGACTTTTTCATTTATTTATTTAAATATATAAACTATCAACAATAGAAAATAAGTTAAATGACACACCCAACAATGGGTAATAAGTAGTAATGAAATAATTATTTACTATTAAATAGGCTTGTATAAAATAAATTTTTGTTTCAACTTTAAATAAACTTAAAACTGAGTACAATGTGGCATATAAAGGAATGACAGTGTATGAGTGATTGGGTAAGCGAAATCTTGCTCTATAAAATTGCCCGGGAAATTTTATAGTGTAAGACTAGCTTTAATTAAGGTTAGCTTAGGATAAGTTATTTATAAGATAGGGCGCCATATTTGTACTCAGTTTTTTTTCATATTAAACAATAAATAGTTAATTATTAATAAACAATTATTTGAATATATTTCTATAATAATAATTTGGGAAAATCCTGTCTGCAAAATTCATTAAAAATTGTTTCATTTTCAATAATTTCAATTCATTCTTTTAATTGATTTTCCTATATTTTTTTACTGTTATTGTATGCCAATTATAGTTTTGGGTTCAAATCCCGCACTCAACAATTGCTAAACAGAGGAAATGTCTTAAGTTTTTGACCCAATTTTCTGATACATAATTTTTCATTTTTACAAATTCAGAATAACGTGTTGCATTTTTATTTTGTTAATATGAAAATAGTAATGATTGTTATTACTATTTTGTCAAAATTAAATAAAATATTACATAAACTACGTGAGTTAAGAATGTTTATTCAGTCGAAGAAATTAACCAACTCGCCCTTACGGGCTCGTGGGTTAAGCTTTCTTCTCATGAATAAACATTATCTTAGCTCATTTAGTGTATAAATATCTTTTAACAAATATATATATTTTACTATATTAAATGCTTTTGAAAACTTGGATTTTTAAAGTCGTACCTATTACAATTTTGCTGGGAAGTTGCTGTACATTGCGATGAATGTCCATTTATTAATAAATAAGAATACAAAAATAATTTAGAATGAAAGGTGTGTGTGAGTGTGGATCGTATGTTTGGGTAAAATATAAAAAATTTTTAAAAAAAATAATAATATGAAAATAAAAACCAATATTTATTTATGAATGATCCCCTGAATGTTTTGTGTGATTGAGGTTTATTTAGTATTGATAAATATTTGATAAAAGACATAGTATTTCAACATTTTTATTCAGACAATAATATTTTACAATATTTATATATCTTGGCAAGAAAATTTTGAATCTATTTCTTTCAGTTGAAATGAGATTTTCTGGGTCTTAAGAGAAAAGATGCCACACCCAATTAGGAGTAAAGAACATTATAATAAACAGATATTTTACATTTATACAAATCTTAAAATTGAAATGAAGTGAATATTAAGTCAAATAAAAACGTTTATTGCAGTACAGCCTAGTTAAGTTTAGTTTAAGGGGGCGCGTCGTCATCCTAACTTGTAAATCTAACTTAAATTGTAACTTTCGTCCCGGGTGAATTTGCTCGCGTAGCCCGGCATGAGGTCCGGGTCGTTAACTTTCGCATATCCGGTAAATGGTCCGGATCGTTTCTGCTCCGTTGAGGCCAGGATCCTTTTGGATCTGGATATTATCGTCCTTCTAGACTCCGTGGGATATAATTGTCATGCAAACTTTAACTTTTAATGGTAGATTTCATGCCGGCATGAGGACCGGATTGTTTTAGTTTTTTTTTTAATTAATTTATTATTAGCTCGTGTAATCCGGTATGAGGTCCGGGTCGATTAGGCCAGGAATCCAGGACCTGGACAACGGGGGACGAGGGATCGAGAAAGGAGAAAGTCTTCAAGGCGAATTAAAGACGCGAATATATTCGGAATTTGTCGCGAACCGGGTACGGGAAATGTTGAATAAATTTTAATATTGATTATATTTTTTGTTGTGTCGGGGATATTTTTTTATAAACTGTAGTTTGGGGTTTGTGGGTTTAATATTTGTCTTAAATTCGTTCGCGAAAATCGATTTATAAATGATATATTTGGGGTGGGATTTTGGGATTGTTCATATTATATTATCTTATATTATATATGCTCGTATATAATATAAATATGATATAATATATTTATTTTGTATGTTATGCTTTTTTTCTAGGGCACTGAGTATTTGGCGTGCCAGTATTTTTAATACTGTGCAATGAATACTCATCAAATTCCGCCGAAAGTCTCTCGCGGGCATGAAAATGTTCGGTGGACTTTACACATGGTAAAAAAGAGCTTTGTTGCAGATTACTAAAATTGGTACCAGCAGCTAATTTCGTAATCACAATGAAGTTGTTTTTTATCGTGAGGTGAGCAACCCTCGTCCAAGAAAACTTACCCTCCTATGTGGATTGCACGGGGTCGGTTTTCGCGGAATGGGGAGGGCGCGGTCGTAGGTCCAAACACTGTATGGAATATGACGATGAGCAATAGTTTATCGGCGTATGCATATCAGTGGTTGGAACGCGCTTGGCCCCAGCAGGCCGCGTCCGTGAACAAGCCACAAATAGGTTCATTTCATCTCATTATCATTTTTGTTAGGGTTTCAGGCGCGGGCGATTCTATTTATAGTTGGTATGAGATCGTTAGGGTTTTATAGGACACCCCAGTCGTGGTTTAGGCCGGGGTGGTTCTGTCCTCAACTCCTTTGAATCGCAGGAGGTTTGGACAGGGTTCCCTGTCCATGTGGAGAGACCTTGTCGTGGTGACAGGGCTTAACCATACCCAAATTGGGGTGGGACCAACGTCTCCACAAACTATCGAATTAATATCTGTTTCTAGTTAACATATTAACAAAATAATTATTTTGGCACATATTAATTCGATAATTTTTATTTAAATGTAATTATTTTAATAAACAAACAAATAAAATATCAATTCTTGCGGAATATAGTTATAAAATTTGATGACCTCCCGCCAATTCCATGTTTAAAATTACAATGATATTTAAGTAAAGTATCACTTCCGGTTGTTCTAATTTGTTGTTCCAATAAATAGAAAAGTCTGTAATACCAAATTTTGGATTATATTTTATTATGTTTTTCCTCAAAAATCTATTAAGGGCTTCAAGTAAAGTACGACTTCCTGTTTATCAAAGTCAAAGTCTAATATGTTTCAAATTATATACGAGTTTTAAATACCAAAGTTTTGGATCATATTTTAGTAGATTTTAAGGAAAAATTGCCATAAACACATTATTGTAAAAATAGTAAAAACGTGTTGTAGGTTGTAGGTACCTTAATTCGTGCTTATTCACTAAAAACTCTCTTTAGAATTTTTGGACCTTACCCATGGTGTGGCGGGAGGTAAAAATATATAATGTATGTAAAATAAACTAACACAAAAATTGTCAATTTGGTGATTTTTCCAGAAAATAGCCCAATTTAGAGCAGCTGATGTTCCTTTAGCCAGATCTTCTCTCGTGCATTCCACTTCTAAGTTGGCGCACGTGAGCAGGTGGGTCATTATTTGTTCTTGACTTCAATGACATAAAGTGGGTTCTACTTGGTACCCCCAGTTGTACCTAGGTATTTCAAAGCCGATTTAAATTTTTCCAAATGGGCCACTTTTGGTCATTATCTGGTGGTGGTTTTTCATCTTTTGCAAATAAAGTAAAAATAAAATTATGATAAGTTATTTAACAATAAATTTAATTCAAGCAATTTGAAATAAAATATTAGATATCTTTATGAGGATTTTGAATGTGTCTTTGCTTATAACAGAAAAAATAGGGGTTGGATACTTTAAATTTAAATATTAAAATATATTTTATCTTTTAAATATCCTAATTTTTATTTATTTTGATTGTTACAGGGTTCTATGCAGTATGGCCTATACACCTTGCGAATGTACCCTCATGAAACCTGATTTCTTCCAGTATCATCGTTGGAGAATGAAACCCGAGACGTGGAGAAGAATTTCCCGAAAAAAATGCACCCTTATGCCCTCCCCATAAACCCTATTTTAGAGGTATTTATGCCCATTGCGATCTACTTTTCAATAAAACCAAATTAATTCATAATATTTTTTGTATTGTGTTATTATTTATGTATAATTTCCGATAAAAATTGATGTACGCTGTTGTATGATGAATTTAAATTACAAATTAATAATTATTTTCAAGGAAATACTCTATCCGTTCAAAATTGATAGGATTTTATCATATTCGAATTCTCGCTGTGTTTCCACCAATCACAAGCTTCGTTATTTTTGCCAATCACAATCGTTAGTTTCACCAATCACATGAGACCACGCCGTATGCGTCACTGCGTCACATGTTGTGTAAGCAAGTTGATGTTAAGAAGTGGTTTTATGTTTTTGTGATATATTTTGTGATTAAAATAACTTATTTACGTGTTATATTTGTGAAATGGACTTTGAGCAGTTGAATTCGAATGCCTAGCTGTAGTTTGAAAGGTAAATTACTTGATTTTCTAATAAATTTAAGGACAAAAATCTTGACGTAACCTTACTTACATCTTCAAGTTGTACATAAATATGTATTTGTATATTGAATTCATCATAAAACAGCCTTAATACATGTAATATATTGTTGTATTTAATATTCTTTTACATTAGTGAAGTATTAATACATTCTTATACGACGCAGAATGTCTAACCTTGCTTTTTGAAGGTCGTACATGATTTGCAACTTTCAGTATAATATTTTTAAGAACTTAAGCGTAAAATCGTGTAGTGTATATATCTAGCTGCAGTTTTAAAGGTATATTATGTAATTTTATAATAAATGTAAGGACAAAAATCATATTGAAATATCTAATGACGCTACGTACATCTTCAAGTTCTAAATGTACATTTGTATAGGTATCAAATTCGTCATTAAACAGCAGCTAATACATTTTTACATTTGAATATTTTTAATCTTGCTTTTTGAATATCATATGCAACTTTATAGAAATGTCCATAATGTTACGTAATGTTTATCTATAGAGGTGTGCAAAAGTTTTAAGCTAAACAGATTTTTAAACCATTATCATATATTGTAAAGGTGATACAAAAACAGTTATATACATATGCATTTGTGCATAAAATATGTTCCTATTACAAAACCAGAAACTATGTAGGTAAATAAAATTATCTAGTAACAAAATAACTTCTAGTGCTATGCAAAAATATTGCGCCAAAAATATGCGTATTTCAAAACAGCTAATAAATCTGTTCAGTCTTATTTTGTTATCCATATTTAATAGTTTATCATCATTCCTTTTGATACAATCACTGCAGAATACTATCGAGACATTGATTTAATTAAATTTGTGATACTGTCTTGTGGTGTACATCTTGTCATTCATTTTCTAAATGGTTCCATAATTCAGGCTTGTTTTTCTTTTCCATCGCGGATGTTTAACTTCTGGCTTAAATGTTTTATTGGATTTAAATTCGGAGATTAGGGTGGCCAAACAAGAATTTGGACTTTTGTTGACCTAAAAATTAGTTTATTACTTTAGATTTTAGTTTAATTATTTTATCTGTTCGCTTTGTTAATTTACGGGGGTCTATTGCATCTTAGTTTGTCAGCTAATGATTTTAAAAATCTATATTTGGTGATAATTCCATTTGCTGTGCTTTTATCGATCATTAGGAAGTCTGCTATCTCACGAGAAACCTCTCCTTGACGAAAAAGGTTTATTGCGGATTCTCTTACCCGAAAGTGGGTGTATACAACCAATTTGTTAGACAATAAGTTAATATTGAATTGAATATTATTTATTTGAAAGTACATACATACATACATACATACATAAAATCACGCGTTTCCCACTTAGTGGGTTAGCAAAAACCCGAAAATAATAAGAAAAGGGATGAAAGCAAGAGCTCCACAGAATCACTTAACTCTTTAAAAACATTCTTCTTCCGCCTTGCCCAAAATCATCATAACATTCATTCAAGAACATATTATTGTGACCGATTTTCGGTAGCGAATAACCGCATCCGGACCACAATAATAGTTACGCAACTATCATCTTTCGCTACACATTCCTATCCATGCATACTTCTTTCACCACAGCCACATTCATAAACTTATTCATACATAATAACATATTAAAGTGACCGATTTTCGGTAGCGAATAACCGCATCCGGACCACAATAATAGTTACTCAAAAATCATCTTTCGCTACACACTCCTGTACAAACATACTTCATTCTTCTCGTCCACATAAAAGTTCAGCTGTCTCTCCATTCTCACAAAACATTCTTACTAACCATTTATCTTTACACCACAATAATTACGAAACAATCATCCTTCGCAACACATTCCTATCCATGCATACTTCTTTCACCA
Source organism: Ophonus ardosiacus (assembly GCA_943142095.1). NCBI lineage: Eukaryota > Metazoa > Arthropoda > Insecta > Coleoptera > Carabidae > Ophonus > Ophonus ardosiacus. The sequence continues at coordinate 21,814,197 of OW964839.1, forward strand.
CAGCCACATTCATAATCGTATTCATACATAATAACATATTAAAGTGACTGATTTTCGGTAGCGAATAACCGCATCCGGACCACAATAATAGTTACACAAAAATCATCTTTCGCTACACACTCCTGTACAAACAAACTTCATTCTTCTCGTCCACATAAAAGTTCAGCTGTCTCTCCATTCTCACAAAACATTCTTACTAACCATTCATCTTTACACCACAATAATTACGAAACAATCATCCTACGCCACACATTCCTATCCTGGCAAACTTCTTTCGCCTCAGCCACATTCATAATCGTATTCATACATGCTCTTCTTCTCTTTCCACTCGGAAACTTACGCTCCTTCAAAACACTACCAATCACATCCATCCACTTACACACTGGACGGCCCCGCAATCGAACACCCTCAACTTTACCAACATATATGCGTATTTGAAAGTACTTACATATATTACAATCTCGATTACAGTAACCTATATAACTACATTTTCTCGCTTGATAACAATGCAAACAATGATGTAGAGACTAATGATTTTCATTTGATATAAAAAGCGCCCATAACTATTAGTTTAAAACGTAGTAAAACGACATTCATTCTCTAAATAATGAAAAATTTTATTTTATATTAACTTATTTATTGCTCAGTACATTATACATAAACTGGACAATAAATCCATGTTCTACGCGTTGAAATGCTAGTGAAAATTTCTCAAGAACACTGAACCGATGTTACATCTTTAGATAAGAAAATATTTATTGCAATAATAACCAATGTGTACATCTCAGTAAAAATCTTTAGGGCTTTAGTATTACAAACACTTTAAATAAGAGAATTAGCAACATTAATAATCAACATTAATAGTACGTAGTGTTAATGTACTCCCGTTTAATTAACATTGAAAATTACTCGTTTATTTGAAACCACTCATTTTCAAAGTTATAAAATGTTAATATTGGTTGTTCTTGCTCTAAATTATAGATTTTTAATGTGTAATTTGGTGGAAAATACAACTTAATATGTGATAGTGAATATGTGATAAGTGTATATTTAATAGTGAATATATCAGTATTATATTATAATTGCTCTAATAATGATACAGTTTTTTTCTAAGACATAGTCATACTATAGCAGTTATTATATTCAAATTAAACATATATTTGTTTAAAAAACTTTGTGTTAAATTTTTGATCTATTTTTAATTGTATCTCTGTATATAAATCTTTGCATCGCTATTATTTATTTGAAAGTATTTACATAGGTATATTAAAGTAATCTATATCTCGATAAGTCTTAGAAAAAAAATGTTATACATTATACTCGCAAAAATCTGTAATATTATGTAATAACTTATACGATACAACTTAATAAATATTTGGCGATATATAGTTCATTATTTATTTATTTACAAGTTCTCATAGAATAATATCATTACAATATGTAACACAAATAAAATGTATTATATAAATAACCAATAAAAACAGTAAAAAAGAATACAATTTCTCAATTCAAAAACCTATTTTCCTATCCTCAAAAATTGCATTCCAGCAATTCACCAAAATACGAACTAGATCATCAAAATGAGATCAGCAGGATATGAACGATTTACGGCCTATAGGTAAGCAACCAGCAAAAAACGTTTCGACAGCACCGCAAAGCGATCGCCGATCTGCAGCCTGCATGAATAATATTAGCGCCTAAATTTCAACCTAGTGCACAACAGATTACAAAAGCAAGTAGCCTACACGAAAAAAATCCTAGCCAGCAAAATCCGATCCGCGAGCACCAGCAAGGCTTCTAGTCGACAAAATCGCAAAAATCGTGTAAAATCGACGTTTTAGAGCCGTAGCGGCCGAAATGTACCACTTTACTGCCGTTACGAGCATTTTTGAGCTCTCAGGCGGATTTTCAGCCGATCGCAAGGCATTTACCCACCAAAATTCAGATATCCATCGATCGCAATAGTGTTGCTGACTTCTGGCTGACAAAATTTAAAAAGTCGTGTAGATTCGGCGTTGTTCAGCGTGTAGCAAGACTACTAGTCACGAAAACGAGAATTTGTGAGCTCTCTGGCCGAACGGAACGTATTCCCCCACAAAAATTCAAATTTCTGACAATACGGTAGGCTGTAGTAAGGCCTGGTGATCGAATCGTGAATCTCAAGTCTCCCACCACGGATTTCTAGCTGTGTATAATACTGGCTGTCTGTTGAATTTACAGCCATTCGTGCAGCGTGAGCGGTGGCTTCCTACCGGATACTCTTTGTCGTGAAATTACGTAATAACGTCTATTTCAAGCTATATACAGGTTTCTAGAAATTTTTTGCTGGCTTCGGCTAGTAGCCTAGGCGCGCTCGTGGATGGCTAGGGCGGGTTGCTGGTAGCTAGGATGGGATGCTCGGCTGGTTCCTAGTGGCTAGTATGCGGCATTCGAACCTGGATCTTTAGGATGGGAGATTTTTGTTGGTCGTCGTTCTGGTTGTGGATCTATAGGCTGTGAACTGGTTTCTAAGCGGGATATGAACTTAGATCTTTGGATTGCAATTTTTTGTTTTGGAAATAGGGTGTTAGAATGAAATATTTATATTAGGTATTTTATCGGTATTTATTGGTCATCAATATATTACATAATGGTGTACATAATGCATTGCTATATTTTGCAAAGATATTGTTTTAATACAGAGATATATGCGAATGAGAATTATATACATAAATAAATGTATCTTGATCTGTAACACTTTGAAAGATGATATTTGATATAGGTTGTTTTAAATTATATATATATAAGAACATATGATATAAATTCTTTATTATGATTCGTTGAAATATACAAGTAGGCTAACATATATGATTGACAACAATCGATCGATTCATTGTTGAAAGAACTTTTATAAGGATCATTTGTTTTAACAAATAGAAATAATAGAAGACATTAATTATCTATAAGATGATTATATGTTTATTTATAACAGAAAATCCTTACAAAGTTTTTCCCTAACATTTTTTGGGTATTGAAAATATATTCTAAGTTTAAACTAATATATTCTACAACTTCAAAATGAATGTCTCTCTTGCTATAAACTTTTGGGATTCAAATTCGAATTCGCACATAACTAAAAGATATATTTAAATTACGTAAACGAAAGTTTAAACAAAATGAAAAGAAAATTTTGATTTTTTTTAAATCAATTGTTGAAAATGAAGTTTAAAAAGTTTTCAATCATGCAAACAGTATATAAAATATATTTGAACTATATTTGTTTTAAAGTGTATCAAACATGTAAATGTTAATATATTGATTAACTCTGTGGAATCGAAATATGAGGTCCAAAATTTTGTGATCTATATAAATAGGGATAATGTATCAATGTATCAGTTTTATATCTTAATTAATGCATTTCGAAGTTTAAAATGTAATGTTTTTAATTACGTCGAAACTCTTATTACGTCATTCTTACAGGAGAGACATTTATTTTGTGATACAGTTTTAAATTAGAAGACTTGGTACATAGGTGATTTGCAAGCAAAATGTTTTATCATATTTTTCAACGGACGTAGAAAAAGTGTGTGTGTAAAGTATCATTTTCCGCTCTAGATACACAAATAACTATTTTTTCAATGTGCGAATATGTTATTAAGTGTATTTTAAATATAATAATACAAATTAGGTTTTATCTTACTATGTTTTATTTAAATCGATCAGAGTATTAGATTACATGTGTACTCGTATGTATGTAGGGGATGCAAATGATGGTACAGAAAAATAGAGCTAAGTCCCAATTACTTATATAGTTTCGAGATATTGAAATTTTAAAGTTTTAAAAATGTACTATTGATTCATATATTGTGCATAATAACTTTAAAATTAAATACTTCAAGAACTAAGAGTGATAGCAAATTATCCTAATCTTATTTTTATTTGTTGGATTATTTTCTATAAGTAAACGAAATTTCAGCACTTTGGAATCGCTGAAAACATTTTCAGCAATGCTTGTTTCACAACAGGTATATCTATTGACAATAGCAATTTAAAAAAATGAGTATATGAAAAACTAAAAGAAAAAGCTACTTGCATTTTCAAAATTTAGTTGTACAGAGTTATTTCGTGTATTTATACAAATTTTAAAAAGTTTTAAATCGCTGAAAATATTTTCAGTAATGTTTATTTCAAAACGTGTTCATGTTTATTAAAAATATCAACTTTGAAATTGAATATCACGAAAACTAAGAAAAATAGCGCCTCGTACTTTTTAAATTTGTATATAGAAAGTAATTTTCTATATGTATAATTTTAAAATGTTTCAGTCACTGGAAAAGAAAATCAGTGATGTTTATTTTAAGACGTGTATATGTTTAATGAAAATAGTAACTTTAGAAATGAATATCACGAAAATTAAGAGATATAGCGACTTGTACTTTTCAAAGTGATATTAAGGAATTTATTTACTATATTGTAAACCTAATTTTAGAATATATGAATCGCTGAAAAAGTTTTCAGTAATGCTAGTTTCAAGACGAGTACATCTCTATTGAAAATAGTAAGTTTAAAAATAGCCATTTGTACTTTTCAAATTCGAATGTAGGAAATTATTTTGTAAATGTATAATTATTTTCCAAATGTATGAATCTCTGAAAATAATCAGTAATGTTTAGACTTAGCTCTTTCGTTTCTTGTACCCTTCAAATAATGTGTATGTATGTAATATGTGTATTAATGTATGAGAACCTAACGTAATACACTTTGAGATGTTGAAATATAATTATGAAAATGAAAATGGGAATTGTATAATGATATGATTTTATTCTCTGTCATTTAAATATGCTTATATGTATGAGTGTTTTCGACATTTGTTTATAAAGTTTTTATTAGTAGAGCAGATGATTTTTCACGTTAAATGGTTATATAACATAAGTACTTTATAGGTGTGAGGTGGTTTTATTTATTTATTTACATAAATTTTATAAACATGACTTGGGGCGTACAAAATCCATGTTCGGGTTGTTTTGGGGTGCGATGCTCTGCAACAGAGTGACCATCTCCAATGCGGAAATCAGGATTCATGAACTGCAACTCTCTCGGGTACTTCTGCAGTATCGTCTGTTTAAGTGCACAGCTTATCTTTCTGCAACAATAGAAAATATACTCGAAAGTAACAAATATGATTAGTGGTTAATGGTCATAGAAAATAACATGATTTTATTTGTAGATTATTAAGAATTATTTCAAGTATATATAATTATTCTTTAAAAAGATATATTAATGCCAAAGAAAGTGCGAGTTATTCAATATTACAAAAGAATGAATAAATATTTCAATAGATCAATTATAGATTTTAATGCATAATGTGTAAGATATTAAAGTATTTTAATAATGAGGTATAAGTTACGTAATTTGTCGCATTATCGTACACATTCATAATTACGCATATATGGAACAAAATATATGTAGTAAAATATATAGGACATACAATGATATGATATATTAAATTATCCACAAGATGAACACAATTCACGACAGATGTTTAACATTAGAAAACATTTTTTTTCAAATATCTTTGCTGTAAAAGTATATGGGGCTTTATACATAGTATTTACAGAATAAAATGTTAGAAGATTGTATATGGTAGAAATATTAAATAATTATTATCAATTAATGCAAACTATTTTCGATATAATATGAACAATTATTTAAAAATAGCTTATATCTTGTATCTATACTAGAATAATCTCTCCAAATTAATGGCTAATATATCAAATGAAAATACAACTATGTGTGAAGTATTATAAAAGCAAAAAAAAACTCACTTTGAATAAATGAAATCTATGGATATAACTCCCCAAGTCCTGCAGGTATTCTAACGTCCTCTCCAAGCACCAGGAAGTCGTCCTCGTGGTCACAGTACACCAGCGCACTACACACACGTCTTTACACTAGCACTGTAACAAACAAACTGAAAGAATTAATCCATGTAATAGTTAGGGTGTTAAATAATTTACCCCGTAGAAATACAAGTCAACAATTAAATAATAATGAGTCATTATAAATAATAATTGCTTCGTATGTATTATGTAATCAATTCACGGTGTTTTGAATTTTATGAATGTAGAAGAGGCGCGAAAAAATTTGAGTACGCAAAATACAAAATTACAATTTTTTTTTTATTGTAACATTTTATTAAATATGTGTGTTCTTTTCAGATGCAGCCGTGTGAAAAGACGACATCCTGGTGTTGCAGACTTAGCGACTTGGAGTCCCGACATTGTAACCTGAAGCACTCAACAATGGTGAGTTACATTGTAGTAGATATTTTCTTGTAATCTCGCCCATGGGGATTAGCTGTTAAATCTACGTTTTGATGAAAAGTACTAAAATATAATTAAACAATATAATACTATATGTAGTAATCAAATAATATTACTACCAAGTTCATATCTCTACCCATTTTTGAATTATTACCCCAAAAGTCAATATACCCCATTTTCAGTAAAAACTTCAAAATTTTCAAAAATCTAATTTTCATGGATCTAGATACTTTTCAATGCGCTGATTCCAAATTTTGAAACCGCAGGTCGATATCTCTTTTCGTTCTCGAGATATTTAGATTCAAAGTTTTGCTCAAAACTGCCCATTTTTTGGCAATAACCCAAAAATGGGTCGAGATATGAATTTGGCGACAACACCATTCGATTCTACGGGAAAAATTACATAAGTACAACCAGTTTTCAGAATTTTTGAACACCGCATGCAATCTCTAAAGCAAAATAACTGAAAATGGCCAAAAATCGCAAAAATCCTAAGGGGTACCCCTTACGATTTTTTCAGATTTTGACCATTTTCAAACTTTTATTCATAAAAAATGAACCGGTTGGTCAAAAATGATGAAAATTGGTATACTTATGTATTTTTGTCCGTAGAATCGAATGGTAATATCGCCAAGTTCATATCTCGACCCATTTTTGGGTTATTACCCAAAAATGGGCAGTTTTGAGCAAAACTTTGAATGTAAATATCTCGAGAACGAAACGAGATATCGACCTGCGGTTTCAAAATTTGGAATCAGCGCATAGAGAAGTATCTAGATACATAAAAATTAGAATTTTGAAAATTTTGAAGTTTTTATCTAAATGTGGAGTATATTGACTTTTGAGGCAATAATTCAAAAATGGGTAGAGATATGAACTTGGTAGTAATTTTATTTGATTGTAAAGACAATGTTACGTAAGTTTACGCATTTTTAGAGTATTTAAACAAATGTATGAATTTTTAGAAAGAAAAGTATTGAAATATAAATGAATAAATGCTATAAAAAAGTTCCTTGGAAAAGATTCTATATACTTAATGTTTAGGAGGATAACTTTTATTTATTTATTTACATAAATCTTATAAATAAATATTGAGGGCACCATTACATGTTGGGGTGTCTTCAGTGTGATGCTCTGCAACAATATGATCATCTCTGACGCTGAAATCAGGATAGATATCTTTCTGCAACTCATTCACATCCTTCTACGGCTTGGCCAGGACTATAATTCATATCTGTTACATGTTTCTGTAACAATAGAAATATATTCGAATTAATATTCGGATTAATGGTTACAGATAATAATATGGATGGACTTAGAACTGTTTCAATCGTTTGTAATTATTAAAAATAAAATACCTAATATGAAAGTAAGTGTGAGAAATTTAATATTAAAAAGAATATTTAAATTTTTAATTATTTAAATATAAAATATTTGAAGTAAAATATATAGTACGTCCAATAATATATGATATGTGTATATGGTATTAACACTATGAATAATTCTAAATTAACTCAAATTCTTTTCCACACAACATCAATTATAATTCAAATATAAAGTATATATACACCCGAATAATCGTTAGAAATAATGGCTAATATATCCAATAACGGTTACTAAAAGTAGTTTAAAAATATAAAAAGAAATTTACTGTGAATAAATTATTTCCGTAAGTATAAGTCCAAATCGTGAAGATGCCCAAAAGTCCTCTCCAGGCACTAGGAAGTCGTCCTCGAAGGCACAGTACACGAGCACACCACACGTCTTTACACTAGCACTGTAACAAACAAACTGAAAGAATTAATCCATGTAATCGTTAGGGTGTTAAATAATTTACCCCGTAGAAATACAAGTCAACAATTTAATAATAATGCGTCATTATAAATAATATTTGCTTCTTATGTATTATGTAATTCGTTCACGGTGTTTTGAATTTTTTATTATAACATTTTATTAAATATGTGTCTTCTTTTCAGATGCAGCCGTGTGAAAAGCCGACATCCCGGTGTTGCAGACTTAGCGACTTGGAGTCCCGACATTGTAACCTGAAGCACTCAACAATGGTGAGTTACATTTTAGTAGATATTTCTTTCCATAAGGATTAGCTGCTAATACTATATGTAGTTCACTAAAAGTCCGACTATTTTCCCTTAATTCGTACACGCTGATTAAGGGTAAAAATAATGAAAAAAATCTGTAGGCCTTAGTTTCCAAAATAGAAATTTTTATTTTTAATGCAAAATTGACAATATTTTTTGACTTTGACGGCCTATAACTAATGAATGGTAAAAGATACATTAACGGGCGTTGTGCCATTCGATTTTACGGACTTTTCTACATATGTTTACCAATTTTGAATAACCGTGTGTAGCTAATTATGTGGGTGACAACGAAAAGAGAGTTTTTAAAAAGATTTCAATTGGAATTTATTGTACATTACAGACTTCTTGAAAAGACATAAAGACAATAAAAGCATTCAAAACATACAGTTACAAGTTTATATGTGAAAATTATGCTGATATGCATAAGGTGTCTTCTTCGTGCAGAGTAGACAGGACCGTACTCATAACTCCTCCCGCCTTAAGTGAGGACTGTGGGGGCTTTGGCCACACGGTGCGACAATGAAGTCATCTGGATATCTTCCTGCGGGCCTTTGTCTTTGTGTTGATCATTCCTTCTTATGAACATAAAATACAGACAACAACATATGATAATTAGTAAAATGCAACAATATATTACAATATTGTGGATGTTTATATTGGTTGGGATAGTCACATTGTTTATTTCATTTAGTTTTTCATTTTGTTTGTTAATAATAGGTAGAATGTTTTTTAATTCATCTAAGTTTATGTTGTCTATTTTTAAAGGATTAAATTGCATAAAATTGTTCTTATCTCCATTTTCTGGAAAATGTAATTTAGGAAGTTCAATGTTTTTAAAATTTGGTTTATAATTTTGATAAGTTTTTATGGTAGTGTCTTTAATTTTTATTTCACAATTATTGTTTAGTTCGATTAAATAAGTTCCATTTAGGGGAATATTGTCTACGCTTTTCATACACTTTTGGATGGCGACGACACCGTTGGGCGCTACGACGATCCATTGGTTTTCTTCGATTTTCTGGATTTTCACATCTGGCACTTCGGTGGATACTAGCTCACAGTTTGGGTTTGAATTGTACTTGAGAAGTTGTATTTCGCAGGGTGCGTTCTCGTTTATGTTGGATTTGTGGACATCTTGGCATATGAACTCCTCTGCTACGATTTCTTTGCAGGTAGTGTCAAACAGGGCGTAAGAATGCTCGTTTTTAATTAAAAATTTGTAATTTGGTATAATGGTTTGAAAGGAATTTTTATTCCTGATTGGTAAGGAATATAAATGGTAATAATGGAAACTTTCAGTCTCCACAACAGGTATCTCAAGCAGAAATACAATTTGGTTGCCTTTACAATAACTTTTTATTTCTATTACTTTTTCGAATAAAATAATATTTTCCAAAGTTGGTTCAAAAGGGAAACTATTTTTATTTAAATGTTTATTAATGAATATTATCTCTTTTAATAAATCTGTTGGTTCAAGTATTGAATTATGAAGTGTGTTAAGTTTTGCAAAAGTTATAGCAATTTCAATTTTCTCTAATAGATCGTAAATAATCTGCAAACTTGCAGTGTATTGAGAGATAACAGTTTGTAAAAATAAGCAATTGTTTGCTTCTACATTTTTTAATGTAGGTCGAATTAATAAATTTTTCTAGTTGTTCGATTTTTGAATTTAATGAAAATTGATTTTTGGAAAGGATTTCGGTGTTGTTATTAAATTTTTGGATGGAAGTTTGTAAGATGCTGAGTTGTTCTTTCATGACATCTTTAATTTTAAATTGGTTGTTCGATATTTCTCTAATAGCTTTATCGTATTTTTCGGCATCCGCTTGATCGAGATTGCCAGTGATTGATTTTATTATTGTGCCAAGTCCGTCAATGAGTCCTCGTTTTTGTTTTCTTGAGAATAACGGATTTAGTTGTTTTATTTGTAATAATACTTTTTCTTCTAGGACACTAATTATTTGGTAAGAATGTTTATTGTGTTTAGAGTCCTTTAATTCGTCCTTTATTTTAATAAATGAATTTTTCAAGCTCGTGTATTCTGTGATTATGTCAGTAATGTCATAAATTTGAACAAATGTCCAGTAGTCGGTTTTAAGTTGTGCATTTCCTAGTTTTAGTGGAAGTAGGCCAGGGTTCTTGTTTAGATCGTGGATTTTGGATGTTTCTAAGCTTGAAGTGACGATGAGGAACAAGGATCTGTAAAAACAGGTTGTCTTAATTCTTTGATATGAATTATTTCGGTTTTACGTTTTTTCTGTTGGCTCGTAATTTCTACTTTATTATGATCGAGTAATTTTGTAATTTTGAAAGGACCTAAAAATTTAGAATTCTTTTTGTTTCTATTGAGTGCATTTATTTTGTAAACAGTTTGTCCTATTTTGAAAATTGGATTTGTTTCTCCTTTTGTATTATGTTTATTTATTACTTTTTCTTTGTTTGATTCTAATGTTTCAGATACTTTGTTATAAACATGTTTTAATTTTTCATTGTGGTTTTCAACGTAATCGTTGTAAAAGGAATTTGGAATAAATATTTCTTGGGGATTTCTAGAGTTTGTATGTCCAAATGCTAATTCGAAAGGTGTATAATTCGTTGCGCTGTGTATAGAGTTGTTATACCCAATTATAGCGTAATTCATTAAGTCACCGTGTTCGTCTGGGTACATTTCTTGTAATATTCGCAGATGTTCAATAATAGTTGAGTGAAATCTCTCAACAATAGAATTAGATTCATGATGAAGCGGGGTTGTAAAATGAATATTTATTTTATGAAGTCTTAGTAGTTCTTTTACGGTATTATTATTAAATTCTTTTCCATTATCAAGGGTTAAATTTTCGGGTACGCCAAAAGATGTGAAATATTTAATTAATGCGTTTGCTATATGAATAGCTGTTTTGCCTTCGATATAAATGGCTTGTGCAAATTTTGTAAATGCGTCAACTAGTGTTAAATAATTTCGATTGTCATATATGAATACATCTATATGAACTATTTGAAAAGGTCGTGTCGCTGTATCGGTTAACATGAGTGGTACATACGGTTTCTTTCTTGCATATTTAGATCTTTGACAAATGTCGCATGAGTTGATAAAATTGGTAATAGTAGCTTTCATATGTTTCCAATAGTAATTACGTTTTAAATATTGGAATGTTTCATTTATACCACGATGATTGGATTTTCCTTCGTGATGCATTTTTATAAGCATTATTTGTTCTTCTTTATCTGTAACTGTATTTATAATTTTTGTGCACTTAATTAACTTTGGTCCATTTTCAGAAAATTTATTTAAATAAACTCTGCAAAAGTCTTGATATAATTTTTCGGTTTGAAAATACATGTGATACGTATTTTTCGTGTTTGTATAATTTCTTAAAAATTCAAATATTAATATTTCATTGTTAATTTCTGGAATTTTGACTTTAACTATAGTTTGATTTTCATATTTCTTTATACTAGTGTCTGTTTTGGGATATAAATTTGGAAATACGTGAATTTGGTTTAATTTATTATTTATTATCTCATCTAAGATGGTGATTCCTTCATTCGTTGTGTCATTTACACACGAGTGTTGAGTTGCTGAGTCAGTGTTTTCATTATCAATGTTGTCCAGGTCAGTGTTAGGAACTGGAGCAGGCTTATCGGGTGGTCTTATTTGTATATCGGAAATAATATTAATTTTGGGTTTTTGTCTAGGTTGGGAAGGTTTATTATTAAGGGGTTGTTTTCTGATAAGAGTAGGTGATTGTGGTTCGGAATCATCAGGAACAAAACCTTCGGCTAATTTTTTAAAATATTCTAATACATCGTTATCAATATTACCGGGGTTATTTATGATTGATTCGTTATCGTCAATTGCATTTATACGAATACGTGATAAACAATCAGCGTTTGTGTTACATGAACCTTTTTTATATTCAACCGTGTAGTCGTATTCTTCGAGTTTTAATTTCCATCGAACTAATTTAGAATTTGGTTCTTTCAAATTATGTAGCCAAACTAAAGGTCGTTGGTCGGTTACTATTTTAAACTTTCTGCCGTATAAATATTTTCTAAATTGTTTGCAAGCCCAAATTATTGCAAGTAATTCTCTTTCAATGGTGGAATAATTTATTTCTGTTTCGTTTAGTGTACGTGATGCATAGGCTATTGGTCTATCGTGTGGGATTTCGCCTTGCGAAAGCACTGCACCGATCGAAAATTTACTGGCATCAGTAGTGAGAATGAAAAGGTTTGTCAAAATCTGGATACTGAAGTATCGGGTCATTCATTAGTAGATCTTTACACATGTTAAAGCTCTCAATGAAATCTTTGTCGTGAATTACTTTAGCGTTTTTCTTTAGACATCGAGTCATGGGTTTTGTAATTTTCGCAAAATCTTTTATAAAGCGTCTGTAGTAGCCTAAAAGTCCGAGAAAACTTTTAATTTCAGTTTGTGTTTTTGGAATTGGGAAATTTTTAATAACATAAATTTTGTCCGGGTTTGGTTTTACTCCTTCCGGTGTGACAATATGGCCTAAATATTGAACTGTATCATGTAAAAATTCTGACTTGTCCAATTGAATTTTGAAATTACTTTTTCTTAATCTTTCGAAAATTGATTTTAGTCTCTCAATGTGTTCTTGCAAGGATGAACTAAAAATTATAATATCATCCATGTAAACTAAACAGGTTTCATGTTGCAATCCGCGTAAAACGTTGTCCATTACCCTTTGGAAAGTCGAAGGGGCGTTTTTTAAACCGAATGGCATACGTTTGAATTCGTAGTGTCCTCCTTCAGTGGAAAACGCGGTTTTCTGTATATCTTGGGGGTCGATTTCGATCTGATGAAATCCACTAGCCAAATCGAGGGTAGTAAAATAATTAGCTTTACCTAGTTTATCTAGGATGTCTGTGATGTTTGGAAGCGGATATTTGTCATCTATAGTGCGCTCGTTAAGTTTGCGGTAATCTATGACTAAACGCCATTTCTTTCTACCAGAGGCGTCCATTTTCTTGGGGACAATCCATATAGGACTGGACCATGGTGAATTACTGTGTTGTATAATACCTTGATCTAACATTTTTGAAATTTGTGAGTTAACCTCTTGTTTGTGAATTTCGGGAAAACGATAGGGTTTTACATGTATAGGTGAATCATTTTTCAAATTAATTTTGTGTGTAATTTCATTTGTGAAACTCAAAGGGATATCTTCACAGTAGAAAATGTCGCGGTAATCAAAACATAATTTACGTATGGCATCTTTTTCTTCTTTATTGCAATGTTCGAGTCTGAGATTTTTGAGATTTTGTTTTAAAAGATTATCTTGTGTTTTGTCTAAATCGTTATCAATTTCCATTTTCTCGCAAAAGTTTATCTCGATAGGGTTAATTAATTCTATATCAAATGGTTCCGAAATGTCAATTTTTACTGGATTTTCATTAATGTTTGTGAGGGTTGTTATGGCAAAATTGTTATTTATATTTACTAAAGCTTTTGGCATTTCTACGCCGTCTCCGAAATTTACATGATTTAATATTCCAGTACCGTGGTTTTGATTTACTGGTAGTTTAACAACAATGTTTACTCTTGGTGGTATTATTATAGAGTAATTTCGAAATTTTGGATTTTGACATATTTTGTTATTTATTTCAGATTCGTAAATAATTGGAATTTTTGCGTATGGTGTTGTTAATTGTTTTGTCGTCACGTTTATATTTGCTTGTAGTTGTTCTAATAAGTCTACGCCTATGAGTCCATCATATTTTTCGCTGAATCGGAAAAGATAAAATTTATGTTTATCACTAACGTTAAAATTTTTGAAAACGGGGATTTCTGCAACTTCATTATGGAATGAAATATTGTGAGCAGTTTGGATGTTAAAATTTTCATTATAAATAAAGTTTGGATAAAATTTGTAAGCTAAATCTGGGTTGATTAAACTTTTTGTGCTGCCGGTGTCTATTAGAAAATTAGCGTTGATTTCTGGGATGTGGATATAGGGTAGGTTTGATTTTAAAACATTTAGTTGTATTAGGTCGGGTTCTTGGAATTGGAAGCCTGAGAAAAATTTATCTCGTCGTTTCCATAAAGTTGGTCTGACTCGGTGTTATCAGTATTGTAACCTGAGCATTCATAGTCTACGTGTGGTTCTGTAGAGTATAGTTCGTTGTTCTCATACATGTTCGCATCATATTCAGGGTTTCCATACGAGTCATATTCGTAAGGATTTTGAGATGTGTATTCAGTTTGATTTTCAAATGAATCATTTATATTTTGATTAAATAATTGTGTAGCAGTAAAATTTCTTTGGGGCATACGAGTATTTCGTGTATGTCCGGATGAGGTATCCATAGGTTCAGGTTGGTATTTTGGTTGTTGATGAGGTGGATTTTGCCTTGGAAGGTATTGTGGGAAATTTGCAGGTCTTTGGAGTGGGACGAATTGGTTGGGGCGCGACTGAGGTTGCGGTAGTCGCTGTGCGAATTGAGGCGGTCTGAAATTTGGATTGTTATTTGTTTTATAAAATGGGTTTTGCCTCGTTTGCATTATTTGAGGTGGACGTAATAATGGTCGTTGTTGGAATGGGGTGTTATTTGACGTGCTAGGGATGTTGTTATAGCTGGATTGTTGAGGAATGTGGTTTACATTCGGATTTCTTGTAGGGACAATTCTTTGTGTAGGTTTAAAACTGGAGTGCATATTCAGTGTGTTTTGTCTCTGGTTGGTGTAAAGAAAGTTTTCTTCCTCTATTACTAGACTCATGGCTTTCTCGAGTTTGTCAGGGTCTCTTAGTCTAACATTATTTTGGATAAATGGAGGTAGACCTCTTATGAAGGTTTTTAATGCCAGGTCGTCGTAATTTGATTGTCTAATTTTTCTTTCGTCTTCTGTATAAGTGGAACAATTTAATTTAGAGGTTATTAAACTTCTTGCATCTTGGCATCTCATACCAAAATTATAAGGGGTTTCATTTTTTTGCGGTCTTAATGCAATAAGGTCTTGTACTAAGCAATCTAAATTTCGTTGGTCTCCAAAACTTTCTTTTAGGCTATTTTTTATGTCCTCCCATCTTTTTAACTCAGTACGAGAACCGATAAGGATCATCGCTCGGCCTGTTAATTTTCCGAGAATTGCTCTGACAAGAAAGTTGTTAAGAACGACGTCGGTACTGCCAAATGTATCTACTAAATTTTGACATGCGTCTAAGAATATGTTCATGGTATGGGGGTTACCATCATAATTTGGAATAACATCTAAATGTAATCTGAGCAGTTGTAAGCTTGCCGTTTGTTGAGCCACTTGCGGCGTTTGTTGTAAGGGTGGTGTCATTTCTACGTCGTTATCGAGTGTGAAATTGTTTAGATTATCAGCTAGAGCTTCTACGTCGTGTAAAGACATACGCTTATATACTAGTTTTTTTTTTTTTTTTTAATTAATTTTGAAAGTTTCTGCTTGAAATATGTTATGAATTTGAATGTTTTTTAAGGATAGGAAAAATAATTGATGTTTGAGCACTTACAGTAGTAGAATTCGTTTCATTTCTTTTCTTACAGCTAGTGCCTATAGGTTCGGAGATGAGATCTTCACCCAGGACTTCGTAACCTAGTGCTGGCGTCGGCGATGCTTGTCTTCAGCTAGCGTGTGTGTCTGGTGTTGGCGATGCTTGTCCTCGACCAGGGTGTGTGGGCTGGTGTTGGCGATGTTTGTCCTCGACCAGGGTGTGTTGGGCTGGTGTTGGCGATGCTTGTCCTCAACCAGGGTGTGTTGGGCTGGTGTTGGCGATGCTTGTCCTCGACCAGGGTGTGCTGAAATCTTCAACTTCTCGCTGTCTCGGTGTTGGACGTTTCACGGCGAACCGATATACCTTCGATTGCACTCGCGAACTCGCGAACCGAAAATTGTTATACCCGATAAATTGTTAAAACAAAAGTTATTCGTGCGATACGCCTAACTTCGGGTATCCTACCAAGACTGCGCCAATTATGTGGGTGACAACGAAAAGAGAGTTTTTAAAAAGATTTCAATTGGAATTTATTGTACATTACAGACTTCTTGAAAAGACATAAAGACAATAAAAGCATTCAAAACATACAGTTACAAGTTTATATGTGAAAATTATGCTGATATGCATAAGGTGTCTTCTTCGTGCAGAGTAGACAGGACCGTACTCATAACTAGCTAGTATAGTAAGAGTAAGCAAAAATGAAAAAAATGGTAACTTTAAACAATTCAGTAGTCCACTAAAAATCCGACCAGCCTGTATTTAAATGGAAAGTATCATTTTCTCTTAATTCAAGCATGCTGATTACGGGAAAAATAATAACAAAATTCTCTAGGCCTTAGTTTCTAAAATAGAAATTTTTATTTTTAATGCAAAATTGACAATATTTTTTGACTTTGACGGCCTATAACTAATGAATGGTAAAAGATACATTAACGGGCGTTGCGCCATTCGATTCTACGGACTTTTCTACATATGTTTACCAATTTTGAATAACCGTGTGTAGCTAGTATAGTAAGAGTAAGCAAAAATGAAAAAAATGGTAACTTTAAACAATTCAGTAGTCCACTAAAAATCCGACCACCCTGTATTTAAATGGAAAGTATCATTTTCTATTAATTCAAGCATGCTGATTACGTGAAAAATAATAACAAAATTCTCTAGGCCTTAGTTTCCAAAATAGAATTTTTTATTTTTAATGCAAAAATGACAATATTTTTTGACTTTGACGGCCTATAACTAATGAATGGTAAAAGATACATTAACGGGCGTTGCGCCATTCGATTCTACGGACTTTTCTACATATGTTTACCAATTTTGAATAACCGTGTGTAGCTAGTATAGTAAGAGTAAGCAAAAATGAAAAAAATGGTAACTTTAAACAATTCAGTAGTCCACTAAAAATCCGACCAGCCTGTATTTAAATGGAAAGTATCATTTTCTCTTAATTCAAGCATGCTGATTACGGGAAAAATAATGAAAAAATTCTCTAGGCCTTAGTTTCTAAAATAGAAATTTTTATTTTTAATGCAAAATTGACAATATTTTTTGACTTTGACGGCCTATAACTAATGAATGGTAAAAGATACATTAACGGGCGTTGCGCCATTCGATTCTACGGACTTTTCTACATATGTTTACCAATTTTGAATAACCGTGTGTAGCTAGTATAGTAAGAGTAAGCAAAAATGAAAAAAATGGTAACTTTAAACAATTCAGTAGTCCACTAAAAATCCGACCACCCTGTATTTAAATGGAAAGTATCATTTTCTCTTAATTCAAGCATGCTGATTACGTGAAAAATAATAACAAAATTCTCTAGGCCTTAGTTTCCAAAATAGAATTTTTTATTTTTAATGCAAAAATGACAATATTTTTTGACTTTGACGGCCTATAACTAATGAATGGTAAAAGATACATTAACGGGCGTTGCGCCATTCGATTCTACGGACTTTTCTACATATGTTTACCAATTTTGAATAACCGTGTGTAGCTAGTATAGTAAGAGTAAGCAAAAATGAAAAAAATGGTAACTTTAAACAATTCAGTAGTCCACTAAAAATCCGACCACCCTGTATTTAAATGGAAAGTATCATTTTCTCTTAATTCAAGCATGCTGATTACGTGAAAAATAATAACAAAATTCTCTAGGCCTTAGTTTCCAAAATAGAATTTTTTATTTTTAATGCAAAAATGACAATATTTTTTGACTTTGACGGCCTATAACTAATGAATGGTAAAAGATACATTAACGGGCGTTGCGCCATTCGATGCTACGGACTTTTCTACATATGTTTACTAATTTTGAATAGTCGTGTCCAGCTAGCATAGTAAGAGTAAGCAAAAATGGAAAAAATGGTAACTTTAAATATTCAGTTGCCCACTAAAAACCCGACCACCCTGTAGAACTTTAAAATGAAATTGTTGAAAAACTAAGTGAAATAGTTGTTTTCTACAGCTATGTAATGTTGCAGGAATTCGAATTGCTGAAAAAAAATTCAGTCATGTTTGTTTCAATATAGCCAAATTATCTATTGTGTATACCATGATAAAAATAAAATAAATTGAAAACTAAGTGAGATAGCGATTTGCAGTTTTCAAATTTGGATTCCGGGGGTTATTTCAAATATGTATACATAGTTTTAGAAATTTGAATTACCGGATACAGAGTTAAATTTCAGTAGGAAATATTTGAACCTAGCTTTTTGTTTTTCTGTACCTTTTAAATAGTATGTATGCATGGATGTATGGTATGTGAATTTCTTATATAATGAACTGTAAAATATATGACAATGAAGATATATGTGTTGCATAATGACATGAATTGATTATGTGCCAATTTTTCTTGCCATATATTAGTTATACGAGTACATAATGTTTAGGAGGATAATTTTTATTTTATTTATTCACATAAATTTTATAAATAAGTCTTGAGGGGTACCAATACATGTTGGGGTGTCTTCAGGGTGATGCTCTACAACAATATGATCATCTCCAACGCTGAAATCAGGATAAATATCTTTCTGCAACTCACTGACATCCTTCTATGGCTTGGCCAGGACTGTAATTCATATCTGTTACATGTTTCTGTAACAATAAAAATATATTCTAAATAATATTTGGATTAGTGGTTACAGATAATAATATGGATGGACTTAGAACTGTTTCAATCGTTTGTAATTATTAAAAATAAAATACCTAATATGAAAGCAAGTGTGAGAAATTTAACATTAAAAAGAATATTTAAATTTTTAATTATTTAAATATAAAATATTTGTAGTAAAATATATAGTACGTCCAATAATATATGATATGTGTATATGGTATTAACACTATGAAAAATTCTAAATTAACTCAAATTCTTTTCCACACAACATCAATTATAATTCACCCGAAATAGTCGTTAAAAATAATGGCTAATATATCCAATAATGGTTACTAAAAGTAGTTTAAAAATATAAAAAGAAACTTACTATGAATAAATTATTTCCCTAAGTATAAGTCCAAGTCTTGAAGATGTCCAAAAGTCCTCTCCAGGCACTAGGAAGTCGTCCTCGAAGGCACAGTACACCAGCACACTACACACACGTCTTTACACTAGCACTGTAACAATGAAACTGACAAACTGACAAAATTGATCTATGTAACAGTTAAGCATTAGATAACAATAATAAAAAAAAATGGTAGTCAACAATCAAAATAATGAGTATAAATTATAGTTGATGTCTATGTATTACATAATTTTGTAGTCGCTCGTACAATTTTTTTGAAATTAATATTTGTAAACAAGGTCTATGGATTACCCGCGAAATATAATTAATGAACTTTAGGGTTGAAAGAAAGGATGCTACTTTTTAATTTTGAAAATTCAAAATGTTGATATTTGAGAATAAATGATCTATTTAAAAACGCTATTACAAAAAATCTTGTATGTAATACGTTGTGAAATGAGTGTTTTAGGCACTTGACGTGTTGTAGCACTCGCTTACCCTCGTGCGTATAAATTTCACGTCGTCATCATTTCGCAACTTATTACAAAAATAGTTATTAAAAACTAAATGAGATAGCGAGTTGCAGTTTTCAAATTTGAATTCAAGGGGTGTTTTTCGATATGTACACTAAGTTTCAGGAATTCGAATTGCTGAAAAATAAAATTCTGTCATGTTTGTTTCAAGACAGGAAAATGTCTCTTGTGCATACCATGATAAAAGTAAAATATTTTAAAAACTAAGTGAGATAGCGACTTGCAGTTTTCAAATTTGAATTCAGGGGGTGTTTTTCGATATGTACGCTAAGTTTCAGGAATTCGAATTGCTGAACAATAAAATTCAGTGATGTTTGTTTCAAGATAGGAAAATGCCTTTTGTGTATACCATGATAAAAGTAAAATATTTTAAAAACTAAGTAAGATAGCGACTTGCAGATTTCAAATTTGAATTCAGGGGGTGTTTTTCTGTATGTACGCTAAGTTTCAGGAATTCGAATTGCTGAAAAATAAAATTCTGTCATGTTTGTTTCAAGATAGGAAAATGTCTTTTGTGTATTCCATGATAAAAGTAAAATATTATAAAAACTAAGTGAGATAGCGACTTGCCGTTTTCAAATTTGAATTGAGGGGGTGTTTTTCGATATGTACACCAAGTTTCAGGAATTCGAATTGCTGAAAAATAAAATTCTGTCATCTTTGTTTCAAGATAGGAAAATGTCTTTTGTGTATACCATGATAAAAGTAAAATATTTTAAAAACCAAGAGAGATAGCGACTTGCAGTTTCCAAATTTGAATTCAGGGGCTGTTTTTCTATATGTACGCTAAGTTTCAGGAATTCGAATTACTGAAAAAAAGAATTCAGTGATGTTTGTTTCAAGATAGGAAAATGTCTCTTGTGCATACCATGATAAAAGTAAAATATTTTAAAAACTAAGTGAGATAGTGACTTTCAGTTTTCAAATTTGAATTCAGGGGGTGTTTTTCTATATGTACACCAAGTTTCAGGAATTCGAATTACTGAAAAAAAAATTCTGTCATGTTTGTTTTAAGATAGGAAAATGTCTCTTGTGCATACCATGATAAAAGTAAAATATTTTAAAAACTAATTGAGATAGCGACTTGCAGTTTTCAAATTTGAATTCAGGGGATGTTTTTCGATATGTACACTAAGATTCAGGAATTCAAATTACTGAAAAAAACAATTCTGTCATGTTTGTTTTAAGATAGGAAAATGTCTTTTGTGTATACCATGATAAAAGTAAAATATTTTAAAAACTGAGTGAGATAGCGACTTGCAGTTTTCAAATTTGAATTCAGAGGGATGTTTTCTGTATGTATACTAAGTTTCAGGAATTTGAATTGGAAATTCCAACTTTAGAGCTCAAATATCTGAAACTAAGTAAGATAGGAACTTGTACGTTTCAAATTTGATTTGCACATGCATCCTTGTATACATAAGCAACGTTTTAAAATTGTTAAAATGTTGACAAATACTTTTCTATAGAATATTTCAACTTTTCATATTAATATGAATAGAAAAGTGGTATTATTAATACAAATACAAAGTGCAGATACAATAAATAAGTTATTACATTTATAATTTTATTAATAAATCATTTCTTTTTGCAGATCATCAAGTTTTCGACGTTCCAGTGGTAAGAGACGTAGACATCGCGACTTGGAGAACCCTTTCGTGTGTCTATAGTATCCTGGGGCTTCTCTCCGGACCTGGTGGACATGATTTCGTTGTCTGGATCAGGAAACCATCCCCTGCGGTATCGTGAAGTCGTGAACCGGTTCGCCTGATCTCCATACTTGAAATTCTATGAAATATAAATGTGAGAGTTAAACTGTATATTCCACTAAACTTTGTCATGCGTTATTTCACATTCTTGTTTATTACTCCTACATGGTTAAAGATAGCAACTTGCACAATGAAAATTTGGAATCTACATAAAATTCTCTGTACGATACGTCTGATTATAATTTTTAGCTTCGATTGGTTTAGGAGTTACGGGGCGTTAAAATACATGTATTTTCGTCAAATTTTCTCCGTACACTTGTTTCATATTTTCATTTATCACTACTACAAGAATAAAGATAGTAAATAGGGAAGAAAAAATTTATATTTTACATAAAATTCGTTATTGGCAGACACATTTGTTTTGTGTTTAATAACTTAGAAGAAATGTAAATGTAATATCAAAGGTTCATACTTACCTATGGTGAATTTTCATAATATATCATCCGCTGTTGTATCATCACTGTAATATATCATCATCGGCGATTTTCACAGATCAGAATACACTTTGTAGTAAATATTACGTAACACTTACTCCAATTAGAATAACTTTTATAACACTTGGTATTAGTAAAACACTTTTACGGACAATTATACACATTTTAA
This sequence comes from Ophonus ardosiacus, assembly GCA_943142095.1. Taxonomy (NCBI): domain Eukaryota; kingdom Metazoa; phylum Arthropoda; class Insecta; order Coleoptera; family Carabidae; genus Ophonus; species Ophonus ardosiacus. Next base: position 21,836,481 of record OW964839.1, read on the forward strand.
TAATAGGAAAGACTTTTTTTTAAATATACAGCATCTGTATAGTAAACTAACTCACGACACAATATAATTTTGAATAAGGATTAAACAATGAACACTAACGGAAGGACAGAGTCTTATGCAACATTTTAAATAATATCTAAAATTATAAGAAGCAGAAATACGTTGTATAAGTTAAAATGAATTTTGAATATTTAGATTTTATTGTAAATAATAATATACATATGAACATTTAAATTTAGTGTACTATTAAATTATTAAATTTAGATTTTTTTTTAAAGTTTAAACAAAACGACAATTATTTAAAGCTATTTAAATATTTTTTAAATATTTATAGAGTAAATCTAACACTTTTAAAATATATAGCGAATTATACGATGTAAATAGAGAACGATTTCAATAAAAATTTCAAACTTTTTCGTTGCTATATGGCACTACACGATTATTCACAAGCACACGATGTTCACATCACCAAAGACTGAAAGGAACTGAAGTCTTTATTGTAAAAACATAATATTAATATTATCACGTAATACCCCCACTCTAATTAAGTGTTTATTTACTATATCTTTTGTACTTTGGCGCTCAAAATAAACAATGTTTATGTTTGTTTACAAGTTCCGCGAAGGGCCTAGTACACCCAGCAATAGGATTCGGTGACTACAACACTGGATGATGATAATATATGACTTTTTATAAGAATAAATAAATAAAATAGTAGTTTTCTTACCTTTCCTATGTAATAACAAAAGGGACAGGGAAATATCTTAATATTTAAGGATTTTTCCGGATTTTCCTATGCTATCTTTTAGTATTAAGTTCTCTAGGTACGAAAATAACCATCCGATAGGAGTCCGCCCTTTTATAAAGGGCTAAGGGCTTATTTGAGCCCTTAGGGAAAATTTGACCACGGATTTCATTTATGCAGCTCCAAGTAGGTTTAACAACACTTGTCCGGATTTTCTAGCTCTTTTAGTTCAGGAATTAGCGCAGGCCCTTCGCCACAAACTTGAAGGGCAAATATATTGTAAACCAAAGGGTTTTCATCAATTCTGTGCAAGCCAATGGAAAGCGCGGGTTCGAATCCCCCCGATTCGCTATTTTCCGGCCCTTTAGCCCTATAAATGGACGAATTTAAGTGTTAGTCCCTTTAAAAAACTTTAAGGGCCCATATCTCGAAAACGGCTGGGTTTTCAGCGTTTTCCTTAAAACGCTGTTCCTTACGGGAATTCGAATGAGTAATATAGGGTCAAATTACATCATACCAAAGTTTGAAGGGCGTAGGGCAAAGTTTTTTACAATAAGGGTTTTTGAAAATTTTTGAACATTTTTTGATTTTTTTTTGTTTACACCAAAATTTTATTATTTATTTTTTAAGCTCTATAAGCAATAAAATAACCATCCGTAGAACTCTTTCTCATTTTTGTTCCCCGGATACTATGGAAAATATTCGACTCAAAATGCGACACTTTTTAATTAAGAAATGCTTTATATCTCCTGAACTACAAAAGGTTGAAGGGCCGGACAATGTTTTTTAGACTAATTACGACCCGTAGAACACGAATCCGGTCTCACATTGAAAATATGAGAATTCTTTTCATTCCTGTTATCCGGATACCATCAAAAATTTTCGATTCAAAAACTGAGTAAATTTTGGTCATTGACCCCAAAAATTGGGTTAAGAAAAGTGTTGTAGCTCGTAAACTACAGAAGTTAGAAGGGCCGGACAGGGTTTTTTATACTAATTACGACCCGTAGAACACGAATCCGGTCTCACATTGAAAATATGAGAACTCTTTTCATTCCTGTTATCCGGATACCATCAAAAATTTTCGACTCAAAAACTAAGTAAAATTGAGTAAAATTGGGTTTAAAAAAAGTGTTGTAGCTCCAAAACTACAGAAGCTAGAAAGGCCGGACAGGGTTTTTTAGACTAATTACGACCCGTAGAACACGAATCCGGTCTCACATTGAAAATATGAGAACTCTTTTCATTCCTGTTATCCGGATACCATCAAAAATTTTCGATTCAAAAACTGAGTAAATTTTGGTCATTGACCCCAAAAATTGGGTTAAGAAAAGTGTTGTAGCTCGTAAACTACAGAAGTTAGAAGGGCCGGACAGGGTTTTTTATACTAATTACGACCCGTAGAACACGAATCCGGTCTCACATTGAAAATATGAGAACTCTTTTCATTCCTGTTATCCGGATACCATCAAAAATTTTCGATTCAAAAACTGAGTAAAATTGAGTAAAATTGGGTTTAAAAAAAGTGTTGTAGCTCCAAAACTACAGAAGCTAGAAAGGCCGGACAGGGTTTTTTAGACTAATTACGACCCGTAGAACACGAATCCGGTCTCACATTGAAAATATGAGAACTCTTTTCATTCCTGTTATCCGGATACCATCAAAAATTTTCGATTCAAAAACTGAGTAAATTTTGGTCATTGACCCCAAAAATTGGGTTTAAAAAAAGTGTTGTAGCTCCAAAACTACAGAAGTTAGAAGGACCGGACAGGGTTTTTTATACTAATTACGACCCGTAGAACACGAATCCGGTCTCACATTGAAAATATGAGAACTCTTTTCATTCCTGTTATCCTGATACCATCAAAAATTTTCGACTCAAAAACTGAGTAAAATTGAGTTTAAAAAAAGTGTTATAGCTCCAAAACTATAAAAGCTAGAAGGGCCGTACTAGTTGTATTAGACTAATTACAATCCGTAGAACACGAATGAACATAAAAAAATTCCCATGTCTTATTTCCCTTATAAATGTTACATAACTACATACTTCCCTGTCTCTTTGTTGTGGTACATCCCCCTGAAATAAATGACGGGTTGTTAAATAAAAATTGTATTGGTTTAAGAAATATTTATTGTTTATTATGGTCATAGCTTAAATTGTATGTATTCTTATTTGTATTTTATAAACAAATATGCTTAGGGATGTTTAAAAATAGTCTGTATAAATTTTACTTGTATTTATTGTTTATTTGTACTTTACATTGTTGTATTTCATGTAACTGCCCTTAATGTACTTTGTAAATAAATAATATACTTACCCTTATCCTGAAAATTAGAAATAGGGATGTTTAAATAATAGTTTGTGTACATTTTACTTGTATTTATTGTTTATTTGCACTTTACATTTTTGTATTTCATGTAACTACCCTTAATGTACTTTGTAGATAAATAATATACTTACCCTTATCCTGAAAAATTAGAAATAGGGATGTTTAAATTATAGTTTGTATACATTTTACTTGTATTTATTATTTATTTGTACTTTACATTGTTGTATTTCATGTAACTACCCTTAATGTACTTTGTAAATAAATAATATACTTACCCTTATCCTGAAAAATTAGAAATAGGGATGTTTAAATAATAGTTTGTATACATTTTACTTGTATTTATTGTTTATTTGTATTTTACATTGTTGTATTTCACGTAACTACCCTTAATGTACAATAATATTACACAATAAAATATAATTTAAGATATAAATTGTTTATTTTTTACCCCTTTGCTACCCCTACACGTATATAGTTCTTAGAATAACCGCTAGAGGGCAGCACCTATAAGAAAGGGGATTGCGCCTAAAATATAGGCAACCAGAAATACTACTCTGCTTTGAACAAACATACGTACATACATCATTTTAGGGTTATACCTAATGGGAATTTAACCCCCTAAATATGGGACGTTTACTATGGGAATTAGAGTTGGTAAAAATGGGACGAAAAGGCTCTAAAAAAGATGTATACCTATTGGGAATTTAAACCCAGTATTTTTCGTCCAATTTCACCTGTCAAAATATACATTTGACAGCTTTACCTGTCAAATGTATATTTTGACAGGTGAAATTGGACGAAAAATTTGATGAAAACTAGTGAGTTAAATTCCCAATCAAGTATACATCCGATTTTCAATGCAAAAACACCCAAAAATAAGCGTCCCATTTTAATAGTAACAAATTCCCACTAGGTATACATCTTTTTAGTAAACGTGCCATATTCAGAGGGTTAAATTCCCATTAGGTATAACCGAAAATGATGTATGTACGTACGTATGTACACAAATGAAATTTTTTTGTTAAATTTTCCTCTAAGTTGGAACATTTATCGACCGGTGCTGCACCCTGGTGGCCGTTTTAAAAACTACATACGTATAGGGACTTACAAAAAAAAATCAATTTTTAAACATAATATATTTGTATTATATCAGAATTACAAGACTTTTTCTTATAAAAATTAAAGTTTATTGCTATTACAAGAGACGATTTAACATTATAATAAATTGTTATTAGATTTGTTGACAGATTTAGTAACAATTGTGAACAGAATTTAAACACAAAAGAAACGTAAAAGACACTTGTGCTTGTAAATTCTGTTCATAATTATTTCTCACTAAGTTTGTTTAACAAATTTGGTGACAATCTTTTAACGTTGTCTAACAGGCTTTAGTTGTAAGTTAGAAATGTGTTTCAGAAAGTAAAACTATCATTATTCTGATTGTAAATATTATAAACTATTCTACATCTTTATTTTGTAATATAAGTTACTTTTATTACAAAATAAAAATGTAGAATAGTTTATAATATTTACAATCAAATTGTAATGACAGATATACGTTGTAAAACACATTTTTAATTTACAACTAAAGCCTGTTTGACAACATTAAAAGATTGTCACCAAATTTGTTAAACAAACTTAGTGAGAAATAATTATGAACAGAATTTTCAAACACAAATGTCTTACGTTTCTTTTGTGTTATAATTCTGTTCACAATTGTTACTAAATTTGTCAACAAATCTAATAACAATTTATGACAGTGTCAAACATGATTTAGTTATAAAACTAAAATGTTTGTTCCCAAATAAAATTATCATTATTATAGTTGTATTATTTGTTGTTAATTATTTTGCATCTTTATTCTGTAGACTGAATAAAGATGCAATAGAATTGAACACAAATAATATAACCATAATTTTATTTGGTAATAAACATTTCAGTTTTATAACTAATACGAAACTCTACATTCAAATTATTTAAGTTTTAAAGTAAAATAATACTATATTGTACAGTTTCGTTTACAATAGTAATTTAACAAATGAAATCTTGGTGGTCCCTAAATAAGATTCCTTGTTCCCATTTTTAAAGGTACAAAGATTTCTTATTCAGTTGAAGACCGTTTGACATTAAAATAAATTGTTATTAGATTTGTTGACAAATTTAGTAACAATTGTGAACAGAATTACAACACAATAGAAACGTAGAAGATATTTGTGTTTGAAAATTCTGTTCATAATTATTTCCCAACTAAGTTTGTTAACAAATTTGGTAACAATTTTTTAACGTTACCAAACAGGCTTTAATTGTAAAATTGAAATGTTTGTTACCAAGTAAAATTATCATTATTTTGGTTGCAGATATTATAAACTATTTTGAATCTTTATTTTGTAATAAAAGTAACTTCTATTACAAAATAATTGATATTTACAATCAAAATAATGATAATTTTGCTCGGTAACAAACATTTCAATTTTACAACTAAAGCCTGTTTGACACGTTAAAAAATTGTCACCAAATTTGTTAACAAGAAATAATTATGAACAGAATATTTAAACACTAATTCCTTTTACGTTTCTTTTGTGTTATAATTCTGTTCACAATTGTTACTAAATTTGTCAACAAATCTAATAACAATTTATAATAGTGTCAAACATGATTTAGTTATAAAACTAAAACGTTTGTCACCAAATAAAATTGTCATTATTATAGTTGTATTATTTGTTGTTAATTATTTTGTATCTTTATTCTGTGGACTGAATAAAGATGCAATAGAATTGAACACAAATAATATAACCATAATTTTATTTGGTAACAAACATTTCAATTTTATAACTAATACGAAAGTCTACATTTATATTATTTAAGTTTTAAAGTAAAATGATACTATATTGTAGAGTTTCGTTTACAATACTAATTTAACAAATGAAATCTTGGTGGTCCCTAAATAAGATTCCTTGTTCCCATTTTTAAAGGTACAAAGATTTCTTATTCAGTTGAAGACCGTTTCCGAAACTTCATATTAATATTATATATTTTGTTACCACCCAAACCTCCCACTTACCAAAATATATAATATTTATTAATACAAAGCTTCGTTTACAATACTTAAAATCTAACTTTGCCCTGACCGCGTCTAAATACTTAATAATAATTACAATTTTTACTAAAACTACCTACTTTACAACTAAAGGAACATGGGTATTAATTTAAAATAAACGCAATAAAAGTTTGTTTTATTGTACATAGATTTTAAACAAATGAAAAAGAAGCCATGGTCTGCGTCTCCAATCGGCACTGCAATCTTGACGATAGTGGCGGTGGGGAGTTCTTTTTAACCTAAAAACTATCTTAAAACTAAAAACGAAACCCTTTATTTAATAAATAGTATATATAAGGGAAACACCGCCCTCAAATACCAAACCCACGTTCCCTTATATATACCGTTTATTAAATACAGTTCCGTATACAATAATACTTACAATCTAACTTAAATTATTGTAGTTCCCCCCCCCCCCCCCAAATTAAGTTAGTGAAGTGCGCAAAATAACCTATCTTACGTTAAGATATATTTCAATGAAAAACAAATCTAAAAAAGCCTATTTTACGTTAATGACGATTTCAAAGCAAGTCTAAAAATGTCAAGTTACGTTAATTTTTCTCTCTCTCTCTCTCGAAAAGCAAAAACAACCCTTCCTACTTATTTCTAAGCTATCTTATGTCTAAGCGAACTATCTTATATCTAGATTAAACTAAGCTAAAGGCGTGTGAGAGAGAAAGAGTACGAGCTAAGCAAATGGTGAGAACGCCGTGGCGTCGAACGCCGTTGTTGGTTCTCACGGAAGTTTACGAGGGGGTTAAGCCGACCCCACGCGATGCAAAGCATTTACGGCCTACAAACCGAACTAGGTAGAGAGCACGGCAGCAGTCACATGTAACTACCTAGGGTGCACGCCAACCTACCTAGCTACTCCCGGAGACATTCGCCCGCGCCTCTCGCGGATACCCTACACCGAACGCGGTTATTAACCCGTGTGCTCAACAAAATTAATTCAAACAAAAACTTTACCTATTCGTTGCCATTACCATTAAATGATGATTACGTTGCCTCCGGATGAGGAGAGCACATACGACCATAAGAAAGCTTTCTGTGCCAACTATGGATTAATGTCCCTAGAAACATTCACACAAGTGTGAAGCGATCCACCATAACAACAGGATTCACATGACGGTGCGTTGCACATATCAGTCCACTCAATTATAGCTATCGCGCACGAACCCTACCTACCCAGCCCCTCTGACCGTGTGAAGTTAATTGAATAAGGAACCCGAACACCCCAACAAGTTTCGAATCTGTTACCTCCTTCCTGACTCACTCATCCATCCACCTGCAAGCATCCCCCGATACGTCCGGTATTTTCTTTTCCCAAGCACTCTCCCTAACTACCGTCTGGGTAAGCCACGCGTACGGTTACCGCTGCAACCGTAGACGCGCGATTTTAGGATGATCGCCACGGACTGCACTTCAAATTAATCAATTCATTATTTTTAATTTTTAAAGAAAACGCGTGTTTGCTCGACGGCGCGATGAGCCAAAGTTTAATTAAAACCTGAAAATACATTTCCAAGAACTTAAAACTATAGTATTCCTCACGTACGAATGGCATTGCACAAGTACAATTCGTTTTATAATCTGTGCTGACATCTAATAAGAAACTATCTTTTCCTGCATCAAAAAACACACATGAATTGATAAATCAACACTAAACACAAAAATGTTAAAACACCCGTCAATGTTTACGAACTATGTTGACAGTTTCAAATTATTTCCTAAATGTTGCCTTATGAACAGATTTTATAACCTGTGTCAAAAAAACTATTTCAATTACGTGTCTTTAACAAGCCTACACTTTATTGCGCGCAATGCCATCCTTACGTAAATAATACTAAAACTTATAAAGCTACTACTTTTTAATCTTCTAGATGTCCGATTCCTGAAAAATAAATGCTAATCATTTGTTCCCAGATATTGATTTTATTGATAAATAGTCGATATTTCAATTTCAAATTGTTTTGATTTTATAAGAACATTTATGAAAGTTATATTTCGTTTACTACAGTACTCAAAACTGAATTTGAGTTCAAGATAATATTTAGACATATACCTTTAACTATAAGTTCTCATGGTTGAGTATGAGAACAAAATAATAATTATGTATAGTAATATTCCCTAGACTATAAGTTCTCATGGCTAAGTATGAGAACAAGATGATAATTAGGCATATAGTCATATTCCTTTGACTATAAGTTCTCATGGTTGATCATAAGAACAAAATAATAATTATGCATAGTCATATTCCCTAGACTATAAGTTCTCATGGCTGTGTATGAGAACAAGATTATAATTAGACACATAGTCATATTCCTTTGACTATAACGTCTCATGGTTGAATATTTTATAAACGTTGCAATTATGAGAAAAATAAAGTTTCCTACCAGGTTCATCCATCGATGGCCGCCTACGTCGAAGATTTGTCTGGTGCTCAGCTATCCTTACAAGATCCTTAAAGTTGCAACTACAGCAGCTTTTGTAGTGTTAAAATCCAAAGCTCGAAAGTTGTATCCAAATTTTCCAAGTTTCTTGACGCACCAGACCAACCAAAGGTCCACCTATTAAATATTAATTATTAGTTTGTGGTATTCTTGAAACCATTTAAAAAACTGTTGAAAAAAATATCTTATGGCAAACGTGTGTTCATTACGGAAGACACTTGAGAAAAGTATCGCTTTTTACCTCTCGCTAAGAGAAATATTGGATTTATTTGGGTGTGTGTGTCTGTGTGTATGTGTGTATGTGTGCATGTGTGTCTGTGTGTATGTGTATATGTGTATACAGAATAATCTATTGCAATAAATCACACAGTCCAGACTACACTAGTTGTCAAATTCAATTGTTTGTAATTGACAGATAAATGTCAGTGTCAAAAATCAACAGTTTTACTAACATTAGTGAAAGCTTTTTCTAGGAAGTAAGTACATTTAATATTTCTTATTGAATTATTATCTAAATAATTAAAATCATAGGTAGGTATGTATATTAATAGTAATAGTTCTTAATATCCTTAAGAAATACTGCCAATTCCGTCAATGAATTGGAACCATCTTGAACATTTTAGAAGAGTAGAACAAAATGAAAAGTGCGAGAGGTATTGTGCTGACCACAACAGATTTTTTTAAAGTGATTTATGTAATGTGAATGTGATATATGTAATGAATCCACGTGTATAATGAGATATTACATCCAACAGTTTTTAAATGGTTCGACCAGTCAACATTTTCAACAAACAAATTATAAAACCTATCTAAATTCCTACAAATTTCTTTCGACTATTTTAAAACATAGATTATATACTTACAGAAACTTTACGAAGTTGTTTTTCATTATACCAAAAGTAAAGGGTCTCGGTAGAAGCTAAATCTGGACTATAAGATGACCCTTAAAATACCGGTCGAACTATTATCACCAGTCATTTGGCCCACAGTTTTTCTTAAAGTTTTAAGTCTATATTGAAAGTAGAAATTTATGTAGATTTTTATAATTTGTTAAAAATGTTGACCGGTCGAATTATTATGAATTTGGGCCCGTGAGTAGAAACAATTTATAAAGTACTGAAATTTTCACATTAACAAATATTATACCTCATGACTTTTTGCAAAAGTAACACTTTAACAACATGAATAACTATTAATATAGTTTAAACATTGTTTAAACTTACTATTGATATTAATTTGCAACAATATAAAACACCAAATATATTTATTTTTACGTGTTGTGTATCTTTAACTGTGCACGAATGTCAGATGAAATTACGATATTCCACGCACTAGAGAGATAGAACTGTTTCAACTAATCATTCAACTTTAATAGTAATGGCTAGTAACTAGATTTGAACTAGTTAATTTTTATTCTACGATTCGACTCGTAGATTATAAAGTATTGTTGCATTGACAATAATATTAGCTGTTCCAACCAAATAAATACATTTAATAATGACCACAGAAATATAAAAGAGATAAAGATAAAAATATCCACTTACATTTGATGATTTCTTGCTGTCTGAACCGCTAGGAATCTGTTCTCTGGTCCTTTAAAATTGTATCTCGACTCTGGATATCATTTCCAATGGTCTGGAACACTGCAGATTCGTTGATTTCTACTGAAAAGAAAATAATTCATTGTAATATACAATAAAATTATCATTACAAATGACATTTGTATATTTGAGAAAGAATATTGATAGATAAAAATAATTAATTAAGTTGTATAAACTATAAATATTGTTGAAATGTTGTTTTTTCTTACTATTATTATTAATTTGCAACAATATGAAACCCCAAATATATGTTTTTTAAATTAATAAAACTACACTTACAAATTAAGAACACCTTTTGTCCGTTTTAACTTTCAAAGTTTGCTGTAAATTTAGTAGAAAATACGAATAGTACAACACTGACTATTTTACTAATCGAATTTTCATAAAAAGATGAAAAAATTCACAAATTTTCAAGATAATTAATACAGTAATTCAACTTTTATGGATCAAAGTGCGTAGACGAAACGACAACAAACGTACAACGTGTTCAAAATGGCGATTTAGAAACTTGTTGTACTACCCAACCTACATAACACTCGCCCTGATATCAGCGCCAAAATATTGGAACTAATTACTAATTAATTAAAAATAAATTCTAATAAGGGGAAAATTATACTTTTCATTTAAATACATAATGATCGAATTTTTACTGCCCTACTGACTATTTGAAGTACCATTTTTTGGTTTTTCGCTTTGTCTAACTGTACCAGCAGGGCCCGGCAATTGAAAATTCGTACATATATGTACAAATGTCCGTAGAATCGAATGCCGCAAACCGCGTCAAAAGATCTTGTACCGTTTAATAGTTATAGGCCGACAAAGTGAAAAAAACATGAGAGATTTCTAATCAAAATAAAACTTTCTATTTTGAAAACTAAAGGCCAAAGAATTTTTTAATTATTTTTCCCATAATTAGGGTGTCCGAATTAAGGGAAAATGATACTTTCTATTTAAATACAGGATGATCGAATTTTTACTGCTCTACTGACTATTTGAAGTATCCATTTTTTGGTTTTTCGCTTTGTCTAACTGTAACAGCAGGGCCCGGCAATTGAAAATTCGTACATATATGTTTAAATGTCCGTAGAATCGAATGCCGCAAACCGCGTCAAAAAATCTTGTACCGTTTAATAGTTATAGGCCGACAAAGTGAAAAAAACATGAGAGATTTCTAATCAAAATAAAACTTTCTATTTTGAAAACTAAAGGCCAAAGAATTTTTTAATTATTTTTCCCATAATTAGGGTGTCCGAATTAAGGGAAAATGATACTTTCTATTTAAATACAGGGTGATCGAATTTTTACTGCCCTACTGACTATTTGAAGTATCCATTTTTTGGTTTTTCGCTTTGTCTAACTGTAACAGCAAGGCCCGGCAATTGAAAATTCGTACATATATGTACAAATGTCCGTAGAATCGAATGGAGCAAACCGCGTCAAAAAATCGTGTACCGTTCATTAGTTATAGGCCGACAAAGTGAAAAAACACGAGAGATTTCTAATCAAAATAAAACTTTCTATTTTGAAAACTAAAGGCCAAAGAATTTTTTAATTATTTTTCCCATAACTGGGGTGTCCGAATTAAGGGAAAATGATACTTTCTATTTAAATACAGGGTGATCGAATTTTTACTACCCTACTGACTATTTGAAGTATCCATTTTTTGGTTTTTCGCTTTGTCTAACTGTACCAGCAGGGCCCGGCAATTGAAAATTCGTACATATATGTACAAATGTCCGTAGAATCGAATGCCGCAAACCGCGTCAAAAGATCTTGTACCGTTTAATAGTTATAGGCCGACAAAGTGAAAAAAACATGAGAGATTTCTAATCAAAATAAAACTTTCTATTTTGAAAACTAAAGGCCAAAGAATTTTTTAATTATTTTTCCCATAATTAGAGTGTCCGAATTAAGGGAAAATGATACTTTCTATTTATATACAGGATGATCGAATTTTTACTGCCCTACTGACTATTTGAAGTATCCATTTTTTGGTTTTTCGCTTTGTCTAACTGTAACAGCAAGGCCCGGCAATTGAAAATTCGTACGTATATGTACAAATGGCCGTAGAATCGAATGCCGCAAACCGCGTCAAAAAATCTTGTACCGTTTAATAGTTATAGGCCGACAAAGTGAAAAAAACATGAGAGATTTCTAATCAAAATAAAACTTTCTATTTTGAAAACTAAAGGCCAAAGAATTTTTTAATTATTTTTCCCATAATTAGGGTGTCCGAATTAAGGGAAAATGATACTTTCTATTTAAATACAGGGTGATCGAATTTTTACTACCCTACTGACTATTTGAAGTATCCATTTTATGGTTTTTCGCTTTGTCTAACTGTAACAGCAAGGCCCGGCAATTGAAAATTCGTACGTATATGTACAAATGGCCGTAGAATCGAATGCCGCAAACCGCGTCAAAAAATATTGTACCGTTTAATAGTTATAGGCCGACAAAGTGAAAAAAACATGAGAGATTTCTAATCAAAATAAAACTTTCTATTTTGAAAACTAAAGGCCAAAGAATTTTTTAATTATTTTTCCCATAATTAGGGTGTCCGAATTAAGGGAAAATGATACTTTCTATTTAAATACAGGATGATCGAATTTTTACTGCCCTACTGACTATTTGAAGTATCCATTTTTTGGTTTTTCGCTTTGTCTAACTGTACCAGCGGGGCCCGGCAATTGTAAATTCGTACATATATGTACAAATGTCCGTAGAATCGAATAGAGCAAACCGCGTCAAAATATCTTGTACTGTTCTTTAGTTATAGGCCGACAAAGTGATAAAAACATGAGAGATTTCTAATCAAAATAAAACTTTCTATTTTGAAAACTAAAGGCCAAAGAATTTTTTAATTATTTTTCCCATAAATAGTGTGTTTGAATTAAGGGAAAATGATACTTTTATTTAAATACAGGGTGATCGAATTTTTACTGCCCTACAGACTATTTGAAGTATCCATTTTTTGGTTTTTCGCTTTGTCTAACTGTAGCAGCGGGGCCCGGCAATTGAAAATTCGTACATATATGTACAAATGTCCGTAGAATCGAATAGAGCAAACCGCGTCAAAAAATCGTGTACCGTTCACTAGTTATAGGCCGACAAAGTGAAAAAACACGAGAGATTTCTAATCAAAATAAAACTTTCTATTTTGAAAACTAAAGGCCAAAGAATTTTTTAATTATTTTCCCCATAATTAGTGTGTTTGAATTAAGGGAAAATGACACTTTTTATTTAAATACAGGGTGATCGAATTTTTACTGCCCTACTGACTATTTGAGGTATCCATTTTTTGGTATTTCGTTTTGTCTAACTGTACTAGCGGGGCCCGGCAATTGAAAATTCGTACATATACCTATATGTACAAATGTCCGTAGAATCGAATGGCGCAAAACCGCGTCAAAAAATCTTGTACCGTTCATTAGTTATAGGCCGACAAAGTGAAAATAACACGAGAGATTTCTAATCAAAATAAAACTTTCTATTTTGAAAACTAAAGGCCAAAGAATTTTTTTATTATTTTTCCCATAATCAGTGTGTTTGAATTAAGGGAAAATGATACTTTTTATTTAAATACAGGGTGATCGAATTCTTACTGCCCTACTGACTATTTGAAGTATCCATTTTTTGGTTTTTCGCTTTGTCTAACTGTACTACCGGGGCCCGGCAATTGAAAATTCGTACATATATGTACAAATGTCCGTAGAATCGAATAGAGCAAACCGCGTCAAAAAATCTTGTACTGTTCTTTCGTTATAGGCCGACAAAGTGAAAAAAACATGAGAGATTTCTAATCAAAATAAAACTTTCTATTTTGAAAACTAAAGGCCAACGAATTTTTTAATTATTTTTCCCATAATTAGTGTGTTTGAATTAAGGGAAAATGATACTTTTTATTTAAATACAGGGTGATCGAATTTTTACTGCCCTACTGACTATTTGAAGTATCCATTTTTTGGTTGTTCGCTTTGTCTAACTGTACCAGCGGGGCCCGGCAATTGAAAATTCGTACATATATGTACAAAATGTCCGTAGAATCGAATGGAGCAAACCGCGTCAAAAAATCGTGTACCGTTCATTAGTTATAGGCCGACAAAGTGAAAAAAACATGAGATTTCTAATCAAAATAAAACTTTCTATTTTGAAAACTAAAGGCCAAAGAATTTTTAAATTATTTTTCCTATAATTAGTGTGTTTGAATTAAGGGAAAATGATACTTTTTATTTAAATACAGGGTGATCGAATTTTTACTGCCCTACTGACTATTTGAAGTATCCATTTTTTGGTTTTTCGCTTTGTCTAACTGTACCAGCGGGGCCCGGCAATTGAAAATTCGTACATATATGTACAAATGTCCGTAGAATCGAATGGAGCAAACCGCGTCAAAAAATCGTGTACCGTTCATTAGTTATAGGCCGACAAAGTGAAAAAACACGAGAGATTTCTAATCAAAATAAAACTTTCTATTTTGAAAACTAAAGGCCAAAGAATTTTTTAATTATTTTTCCCATAATTAGTGTGTTTGAATTAAGGGAAAATGATACTTTTTATTTAAATACAGGATGATCGAATTTTTACTGCCCTACTGACTATTTGAAGTATCCATTTTTTGGTTTTTCGCTTTGACTAACTGTACCAGCAGGGCCCGGCAATTGAAAATTCGTACATATATGTACAAATGTCCGTAGAATCGAATAGAGCAAACCGCGTCAAAAAATCGTGTACCGTTCATTAGTTATAGGCCGACAAAGTGAAAAAAACACGAGAGATTTCTAATCAAAATAAAACTTTCTATTTTGAAAACTAAAGGCCAAAGAATTTTTAATTATTTTTCCCATAATTAGTGTGTTTGAATTAAGGGAAAATGATACTTTTTATTTAAATACAGGGTGATCGAATTCTTACTGCCCTACTGACTATTTGAAGTATCCATTTTTTGGTTTTTCGCTTTGTCTAACTGTACTACCGGGGCCCGGCAATTGAAAATTCGTACATATATGTACAAATGTCCGTAGAAGCGAATAGAGCAAACCACATCAAAAAATCTTGTACCGTTTATTAGTTATAGGCCGACAAAGTGAAAAAAACATGAGAGATTTCTAATCAAAATAAAACTTTCTATTTTGAAAACTAAAGGCCAAAGAATTTTTAATTATTTTTCCCATAATTAGTGTGTTTGAATTAAGGGAAAATGATACTTTTTATTTAAATACAGGGTGATCGAATTTTTACTGCCTACTGACTATTTGAAGTATCCATTTTTTGGTTTTTCGCTTTGTCTAACTGTAGCAGCGGGGCCCGGCAATTGAAAATTCGTACATATATGTACAAATGTCCGTAGAATCGAATAGAGCAAACCGCGTCAAAAAATCGTGTACCGTTCACTAGTTATAGGCCGACAAAGTGAAAAAACACGAGAGATTTCTAATCAAAATAAAACTTTCTATTTTGAAAACTAAAGGCCAAAGAATTTTTTAATTATTTTCCCCATAATTAGTGTGTTTGAATTAAGGGAAAATGACACTTTTTATTTAAATACAGGGTGATCGAATTTTTACTGCCCTACTGACTATTTGAGGTATCCATTTTTTGGTATTTCGTTTTGTCTAACTGTACTAGCGGGGCCCGGCAATTGAAAATTCGTACATATACCTATATGTACAAATGTCCGTAGAATCGAATGGCGCAAAACCGCGTCAAAAAATCTTGTACCGTTCATTAGTTATAGGCCGACAAAGTGAAAATAACACGAGAGATTTCTAATCAAAATAAAACTTTCTATTTTGAAAACTAAAGGCCAAAGAATTTTTTTATTATTTTTCCCATAATCAGTGTGTTTGAATTAAGGGAAAATGATACTTTTTATTTAAATACAGGGTGATCGAATTCTTACTGCCCTACTGACTATTTGAAGTATCCATTTTTTGGTTTTTCGCTTTGTCTAACTGTACTACCGGGGCCCGGCAATTGAAAATTCGTACATATATGTACAAATGTCCGTAGAATCGAATAGAGCAAACCGCGTCAAAAAATCTTGTACTGTTCTTTCGTTATAGGCCGACAAAGTGAAAAAAACATGAGAGATTTCTAATCAAAATAAAACTTTCTATTTTGAAAACTAAAGGCCAACGAATTTTTTAATTATTTTTCCCATAATTAGTGTGTTTGAATTAAGGGAAAATGATACTTTTTATTTAAATACAGGGTGATCGAATTTTTACTGCCCTACTGACTATTTGAAGTATCCATTTTTTGGTTGTTCGCTTTGTCTAACTGTACCAGCGGGGCCCGGCAATTGAAAATTCGTACATATATGTACAAAATGTCCGTAGAATCGAATGGAGCAAACCGCGTCAAAAAATCGTGTACCGTTCATTAGTTATAGGCCGACAAAGTGAAAAAAACATGAGATTTCTAATCAAAATAAAACTTTCTATTTTGAAAACTAAAGGCCAAAGAATTTTTAAATTATTTTTCCTATAATTAGTGTGTTTGAATTAAGGGAAAATGATACTTTTTATTTAAATACAGGGTGATCGAATTTTTACTGCCCTACTGACTATTTGAAGTATCCATTTTTTGGTTTTTCGCTTTGTCTAACTGTACCAGCGGGGCCCGGCAATTGAAAATTCGTACATATATGTACAAATGTCCGTAGAATCGAATGGAGCAAACCGCGTCAAAAAATCGTGTACCGTTCATTAGTTATAGGCCGACAAAGTGAAAAAACACGAGAGATTTCTAATCAAAATAAAACTTTCTATTTTGAAAACTAAAGGCCAAAGAATTTTTTAATTATTTTTCCCATAATTAGTGTGTTTGAATTAAGGGAAAATGATACTTTTTATTTAAATACAGGATGATCGAATTTTTACTGCCCTACTGACTATTTGAAGTATCCATTTTTTGGTTTTTCGCTTTGACTAACTGTACCAGCAGGGCCCGGCAATTGAAAATTCGTACATATATGTACAAATGTCCGTAGAATCGAATAGAGCAAACCGCGTCAAAAAATCTTGTACCGTTCATTAGTTATAGGCCGACAAAGTGAAAAAAACATGAGAGATTTCTAATCAAAATAAAACTTTCTATTTTGAAAACTAAAGGCCAAAGAATTTTTTAATTATTTTTCTTACAATTAGTGTGTTTGAATTAAGGGAAAATGATACTTTTTATTTAAATACAGGTGATCGAATTTTTACTACCCTACTAACTATTTGAAGTATCCATTATTTGGTTTTTCGCTTTGTCTAACTGTACCAGCAGGGCCCGGCAATTGAAAATTCGTACATATATGTACAAATGTCCGTAGAATCGAATAGAGCAAACCGCGTCAAAAAATCTTGTACCGTTCATTAGTTATAAGCCGACAAAGTGAAAAAAACATGAGAGATTTCTAATCAAAATAAAACTTTCTATTTTGAAAACTAAAGGCCAAATAATTTTTTAATTATTTTTCCCATAATTAGTGTATTTGAATTAAGGGAAAATGATACTTTTTATTTAAATACAGGGTGATCGAATTCTTACTGCCCTACTGACTATTTGAAGTATCCATTTTTTGGTTTTTCGCTTTGTCTAACTGTACCAGCGGGGCCCGGCAATTGAAAATTCGTACATATATGTACAAATGTCCGTAGAATCGAATAGAGCAAACCGCGTCAAAAAATCGTGTACCGTTCATTAGTTATAGGCCGACAAAGTGAAAAAAACACGAGAGATTTCTAATCAAAATAAAACTTTCTATTTTGAAAACTAAAGGCCAAAGAATTTTTAATTATTTTTCCCATAATTAGTGTGTTTGAATTAAGGGAAAATGATACTTTTTATTTAAATACAGGGTGATCGAATTTTTACTGCCTACTGACTATTTGAAGTATCCATTTTTTGGTTTTTCGCTTTGTCTAACTGTAGCAGCGGGGCCCGGCAATTGAAAATTCGTACATATATGTACAAATGTCCGTAGAATCGAATAGAGCAAACCGCGTCAAAAAATCGTGTACCGTTCATTAGTTATAGGCCGACAAAGTGAAAAAAACACGAGAGATTTCTAATCAAAATAAAACTTTCTATTTTGAAAACTAAAGGCCAAAGAATTTTTAATTATTTTTCCCATAATTAGTGTGTTTGAATTAAGGGAAAATGATACTTTTTATTTAAATACAGGGTGATCGAATTCTTACTGCCCTACTGACTATTTGAAGTATCCATTTTTTGGTTTTTCGCTTTGTCTAACTGTACTACCGGGGCCCGGCAATTGAAAATTCGTACATATATGTACAAATGTCCGTAGAATCGAATAGAGCAAACCGCGTCAAAAAATCTTGTACTGTTCTTTCGTTATAGGCCGACAAAGTGAAAAAAACATGAGAGATTTCTAATCAAAATAAAACTTTCTATTTTGAAAACTAAAGGCCAACGAATTTTTTAATTATTTTTCCCATAATTAGTGTGTTTGAATTAAGGGAAAATGATACTTTTTATTTAAATACAGGGTGATCGAATTTTTACTGCCCTACTGACTATTTGAAGTATCCATTTTTTGGTTGTTCGCTTTGTCTAACTGTACCAGCGGGGCCCGGCAATTGAAAATTCGTACATATATGTACAAAATGTCCGTAGAATCGAATAGAGCAAACCGCGTCAAAAAATCGTGTACCGTTCATTAGTTATAGGCCGACAAAGTGAAAATAACACGAGAGATTTCTAATCAAAATAAAACTTTCTATTTTGAAAACTAAAGGCCAAAGAATTTTTAAATTATTTTTCCTATAATTAGTGTGTTTGAATTAAGGGAAAATGATACTTTTTATTTAAATACAGGGTGATCGAATTTTTACTGCCCTACTGACTATTTGAAGTATCCATTTTTTGGTTTTTCGCTTTGTCTAACTGTACCAGCGGGGCCCGGCAATTGAAAATTTGTACATATATGTACAAATGTCCGTAGAATCGAATGGAGCAAACCGCGTCAAAAAATCGTGTACCGTTCATTAGTTATAGGCCGACAAAGTGAAAAAACACGAGAGATTTCTAATCAAAATAAAACTTTCTATTTTGAAAACTAAAGGCCAAAGAATTTTTTAATTATTTTTCCCATAATTAGTGTGTTTGAATTAAGGGAAAATGATACTTTTTATTTAAATACAGGATGATCGAATTTTTACTGCCCTACTGACTATTTGAAGTATCCATTTTTTGGTTTTTCGCTTTGACTAACTGTACCAGCAGGGCCCGGCAATTGAAAATTCGTACATATATGTACAAATGTCCGTAGAATCGAATAGAGCAAACCGCGTCAAAAAATCTTGTACCGTTCATTAGTTATAGGCCGACAAAGTGAAAAAAACATGAGAGATTTCTAATCAAAATAAAACTTTCTATTTTGAAAACTAAAGGCCAAAGAATTTTTTAATTATTTTTCTTACAATTAGTGTGTTTGAATTAAGGGAAAATGATACTTTTTATTTAAATACAGGTGATCGAATTTTTACTACCCTACTGACTATTTGAAGTATCCATTATTTGGTTTTTCGCTTTGTCTAACTGTACCAGCAGGGCCCGGCAATTGAAAATTCGTACATATATGTACAAATGTCCGTAGAATCGAATAGAGCAAACCGCGTCAAAAAATCTTGTACCGTTCATTAGTTATAAGCCGACAAAGTGAAAAAACACGAGAGATTTCTAATCAAAATAAAACTTTCTATTTTGAAAACTAAAGGCCAAAGAATTTTTTAATTATTTTTCCCATAATTAGTGTATTTGAATTAAGGGAAAATGATACTTTTTATTTAAATACAGGGTGATCGAATTCTTACTGCCCTACAGACTATTTGAAGTATCCATTTTTTGGTTTTTCGCTTTGTCTAACTGTACCAGCGGGGCCCGGCAATTGAAAATTCGTACATATATGTACAAATGTCCGTAGAATCGAATAGAGCAAACCGCGTCAAAAAATCGTGTACCGTTCATTAGTTATAGGCCGACAAAGTGAAAAAAACACGAGAGATTTCTAATCAAAATAAAACTTTCTATTTTGAAAACTAAAGGCCAAAGAATTTTTTAATTATTTTTCCTATAATTAGTGTGTTTGAATGAAGGGAAAATGATACTTTTTATTTAAATACAGGGTGATCGAATTTTTACTGCCCTACTGACTATTTGAAGTATCCATTTTTTGGTTTTTCGCTTTGACTAACTGTACCAGCAGGGCCCGGCAATTGAAAATTCGTACATATATGTACAAATGTCCGTAGAATCGAATAGAGCAAACCGCGTCAAAAAATCGTGTACCGTTCACTAGTTATAGGCCGACAAAGTGAAAAAACACGAGAGATTTCTAATAAAAATAAAACTTTCTATTTTGAAAACTAAAGGCCAAAGAATTTTTTAATTATTTTTCCCATAATTAGTGTGTTTGAATTAAGGGAAAATGATACTTTTTATTTAAATACAGGATGATCGAATTTTTACTGCCCTACTGACTATTTGAAGTATCCATTTTTTGGTTTTTCGCTTTGACTAACTGTACCAGCAGGGCCCGGCAATTGAAAATTCGTACATATATGTACAAATGTCCGTAGAATCGAATAGAGCAAACCGCGTCAAAAAATCTTGTACCGTTCATTAGTTATAGGCCGACAAAGTGAAAAAAACATGAGAGATTTCTAATCAAAATAAAACTTTCTATTTTGAAAACTAAAGGCCAAAGAATTTTTTAATTATTTTTCCTATAATTAGTGTGTTTGAATTAAGGGAAAATGATACTTTTTATTTAAATACAGGGTGATCGAATTTTTACTGCCCTACTGACTATTTGAAGTATCCATTTTTTGGTTTTTCGCTTTGTCTAACTGTACTAGCGGGGCCCGGCAATTGAAAATTCGTACATATATGTACAAATGTCCGTAGAAGCGAATAGCGCAAACCGCGTCAAAAAAGCGTGTATCGTTCATTAGTTATAGGCCGACAAAGTGAAAAAACACGAGAGATTTCTAATCAAAATAAAACTTTCTATTTTGAAAACTAAAGGCCAAAGATTTTTTAATTATTTTTCCCATAATTAGTGTGTTTGAATTAAGGGAAAATGATACTTTTTATTTAAATACAGGATGATCGAATTTTTACTGCCCTACTGACTATTTGAAGTATCCATTTTTTGGTTTTTCGCTTTGACTAACTGTACAAGCAGGGCCCGGCAATTGAAAATTCGTACATATATGTACAAATGTCCGTAGAATCAAATAGAGCAAACCGCATCAAAAAATCTTGTACCGTTCATTAGTTATAGGCCGACAAAGTGAAAATAACACGAGAGATTTCTAATCAAAATAAAACTTTCTATTTTGAAAACTAAAGGCCAAAGAATTTTTTAATTATTTTTCCCATAGTTAGTGTGTTTGAATTAAGGGAAAATGATAATTTCTATTTAAATACAGAGTGATCAGATTTTTATTGGACTACTGAATTGTTTAGTTACCATTATTTTAACTTTTGCTTACTCTTATTATACTAGCTATACAAGGTTATTTAAAATTGGTAAACGTAAATTAGATTTTTAAAAACTTCAAAATTTTCAAAAATCTAATTTTTATGTATCTAGATACTTCTCAATGCGCTGATTCCAAATTTTGAAACCGAAGGTCGATATCTCGTTTCGTTCTCAAAATATTTACATTTAAAATTTTGCTCAAAACTGCCAATTATTGGGTATTAACCAAAAAATGGGTTGAGATATGAATTTGGCGACATCACTATTCGATTCTACAGACAAAAATACATAAGTATAGCAATTTTCATATTTTTTGTCCAACCGGTTCATTTTTTATGAATAAAAGTTTGAAAATTTACAGTTACTTTACTTTAAAGATTGTATGCGGTGTTCAAAAATTCTGAAAATTGGTGTACTTATATAATTTTGCCCGTAGAATCAAATGGTGTTGTCGCCAAATTCATATCTCGACTCATTTTTGGGTTATTACACAAAAATGGGATGTTTTGAGCAAAACTTTAAATATAAATATCTCGAGAACGAAAAGAGATATTGACCTGCAGTTTCAAAATTTGCGATTAGCGCATTAAGAAGTATCTAGATACATAATAAGTTTTTTGAAAATTTTGAAGTTTTTCTCTAAATGTGGGGTATATTGACTTTTGGGGAAATAATTAAAAAATGGATACAGATATAAACTTGGTAGGAATATTATTTGATTGTAAAGAGAATGTTACGTAAGTGTACGCATTTTTAGAGTATTTACATATGAGCATTCATAATGTACATTCATGTGATAATTTTATTGGATTTATAAAATAGTTTCCAAGGAACTTTCTATATGGAATTTGTAAAAAATTGTATTATGTTCGTGTTACAATTTTACTGGATATATAGAATATTTTCCAATGAACTTTTGGTGTGGGATTTGTACAAAATACATCAAATTAACGGAAGGTCTTGTACTGGCCACAACGGTTTTTTTAAAATTACGATTCCATAGATTTGGACAAAAACGATACTGTTCTTTTAAATTTCTGATAGTATTTTCGCTCCATTCCATTGTGCTAAATAAACTAAACACAAAACTAAACTTCAACGTCCACAATGAAAATGCTGTCCGCTACGAGTTGGCGAACAGTTTCTTAGAGCATGAAGTGATCTTCCGAACACACGAACCGCACCCGAGCTGTTCGCTATCGCTATAACTGCCGTCAAATGAGTATGAACTGGAGATTTCTACACTGTTGCCAATTTACGGGCTGTTCAAATGCAAGGTTATAAAGAAGCGGCAACATCGCCGGGCAAGAGACAGAGTGCGGAGAAGGGGAAAAAATGAGCATCCGTCCAGTCTCATTTGATGGCGAATATAGTATACAGGGCTCGTCACTTGCTCGCTAAAAGTTCGCGAGCAGCTAGCGAATTTGTTGCGTACGCGCTTTTAGACATTCTTTGGTTAAAAAATTTATTAATTGTACTAAGTTAAATGCTGCGACAACCTGACCAATATTCAATAATATTTTTTTTTAATTCTAATAATTCTATGTATGCCAGTATTTTGTACGCTACTGAATTTGATACTTAATTCTGGCTGTAAATACGGATCTTCATAACATTTTATCACCAATGCTACTTGCTTTCAAGACTATTAAATATTTTTTTAATAAATTTATAAATATAAACAATAATCAACGACCGCAATAATTATCAAAAAATCCACTGTTAATTGCCAGATATCATAAATGTTGCATATAATTGCATATTCTATTCATATTGTTTTAATTTTGTGGACAGAAAAAATCCTTGACAAAAATTTCTGTATGCGATATCTATAAAATTCTGTCTGTCCATAATTTATAGACCGTGACATACGGGCTTTGGAAATTCTTTGTACTATTTTTTAATATTTATATTACAAAAATTGAGAACAACCATAGTTCAAATACTGTAAATTTGTGTTAACATATTCAGCGATCCACTTTCAAGAATATTTAACAGTTTGCTAAAACTGTTTTTCGCAAAAAAAATCTTAGTCACAAGATATTACATGAGAAAATGTTTTTTGATTTTCTGTTTGCTAATTATATTTCTTACAAATTAATTAATGTCTATAACAGTTACTAATAATTACGTAATTGCCAAAATTATTATATATTTTTTAATATTTAATCATGGCTTTTAATTAAATTGAATTATATAAATCTCTAACAAGAATGTAGTTTTTTTTATTGTTTCAAATTTAAAATAATGGACTAAGGTTTTGCTCCTCAATTAAAATCCAAAGTTATTAAAAGGTAAAAAAATAATAAAAATAAAACTTATCCTACCTTATATACGAGAAGATCCCCTAGGTCGCGATTTCTGTCTTTTCCTCCATTTGCTCTATTATTCCTTTGACTGTAGGGCCTCATTTACAACAACATCTATTCAAACAATTTCTGTTTCAATCTGTAATAAAATATAGAGAAATAGTACGGAATATTATAACATATTACTCTTTCAATCTCACACATATTTGCTTTTTGAAACAATTTTGTCACACCACACTTTGTAATATTATCTGTAGTAAAAAAGTTCCACTATACTAAAAAAAATACCATCAATAATGTTCTAACTTGTTTCTATTCTTGAAAACGATTAAAACAATTTTTATTTTTATGTAAATTGTACGCTTTGAAAATGATCTAAACTAAAACCATCCACGTTAATTAATCTAATATAAAGCAATGTTGATTCTAATAATTGCAGTACTCAATATTTACTAACAAATTATTTTATGTAGATTGTAATTCATGACGAAAAATAAACAATATTCACATAAATATATAGAAATAAATATTTCCGACTACGAATCAAAATTATGTAACATGTGCTTACATTTCGAGAAGAAATTCTTTGGCCAGGCATATTCTACATTTTTAATAACAATGCTTTTCTCTGTTCATAATAATCTTATTCTGTTGTTGTTTGTTGTACACTTGTCCGCCAAATCACTTTTTGAGATCAACCTGTTGAAGTTGAATCAATGTACACAAATCGACAAAAATTCCACCCGTAATTTTACCAAATATAGTTAAACACCATGATATACTATCACAACAAGCATTTTCTTTATTATTTTCACTATAAAACTATCATAAAATATCAAAAACGCTGTTGAAATATCTTTTGTCGTTAAGAAATGCTAAGCGTCTTCTTGAAGATAACGAACAAGCCGTGCTCTGAGTGGACCGCGGTAGACGCGTTAGGCTCACCTGATTGGCTATAATAACGAGGCCTGTGATTGGTCATAAATGCCAGCGTTCGAATGCAGCATCGAAGTATGAAATATTCTATCAATTTTGCGCTATTTGCGTTCAGTTATTTCGAATATATTTACAAATATAAATACCTGAATGATTATTTCTGACTTAAATTCACCATTCAACAGTATTTATTAATAATAAAAGAGTATATTAATTATTTATTAAGCAAATAAACTTGGAAAGTGGACCAAATATACAATAAAAATAACATATTTTCCAAATATTGACGATGTTATCGCAAATATAAATAAGTGGCTGGCATAAGAAGAAAAGGAATTTATTTTCCACAGGCATCGAAGCCCTTTTCAACGATATCCAAATGTATTACTAACATTTTCAGAGATTATTTTGAAAAATAAAATTGCTTTAAACGTTCCAGTTGTTTCTTTCTATGTTCGGTATGAAAATACGTTAAATGACCTTTGTATATGTTTCAAATTCACAAGAGAAACGAATTTAGGATGAAAACTATATAGGTGTATCACAATTTCGATACAAACATAAAGGCCTACCTATAGTATTTTGACTAAAATGAGTTAAAAAAATTTAAACATAGGTCCTACCTTCAATAGTTTCCGATATATAAGACGGTGAAAATCAATTTTTATTTCGAAAACTATAATAGTTACGACTTGGATTAAATGAGACTTTTCATTTTAATACAGGGTGATCGGAGTTTTACTCGGATAGTGACTATTTGAAGTTACCATTTTTTTATTATTTGCTTTGTACAAAAGTTCATAGAATCGAATGGCGCAAAGCGCGTCAATGTATCTTTTACCGTTCATTAGTTATAGGTCGGCAAAGTGAAAAAACTATGGGAGATTTCTAATGAAAATAAAAATTTCTGTTTTGGAAACTAAAAGCCCAGAGATAATTATGAAACATTTTATTCTCTTACAAACACATTATCAACTTATATAACCATTAATGAAGTTGGGAAGTTATTTAAACTTACGATTGTTATTAATTTGCAACAGTAGTTAACAATATTTCACTACTAAAACAATATATATCAACAATAAATGCATTTTTAGCAGCAAAATAAAATAGATACTTGCTTGAAGACAGCAGCTATACAAGTTACAAGTAAGAACATTGCAGACGAACACAAACGAGTTTAATTTGGAATGCCGACCGTAGTTATGCTTGATTTTGTTAATTCAATGCAGATAGAAAATTTATTTACAAAATAAAAATAAAATAAAATACGGGATGAACTATAAAATGCAATTATTCATGAATATTCGAACGTAAAATTTTATATCAATAAAAATGATACCAAATTTACTTACGGAAATACCTATGGTTTTTTAATTTATAATACAAATACACAAAGCTCAGATTCAATGATTTCTACTGAAAAGAAAATAATTCATTGTAACATACAATAAAATTATTATTCATATAATTTTCATGATATTATCAATAAATGTAGATACTAGGAATAGATTAGACTATATTTTAAGTTATAAACTGCCAAAATTAGAGTAGAATTCGCTAATCCAAAAATGAGGATTAGCTTAAACCTTTTTGTGTGTTTTTATCTCTAAATCTATACAAGATATAATAAGAATTTCAAGTGTATTAGATGGAGAATTTTATGTTCTAAACTACTACTTCCGGTTGTCCAATTGTTACAAAAACCTTTTCAGCTCTTCCCAAGAATGTCAGATTGAGGAATCCATAGTTAAACAGTTCTTAAATCTTATAGTTTTTGAGGAATCGTCCCACCAACATCCAGACATACACACACACACGCGCCCAGACATCATTTTAAAAATGTTATAATCGGATTCTAGGGACCTTAAATCGTGCTTATTCACTAAAATCTGGATATGCGAATTTTAGCATGAATCCAATACCTCTCTTAGCGAGATGTAAAAAGAAATAACAGCGCTCGACAAAATTATTTAAACACAAATCATATTATTAAGAGAGAAAAATAAATTTATTTAACATGACTTACATTAGAAGATCTGTCTCGGTATATCTGCCAACACGAACTCAACGACTCGGCATCTCTGCAAACTTGTACCCTATTAATTGGGAACTCAGCAATCTCCTTTTGTCTGTAATAAAAATAATCATACATGCGTAAGTGTTTTGAATAAGTAAAGAATTAATTTCAATTTAAAAATGTTTTATTTTATTTACCAGATGTTCTGTACAAGATTAGGATTAAGGAAATATCAGGATTATTTTGGCGACTATTACGAGTGCTGAATTATTTCATTTTGAACAATACAATTCATTTTAACTGCATTTGTTACTTGCAAAAGTTATAAATTGAGAGATATGTTAAAAATTGTTTGCCAATATTAACAATAATGAAATTATTGTTTGCTAGCATATACTTTTGAACCGATTTCTAATAAATAAATAACTTATTTTAAACCAGTGGTCGTGAAGGCATGAAATAAACAAATTTTTATAGGAAATTTAACGTTTGTTATAATACATTTGCCATGGAATATTTATCATTGAAAATTCGTTTACACAATAAAATTATTATTCTGAAGCATATTTGTATGAATTTTTAAGTTAGACTAAATGAAACATTTTACCATGTCATTTATATTATAAAAAGCATATTACTAACTTAAATAACTATTAATATAGTTGAGACAATATTTAAACTTACGATTGTTATTAATTTACAACAATAGTTCACAATATTTCACAATTAAAACAATAAAACTATAATAAATGCACTTGTAAATGAATTTTTCACAGCAAAACTAAAAGCATATGTTTGCCTTACGACTGCTTCTGTACAAATGCAAACCTTGTAAACTAAATTAAACCTGTTTAGCTGAGAACGAGTTAACGCTATCAAACTAACATGTTAGATTTTTTTACGTAAAATACAAACAAATTTTTATTTTGTATTAATTAAGGGATGAACTTTAATGTTTATTAAAATGCAGTTATTTATGAATATTTGAACGTAAAATTTTGTAGCAATAAAAATGATACCAAACAACCCTATATTATTTAAATATTTAAAGTATAACATTTTTATACGCAGTATTCACTGCCCCTAAATTTATGAAACAATTCTATATTATTTTAAAATATTTATATTATAAATGAATTTGTTTTGTAATATTTCATTAATAGACGAATAAACAATATATCTTCTTTTGTAATGAAATAACTAAACGAAAATATAATTTTGGTCCTTTTTAATATTCTAGTATCTTTTTAAATCATGTACAAATTGATAAATAACCATGCAACTACTATTTGTCGGTATCAAAAATTATTTACAAATAGTAAATAAAGCACAAACAACAATATGAAAGACAAATACATCTTTTAAATTTTAAAGAATACATGAAGACTTGAATAGGAACACAAATACATACCTGGTCGGTAGATCTCTCGATGCTTCACACACATAATACAAAGTTTTAGATTGATTATTGAACTATTTTAACATTTACAGATAAAGATTTGAACAGAAAATAAATGGACAGTACAAATTGAACACAACGCGGTCAAACAAAATGGCTAAACCAGATATCAATAGCGTGGAATGAGAAATCAATAATATTGCACATGCGCAGTACAGTACGAGACAGACTGTTTCAACTTACAATAAAATGACTTCATTAATGTTTATTAATTACAAAAATAGAAAAATTAGTTATTGAACATGCACAATAGACAAAAATTTAAACTATTTTATTGAAATTATTTAGAGTAGTTTTAAAAATTCGAAATTCTGATAAATATCATAAATAGCCTATTTTGCACAATGTTTCATTTTTAAGGTAGAACAAGGTATACATAAATGAATATTTAAAAGAATTATTTGGTCATATATTTTCCTCTGTACATCACAAAATATGGAATGTTAACAAAAGTTTGTAAATAAAAATCTAACTAACGATAAATTATAATACTGACTTACAAAAATATGTTCAATATCATTCTTCACAGTCATATCACTTCACGATTCGCAAGGATTTTTTTTTATATTATTGTATAGCAGATAATGTGAGAAATGCCAAAAAGTAAAACATTTCAATTATTATTGATAGTCAATCGCATATTTATTGTTAACACGAATATTTCATGTTAAATATAACAATATATAAATAAACCGGAATAAATAAATAAAAACATAAAAATAATTAATAAAACTAAATTTATTGATTTTGAAAAATAATCTGCTGGAATATTTTACGTAAATATTGCTCGTCAATTGAAATTATAGTAACACCAAATTCAAATTTCGTAAAATTAATGTAAATGTAGATTTTTCTCACATATAGTCCGCTTTATATTTGTATATGTTCAACAATTATTTAAACAGTTAACTTTTACATATTAAATTCCATTTTATAAGAATATCTCTCTTCAATGTATAACTTAATTAATTTTAGTTATGGAAAATTTAATTCTGATCAATCTGACAATAAATTTCATTATTTTTTTCATTCCTGGCCGAGATAAAATTAATAATATTATTATTGATTTTTGAGTTTTACGATATATCGTTTTCTGGTAAAAGTGCGTAAATACATATTTCACTTTTTTTAGTTAAAGTTCTGTATTAAATTTATATAAACCAATATTTCGGGAGAATATTTTCAATATAGTCCAAGAAAATTTAGAATACATCAGATTCGTATCCTAGAAGTAAAAACGAATCACACGTTATTCATTTAAGTAGCTAAACATAATAAATATATAAGTACGCGTTTTGTAATTGATCGATTTTTATCGTATTATAATTTTTGATTATCACTCTATCACTGTCCTGTCATTAATGCTGTATTAAGACGGGTCCATAATGAAACGAACATTGTTAGCCAACAGTGTTTGCTAACATATTCGCTAACATTTGTTAGCATACGTAGAATGTTAGTACGTTAGTACTAATGGGGGTAGTTTCACAATAAGGTCCTCCACCATAACAGAAAATTGAGTAAAAAGTTAGTTATATTCAAAGTAGATGAGATAAAATCATGATTGAGACGATAAAAGTTTTTTAAAAATTGTAAGTTTTTGAAATATTAGTGATTTTAAGCTTCTATACATCTACGTCACAACGATTGCTATCTTTCTCGTGCAGCCTACTACAGAAATTGGTGCGAGAAAGATAGCTATAGGTTTCTTTAAAAATCAAATGCAGTTGAACTAAAAACAACTATGACTTTCATTTAAAATAATAAAAAAATTAGAGTGGAGGACCCTATTTTTGAAAATTATACCGAGAGTTGTTTTTGTCAGTGAACATGGGCGTATGTCATTACCATAGTTACATTTAAAATGATTGACAGCAATGTATTATCGCGTTTTTTTTTTTAAAACTGGACATAGGACGTGACATTTAGTATATCTGTCAATGTCATCAAATTGTCATACTTCAAAATGTATACAGTTGAAGAAAAAGTTCAAATTGTATGGTATAATTCTATACTCTGATATAAGCCTAAGGCAAGAAATAATTAATATAAATTATATTTTATCCCTATTTTTTAATTGATCAATATTTATTTTGTCACCATTGTAAGTACAATTTTTTAAATGGCCCCAAAGAAAAAAAAATCGTTTGGTGCAAGATCTGGTGGCATTGCAGGCCACTCCACTTCTCCACCACGTCCTATCCATTGGGAGAATACCTGGTGCAGATATAAGTGAACATTTTGACGACTCCAATACCTGCAATTTTGTGAATTTTCTTCCCGATTAATATAAAATGTCGCTTCATCCGTAAATAAAATTCGATCCAGTAATATTTCCCCGCTATTAATTTTGTTCATCATATCATCATAGGATATTTGTTCGTTCTATATCGTTGTGTAATAACTCTTGGTGATTTTGATATTTAAAACTCTTAAAATGTTCTTGTATTAAAACCTTGTATACTAGTATTCTTAATTTCAGAAAAAAAATTGTTGACAGGGTGTTGTCACTTTCAATTAATTGCATAATTTCTTGTTTCTTTCTATTAACTACAGTATTTGGTATGATTTTCTTCTTGTGCTGTTTATTGACGCATCCTTTAGTTCTGTAGTCATTGTAAATTTTTCTTATAGTTGTTGGACTGGGTCGCTTATTAAAAGTTAATGCACATAAGTCAGAAACTTATTGTAGGCTTGTTATAATTACTCCAATTTATAATTTGAACTTTTCTTTAACTGTATACATTTTGAAGTATGGCAATTTGATGACATTGACAGATATACTAAATGTCACGTCCTATGTCCAGTTTAAAAAAAAAAACGCGATAATGCATTGCTGTCAATCATTTTAAATGTAACTATGGTAATGACATACGCACATGTTCACTGATAAAAAAACTCTCGGTATATATTAATCTACATGAAAAAATATAAATAAAATAAAATATATATATCATCACAGCATATTACCCAATTCTGAGTGTGCCATAATCTGCTTTATCGCAGATATCGATAATGATGATGACATATTTGTACCGTGCGGGCGCTTACCAGGCGTCCGTTCACGGGCACTCATTGCTGGCGTGGAGAGTGCAACACAGGGGTCACTTTTGTGCCATTTAAAATTCGAAATATTTAGCGTCGGTCGGGATACTTAATATTTTTACTTTTTTTTATTTATTTTTTTTACTTTTATATTTTTTAATCCAGTACTTATATGATATATTTTCAGTATTTAGTACTAAAACATTTAAATTTCACATAGTGAAACTCCCCTATTGCTGATAAGTAACAAATGTTCAGAAACAAAAAATGTTAGCTGATAATGTTCGTTTCAATCTGAACCTGGTTTTAAAGAAAATACTTTGAACGTAATATCAAAAAATATTCGTATAAAAATATATAA
Source organism: Ophonus ardosiacus (assembly GCA_943142095.1). Lineage (NCBI taxonomy): Eukaryota > Metazoa > Arthropoda > Insecta > Coleoptera > Carabidae > Ophonus > Ophonus ardosiacus. The sequence goes on from OW964839.1 coordinate 21,868,340, forward strand.
ATATACTTTCCTTAAAAGAAAACTGTTTTCTTTAACGTTGAACATAACACACAGTCATGGTTAGGGGTTCAAATTTCACTAGGCTCGTCTCCAAGTTCTTGCAACACGGTATTAATAGTAGCATACACATTTTCGGGGAAATGGTCGAGTATCATTCGGGGCATAACCCTCAATTCTAAAAAATCTTCGGCTTGGGCCCATCGTAGCTCGTAACTGGGGCCCCCCGTACCTGCTTTCCTGAAATATAAATATGTGTAAATTCCAAAGAGTGATAAATAAATAAGTAAATTTTACCGTTCTGCTTTCGTTTTTTTCCTATGCACAATGTACAATATTCTCCCTGAGTTGTACAATCTTGTTTTGCTTATTCTTCTCATGTTAATATCTCTTGAGAAAATATTCGCCTCCTAAATACAAAATAAATTATTAAAATTATTGTTAGTTGTTTAGAAATATTAGTGAAAATAAAAAAGAATTTCAGATATTTGGATGATGTGGGAAAAGTTTGGTTTGAAAATAATTATAAAAATAAATAAAGGTATATTCCAAAAATAACAAATTTTAGCTGTGGTTAACTAAAAATGTTCCAATAATATCAAATGCTAAAAATTGTACATTTATGAAACATAAAACCGGTTAAAATAGTTTTATAAAATACACAAATTTCAATATTTAATTATAAAATATCTAATGGATATTTCGTGATATTTTCAAATTTGAGGTTCTTTAAAGAACAATATCTTTTAAAATTCAGTACTTAGAAGTCAAATAAAAATTCTTGGAACAGCCCTACTGTTTTAATAGACACTTATAAAATTGCAATTTGCACGAGCGCCTCTATCGGCAAAGCATAGAAATCAAGGTTGCTATGGTTACCACGTCCAAACAAAGACCTGTCATCAGCCGTAGACGGTAGACTCTATTGGGCTTCCAAATTATCAAGAGATGGCATTGACGTCAAACGTCAAAATTCAAACGAATGGTACATTTTTAAGAGTACAATTGGTGTGAGACTAATTTTCGTAGTTTTTAATTTAATTTCGGATTTAGTATAGTGTTTTTTTTTGTTAATTTCGGTAGAATTTAGTTTGATCTTTCTTGTAATAACAATTTAGTGATAGTTTTAATAATATTTTAGTTAATAGGGTTAATTTTAGTAAGTATTTGTAGGTTAAGAGTATTTTAGTCATATTTTAATGAACAGTATATTGGTATTTTTAATAAAAAAAAACATTTGATTTCCTTTATTTAGATTGTATTTCATTGCCGTAGCTGTACATATATTAATTTCTATCTACATAGCTTTACTTTTATTTAATTCTTTTTCTTTAATAATGAACAATTTTCTTTGCTTAGATTTAGATACTATTTGTAGATTTGGGAATTGTAGTGTATCATCTAGAAATATGGTGGAAGGCCAGCAAGTAATAAATAGTGGCCACATAATATTATGTGGTAAATATTTTCGGAGAAAACTCCATCGTAACTTTAACCTATAAATTGCATATCTCCTAATTTGTTCATTAATTTTTAAAAAACAAAAACTTACTTGTTATATTAGCAGTAATTCAGATTCTACTAAGAATAAAACAATAATAGCCGAAGATAAAAGCGTATTAAAATTCGTATACAAGTAAATACAATCCCTGAATAAAACAACCACTCAGTTCAGAAATCTGCCACCAGTGGCGCATTTTAATTTTGGAAGCCCAATACTCTAGCCATCGTTTTAGTTGAATAATCGAATGATCTTCAATATTATCAAACAAAAAAGTTGCCCCAGACACATCTTGTGGTTTTAAACTCATTTTTATTAAACACAACGTACAAATCACAATAAAGAATTAAGTTTAACACTGAATAACAGATGCGAACACAATGACAGATAGGAACAGGGAACGGGTCGCAAGACAAGGAGGGGAGGTTTGTTTGGATGCATGATCTTCTATCTCTCTCTTGCAGTGACGTCAATTTTGGGTCTATTAAAGCGAACTTATTCACAGCGCGTATGTTCTAGGATTAAAAGAATAAATTTTGCATATACCGTAACGGCGGCTATAGTTTGTAATGGAGGAGTTTGTTCCTCTAATAATGGAGACTCTCCAGAATTATTTCCAGCCTCTGTTTCATCCTTCCACGTGGTCTCCAAGTCTGCGGATGGAACGCCAAATAATGCATATCCGAAACCGTTCCAGATTATTCGATACTAGAGAAAAAAAAATACACATTAACAAATAAAAAGAAGAGAAATAAATATTTATAGAAGATTTATACGTAATTAAGGCCAATTTTAATGTAAATTTATTAACAAACGAAATTACAATAACTTGTTTAAGGAGGTTATAAAAACTTTTTTTATATTAGCATTTTATAACAATAATTTTTTGATTGTCATTTTCGTTGCTATACACAAATCATTCAAGCAGCCAATGCACGTCATTAATAAAAATTGAATAAAAGTAACTAGATGTGTGACGTCATGTACTGGTACGTTTGCAGAAGTTTTAGAATCTTTATGAAAAGAGTTATACATGTTGCAATCTGTATTATCGACATGGTCATGAACTGGTCACATCTACAAAATAAATACTATATTTTCGTCACTGTCCATTTCTATTTAAATTATTTTATAATACTAACCTTATTTATACTTATGTATGTCATACAGGGTGTCTCAATAAGCTTGCTCACTATTGGTAACTTTTTTATTTGCAGAGATACGAGGTTGGTTAAATTAGCAAAATTGTGCCATTTTATATTAGAAAATTGGTCATGAAGACAAAATAAAAATTGTGTCAGAGGTTCCCAAAATTTGGGACAGAATATATATTTTTTAAATGGAACTATATATTTTTTATTACCTTATTGGCAGAGCTGGGCAGTAACTAGTTACTCTAGGAACTTAGTTACTAACTAGTTACTTTTACGTAACTTGTAACGTAACTTAGTTACTTTTAAAATATGGTAACTGTAACTTAACTTGCTGCGAAAAAGTAGTTGGTAACTTTACGGTTTTTAGTTACTAGTTACTTGAGTAACTTAAGTTACTTAAAGTAACTCAGAAATTAGAATGTAACTTAAGTTAGTCGGCTCCGGTAGCTCAATGGTTAGAGCAACGCCTCTTAGTCATGAGTGTGCTTGGGGTTCTGGGTTCGAATCCCACTAAGGCATGGATGTTTGTGTATGTGAACCTACTCAGTAATTGGGATTTAATCCTGTTGAGAGGTTTAAAAAAAAAAAAAAAAAAAAAAAAAGTAAAAATTAATCATTATCCACTAATAAGTCTAGGAAATAATGTCTGCATGTTTTATACATTATAATGGTCATGTCATGTTAGAAAGAAAGTTAATCTTGGTATAAGAAATCAAAATTGAAAAATAAATTAATAAATTTTTAAAAAATCACAGCAACCGGGCCCTGCGGGCCCCTTGTCAAAGCGGGCCCTAAGCCGTGGCCTCGTGGGCCTAGGCGGTAATAAGGCCCTGTAGGTCCGTTAACATTAACAATAATAATCTGATTGGGTGTTGCCAAGCAATAACGTTAAAATTTAGGTTAACGTAGTTAGTGCAAAAACTCCCTGATATGTATACTACACAATAACTAAGTCAACAGTCTAAGTCTACACTTCACGCCATTAAAAGTAGTTAGAAAGTAACTCAAGGTAACTAAGTTACTTTTAATGAGTAACTAGTAAATAACTTAGTTCTTTCGCCAAAGTAACTGGAACTTAAGTAACTTAGTTACTTTTTTTTGGAGGTAACTGTAACTGTAACTAGTTACATTTTAAAAGTAACTTGCCCAGCTCTGCTTATTGGAAAGAGTATTTTTTTCTCTTTCCAATAAGGAAAAGGTTGTTTATGTACAATTTTTTCAAATAAACGAGTTATTTACGTTTAAAGATAAAAAATATCTTTTATTAGTTTAGGTCAAGTAAACTATGGAAACAATTGTCTTTTATAAAATTATTATTTTATTAATTTATTTTACAGTAATAACAAAACAAAAAAAATATTCAAATTGAAAGCCATTATTTCTTTCGCTCATTTAAACTCTTTTGGAAAGAGAGCCGACCGTTCTACGTAACTGGTGTCTAGATATAACTTTCCATATAGCACGATCATATCTAACTTTTCTTCATTTGTAAAGTTATTAAACATTATTAAACACAGAGAACTTTACGGGAGAAATTATTAAACGTCAAAAAAACAAAGAATCAATTGTTTCCATGGCTTACTTGACTAAAAAACTAATAAAATAGTTTACAAAATTTACATTTTTAACCGTAAATAACTCGTTTATTTGAAAAAATTGTACATAAACAACATTACCTTATTGGAAAGAGAAAAAAATACTCTTTCCAATAAGATAATAAAAAATATATGGTTCCATTTAAAAAATATATATTTTGTCCCAAATTTTGAGAACCGCTGACACAAATTTTATTTTGTCTACATGACCAATTTTCTAATATAAAATGGTACAATTTTGCTCATTTAACCAACCTCGTACCTCTTCAAATAAAAAAGTTACCAATAGTGAGCAAGCTTATTGAGACACTCTGTATAAAGGCAATAAATAAAAGTGAGCCGAGTTTCAAAGAAATATACCGAATTCTTCTGATTGATTAGAAGTGCTATCTTTGGTAGGTCACGTTGCGTCGTTGCGTTGCGTTTAACATTACTTTATTATAAATAGGCCTTTACAACGCACAAAAATGTTTCAAACACTATACAAATATTTTTCAAATAATAACTTTGACAGTATGAACATACAAATTATCAATGTTGCCAACTATAGCAACAATTAAACGAATAATATGACGTTGATGTACATTATTTATATATTATTCATGTTATATACGATAAGTAATGAACTCTACTATTCATCTTAATAATAATTATATAAGGCTATACACTTTCTGACGGTTAAAAATGATTAAAATTTTATTTCATTTTTCACTATTAGTGATTTTAATGCATTAAGGTTTTTACACTAAGTGATGACGTGCATTGGCTGCTTGAGGGTATAAATGAAATACTTTTTTTCGAATATAATAAAGCTATTTATTTTTGTGCTTTTCAAAATTGTGATTACTGAAATTGATAGATAAATTTAATGTAATAATTTTACAAGACGCTCTATTGCCACATAACTTTATTCGATCACATATGTTCAAAATAATGAAGTTATTTCAGTAGTTTTTTTTTATTAAATACAAATTAACTTTGTGTTTATAGGCTCAATACACGTTTATTAATTAAAATTATAAGTTTTTACAATTATTATAGCAATTAAAAGAAAAAAATTGTAAATATTATTTTGACTCATTAGTTCCGACGTAACCTCCTTAAATATAAAAATATATATAATAAATTCTTGGCTGCATAAAATAGCAAAACGTATTTTATAAACAAAATGGCAATTGGCAATGTATCAATTTATGTGTTATACGTACGTTTATATAGTTCAAAACTGTAAACTTCGTTTGTTCATAAATTTATGGGGCTCTAAACAGGGATTTCGTGTATGAATATATTACCACTTTTTATAACTCAAAGCGCAGAATCAAATTTTAGTTACATGCATTTTCTCTTTTCAATTATTCATTTCCAATCTTTTCCACGAAGTTATATTGTTTCATTAATTTAACCAGTTCCTAGATGAAAACAAACATTTTATATTACAATATAAAGAGTATAATTTTACTTACAGAAATAACGGAACAGAATACGTAAAATTCAGATTAAAATTATAGAAGCACTGGTAACATGTCGTTAAGAAGACCCATTAACCAATTTTTAAAAATATTTTTAAATAAAAGTTCGTTTAATTTTGAAGCAATTCGTGGTATTGTATAGCTGCATTTGACTTTTAAAGAAACCTATAGCTATCTTTCTCACACCAGTTTCTGTAGTAGGCTGCGCGAGAAAGATACCAATAGTGTGACGTCATCTGTGGCCCTGGAAATAAATTCAAATATCTCGCAAAGTAATTATAAAAAAAAATGTTTTTTTTTTTATCTTAATCGTTATTTATTGAGTAGTACTTTAAGGATCAACTGTACATTTTATTATTTTTTGTTATGGTTTACGGGCCCACAGTCCAGTAATAAGGTATATTTACCCTTGGGTATTTTTGATTTATGGATATATTATATATTTAAGGGTCCTAATAAAAAATACAAGTTTTCTACCTCGGGGGCCTTCGGGAAACACCGCCAACTTGGGAAAAAGGCGCAAAAAAGCGGTTTTTCTAAATATCTCTACTTGCATTAGGGCAAAAATAGTTCTTTTTGAATTTGTTGAGAAAATTTCCTACAATTTTCATTTAACACATTTTTTTCTATAACCAATAGATATCGAGTTACAGCGCTTCAAATAGAGCAAATCTTTGAAAATATCCCTAATGCTTCATTTAGATCATATTTTATTTGCAAATTACTTATTATTATTATTCATAAATTATTATTATTTAACTACTATACATACCTACATATTAATAATTGTTTATCGTTTTATTTTCATTCTAAAGACATTTTATACTCTAGGAAATTTATGATTTTACCTCAAAGTAATTACAAGAAAAGCTTTTAAACGGAATCCTGTTAAGAAAATGCGCTCAAAAATTGGGAAAAATGGCGGCATATTTTTGTTTTTGGCCATTTGCTCAAAACAATTATGAAAGATATTTAAATTACTTACGCCCAGTTTTATAAAGGATAGAATAAATTTACTTTCATAATAAATTTATTTAAATTAACAAATTCGAATCAATACAGAGAATTTATTTTAAAATGCAACATTATGGTTCATCACTTTCATGGTTACTTTCTATTGTCAAAAAATGACAGCAATGTAATATTTGTCCATTTTAAAATGCGACATTATAAATAGTATTGCACCATAGGAGATACCTCCAGAACATATCACTAATGGTGTCTATTCTTATTACGACTGACTAGGATATTGCCTCAGTGTGAATGGGGATATTTTTTTAACTTTTATTACATGAAAATTATGATTTTTTGTAAGCTAAAGTTTGTTAAGATGTGCAACATTCATTTTTGGATTATTTGTGAATTGTATGTAGGCTAATTTATTGGAAATTAGTTTTGATAATACAAAACTACAAATTTTGTATGTTGCATTTTAAAATGGACAAATATTACATTGCTGTCATTTTTGACAATAATGAGTAACCATGGAAGTGATTGATCATATGTTGCATGTTAAAATAAATTCCCTGTATTATTCATTTTATGGCATAGATAACATTACTGTCAAAAGTTCGACTGTCATTTGAAGGAATACATTTTATTTACTTTGGAAGTAAATTTATCTGTCGTTTATAAAATCGGCCATTAATAAACAAATAGTATTACGTATTTAATACTTAGTCTAATAGGTTTCACTATTTATAACAGTTTACATTTATCGTGGCTTTGAAAGAAGCAAATTATGGATGACTTTTTTATAATAATTGTCAATGTTTTCCTACAATTTCTTATTTTTTCATCCACCACTCTGATCTTGTTAAAGATACGATAACGCGGTTTGAAAATTTTAATTCAGCATAAAATTCTCTTTCATATAAATGTAAACAAATATTTAAACTTTGATAGTTCAAATCATACAGTTTTCACATCTAATTTTAAATTTGTTACTATGTTTGAGTTTGAGGACCCTAATTTTATTATTGTACCTCCCATCTCCGTAATAATTATTCTTCTTTCATATTACCGGAAATGAATTCTCATTTCTTGTACAAAGGAAATAGATTGATTGTAAACAAGTAGTCGTACCTTGGGTAACCTGGTTGCATGTAGCGTTTGTATGAGAGCAGTGCGGAGATTTTCGATGCTGTGAACTCCAAGTCTCATTACGAAATCATCTCCCACTCCTACAGTGAAAATGAAGGACTCCGTAAGCCGAGCAGCCTCCCGACTTAATGTTCCAGCTATAAAGAATGGGAAGTGTTATTTAAGCCGGAAAAATGTTCAAAATTCAAGTAGGTAGGTATTTTTTCAAGGAATTTAATTAAATTTTTTCTCTAGAGGATTTTAAAGTGTGATTTTGTCTACTCAAAACAGTGAATTAAGTAGATAATACTTTTTTCTACTCCCATGCGTGAAGTGAGTACTTCACGTATCAATTTTTATGTGTGAAGTTTGATTTTTTGCACACTGTGCGTGAAGTAACACTTCACGCACCGTTTATTATGTTAAATATTACAAACTGAATTGTATTAAACACCCGTAATGTTGGTAACCATGGTTACACAAGTCGATAATAGAGAGAGGCTTTACATTAAAAGAATGACAATGTGAAGAAAAAATATATTTTATTGCTAGGTCGTAGAAAAAGTATAGTATGTAACACGTGTGTGAAGCCTATTTTACATTCGGGTGGTTTGCAACACTCGCTTTCGGCTCGTGTCTCCATCCTCATGTAAAAAATTCAGGTTCACACACTTGCCACATAATATACTATTCTCTGTTATTACAAATAATTTTTAAATCGGACAAAGACCAAATACTATATATTAAGTTGAATTTTCAGAAGAAAAATAAAAAAATATGGTAAATGACCCCATTAGAATTTTTTTAAACTTCATAATTCTTGAGATGTAATACTAGTGCTTAATAGTATTTCATTTAACTATGAATAGATGAACCTGACGTTTGCCTACTTTTTAACTTTGAAAAATTTAAAATGTTGATTTTTGAGAATAAATGATCTGTTTTAAAACGCTATTATAAAAAATCTTGTATGTAATACATTGCGAAATTATAGCTATTGTGGGGTGGAGCGCCATCATGCTGGTACCATATTAAATTCCTTTGATCCAACGGTAAATTATCTAAGAAATCAAGTAGATGAGTTTGTAAAAACAAACATTGTTTTTCCATGGCTTACTTATCCGTATTAATAAAATAATTATACCCAGATTACATGTTTTTCTAATTTACTGAAATTCTATCAACTTTCAACATAGGACATGTTACATAAAGTACCCTTATTTTTTGTCGTAGTACACATTTATGTAATAAAAAAGGGGGGGTTCCATTTAAAAATATTGTCTTTTTTGAAGTTTGTCAACTGTAATTTTGGTGTAACGTACCCGTCACATTTTTATAAATAATCGAGGATTCTTATATGAGTAATGTAGCTTAAAGTCTCCTTTATAAAAGGCTTTTTTCAGATTATAAAAATTCGATCTCGTTCCCGATATACAGAGTTTTGAAAATGTGCCATTTCAGACAAAAAATCAAAAAAAGTTGAACGCCGGAAGTAGTTGATCATGAGTAAAATGTTTTTATTGCTTCATATGTAAAATTTTCCGCTGCATTCAATGGTGAAATAAAATATAGCGTATTCCATTTAAAATAAGAGAGTTGAGGTCAATATCCGGTCAAACCGGAAGTGCTACTGCTTTGAAAATATTTTAGTTGAAACGGGCATGTTGGATAACCCCTAGATACCAAATTTCGTTAAATTATATTAAATAGTATTTAAAATATAGATAGCGTAAGCTCGTCCTGAGACACCCTGTATATGAAGTTGAATTTTCAGAAGAAAAATAAAAAAATATGGTAAATGACCCCATTAGAGTTTTTTTAAACTTCATAATTCTTGAGATGTAACACTAGTGCTTAAAAGTATTTCATTTAGCTATGAATAGATGAACCTGACGTTTGCCTAATTTTTAATTTTGAAAAATTTAAAATGTTGATATTTGAGAATAAATGATCTGTTTTAAAACGTTATTATAAAAAATCTTGTATGTAATACATTGCGAAATTAGTGTTTTAGACACGCGACGTGAAATCTGTACGCACGAGCGTAAGCGAGTGGTATAACAAGTCAATCATTTCGCAACTTATTACATAAATAGCTATTTCCTCACCTGGACACGAGAACGAATACACCCTCAATGTAGGATATACCCCCCTCAGCATAATCCCCAACAAACTAGCCACGGAAGCGCCCAAACTGTGCCCCGTCAGCACCATCTGGTAACTAGGAAACCTAGCGAACGCCCTCTCGAGTACTTGATGTCTTTGGAGTAACGCAGAGATGAACCTCGCCCCATGGAGCATTCCTTTATGCGCCTGCGTGCCGGAGGGCAAACCTGGGGCTTCGAACGGCTCCGACACAGCTACTAAGTCGGTGAATATGTCGCGTAAAGAGATGGAGCCACGGACGGCGATTACGATGCTGCGGGTGGCGTGGTCTGCGATAACGCAGAATGGCATCTACAAAGGAATACGGATTGTATTTTTTTTAATTGTTATTATTTTATTTATAATGGTTAATGGGAATATATCCTAAGATATATAATTAAATAATTTTTAAAAATATTCAAAAGTGAGGTTAAAATCACTCCTGTGAGGGGCAGGTGACGTCATTCTGGAATGGTCTATTTCTATTTAAATTATTTTATAATACTAACCTTATTTATACTTATGTATGCCATATAAAGGCAATAAATAAAAGTGAGCCGAATTTCAAAGAAATATACCGAATTCTTCTGATTGATTAGAAGTGCTATCTTTGGTAGATCACAGATTTTGTGTTTGCGTTAACGGTCACGTTGCGTCGTTGCGTTGCGTTTAACATTACTTTATTATAAATAGGCATTTACAACGCATAAAAATGTTTCAAACACGATACAAATATTTTTCAAATATGGGCCATCCAGCGAATCAAGCGGTTTACGTCATAAATACAATATCACTAGAAACAATGACGTCATATGTTAAGAAGTTTACATGAGCATGTAAAACGGATTAAAATATTATCTGTATCATTTTTTCCAGCGAAATCCAATTTTATTTAAAATATTCTGAACGATACTGCTTACGCCGTTATAAATACTTCATTCTTGTAGTAAATGCAACAAACTATCTATGTGAGATCCTTAAAAAAATACAGAATACTGCATACCATACAATTTCTCACTGTTTCTGTACATTACGTGTAGCGTTTGCCACACGCTGTACATATAGATTTAATTTTCAAATTATTACTAACAAATAGAACGAAATATATAATTCAGTGAAAGTAAGAGCCCACCAATCTATTTTTCATTTTCAAAATAAGTCAATAAATTAACTACAAGCTCTTGAATTTGACATGACAGAGCATTTGACATTTTGTCAATGAACAACGAAACCAAAAACAAAATGAAATCACAATACAGGTTGAAAAGTATAATATAGACATATAATATTTAGTCCCATGGCCGCGTGCCTGAGTGTCTGGTCGCGAACCTGGGGCAACCGGGTTCGATCCCGACCGGCGCCAAATATTTCCAATTTTAAATGGCACAAAAGTGACCCCTGTGGTGCACTCTCCACACCAGCTTTGAGTGCCCGTGAGGTGACGCCTGGTAAGCGCCCACACGGTAAAATATATCGTCATCATTACCGATGTCTACATATGTGTAGATAATGGCACATCCAGAAATGGGTAATATGCCGTGATGATATATTTTTTTTTTATTTTTATATAATATTTAGTAATATACATGTTCAGAATTACCAATATTAAAAAAATATAATCAAACGTCATTTTGTAAAAATTTACAAAATTTTACTTAATAATAATATATCCAAATATAATTATTTCTATTAAAGGTGTCAAATACATAATAATAATAATAATAATAATAATAATAATAATAAAACAATAAAATGCCGTTAATAAAATATATTTAAAAAAATAAAGAAAATTTCAAAAATCCCTTAACGGTGACGTAAACCGCTTGGTTCGCTGGATAGCCCATACTTTATAAGAAATAGGTTTTTACAACGCATAAAAATGTTTCAAACACGATACAAATATTTTTCAAATAATAACTTTGACAGTATGAAAATACAAATTATCAATGTTACCAACTATAGCAACAATTAAACGAATAATATGACGTTGATGTACATTATTTATATATTATTCATGTCATATACGATAAGTAATGAAGTCTACTATTCATCTTAATAATAATTATATAAGGTTATACACTTTTTGACGGTTAAAAATGATTGAAATTTTATTTCACTTTTCACTATTAGTGATTTTAATGCATTAAGGTTTTTACACTAAGTGATGACGTGCATTGGCTGCTTGAATGATTTGGGTATATGTATATCTGATGATGTCCGAAAGGACGAAACGATCGTCATAATTATTAAATTAAATTAAAAAAAGTGGAAAAACCAAGTGTCCAATATTATTTTCATAATTATTCAGTTCAAAATTCCATCTCACCTCAAATATATGATTCCTAAAACTTGCAAACAACACATCCTCTTGCTGCACTTTACTCCAGTACTTGACACCTGCCAGGTTACAAAAACAGCAGTTGTCATCTAGGATCTCCGCGGCCTTGCGCCTGAAGCACGCGCAACACGTGAGCCTAGGTGCCAGACGGGCTGCACCCGTGATTGGATAACGGTAAAGGACGAACGGCCAGCCATAAGCCGCCATACTGAGGCGGAGGAAGTGAAGGGCGTCACGAAGGTTCATCCATGAGGGACAGGTGCTGAAGATGCGTTTTAGATCTAGAACGAAGAAAAAAACAATGTATTATTTGTAGGCTATCCATCGAATCAAGCGGTTTACGTCATCGTTTAGGGATTTTTGAATTTTTTTTTATATTTTTAAATATATTTTATTAACGGTATTTTATTGGTTTTTTTATTATTATTATGTATTTGAAACCTTTAATAGAAATAATTATATTTGGAAATATTATTATTAAGTAAAATTTTGTTTATTTTTGCAAAATGACGTTTGATTATATTTTTTTAATATTGGTAATTCTGAACATGTATATTACTAAATATTATATGTCTACATTATACTTTTCAACCTGTATTGTGATTTTATTTTGTTTTTTGTATTGTTGTTCATTGACAAAATGTCAAATGCTCTGTCATGTCATGTCAAATGCAAGAGCTTGTAGTTAATTTATTGACTTATTTTGAAAATGAAAAATAGTTTGGTGGACTCTTACTTTCACTGAATTGTAATATTGAGGTAATATTTCGTTCTTTTATTAGTAATAATTTGAAAATTAAATCTATATGTATAGCGTGTGGCAAACGCTATACGCAATGTACAGAAACAGTTAGAAATTGTATGGTATGCAGTATTCTGTATTTTTTTTAAGGATCTCACATAATACTAGATGATTTGTTGCATATACTACAAGAATGATGTATTTATAACGGCGTAAGCAGTATCGTTCAGAATATTTTAAATAAAATTGTATTTCGCTGAAAAAAAAAATGATACCAGACGTGTTACCTTTTTAAGAAAGATTTAGATTTATGAAGGCAACTCACAGATCATATATATTTTAATCCGTTTTACATGCTCATGTAAACTTTTTAACATATGACGTCATTGTTTCTAGTGATATTGTATTTATGACGTAAACCGCTTGATTCGCTGGATGGCCTATAGTTTTATATTAAAACAAAGAAATACAGGGTGTAACATGTACACCGACCACTGCCATTATTACCTTTATTATTATAGTTACAAAAAACTACTATAGAACAAAGTTGTAGGGGACCAAGGGGGACATTCTTTCAGAGAAGAAAATATTTTTATAAACCAGTGGTTCTCAAGTTACAACACAAAGTTATATTTTTTCAAATGTGATTCTACATATTTTTTACGCCTATTTGATAGCATATTTTTTTCTGAATTCAACCATGTATTAGTTTTATATCCTTACATAATAAAAATATTGAAAAAAATGCGATTGAAATTTTAATAAATTTTTATTTTTAATATTATTGTACAGTAGGCTATGGATGAAAAACAATAACAAAAGAACAAAATATAGCTGCTGTCAAATAATAATTGGCGTACTAATTGTTGTAAATTGTTATTCTTTGTGTTTTGAGATTATTTTGTGACAATATGGCTGATGTTTATACAAATGAAGATTTGTATCGTTTATTATTAATTTATGGTGAGTGTAATGAAAATGCCATACAAGCGTTGCAATATTTATGCTATGAGATATCCAATCAGGCGATTTGCACGAAATTTGAAAAACTATGGATCATTTTCACAAAAACGTGAAAGGCAACATCCCGTGAGAAACAATGAAGAAATAGAAATCGCAGGTTTAGCTTCTATTGCGCGTAATCCCAATTCATCCACACGCGAAATTGCTCAAGAACATTTTATTTCTAATATGTCCGTATGGCGCATTTTGAAAAAGCATAATTTAAAATCATATTCATACAAACTATTACATGCTATACATAATAATGACAATGAACGCAGAATAGTGTTTTGCGAATGGTTTTTGGTGCAGTATCAGGGCGATAATAATATTCTTTGAAAAATTCTGTGGACAGGCGCGAATCTGGTGAACCGGGTTCGATCCCGACCGACGCCAAATATTTCTAATTTTAGATGGCACAAAAGTGACCCCTGTGGTGCACTCTCCACACCAGCTATGAGTGCCCGTGAGGTGACGCCTGGTAAGCGCCCACACGGTAAAATATATCGTCATCATTACCGATGTCTACATGTGTTGTAGATACTGGCATACCCAGAAATGGGTAATATACCGTGATGATATATTTATTTACAAAATGTCAGATTGCAGCTAAATTCTTTGCCGGAAATTCCTATTACATCAGATTACGCTTACGCAGGAAATGTAATTCTTCTAAAACAACTTCCGATTTCTTGTATTAACTTGTAGTAGTTACGTAAGATATTGGCTAGGTACTAGGTACTCTGTTTATAATTGCTTACTGTTACATGAAACTTCATTACCCTTTTTGTGTTACTTAAATTGATAAATAAATGTCTCCTAAGTCATGTAATAGTAAAGTACCTACTAAAGCTAATGGCTAATGTCAATTACAATAAATTCAGATTTGATAACAATTTATCTGTTTATTGATAATTTTATGAATGAATTTATTAGATGTTTCTCACTTTAAATAGGTTATTTGAATTACAAACATTTTTAAAGATATTTATGCCCAGTTCCACCGCTGACCCTTAAATTTTAAGCTAGGTTTAAAAAAAAAATCTGATATTACCTATATATTTACTAATCCTGCAAACTATATTAAGTTCTTTTGCATTTATCTATTGCTTTACAAGATCCATTTCGTTAATGTGTAGTTGTAAACTAATATTTGACACTTTGATAACACGTACTTATTCACAGCTGTTTGATTTATAGTGCTGCAAATATAGCAAACTTAAATCGGATCATTCTGTACATATAATATTTATGTACGTGATGGAAAATATATTATTTTTACAAACCTTAATTTCATTAGAATAATTACAACCTTCTTAACACGGTTTCATTATTAATTTCAATGTAATTGCTTTTTAACAGTGACATTTGTTTCATTATGTATGTCAAAATTGTTATTAAATTATGTTTTTGTTTAATATTTAAAATTATTTCAAGTTATTTACTAAATGCTATTACCGTAGAATTGAAGATTGTACCATTATATCCAATTTTTATTAGTAAAAGTTGCAAAAAAATTATATTCAATGATAATTTTACAAGAAAAACTGTTAAAAGCTTGTATAAATGATACTTCCGGTTATCCGATATACACTAAAAACTAATGAGCTCTTTCGACATTAGTATAGAATGGGTATACAAAATTTCAAAATTTTCTGATTGGTAGTATTTGAGTAATTGTGTACACACGATCCACACACACACACACACACACACACACACACACACACACACACACACATACATACCTACAGACATCATTGTAAAAATGTTAAAATCGGATTCTGGGGACATCAAAACGTGCTTATTTACTAAAATCTCTATATGCGATTAATAGTACGATCCCCATACCTCCCACACCTAGGGTAGCGGGAGGTAAAAATGCAAATCGAAATTTTGATTGCAATATTCAATTACTCATTTGATATTTCGTTTCGACTAATGCCCATATTCATAAACACTCGTAAAGTTTCAAAACGGTTCGTTATAATTTTTGACAAATAGAATCAAACTTGACAAATAAAATTTCGATTTTTCTTTCAATGTCGACTGTTTTTATTGGATAAAAATTAAAACGAACCGTTTAAAATTTTTACGAGTGTTTTATGAATACGGGCATAAGTGTAAGAGATGTACCATTTATAATGATAATGTTGATTTTCAAAATGTATGATAATATCTAAACAAACTTGTTTGCAATTTCTCTCCAATATATTATGTAGCATAAAGCGTAAAGCAAGCCTTAATGGTATTTCTAGAAGCTTAACATTTCGTTCCATTATATCGTCCTGATTACAATACTATAGAAAAGCGCAAAGCGGTTCTAAAATTATAACTTTGCTACAAAAGAAAATGTTACGTTACCTGTAGAAAACTTGGGCTCATCATTAGTCAGCATCTGTATCCTTCTTCTTTCTCTTACTTCTCGTTTTTGTTTTACTCGTAATAATACACAGCCTGCCATTAAGTCTGAAGGAACCAGGTCCGTACTTCGGAATAATGCGCTCAGTAAACCTGGAATAAAATAATAATTAATAATGACAAATAAAAAATAAAATATCTGTTGTGGCCAGCACAATACCTCTTGCCATTTCCTTTTTATGTTATACAGGGTGTATCAAGATAATGGAACAGTGCATTTTATTCGTGTATGTGAAAAGATACAGAAAAAAGTGATTAAGATATTTTGTAAGGCATAGAGGGGGACACATTTTAGTATAAACTTTATTATCTTAAATCCAGTGGTACTCAAACTATAGGGCAATTTTATATTTTTTTAAATGGCATTATATATATTTTATTTTCTCATTAAATAGAGAATTTTGTTCTGAATTCAACGATATAATAATAATACTATTGTTTTTTATTGTATTTAACATGGGTTCTGCACACATATAATTCTATTTATATCTATTTTCATTGTATGAGGAAGTTCCTAAATGTTAGATTCTTCCAATTCATTAACTAGATTGGCGGTATTTCTGATGGATATATGCATTTTACCCATAATTTTAAATATTTAATTAATAAAACAATAAGAAAGATTAAATGTACTTCCCAGAAAAAGCTATCAGAATGTCACCATAATTGTTGATTTTTGACACTGACATCTGTCATTTACAAACTATGTTATAAACATTTGAATCTGTCAGCTGGTTTCCTTAGTGTAGTTTATCCTCAGCGATGTATCACATCCGATTATTATATAAATTATAGTGTCTTTATCTCTAAATCTATACAAGATATAATAAAATTTTTAAGTGCATTAAATGGAGAATTTTATGTACTTCAATATATAAGATTTTTCGGGCCGGCCCGAAAAGCTCGAATTTTCGGGCCGGGCCAAAATCAAAAGTCCGACTCGCCTCGATTTTTGAAAATGATTAACCCGATTCGGCTCGATAAAAAATATCTTCGGCCCGGCTCGATGATCGACTCGAAATCGAGGCGGACTTCGGACCGGGCCGAGCCAAAGCTTGAAATCGAGTGCATCTCTAAATGTATTAGGTGGAGAATTTTATGTTCTTCAATATTTGTTATAACAAAAATTGTCAAAAATTATATTTAGAAGAATTTTTCTAAGAAATTACTACTTCCGGTTGTCCAAATGTTACAAAAACCTTTTCAGCTCTTCCCAGGAATGTCAGATTGAGGAATTCATAGTTAAACAGGTCTTAAGTCTTATAGTTTTTGAGGAATCATCCTTCCAACATCCACACACACACACACACACACACACAGACATCACCCCACACATACACACACATCCGCACACACACACAGACATCATCGTAAAAATATTATAATCAGATTCTAGGGGCCTTAAAACGTGCTTATTCACTAAAATATGGATATGTGATTTTTAGCATGAATCCAATACCTCTCTCAGCGAGAGAGGTAATTTTTAAATGGAAATATTTATGAAATGAGGACAATTTGAAAGCAATTAAATTCAAAATCATAAATTATAAGAATGAGCAAATATTTCACACAAGTTTAAAATATCTAATGGGGGATTCCACCATTTTCTTTTTAAAAATTTCATCTGAAAATATTAGGAAAACTAAGACTATTGTTGAAAATCCGGTGAAAAAATTCTTATTAATAAGAGAGTTATGGTCTCCCGAATGAAAAGATTGACGTGACGTTACGCATATGTGATTTTATATCAAACTGTTTTCATCATGGACCTAAATGTTCTTGAAATATATGCTATTTTAAGTTATATTTACATAAAATAAATGAATATTATAACACTGTATAAGTCTACATACTTTATAATTACAAGAGTATTTAAATTATTAAGTTTAATTCAAGAAATTTATGTTAAAATAAAAACTGTTTGAAAACTGCAGTACAGGAATGTTAGCTCCTCCTTTCGAATTTGAATTTCTTAACTTCCATTGGTAGTAACCCCCACCTCCTAACACGCTATTTGTTATGCATCTATAGGCAGTTTTCGGTCGCCAATCAAAATATTATGTATTGAATTCATATTCGTGTCGAAGCACTATAACAAAAAACTCCTTATTTCCCAAATATTTCAATTATATCATTTAATTTTTTATTAATATTCGTTATTCAGCATACATTCGTATTTTTTTCTACTTTCCTTTAATTCGATTGAGCTGGAATCCCCTATTGTTGATATTTCACAAAATAGGGACGTAAGGGAATTGCTTAGGGATGTCAGGGAGCTACTTACATCCCGTCTTCAGTAGAAGCCAATACTTTAATGGTAAAGTAAAAAGTAAACCTACTTCCCTATAAACAACGTTCTAATAACCTGCCTACGATATCGCGAGAGGGAAAAAATTAAGTAAAGTAATTTGAAAAATTTCAGATTAAAATATAATGACGACATGTGTTATGTTTTCCACATTAGATTCTTTTTCGATATGAATTTATAAAATCAAGCTTGCGAAAATTTCTATACGGAAATATTTAAAAATACCTGAAAAATTCGTCAATCATAAAAAAATCTATTATGTATTTATAACACGCTTAAAATATCTTTTTAGGATAGTCAAGTGTAAAATTGTAACAAATACGAGGAAAATTGAAAGGTAACACCAAATTCGCAAACAGGCCAATATTTAATACCACACTTTTTATTTCTCGCTAAGAGAATATTAGTTCGTGCTAAAAATCGCATATTCTGATTTTAGTGCATAAGCACGTTTTAAAGTAAGTAAAATCCGATTATAACATTTTTACTATGATGTGTGTGTGTGTGTGTGTGTGTGTTTGTATGTCTGGATGATGGAGGAACGGTTTCCCCAATTCTATATAAGACTAAAGATTAGTAATTACGCATTCTTTAATTTGGTAACAATAGGGTCCTCCACCATAGTAACAAATTAAAACAAAGGTCAGTTATATTAAAACTAGACCTTAAAACTGTTTATTAAGGACTATCAAAGTTTAAAAATAGTTATTAGTTTCTAAAATAATCGAGTTTTTATTGTCATTTCCTCATCTCTATATCTACGTAACACATTTATTCTATTCCAAATTCTTACTACTTTCAAACCTTTTGCTATCGCCTTTTTGAAATACGGAATCCATTTGCAAGTATATAAATGCAGAAAATAACAACAATAAAACAACAGAAATAAACCAAATAATACTAGTTTAAATTTATGATGCCATGACAGATTACAAGCGTTGGTATGAAAGTAAAAGATATGTAGAATGACATAGGCTACCAGTCAAATCTTGGACTATAATATATACGTAGTATTTTTATTAATTATGACATTAAATTACTTATTATTCACCCATATTTCCAATTATTGGCCACAAGGGTTATTTTAACATATTTATACATTTTATAAGTGCTGAAAAAAATAAATTTATGTGATTTCAATTATTAGCGAAATCCACTGTTTGAAAACAAAATCATCTCTATATCTACGTCACAGAATATTAAAAAAAATATTACGGCTTAACGAATAACAATAAAGACTTTCTAAAATTACATACCACTTTCAGTTTAGTTGAAGTTTTGTAAAAAAATATAAAAAAAATATAGTGGAGGACCCTATTAGACAACCGGAAGAAGTAATTTTTTGGAAATTTATGTTAAAACAAATATTAAAGAATATAAAATTCTCTATCCAATACATTGAATATTTTTACTATATCTTCCATAGATTTAGAGATAAAGAATTATAAATATATTAAATAAAATTAAAATGTTTGTAATTGACATAAATGTCAGTGTCAAAAATCCAGAGACATTACTGAAGGCTTTTTATAGGAAGTACATTTAATATTTCTTATTTTACCATTAATCAAATATTTAAAATTATAGATATAGTTGCCGGACGTTAAGTTGACACTGTCCTTGAATGCGGAAAACTTAAAATTCGTACTTGGACAAGTCAAGATGTAATAGTAATTATAATATGCTATTCTTACAATGAGGAAATAATTCCGTCAACATCTAAAATTGGTATAAAAAGAAAGGGGATTCATTTATAAGCCAAAGTATGTACAGTATCAATGTCAACTAAACACGCGCTTGCTATACATATATTTCATCATATACCCTTCAGAAATACCGCCAATCTCGTCATCTCGTCAATGAATTGGAAGAATCTGGAACATTTAGAAGAGTAGGAGGAAACTTGTTTATAGAATGAATTGAAAAATAAAGAAGAGAGGTATTGTGCTCGCCACAATAGATTTTTTTACCTTCCGTCACCTTTAGGTAGGGAAGGTATTGTCTTTGGTCAAAAAATTCGGTGGTGAGTTTTTAATGAATAAGCACGTTTTAGGGTCCCTTCAATACGAATTTACTATTTTTAAGATGATGTATGTATGTGTGTGTGTGTGTGTGTGTGTGTGTGTGTGTGTGTGTGTGTGTGTGTGTGTGTGTGTGTGTGTGTGGTGTGTGTGTGGTGTGTGTGTGGTGTGTGTGTGGTGTGTGTGTGTGTATGTGTGTGTATGTGTGTCCGTGTGTGACAAATTTTTCTTCGACGATAACTTCAATACTACAGTTCTAAAAATTATAATTCTTTCGTATTCCTCTTCTGTACATCCCTATGAAGAGTTGATTAGATTTTGGTTATAATTGATCAACCGGAAGTACCCTTATTTGAAGTTTTTAACAGTTTTTTTTTTTAAAAACGAAGTTAAATATTATTTTTTGACATTTTGTTATTATATTTATTAAAGAAAATACTCTTCTCTATATGGTTTGATTATACATTTTCCTTCATATTCAATAGATATTGAGTTAAAGCATTATAATGAAATTAATTTTCAAAAATTAGTCAGCTTTGCTATTTATCATGGAAACAGCTGCTCATTCAAAAAATTCTAATTGACAGATGTTTGTTGCAAGTGCAAAACCAAATATGGAAAGTATGGGATCAAAAATTAGTATGTCATAGTGTTCCTCGCAAGTGACATGCAGTGAAAGGCTAAAGAGAAGATGGAAGGACTGTATCGCAGAAGACTTGAGAAAGGAAGGACTGTGTGAAGAAGATGCGTTGGATAGGAATGAGTGGAAGAGAAGAGGAAACAGCGACCCCTAATAAAATAGGGGAAAGCTGAAGCAAAAAGAATGAAGTGTCAAGTGCATTTTACGTAGTGTTTGTTTATGTCATAATTTTATTGGATTTATAGAACCTTTTCAAATGAACTTTTGGTATGGAATTTGTAAAAAATAGTATGTGTTCGTGTTCGATTTTACATGATATTATATAGAAACTGTTTCACGGTACTCTTGGCATGGGATTTGTACAAAATACATCGAACTGACGGAAGGTCTTGTGCTGGCCACAACAGATTTTTTTGTATTGGTTTGACAAATATTTTTCGAACATTAAATACCATAATTACCTTGCACGAAATCACATGTTATTCAAATTGGAACAAGGAAATATAAAATACACTTTAATTTGACCATTTTTTTATTCAGTTTTTTTCCAATTTGCTAATAAATTGGAGTTGACTTGACATGCAATATCTTCGTTATTGTTTTCTTTATTCACCAAAACACTTTACTATTTTTCTTTGAAAAATCGTTAACGTTTATTTATCTTTGAAACTACATAAATACTGAAATTATAGCAATTTCAACAAAAAAGATAAAATTCAGGGTTACTGAAATACCGATAATGCTTTTGGAATGCATTATCATTACATAACAATTTAGATAGTTTCTAACTATGCTAACCAATTGTAAGTTGTAATCAATGACATGTTATTAAAAATCAATTATTACTGTATTGCGAACGTTAGAAATGAAATAAATCAAGTAAAGTGTAATATAAGTTGTATTTCACGTATGTACAATCGAAATTAGAATATTGTATTAAAGTTTAGAATCTAATTTATATATATATATATATATATATATATATATATATATATATATATATATATATATACAGGGTGTAAATTTTAAAACGGGTCATAGGGCTATAACAAAGAAAAAGAGATTTTTGGACGCCAAAAGTTTCTATATTAATTTATTGAAAAAATAATTAGTGCATATTATAAAGAAAAAAATTACGAATTTTTTGATACCAAGCATATTATATTTCTGTTTCATATAAAGCCAGAAAATAAATTTAAAAATTTGCACAATTAAGAAAAAATATCAATAGCCGTGAGACTGACAGAAACAAAACAAAACAATTGTTGACTTTAAACGCTCATTAATAAACGTTTCTTACACTTTATTTGTTAAATTATTATTATTTTCGTTTTATTAAGAAGAAATCATGAACAATTTGATTCATGAAGAAAAATTACAAATTATTAATGATGCGCCTGCGCCACTCGCGCACTTATGACAAATTTTCGCACCTAACCTATGAAAATGTACGACGATGACAACAAAGTTCCTGCAGAAAAGAGCGACGAAATACTAATTGGACTTATTCAACAAATTGTTTACCTTTATTTTTTTTATCTTATATAAATATAATGTATTGCAATTGCTCTTATAAAAGTTAGAATATACGAAATATCAAACATAAAATTCTGAATTTTAATTTACTGCATAAACGACGTTATTTTAGTTTAGTTTCTTAATTTAGTAGCTTAATTTAATTTCATAATTTATATGCTACATAAACCCAGCATAAATGATTTTAATTTGTTCCCTTGTAGTTTGCAGTTTTTATTGTTTCTTATAACTTATTTCTTATTACATGTAGATCATCTTTAGTTTGTAAATACCTATTACAATAAATAATAATTGTTTCTGATATAAATATACTATTTTTTACTTTATTTTGTGTTATTTTGTATTGGTTCATAAATTAATAACTTTAATCTTTAATTGTCCCCTATCATGACAATATTTTGTTACTGTCACTTTCATGGCTAATGATATTTTTTCTTAATTGCAAAATTTTTTAAATTTAATTTCTGGCTTTATATGAAACAGAAATGTAAGGTGTTTGGTATCAAAAAATTCGTAATTTTTTTCTTTATAATATGCTCCAATTATATTTTCAATAAATTAATATGGAAACTTTTGGCGTCTAAAAAACTGTTTTTCTATGTTATAGCCCTATGACCCGTTTTAAAATTTACACCCTGTATATACAGGGTGTCTCTTAAATAGGGGGACATGGCTTAACCACAGATTCCTGAGGCTAAAATAAGACGATTTAACCAAACTTGCTTCTACCGGAAAGTGTACCATTTAGCCAGAATTCTGCTTCAAAGTTCTTCGAAAAAAAATTAATTTTGCTTATAATAACCGGACGCTTTATTCGATTTGGATGAAATTTGGTATGCCAGTTTATATGATCATAAGTCATCTTTTAAGATGATACTTGTTATTATTAGTGAACCACTAGTGTATGAAATGTAGGTGTCCCAACATTGATTAGACCATAACTTTTTAATGGCTACGCCGATAACGTGAAATTATTTTTTTTCAGAAAGATACATTCAATAGTAAACTTTTCTCTCTCTGTTTATTTTATGATATCTGTTACGATTCAGGCAGAAAAAAATAAAACCTGAGTGACTGCACCGTGAATTTTTTAAAAATAAATTTAATCTAGCAATCTATCCAAATGTCAAACAACGAATTTCTAATGACAGTAACAATTGTTTTTGGGTTGTCAAAAAATTCCTTCCTAATATTCAGAAACTAGTAACATCTATTTGTTCAGCCTAATAGTATTTTACTACCATTATTATAAATAACACGAATAAATATGTTAGCTTACTCCTAAACAAGTTGAGGAGATTGACAACTCGTTACTGTCATTAAAAATTAATTGTTTGACATTTGGATAGACTGCTAGATTAAATTTATTTTTAAAAAATTCACGATGCAGTCACTCAGGTTTTATTTTTTTCTGTCTGAACCGTAACAGATATCACAAATTACACAGAGAGAGAAAAGTTTACTATTGAATGTATCTTTCTGAAAAAAAATAATTTCACGTTATCGGCGTAGCCATTAAAAAGTTATGGTCTAATCAATGTTGGGACACCTACATTTCATACACTAGTGGTTCAATAATAATAACAAGTAACATCTTAAAAGATGACTTATAACTTTTTAAACTGTCATACCAAATTTCATCCAAATCGAATAAAGCGTCCGAATATTATAAGCAAAATTAATTTTTTTTCGAAGAACTTTGAAGCAGAATTCTGGCTAAATGGTACATTTTCCGGTAGAAGCAAGTTTGGTTAAATCTTCTTATTTTAGCCTCAGGAATCTGTGGTTAAGCCATGTCCCCCTATTTAAGAGACACCCTGTATATATATATATATATATATATATATATATATATATATATATATCTATCTTGCAAATTTACGTTGGATAGATTCAATTATATATATATATATATATATATATATATATGGGCCATCCAGCGAATCAAGCGGTTTACGTCATAAATA
This sequence comes from Ophonus ardosiacus, assembly GCA_943142095.1. NCBI lineage: Eukaryota > Metazoa > Arthropoda > Insecta > Coleoptera > Carabidae > Ophonus > Ophonus ardosiacus. The sequence goes on from OW964839.1 coordinate 21,893,258, forward strand.
CAATATCACTAGAAACAATGACGTCATATATTAAAAAGTTTACATGAGCATGTAAAACGGATTAAAATATGATCTGTGAAACGGGGGTTGCCTTCATAAATCCAAATCTTTCTTAAAAAGGTAACACGTCTGGTATAATATTTTTCCAGCGAAATCCAATTTTATTTAAAATATTCTGAACGATACTGCTTACGCCGTTATAAATACTTCATTCTTGTAGTATATGCAACAAATTATCTAGTATTATGTGAGATCCTTAAAAAAATACAGAATACTGCATGATACCATACAATTTCTCACTGTTTCTGTACATTGCGTATAGCGTTTGCCACTCGCTGTACATATAGATTTAATTTTCAAATTATTACTGACAAAAAGAACGAAATATTACCTCAATATTACAATTCAGTGAAAGTAAGAGCCCACCAATCTATTTTTCATTTTCAAAATAAGTCAATAAATTAACTACAAGCTCTTGAATTTGACATGAAATAGCATTTGACATTTTGTCATTGAACATTGAAACCAAAAACAAAATGAAATCACAATACAGGTTGAAAAGTATAATATAGACATATAATATTTAGTAATATACATGTTCAGAATTACCAATATTAAAAAAATATAATCAAACGTCATTTTGCAAAAATTTACAAAATTTTACTTAATAATATAATATATCCATATATAATTATTTCTATTAAAGGTGTCAAATACATAACAATAATAAAAAAATCAATAAAATACCGTTAATAAAATATATTTAAAAAAATATAGAAAATTTCAAAAATCCCTAAACGATGACGTGACCCGCTTGATTCGTTGGATGGCCTATATATATATATATATATATATATATATATATATATATATATATATATATATATATATATATATAGTATGAACAAGTGATTAAGGGTGATTATCTAGGAGATGACTAGCAGTGTTTTAGCGCTGTCAATCGTATGGATTATTTTAGAGAACTTTTATCTATGAATTTCTTACCTGCGACTTGCTCGAAAGCTTCGTGTCCATACTCATCGCTCCTCATCCAGCAGAAGAGCCACCTAAAGCGTCTGGTCCACAAGCTGGTGGTCTTCCGATGCCGAAGGCATTCCCCAGGGGTGGCTTGAGGGTCCTGGTACCTCCGGGAACCCATTGGGTCGAACACCATCGCTAGACCGAATACCGTCAGCCCAAATAGGACCCAGTCGAAGATCACTAGCGCTGAAAAGAACAACAAGAACATGATGTTAAATAGAGGATTTTTACCTCTTGCTAAGAGAGCTGTTGGATTCATACTAAAAAAAATCAGATGTGGCCAGTACATGTTTAAAATAGCAGTGAGCTTTAAGTAAAGTATCAGTTCCGGTTGATCGTTTGTGAATAAAATCTAATTTGTTGTCCAATAAATAGAAAAGTCTGTAATACGAAATTTTGGATTATGTTTTTTCCTCAAAAATCTGCTAGAGCTCCAAATTAAGTACCTACTACATCCGATTTATCACATATGGTTAAAATCTAATACGTTGTTACAAATTATATATGAGTTTTAAATTCCAAATTTGAGAAGTTTTGCATGATATTTTAATAGATTTTAAGGAAAATCGTCACACACATTCTTATAAAAATCAATATCAACTTCCAGGTGCTCTAAAACGCAATCTTTGTAAATTCTTCGCCGTACATGATCAATTTCGTAAATGTGTTAACGTTTATAATAAGTTACAGTTGTTCTTTATTGTATATAATATTAATAAACAATGCAATACTTTTATTCTGTACACTCTATAAAGTATGTAACAAAATGTGGTATTCATTATTAAAAAAATGAATAATATGTAAAATATTATATTTATTTAACCTCCAAATTATATAATAATAACAATATTTAACTGAAAAATTATTGTACGTAGTCAAATTTTAAAGAAATTCCAATGTACATTTTATGGTATTTAAGCGCCAGCGCCAGTCATATTTTGCATTCCATAAATAATTTGTTGCTATCACAAAAGACGTATTCAGGAAATTTTCTGCTAGTCAATATTTCAGCATATATTCTTAAATAAACAAGTTTGATCATTTATTTTGTATTTTTTATAAACTATTGTCTTATCCTTGTTCAAATATATATAAATTTTGGTCTAAAAAACTGTTAAACATTTTCTATAACCAATAATTTTAAATTACAGTCCTGGATTTCACGAAGGTCAGATTTGCTGTAATACACGTGGAGACATCTTATTGCAGATATAACAAACGTCAAATAAAATTGACAAAGAAAAGCATATTTTAATTATAATAAAAATAAAATCTTGTGTTATACTATATTTTAATTATTAATTTATTTAAAATGATAAATTTAACAAAATTTCCATCTGTCATTTGATTAATAATCAAATAACATTTGTTTAAACAATTTTTCTTACCGCTTAAAAATATAGTTCATAAGTTTCATCATAGAGTACAGTAGCAGTATTGTTTTGGTATTAATCATTTTGAGAAATTCCATTTTTGGCTAAACTAATAACATTTCGACTAAGTTTGTCATAAGGAAAAATATTTGTAAATAAAAATAAAAGATAGTCTGTTTGAAACTTTTTTTTATATTCGTTTTCTTTTCAGAGATAAATAAAATAAATATATCATCACGGCATATTACCCATTACTGGGTGTGCCAGTATCTACAACACATGTAGACATCGGTAATGATGATGATATATATACCGTGTGGGCGCTTACCAGGCGTCACCTCACATACACTCATAGCTGGTGTGGAGAGTGTACCACAGGGTGTTACTTTTGTGCCATTAAAAATTGGAAATATTTGGCGTCTGTCCCATACATATTTTGAAAAAAAAATATTTGAAACTTTTTTCAATTTGACGCCGCAGTTTTGAGATAATAATTTCTGAAAATAAATAATATAAAATTCACCACAAAGTCCAACCAGTGTTTATAATTCTTGTCAATAGGTGGCTATACCAATATTTTATTGAAATGTTGATCCATAAATTATTAAATAACGGCTTTATTTCTCATTTTTGAAAGAAGTTTATTTGAAGATATTTACTCACAATTAAAAGTAACATATTACTGTATTTTTATATTCACATAAAATTAATTTTATTGGAATTATTGATTCAAAAATTACTATCTGCGTATCCCAGACCTATAAATGGGTGGAGATGGATTTTTTTCTATAGCACCATTAGATTCTACTTACTTTTTTATACAATAAATAACCCAGTTTTCAAAATTTTTGCTTAGATGTTCTAACTACCATAAATAAATTAGCAAAATCATTTTTGAATAGCGATATATGTAAGTAACATTGTTGATAATGTTACAATTAAAAATGGACCATTCCAAATAATTTGATAAAAATTGCTGTACATATGTATTTCGATCCGAGGAATCAATTTTTTAATAAAATTGAACGTCTATCTTCAACCCTTAACTGGGCAGAGATACATTCACGTCGGCTTCACCATTATAATCTACATATATTCTGTATTTGTATACCAATTTTCAAAATTATTGTACTATTGGTATAATTATAGTAATAAAAGATTCTGAATCCTACACATTTAGGGTCAATGACCTCTGAAAATTCTGTTTTAATATTACTAAATTATCTCTTGTAATATTTTAACAAAAATTAGTGAATATGTGTATTATGAACCAAAGAAACGATTTTTCGTAAAATTAAAGTCGTACCCTTAACCCTTAAATGGGTAGATATTTACCACCCAAAACTGGGTACAGATAAACAATTTTAGACTTCACCATTAGATTCTACGAACATTCTTACATAAGTATACCAATTTTCAATTTTTTTTGTTCAAGGAATTCCAAATAAACACACTTTGAATTTTACCGCAAATCTTTGAATTTCTGTGCGAAAGCTACTCGTCAGACGCCGACAAAATTCCTGAAATTTAGGGCAAATACAAGTTCAAATATTTAGTAAATCCTTCAAAGAAAATTAACAAAAATTTGTATACATATATATTTTGATCCGAGGAATCGATTTTTGATAAAGTTAGAATCGTATCTTCAACCCTTAAATGGGTAGATATTTGCTACCCAAAACTGGGTCGAGATACAAACCTGCTGACTTCAGAACTAAATTCTACGAATTTTTTAATACAAGTTTACCAATTTTCAGAATTATTATACGATTAGTTTAAGCATATAAAATGGTGAAAACTTTAAATGTTTAAGAATTTATTAAATTAAATAGTCATTTGTGTATATATTTTAATGAAATTTGGTATACATATATATTTTGATCCATGGAATCGATTTTTTATAAAATTAAAACTGTACCTCCTGCCAATTAGTGGGTAGATGTTCGCTACTCAAAAATGGTTTGAGATACAAATTTGTCGATACAGCCATTGGATTCTCCATACTTTCCTATACAAATATCCCAGTTTTCAAAATATTTCCTTTACCAGTCTATAGCTATGAATTAGTAAAATAATATCATTCAAATATAAAAACAATAATAGAAATTTAAATACATGTACAGTAAAAAACATGTCCTCAAATTTGAATTTTTTAAGACAAATGGATAATATGTCCAATATTATATTTATTAAACCTCCAAAAAACATATAATAACAATATTTAATCGAAAAATCATTGTACATAGTCAAATTTTGAAGAAATTCCAATGTACATTTTATGGTATTTAAGCGCCAGCGCCAGTCATATTTCGCATTCCATAAAAAATATAAAAACAATAATTTTTTAATACAGATAGCAGCACTTCAAATTGTTTAACTTTTACCAGTGCAGGCGTTTTCTTTAAGGGACTTTAATTTAATATGCATTTAAATACTCATATAAACAATACTCCCATTGCAAAAAAATTGTATCGACAGGTATGGAATGGAAACAGCCTTCAGATTCTATGCACATTTCCTCGAATCTGATTGGTCTATTGATTGATCGATAGAATTGATTTTCTCCCATTTACACGATACATCAACGTACTTTCTTACAACACAACATAAAAATATAGTTCATAGGTTTCATCATAGAGTACAGCAACAGCAGTATTGTTTTGATATTAATAATTTTGAGAAAACCCATTTATTGGACAAACTAATAACATTTCGCCCAAGTTTGTCATAAGAAAAAATATTTGTAAATAAAAATAAAAGGTAATTTGGTTGAAACTTTTTTTTATATTCGTTTTCATTTCAGAGATAATAAATAAAAATAAAAATCAATTTATTTCTCGCAAACAACATTTTTTACAAAATAATTATTCTAACAAACTCTATTTATTATTTAATTCTAAATATATTTTAACTAATAATTTATTTTATTTATTATTATTTATTTATTTTTAAGTCACCAGAAATCATTTTGACGGATTTAAACAGCTTTTAAGTCTGTCTTTAAACTTTAACTCGCAAGATAATGTATTACTCTGAATAAAACTCGATTTCTGGACTGACATTATCTTTATTGAAAACACAAAATTGTTTCACAACGTTTCGGATGCTAAAAATCTGCTGCATCCGAAACGTTGTGAAACAATTTTGTGTTTTCAATAAAGATAATGTCAGTCCAGAAATCGAGTTTTATTCAGCTTTTAAGTCTCCCGGAAATTAGTTTTAAAACATTCCAAAGAACATTTGTTGAAAAAATTTGACAGCTTTGGCAGTTTTTAAGTCACCAGCAATCAATTTGACAGTTTTAAACAGCTTTTAAGCAGTACGGCATTTTATTTGGTTATGTAATATACCGACAGAGCAATCATAAGTCAGATTGACTTGTGAAGATGTATTTTATAGTTACAAATTCGAACAGTGAGCGGTTTTTCTACTTTGTCGCGCATGATCGGCAAAGTGACATTTTGCGTTGACAAAAGCGAGCGCAAATACCTACTTTGTATAGTCTGGACGATTTATCTTGGCAAGCCTTAGGAATGCAGGTCGATTCACAATTCCGACGATGCGGTATGTTAAATATATTCTTTTTCTTAGATACCGCACTGCGTTAAAAGTAAAATAGTGATTTTACGACCTTTTATGGCCTAAAGATGCGTTCAGAACCAAATAATTACAATTTCCAATTTGAATTTCTACTCTATAATTTTTACTTTGAAATTGTCGCATTCACAACAGCATGTAATTTCAATTTGACGCATGTGCAAATTATCAAATTCTGCGTGCGTATTTTAGGTTTCTTATCACATTTATGTACTCATTTGTTTCCATCGAGACTTTTGACAAAAGATAACTGAAACTGAAGAGCTTCTTTGGGATTAATTTCTAATATTTCTTAATAACCTCAAAATAATGACAGCTGAGCTTGACATTCGACGTTTAGCAACATTGTGCGCATGCGTTACCTCAAATTGTAATTGGAAAGTTCGGACCTTGCAAGGTTCGAATTAAAAGCTGAAATTGGAAAGTAAAATTATTATGTTGTGAATGAGTACATTCTGATACATGTTCCAAGCTTTGACGCAAAGTAGAATTTCAAATTGGATATTGAAATTACTTGGTTGTGAACGCCGCTTAACACAATAGAAAAACATTCCGAACCGCACGATTTATGACACTTATATTCAAGCAGTTCTGTTTGCACATAGGCGTGCATAAATTTTCTTACTGGTAATAAGAAATCTACAAATGATTAAATTTTTTGAATATTTATTTCAGATATAACATATAACATGTTAGTAAAGTAAATGTATTGACAAATATTTATATTTTGTAGCTAGTAGTAAACTTGTAATAATATAAGCTAAAATCTGCTTGTAATTATAATCTAAACCTAAAGACTAAGATTTAAACACAAATTACAAGAAAAACCCTTATATAAATTATGCAATGTGATTATTATACGAATAATATCAATACATATTATGTATTTTTTTTTTTATTTGCATTTTGTACTTGACATTGTTGTATTATTTTTACCTTCCGACACCTTTAGGTAAGGAAGGTATTGTCTTTGGTCAAAAAATTCGGTGGTGAGTTTTTAATGAATAAATTGGTATAAAAAGAAAGGGGATTCATTTATAAGCCAAAGTATGTACAGTGTCAATGTCAACTAAACACGCGCTTGCTATACATATATTTCATCATATACCCTTCAGAAATACCGCCAATCTCGTCATCTCGTCAATGAATTGGAAGAATCTGGAACATTTAGAAGAGTAGGAGGAAACTTGTTTATAGAATGAATTGAAAAATAAAGAAGAGAGGTATTGTGCTCGCCACAATAGATTTTTTTACCTTCCGTCACCTTTAGGTAGGGAAGGTATTGTCTTTGGTCAAAAAATTCGGTGGTGAGTTTTTAATGAATAAGCACGTTTTAGGGTCCCTTCAATACGAATTTACTATTTTTAAGATGATGTATGTATGTATGTATGTGTGTGTGTGTGTGTGTGTGTGTGTGTGTGTGTGTGTGTTGTGTGTGTGGTGTGTGTGTGTGGTGTGTGTGTGTGTGGTGTGTGTGTGTGTATGTGTGTGTATGTGTGTCCGTGAGTGACAATTTATTCTCCGACGATAACTCCAATACTACAATTCTAAAAATTATAATTCTTTCGTATTCCTCTTCTGTGCATCCATATGAAGAGTTGATTAGATTTTGGTTATAATTGATCCACCGGAAGTACTCTTATTTGAAGTTTTTAACAGTTTTTCTTAAAAAAACGAAGTTAAATATTATTTTTTTTGACATTTTGTTATTATACTCATTAAAGAAAATACTCTTCTCTATATGGTTTGATTACACATTTTCCTTCATATTCAATAGATGTAGAGTTAAAGCATTATAAAGAAATTAATTTTCAAAAAATAGTCAGCTTTGCTATATATCATGGAAACAGCTGCTCATTCAAAAAATTCTAATTGACAGATGTCTGTTGCAAGTACAAAACCAAATATGGAAAGTATAGGATCAAACATTGGTATGTCATTGTGTTCTTCGCAAGTGACATGCAGTGAAAAGGCTAAAGAGAAGATGGAAGGACTGTATCGCAAAAGACTTGAGAAAGGAAGGACTGTGTGAAGAAGATGCATTGGACAGGAATGAGTGGAAGAGAAGAGGAAACAGTGACCCCTAATAAAATAGGGGAAAGCTGAAGCAGAAAGTAAAATGTGTCAAGTGCATTTTTCTTAGTGTATGTTTATGTCATAATTTTATTGGATTTATAGAACCTTTTCAAATGAACTTTTGGTATGAAATTTGTAAAAAATAGTATGTGTTCGTGTTCGATTTTACATGATATTATATATAAATGAAAGAAATAGGCCTTAAGGATCACGGAGCCTATTTCTTTCATTTATAACTTCTGGTAGGATCAACAATAGTTTATTTCAATGATATTATATAGAAACTGTTCCACAGTCCTTTTGGTATGGGATTTGTGCAAAATACATCGAATTGACGGAAGGTCTTGTGCTGGCCACAACAGATTTTTTTTAGATTTAATAAATAAATTATTATTTTCTATATTGTTTGTTCATTTATTAAATTGATTTTTTTCCGGGGCGCTTATGGTTTTTAAACCTTTACCGTAACCACAGAGAAATCCTTTATTACTTCAGCTCGCCAAGTAATATCGTCCAGACTATATATAGACTGCAGAAAAATTTATCCTTCGTTTTTAAAACAGTAAGATTTATGTCTCAATATCCTGACATTCCTGGAAATTTCTTTTGTCTGCCGCATTGTAACAATACACCTAATTAACTTGGAGCAAACATTATTTATACCCTGTTCTTTTTATAAACAAAACAGCTTTATTTAGCAAAATATTCCTCGAAGGCCAGAATCCGAGATGATTTACATATTTCCTTACATCAATCTCGTGTGATGTGGCTAGCCTTGTCATGATTCACTGAATCATTTTCACATGTAGAGAAAGGAATTTCTCCGGGGCATTTTTGTTGGGATCAAAACGTATGTTGATAAACAAAACTTTCTTTTGAACATGTGCATTATATGAAATATGTTTGTTGTAGAAAGTGTAACAGAATATGTCAAAGTACACGCTCTAATAGGTCATAAATATATATCATTGCATATACATAGGTGCAGTCATCAAGACTTTATATTTTTTTAATGAAGTTAGTGCAGGCATTCTCTTTAAGCTAGGAATCCACATGTTTCAATGTTTGTTAAGATTTGTATTTGTATCTACTTTTTTCCCCGAACATAGAGAATTCAATGTTAAAATTTTGATTTTGCGTTATCGCTTTACCTACTTATTAATTTTAGAACAAAACTGTAAGAAAGAAAAATGTTCAGAATGAAAAACTGCATGGATTGAGTACCAAGTTTGTTGTTCATTTGTTTCTTATGTACGAAGGCTGGTTTATGTAAGCTGTAAACTTAAGAATTTACCTTAGCATTAGCATTATGACTTTGCATTAATAATTTAAGTATAGACAACAGATAAATGCTTGCTACGGTATACCCAAATCATTCAAGCAGCCAATGCACGTCATCACTTAGTGTACAAACCTTAATGCATTAAAATCACTAATAGTGAAAAATGATATAAAATTTCAATCATTTTTAACCGTCAAAAGGTGTATAGCCTTATATAATTATTATTAAGATGAATAGTAGAGTTCATTACTTATCGTATATGACGATGTATAAATAATGTACATCAACGTCATATTATTGGTTTAATTGTTGCTAAAAATTATTTGAAAAATATTTGTATCGTGTTTGAAACATTTTTGTGCGTTGTAAAGGCCTATTTATAATAAAGTCATGTTAAACGCAACGCAAGGACGCAACGTGACCGTTAACGCAATCACAAAATCTGTGAATCTGCCAAAGGTAGCACTTCTAATTAGTCAGAAGAATTCGGTATATTTCTTTGAAATTCGGCTCACTTTTATTTATTGCCTTTATATGGCATAAATAAGTATAAATAAGGTTAGTATTATAAAATAATTTAAATAGAAATGGATATATAAATATAGTATTTATTTTGTAGATGTGACAGTTCATGACCATGTCGATAATACAGATTGCAATCTGTATAACTCTTTTCATAAAGATTCTAAAACCTCTGCAAACGTACCAGTACATGACGTCACACATCTAGTTACTTTTATTAAATTTTTATTAATGACGTGCATTGGCTGCTTGAATGATTTGGGTATACACGTAGCTATAAACTTAACCTTAGCATTATGCCGTAACCCTAGAATAGGACAATCACCCATATTCTGTAACTCAATCGATAACTTTTATCGATCGATAATAAATTGTAGCCAATAATTATAGCAGACACTGAATAAAAAATGAAACTGACAGATGATACATTTGTTTCTATTTGTCAAAAATGATTATCGATCGACAAATATTGTCGACTGAGTTACAGAATAAGGGTGTATTTCTAAATTTTCAAGTCATAATGCTAATGCCGACCAATCAGAAGAGCATATGTTCGTGGACGACATCTTGATTCTGGAGATATTTACGGCAGTCAATTGAGGTCTGTCATCATTTTTGTTATTTTTGAATATTTCTGTCACATTGTCTTGATTAAAAATGAGTGTCATTGAAAAGAAGTCCAACTAATACAGTTAATTGACTAATGTAGATATATTTATGATAAAAAAGACGTGTCGATTTTACAAGAAGTGACGTTACCGGCCTGCTCTTTTTGGTTTGCCCTAAGAAGTACACGAACCGGACAGCATAATGTAAAGTTTAATGCCTTTAGGGCCGGTTCTACAATGCCTATTTATCTGAGGAATAAGTTTATTCTTGGTATAAATTTCAAACCTTGATTCTACAAGTTTATTTGAGACTATTCGTTAGTATAAACAAGGGGTTAATTTATTCGCTGGTAAATCGACCGAATAAAAAGTTATTCCATAGATAAACTGGAATGTCAGATTATATTGTTCGCAAATAATTAGCATTATTTAATTATTTATTATATTTGAGCAGTTTTAGTAATGGCTTATAATGATATTTATAATGTATCTGAATCAGATGATGATGAAGAAATAGTTAATTACTTAGGGAAACCAAGAAGAGCTAAAGTGTATGGTGAACGATACAATTATTTCGATGATCTAGCTAGATGATGGACAATTTTTTTATTAGGTTCAGATTACAAAAACCAACAGTTTTGCGTTTGTTAATTGATATTGAGCATCTTATCGGGTCTCCTACCGACAGCTATGTATTATTTTAATTATATTTTTAATCCCTGACAAGTTTTTATTTTTTGTAGAAGTGATTCCATAGCTCCCGTAACAAAAATTCTTCTTGTACTTAGATTTTACGCTGTAGGCACAATGCTTATTGCCTTGCGGATTTTTCTGGAGTTAGCAAAACTTCAGCGTGTATGATTTAAGAACTTGCACTTGCATTACAAGCAGAACGATATATTTATTTACCTAGAACACAAGAAGAGAAAGAACGGACTGTTCTACGGTTTTATCAAATAGCACGATTTCCTAATGTTATAGGTGCCTTGGATTGTACACACGGGAAAATACAGTCACCTAGTGGAAATGATGCAGAACTATTTAGCATTATTACCGCAGAAAGTATTTAATATTTAAAGTTATGTTTACATAAACAGATTGACGTTTGATCTTACAAATATTAGGTTAAACGACAATTTTACAAGTACCAGTATAGCCAACGTTGCAGTATTATAGCATAAACTAGGAATAACAAACCAAAGAATAAATATATCTTGTAGAACATTTACAATTATATTCGGAGTATAAAATTAAAGAATTACTTATCCATGGAATAGCTATACCACGAATTATACTTGCATTGTAGAACTGGCCCTTAAAAGCATAAGAAGAAGAAAAAAATCTGATGTGGCCAGCCCATAACCTCCCGCTGGATATTTAACATTGATCTCTATAACATATTTGTTATCTAGAATTCAAAATCTGAAGCCCTGTACTTCTACATGAAACACCTGTATTATTTCAATTTCTATAATAACTACTAACATTATTGTTCATGATTCTATATCACTGTCATTTAGAAATCTTGTGATATTTATTTGAAATTTTATATACTCACAATAACAATACATAAACATGAATATTCAGATACAATAAAACATTACACTTTCCAAACATGCGAATTCGTCATTATGAATGCATGTTCAAGTTTTATTTGTCCATTTTAATGTCGCATATATGTATATAAAGGACATGCGGCTTCTAGCTTCTTCTTATACAACAGCGAAAAGATATGAATGTGGTATAGATTCTTGCATCGCTAAAAAGTTATGATGAATTATTTATAATTGTAATAGGATTATGTCGTGAGTGAATTACGAGACTAAAATCATATTAGTTGGGCCAGCACAATATTTTACTTTAATGGTATTTCAATTTACTACAAAAAAGTCAATAAATATTTTATTTTTCAAATATTATATTATTATCGTAAAATATACAAATTCAGCTTAAATTAACAACAAGAAGAAAATAGTTTCGATAAAAATTAGGTTTTAAACTAAATTAAATTAACTATGTATAAGATACATGGGGTCCCGTGGTCGCGTGCCTGAGTGTCTGGTCGCGAACCTGGGGGAACCGGGTTCGATCCCGACCGGCGCCAAATATTTCCAATTTTAAATGGCACATAAGTGACCCCTGTGGTGCGCTCTCCACACCAGCTATTAGTGCCCGTGAGGTGACGCCTGGTCAGCGCCCACACGGTAAAATATATCGTCATTACCGATGTCTACATATGTGTAGATAATGCCACACCCAGAAATGGGTAATATGCCGTGATGATATATTTATTTTTTATTTTATTTACTAAGGTAGCCGAGGTTTATAATGGGTATTCCGGTGATATGGAATTAATGCAAAATAATAACTTTTTTCTATAGTTTCCATCTTCATATAGCAGAAAAATATAATAAAACATGTTTAATAAAAAGTTTTAATTCATAATTTAATGTAACAAAATTGGAATTTTTACAGCTCTAGAAACGTCCTTGGAATTTGTGACGTCAAGTTGATAATCTGTTGCTCATTTCAAAGTAAATATTTTCGTTTAAAAACACAGATGGTGCCAGTAGTTAACACGTGCGGGTATATTTCTAGTTTGACATTTCGTCCACTTTATAATTATTACTCCTATTTTTACCATAAACAAACACAGGACAAACACCGAAATACACGCTGCTACTAAAATCATATGTAACCATTAAACAAGCAAATGGCTGTCATGAACATGTGGATTTAGGCGCTGAAGTTCGTTGCAGATGTCACCATCGAGTTGACGTCATAAGCGCGCCATGATAAGAAAATTTGAATTGAGATGAAATTTTTAAAAGTCATATCTCATGTGATGCATAAATTTTCTTACTCAAAGTTAGATATTCAGAGTCCTACTGGTCTGTACTAATGTAAAAAAATATTTTTAAAAAATGTCGGAATACCCCATTAAAACATATTTCAATTTCTTCGCTTTGTCTTGATATTACAACAAGCATGTATGAGTCATACTGACTTGGTTGAACTATATAATTATTAATAATCTACGTCACAAGAATTCCACCGCAAACTTTATTATGGAAATAATGAAAGTTTTAAATTTTCTAATAATTTTTACATTAATATGTTTAGAATTAGTTTATATTTCATAATTAATAGGGAAAAATAACATTTATTTTTTTCGCAACCACCTTATTAGGTTTTAAACTAAATTAAATTCAGCAGCGAAAACCCAATGCTTCGGAGGGCTTATGGGGAGTAAGCTTTGAATGAAGCAAGGATTTACGAGTGGTTTTCTCGTCTTAAAAGTAGTCGAATGTCAATTAAAGATAAACCTCGACCGAGCAATAAAAAAATAATGTCTTGTTACTTTCGTAAATAATTAAAAAAAAAAGATTAGCGAGAAAAATTACAGAAAATAATCTCCCGGTCCTGTGACGTCAAAGTACATACAGCACGTCATTCATAGCCAATAGGAAAACAGTTTGTATCACTTGCGTTATTTATATAAATAAAAATTTATTTTGTCACATATTAAGCGCAAATTTCAATAATTAATTGTAAAGTTTCTAATGAATATTTCGCGATATTTTCAAATTTGAGGCTAATTAAAGAACAATATTTTTAAAATATAATATTTACAAGACATATAAAAATTCTTACATCACCCCTATTGAGAGAAAAGTGAACTTACCTTCAACGACAGTCTTCGAGAAGCTTTCTGTTTTTGTGCATTCAATTCCGGTAATGTCTGAGCTGCCGAAGGTCCAGGCCGTACCAAGGCAGTTGAGGGCAACTTCCGGTACAACCAGACCAACCTTCGCCAAAAGAAGAGCAGGAACGTGTCTTCGTTTACTAGTGTCCATCACCGCACCTTGCGCAGATCTGAAAGAAATAATACGGCTATTAATACAACAATCCATGCAGTATTATTGTAGCTAGTAGCGATTTGCAGATAGAAAATTAAATAACCCATTATAAAGCCTCATTCACAGCAACTTTTTTACTTCTCGCTATCCTAGGTAAGGGAGGTATAGGCATCGTGCTAAAAATCGCATATAGAGATTTTAGTGAGTACACAATTATTCAAATACTATCAATGAGATCCCGGCCAGTGCAGACTTTTAATCGCACAAAAGTGATTCTTGTGGTGCACTCTCTACACCAGCTATGAGTGCCCGTGAGGTGACGCCTAGTAAGCGCCCACACGGTAAAATATATCGTTATCATTACCGATGTCTACATGTGTGGTAGATACTGGCACACTCAGTAATATGCCGTGATGATATAATTTTTATTTTTTCAATCAGAAAATTTTGAAATTTTGTATACCCATTCTATACTAATGTGGGAAGAGATTAATTTGTAGTGCATATCGGATAATCGGAAGTATCACTTCACTTACACAAGTTTTTAACAATTTTTCGTGAAAAAAAAAACATTGAATATAATTTTTCGGCAACTTTTACTATTAAAAATTGAATATAATGGTACAATCTTCAATTCTACGAATATAGCATTTAGTAAATAACTTTAAATATCAAATTATAAATAATTTATTTTTGTACATCATCTTGCCTATGCGTCAAACAAAAACATAATATTTTAATAACAATTTTGACATATTTAAATAAATGTCAATGTCAGGAAGCAATTACATTAAAATTAATAATGAAACCGTGTTAAGGAGATTGTATTGATTCTAATGAAATTAAGGTTTGTAAAAATAATATATTTTCCATCAATGATAAATATTATGTACAGCATGATCCGATTTAAGTTTGCTATGTTCGCAACACTATAAAGGAGGGCAAAATCCCCGGGGCCCCGTAATATTAAGGGGCCCTGGAAATAGGCTTATTTTTTTTCAAATGGCCAAATATTATTACATTTTAATTTTTATTATTTAAAACATTTAAGCCACTTTGTATTATATCATATGACGGAATTACATGAGTCTATTGTTGCAACTTAAAACGAATTTTCTTAAACTATCTTCTGGTAATATTATTAAACATTGTAGCTGTAAGCTGCAGTGAGTGATGATAAATGTTAAATTTAATTTTTGTTTTATATTACGTAATATTTGAATGGACATTTAAATATATTTAGGGCCGGTCTTATAAAACTATTTAATTAACAGTTAAAATTTAGTTAGCTACTAAACTAATTTAACTGAAGATTTTGGTATTATAAAAGTTTAATGACAAGTAAATCGACCTATTAAAGTAACTGCGGAATTTCATGCTATTAGATTTAAATCAGTTGTTAAAGAAACGTCAAACTGCATTTTTTTTTTTTTTTTGGTTATGTCTATTTTAAAACAATTGAAATAGGGAACTATTTACTTTTTAAATATTTTTTTAAGAAATGTCTGTGTCGAGTATATCAACTTTAGAGTCTGTATCATCAGTGTCCTCGGATTCATAAACAGATAATGATGATGCATTTATATTTGCACGAGATAGGCTACCAAAATTGTTCCGAAACAGGACAAATCCATATGAAATATATGACGACAATGGCTCGTACCACTATCACGGTTTTAACTAAAACACTGTTTTAAGAAATGTCAAATTTCATTATTTAATGATAATAATAAATACTATGAAATTTATCAAAATATGATTTTAAAGCAGAACATAGTTTGTATTCAAACAAATATTTTTAAATAAATTGTTCTTCTAACATTCTTCTTCTTAATCCTGCACCTTTCTACCCTCACGGGTGTAAGGCGTTCCCCCGGCCTGCGGGGGAGGGGGTTGAGTTCTGATTTGTTGGTCTTCTCCATATTTCTTTCCACTCTGCTCTATCTTGTGTTGCTGTCTTCGTTTCTTCCCAAGTTAGACCTCTTCTTTGCGCTGCCTCCTTTACTTCTTCCAGCCACGTTCTTCTTGGTCGTCCTCGTGGTTTCTTTCTTCCAATTTTTGCTTCAAACACTTTTTTAACTATTCTCTCCTCTCTCATCCTTTCTACATGCCCATACCATCTCATCTGTCCTTCTGCTATCTTATCTTCTATTGCTTTTACTTTTAAGTTTTGTCTGTAGGTTGTGTTTTCAATTCTGTCCAGTCTTGTTTTCCCCTCTATTTTTCTCAAGAATCTCATTTCGGTAGCCGTAATTTTTTCTTTTTGTCTTTGCGTTAATGTCCATGTTTCAGCTCCGTGTATGAGTATAGGTGTCACTACTTTCTTAAATATTTGTACCCTGGTCTCTTTCGGTATTTCTTTCTTTCCTAAGAAGCTGTGTTTGATGCTATTGAATATTTTGCCTCCTGTTGTTCTTCTTTCTTTTATTTCTTCATCAAATCTTCCATCTTCTGAGATCATTGCTCCCAGGTATTTAAATTTTTGGACTTGCTGTAGATTTTCATTTTTTAGTTGTATCGTGTGGTGTTGTTCATTTCTTCCTAGTATCATGGTTTTCGTTTTTTCTTTATTGATCTTCATGTTTAATTTTTGTAGCGCTTTATCATATATTTCTATATTCCTTATTAAGGTTTTTTCGTCTTCTGCTATGATGACCATGTCATCTGCATAGCATAATTCTGCTATTTCCACTCTTCTCAATTTCCAATTTCCTATGTAGTATTTCTTTACTTCTTTCTTTGTCTCTTTTATTCCTTCGTCAAGAATTAGCGTAAACAGAAGCGGGCTCAAAATGCATCCTTGCCTTACTCCGGCTGTAGTTTCAAATGTATTGGAGGTCTCTTGTTTCACTCTTACATAGCTCTTAGTGTTTGAATATAGGCTCTGAATTCCTGTTATTAACGTACTTGATATTCCCCTTTTTCTTAGCGTTTTCCATATGTCTTCTCTATTGATTCTATCAAACGCTTTCTCTAGATCAATGAAGCACACATGTACGTTTCTCCCTTCTTTTATTGCCTTTTCCCCTATTTGTCTTAGTATGAATATCGCATCATTTACTCCTCTATTTGGTCTAAAACCAAATTGAGTTTCCTCTAAAGATTCTTCCAGCTCTATTCTTAGTCTACTCTCCAGGATTCTTGCATATATTTTGGCCACTGTGCTTATTAGGGTAATTCCTCTATAGTTCCGGCACTCTCTGCTATCTCCTTTTTTAAATATTGGTGTTATGATACCTATTTGCCATTCTGCTGGTGTTATTCCTTTTAGCGCTTCATTCATTATGTCTTTAAGTTCCTGTAGTGCTGATTCGGGTAGTGCTTTCAGCATGTCTGCTGTTATTTTGTCATGTCCGGGAGCTTTTCCTCTTTTGGTTTTTCTTATTGCTTCTATTATTTCTTTCAAGCTTATTTCTTCTTCTTGTGTTATTTCTGTTTCCTTTGTTCGTGTGCGATGGCTTTCTTGTTGTTCTTCATCTTTAGTATCATTTCCCTCTAGTAATTCTATGAAATACTGTCTCCATCTATCCATTATTCTGTCTTCTTCTGCTATCGTCTTTCCTTCCTTATCTTTAATGTTCGTAATTGTTGCTGTCTTCTTTTGTCTTATATTTTTAAGTGTTCCAAAAAATAATTTCTGGTTTTCATTGTATGCGTTTTTCATTTTTTCACCAAATTCTCTCCATGCTTTTTCTTTTTCTTCCTTTATTACTCTTTTTACTTTTTTCCTTTGTTCTTTATATTTTTCATAGTCAGTAGGTTCTTTCGTTTGTAGATATTTATTCCACTTGTTCTTTTTTTCTTTCACTGTAACTTTTACCCTTTCCGACCACCATCTAGTTTTGTTTGTGTTTCTGTTCACTATTCTAGTCGTGCCGCAGCTTTTTTCTGCTGCCTCTAGTACTGTCTTTTTGAAGTTCTTCCATTTCTTTTCTATGTTTCCTTCTTTTTCTTTTGCTTTTTTCTTAAACTCTTCGTTGACGTTCTTTTGAAATTTTTCTTCTATCTCTTGTCTTCTAAGTTCATGGCATTTTATTTTCTTATTTACTATCTTTCTTTTGATTTCGTTTTTTGTGATTACTTCTTGCTTTAGTATCATTGTTACAAGGAAATGGTCGCTTCCAATCTCTGGTCCTCTTTTTACTTTTATGTCTTTTACTCTATTCCAGCTGTCTATGTTAATTAGGAAATAATCTATAATCGATTTTTCATTTCTGCTTATAACTTGTCTTGTTATTTTATGTATTTCTTTGTGCTTGAAGTGTGTATTTCCGATTTTGAACTCATTCTCTAGGCAAAACTCTATTATTCTTTTCCCGTTTGTATTCGTCACATTCTCTCCATTCCTTCCTAAGCACCACTCTATTCCATCATTCTTATTTCCTACCCTCCCGTTAAGGTCTCCCATTATTATTACTCTCTTTTCACTTCTGTCTACTATTTCTTGTAGTTCTTTAAAGAAGTTATCTTTTTCTTCTTTTCTTGCGTCCTCGTTCGGTCCATAGCCCACAATTAGCGTGTATTCTTCGTTTTCGTCTCCTTCCTTAACATTTATTGATAGTAATCTTTCATTCAATAGGTTTTCTTTCGAAACATATTTCATCTTATCCTCTTTAATTAAAATTGCCACCCCTGCCTTGGCGTTTTCTTTTTCCGATACTCCTACCCAGTACATCCAATATCCATTTTGTGTCTTTGTGATTCCTTTGCCTTTCCTCTTTGTTTCTGTTATACCCACGTAATCCATATTCATTTTTGCCAGTTCTTCTGTTAATTCATATTCTTTTCCTGTTAAACTTTTTACATTCCATGTTCCAAATTTTATTATTTTCCCTGGTTTATTTACTCTATTTTTTATTTTGCCCATCCCGTACTTAATTATATGTGTTTTGTTGTTCCTTATCGTATCCTTTTCCTTTGCTTGCGACGTCTTTCCTTTTTGTTGCAATTTTCCTCGTTTTTCCCTTAGTTTTTTGACGCAGTACCTCCTTCTTCTTTGACCTCTATCATCTTCTTTTGTGTTTTGTCCCATTTCCATTCCTTTCCATTTATTGTTATTTTCTGATAGCCTATCTTCAATATATCTCCTGCCTTTTTATTTTTCTCTGCTAACATTTTTATTTCCTTTTGTATTTCGCGCTCATTTCTTGTTTCTTCTAACATAAGGGTGAAAATACATTTTGAAATTTGAATTTGACCTTTCTTAAAATAGCGTTTTTGTTAAAACCATGATCGTGGTACGAGCCATGAGTTTAAAAAGAGATTTCGATTGTCAAAACAATGTGTGTTACACATATTGGGACAGATTGAAAGAAATATAAGACCACTAACATTAAGAAATATGTCAATTCCGCAATGAATCAGCTAGTAATAACCTTACGATTTTACGCAACCGGGTCGTTCCAAATTATATGAAAATAATCTTCAACAATATCTAATAGGTTATATTTTTCAATATCAATATGATTTTTCCCACGATCACGTTTCTTTTCCAACTGTCGAATCAACTGATTTACGTTTATAACGAATGTGAATATAGAAACTTTTTCCATTTAATTTACTTGTGCAGTAACTAACTAAGGATTAATTTATTGTTTATAAGACCGGCCCTTAATCCTATAAATATTCATATTTTCTTCATATCTACCTATAAATTAGGGCTGTCAAAAGTATTCGGTTAACCGGTTAATCGGTTAACCGGAAACCGGTTTTTCAATAATGAAATATTCGGCTAGCCGGTTAACCGGTTTTAGCCGGCTTTTAATCGGTTTATAGCCGGTTTTTAACCGGTTAATAGCCGGTTTTTTAACCGGTCAATAGCCGGTTTTTAACCGATTAGTAGCCGGTTTTTAATCGGTTTCTAACCGGTTCATAGCACCCTTTTTTTTAAAAAAAATTAACTATAACCTAACGTCTAAATAGCTCTTGACAAAATGCCATATATCAAAATAAATAAATTTCAAATGCTTATTGAAACTGTCAATGTTACCTACCAACCTTAATTTGTTATTATTTCTTTTAATAATATTTTTGAAATAAAAGTAAATTACATTGAAATAGGAAATAATTCATTAGTCACGTGATATGTTTTCCGCCAATCAACATTCAGAATTTCCATAGTTACATGTCTATCACAGCAATGATAAAAAACAAAGAATATCACCTTATTTCTATTCGTTACTAACTGCTATGGCATTTTTACAACATTGACAGTTAATTTTAATAAAAATTCATTATATTCTCTCATTAAATATAAGCTCGTGATATTAATAATGAAGAAAGGGGTGAAAGGACCAAGCGTTGAATGGTTTATAGATGAAAACAAAAGGCATAAATGGTCCACGTGTATTGTAAAATTCTTTATTCGCAATCATTATTGTAATATACCGATTCCTAACCTTTTGGAGGTTGGGAAATACGTCATTCTTAACTTTAATGACATTCTCTTAGGTTGGAAATAACAGATTTTACCTCTTGGGTTGGAAACGTTTATGTAGAGGTTGCCTAGCAACATTGTCATAGATCCTTATAATAAAGTAAGTTAAAACAAATTTTAAGAGAGCTGTCAAAAAATATTAATAAAATTAAAGGTTAAAACTCATTGATTTATTTTGAAAATTATTGATTTAAAAAGGGGATGATTGTGAATAAAATAAGATACATAACCTCGGTGGGAGTTTCATTACAGCCTCGCGCTTTATCTCACCTCGAGGCTTCGCCTCTCGGTAATATACATAAGCCCTCGGATGTAATGAAATATTTCCCACCTCGGATGTAATATACTATTATTACGGACGCTTCGGGCTTAGGGAAAGCCCATCTTCAGCAATCGTTGAATATACAGTAATAATTAAAATTTATTACAAAAATTTTTTAAAGTTGTATTAGACGCGATGATCTATATGAACAACATCGAAAACAATTTTAAATACAGCATTTCAACAACCTTCCGAATCAATACGGAGTTGGTGAAACATGAATAATAATCGAAGATATTGCTCGCATACCATATACCGAGAGTTTATTTTATCAGTAAACATAGGGTATATCATTGCCATAGTTACGGTATAAATGTTTGACAGCAATGTATTGAAGCGTTTATTTTATGAGTAAACATAGGGGTTTAACATGGGAAGCAGTTTTTTGTAAATACAAAGTATCCGGCTAAAAATTTAACCATGCTATTGAACATGATAATAGTACATTACATCTTGTACATTATTTAGTATTAATTACTTTAATAATATTGCAAAAATTGCAATAAATTACAAAAATTGTCAAATAAATAATTGTTTCAGTTTTTTATTATGCAATATGAAAAGATTTACAAATATCTCCGTGGCGCAGTGGACATAACAGTAGCGTCTGAAATTTTTGGTTGGGGTTCGATTCCCCATTGGGGTAATTATTTTATTTTTTTTTACATAAAAATTGTTGAACTTTTAAAAATCAGTTTATATTTCCAAATTACAATCATTTAAAAATAATAATAACATTGTAATAAATAAAGAGAAAATGATTGAGAATAATTGATTACAATAATCAAAATATTGATGCAATAACAATGCATTGTATTTCCTTTGATATTAATAAAAATAACTGAAATATAATAAATTTGTGTAGATATTATGTCTTTACTGTATTTATCAAATAAAATACAACGCATTGTTATTACATCAATATTTTGATTATTGTAATCAATTATTCTCAATCATTTTCTCTTTATTTATTACAATGTTATTATTATTTTTAAATGATTGTAATATGGAAATATAAACTGATTTTTAAAAGCTCAACAATTTTTATGTAAAAAAAAATAAAATAATTACCCTAATGGGGAATCGAATCCCAACCAAAAATTTCAGACGCTACTGTTATGTCCACTGCGCCACGGATATATTTGTAAATATTTTCATATTGCATAATAAAAAACTGAAAGAATTATTTATTTCACAATTTTTACAATTTATTGCAATTTTTGCAATATTATTAAAGTAATTAATATTAAATAATGTACAAGATGTAATATAATATTATCATGTTCAATAGCATGGTTAGATATTTAGCCGGACACTTTGTATTTACAAAAAACTGCTTCCCATGTTAAACGCCTATGTTTACTCATAAAATAAACGCTTCAATACATTGCTGTCAAACATTCATACAGTAACTATGGCAATGATATACCCTATGTTTACTGATAAAATAAACTCCCGGTATACGTATATCATATACCATTGCTAAACAATAAATTGTCAAGATTTTAGTGCACACAGGGAAACTTTACAAAGTTTACCGAAATTTCCCAAAGAAGAAGTACGATGTTTCCTAAAAGTTAACGGTGCCCTTAAAACTCGATACGTTTTGAGGAAACTTTTGAACATGCACCAAATTAAAGGTTATAAACCGGTTTTCTAACCGGTTAAAAACATGTTCCCCACCGGTTAAAAACCGGTTTTTTGACCGGTTAAAAAACCGGTTTTTTGACCGGCTAAAAACCGGTTTTTTGACCGGCTAAAAACCGGTTTTTTGGCCGGCTAAAAACCGGTTTTTCTGACCGGTTAAAAATCGGCCGGTTATTGACTTAAAACCGGTTATTCGGTTTTTCGGTTAACCGGTCTGTAAACCGACGGTTAACCGGTTAGCAATATCAGCAGATTTTGACAGCCCTACTATAAATAGAAGGGGCCCCATAAAATTTATGCCCTGGGCCCCGGTCTACCTCTCGGCGCCCCTGGGTATGTATTTAAATTAATAAAAATGAAATAGTGGGAGGTATTATGTTGACCACATCAGGTTTTTAATGTATAACGTTAATACATAGTGCTAACATATAATGCGTAACGAATGATATTATATGGCAACGCCAAGAAAATGAAAACGCTATGAACTTTTCACGCTCATGCTGAAAACGTTTATTGAACAACAAACATTACCTAAATACCTGTATGTCAGTATTTTTATCTAACAATGACAATGTATTTATTCGCGATATTTATTACTCACGATGTCAATGTCTTTCTCTTTAGACTTACAACATCTTTGTATTGCAACGTTTTGTACTGATTATCGTTTTCTGTAGTACTTCTAACACAATTGAAACAAAAGTCTTTATTTTAATGCGTGTATTACATAATAAAATAATAAGCATATAACATTTTAATACGCAAATAAAGCTGACAAAGAATTGATTCAAATTTGGATGTTTAAAATAGATCGTTCAAATATGACCTACTATGGACCGATAGGCTTCAGGCGACAACAATCGCTAGTAAATAGAATAGCTACTTGTGTATTAAGAGCGCAAAATGGAATATTGTCGATTGTTCTCTCGAAATCGACAATGTCCATTTGCGCTCGAAACACACACAAGATTTTTTCTACAAACGCTACAATGGGGTTCTCCACCATAACAAAAAATAATAAAATGTACCCTTTGTACTTACAGTACTACTCAATAAATAACGATTATATTTTTAAATTTTAATTTATTGTTATTTTCCATTCTTCTGGAGCTATTGCCGCAATTTAATCTCAGCATTTTTACTTTCGTTTCTGTAAATGGACGCCCTATTTTATTTCTGTATTCCTTTACACATCTATACGGTATTTTGTTTGGTTATGTAATATACCGACAGAGCAGTCATATATTAGACTGACCTGTGTATGTGGTAAGTGTGTAACTACAGCACCATTAATTTCTGACAAAACATTCCCATTAAGAATGTAGGTACAGTAAAATTTTTTAAAGAAGTCCGATCAAGGTCATCTTCGAATCGTATGAAATAAGATTTTGACAAATTCAGCAGCGTCGTTTACTTAGTTTTTATGGGAGTACATAACATACTGTTATTTTGTAATTACATAAATATATTATAAATACATGTAAAGGGTTATAATTGTAACTGTACCATTATTATAGAAATGTCTTAAATTACACACCTGATTAACTGAATGAATATTTTGAAGAGGTCCTTTAGGTTTAGACGAAGACGAAGTAGAAAAAGCTTCTGTTTATCCTTCTTCTTCTTACGCAGAACGCGAGCCAAAAATAACACTTTACTCCATGACCTTACTGAACGAATCTTTTACATAGACTCAAGACTAACTTGTTACATTGTACATACGCGTACTGGCGAATAACACTCGCCCAAAAACTAAATGACAAACTGCATGTCTGTCCCGTGTGAATGTTTAAACTCGACTGCCTTACAAAAATAACGGTTATTACTTCGGCAGGGCATATCTGAAGTGTGCAGGGCTTATCCCAGCCTCCATAGCTAAATAATAACATTGCACGTAGTTATATAGTTATATAGTTAATTGTCAAAACAAAAAATGTCTACGCGGTTGACTTGTAGATTAAACAGAGATATGAGAGAAAAATGATAATTATTTGTAAACAGAATTTTGACTTACAAAGACAACAAAGTTAAAATGTTGATATTGAAACTGTAATTTAGACGAGTTTATGATGAAGTTATCTACTTGTTATTGCACCATGCTCACCTTGTTACAATTGGGCTTATTCACGTGTACATTGTTATTAAACAAGAAATTGTTACTTAACAAGAATTGATAACAATGGGTGAGATTCAGTGGGTTGTATTAGCGTGTTTTAAGCTAAAACAGTTCTTTGTCAAAAATATTTTGGCAACTTTGTAATACCTGTCAGAAAAAAGTGAGAGACCAAAGGATCAAATAAAGAAAAAAATATTATTAATAGAAGTAAGAAAGCCATACAATTACGATAAAAAAGGACAAATATCAAAACTGATCAAAACGGGGATATCTCAATCTTTAAAATTCATTAACATTCAGGTATGAAATTTGACACATAAAATTTGACATATTTCTAACCTAATGTTGCTATTTTTTGCAAGTTTCCTTTTACACCTTCCATTTACAATTTTACTTCTTCATTTGAATAAAGGATGGATATCTGTATTACTTTTCCCTGCGGTAAAATATCTATATCACAATTGAATCTCATTGATAGATTTGGGAAATATTACAATGTTGCCATATACTTAATACAAGCTTTAATACAGACTTTAATACAACCCACTGAATTCCACCCATAATTGTTAAAATTTCGTATTCACGTGTCTCGTTGTTAGATGAGCTATAACAATTATTGTTTAGTAACAATCTTGTTATCATTTAACATGAAGTTGTATTCAGTACAGCTGTCATTATTTAAAATTGCAGTGTTGCAACCATTAGGATATTAAAATTAAAACATTTCTTATTTAAAATAATGATTTTTTAAATTCATATGAGTTATTAAAGATACGTTTATTATAGTATAATATTTAAAACTGACGAAAACATTTTTAACTAATAAATCTCTAATTATAAAAACTATTAATGTTCGCATTGGTATTGTAAGGGTGGTAGAAGTGTTTTAAGATTTGTTTACTTTGTTTATGAATGACAAGTGTGACAAATAGAGTTGTTTCATCATTTACGTCTAATTTACTTCAAATTCACAGTAAATATGGCGAAAAGAACAGCAAATACCTGCCAGAAATATGAAAAAAAAAATTGCAGCTTGAATCTAAAAGTATTTTCCACTTTTTATTGTCTATTACTTCGTTTAGTGATTTATATATCTTCAATTAATAGGAAATACCATCTGCGTATTGTCTAATCCTAAAGGAATGGTGAATGGTGTTACTTCAGCAATTGTACTCTGTCATGACATACGAAATATTCCGAAAAATATATTTTCTTTTCAGATAAAAAAGCGGTTCACTTCCATATCCTTTAATTGCGGCATATTTATTCTTAATTCATGCCTAATGGGGTAGACAATAAATGAGCTAAAAATTATCTACCTAATTTACATATTATGTATATCACTTATTTGAAACAGAAGTTAATCGACAAGTCAGTCTGCCCTTTAAAGACACGCCCACACACTAATATCAAATAAAGAAACGATACGAATTATATATTTGTGCACGAATTTTAGTTTAAATACACTAAATTTAACTTTGATGAATATTTATGAGCATTTGCCATTTTAATTTACTCTTAACAATAATTGTTGACACCTCGGCAAGTGGTCAGGAGCCCTTGCCTGACTGATAACAATTATTGTTAAAATAACGATGTTGACACGTGAATACGAATTTTAACAATTATCGCATAACAAGGTACACGTGAATAAGCCCGAATATAGTCTATAGAAAAATACATGTATACCATTTGAAGTTTTAATTAATAAATCCTTAAAATGTTATTATAAATCAATCACCCTCACCTGTTGACAAGCAGCACAGTGACAACGACCACCACCCCAAGCAGCACCGCTTGGGCCACTAAATAGGTCCTCACCAGGTCCCCTCCTCTGGTGCAGTCGTGCCAGGTGTCAGGGTAGTACCGGACCAATGCCGCAATGGTCAAACCCAGCCATAGGATCCTGAAGCTCAGCTCAAACAATCCGGGGAAGACCAGATCGTCTGTGGCCGCTGACCATTTGCGGCCTAGTAGCCGCAAAGCTGGCATGGCCAAAACAACCTGAAAGAAGAGAAGATTGTTAGTTTGCGATAAAAATTAATGGGGTTTCTTGGCCGCGTGCCTGAGTATCAGAATTTTACAAGAATAGAAAATTAAAGCTCGAAAAATTTTGTACAAAAAATGGTTGTCAAATAAGTATTTATGTAACATGTTGAAAAATGAAATTTGTAAAATTTGTACGCACGAGGGTAAGCGAGTGGTACAACACGTCAAGTGACTAAAACACTCATTTTGCAATGTATTACATACAAGAATTTTTATAATAGCGTTTTAAAACAGATCATTTTTTCGCGATCGCCCAGAAAAAGAGCTCTTCCTGATCACTATTTAGACCGGAAAGTCCTTCTTTGCTGAGCTAGCTCGGAAAGTTGTCTTTCGGGGATCGGAAAGTACTTTACCGATCCCGGGACCGGTAAAGCTAAATGTTTCCATGGAGATCAGTTGTTTATTTATTTCTTATTTGCTCGCAGTAAAAAATAAAATAATACTTTTTATTCTTTTTTCAGGATCGCAAAAAAAATATTGTACCCAACATGACCTGAAAGTGTCTATACTGGGCTCACAAGCTTCCAAAGCTCACCTACGGCTCGCTCTGGAATATGCTTGCTCACCCAGTAAAGTATCACTTTCAGGTTTTGTTACGTAAATTACTATTACTCTCAAATATCAACATATTGAATCTTTCAAAATTAAAAAATAGGTAGGCAGATGTCAGGTTCATCTATTCCTTGCTAAATGAAACAGTTTTAAACACTAGTGCTTAAAAGTAACATTTTACGCATTAAACTCTCACTTCTACGCAATAAACTGTCACTAGTGCTTAAAAAAGTTATTTTTAAATTTATCTGTAAAATATATTTAAAAAATCTGATGTGGCCAACACAAAATCTCCCGCTATTTAATTTTTGCATGCATACATACATAAAATCACGCGTTTCCCACTTATTGGGTTAGCAAAAACCCGGAAACAATAGTAACAATAAGAAAAGGGATAAGAGTAAGAGCTCAGCTGACTCACTTCACTCTTTAACAAAATTCTTCTTTCGCCTTGTCCACAATCATCATAGCATTCATACATAAGAACATATTAAAGTGACCGATTTTCGGTAGCGAATAACCGCATCTGGACCAAATAACAGTTACGCAACAATCATCCTTCGACACACATTCCTATTCATTTTTATTAATTTAAATACGTATTTACTAACGCTACAAACTGTTCCACTGCATAAAACTATTGATTTATTTATTATTTTCTTTTTAAAATGTCACTATTATTAATTTGAAGTGATTAGTTTTTTGACAGTGACATTTACTGTCAGTTACATTAATTTGAAATATGAACTGTGTAACAAAGGAATTGTGTTTATCTTAGGCTTCGGGACTAATAAAAAAAATTATTTTTAAATTGAAAAGGTTCTATAAATCCAATAAAATTATAATGTGAACATACACTATGTAAATTGCACTTGACAATTCCTTCTTTCTTCTTCAGCTATCTCCAATTTTATTAGGGGTCACTGTTTCTTACTCGTCTCTTTCACTCATTCCTGTCCAACGCATCTTCTTCACACGGTTCTTCCTCTCTCAAGTCTTCTGCGATACAGTCCTTCCATCTTCTCTTTCGCCTTCCTCGTACTCCCGACATTTTGATCCTATACTTGCCATATTTGATTTTGCACATAATAATAAAGTATGCGTATTGTTAGGTAATACTTTTGTAAGTTATTTTACTTTTAGAATTATACTGTAAATAATATTTGTGTGATACAATTAAAACATAATTCAACTTCATTGCTTGTATGAGTCATACAAACTTGGTCGAACTATATAATTATTAATAATCTACGTCACAAGAATTCCACCGGGAACTTTATTTATGGAAATTATGAATGAAAAGTTTTATATTTTCTATAAATATTTACATTAATATGTTTAGAATTAGTTTATATTTCATAATAGGAAAAAATATATATTTTTTTCGCAACTACCTTATTGCTTGCTGAAGTGCTAAAGTTGTATTATAAAAACGAACAAATATATAATTATAATTTATAGTGTTAAAGTGAAAATAAGGTTTAGTATGATAATGACCCTTATAGGAATCACCATTTAAAATAATTCCGTAAAATATCTTAAAATTTTATTTTTTTACTTCTAATAAAGTAGAGATGAATTTGTTGATTTGAAACAATGTTTATGAGAATCAAATACAATTCCATTTCTCGAATATCTAGTAACTTTTCGTCCATTTTACCGTAACTTTACCCTGTATCCTATCTACTCAATGTTTTTCTCGCATACAATACAAACTTTATTTTTGTTCTACATTTTCCTTAGTATAAAATGACTAGTGTAATCTGCTCTGTGAACTCTGAACTCTATGATTATAAAACTCTATTGCATTATACGAGTATACATTTTCTGCACTTTAGTATGACTTTATTACAGGTTGTGTAGATAACATATAATTTGTTATCTGTTCTATACACTCATTCAAGTTTATGGATGAAAATGACTATTATTTTTAAGTGTAAGTTGATAGTTTCCTGATAATGTTATTATGGTTTTGTTGAATAATGTTTAATCTTATTCTATATGTTTAAACAATAATATATGGAATTATTTTTCTTTTTATATATATTTACATAAATTACTGTTTATATAATAACAATGTAACAGAATCTGTATTTATTATTTGGCATCTGGTTTTTACCTCTCGCTACGCTTGGTAAGGGAGGTATAAGGATCGTGCTAAAAATCGCATACCTAGATTTTAGTAAATGACCATATTTTAAGGTCCCTAGAATCCAATTTTAACATTTTTATGATTACCTCTGTATGTGTGTAACTGTGTGTGTGTGTGTGTGTGTGTGTGTGTGTGTGTGTGTGTGTGTGTGTATTAATTTTGTTTTTACTCTAACTCAAACACTATCATTCTGAATTCTGAAACCTTGTATTTCTACCCTATTATAATATGGAAAGAAACTTTTAGATTTTGGTGTAAATCGGATAACCGGAAATAGTACTTTACTTGAAGCTCATAATGGTATTTCTTCAAAAAATACCATTAAATGCCATTTTTTCGTATTTTATGTCATTATGAAAATTAAAGATTATTAAATTTTCTACAGATATACATTAATACTTTTTACCTCCCGCTACCCTTGGTAAGGGAGGTATAGGGATCGTGCTAAAAATCACATATCGAGATTTTAGTAAATAACCACGATTTATGGTCCCTAGAATCCAATTTTAACATTTTCACGATGATGTCTGTATAATTATAATTAATTATATATTTTAGATTGTTGGAGCAATGACAACTTATATATTGATATTAACACAGTGTGTGTGTGTGTCTATGAATGTGTATGTGTGTGTGTTTGTGTGTGTGTGTATGTATGTGTAAGGATTCTATCTTCGCACTAACTCAAATACTAGCATTCAGAAAATTCTGAAACCTTGTATTTCTATCCTATTCTAATAAGAAAAGAAGCCATTAAATTTTGGCGTAAATCGGATAACCGGAAATGGTACTTTACCTGAAACTCATAATGGTTTTTCTTCAAAAAATATTATTAAATGCCATTTTTTCGCATTTTATGTCTTATGATTGTTGAATTTACAGGAATACATTAATACTTTTTCTATATATTTTACAGATAAATTTAAAAATATTTTTTTTTATTAGTCGCGAAGCCTAAGATAAACACAATTACTTTGTTACACAGTTCATATTTCAAATGAATGTAACTGACAGTAAATGTCACTGTCAAAAAACTAATCACTTCAAATTAATAATAATGACATCTTAAAAAGAAAATAGTAAATAAAGCAATAGTTTTATGCAATGGAACAGTTTGCAGCGTTAGTAAATAAGATAAACACAATTCCTTTGTTACACAGTTCATATTTCAAATGAATGTAACTGACAGTAAATGTCACTGTCAAAAAACTAATCACATCAAATTAATAATAGTGACATTTTAAAAAGAAAATAGTAAATAAATCAATAGTTTTCTGCAATGGAACAGTTTGCAGCGTTAGTAAATACGTAAGTATGTATTTAAATTAATAAAAATTAAATAGCGGGAGGTTTTGTGTTGGCCACATCAGATTTTTACCTCTCGCTAAGAGAGGTATTGGATTCATGCTAAAATACGCATATCCAGATTTTATTAAATAAGCACGATTTAAGGTCCCTAGAATCCGATTATAACATTTTTAAAATGATGTGTGTGTGTGTGTGTGTGGATGTGTATATGTGTGTGTGTGGATGTGTATATGTGTGTATGTCTGGATGTTGTAGACATGATTCCTCAAAAACTATAAGACTTAAAAAATATTTAACTGCAGTTTTCTCAATCTGACATTCCTGGGAAGAGCTGAAAAGGTTTTGGTAATAATTGAACAACCGGAAGTAGTAGTTTCTTAGAAAAATTCTTGTAAATATAATTTTTTGGGAATTTTTTTTATTATCTAATACACTTAAAATTTTTATTATATCTTGTATAGATTTAGAGATAAAGACACTATAAATTTATAGAGTAATCTAATCGCAGAGGCTAAGGCACTAAGGAAACCAGTTGACAAATAGGGATTCACCAAGCCAAGCTACTTGGCTTGAAATAAAAAAGCTTGGCTTGGCTTGAAAATTCAAGCTTTTTTTAATGTTAGGCTTGACTTGGCTTGGGCTTGATGGAACCAAAGCTTGGCTTGGCTTGAAAACTTCAAGCTTTAAAAATTTTAGGCTTGGTTTGATTTTCAAGCTTTATCAAGCTTTTTCAAGCCTTTTCAAGCTTTTTCAAGCTTTCAAGCTTTTTAATGCTCATGCGCAAACTCATTTTCGCATGCACATATAATGCTTTTTATTTCATTTGTTTTATTTTCACAGTACACAGATATGTATAATAGGTCTTGAAACGAAAAATATAGATTTATGTTTTGTTCAATTATTTTATTTTTGAATGTAAAAAAATCAAAAATTTAGTATCTTTTATTAAAAAATACCCTGCTATATTTATATTATCTTTATAAATTTTTCATTCTATATAGGTTTATTAGTAGACTTGAATTTGGTGTATTTTAATAACTAAATTGAATAGGGTCTATTTTCATAATGTCATTTTCACTCGAAATGACCTCCCCAACAAACTGTAAGTTTGGTATAATACATAGATACCTTACCCTTTGTTAATAAATAAAACAAAACAATACCCTAAACACTTAAGAACCGTGTTCAAAGAAATACATAATTCTGGAATACTACCTATACAATGGGATAAAACTGACCTGCTAAGTAGGTATCCCTTTTATACTTCAAATACATCTGGAAATAATAAAATCCTATAGACTGGGATTTCCTCGATATTTTGTTTGTTCGTGAGATAATAACTTGTACTTTCTATTTTGAACATTATAAAATTTGTGCTGATTTTTTATTACAGAATCATGTAAAGTTACTTCGTATGTATAATTACCCTAATTATTTCCAATTTTCAAATAGCACAAAGGTATCCTCAACAATTTGGATATGTTTTCATTACCAAAATTTGCAAATAAAAGCACATTGGCACTCCTAGAACTAGGTAATAAGCCGTTATTATATATTTATTTAATTCATATACCTACATATAAACAAGGGAAACTTGAATCAAGGAAATATTTAGAAGAGAATAATCTCTTTGTCGGTTTACATTTTCATTATATTGTTATACTGCCTCAGACAAGGCCGTTTTATTAGGAGTAATATTAGGGGCTGTACTAAAAATAGCATTGAAATCTTTGTATACATACATTTCCACAAACACAAACTTTCTCGTTTCTATGATTCGGAAATACCAGAACAACAAAACATTGTAAATCCATAGCTGACAAAAAATTCAACATTTGCGAAACATTTAACAAAATGAAACTATGATATTTTTCATCATCATACGTAGTCTCTCAATTACCTTGTGTTGTGTATATTATTATTTCTTATAATATTTATTCAGCTTCAAAATTATGATTCATAACACCCGTGGTTTGTTCAATATTTTATCGGTTTGAGAAAATGAAGACATTATTTATAAGTAATATTTTCTGAAATTCTCTCATATATGCTACTTTTAGAATGCCAAGATAAACGGAACAATTATTTTGACATAATATGGCAAATATTCAAATTATGTGCTTTAGTGCTTTAATCATCAAGGTTATTATTTTAGAATAAAATAAATCGTGTTACGAACGATACACTAACGTGAGCATTATACTTTCATTTTATTTTATTTTCATTTTATTTTGTAGACTATTGTTGAATGTCAGTATCGTCTAATATATATCAGCTCTATTTTGTAAGAAAATTGGTATGTCTTAGCAACATGACAGATAAAATAAAATAATTGCGAAGACTGAAAAAATATGAAAACGACAGGCTATACATTTGTTTCTATTGGTTAAATGTTGCTAAGACTTAACAATTTCCTTACAAAATGGGGCTGAATATTTTGTATATGTAACCAAAGGCATAATATCCTGTAACAGGTAAAATAATAAATATTATTTATAGAAGCTTGATGCTTGGTATTTATGATCAAGTTATATATAGTTAAAAAAATTAATGAATATTATTTAATTGTGAAATACAATCAGATACATTTAAAAATAATAAATCAATATCTTAAATCTTTGTTTCTATAATTCCAGTTACTTAAAGATTTATGTATCTAATTAATAAGTTTTTATATAAATTACTTTTATCTTAACAATAATAAGAATTTTTAAAAATTTAAATAGTTCTATATTAAATTATCATTATCTATTTAAAAACTTTTTTAATAACTATAAATTATTTTGTACTTGATTGTGTGCGTGAACTAAAGTGTGCGATTAGTTAGTTCAGATTGTGAAAATAAGTGATCTGTGGGACGATGGGATAAACTTTCCCATTTACAAATTTTTGAAGCCTACTAAACTGTTCCTACCTCATTTCTGAGAAATTCGCAAAATTGTGCTCAAGCGATGAAAAAGTACGTTACCTCCAAAATTTCGGTTTTGCCAACCTCGTCAACAATTCTTGTGAAAAGCTTGAAAAAGCTTGTTTTTCACCAAGCTACTTGACAGTCGGAGGCTTGGTTTGGCTTGAAAATTCAAGCTTTTTTTAATGTTAGGCTTGGTTTGGCTTGGGCTTGATGAAACAGAAGCTTGGCTTGGCTTGAAAAATCAAGCTTTTTTGAAAGGCAGGCTTGGTTTGATTTTTCAAGCTTTTTCAAGCCAAGCCAAGCCAAGCTTTCAAGCTTCAAGCCAAGCCCGTGAATCTCTATTGACAAATTCCAATGTTTATAATATAGTTTGTAAATGACACATGTCAGTGTCAAAAATCAACAGTTTTAGTGACATTCTGGTAGCTTTTTCTGGGAAGTATATTTAATCTTTCTTATTGTTTTATTACTTAAATATTTGAAATTATAGGTAAAATTGTGGTAAAATACATATTGTAAGGGACTTTTTGGGCGAGCGGTTTGATAAAATTACAAGAGCTTTTACTATAATGTTTTATTCATATATCATACATCAATCATTATTATCAATAACTACAGAAAACATTCATATATTTTTATCAGTAATATATGTAGTCGCCATTTCGTATATTCTTTATTTTTCTGCGAGTTCTATGATTCCTACAATATATCCATCAGAAATACCGCCCATCTGGTTAATGAATTGGAAGAATCTCTGGCATTTTGAAACTTCCTCATACAATGAAAAATAGATATATAATTATGTGTGTGCAGAAGACATGTTAAATACAATAAAAACAATATTTGGGTAAAGTTTTGTAATATTTTGTTATAAAACGACGGTTCGAAAGCGAAGTGCAATACAATACTTATATAGCCTAATATGAAAATGGCGAGAGGTTTTGTGTTGGCCACATCAGATTTTTTATTTATATTTAAGTCTTAAAGTACTTAATTTTAATTAAAATCTTGAAGTGAGCCGGATTATGAAAACGGTCCTAAGTAATCTGTCCAAATCCAAACTGGTCCAATAGCCGATTTTAGGGTCAGTCAACTGATCCACTTACAATAATGTGTAAATTATTACATAATATACATAGTATTCTTTACGTAGGAATGACATTGCACAATAATAATTCGTTTGTAGGTAAGTAGTTCAATTCGTTCTATAATCTGTGCTGGCACCTATTAGGAAACAATCTATGTCTGCATCAAGAAACGCACATGTAAACAAGACCATTATTCTAACCCTTTTCGATAGTTTTTACCTCCCGCTACCCTTGGTAAGGGAGGTATAGGGATCGTGCTAAATATCACATATCGAGATTTTAGTAAATGACCACGTTTTAAGGTGCCTAGAATCCAATTTTAACATTTTCACGATGATGTCTGTATGTGTGTGTGTGTGTGTGTGTGTGTGTGTGCGTGTGTGTGTGTGTGTGTGTGTGTGTGTGTGTATGTGTACGAATTTTGTTTGCACTCTAACTCAAATACTATCATTCAGAAAATTCTGAAACCTTGTATTTCTGCCCTATTCTAATAGGAATAGATGCCATTAGATTTTGGTGTAAATCGGATAACCGGAAATGGCACTTTACTTGAAGCTCATACTGGTTTTTCTTCAAAAAATACCATAAATGCCATTTTTTCGCATTTAATATCATTGTAAAATTATAGATTATTGAATTTTGTACAGGTATACATTAATACTTTTTCTATATATTTTACAGATAAATTTAAAAATCATTTTTCTTTTTTTAATCCCGAAACCTAAGATAAACACAATTCCTTTGTTACACAGTTTATTTTTCAAATGAATGTAACTGACAGGTTAACGTCATTGTCAAAAAATTA
Organism: Ophonus ardosiacus; assembly: GCA_943142095.1. Lineage (NCBI taxonomy): Eukaryota > Metazoa > Arthropoda > Insecta > Coleoptera > Carabidae > Ophonus > Ophonus ardosiacus. The sequence continues at coordinate 21,929,003 of OW964839.1, forward strand.
ATCACTTCAAATTAATAATAGTGACATATTAAATAATAAAGAAAACCGTAAATAAAGCTATAGTTATATGCAATGGAACATAATATAGTTTGAAGCATTATTAAATACGTAGGTGTGTATTTAAATTAATAAAAATTAAATAGCGGGAGGTTTTGTGTTGGCCACATCAGATTTTTTACCTTCCGCCACCTTTGGTTAAAAATTCGGTGATGAGTTTTTAATATAATATACCATGTGGTCGAGGTAACAGTGTCTTTCACTTTCATTTTTAAACTTTCACGCTTTAATCCCTCAAAAAACAGGATGGAGGTGAAGACCCACCCTCTTTACAAGTATGCGTAGTTTTAGTGAGGAAATACAGCTTATCAAATAAAATAAATATAAAACTTAGACAACAAAATGTACAATGCTGAAGATGGAGGTTTTTGGACCTCCGAAACGTCCAAATAAATTGAGTAGGCGAATAAAGTTTATCATATTGAAAATTAAATATTGTAATGGTGTTTATTAGTATTTCGTCAAAATTGAATAAAATAATGAACAAACCACGTGAGCTAAGAATTTTATTCACTCGGAGAATTAAGAAATAAACTTTTTGCCCTCCTGAAGTGTAATGGGAACTTTACAATTGTATACACAGCAAGTGTAACCTACATTTTACGCTTACTGTGTTGTAACTTGTCTAACTATGCGGTAAAATAATCAAAATACACTGGACGTTTATGGGCATTTAGAAAAGAAATCATCTTTACTATAATAAAGTTCATGTAAAAAAGTACTACCTACTTAAGTTATTTTTTTACTTTTAACATTTCCTATATTTAAAATTAATTTATATAAACCAAAATCACGGCAGCGACATCTGTCATTATTGCAAAAATCCGCCGTTACCGACATAGTCACCGATCGATATACCTGTCAAATACGCGAGGCAAACATTGCTGAAATGTCAAATATCGACACCTACCTATTATTTATTACGAAGAAAACATGAGCAAAGAAATATATTGTCAGTCATAAACAACGTCTATTATTACAAATAAATTTTCGCTAGGAGAAGTACTCTAATGAAGGTAAGTAAAATCAAATTTGGAAATTAACTTAACCCCAGTATTTTAAACTAACCCTTTTCAGAAGTACAACCTGTCTCATTAAAAAAAGTGATTTTCATTATCGTCGGCCAAAAAATTTGATACAATTCTCGTGCGCTCCAGCTAATAAGGCGAGTGCCTTACGGGCTCGTGCCTTAAACAAAACTGTCGCGCTGTAAAATACAACTTACATGCACTCGAATCTCGAATGTAAATAACTATTACCTTAATTCACTTGGTGTGTAAATATCTATAAACGTATTTTTATTGGTTCCTACAAAGTCGTTCTATTAATATCCATTACTGTATCTGTGTAGGTAAAGCAAAATAGAAATAAATCAAAAGAAAAGTAGGAACTAATTCACAATGATCAAGATAATATATGTGGCAATGGCAAGAAAGAATGTACGAGTATATTGTGAAGTAGCACGGAAAGCTTGAGAGTTTCAAGAAAATATTAGCCCATTCAACCATAAGCAAGACATGAAACTTTTTACATCATGTGCAATGCATTAAAGTTGTAACGCACTTGGTCACCGTACAGTCAGACACTTTAAAATTAATATGGGCTAAATATTAATTAAACAATTAAGATAAAATAACGAGTTTGAGAAATGTTTTATATGTATTTTGCAATTAATTTTTAACAAGGAATGCATTATTAAAATGATTTTAAATGAGATAAGTTTAAATTAAAAATATGACATTGAAAAATAAATGCAGTTTGTTGTATTTTATTTTCTTATTGCAGACATTTCACGATATTTTAGATTAATTACTTTCATGTAAATTATTTTTCATTTCAATGTAAATTACAATAATTACGATAACTGTAGAGTTTATTTCATTTGCAGCGGTAATTAATAGTACATTATGATATTAAATGAATAATTATACAGGGTTTTTCACGGATATGGGACATCCCAATTATTTTCTTAATTATTAGGAAAAGAACAAAATCATTCAAATAAAAGTTGCAATAGATCAAGCGGGCATTCACTTATTGACGAAAAAAAAATTTAAAGCAGTGGTTCTCAAGTTACAAATACAAACCAAAGTTATATTTTTACCTCTCGCTAAGAGAGGTATTGGATTCATGCTAAAATTCGCATATCCAGATTTTATTGAATAAGCACGATTTAAGGTCCCTACAATCCGATTATAACATTTTTAAAATGATGTGTGTGGATGTGTGTGTGTGTGTGTGTGTGTGTGTGTGTGTGTGTGTGTGTGTGTGTGTGTGTGTATGTATGTCTGGATATTGTAGACACGATTCCTTAAAAACTATAAGACTTAAAAAATATTTAACTGCAGTTTCCTCAATCTGACATTCCTGGGAAGAGCTGAAAAGGTTTTGGTAACAATTGGACAACCGGAAGTAGTAGTTTCTTAGAAAAATTCTTCTAAATATAATTTTTTGGGAGTTTTTTTTTTTTATTAAATATTGAAGAACATAAAATTCTCCATCTAATACCCTTAATATTTTTATTATATCTTGTATAGATTTAGAGATAAAGACACTATAATTATAATCAGAAGTAATATCACAAGACCTCCTGATTTTATCGATAAATTTTTATTTTGCACGAATTTTTTTTGCTTAGCAACAAACACGAAAGCAAACTGCATGGTAAATCCCGACTCCGAAGGAGGAGGGGTTTTACCTAATGTCAGTTTGCTTGAGTGATTTTGCTGAAAAGCAAAAAAATGAGTGCTTAAAAATAAAAGTTCATCTGAGAAAATCTGAGAGGTCGTGTGGTATTTGGTGAGATAAATTCCAAAGACAACGCAAAATGAAACTTGACACATTAATTGTCACATTGACAGTTATAAACAATAACAACTGTTTATTTACTTGGTAGCGGAAAATTATCGGGGTAACGGGGTTTTATCAGTATAATACTGTTCCCATTGGTTGAATTTTCAAGTGTTATGCATCATGATTGGTTAAAAACTAGTCGTTGGAATTTATCGATAAAATCAGGTCTTGTGATATTACTTCTGACAATATTGCATCGAAATGAAATGTCAAATGAATTATAATATATTAGTGACAAATTTTCGATTTGCATTTTTTTGTTTAAGCTTAGCTTAAAATTAAATCTTGTTGGTGCAACTGAGTATTAAATATTAAACATGGTTTAAAATGACAATATTGTATCGAAATGAAATGTTAAATGAATTGTAATACATTATTGTCAAAATTTCGATTGGCATTTATTTGTTTAAACGTAGAATAAAATTTAAATCTTATTGGTACAACTATGCATTAACCTTTTTACCTCTTGCCAAGAGAGGTATTGGATTCATGCTAAAATGACATATCCAGATTTTAGTGACTAAACACGTTCTAAGGTGTGTGTGTGTGTGTGTGTGTGTGTGTGTGTGTGTCTGTCTGTGTGTGTGTGCATGTGTGTGTGTATGTGTGTGTATGTGTGTGTGTATATGTGTGTGTGCGTGAGTGAGTGTGTGCGCGTGAGTAAGTGTAGGCGTGTGCGTGAGTGTATGCCTGTGCGTGTGTGTGCGCGCGCACGTGTGTGTTCCTGGACCTGGCCTTCCATAATTTTGTTTCGGCTATGTGAAATGTATATTTTTGTTCTGCTAAAAATATCTTTAATTGTTTTAACTGAGCAGAGGAAGTATATTATGTTTTGTGTGTTTCGTTTCGTTAGCATACAAAGATTAATAATAACAATCTTCTCAAAAATAAATAAATAGTAATACATCATCAACTCTTTTATTTAATATTTTTGTTTGGCTTTCCAAACACAAATATTGTAAAAGCCGCAGACACGTGAATTGGGTGACCCTGAAATGCTTTAAATAAGCTGTTTTGTGTGCGCTTGTCATTCTGACAAATACAACGTTTTCACATATTTTGATTTTGATTTGGAAACATGCTAAAAATCGCATATCCAGATTTTAGTGGATATATATATATATATATATATATATATATATATATATAATAGTGATGGAACGGATCGACCTTTGGCCGGATTACCGGATCCCGGAATTCCGGCCTTTTATTTAGCCGGATCACCGGAATTCCGGCGGCCAGATCGTTCATAATTTTTCGGTAAAAATCGTAGAGTGTTCGGCATCCACCCCCAAAGAAACGTGGTAGGTAATAAGTAAACATAACAACAGAATAAACAATTCACGTTGAGACTTGTGCATATACAGCCCGATTCACAAAAAAGTTTAAGCTAATCCTCATTTTTGGATTAGTGAGTTCTATTCTATTCCGGTCTTTAAAATTTAATTTTCATGATATTATCAATAAAGGTACATACTAGGAATATTAGACTATATTTTACGAAATAAATTATTAAAATTAGAGTTGAATTCGCTAATCCAAAAATTAGGATTAGCTTAAACTTTTTTGTGAATCGAGCTGATAAAGATTACTTCGTATTATTTCAAAATGTGTACAAAAAATAGCAAAGTATGGCAATACTTGAAAATAAATATTAGCGACGAAACAAAAGTTTTTTGTGTTTCTTTATGTTTTATCTTAATTAATATAATAAATATGTTTTTGTTACATACATATAATAAAATAAAATGAATAAATAATATCCAAATATAGATAATATTTAATAACATGATTCGGCCGAATGTTCTATTCGATCCGGCCGGAACCGGAATTCCGGCCAAGGGGCCGGAGTCGGTATCATAGCCGGATTTTCGTTCCATCACTAATATATATATATATATATATAAATAAAATAAATAAATATATCATTACGGCATATTACCCATTTCTGGGTGCGCCAGTATCTACAACACATGTAGACATCGGTAATGATGACGATATATTTTACCGTGTGGGCGCTTACCAGACGTCACTTCACGGGCACTTATAGCTGGTGTGGAGAGTGCACCACAGGGGTCACTTTTTGTGCCATTTAAAATTGGAAATATTTGGCGTCTGTCGGATTCGAACCCGGTTCTGCCGGGTTCGCGACCAGACACTTAGGCACGCGGCCACGGGACCCCATTGGATATATGTATATATATATATATATATATATATTATATATATATATATATATATATATATATATATATATATATATATATATGTGTGTGTGTGTTCATCAATTAATACAATAGAATATCTGCAGCACTAGATATTTAGAAAGTAAAATATGACATTTTCACCAAATATCAGATAGCTATGGGAATAAAAAACAAATAAAAGAAAATATCAATTAAAATCATAATACTTAAATATTTAATGCTGAATTATAACATTGTAAACATATTGATTACAACAATTAATAATATTGAAATGAAATATAATTTCAGTGTATATCAAAAATGATGAATTATCCTAAAATTTAAGTCAAATACTTAATAATAAAATAAATCACAAATTCCTCGGTACTAAATAAATCCATTTTATAATGCACAAAAGCACAGTAAAGTAATTTATGGACTATAACAATGTAGATACAATTATTATAACAATTAACATCAATAACACTAAAATGAACTGTCAGAATGAGATTTTTTTCTATTTCTTTTATTTCCATGGCTATCTGATTTTTGACGAAAATGTCATATTTTATTTTCTAAATATATAGTGCCACAGATATTCTATTGCATTAAATAAAGACTTTTTGGAAGTAAAAATTAATTCTAAACATCTTTTTATTCTCATATTTTTGCTCTAAAATGTACAGGAGAGCCAATATACGCAAATTTTTAAAATCCTACTACTAAATATTTTTTCTGTATCTCTCATAATAAGCGAGATATGAGGTATTTTCAAAATAAAGCCCAAAACAAGTTATAGCCTGTAGCTCAAAAACACAAGACAATCAAAAATTTCTGTGGTGCCTATTAAAGTGTTCTAAAAAAGTTGGCCAATAACGACCTACATCAATTTTCTGTTGTGTGCATAATAAGAAAGTTTTTCATATAAGGAACTTTAATTTGTTCCAGCCTGTACAAGAATTTGCAACAAGTGTGTACTGGACATCATTTATTTTAATATTATAATTGTATTTTATATTGAAACGTTGCATTTTATTTTCCTACCGATTTTGCGGCAGGGAAGTAATAGATCACATGACAATTTCAAGAAAAAACTGTTTTATTCTATTTAAAAGGTCAAGATTTATTCATGTTTAGGCCTTTCTATATCATCCTGCTATTCTGCTAATAGTAGTAATACAGTCCTATAGTCCTGCAGTCTGGATTACCAACATCGTTTTGTGTTTCCTATCGTTTGTTTGCGTTAATTAGCAAAGAAAACACGGAGATAATGAGAGTGGCATTGTCGTCGCATTTTTACACATCACCTCGACTCTGATCGTAGTATGCTGTGGCCGAGAGATTGAACAAGTGAAAGTTCGAGTTCCAGCCACGTGAAAGCTAAATGGAGCGACCGGGATGCGTATTCACAAACTAGACTTTGATACGGACACAAAGGATTTGATATTGAACTAGTTTATATTTAGCTCCCGCTACCCTTGGTAAGGGAGGTATAGGGATCGTGGTAAATATCGTATATCGAGATTTTGATAAATGACCAGGTATTAAGGTCCCTAGAATTCGACTTTAACATTTTCATAATGTCTGTATGAGTGTGTATGTGTATGGATTTTGCCAAAGCTCTAACTCAAATACTATCATTTAAATTCTGAAACCTTGTATTTCAACCCTATTCTAATATGGAAAAAAACCAGTAGATTTTGGTGTAAATAGGATAAACAGAAATGGCACATTACTTTAAGCTCATAATGTTTTTTTTTTATAAAAAAAAATTCACTTTTTCGCATTTTATATCATTATGAAAATTTATATTTTAGATTAATACTTTTTCTATATAATTCACTGTTAAATTTAAGAAATATCTGTTTTATAAATCCCGGAGCCTGTGTTTTAAAGATAAATATAATTCCTTAGTTACACAGTTTATATTTCAAATGTATGTAACTGACAAATAAAAAATGTCACTGCAAAAAAAAACTGATCATTTCAAATTAGTAATACGTGACATTTTAAAAAGAAAATAGTAAATAAAACAATAATTATATGCAAAGGAACAACACATGAATAAAATATGAATTATTAATTTTTTGGGATGAAAAAATTGAAAATTATTACGAAACAAATGAAAAAACTATTATAGTTTCTCATTTGTTTATTTCTAATATTATTTGTTTCAGTTTTTAATTTATTTACTTGAAAAGCATATTAAACCAAATTTCGAACTGTATCGAAGCCAACTGTGACGTCGTTAATAATAATTACCTTCCGTCACCTTTAGGTAAGGAAGGTATTGTCTTTGGTCAAAAAATTCGGTAGTGAGTTTTTAATGAATAAGCACGTTTTAGGGTCCCTACAATACGAATTTACTATTTTTAAGATGATGTCTGTATGTATGTGTGTGTGTGTGTGTCCGTGTGTGTGTGTGTGTGTGCGTGTGTGTGTATGTGTGTCCGTGTGTGACAATTTTTTCTCCGACGATAACTCCAATACTACAATTCTAAAAATTATAATTCTTTCGTATTCCTCTTCTGTACATCCATATGAAGAGTTGATTAGATTTTGGTTATAATTGATCCACCGGAAGTACCCTTATTTGAAGTTTTCAACAGTTTTTCTTAAAAAAACGCAGTTAAATATTATTTTTTGACATTTTGTTATTATATTTATTAAAGAAAATACTCTTCTCTATATGGTTTGATTATTCATTTTCCTTCATATTCAATAGATGTAGAGTTAAAGCATTATAAAGAAATTAATTTTCAAAAATTAGTCAGCTTTGTTATTTATCATGGAAACAGATGACATAATTATTCAAAAAAATTTAATTGACAGATGTCAGTTGCAAGTGCAAAACGAAATATGGAAAAAAAAGTATATAGGATCTAAAATTGGTATGTCATAGTGTTGCTCGCAAGTGACACGCAGAGAAAGGCCAAAGAGAAGATGGAAGGACATTACTTAGTGTAGTTTATGTTATAATTTTATTGGATTTATAGAACCTTTTTAAATGAACTTTTGGTATGGAATTTGTAAAAAATAGTATGTGTTCGTGTTTGATTTTACATGATATTATATAGAATCTGTTCCAAGGACCTTTTGGTATGGGATTTGTACAAAATACATGGAATTGACGAAAGGTCTTGTGCTGGCCACAACAGATTTTTTAACTATAATTCAATTTTGTTGTTCTAAAGTGTTGCCATGGAAACCAATGGATATCACTCTAGTGACTGTATATACATAGAGTGGCCAACAGCCGCCATATTTAGGCAAAATGCGCGGGAAATTTGAATTCATATGATGTGATAACTAAACAAAATTCAATAAACAATTAATGAAAGAGCATATTAAATGGAAACAAAATATTTATTTTCATTTTAAATCCTTTTGAAGAACTGTTTTCACAACCAACCGCCACGCAACCAGGCATCTAAAATATATACATTAATATCTGACATTTTTAGTAATTTTGACAGTTAACCTAAAAAAGATGTGATGTTAAAAAATATGTAAATATTACTTTGAGTTATAAATATACAAATACACGTGTAATTTAATTATTTGCACTATCTAAAATATAAATATAATATAATTACCTTCAATTCACGTATAATTCACGTAACAGATCAGAAAATGTCACTTTGTCGGGATAATATCCGCCATATTTAGGCAAATTCGCGCCGACCAATCAAAATAGTTCCCCCTATTGGCCACACTATGTATATAAAGTCACTGTAGATATCACTAATGTATCATTCGGAGTTGTATTTATGTGAAGAATTTTGACAGTAAATTTGACGTTTTGTACAAATTATAGCAACGAACATGATTTGTTTAATTAGTGCGCGTCAACTTCAAGGCATAGTGTGCTCCTGCAAAACCCTAAAATCTAATTCATAAAATCCTAAATAATCACTAGATTTAGGGCATATAAATTTAGGATTTAGATATTAGGGTGATAAAAGTGCAACATCGGACATAGCCTTAGTCGACGTTAAAATTAGTTTCCAAGTTCTCGGTTTTTGCCGAACATAAATAATAAAAAAAATCTGTTATGGCCAGCACAATACCTCTCGCCCATTTCATATTAGGCTATAAATATTGTATTTAACATTTCTGGAACACACAAAATATTTTAATTACATCTATTCCATTCTATGATAAAGTTTCCTCCTACTCTTCTGAATGTTCGAGATTCTTCCAATTCATTGACAAGATTGGCGGGATTTCTGAAAGGTATATGATGATATATATGCATAGCAAGCGCGTGTTTAGTTGACCTGTTACTGTACATATTTTGGCTTACAAATGATTCCCGTTTCTGTTTATACCAACTTTAGATGTTGACGGAGTATTTCCCTTGTTATAAAAATAGCATATTATAATTACTATTACACCTCGACTTGTCCAAGTACGAATTTTAGGTTTTCCGCATTCAAAAAGAGAGTTAATTTAACGTGCGGCAGCTATATCTATAATTTTAAATATTTAATTAATGATAAAATAAGAAATATTAAATGTACTTCCCAGAAAAAGCCTTCAGTAATGTCTCTGGATTTTTGACACTGACATTTATGTCATTTACAAACATTTTAATTTTTCAACTGATTTTCATGGGTTATTTGATGAATACAATGAAATATTTTATACTCGTAATATATTCATAACTCTCTATCTCTAAATCTATAGAAGATATAATAAAAATGTTCAATATACTAGATAGAGAAATATTTTTTAATATTTGTAATAACAAATTTCCAAAATATAATATTTAGAAGATTTTTTTAAGAAACTACTACTTCCGGTTGTCCAATTGTTACCAAAACCTTTTCAGCTCTTCCCAGGAATGTCAGATTGAGGAAACTGCAGTTAAATGTTTTTTAAGTCGTATAGTTTTTGAGGAATTGTCCCTCCAACATCCAGCCATACATACACACACACAGTCATCATTTTAAAAATGTTATAATCGGATTGTAGGGACCTTACATTGTGCTTATCCACTAAAATCTGGATATGCGAATTTTAGCGTGATTTCAATACCTCTCTTAGCGAGAGGTAAAAACTAGGAATAACAATGGGTACCCGGGTACTCGGAACCTACCCGATAACAATGTAACCGGGTATAAAATTTCTTACCCGATTACCCGAAATATACCCGATACCCTTTAATTACCCGAAAAATTTTCATCTGCCGGAAAAATTGTATCTAAAAGATGAGTTTTTTGTTACCATACCGTAATTAATATAATTTATGTTAAGTTTTTTATAGAGATACAGTAGGTATATTATTTATTTGTATAACTTTTTATTTTATTAAAAATAAAACTGCTAATATAAGGGTAACTGGTAATTAACAAATTAAAAAATTATGTACATGTATTTAAAGGATAACGGGTAATTAAAGGGTGTCGGGTAATTAACGGGTAAAGGGTACTATCCGGGTAGTTGTTTCGGGTACTCGGGTATCAAAATTATCGGAATTCGTCATTCCTAGTAAAAACAGACGTTGATATACCGTTAAATTTATATTATACTCGTATATAGTATGATTAATGACCAAGTCGAATTATTGTTACATTCCTTTGCCCAAAAGGCAAAATTCTCGAACCCATATTGCAAAAATAAACCAGTAAAAGTAATTGTTTTTGCAACATTTATTTTCAGGTAGTGTATTATTGACGTCAAGGAAGTAAACAAAATTGAAAAACACCGAATTAACGTGTAATCGACCACGTACTACTCACAAACACGCAAGCAAAAATGAATGGTTGCTTTTAGTTTTATTGTTTGTAGGTTATTTGAGGTCATGCTCTTATGCGCACACAATCGGTTCCAAAAAATTTATAAGGATATAGTCAGAAAAAGTGACTGTCGGGTCCAGCTTTAAAACAATAAATATCGTAATTATGACAAATTGGCATATCGCTCAATGCTCGCATTATAACATTGGGTGTCAACGGGCTATTATTTGCGCCGCTCTGTTGAAATGAAGACATGCTCTGTATAGTAAAATATAGTAAAATAATCTTAATTTGAATAATACTACATTTTTTAGTTTAATTTCTGTATTTATAAAGCCTCATTTCCACCGAATGTCTTAATGCTTAATACATAAGGCTTAATGAATTATAACAATTTACTAGGATACCATTTCCAGCTATTTTGTTTAGTGACAATTCAACAAAAATGTCATATCTTTTTTCCGAATTACTTGTTGTTTAGTAGACTGCCATTGCAGCAGCAATTCTTCTTTTTTTAATATGTTATACCTATACACAATTTTCTGTATTTATATCGATACCGAAAAATTAATTAAAAGTTAATAATTATAAAATAGACTGAGAGTTGACAGTTCAGGTTAGAATTTTTCAATCATTTGTTTTTACGCATCTTAGTTCTTAAGCATTAAGCCTTATGCAAAGCTGGAAATGGTAGTAAACGTTGTCATATGATAAACATTTTTACGCATTGCGCTTAGTTATTAATTATTACTCTTACGCATTAGGACAATCGGTGGAAATGAGGCTTTATTTAAACCCAACGTTTCGGCACAATAAACTGGTGCCTTCTTCAGGGGATACATTGACATAAATATGTGAAATAATAAAAACAACAAGTAACCAAGGTAACAAGAAATGTTCATAAATGTTACCTTGGTTACTTGTTGTTTTTGTTATTTCACATAGTTATGTCAATGTATCCCCTGAAGAAGGCACCAGTTTATGGTGCCGAAACGTTGGGTTTATATAATAAATACAGAACTTAAATAAAAATAAATAAATATATCATCACGGCATATTACCCATTTCTGGGTGTGCCATTATCTACACATATGTAGACATCGGTAATGATGACGATATATTTTACCGTGTGGGCGCTTACCAGGCGTCACCTCACGGGCACTCATTGCTGGTGTGGAGAGTGCACCACAGGGGTCACTTTTGTGCCATTTAAAATTGGAAATATTTGGCGCCTGTCGGGATCGAACCCGGTTCCCCAAGGTTCGCGACCAGACACTCAGGCACTTAAATTAAAAAAAAGGTAGTATTATTCCAATTAAAAATATGAGTTCTGAAAGATATTTTAATAATTTAAAATAATCTTTCTGTTCTTTTAACATGAATGCTCTCCACGCAATGAGTGCCCGTGAGGTGACGCCTGGTAAACGCCCGCACGTTACAAATATGTCATCATCATTACCGAAATCTGTGTACAACACAGATTGGCACATTCAGAAATATATTTTTTTAAATACAATAAAGTACACTATTTTGGCGAAACTTGGTGAAACAGTTCAAATAAGATATTTAAAAAATAACACTCGACATGTAACACAAGATTTATGTGTCCGAATCAACCTCTCGGTCATTTATCAGCGACTGGTTCACTCAACCAGAAACACAGACGCGTTTCGCTCTTATTACACCACACCTACCATGTACCTGAAGAGCTCCAATAAGAGCGAAACGCGTCTGTTATATTCCATATTATAAAGCAAACAGTAATCGATATGCCGCTTTGTTCTAATTATAATATTTATAGTTTTATTGTTGGACTCGACAGAGTTAATTTTTCTGATTATTAGGTGTTTTTGTTAGTAATTTAATTTCACTCGAATATGTCTGGGTTTTTTTGAAAATAGCAATTTCCAAATTTCCCCATCTTGATGACGCCATTAAAGTTTTTAAGATATGTTTTTTGATAAACGCAGTCCTGGCCAGGGCCGAATTTAGATAGTGCGGGGCCCGATTGTATATTTTTCGAGAGGCCCCTCAAAAACTTTATTGGAAATAATTTTGTCTATCTTAGATATACCTACTATTCGTAAATACTTGAACCGGTGTTTTTCCTTGTAAAAATGTTATTAAAATAAATTGAAAAACAAAAAAACAAACATACTGTTGTAAAGAGAAAAAAACACTCTATCGAACGGTAGAGTAAAATTAATAGGTTCGCATTTAAAAAAATTGCGCGGACAAGCGTAACTCAAAAAAAAATTGAAGAAAAAAAATTCAAGTATTCTCAAATGTAGATCAAAATTTCTTAATAAACTTTTGTATTGAACATAATATCCTAAAATGAATATTAACGACAATAAATCGCCGTCTCCATACTTTTAACTAACCCTGTATATATATAAAATTAATGTTCATAAATAAAATAATGTACTGCTGCAAATGATAATTTATGATATTTATTTATTTATAATAATTCAGTGTACCTATTTGTTTAAAGGACAAATATTCCCTAGTGGTCGCTAATGCATGTTAAGGATAAAGGGCAATTTCATGTCTGAAAAGGTGAAAACCTACGTCTTCACCTTTTACCTTCTCACGCAGATTTATTAATAATCATCTTATCCTAAACCCTTTCTCCCCCTTGTGGATTTTATATACGAATATTTTATTCAGGTGACAGTAGGCGTAGGGTTTCACTTATAAGAGATCAAGATTAAATATTAAGATTTAAGTCTTATGAGTTATTCATATTTTATCACTCTAAAAATTTTGACCAAAAAATACAATATAAGGGCTGGTTTATAATGAATTTAATTTACAACTTTACAATGGGGGATTCCAGCTCAATCGAATTAAAGGAAAATAGTAAAAAAATACGAATGTATATGCTGAATAACGAATATTAATAAAAAAATGAAATGGTAAAATTGAGATATTTCGGAAATAAGGGGTTTTTTGTTATAGCGCTTCGACACGTATATGAAATCTATATATAATATTTTGATTGGCGACCGAAAGACCGCCTATAAATGCATTACAAATAGCGTGTTAGGAGGTGGGGATTACTATCAATGGAAGTTAAGAAATTCAAATTCGAAAGGAGGGGCTAACATTCCTGTACTGTAGTTTCCAAACAGTTTTTATTTTAACATAAATTTCTTGCATTAAATATAATAATTTAAATATACCTGCAATTATAAAGTATGTAGACTTATACAGTGTTATAATATTCATTTATTTTATGTAAATATAACTTAAAATAGCATATATTTCAAGAACATTTAGGTCCATGATGAAAACAGTTTGATATAAAAACACATAAGCGTGACGTCACGTCAATCTTTTCAAAATTCGGGAGACCATAACTCGCTTATTAATAGGAATTTTTTCACAGGATTTTCATCAATAGTCTTAGTTTTCCTAATATTTTCAGATGAAATTATAAAAAAAAATAATGGTGGGATCCCCATTCATATATTACGTTTATCACAAGGTTAAGATTGCGGTAAGGCGCGTAAACATTATTGTTTTTACAAAACAATAATAAAAAGTAGAAAACATTTCAGGTGTTTCGGAGAATTACATATTTTGTAATTATCTTATTTCGACATTAGTTTTCATTAATTTTTTGAATTCTAGTTATTTTCCTCTTTTATAACCTTGATTTTTTATGTTTATTATAGTTGTATAGTTTTAAAGTATCTAAAACTTTTCAACATTTTTTCTTTTTTATTGTCTGTTTTACTGCTTCTTGTACAATACGAATGTAAAAATACATTTTAAAATTTTAATATTAACCTTTGGATTTTGTGTTTTGTCTAGGTCAGCATATACAATAACGATATATTATTATTATTATTATTAAGGCGGTCTTATAGCAGTCCTCAAAATGATATAAAACATGAGATTCGCGCGAAACGCGAACTATTGAACTATTCATTACATACCATGCATACTATGAAAGAAGAAAGTATGATCCAATTAACTATGAAAATGAATTATAAAAAAAATGTGTAGGCATTAAATTTTTATTGTATTTATAAAATAGTATACTGTGTTATTAGGAGAAAAAGTGATTCTTTGTGTGGTGAGTATGTAAGTTTGCACGACGAGCGCCAGCGAGTCGGACAATTGCATGCCATTGAAACATTTATTTATTTGAAAATTTTTATAATTTATTTCAATATATGCAATTATATTAAAGTAATTAATATTAAATAATGTACAACATGTAATGTACTATTATCATGTTCAATATCATAGCTTAATTTTCTGCCGGACATTGACGCAAAAACTGACAGTAAATTCGTTTATGTTTATTTACTAATTTTTTTCTATCACCTTAGTAACGAGAGAAGAACTTATTATGCCCGTATTCAAAAACTATTATGCCCGTATTCATAGTCAGTACTTCGCCTTGACTCATACTTGAGTCTGCCTTGAGTACCAGATTTCGTTTCACAGACGCTACTTGTTTCGTCACTCGTACTTCGATCGAAGGTTTACTTGAGACGAGTTCCAAGCAACCTTGAGTAATGCTCAAGTACTGATTGATGTTTTTTTCAAAATATTTAGGTAGACTTGATCAATATATAAAAAAAAACTGTCAAACTTTCATTTCCTTCACATATGACATCTAAGTTAAATAATGAATCATGAAGATAATCAACAATTTTTAGAATTTGTAGACATAGTAGAAGAAGCCTTAATAATAACAATGAAAAAGAGTTGCTTCAAGAAGATTATATCCGTGATGTGACTCATGTATCTGTAACCTGTGACAAATACCGTGAGTATTTTTTAACGTGAAACATTGGGTTTGCCAAATCCATGGATACGACTTGATATTTGATTGACAGCAATGTATTTGCCCGTTCCATTTAAAATGAAACAAAGGGAACGAATCTGACAGAAGTATTATATTTAAATATTGTAAGAAATTTAGCGGAGTCAGAAGACCACTCGAGAGCACTAAACATATTTCGGACACAAGGTGCACACAGTATTTTTTCTACATCTAAATTTAATTTTTAGAAAACAGGTATAATTATTTAAACAAAATTAATCTCTAATGACATCTTGTTAATATGACAGATAACCGTTGACTTTTCCTATAAGTTATGATTTGACATTTGATTGACAGCAATGTATTTGTCTGTCTCATTTAAAATGACACATGGGGAATGAATTTGACAGAAGTATTATATTTAAATATTGTAAGAAATTTAGCCGAGTCAGAGAACCACTCGGGCACAAGGTGGACACTATATTTTTTCTACAACTAATTTTAATTAAGAATGCAGGTATAATTATTTAAACAAAATTAACCTCTATTGATGTCTTATCAAATGTCAAATTCGTTCCCTATGTTTCATTTTAAATGGAACGGGCAAATACATTGCTGTCAATCAAATGTCAAGTCGTAACCATGGATTTGACAAACCCAATGTTTCAAGTTAAAAAATACTCACGGTATGTATAAGTCAAATGTACGATTTGAGAGAAAAATATTAAAATTTACAAATATACCAACATAGTTATTACAAATTCTCTAAAATCCTCCCTAGAAAACCGAGAATTCACGAAGTTTAGACTATGAAACATATGTTGTGCTTGAGGTCGAGAACGACGGGAGTAATGCTTGACGAAGTAATACTCAAGTACGAGATTGAGTATCGACTATGAATACGGGCATTAGATATTTATAGAAGATCAAATTTAATTATCGAATTTAAAATAAATTTTTATTATAATCACAGGTTTCAGAAAAAAAATAATACATAACTCGTCAGTAAAATGTCTAGAGATGCATTCGGGCCGGGCCGGGCCGGGTTTTGAGGTTTGGATCGACTCGGCCCGAAAATAAAAATTACCGGCCCGACTCGAAGATCGCCTCGACAAAAAAATTAGCTAGCCCGGCTTGAAAATTGACTCGAAATCGGGCCGGGCTTCGGGCAAAGCTCGAAATTGGGTGCATCCGGCATTCCTAATGTTGATTTTTATGTTAAGGCGAAAAGTTTAACTTTTTTCGTGTCAAACTTATAAAAAACCTCTATATTCTTATAACTTTTAACATTAGTTAACATAAGTAGTTAAAAAAGAGACCCTTCTAGTGTAAGTTTGTTATAAAAATTATAGACCTACGAGTATTAACACTTTGTTTACCAAAGCCGTTCGAAAATTTAAACAACTTTTTCACAAATCTTATATAAAAAATATAATTTACATAAAGATTTTTTATCTAACTTTGTTTCTGCTCAAAAATAGGACAAGAAATCATTATGGTAGGAACAAAAATCACTTTTATTTAAGTATACAAGTAATAACAATAATAATAGCAACATCACAATATAATTATTAATGAATTTATTTAATGAATAACCTTGAATCCTTGAAGTAAAATAATACATTTTTATTCTTTAATATGTGAAGTATGTTGTTATTAAATCATTTTAATCCTTTTTAACTTCATCCATTTTCATTAAAATAATAAGGAAACTATGCATTTGATTGAACTATAAGAATTTTCGGGCCGAGCCAAAATCAAAAGTCCGACTCGCCTCGATTTTTGAAATTGATTAGCCCGATTCGGACCGATAAAAAATATCTTCGGCCCAGCTCGATGATCGACTCTAATTCGAGGCGGGCTTCGGGCCGGGCCGGGCCAAAGCTCGAAATCGAGTGTATCTCTAAAAATGTCTGTACTTGACTTGGGGCCATAAAATACTTGGCACGAAGTGCCTCGTATTTCAATAATGTATAAAGTATAATGTACCATTTTCCTGACATGTAAATAACTGTTCCCATGTTAAACGTCTATGTCAAAATTTGCTTAGGACACCCGGTATAAAGGATGATTAGCATATATATGGCATGAGGTGTCAACCCTTGTGGGTCAAGGTTCAAGGGCTCAAATACTTTTGAACTTTCCAGACTAACAATTCATTCAAATGGGCTTAAACTTAATCGGTGTGATAACCTTTCCCATTGTAATTCAGGCGGTATCAGGGAAACTTTTATATTACTCTTGCCACGACATGAAATAGACGATATTTGTCACTGTCCAAGGGTAATTCATGTTAGCGAGTTTGCGTATTTTTTGAAACAAATAAAAGATAAAACGATTCTTTTCTAAAGGGTATTTATTTTAACATATGGTCAATCACTTTCATGGTTACTCACTATTGTCAAAAAATGACAGCAATGTATTACTTGTCCATTTTAAAAAGCAACATACAAAATATGTAGTTATGTATTATCAATAATAATTTCCAATAAATTAGCCTATACACGATTAACAAAAACCAAAACTTTAACAATATTTGGCTTATAAAAATTCATAATTTTACGATTTTACCACAGATTCCTATACAGTGGGCATCGGTTTATTAGTTATTTTTACCTTTCGCTAAGAGAGGTATTGGATTCATGCTAAAATTCGCATATCCAGATTTTACTGAATAAGCACGATTTAAGGTCCCTAGAATCTGATTATAACATTTTTTAAATGATCTGTGTGTGTGTGTGTGTGTGTGCGTGTGTGTGTGCGCGCGTGTGTGTGCGCGCGTGTGTATGCGTGTGTGTGCGCGCGCGTGTGTATGCGTGTGTGTGCGTGTGTGTGCGTGTGTATGCGTGTGTGTGTGTGTGGATGTGTGTGTGTGACATTCCTGGGAAGAGCCGAAAAGGTTTTGGTAACAATTGGACAACCGGAAGTAATAGTATCTTAAAAAATTCTTATAATCTTGTATAGATTTAGAGATAAAGACACTATAATATATAGAATAATCTAATCGCAGAGGCTAAGGCACTAAGGAAACCACTTGACAAATTCAAATGTCTATAACATAGTTTGTAAATGACAGATGTCACTGTCAGTGTCAAAAATCAACAGTTTTAGTGACATTCTGATAGCTTCTTCTGGGTAGTACATTTAATCTTTCTTATTGTTGTATTAATTAAATATTTGAAATTATGTATAGGTAAAATGCATATAGCCATCAGAAGTACCGCCAATCTGGTTAATGAATTGAAAGAATCTCTGACATTTAGGAACTTCCTCATACAATGAAAAATATGTGTGCAGAAGACATGTTAAATACAGTAAAATACAATATTTGGGTAAAGTTCTGTAACATTTTGTTATAAAACGACGGTTCGATAGTGAAATACAATACAATACAATACAATACTTATATAGCCTAATATGGAAATGGCGAGAGGTCTTGTGTTGACCACAACAGACTTTTCTAGGAACACTTCATCCTTAATTGTAGATGAATGTTATAAAAAAAAAGAAAACGGACGCCGGCTATAGTAACAGTATGGTATTACGAAAAAATAAATTCCCTGTATACAGGATGTAAATTTTAAAACGGGTCATAGGGCTATAACATAGAAAAACAGTTTTTTAGACGCCAAAAGTTTCTATATTAATTTATTGAAAAAAGAATTAGGGCATATTATAAAGAAAAAAATTACGAATTTTTTGACATCAAACACATTACATTTTTGTTTCATATAAAGCCAGAAAATAAATTTAAAAATTTGCACAATTAAGAAAAAATATTATTAGCCTTGAAACTGAAAGAAACAAAACAAAACTATTTTTGACAAGACTGTCATTGATAAACTTTTTTTGGACATTATTTGTTAAATTATTATTATTGTCGTTTTATTAACAAGAAATCATGGATAATTTGTCCCATGAAGAAAAATACAAATTATTTTTCCCTTCTAGTTTGCAGTTTTTCTCGTTTCTTATAACTTATCTCTTATTACATGTAGATCATCTTTAATTTGTAAATACCTATTACAATAAATATAATTGTTTCTTAAATAAATATCCCAGTGTTTGTTTTATTTTGTTATTTTATATTATTTCATAAATTAATAACTTTAATCTTTAATTGTCCCCTATCATGTTATTAAAAGATGACAATGTTTTGTTACTGTCATTTTCATGGCTATTGTTATTTTTTCTTAATTGTACAAATTTTTACCTCTCGCTAAGAGAGGTATTGGATTCATGCTAAAATTCGCATATCCAGATTTTATTGAATAAGCACGATTTAAGGTCCCTACAATCCGATTATAACATTTTTAAAATGATGTCTGTGTGTGTGTGTGTGTGTGTATGTGTGTATGTGTGTATGTGTGTATGTCTGGATGTTGTAGACACGATTCCTCAAAAACTATAAGACTTAAAAAATATTTAACTGCAGTTTCCTCAATCTGACATTCCTGGGATGAGCTGAAAAGGTTTTGGTAACAATTGAACAACCGGAAGTAGTAGTTTCTTAGAAAAATTCTTCTAAATATAATAGCTTTTTCTGGGAAGTATATTTAACTTTTCTTATTGTTTTATTAATTAAATATTTGAAATTATAGGTAAAATTGTGGTAAAATGCATATATCCATCAGAAATACCGCCAATCTGGTTAATGAATTGGAAGAATCTGTGACATTTAGAAACTTCCTCATACAATGAAAAATAGATGTAATTAGAATTATATGTGTGCAGAAGACATGTTAAATACAATAAAAAACATTATTTGGGTAAAGTTCTGTAATTTTTTGTTATAAAACGATGGTTCGATAGCGAAGTGCAATACAATACTTATATAACCTAATATGGAAATAACGAGAGGTCTTGTGCTGGCCACAACAGATTTTTTAATTTATTTTCTGGTTTGATATGAAAAAGAAATGTAATGTGTTTGGTATTAAAAAAATCGTAATTTTTTCTTTATAATATGCACTGATTATTTTTTCAATAAATTAATATAGAAACTTTTGGCGTCTAAAAAACTGTTTTTCTATGTTATAGCCCTATGGCCCGTTTTAAAATTTACATCCTGTATACTGTGACTGTGGGGCTACATTTTTTCTGTATTCAAATTTAAAACCTGAAGGGCGAACGCCGTTAGTTCGTTAGCATAATCTAAGGTAAATTTTCATTTGCTGTTTTCCTGATAATACTTCAGCTTTGAAATCAATTGTTGGCATAAACACAATCTATTCTATAAGGCATCATACTCTCCTGATAACAGAATTCAGGCCGAGAAGTAAAACGTCGTATGTCCACAGTCTGTATATCTCACGAGGTTGAGTTCATATTCATGTTATCCTGATACTCGTGTTGATGACTGAGAATCAAAACCACGTAACTCCAGTCGATTTGGGACGATTTAATAAAATGTACCTCCAGTGGAACATGTTTGCTGTATAATAAAAATGTAACATAGCTGTATCTGTATCTCGGTGGTATGTCGGGTATTCCACTCATTTTTTTAATTATTTTAAATAAAACTTCATTCAGTTTTGAAGCAATTCATAGTATTAAAAAATCTTAATTGTTCCTAGTTTAACAGTATTTTATTTTCGAGAAATCAGTGTAACGTCACATTTCCCCTGTACTTGTCTTTCTCACACACACTGCTCTGAGTACGCTACGAGAGAAAGATAACAATTGTATGATGTCAATGGGGGAAGTTTAGCATGGTAAAAATTCTATATAACATACTATTTTCTCACAAATATAACACAAATGACTGCTGAAATTGAAATTAAAAATAAAATTATTGCTCCATTTATTTATAATTAATATTTTTTGGGTAAGTACGTCCCAAGTCAGTTATGCGCAAACTCAGACAGAACGGTGAAATCGAACCACTTGAACGTAGGTCGTAACAAAACGTAAAAGCGCTTCACTGGTAACCGCAACCGCGTGCGTCAGTGTATAAGAAGACATACGTTGCGTCAAGCCTCTACCGACGTCACCACAGCTTAAAATCGGCTTTTCCGGAAAATCTGGGCATTTTTGAAAAAAATAAAACATGTTACATCAATTTTCAAGTAATTTCCCATAGAATAAAAAAATAAAAAATAATCGCTAAACTTCCCCATTTTCCCTTTTAGCAAATGTGAAATATCTCGTAAATTAATTATTTAAAAAATGTTTTCATTGTTTTAACTATTATTTATTGAGCCATACTTTAAGTTAAATTGAATTTTTTCTTATTTTTTTGTTATGGTGGAATATCCCATTACAGACATTTTGTCGTTCTAACGATACATACGAGGGGTCGTCTTTATATTCCCGGACTGGGATTCCCCTTGGTTTGTTCGCAAAATGCCTTTCGACAGCTGTTGTAAAATTTTGTTCCCCAATATTTTTTTGAGATTTGAAAACAAAAATAGTCACAGGGGGATAGATCTGGACTATAAGGCGGATGGTCACTTTCTACGAAGCCACATTCAGCAACGGCAGTTTTTGAAAATCTTGACTTGTGAGCTGGTGCATTGTCGTAGAGCAACAGAACATTTTGCATGACAACACAAACTGAAATTAGAACCAATATTACTGCAATTGTTTTGTAAATTGTTGAACAGGTCTCCAAGGAATATGTGATTAAAAAACAATATTAAAATTGAAAACTGTCTAGTCCGGGAATATAGATTGCATTTATACTGACTTTGTTAAGGCGTTTGACAGAATAGATCATGGTGTCCTGATGAGTAAGCTTGAAACCTTTTCACTTTCCCTGCCCTTACGTTCCCTTCTATCATCTTACCTACATTAACGACAAATGTATGTTCATTATAAAGGTGGTATCTCTACCTCTTTTGTTCCAACGTCGGGTGTACCTCAGGGTTCAAATTTAGGTCCTCTACTCTTTTTAATATTTATTAATGATGTCACGGATGTTATACGTTGCGATAAACTTCTCTTTGCCAATGACCTAAAAATATTTTATCCCATTTACTCTGTGGATGACTGTGATCTTCTCCAAGAAGACTTGGTACGTCTTTATCAATGGTGTTCAATTAATAAATTATATCTTAATTTAAATAAATGTACGACAATATCTTTTACACGAAAATTGACTCCATTTAATTATAGTTATAGTATCAATAATGTTATCATATCACGTTCAGCAACTGTACAAGATCTTGGGATAAAGTTTGACAATAAATTTACGTTTGTTCCCCATATAGAAGACACGTACAATAAAGCCATGAGAATGCTGGGATTTGTAATTAGAAACAGTAAATCGTTCCAAAATCTTTCAGCTATTAAAAGCCTATATTATTCATTTGTTCGGGCTAAACTTGAATACTGCCATATTATCTGGAACCCTATACAGGGTGTCTCAATAAGCTTGCTCACTATTGGTAACTTTTTTATTTGAAGAGGTACGAGGTTGGTTAAATTAGCAAAATTGTGCCATTTTATATTAGAAAATTGGTCATGTAGACAAAATAAAATTTGTATCAGCGGTTCTCAAAATTTGGGACAAAATATATATTTTTTAAATGGAACCATATATTTCTTATTATCTTATTGGAAAGAGTATTTTTTCTCTTTCCAATAAGGTATTGTTGTTTATGTACAATTTTTTCAAATAAACCAGTTATTTACGGTTAAAAATTTAAATTTTGTAAACTATTTTATTAGTTTTTTAGTCAAGTAAGCCATGGAAACAATTGATTCTTTGTTTGTTTGACGTTTAATAATATCTCCCGTAAAGTTCTCTGTGTTTAATAATGTTTAATAACTTTACAAGTAAAGAAAAGTTAGATATGATCTTGCTATATGGAAAGTTATATCTAGACACCTGTTACGTAGAACGGTCGGCTCTCTTTCCAAAAGAGTTTAAATGTGCGAAAGAAATAATGGCTTTCAATTTGAATATTTTCTTTGTTTTGTTATTACTGTAAAATAAATTAATAAAATAATAATTTTATAAAAGACAATTGTTTCCATAGTTTACTTGACCTAAACTAATAAAAGATAATTTTTATCTTTAACCGTAAATTACTCGTTTATTTGAAAAAATTGTACATAAACAACATTACCTTATTGGAAAGAGAAAAAAATACTCTTTCCAATAAGATAATAAAAAATATATGGTTCCATTTAAAAAATATATATTTTGTCCCAAATTTTAAGAACCGCTGATACAAATTTTATTTTGTCTACATGACCAATTTTCTA
The DNA here is from genome assembly GCA_943142095.1 of Ophonus ardosiacus. Taxonomy (NCBI): domain Eukaryota; kingdom Metazoa; phylum Arthropoda; class Insecta; order Coleoptera; family Carabidae; genus Ophonus; species Ophonus ardosiacus. The sequence continues at coordinate 21,952,834 of OW964839.1, forward strand.
ATATAAAATGGCACAATTTTGCTAATTTAACCAACCTCGTACCTCTTCAAATAAAAAAGTTACCAATAGTGAGCAAGCTTATTGAGACACCTGTATATGAAGTCCATCAAGATTTACTCGAGTCTGTTGAAAAGAAATTCCTAAAATATCTTTATTACAAAGTTCATAACAGGTACCCAGTATATTCAATAACGTATCAACAGTTGTTGGTTATGTTTAATTTTAGGAGTCTTTTTGAACGTCGTGAAAATGCTCTTGTACTACACTTGTCAAAAATAATTAATTATTGTGTTGATGATCCTCGCTCTCTCTCTTCCCTTCATTTTCATACTCCCATTGTCCGTACCAGAAGTAACCTTACATTTTACTTGCCCTTAGCTCGAACTAACTATTTAATGTTGTCACCTATTCACAGAATGTGCCACGTTTATAATTCTAAATAAATAAATAAATAAATAAATAAATAAATAAATAAATAAATAAATAAATAAATAAATAAATAAATAAATAAATATAAAAACGACCCCTCGTATAGCAAGCTATGTTTTCTAAAATATTTTTTTGTTTAAATGTAAGTTTCAGAGTGGAAAGAGAAAGAGAGCATGTATGAATACGATTATGAATGTAGCTGAAGCGAAAAAAGTGTGTCTGGATAGGAATGTGTGCCGAAGAATAATTGTTTCGTAACTATTGTGGTGTGACGATGTATGGCTAGTAAGAATGGAAGGAATGGAAGAGAATGGAGTGACTCAGCTGAGTTCTTATGTATAATGCGATGATTAATGTGGACGAGGCGAAAGGAGAATGTTGTTAAAGTGTGAAGTGAGTCAGCTGAGCTCTTATTCTTATACTTTTTCATATTGTTGTTACTATTGTTTTCGGGTTTTTGCTAACCCACTAAGTGGGACACGCGTGATTTTATGTATGCACTCGTATGTATGTAAAATCAAATAATAGTTAGTTTTTCTAGGGTGATCAGACGTCCGGCTTTTTCACGAAATAATGAAAAAAATCGTTTTTACCTTACAGTACTAGAACACAACTTTTTACCACACTCGCACGTGTTGAATTCGTCACACGCATTGCCGTCTAATAAGAATCGGATTTGTTCGTTGAGTCTCGGTACTCGCGCTGTCGACCAGTTAAATTGTAGTTAAGTTCAAATAAATGTTATTTTTTATTTCTTTTCAAGTGTTTAATAAAATATATGTTTGTTTTTTGCTATTATTATTTTGGCATCCTTTTCTACTAAAAATCATCCTTTTTTGTCTGCTGTGTCCTCCTTTCGTGATCTAAGATCTGGTCACCCCAGTTTTTCCAACATGTAAGTCAGATTTTAAAGTTTTATTAAATAAAATGTCTAAAAAATTACTTGTTACCCAATAATCATAAGATTCTTTCAATTCGATGGTATTGGCGGTATTTCTGAAGGGTCTATGTAATATATACCGAGAGTTTTTTTTATCAGTGAACATGGGCAATGCATTATCGCGTTTTTTTTAAAACTGGACATAGGACGTGACATTTAGTATATCTGTCAATGTCATTAAATTGTCATACTTCAAAATGTATACAGTTGAAGAAAAAGTTCAAATTGTAAATTGGAGTAATTATAACGAGTCTACAACAAGTTTCTGACTTATGTGCATTATCTTTTAATAAACGACCAAGTCCAACAACTATAAGAAAAATTTACAATGACTACAGAACTAAAGGATGCGTCAATAAACAGCACAAGAAGAAAATCAGACCAAGTACTGTAGTTAATAGTAAGAAACAAGAAATTATGCAATTAATTGAAAGTGACAAGAACACTTTAAGCGTTTTAAATATCAAAATCACCAAGAGTTATTACACAACGATATAGAACGAAGAAATATCTTTTGCGAAGATATGATGAACAAAATTAATAGTGGGGAAATATTACTGGATCGAATTTTATTTACGGATGAAGCGGCATTTTATATTAATCGGGAAGTAAATTCACAAAATTGCAGGTATTGGAGTCGTCAAAATTTTCACTTATATCTGCACCAGGTATTCCCCCAACGCTGGATAGGACGTGGTGGAGAAGTGGAGTGGCCTACAATGCCACCAGATCTTGCACCAAACGATTTTTTTTTCTTTGGGGCCATTTAAAAAATTGTATTTACAATGGTGACAAAATAAATATTGATCAATTAAAAAATAGGGATAAAATATAATTTATATTAATTATTTCTTGCCTTAGGCTTATGTCAGAGTATAGAATTATACCATACAATTTGAACTTTTTCTTCAACTGTATACATTTTGAAATATGACAATTTGATGACATTGACAGATATACTAAATGTCACGTCCTATGTCCAGTTTTAAAAAAAGGCGATAATACATTGCTGTCAATCATTTTAAATGTAACAATGGTAATGACATACGCCCATGTTCACTGATAAAAAAAACTCTCGGTATATACCGAGCCGCAGTGTGATAAATTTTTGTTGCTGAGCGTTCACCCATCCAACATGTCGTTGCTATGTAGCCTGCTCGGACTTGCCGATTACAAAGCTGACACTCTAACCACACTGCCGTACTGCCGGCTTATGTAATATATGAAACTATAATTTTAATTATTTAATTGTACTTTCCAGAAAATGCCTCCAGTAATGTCTCTGGATTTTTCACACTAACATTTATCTGTCAATTACAAACATTTAATTTTTCTATTGGTTTCCATGGTTGTTTGGGCTTGAGTTTCATTACAACAGATTATTTTATATATCTATAATTCTTTATCTCCAAATCTATAGAAGATATAATAACTCGAACGAACTCTTCAAATTGTATCGGATCAATTTGATCGGCTTTACGTAAAAATCTAAAGTAAATTGGCATTTGCTGTCCTCCTGATAATACTATGGTTTTCATATCAATAATTGATCTGATATATGCACAATTTATTCTATAATTATAATGAATCCTACTCCCCTGTTAGCTGAATGCAGATTTGAGAAGCAAAACGGCGTATGTGCAAGACCCATCAAGAGAGTCATTGAATTCATATTCATGCTATCCTGATACCCGTGTTGCTGACTGAGTATGAAAACCACGTAACTCCAGTCGATTACCTGCTTTTTGAAAACGTTGTCATGTTATCCTGATACTTGTGTTGTTGACTGAGAACCAAAACCACGTATGTGCAGTCGATTTTGTGATGTATAAAATAAACGTATCTCCAGTGGAACATGTTTGCCGAATAATAAAAATGTAACACAGCTGTATCTTGGGTCTACGGCCCGCATCGTCATTTTGTGCTTATTTTGTGATACGTTTATGCAGTAACCATTATTCATACTTCTATTCAACAGTTTTAAACATTTATTGAGGTCAAAATAATCAGACCAAAAATGTAAAACAAATTCATTTGTTCCGTAACTACTAAATCAAGAATCATTTATTTACGCAACGTAATGTATTGAACACGTAGAAGTGTCTTTTTGGCATTCCTAGAAGCATATTATAAATCCCGGAAGTGAAGCAGTATATTACATCCGAGGTGGGAGATGTTTCATTACAGCCGAGGGCTTATGTATATCAGCGAGAGGCGAAGCCTCGAGGTGCATTAAAGTGCGAGGCTGTGATGAAACAATCACAATCATCCTCATTTTAAATAAATAATTTTCAAAATAAATCAATGAGTTCCAACCTTTAATTTTATTAATATTTTTGAGAGATGTCTTGAAATTTGTTTAGCCTACTTAATTATAGGGATTTATGGCAATGTTGCTAGGCAACCTGTACATAAACATTTCCAACCCAAGATATGGAAGTGAAATCCGTTATTTCCAACCCAAGAAATTGTCATTAAAATCGGTTTGTAGGGGCCTTAAATCGTGCTTATTCATTAAAATCTGGATATGCCATTTCTAGCATGAATCCAATACCTCTCTTAGCGAGAGGTAAAAAGGTGAAACAGGCTAATTTTAACAACAGCATTTCTTGGAACATTTATACCTATTCGCGAGTGAAGAAGAGGAGGAGCTTAGCGCGTGACGTAACAATATGGCCGGTTTAAGGTAGATGCTTCGTTTCCCGCAACTGTATTCTTTTACACTGCGGCGTTTGAAATACAAAGTAATATTAATATTATAGTTAATATTAAATAAAAATAATGTTTCTAGTATGAATAATAATTTTGAATTTTGCGAACTAGTCCGTTTCATATAAAAAGAGCAGCATTCTCTCAAATTTTGAATTTACATGATTCGAGTCTTTGTTTTCTTGAATCTACATAGTACTGCATTATTACAGTCTTTGGTAGATTAATGGAGAGATAAGTATTATTATTTTATTGTCATCTTTGTGCAGGCAGGTCTACAAGTTTAGATTTCATTACGAAGTATTTTAATAAAGACACTAAGTAATTATTATCTTGTAGTTATAACCGGCAAAATATAATCTTGCTTTACAAAATGCAAGGAGCAAGCATTATTTTTACTCGGTTCATTTCCCATTTTTAAAAGATGAATGCATAACTTTCGTCTACCAACTATTTCAAATTGGCAAATTTCTCTAATAAATTTTTCTATAGAATTTAGGTTCTTGTTTTCGGGAAATTATGGAAATTAATTATTTCTGGATTTCTGCGTGCTAATGACGTTGACGTACATAGATTAAACGCAACTAAAACGTGTTGAAGTTTTAGATTTTGTTATTATACTTTATTTCACGTAAGAATAGCGTTGGTTTAGTTAGGGATATATAAATTCTACCCTTTGATTGGTCAGAATATAAACCTATTCACAGAAACGAAACAAATATCGCCTGTCAGTTGTCAAATAAAATCTACAGAATTAAGTGATGTTTAACCATATTTTGTTGCAATTTTAGATTTTGACATTTTTACAGATAAATATATTTATTATTTATTGACAAAGCTTGGTTTCACAAATTTAAATTATTTATTCAATGCATGTAAAAACGGTCGGCTCTTAAGAGTAATCTACTATTTTCTTACGTAAAATGAAGTATAGCCTACAAATTTCAATCCACTCGTGATTTATTTGTTAAATAAGTGACAGAAACGATGAGTTCGCCGCTACCTCGGCTAGGACTTACTACCATGTACTAGTTCATATTTTCGCCGCTAGACGTCATATTGCTCTATTTCACTAGCGAATACAAACATAATCTATTCTTTTAGTATGACCTTTAAACATAAGAATCCACCTAATATTGACTCGCTTTTCAATGCATAAACTATTTGTGAAGTATTGTACACAGACAGTAATGAAGTTTACAATCTTATTGTACTAGTACATGCCGCTTTGGTGGAAAGGAACTAAAACTTACAGTGCGTAGGCCGGAGGCGAATGACGCAGCTTCAGAATATTCACCGGCATGAAAATTTCACCTGTCTCAAGAATAGGAAATAACCAGAGGAGAGAGGATATTTTAAGGATTTCAATATTTTACATAAAGTGGTTCAGAGAAAAGAATGATGGAAGTGATAAAATGTAAAGTAAACACAGATTTGGTTTTCCGATTTTTATGAGCGGTATAGTCTTTGCTGCAGTTTTTGACATTTTATTTTTGAATCCAGATAGGGTAGTTGCGAAAAAAAATAAATGTTATTTTTCCTATTAATTATGAAATATAAACTAATTCTAAACATATTAATGTAAAAATTATTAGAAAATATAAAACTTTTCATTCATAATTTCCATAAATAAAGTTCGCGGTGGAATTCTTGTGACGTAGACTTTTCGACCAAGTCTGTATGACTCATACAAGCTTGTTAGAATACCACGACAAAGCGAAGATGTTGAATTATATTTAATTGTATCATACAAATATTTACAGTATAATTCTAAAAGAAAAATAACAGATACAAAAGTATTATTTAATAGTATGTATATTTTACAATTATTTACTTGAATACCAGATATTTTCAAGATATTTAATTCTTATATAGACAACTTCATAATTTTGCCACCAGGTGGCTGCACACTCCAGTGAATGTACATGTCATTTTTAGTGAAATAACCTATGTTTTACGTGTTAAAATCATATTTTATTTTTCTTTTCTATAACAGCAGATTTAAAACGAGGTAATGAAACTAATGAATAATTTCTTTTGAAATAGTGCTTCTCTCAAACATATAAATCGTTTCAAATAAAAATGGTAGTATTGTGTACAGACGGTACAACCGAGAAAGTACCGCTAGGACAAGAAAGACTGTGATTGGTACTAATAAAACACGTCACCACGGGAAAATTTGAAATAAGAATTTTTTTTAAAAAATTATATTTTGAAAAATATACAGTTGTCAGACATAAAATATGTATTAAAGTGAATGACTTTAACATTTCTTTCAGAAAAAAAAATAAATTGGAAAATGCGCAACTACCCTATTCCCAAATCATGTTTAATTTTATTTTCTAATTTAAAAAAATCTGATGTGGTCAACACAATACCTCCCGCTTTTTAATTTTTATTAATTTAAATACATACCTACCTACATATTTACTAATCCTGCAAACTATATTAAGTTCCTTTGCATATATCTATTGCTTTACATTATCCATTTCGTTAATGTGTAGTTGTAAAACAATATTTGACACTTTGATAACACGTACTTCTTATTCATAGTTGTTTGATTTTTAGTAGTGCTGTGAAGATCCGACAAAACATGGATCCGAGTACCCGGATTTTAAAATATCCGGTTCCTCGGATATCCGATGTTCAGATATTGAAGCGGATATCCGTAAATTTAATTCGGATTTGGATCCTGGTTTGGGTACCATATCCCATTCGGGTCCGGATTCGATGTGTTGTTCACGGATCCGGATCCGAATTTTAATTCTGGATCCGTTTCATCATTTTGAATGTAAAGGCAAACATTTGAATCTAGACGGTTGTAGAGACAGCGGTCTGTAATCAGCAATAAATTTTATAATACCCCTCTAAAATAGCCAGGTAGTTGGTGCAAATACAAGAAGGATATTTCTTAGAATATTGAAAATTCTGTAGTTCTAAAATTTTAACATTCAATATAACAAATACTTTAAAGAAAACGAAATTAAGATTAAATTTGAGAAATAATGGTTACAGGTTCATTGCAGGTGTCGAAATACCTATTTATTTATATCGTGCATGTGTTTCACATAAAAGGGATTGTTTTTGTTACCTACTTATAGTTCTGTGGAATCGAAGAATTTCCGTCTTAGCGGATGCTACAAGTTTAACATCGAAAATAGACCGACTATTAACTACATCAAACAAAAATGTATAGTGGATTATTTCATAATCAAATTTATTTGGTTTTGTGACTCCATGATAATACACATTCAAATATTATCATCTGGTTCAATACTGAGAATAGGTACTCGAATCTGAGAACCGATGCGCATACTGAAATTCCATATCTAAAATCCGATACTCATATTCGGATCCGAATCCAAAATCCAATACTCAGATTCGGATCCAAAACCCGATACTCAGATCCGGATCCAAAATCCGATACTCAGATCCGGATCCAAAATCCGATACTGAGATTTGGATCCGAGATCTGGATAGTTCAACATTCAATTATCTGGATATCCGGATATTTTTGGATCCGAAACCGAAACTATCCGGATCCGGATCCCACCACTAATTTTTAGTACTTCAAACATATTAAATTTATATCGGACTATTTTGTACATCTAATATTTATGTATGATGGAAAATATATTGTTTTATTCAATTTTGACGTTTTAAACTGTCATTATTAACTCCATAGAAACAACTATAAGTAACGCTTTTTTCACATGTGAATTAAATTTTTTTAAATCACTCTCACAAAATTTTAACTCACTCTGCATTCTGCAACAAATAATGCATTTAAAATAACATCAGATACGGAAATAACACTCACCATAATATTTATCAGACATTATCATCCATTTTAATTATTTTTCACGGCACAAATGACAGTATATGACTTGACGTCTATCAGCGACGATTGTCATGCTCAGCCTACTAACTGATCAGTTTTTTATTTTGTCAAAATTAAATATAATGGTTTTTATTATTATTTCGTCAAAATTGAATAAAATATTGTACAAACCACGTGAGCTAAGAATGTTTCTTCACTCGAAGAAATTAATTCACTCGCCCTTATGGGCTCGTGAGCTAAACTTTCTTCTCATGAATAAACATTACCTTAGCTCACTTGGTGTGTAAATATCTATTTACTAACCTTAATTTCATTACACTCAATACAATCTTCTTAACACAGTTTCATTATTAATTTTAATGTATCTTAAAATTTTATCAATGTAACTTATATAGATCATTGTGTCTAATCCAATTTTAAGATTTTATATGTAATTTACCACCAAATACTTTTAATAAAAAATATATTCCGTCTACAACACTTTCTATTACAAAAACTTCTTATTAATGCTATATTTATACTAGTCTACCTACAAGTATCAAAATACACCCTTCTAATGTTACAGATTCTCTGTCAATGCCCCTAGTTCAACCCTTGGCTGCACGCCCATGACCTTGACCTGACGCAACACGTGACGTAGCGTCACGCGACAAACGACAGGCGATGAGGTGGAAGACAAAGATAACAACAAGATAAAGGGAGATAGAAGAAAGAAATTGTTGTTCTGTTGTTTGGCTAGTTCAGTTTACAAAGTTAGTGAACGGAAAATTGGATATATTACAAAATGAGGATAAAACTTCAAATTATATTAGAGGAGGATAAAGATATGGAGAAATAGAAAATGGGGAAGGAACTCCTTTTCTGACTAATTTTCTCGTAATTTTGTACCTATTGCCAACTAAAATTATTAGTGTGAGCTGAGTATCATACTTCTTATATAAATAAATAAATAAATAAATAAATAAATAAATATATCATCACGGCATATTACCCATTTCTGGGTGTGCCAGTATCTACAACACATGTAGACTTCGGTAATGATGACGATATATTTTACCGTGTGGGTGCTTACCAGGCGTCACCTCACGGGCACTCATAGCTGGTGTGGAGAGTGCACCACAGGGGTCACTTTTGTGCCATTTAAAATTGGAAATATTTGGCGTCTGTCGGGATCGAACCCAGTTCCCCCAGGTTCGCGACAAGACATTCAGGCACGCGGCCACGGAACCCCATATTTCTTATACAAAACTTATATTGTGGCCAGCACAAAAGCTCTCGCCATTTCCTAAATGTCAGATTCTAAAACCTATGTAAACGTACCAGTTCATGACGTCACACATCTAGTTACTTTTATCCAATTTTTGTCTCCCGCTACCCTCGGTAAGGGAGGTATAGGTATCGTGATAAAACTCGCATATAGATTTTAGTAAATAAGCATGTCTTAAGGTCCCTAGAATCCGATTTTAACATTTTTAAAATGATGTCTGTGGGTATGCATGTATATGTGTGTGTGTGTGTGGATCGTTTGGATACGATTACTGAAATACTATCAATGAGAAAATTTTGAAATTTTATATACCCATTATACTAATGTGGAAAGAACTCATTATTTTTTAGTGTATATCGGATAACCAGAAGTATCATTTATACAAGCTTTTAACAGTTTTTCTTGTAAAAAATTCATTGAATATAAATTTTTAGTATCTTTTACTAATTAAAATTGAATATAATGGTGCAATCTTCAATTCTACGATAATAACATTTAATAAATAACTCTTAAATAACTTTAAATATGAGTATATAATATAATTTTTTTTCACATATCATCTTGCCTATGCGTCAAACAAAAACATAATTTTAATAACAATTTTGACATATTTAAACAAATGTCACTGTCAGGAAGCAATTACATTAAAATTAATAATGATACCATGTTAAGGATAATATAATAGTAAAACATTTAAGTCTAATGAAATTAAGGTTTGTAAAAATAATATATTTTCCATCATACATAAATACATATTAGATGTACAGGATGATCTGATTTAAATTTGCTATTTTTGCAGCACTATAAATTAATATTAACTTAAAATTACACATTTACGAAATGGATCATGTACGGCGAAGAATTTACAAAGATTGCGTTTTAGAGTACCTGGAAGTTAGTTGATGTTGATTTTTATAAGAATGTTTGTGTGACGATTTTTCCTTAAAATCTGATCCAAAACTTCTCAAATTTGGTATTTAAAACTCATATATAATTTGAGGAACCAGGTTCGATCCCGACAGACGCCAAATATTTCCAATTTTAAATGGCACAAAAGTGACCCCTGTGGTGCACTCTCCACACCAGCTATGAGTGCCCGTGAGGTGACGCCTGGTAAGCGCCCACACGGTAAAATATATCGTCATCATTACCGATGTCTACATGTGTTGTAGATACTGGCACACCCAGAAATGGGTAATATGCCGTGATGATATATTTATTTATATATAACTAGCTGACCCGTCCCGGCTTCGCACGGGTAAAGCTAGAATAACGATTATCTACACGTGTACTAGTAATTTTTCACATTTTCCTCCGGAAACATGCGCTGCGTAGGGAGCCGGCAACCACCCTCGCATCGTACATGTAACAGGCTCCGCCCACTGCCCTCCCGATCCTCGCACAGCACCTAACAGGGCCCTTTTCTAAACATGTCTTGGGTACTTTTGCTTATGTACATATGATGCAAGATATCTCTCCGACAAATATCGAAATATCTGCTAACGGTTATAACTTAACTATAGACACGAAGATAAAAAAAAATAATTGATATCATCCCCTATTGTACCGCCTTGGGATTATTTTTCAAAACCGCTAAAACATTCTTTATTTCTTACCAAAAGCATAAATAAGAATTTGTATATCCCTAACTTGAGAAATGATGAGTTCTCCTTATAAACTTTGAACCGCTACTCACCCCCTTCAAGTTTTATTGTCGCGTCAAAAGGTAGCCTATGTCCTCTAATGTCCAATCTATCTCTATACCAAAATTCATCAAAATTGGTTCAACGGAAGAAATGATGGGTTCTCCATTCAAACTTTCATCGCCAATTTCACCCCTTCAAGTATTATTTTCGCGATAAAAGGTAGCCTATGTCCTTCTCTACGGTTCAATCTATCTCTATACCAAAATTAATTAAAATTGATTAAGTGGAAGAAATGATGGGTTCTCCATACAAACTTTCATCCCCTATTTCACCCCTTCAAGGTTTATTTTCGCGGCAAAAGGTAGCCTATGTCCTTCTCTAAAGTTCAATCTATCTCTATACCAAAATTAATCAAAATTGGTTCAGCGGAAGAAATGATGGGTTCTCCATACAAACTTTCATCCCCTATTTCACCCCTTCAAGGTTTATTTTCACGACAAAAGGTAGCTTATGTCCTTCTGCAAGGACCAATCTATCTTTATACCAAATTTCATCAAAATTGGTTCAGCGGTTTAGGCGTGAAAACGTAACAGACAGACAAACAGATAGACAGACAGACAGACATACAGACAGACAGAGTTACTTTCGCATTTATTATATTAGTATGGATTTGAATCAACATATTAGATTTTAACCAGAGGTAGTACTTAATTTGGAGCTCTAGCAGATTTTTGAGGAAAAACAATAAAACATAATCCAAAATTTCGTATTACAGACTTTTCTACTTATTGGACAACAAATTAGATTTTATTTACAAATGATAAACCGGAAGTGATACTTTACTTGAAGCTCATTGATATTTTAAACATGGAATTGGCGGAAGGTCATGGGCTGGCCATATCAGATTATTATTAATGGCGTGCATCGGCTGCTTCACCGATTTGGGTATATTAAATAGTCAGAATCTAAATACAATCATTGGAGTTAAAATAATCGATCTGATATTATTATTATTTTGATTGTGTTTGTTGAATGAGTCTGTTCCTCATTATAATTTTACATAAACAAAATTACTGATAGAATCCAAGGTTTTTAAACCGCAATTTTCGCTTCACTGCATTCGAGAATCTAATGCTTTTAAAACCTTCATCCAAATATTCCTACCGATTGAATACATTTCAATGAGTAAGTGATACTTTAGTCAAAAGGAATGTCTGTAATTTTCAATTTCATTTCCAACGGTGTTTGTTGTCTTTGAAGTTGAAATCACTGGTATTGGAAAATAATCAAGTGGAATAGAAAACCGAGGAAAAAAGACGAGTTTGAAATTCTCATTTACGAGAAGATATGCCCTGCAGTACACTGATATAGTAGCTCCACCTATTCATGGAATATTCTCAAAGCTATATTAACGAGTAATCTACATCTACTTAAGATTATTATTGGTTTTCAGATTATTTATTTATAACATATTTGAAAAGCTAACAGAATATCTAATCCCAACCTTCCATAGATTTATACAAAGATATACATGAAGCGTATACAAGGATGTAAATAATCCAGTGTTTTTATTTTATTTGTAAATTTTTGCAAAATGACGTTTGATTATATTTTTTTAATATTGGTAATTCTGAACATGTATATTACTAAATATTATATGTCTACATTATACTTATCAACCTGTATTGTGATTTCATTTTTACCTCCCGCTACTCTTGGTAAGGGAGGTATAGGGATCGTGCTAAAAAACAGATATCGAGATTTTAGTAAATGAGCACGTTTTAAGGTCCCTAGAATCCAATTTTAACATTTTCACGATGATGTCTGTATGTGTGTGTGTGTGTATATGTGTGTGTATATATGTGTGTGTGTGTATGTGTGTGTGTGTGTGTGTGTATGTGTACGAATTTTGTTTGCACTCTAACTCAAATACTATCATTCTGAAAATTCTGAAACCTTGTATTTCTACCCTATTCTAATAGGAATAGAAGCCATTAGATTTTGGTGTAAATCGGATAAACGGAAATGGTACTTTACTTGAAGCTCTCAATGGTTTTTCTTCAAAAAAATACCATTAAATGCCATTTTTTCACATTTAATGTCATTGGAAAATTATAGATTATTGAATTTTGTACAGGTATACATTAATACTTTTTCTGTATATTATAGAGATAAATTTATAAATCATTTTTCTTTTTTTAATCCCGAAGCCTAAGATAAACACAATTCATTTGTTATACAGTTTATTTTTCAAATGAATGTAACTGACAGGTAAACGTCATTGTCAAAAAACTAATCAATTCAAAATAATAATAGTGACATATTAAATAATAAAGAAAATCGTAAATAAAGTAATAGTTATATGCAATGGAACATAATATAGTTTGAAGCATTACTAAATACGTAGGTATGTATTTAAATTAATAAAAATTAAATAGCGGGAGGTTTTGTGTTAGCCACATCAGATTTTTTAGAATAGTTTATTTATTACAAGACACTTACTTCTTACATTCCAATTACACAATAATATTACATAGCAATAGTAAATGATAATTGTAAATACACAAAAAAATTAGTACTCAAAGGTAAGATAATAATTATATTTTTTGTTTCTATTTCTTAATTTCAGCGTTGTTTGTTCTCTGAAGTACCGCAATAAATATTGCAAAACTTTCTAAATTGACGTTATTTACACTTATCTATACAACTTCAGTAATCCGAACAAATCGGTAATCCGAATACCCCTTTGCACTTAGCAATTCGGATTAAAGGGTCTATATTGTAATTATATTTGGATATATTATTATTAAGTAATTTTTCTTAAATTTTTGCAAAATGACGTTTGATTAAATTTTTTTAATATTGGTAATTCTGAACATGTATATTACTAAATATTATATGTCTATATTATACTTTTCAACCTGTATTGTGATTTCATTTTGTATTGTTATTGACTTATTTTGAAAGTGAAAAATAGATTGGTGTGACAAACGCTATACGCAATGTACAGAAACAGTGAAAAATTGTATGGTATGCAGTATTCTGTATTTTTTTAAGGATCTCACATAGATAGTTTGTTGCATTTAATACAAGAATGAAGTATTTGTAACGGCGTAAGCAGTATCGTTCAGAATATTTGAAATAAAATTGGATTTCGCTGGAAAAAAATGATACCAGACGTGTTACCTTTTTAAGAAAAATTTGGATTTATGAAGGCAATCCACAGATCATATATTAATCCGTTTTACATGTTCATGTAAACTTTTTAACACATGACGTCATTGTTTCTAGTGATATTGGGCCGAATTCAGCACTCTTCTTTAAGTTAGTGATCGTTTCTAATAACCATGGAAACAGCTTGCATCTTTTTCTTATTAATGCATCATTGTATACGTCTCTCTTTATTTTGTTATTTTTAGATAAGCTTCTTTAGTTAAAGAAGAGTGCTGAATTCGACCCATTGTATTTATGACGTAAACCGCTTGATTCGCTGGATGGCCCATAAGAAAGATTTGGACTTATGAAGGCAACTCACAGATCATATTTTAATCCGTTTTACATGCTCATGTAAACTTTTTAACACATGACATCAATGTTTCTATACAGTATCCCACACTCTATGTTCAGTATAGGGTCTTATGGAGTACCATGTTGCCAAATTTACCTGCTGTTAGTCTACAAGATAGAAAGAGCAAAATAGATGCCCAAAAAGGGATGAAATATTCTGGGTAATTCATTGAATGTATTTATGACTGGCGTACTTTCAGTGTATCTAAACAGCTAAACAGGTGGGTGAAAAGAAAAAATAAATAAATAATAAACTGGTCAGTTTAACAATTTACAAAAAATATAAAATAATACAAACACAAAATATAAGTAGGGTATAAAAACATAACAAGCGTAGGTAAATTGAAATAATTAACATTTAACTCTTCAATGTAAAGTAAATAAAATAAAACATTTTTGTACTTAATTGGACATTTTACAATCTTCGTCAACACGTCAACAATATAAATTCCCTATGCTACATATTTACATTCTACGAAAAGATATAGAGCTACATGAAATAATTAATACTATATTTTCAACAGCGAATTTTTGTAGCACTATACTTGCCGATTGGAGCAGATAGATATGATGAATTGAAATCCCTAATTTTTTGTGTTCCTCCTACGATACCTACATTATCCCAATGTCATATTGATGAAGAATATTTTTTATGTTTTATGCTATTTATGTCGACATATTATATGATGAACTCATAAAGAATTAAAATTATTAAGCATTATTTTTTATTTAATTTATATCTTCTTATTTGATAATTTACTAATATTTAGGCTTGATATAATCTTCAATTTGAATTTATAGTATTTTAATCTCTAATGCACTTGATCGAGATTAGTATGACGGACGGTTTTAAAATATTGTATTGAAATATTACTTATTACAGGTACAAATAGCTTCAGCATGTTTTTTACACCCCGGTTCCAACGCATCTTTTCGGGCCCCTGTAAATAAAACTATTTAGAACAGCAGATAAATTTCGGGTGATTCCAATAAGCCTTTGGGTAAATAAGAGACCCTCATAAAACTTAAATTGTACAGTGTTAACTAATTTTGGTATAGCAATGAAAATTTATGAATGTTTCAATATTACATTACATTGAAAAATTGGCAACGTGGTACAGAAAACCTCCATAAGAATAACATTGGCTATCTCTGCTACACTGAAGATAGAGTGTGGGACACTGTATAGTGATATTGTATTTATGACGTAAATCGCTTGATTCGCTGGATGGCCTATACTCATATGTAAAGTTTTATTGCACATAACCCAACTACAACATCATAAATATAAAGGATAACAATAAATATATCCATTACTCATATTATTCTTTATATCTTTACACCTACACAGATCTGATCTGATCTACACAGAAGTTGCATTTCCCCTTGAACCGGTAACCGCCATACGGTGAGCAGCAACAATTTACCGTTAGTCTAGCACAGTCTGATGATCTCAGTGAACTCATGACAAGGCGCGAGGTTGCAAAACCTGAGGCAATGAACGAAGATACGGAATTGTTTAATGATTGCGAGGTACTTATTTGTAGTTTGAAAGTAACTGTTGATGGTAACAGCTTGCTTTTGTAGGATGAGACGAAGTATTTTATTGATGAATATACTACAAAGTGTTTTCAAACCTCCGTATAATTTCACTAGTATTACAGAACTCAAAATCGTTCAGAAATGCGCTGTTGCTGACCTAGGCCAGCAAAGGGAGTTGGCATTACTGTTCTGGTGATATGTCAATTTAAGATTATTTTCAACACAAGAATTAGTAAAATGTTTACAAATTTTAGGGCTAAATCTTTAATTATTGTAACTTAAATAACTAAATTTTGTCAACAATATTCTAGTCGGTCGTAATAATAATTGACACCATTTGTGACGTGTTTTGGAGGTATCTCTTGTGCTGCAATACTATTTATAATGTTGCATTTTAAAATGGACAAATAATACATTGCTGTCATTTTTTGACGATAATGAGTAACCATGGAAGTGATGAACCATAATGTTGCATTTTAAAATAAATTCTCGGTATTTACCTTTGCTTTATTGGAAACTTGTTTTTTATTTAAGAGATGAACAAATTCAAGGCATAATACTTGAAACAAAGATAAATTGTAATATGTTTAGTGTGCAAAACATTGTGCCCTTTATAGCTTTATAAAATTATGTAAGAAGGGAACTTTAAATACGAGTACAATACTGGAGTGGGATCACGTAACTGTGAAAACGATATTGCGACTGTCGACAAGTGAAAATGCGATCACGTAAATAGTGAAAACCGAAAACGAGATCGTTTTAGACTGAAAAAAATGTGAATTCTAGTCAACACTCTCAAAGCATGTGAAAACGATGGTCGTTTCTTACGTCTCTTTTTATTTTATACATTTGGATATAGGTATATCCTTTTTTATTTACTTGCACTTAGGTAAAAGAATGTAGTGAGCAGTGAGTTGAATTTGACGTTTTGGAAAGAATGAAAAAAATGTCATTATAAATGATTTAAAAACAAATTATTATTTTAATTTGAAAGGTATATTTTATTATTTTATTTAGTAAGGCGAAAATGAAATAATTGTGATAAAATACGATAATTATTAAATGAAAATTGATTACAAGAATGAATCTAAGAAAAAAATTCATGAATATTTTAATAAGCATGTTGCGAAGAACTAAATGCTTATGATTTACTATATATTTTTACTCTTTTGAAATCTATGATAGAAAATTGAAATCTTGGTGATTAGATATTTTCTTATTTCTACTGAAATTTCCCTGATTTACTATTAAAATTTAGTGAAAGAACTACCCAAAAGAAATATTTTCGGGCAATAGTGATATTCCAATAACTGTAAAAGTGTTGATTACAACAAAGCATATTTTGATTGATTACAAGAATAAATCCAAGAAAGAAAATTTTATTAATATTTTAATAATATTGTATTCTGCGAAGCATCAAATATAACGATTCTAGCTTGTGTTTTGTGATTAACATTTTGTAGTTTTTACATAAAATTAATATTTGTGAATTGATCATTTTCTGCAGCCCGTCGAAGGTTGTGCTCTGTTATTTAAATGTGGCTCATACTTTATTTACTTGAAATACAAAACTTAATAAAAAACTAGATTTCTTTAAAATAACAATCTTGTATACTTGCAATCTTAAAAGGTCTCTTGAAGTTTTAATTTTATATTTAGAAATATTTTTGTTTACCTCATAATTTTTTCTTCTGGAATATCAAAAGGAAAAAAATTAGATGATACATGGCATTTGTAACTAATTGACAATTTAACTCGTATCCTTCTTCAATTCTTACAGTATTGCTATTATGAAAGAAATAAAAACGAAGGGCGAGAATAATACTTTTTGACATTACATTAAAAATTTTAATGATATTCATATAAATTATCTGTCAAAACTACTATTTAATACAAAAACATTAGTCTGTAAACGATATCGTTTTCACAAAACGTAGTCACTTTACGGAAATAACCGAAGTTGAAAACGTAGTGAGTGACTAATTTTACGTGATCACTAAGGAAACGAATGTCGTTTTCACTTCTCGATAATCGCAATACCGTTTTCATTTTTACGTGATCCCACTCCTGAGCACTTAGCAATATGGCAATGTCGCTTTTTGAAAGCTCCAAGTCAGAGATGAGAGCAGGCAACAGCAAGGTGAATCATACTCGTAAAATTATTGCTCGCGCGTCAGGAACTTTAAAATACATATTACATTTTCTACGCGTTGAATATTTTATTCATTATCTAGGAAATATAGTAGTGTTCTACATAGTAAACATTATAATACAATGGGATCCTCCACCATAATAACAAATTACAACATGGGTCATTTATATTAAAAGTAGACCTTAAAATAGTAGGCCATGGACTATCAAAGTTTTAAAAATGTTATTAGTTTTTACAATGTTAAACATTTATGTCCCGCAGTTACTCTATTCTAAATTCTTACTGCTAATGAATGGAAAAAGTAACATATCAACGAAATAATACACTGTTGCCAATTCCATTGGTCAATAAATAAATAAATAAATAAAATAAATATATCATCACGGCATATTACCCATTTCTGAGTGTGCCACAATCTGCTTTATCGCAGATATCGGTAATGATGATGACATATTTGTCCCGTGCAGGCGCTTACCAGGCGTCACCTCACGGGCACTCATTGCTGGCGTGGAGAGTGCACCACAGGGGAACACTATGTAAATTGCACTTGACACTGACATCTGTCAATTAGAATTATTTGAATATATCAGCTGTTTCCATGATTATAGCAAAGCTGCTTAATTTATGAAAGTTAATCTCTTTATAATTCTTTAACTCTATATCTATCGAATATGAAAGAAAATGCATAAACAAACCGTATAAAAAATAAGATATTCTATTTTTTCATGTTGATAATTACATAAAATGTCAAAAAATGATATTTAACTGCGTTTTTTCAAGAAAAACTGTTAAGAAGTTCAAATAAGGGAACTTCCGGTAGACAACTTATAACCAATAATCAGCTTTTCATATGGCTGTAAAGAAGAGGAATACGAAAAAATCATAATTTTTAGAATTGTAGTATTTGAGTTATCGTCGCAGAAAAAATTGACATACACACACGGATACGACATACATACAGACATTATCGTGAAACTACTAAATCAAAGACAATACCTTCCTTACCTAAAGGTGGCGGAAGGTAAAATCGTATTCTAGGGTTCCTAAAACGTGCTTATTCATTAAAAAATCATCACCGATTTTTTTGACTAAAGACAAATTCTTCCTTACCAAAAGGTGACGGTGTAACAAGGTGAGCATGGTGAAATAACAAGTAAATAACTTTATTATAAACTCTTCTAAATTATAGTTTCAATATCAACATTTTAACTCTATCATCTTTCTAAGTCAAAATTCTGTTTAGAAATAATAATCATTTTTCCTATATCTCTGTTTAGTCTAGATGCCAACCGCGTAGACATTTATTGTTTTGACAATTAACTATGTAAGTTATTGCCTATGATACGTGCAGTCTTGTTATTTAGCTATGGATGCTACACCCTCGCACCCTTCATCAGATATGCCTGTTGAAGAGATAACCCTTTGTTTTAAGGCAGTCGAGATTAAAGACTCACACAGGAAAGATATGTAGTCGGCGGTTTAGTTTGGTGCGCGTACGCGAGTACGCGTAATTAGGGTTACAATATAATTATGTAACAGTTTAGTTTGTGTTCAGAGTGTAATCAATAATTATAAGTTAGTATTAATGTGAATATGTGTAAATAAAATTAGGAGTATAAAAATATTGTGTCCGTCATCCACCCAAGATTATGTTCATTATCGATCATCAAGTGTAAGTGATAGTGAGCGTAAGAGCGTGTTCCACCTCACTAAAGTGGTGGGCAATACAGCAACAGTCCTTGTCAAGTGAAGTGTCCACCAGTTAAAAAAAGTGTCATCGTTCGGTAAGACAACAAAGAGTAAAAAAATAATCTGACTCTCCCTCCCCCCTGTTACAACGGAAGGTAAAAATTAATTTTTTTTTTGTCACCTTCATTCTAGAAAAGTTTTTATTTGTGCGACTACAATAAATAACATGAAAACAATATTATTAAATTCCTTTAGTAGGTAAACGAGTATAAAAAACAATAGAAAAAGCCAATATACGATGTTTACAATTAATAATCTATTTTCATCTCAACCATAAATCTAAGAAAACAATAATCTCTTGACAATAACACTCATTTGGCGCATTAACGATATTTATAATGCTATAAACATCACCTGTGTAACACTTGGTTGATTCTAAGAAGCGTTAGTTACTACTTAATTTATTTGTTCTTGCACTTCCCGTGTAAATAACAGTGTTCATTAAATATTTAATTCCTTGCATAATATAGATCTAAGATAGCCTTGATATTGCTGCAGGAAAAATAAGATAGTTTGCGTCAATAATATAAGAATGCAGAAGTTATCTTGTATTATTATTAATGTTGTTTTGTTATTTAAATTAGGTGAGAAACAAAATCCCACACACGGCAATTAATTTGTATAGGAGTATGTAATTTTCGTAATACCATACTGTTACTATGATATAACAGAACTAATAAAAAAAGCAGTGTTGTTTTTAATGAATAAGCACGTTTTAGGGTCTCTACTATACGAATTTACTATTTTTAAGATGTCTGTATGTAGGTCTGTGTGTATATATGTATGTGTGTGTGTATGTGTGTGTGTTTGTGTGTAACAAATTTTTCTCCGACGATAACTCCAAAACAACAATTCTAAAAATTATAATTCTTTCGTATTCTTTTTCTTTATATCCATATGAAGAGGTTATTAGATTTTGGTTATAATTGATCCACCGGAAATACCCTTATTTGAATTTAACAGTTAAATGTTACAAAGTTGTCCAAATACTCTAAAAATGCGTACACTTACGTAACGTTCTCTTTACGATCAAATAATATTACTACCAAGTTTATATCTCTACCCATTTTTGAATTATTGTCCCAAAAGTCAATATACCCCACATTTAGATAAAAATTTCGTAATATTCAAAAATCTAATTTTTATGTATCTAGATACTTCTCAAAGCGCTGATTTTGAAACCGCAGGTCGATATCTCGTTTCGTTCTCGAGATATTTAGATTTAAAATTCTGCTCAAAACTGCCCATTTTTGGGTGTTACCCCAAAATTGGGTCGAGATATGAATTTGGCGACATCACCATTCGATTCTACGGACAAAAATACATAAGTATAGCAATTTTCATAATTTTTGTCCAACCGGTTCATTTTTTATGAATAAAAGCTTGAAAACCTCTAAAAATGGCCAAAATCTGAAAAAATCGTAAGGGGTACACCTTAGATTTTTGCGATTTTTGGCCATTTTCAGTTATTTTGCTTTAGAGATTGTATGCGGTGTTCAAAAATTCTGAAAATTGGTGTACTTATGTAATTTTGCCCGTAGAATCGAATGGTGTTGTCGCCAAATTCATATCTCGACCCATTTTTGGGTTATTACCAAAAAATGGGCAGTTTTGAGCAAAACTTTGAATCTAAATATCTCGAGAACGAAACGAGATATCGACTTGCGGTTTCAAAATTTGGAACCAGCGCATTGAGAAGTATCTAGATGCATAAAAATTAGATTTTTGAAAATTTTGAAGCTTTTATCTAAATGTGGGGTATATTGACTTTTGGGGCAATAATTAAAAAATCGGTAGAGATATAAACTTGGTAGTAATATTATTTGATTTTAAAGAGAATGTTACGCAAGTGTACGCATTTTTAGAGTATTTATATATGAGTATACTAGTATAATGTATATTCATGTGATAATTTTATTGGATTTATAGAATATTTTCCAATGAACTTTTGGTATAGGATTTGTACAAAATACATCAAATTAACGAAACAGATATTTTTTTATAACAATTAAGGATCAAGTGTTCCTAGAAAAATAACAGGATCTTGACAGACCTTTGTCAAAGAGAATTAATAAATCAACAAAAAAGTTGTTCAGTATGACAGAAAGAGATAAATTTTATTATTATTTTATTATTCCTAAATGTTTAAATTTTATGTTATTACGAAAAATCTTGAACGCCACACGACCGATATGCAAATAACGAACTCCGTTGATTATAAATCTCAGCCGCGTCCGTTATTTGCCTCATATCGGCCTAAAACTATATAAATCTATTTGAAATATCGTGTCACCAGATGATGTAGACTGACATGAAATCATTTCGACAATCATTTGCGTGTATGAATGGTACATGATCGAAATGAAACGAACATTGAAATGATGGTAGATTTGACAACATCTGATTTAGCTATGCAATGAATTCCAATTATTTGTTGAATGACTATACACAAAAACATGAATTTCCGGGCAGATAGCGATCGAATAGGGTCATTACAAAAACATTTTATTTATCAACATTTTATATGGTCTAGTTCTAGTAGTGAATGGGATACTGGGTTTATTGATAGCGAAACGCGAACATATATCCGATAGCATATTTCCTAGGGGAGTGATTCAATAAGTAAAGAGACAAACAGTGGAACAGAAAATACCACATGGCAAAAGGGATACTACATTTTCCATTTTTACCTTCCGCTATAGGCTATATAGGTATAGGGATCGTGCATATCGAGATTTTAGTAAATAACCATTTTTAAAGGTCTTTATAGCCAAGACAGACGACAAATATTAATGATCATTAGTATAATTAGTAATTTACCTTAATTCGTAATTACCAAAATACCTGACAGACAATTAATTTGGTGCGCACGCGCATATGTATATATATATATATATATATATATATATATATATATATATATATATATATACAGTGTGTTAATTAAAAACCTGACCATAGGCGTTTAACATGGGAAAACAGTTTTTCTTTGCGCAAAAGTCCCCAATTAATATTAGACAAAAATGTTTCAAATAAATGTTGTAGATATTAATATTCTACGTCTAAATTACTAAACAGATTTAATTTTTCACCTTTAGTAACTTGCAAAATCTAATTTGAAATTGTATAAATATTGCTCACTTGTAGCGATACCCATGAAATTGAAACAAAATTAGAAAGAAATTCATTTCGTTTGAACTGTCAGAAATTTAATTTTATAGATAGAATGTGCAAAAATAATAATAATAAAAGTTATTTAAGTGTTAGATTTTAAAAATAATACCTGTGCAGTAATTTAGGTGCAGAATTGAATTATCTGCAACTTTTAATTGAAAACTGAATTTCTGACAGTTCAAACGATACGCATTTCTCTGTAATTTTGTTTCAAATCCATGGGTATCGCTAGAAATGAGCAATATTTTTATACAATTTCAAATTAGATTTTACAAGTTACCAAACGTGCAAAATTAAAACTGTTTACTGATTTAGGCGTAGAATATAATTATCTGTAACACTTACTTGAAACTTTTTTGTCTAAAATTAATTGGGGACCTTTGCGCAAAGAAAAACTGAGTTCCCATGTTAAACGCCTATGGCCAGTTTTTTAATTAACACACTGTATATATATATACATCAAATGTCATTTCATAAGTTTGGCAATTTTATAATTTCCCTGTTTTCTTTCACTTTATCATTAAAACATAACCTTTTTTGTTGAATTAAAATATAACTGCTGTATAGTAAATATAACAAATTTGTTTTGTTTAATAAAATCATCGAATTTAGAACATTGTTATGTTGTGACATTTTTGAGGTAGCGATTATTATCGAATGCTTACGATCATGTTCTCAAAAGAGAATCGCCACGTGCTTACTACAGTCAATATTTTCTGGTTTGTTAATAGTCGCAATTTTGACATCTGTCAATAGTCTCAAGTTCACGTGCGCATACTATATCTAATCGTTAATGATCATTAACGGTTAGTTATAGTATGCGGGACATTAAGGTGATACTGTTGACAGATGTCAAAATTGAGTCTATTAACAAACCAGAAAATATTGTATGTAGTAAGAACGTACTACTTAATGTATTGTATTCGTACAGTACAAAACAATAAGTAGCACGTACTTACTACAGTCAATATTTTCTGGTTTGTTAATAGACGCAATTTTGACATCTGTCACCTTAAGGTACGAATACTATAACTAACCGTTAATGATCATTAATTTTTGTCGTCTGTCTCGGCTATTACGTTTATAATGAACATTAATATAATTTACATATTATGACATACGAAATATTAAATTAAAAATTAGAGTTTAGTTATCATTTGTAGTCGTCGTCTGTCTCGGTTATTAAAATACAATTTTATCATTTTCATGATGATGTCCGTGTGCGTAGGGTGTCTCTCAAATAGGGCGACATGGCTTACCACAGATTCCTGAGGCTAAAATAAGACGATTTAACCAAACTTGCTTCTACCGGAAAGTGTACCATTTAGCCAGTAATCTGTTTCAAACTTCTTCGAATAAAATAATTTAATTTTGCTTATAATAACAGAAAGCTTTATTCGATTTGGATGAAATTTGGTATGACAGTTCATATGGTTATGTCATCTTTTAAGATGATATTTGTTATTATTAGAGAACCACTAGTGTAAGAAACTTAGGTGTCCCAATATAGATTAGACCGTAACTTTTTAATGGCCACGCCGATAACGTGAAATTTTTTATTTTCAGAAAGATACATACATTCAATAGTAAACTTTTCTCTCTCAGTGTAATTTGTGATATCTGTTACGGTTCACACAGAAAACAATAAAATCTGAGTGTCTGCACCGCTAAATTTATAAATAAATTTAATCTAGCAGTCTGTCCAAATGTCAAACATCTAATTTTTAATTACAGTAACGAGTTGTCAATCTTCACAACATGTTTAGGAGTAAGCTAAGATAGATAATTGTATTATGTATAATAATGGTAGTAAAATATTATTAGACCGAACAAACGGATATTACTAATTTTAGAATATTGCTAAGAAAATTTTTGACAACCCATAAACAATTGTTATTATGAATTTCTAATTCACGACATTGAATTATGGCTACTATAATTAACCAATTTTTTTTTTGAAAAAAATGGGGTTATATTTTTACTGGAGAAGAAAAAGAAATTTAATAGTGATACATTATAATAAAAAGGCCTTTTATTTATAAGTTATATTTATCATTTTTAAACAATTATTTTACGTTTTGAATATAATTATTTTCCAAATAATGTTTATTCATATTCACAGTTTTTGTGCACTGAATTATTATTAATTGCTTTATAAAAATAAATGACTATTTCCGAGGAAATTTCATAATTTTCCATTCTGTTATGAATATACATACAACTCAAAAATGTAAATATGTAATTTAAATTGGGAAATATATTCTGAAAACTGAAATGAATTTAAAATTTACATATTTTTTATAATAAACAAATATAGAGAATGTAATTTTTTCTGTATAGTAATTATTTAACTGTTGTATTATTTATTATAAATTGTTGTTTTAATCGGCTTCGCAAATATTTTTCTACGAAAACATAAGTTGTACTTGAAAACTTTTATCATTATTGCCAAATCAATATATGACATATGTTCTTATTTTCTTTATTGATCCCTTCATTAATATTCATAATAATGTCAAGGATTGTTCATATTTTTTGCTTTTATGTTCCGGCAATGATTATAAATTATTTCTATCTACCTGCAACAGATATTGTACTTTATGTTACTTTCAAATATCGCTAGTAAATTAGATTTTAAAAAATCACATTGTCATAAACATACTGTTTTCTATTTCTGTAAATATATACGTACAAGTGTACGTAAATTATAAAATCTGTTGTGGCCAGCACCATACCTCTCGCCATTTCCATATTAGACTACATAAGTATTGTACATATTTGATTTTTGATACACACAAAAACATATATCTTCTTCTTTATATATTTTTACATTTTATTATTCATTCTATTCACACTTATTCTTCTAATGTTTGAGATACTTCCAATTCATTGATGAGATTAGCGGTATTTCTGAAGGGTATATGTAATTTATGTATCTATAATTATAAATATCTAATTAATAATAAAATGAGAAATATTAAATGTACTTCCCAGAAAAAGTCTTCAGTCATGGGCTGCAAGATACATTAACAACTTATTATTTTATATATTTATGTCTCTATCTTTAACTCTATAGAAGATAAAGAAAAGAACAAAAATTTTAAATGAATCTGATAGATTTTTATATTCTTTAATAAAAGTAATAACAGAAATTTTCAAAAAATAATATTTAGAAGATTTTTTAAAGAAACTATTACTTCCGGTAGAATTGTTATCAAAATCTAATCAGCTCTTTCCAGGAATGTCAGATTGAGGAAACTGCAGTCAAATATTTTTTAAATCTTATAGTATTTGAGAAACCGTGGTTCCAACATCCACATACACATACATACACACGGACATCATCGTAAAAATGTTATAATCGGACTGTATTAACCTTAAAAAGTATTTATCCACTAAAATCTGGATATGCGATTTTTAGCATGATTCCAATGCCTCTCTTAGCGAGAGGTAAAAAAACTGTATCTAGATACATGAAAATTCGATTTTTGAAAATTTTGAAGTTTTTATCTGACAATGGGGTTTATTGACTTTTGGGGTAATAATTCAAAATATTTAATTGCAATGGGGGTTTCCGCTAATTTTCAATTTTTTATATGTTATTCCTCATGAAAAGTTATATACAGTATGTCCCCGGATTGAGTTTACAAGAAGAAAAAAAAAATTATTTTTGATTTTACGAAAAAATACCAAGGGAAGAAAAATTTTTGTCTGAATTAAAACGCATGTTTCAGTTATTAAAACTTTTAATTAATGTAAGGTTCTATTATTATAACGTTTTTTCGTATGTTGTCCTCCTAATAATACAGTTATTACATCGTATCTAACATGATTTTAGTTAGTTTTGAAATATTGACAAATGATTATTAACCTTACATTAATTAAAAGTTTTAATAACTGAAACATGCGTTTTAATTCAGGCAAAAAATTTTCTTCCCTTGGTATTTTTTCGTAAAATCAAAAATATTTTCTTTTTCTTCTTGTAAACTCAATCCGGGGACATACTGTATATAATATTGCAATAAGATTTTTTTTTTGATTGTTTTTTGACATTTCTTAAAACTAATGAAATGTTTTTAACCAATCCTGCCATTATTACAGAGAGAATAAAGCTCTAGAGATTATTCCGGGAATAATCTCTGTAGCTTTTATTTTGTCAGATAGTTATCAACACATAAATAAAATGAACGAAAAACACCGATTTAGTGTTGTGTCTGATCATGAAATAAATCATAAAATTATAGAAAATACGTCTATAAACACAGTAGTTAATAATCACTCGGTATGAAGGCGATTATTTATATTTATTTTGCCCTGTCAAAGTTATGTTCTAGTTGTCAAAACAGACTTGCCAACTGCACCATGTAAATGAATGAGGCTAGTTAATTACGACAGTAGATGGCTACAAAATAGCAAGACAGTGCCTTTCCGTTGTTTGAAACAAATTTGTAGATCAAAAAATAATCAAAATATAATTTGAAAGTTTGATAAATAAAATAATTTTCCAGTTTCTTTCTCTAACCGAAAATATATTCGAAATACATCTATTTTGCAATCGCTTTTAGAATTTTTTTTTTTACTTTTATAACGGATAAAATTCCTGCTCATATATCATAAAAGAAAAGAAGTTTCGAGAAATTCTTCAATAAAGATAACATATTATTGGAGAAAGGCGCAACGAGTTATTTGCTGATACAGAAAGAACAAATCGCTTATACAGGATGTAACAGAAATAAGTACATACAATTTAACCAGTGAAAGAACTCGTCGAGAGCAACAATATTTTTTGGTAACTTTTTTTATAAACCTTCTAGACGTTTCAAAGTTTTGTAAAGAATGTATAACTTGCTTAAAAAAAAATCTGTTGTGGCCAGCACAAGACCTCTCGCCATTTCCATATTAGGCTATATAAGTATTGTATTGCACTTCGCTTTCGAACCGTCGTTTTATAACGAAAAATTACTTTACGCAAATATTGTTTTTTATTGTATTTAACATGTCTTCTGCACACATATAATTTTAATTATATCAATTTTTCGTTGTATAAGGAAGTTTCTAAATGTGAGAGATTTCCAATTCATTAATCAGATTGGCGGTATTTCTGATGGATATATGCATTTTACCTATAATGCCAAATATCTATTTAATTATTAAAACAATAAGAAAGATTAAATATACTTCCCAGAAAAATCTATCAGAATGTCACTAAAACTGTTGATTTTTGACACTGACATGTGTCATTTACAAACTATGTTATAAACATTGGAATTTGTCAACTGGTTTCCTTAGTGCCTTAGCCTCTGCATTAGATTGCTCTATATATTTTTATGTTCTTCAATATTTAATAACAAAAATTTCTAAAATATTATATTTAGAAGACTTTTTCTAAGAAACTACTACTTCCGGTTGTTCAATTGTTACCAAAACCTTTGAGGAATCGTCCCTATAACATCCAGATATACACACGTGATTAGATTATTCTATGTATTACAGTGCCTTTATCTCTAAATCTATACAAGATATAATAAAATTTTTAAATGTATCAGATGTAGAATGGGCTACTTGCGTACCTTTTTTTTATTTAATATTTGAAAGAGCAGGTACAAACTTGCTACCCATATGTTTTCTTTTGGCAAAATATTTATTAATTAGCCAGAAAAAAA
Organism: Ophonus ardosiacus; assembly: GCA_943142095.1. Lineage (NCBI taxonomy): Eukaryota > Metazoa > Arthropoda > Insecta > Coleoptera > Carabidae > Ophonus > Ophonus ardosiacus. The sequence continues at coordinate 21,981,513 of OW964839.1, forward strand.
ATAATGAAATTTGATTATTTGAATTCCCGCCATTTATGACGTAGAATTACGCCGCACCAATTAATGGTCGTAAAGCCATAGCGTTTGTTTGTACGGATAATGTAGATCTCCTGTTTGACGTTTCAACAATAGTTTGGAGGTTAGTATTTTAGTTTGTCTTTTTAGTATCGATATTTTAAATTACATGTAACTACCTATGTGTTTATTTGTGAAGTAATTAATATATTTAAGAGCCCAGAGAGAGAAAAAAATTAACTAATGTCAAATTCAAATTAAAATTTTCTCGCACGCATGTCATCTATACGTTGCATTTTTAAACATATGGTTTCCTTTTTCATTTTAATATAATGACGTCACAGAAAATTTTCTTTCTTAATTTACTAAAACACAAATAATTTTTTAAAAATAAAATTTATATTTTTACATATGTTTTCAACATAAAATTACGTATATAGTGATAGAAATCGGATTTTCAGCACCATGCAAGTAGCCCATTGTATGTTCTCCGATAATAGTAATAACAGAAATTTTCAAAAAATAATATTTAGAAGATTTTTTTAAAGAAACTATTACTTCCGGTTGACCAATTGTTACCAAAATCTAATCAGCTCTTCCCAGGATTGTCAGATTTAGGAAACTGCAGTTAAATATTTTTTACGTCGTATAGTATTTGAGAAACCGTGGTTCCAACATCCACACATACACACACACACACACACACTCACACTCACACGGACGGATATCATCGTAAAAATGTTTTAATTGGATTATAGGGACCTTAAAACGTGCTTATACACTAAAATCTGGATATGCGAATTTTAGCATGATTCCAATACCTCTCTTAGCGAGAGGTAAAAATTAAGAATTCAAAAGAATGTTACTAAGAAATATTGTTGCTTTCGACGAGTTCTGTCAATTTCGCTTACTTTTTTCTATTTCACTAATATATGTCTCGAAATTAGAAATACGAAAAAAAATTATCCAAAAAAATAAATTGCGATTTTGAAAAAAAGTTAATAACAAATAGGCTATTCCACGACATTTTTTAATTTTTTTTTTCTTGAAATACATAAAAATATAAGACCACATGTGAAAGTCCGAGTTAGAAATTCCTCCAAATAAGCGAGATATTAAGGTCCGAATTTTAAATCTGCTTTGTGACGTAGGTAATGTGGATATACCAGAAGTAAACAAACAGTGGTTCACAAACCATGAAAAGTTGTTAAACAAATTACAAAATAATGTATATTTAAATTGTAATATTATAATTCATTATTAGAGACATAAAATAAATTGTTTCACTCAATTTATTTCACTTTTTTTCTCACTTTATAAAAATAAAGAAATTAGAACGTCACCCGAACAGCAATCGAACAAATCCGACACACCCGAAGAAGTATATTCTTAGTTAGGGCTGGGCTTCTCAAAATCGGAGGTCATACTTGGATCCTATTTGCTCAAACACTCGTGCACATGTCCTGCATCATCAAAAGCAAAACTCCCCGTGTCTTCTAGAAGGAATAATTTATAATAAAAGAAATATGATTTTCCTTATCCTTTAACTATTATCATTCTTATTTTCAATAAACTTTTACTATTTTTGATTACTGTGGAATAGCCTATTGGATCTTGCAGAGTCCTATCACTGGTTAAATTTAATGTAATTTCTGTTACACCCTGTATGTAGATTCCGATTACATTTCCAATAACGTGAAATCAATACAAAAATTTTTGCTCGACAATATTTTTTGTGTAGAGCAGAAGGGTTCAACATTTTGGGCCATAAATTTGTAAATATTATTCAAGGCTTTCTAGATTTATTACTGGCGCATAGATTTGTTTAAAATTTAGTCGTCACGTATAGAGTATGAAATATGGTGACGGGAATAATGGGTTCGTGCGAAATTATCAAAATACGAATAATAGGATAAATATGTTTCGTATTGCGCTTTAATTTGTATATTTTTGGCAATGGCCATGACAGTGATATTGGTATGACATTACTTATAATTATATTTTTGACTCTCATTGTATGTATTAGCTACTAGAGCATTAAGTAACCCAATGAACCTTGAAATAAATGACAATTGTTTTGTAGTTTCACGCTTCGAAGGAACGAAAGAGGTAAAAACTATTTTTGCCCTCCTGAAGTGTAATGGGAACTTTACAATTGTATACACAGCAAGTGTAACCTACATTTTACGCTTACTGTGTTGTAACTTGTCTAACTATGCGGTAAAATAATCAAAATACATTGGACGTTTACGGGCATTTAGAAAAGAAATCATCTTTACTATAATAAAGTTCATGTAAAAAAGTACTACCTACTTAAGTTATTTTTTTACTTTAACATTTCCTATATTTAAAATTAATTTATATAAACCAAAATCACGGCAGCGACATCTGTCATTATTGTAAAAATTCGCCGTTACCGACATAGTCACCGATCGATATACCTGTCAAATACGCGAGGCGAACATTGCTGAAATGTCAAATATCGACACCTACCTATTATTTATTACGAAGAAAACATGAGCAAATAAATATAGATATTATCAGTCATAAACAACGTCTATTATTACAAATAAATTTTCGCTAGAAGAAGTACTCTGATAAAGGTAAGTAAAATCATATTTGGAAATTGACTTAACCCCAGTATTTTGAACTAACCCTTTTTAGAAGTACAACCTATCTCATTAAAAAAAGTAATTTTCATTATCGTCGGCCAAAAAATTTGATACAATTCTCGTGCGTGAAATATTTTACAGCGCTCCAGCTAATAAGGCGCTCGCCTTAAGGACTCGTGCCTTAAACAATGCTGTCACGCTGTAAAATACAACTTACACGCACTCGAATGTAAATAACTATTAAATTCTAGAATTAATGTTTTTTGGACTCTGTAAATACTTATGGCATAGTTTAGTGAACAGTTTGCAATGTATCAAAATTAAACATTTTTACCTCTCGCTAAGAGAGGTATTGGATTCATGCTAAAAATCGTATACAAGCACGGTTTAAGGTCCCAACAATCCGATTTTACATTTTTACGATGATGTGTGTGTGTGTATGTAAATGTGTGTGTGTGTGTGTGTGTGTACGTGTGTATTTGCGCACGCGTGTGTTTATCAAATTATGAAAGACTAAAAACCAATTTAACTACGTATTCTTTAATTTGACATTAATGGGAAGAGCTGAAAAGATTTTGGTAACAATTGAACAACTGGAAGTAGTATTTTCTTAAAAAAAAAAAATTAAATATTATTTTTTGGAAATTTTAGTTATTACAAATATTAAAGAATATAAAATTCTCTATCCAATACATTAAACATTTATATCTTTTGTAGTTTTAGAGATAGACAATTATAAATATATAAAATAATCCATTATATAATGAATCAATCAGCCTATGGAAACCATGAAAAATTAAAATGTTTGTAATTGACATAAATGCCAATGTCAAAAATTATTACTGAAGACTTCTTCTGGGAAGAACATTTAATATTTCTTATTTTATCATTAATTAAATATTTAAAATTATAGGTAGATATGGTATTCGTACATGGACAAGTCGAAATGTAACAGTAATATAATATGCTGTTGTTATAAAGCGGAAAAGACTTCGTCAATATCTAAACTGGGTATAAAAAGAAAGGGGATTCATTTATAAGCCAAAGTATGTACAGTATCAGTGTCAACTAAACACGCGCTTACTATACATATAATTCATCATTATACCCTTCAGAAATACCGCCAATCTCGTCAATGAATTGGAAGAATCTCGAACATTTAGAAGAGTAGGAGGAAACTTGTTCATAGAATGAATTTAAAAATAAAGAATAGATGTAATTAGAATTTTTTGTGTGTATCAGAAATATTAAATACAATACTTATATAGCCTAATATGAAAATGGCGAGAGGTCTCGTGCTGCCCACAAGATATTTTTTTTGTTATAAAACGACGATTCGTCAACGAAGTGCAATACAATACCTATGTAATATGAAATGAAAATGGCGAGAGGTATTGTGCTGGTTATTGAAAAAATCAGTTAATTTATATCAAATGAAATAAATCATGCCAACCCTGATTAGTAAATATGTAGGTATGTATTTAAATTAATAAAATCAAATAGCGGGATGTATTGTTTTCGCTACATCAGATTTTTACCTCTCGCTAAGAGAGGTATTGGATTCATTTTTAAAATGATGTCTGTGTGTGTGTATGTCGGGAATGTCTGGATGTTGTAGACACGATTCCTCAAAAACTCTAAGACTTAAGAACTGTTTAACTATGGATTCCTCAATCTGACATTCCTGGGAAGAGCTGAAAAGGTTTTGGTCACAATTGAACAACCGGAAGTAGTAGTTTCTGAGAAAAATTCTTCTAAATATAATTTTTTTGGGAGTTTTTTTTTATTAAATATTGAAGAACATAAATTCCTCCATCTAATACACTTAAAATTTTTATTATATCTTGTATAGATTTAAAGATAAAGACACTATAATTTAAAGAGTAATCTAATCGCAGAGGCTAGAGGCTAAGGCACTAAGGAAACCAGTTGACAAATTCCAATGTTTATAACATAGTTTGTAAATGACACATGTCAGTGTCAAAAATCAACAGTTTTAGAGACATTCTGAACGCTTTTTCTGGGAAGTATATTTAATCTTTCTTATTGTTTTATTAATTAAACATTTGAAATTATAGGTAAAATTGTGGTAAAATGCATATATCCATCAGAAATACCACCAATCTGGTTAATGAATTGGAAGAATCTCTGACATTTAGAAACTTCCTCATACAATGAAAAATAGATATAATTAGAATTATATGTGTGCAGAAGACATGTTAAATATAATAAAAAACAATATTTGGGTAATGTTCTATAATATTTTGTTATAAAACGACGGTTCGATAGCGAAGTGCATTACAATACTTATACAGAGAATTTATTTTAAAATGCAACATTATAGTTCATCACTTCCATGGTTACTCACTATTGTCAAAAAATGACAGCAATATAATATTTGTCCATTTTAAAATGCAACATTATGAACAGTATTGCAGCACAGGAGATACCTCCAAAACACATCACAAATGGTGTCAATTCTTATTACGACCGAATAAAATATTGCCTCAGAGTGATTGGGGGTATTTTTTAACATTTATTACATGAAAGTTATGAATTTTTGTAAGCTAAAGTTTTTTGAAATGTACGACATTCATGTTTTGATTATTTGTTAATCGTATGTAGGCTAATTTATAGGAAATTAGTTTTGATTGATGAACTAAAAATTTTGTATGTTGCATTTTAAAATGGACAAATATAACATTGCTGTCATGTTTTGACAATAGTGAGTAACCATGGAAGTGATTCGCCATATCTTGCATGTTAAAATAAATTCCCTGTATAATATAAAATGGAAATGGCGAGAGGTATTGGGCTGGTTATTAAAAAAATCAGTTGATTTAAATCATGATTTAAATCAAATGACAAATCATGCCAAACCTAATAAATAATAATAATATATCATCACGGCATATTACCCATTTCTGGGTGTGCCAGTATCTACAACACATGTAGACATCGGTAATGATGACGATATATTTTACCGTGTGGGCGTTTACCAGGCGTCACCTCACGGGCACTCATAGCTGGTGTGGAGAGTGCACCACAGGGGTCACTTGAAACCAAACCAAACCTGATTAGTAAATATATAGGTATGTATTTAAATCAATAAAAATTTAATAGCGGGAGGTATTGTGTTTGCCACATTAGATTTTTTATTCTTACAACTTACATAACTCGTCCTTGCATCAATTGATGAAGCATCTTTTTCTTAATTTAGGTACAAAGTTGAAATTCGTATAAAAATGGAGCTGTGATTTTTATATACCTCTGTATTTATGTATGTATGCATGTATGTAAATCGTAGAAACGTTTGTGGATTACACGCGAACCGCGGGCCGCATGCTGAGCACTCTGTTTCAGGTAAATCACTCTGAATACAAAAAGCTTTATGAATAAACTTTTTCTTGCACACAAATCACTTTTATAGTGTTCACATCACATTAGTTCTGAGTGTCGCAGATATGACATTTATTCCATTCCTTCTACCACATAATTCCATTAGTATTAAAGCATGTTAATTTACTAAAATCACCCACAATTACAATAGACACAGAATTGACGTCATATGCAAGAGAGAGAGATAGAAGATCATGCTTCCAAACGAACCTCCCCTCGTTGTTTTACGTCCCGCTTCCTGATTCTATCTGTCATTATCTATGCATCTGTTATTCAGTGTTAACCTAATTCTTTGTGATTTGTTCGTTGTGTTCAATAAAAATTAGTTTAAAACCACAAGATGTGCGTAGGGCAACTTTTTTTGTTTGATAATATTGAAGATCACTCGATTATTCAACTGAAACGATGGCTGAAGTGTAGAGGTCTATGGCTGATGACAGATCTTTGTTTGGACGTGGTAACCATAGTAATCTTTAGTTCTATGCTTTTCCGCTAGATGCGCTCTTGCGAATTGCAATTGTGTGTCTATTCAATTCTCTTTTAAATGGGGTATTCCGGTGATATGGAATTAATGCAAAAATAATAATTTTTACCTCTCGCTAAGAAAGGTATTGGATTCATGCTAAAATTCGCATATCCAGATTTTATTGAATAAGCACGATTTAAGGTCCCTAGAATCCGATTATAATATTTTTAAAATGATGTCTGTGTGTGTGTATGTGTGTGTGTGTGTGTGTGTGTGTGTGTGTGTGTGTATGTATGTATGTATGTATGTATGTATGTATGTATGTATGTCTGGATGTTGTAGTCACGATTCCTCAAAAACTATAAGACTTAAAAAATATTTAACTGCAGTTTCCTCAATCTGACATTCCTGGGAAGAGCTGAAAAGATTTTGGTAACAATTGAACAACCGGAAGTAGTAGTTTCTTAGAAAAAATCTTCTAAATATAATTTTTTTGGGAGGTTTTTTTTATTAAATATTGAAGAACATAAAATTCTCCATCTAATACACTTAAAATTTTTATTATATCTTGTATAGATTTAGAGATAAAGACACTATAATTTATAGAGTGAACTAATCGCAGAGGCCAAGGCACTAAGGAAACCAGTTGACAAATTCCAATGTTTATAACATGACACATGTCATTGGCAAATATCAACATTTTTAGTGACATTGTGAAAGCTTTTTCTGGGAAGTATATTTAATTTTTCTTATTGTTTTATTAATTAAATATTTGAAATTATAGGTAAAATTGTGGTAAAATGCATATATCCATCAGAAATACCGCCAATCTGGTTAATAAATTGGAACAATCTCTGACATGAAAATGATATAAAATAGATTAGAATTATATGTGTGCAGAAGACATGTTAAATACAATAAAAAACAATATTTGGGTAAAGTTCTGTAAGTTTCCATCTTTACATAGTAGAAAAATATAATAAAACATGTTTAATAGAAAGTTTTAATTCATAATTTAATGTTACAAAATTGGAATTTTTACAGCTCTAGAAACATCCTTAAAATTTGTGACAAGTTGATAATCTGTTGCTCATTTCAAAGTAAATATTTTCGTTTAAAACACAGATGGTGCCAGTAGTTAACACGCGCGGGTATATTTCTTGTTTGACATTTCGTCCACTTTATAATTATTACTCCTATTTTTACCATAAACAAACACAGGACAAACACCGAAATACACGCTGCTACTAAAATCATAAGTAAACAAGCAAATGGCTGTCGTGAACATGTGGATTTAGGGGCTGAAGTTCGTTGCAGATGTCACCATCGAGTTGACGTCATAAGCGCGCCATGATAAGAAAATTTGAATTGCGATAAATTTTTTTAAAATTCATATCTCATGTGATGCATACCTTTTCTTACTCAAAGTTAGATATTCAGTCCTAGTGGCCTATACTCTGTACTACTGTAAAAAAATATTTTTAAAAAATGTCGGAATACCCCATTAAGCATTTTCTAAAAATAGAGCTATAATATTGTCAATGAAATTAAAATGTATATGATGAATGACTTCATGTAATTATTGGTAAAACTTGTTAAGCTTGTTGTGTTATTAGCATATCCGTGAGCACGAGATCCATACACATGCACGTAGGTGCGTGGGCGGGGTGCCGGGTATAATACACGGCCTACACGATCTATGTTTACTCAGAAACAATGTCACGTAAGTGATGAATAGGTTTATAGGTAGTTTTGCAATGAGTCAATTAAGAAGAACTAGGATTAAGTTTTATGGCCAATTAGTTAAATAAAATAACAAATATTTAATTGATGTGTTACGTTTTAAGTCCAGAGAATCTCGCTAAGAGAGGGATTGGATTCATGCTAAAATTCGCATATCCAGATTTAAGTGAATAAGCACGATTTAAAATCCCTATAATCCGATTATAACATTTTTCAAATGGTGTGTGTGTGTTTGTAGATGTGTGTATGTCTGGATGTTAGAGGGACGATTCCTCAAAAACTATAAGACCTACGAGCTGTTTAACTATGAATTCCTCAATCTGACATTCCTGGGAAGAGCTGAAAAGGTTTTGGTAACAATTGGACAACCGGGAGTAGTAGTTTTTTAGAAAAATTCTTCTAATATAATTTTTTGAAAATTTTTGTTATTGCAAATATTGAAGAACATAAAATTCTCTATCTAATGCACTTAAAATTTTTGTTATATCTTGTATAGATTTAGAGATAAAGACACTATAATATATAGAATAATCTAATCGCAGACGCTAAGGCACTAAGGAAACCACTTGACAAATTCAAATGTTTACAACATAGGTTGTAAATGACACATGTCAGTGTCAAAAATCACCAGTTTTAGTGGCATTTTGATACCTTTTTCTGGGAAGTACGTTTAATCTTTCTTATTGTTTTATTAATTAAATAGATATTTGAAATTATAGGCAAATGCATACCGTCAATCTGGTTCATGAATTGGTAGAATCTCTGACATTTGGAAACTTCCTCATACAATGAAAAATAGATATAATTGGAATTATATGTGTGCAGAAGACATGTTAAATACAATAAAAAACAATATTTGGGTAAAGTTCTGTATTTTTTTTGTTATAAAACGACAGTTCGAAAGGGAAGTGCAATACAATACTTATATAACATAAAATGGAAATGGCGAAAGGAATTGTGCTCGCCACAACAGATTTTTTTGCATGACTTTGATTTCTAATTTTTCGTTATAAAATTTCCCAGAAATTTTTTATTGGATTTAAGTCCAGCCACTGCAATGGCTATATATAATAACATTGGGTGGAGTTCAGTGGGTTGTATTAAGGTCTGTATTAAAACTTGTATTGAGTATATGGCAACATTGTAATATTTTCCACATGTATCAATGAGATTCAATTGTGATTTGGAAATTTTACCACAGGGAAAAGTAATACAGATATCCTTTAGTCAAATGAGGAAGTATCATTGTAAATGGAAGGTGTAAAAGGAAACTCATTATTGCAAAATTAGGTTAGAAATATGTCAAATTTTATGTGTCAAATATTTCATACCTGAATGTTAATGAATTTTAAAATATCTCATCCCCCGTTTTGATCAGTTTTGACATTTGTCCTTTTTTCTTACTTCTGTTAATAATTTTTTTTTCTTTATTTGATCCTTTGGTCTCTCACTTTTTTCTGACAGGTATTACAAAGTGGCCAAAATATTTTTGACAAAGGACTATTTTAGTTTAAAACACGCTAATACAACCCACTGAATCTCACCCAATAACTTTATTGTTGGAAACAAAGAAACAACGTTGGAATCATTACCATCATTTCATCTAATAGGGAATATTTTGAAAGGAACAATATTAATATTGATGAGTAAATTAAAACTTTTTCAAAACAAATATAAAATCTCGTTATTTTTTATCAAACCTTGTATATCCTATATATCACTAATGGATATTAATGTTTGTAACGACTTTTATGTTATTGACATTCCTGTTATTTCCGTCAATCAATAAAAGATTAAGCTATAATGTAAAAATATCGGAGTATCCACCTACATATCTGCAGGGGCGGACTGGGACTTTTATTTTTACCGGCATCTATCTTCAACATACAGTATTGGCCATACAGATAGCAACTTAAAAAAAAATCAATTGCTCTAATGTAAAAACTGGGATTTCAGAAATAAATTACTGCAGTATTAGTGTCTTGAACAAAGTTTAATTTACATTAAAATAATTTGCATTATATTAACAAAAATTTATTCACTTGATAACAATTGGAGATTTTATCGATTGAAACTTTGTGTAACTCAAAAAAAATAAAGATAATGAAAGTTCGAAATACTTCTTTTATTTTTAAAAATTGATTTATGTGCAAAAAAATATGTTTTATTTGGACATAAAAAAAATAGCAACTTTTATAAAATTAATATAAAAACTAAATTTTCTAATATTTAGTGTAATAACCGGAACCACGAGAATTTATTACTTCTTCTCGTTTCATCATGAATTCAAGTAATTTTGTTATTACATTTCTATCAATTAATCTTAGTTCATCACTAAATAATACTCTTTTCCACATGTCAGTTGTCCAGTTTACATGATTTTCTGCAAAAAAATAATCGGGCCTTCACGTTCTTCTTCGGAAGAAGTGGTTTCTTTGTAGGCCGACGACTATAAAGTTCTCCGGCAACTGATATTCTTCCCTGTCTTGAAGATATTTTATCTTTAACATTACTTAGTAGAAAGCCTAAAATTTTCTTTGATGATAACAACGGATTTTTAACGATATGTGTTTTATCATTCTGTCGCTTCGGTTTGATGTTTTTTTTTTGTCTACTAGAAATTGTAGAAGGCTCAATATTACCCTTCCTTCGAAAATGGATTATTATTCGTGCTATTGTAGATTTATGCAAATTAAAGTTCATCGACATTTTATTCCGCGAAGCACCATTTTCATATGATTTAATTATTAAATTGCGAAATTTTTTAATCAAAGTCTTATTACGACCCATAATTTTGAAGTACTAATATATATTTTTTGAACAATTATACGATATAAACGTTGAAATTGAGAAAATAAAGACATTCATTATGTAGTTGCTATTTTTATGTCCAGACAAAAGTAAGAATTATGCAAATTAAATAAATTCTATAAATTTAATATAAATTATTTTAACATAAAATAAACTTATTTTAAGAGGTTATTCTTTATGTAATTTATTTTCAATATTCTTATATTCACTTCAGAGAAATAGAAATTTTTTAAAAGTTGCTATCTTTATGGCCAATACTGTACGTATATCGGAATTTATATTCCTATTTAAAATCATAGTATATTATACGCCAAGATTGAGAAGATAATCATTATTGACCCAGCGCCAAGATTGTAACCCGAGGGCGAAGGCCGAGGGATACAAGGCGCCTGACGTTTCGCTCATTTCGCTGGTTTGATAACCTCACTTATGGGCCTTGATTTGTATTTGATTTAATGGGGTATGTGACCATAATCGAATTTCAATATATGTCACAATATACAAAAACAAACCTTTGTAGCTTCTCATTATAATAATAAAAACTAAACATTAGTTTGTAATAATTTTGTTATTAGCAATTTAATGTTTTGGAGAAGGGATCTGTGACCTCAGTAGGGTAGAATGGTAGAAGAAGACAATTAGACTGAGATAGGTATGTTGTGATAGGTTATGGAATGGCGAAAGAACAGCTGCTGTCACTTTCGTCTACCACAATATATCTATCTCAGTCTAACTGTCTTCTTCTACCATTCTACCCTACTGACGTCACAGATCCCTTCTCCAAAGTTTTAATAATTATTTTCTCGTGAACTACGAATAATTAATCAATTTAAAAAATTACGGGTATTTTATTTTTTGGTCTAGTATCATATAAGTAAAAATCAATATTTAGTCACATACCCTATTATTTAATAAAAACACTTTGTGCTGTTACAGTCAGCAGCCTTATTAGTTTATTATTATTTTTAAATAAATCTGTTGAAATGTATTTACCTACAAATACAAAAATATAGTGATTTATTCATTCCTACATCTACACGTTTCACATTTTCACCAAAACTGCACAGTGGCCAGGCGAGACGAGGCGGCTTCGTAGGTCAATTTAAAATTAAGCGGCAAATTTAAATTATATACTTTTCTTCAGTTTAATGAGATAATAATATTTGGATTTGGAGGCTTGAGTTTGATTGAGAAGAAACAGTTTGCATTATTGACCAAGATTAATAATAAATTATTATTGACCAAGCGGTAGTGAAAAACAATTTCTCATGTCAAATAAAGGTAAATAATAGTGGGTACCTAGGCTAGTAGTGAAAAAAGATATTTATTATAAATGAAATGAAGTATAGTACAATTTTAAAATTACCTTACAACGATCAACACTGACAACTATGGTAGAAATGAAATGGCAGAAGACTTACATCATCAAAAAATATCCCTAAAGTAATGACGTCATATACTACTGAGTTTACATAGGTTAGTGTTCTGTGTTGACAAGCAGATATGGGGACTCATGACAGAATGACAGCTAGTAATATAAATGACAAATGTCATCATTTTTCATTCCAAATTTCATGATATTTTCCAATTTCAGGTGGTTTATCTTCTTACTAATGATTCGAGTTTGCGCAGTTATACGATTTTGGTCAGCTGTTTTGTTAAAAATTAACCTAGTAATTTGGCGTCATTTTCTGTTATATATATGATTGACGAATTTTCATCTGAAGAGTCGTATGAATCGGGGGAATTTTCTTCTAGTGATGAAGACAATCTGGAAATGTTTGGCGAAAATCCGAGGTCAAAGAATGAAAATTATTTAGAACAGTAATAGTAATCATGTACATACATAGGTGTCAAATGTCAATATTTTTCAATCCAAATTTCAAGTGATTTATTTAACTCGCCATGTAAAGTCCACGCACCTGGTGACAAAGAAACCACGTGAACTTACAAAATCTTGATATTTTGAATTAAAATTTATGACATTTGTAAGTTATGTACATGATTACTAGCTGTCATTCTGAAACGGGTGCCCATATCTGCTTGTCAAGATTTGCTTATTTGCTTCTCTCTAAAAATATATAGTTTAAGCATTGATAACAAGGGAAATATTTGAAAAAAAAATACCTTTTGAACGGCTTTCAACGGAATTAATGGCCCACAATTCCCATTCGAAATAGTTCATGACAAGGTTGGTTTCTGAAATTGCTTTTTTAAGCTTTATATGAATGTAAACTGACAACCAAGTGACAATAGTGACAGGATAGATATTCGATCGATATAAAATTTAATGTAAACATTGTCATGCCAACGTACCGGTAAAAAAATGAACTACAATTATTTCAAATTGCGTAAAAGAAAAAGAGATTAACTTAAAAATACTTGTAAATTTCATTAATATATACGTTTCTTAATACTAGTATTTTTCTTTCTTCTGTATTTAAAAATAAATAATTTTTACAAGTTATATTTGATTTTATAAAGTTTTTTTCAGATCTATGACGTAGGTCTTCTGCCATTTCATTTTCACTGTACCTATTACCTATTGCAATTTCCAATACCATCAATTATTTCTTCACATTATTCCTCTAATTCTTCCAAGAATTCTTCTGCCTCTCTATAATTTTACATTTTTCCCCCTGGGAAGAAATAATAACCTAGTATTTTGCTTTTTGTAATTTTCCGGCGTCCGGAAATGGAATGAATTATTTAGGAGTAGCCGGAGATGAGATGTATAACGGTCGCTATCGCTGCGCCGTTGTTAAAACAAGCGAGTGGGGCTCAGGTGTACCAACGCACAAATGCCAACATTACCAGGGAGGTTAATGGAAAATGTAAAAACAAAATGGGGTCGTTTCATTACACCACCTACACTTTCAGCGCAAAAGGTGGGCGGAAAATTAATATTAATTATAATTATGACCGGTCGAGGAATAGATATTATATATCTTTGTGTACTAGACCAGACTCATAATAGTTCGGCCGGTTTACATTTTCAACAAACAAATTATAAAACCTACGCAAAGGGTGAGAAATTTCTACAAATTTCTTTCGACTAATTTAAAATATAGATTTTAAACTTACGGTGCGATTCTGTAACTTTCTATAGCACTATAGAACTGTAACTCTCAACAAAATCGCAACAATTTTTGTTTACTAATACATTTATTATTGTTTGACATTAAAAAATGATGCGCTTTTGTTGAGAGTTACAGTTCTATAGTGCTATAGAAAGTTACAGAATCTCACCGTTAAGCTGTGTCCGATGTTGCATTTTTATCACCCTAATATCCAAATCCTAAATTTATATGTCTTAAATCTAGTGATTATTTAGGATTTTAGGAATTAGTTTTTAGAGTTTTGCAGGAGCATACTATGCCTTGAAGTTGACTTGCACTCAGAGGCGTAACTAGCAATTAAGGCGCCTATGGCCAGCCACCAAAAATGCGCCTTTTATAAGTACACGCGTGTAAAATAATATCTAGATATAATAGTATTCAAGCATGGTAAAAAAAACTTACATTTATTAAACATATAAGCATATTCGCATTATACAATATGTATCTCGTAAATTTAAGAATTAAATAATACGCCACTAATGAGTACCCATGAAGTACAAATATGTCATCAACTATATCGATATCTGTGATAAAGCAAATTGGCACACCCAGAAATGGGTAATATGCCGTGATGATATATTATTATTATTATTATTAATTAATACATATAATGATTAAGTATTGAGAAATAAATAAAACACAAAACAGAACATTTATATAATTTTAATTTTTCGCGCTATTGAATTTTCAAAATCATCAATGACAGAATCAAAATCCACTTCAGCAAATACATTATATTCCATAGAAAGTAAACTTATGCCCATATTCATAAACACTCGTAAAATTTCAAAACGGTTTGTTTTAATTTTTGACAAATAGAATCAAACTTTGACAAATAAAATTTCGATTTTTCTTTCAATATCGACTGTTTTTATTGGATAAAAATTATAACGAACCGTTTAAAATTTTTACGAGTGTTTATGAATACGGGCATAAGACTACTAAGGGCCGGTTTTTCAATCTCTGGTTAAAATTTTAATTTTTAAGCCCCGATAGTTCACTTAAGTGGCAGTTTAACCAGAGATGAAAATATCGGGCCTTAGTTAAGTAAACAATATTGCATCGTCTTGTTGACAGCAATGATAAATCTGTCATTTGACAGTTCATTTTGTTTCAGTTTTATTTATTTAACTCTTAGTTAAAATCATATGTTTTGTCCCTTCCTTACTTAAGACTCGATTTTAAGCTCTGCCACAGAGCACAAATTAATTAATTAATATAAATTAATATAATTAATATAAAATTAATTAATTAATATACTAATCTGTGGCTCTGTCCCATGCTAACTTCACACTGTATTGTATAACGCAGTACGCATGCGTCAGTTTGAATAGTTGTCATTTCTTTCTAGCAGTAAATACAGTTTGAATAGCTGTCACATTTCGTATTTACCGCTAGAATGTGACAGCTATTCAAACTGACGCATGCGTATTGCGTTATAAAATACAGTCTGGGGAATAGCTCGTGCGGGGAACTATATTGAGTAGAGTACAGTCGATATAGAAAGTGTGACATGTAATTCAAAATTCAGTCACAATATCAATCGCAATTTAATCATTTTCGCGCCTTTCCAATAAGGCGCCTATGGCCGCGGCCATATCGGCCATAGGCTATTTACGCCTCTGCTTGAACTAATTAAACAAATCATGTTCGTTACTATAATTTGTACAAAACGTCAAACAATAGCTTCTTAGATTATATTTTATGAAATATAATATTAAGGCGATTGCCGGTGCTACGCTAAACAGCACTTTAGTAGCAATCAAACTACACTCGTAAATATTAAGTTATAACTTCAAACTTGATATAATTGTATTATTGTATAGTGGATAGATCAATGCATGGGGCTGACCAATTATTTTGCATAATTATTAATTTTTATTGCATTTAAATTTAGTTCGAAAAACATCATAAAAATGGCTATTTTAAAATTTATTTTTAACACGATAACTGTACTTTATACAAAAAATGTTTGGGTCACCCCCATAGCGGACCGGTACGATAGACTATGGAGGAGAAAGTGTTAGGAGAATATGTTCCCCCTCTACTACACACATCTCCTCTCTCACTCCAACAGTTTGCTTCACATGGGCTGAGTTTTCCCCTTATGCTTTAAACAAGGGCAAACACATATAAAAGCAGATAGAGAGAAATAAACTTAGCAATCTTAAAAGTAGTGGGGGAACGTAAGAAGTTTGTCTGCACTAGTGTCATACTAGCTACAAAACTGATTTCGCTGAGCGACCGGAAATGCTCTTAACATTTACTCTCAAGCATCAAATTGAATCGAACTGTATAATTCATTTTTGTTGTCCTAAAGTGTTGCCGTACAAACCAATGGATATCACTAGTGTGCCATTCGGAGTTGTATTTATGTGAAGAAGACCTAAATCCTAAGTATTAAATGCCAAAATGCGACATCGGATACAGTCTTAGAAAAAATTATTATACATTCAAGTATTCCGCTATTTAATATTAGTTTACACTTCTTTTATTAATACGTGATTAGTAGGAACAGTTTTAATTCTATTAGATATTGTTGACAATTGACACAATTGTTGGTAGCAGAACCGTCGCGAAATACACGTGCGTTTTATTTAATAATCTTTAATTGTCATTGTTATTGCTTCTGCAGGCATGTTATGAAATTTTGCAAATATAACACATTTGCGTAAAATTATTATACAAAAATATTGAAATAAAACATAATTTTGAGTATTCTTTAAGTGTCAAACTGACAGTTACATAAACATAACCTATGGGGTCCCGTGGCCGCGTGCCTGAGTGTCTGGCCGCGAACCTGGGGGAACCGGGTTCGATCCCGACAGACGCCTAACATTTCCAATTTTAAATGGCAGAAAAGTGACCCCTGTGGTGCACTCTCCACGCCAGTTATGAGTGCCCGTGAGGTGACGCCTGGTAAGCGCCCACACGGTAAAATATATCGTCTTCATTACCGATGTCTACATTTGTTGTAGATACTGGCACACCCAGAAATGGGTAATATGCCGTGATGATATATTTATTTATAAAAATAAAATATTCCATTTATTTTCACAAATTTACGATTTCAAATAAAATTTGTGCAATTTGGCTCTGAACTTTCATTTTATGACTCATATAGTTTATTTTCTTTGGCCTTACGACCTCGGCAACTAAATTCCATATTTCGTGATAAAAAGTAGAACTTCACTACTATGATATACAGGGTGTCTCACAACTCGCGCCCCAGACGAAACTGACACTTGCCGACGACAATAGGTTGCCAACAAATAGAAGAAAATAATTTGCGACTGCTTGCATAACGGAGTTACAAGACTTTTTAATCCACCAATCCCGGAAGGATATCTTAAGGTGTGATGATATTATTACAAAATAAAACTGGTTGCTAGGTTTTAAAAATACTACTAGTGAGTTACAAAATTTGTTTGACTTACTGTCATTTTGACACTTTAGAGTTGACTTTTCACTATCAACAAATTTAGGTTAGCGAAGGTGTCATCCAAGATCATCATTTATATCGTACAGTGTAACGTGTTGTAGCAGCAGTGTAAAATGTGTTAAACGAAAATATTATTGTCATTATTATCATTTCTACGTAATTAGCAGCTGAATACATGGTAATAATTTGCCTTTTTTTTATTCACCTTGACAAATTTAATTTGAAACTGACATTTTTCGAAAACTACAGTCGCCCACACATTTTAAAGAAGATTTGATTTGTATAAAACCATAGTAACGTAAAATTACGGCAAACACACGTTAAAGGTGTAGGTCTCTGATTGGTCAATTTTAAGATGTCTTTTCTCTAATATCTTTTAAGCCAGATTTTTTTTCTTCGAAATTACACATCCGAGTGCAGTCTCGTGTTTCCTCATTCGCTCTGAGGCGCGAGTTGTGAGACCCCTGTATAAATAACTATTGTTATATGAAATAGTTATTTACATTCGAGTGCGTGTAAGTTGTATTTTACAGCGCGACAGCTTTGTTTAAGGCACGAGCCCTTAAGGCGAGTGCCTTATTAGCTGGAGCCCTGTAAAATACTTCACGCACGAGAATTGTATCAAATTTATTGGCCAACGATAATACAAATCACTTTTTTTAATGAGATAGGTTGTACTTTTGAAAAGGGTTATTTTAAAATACTGGGGTTAAATCAATTTCCAAATTTGATTTTACTTACCTTCATTAGAGTACTTCTTCTAGCAAAAATTTATCTGTAATAATAGACGTTGTTTATGACTGATAATATATTTATTTGCTCATGTTTTCTTCGTAATAAATAATAGGTAGGTGTCGATATTTGACATCTCAGCAATGCTCGCGTATTTGACAGGTATATCGATCGGTGACTATGTCGGTAATAGCGGATTTTTACAATAATGACAGATGTCGCTGCCGTGAGTTTAGTTTATATAAATTAATTGTAATATAGGAAATGTTAAAGTAAAAAAATAACTTAAGTAGGTAGTACTTTTTTACATGAACTTTATTATAGTAAAGATGATTTCTTTTCTAAATGCCCATAAACGTCCAGTGTATTTTGATTATTTTACCGCATAGTTAGACAAGTTACAACACTGTAAGCGTAAAATGTAGGTTACACTTGCTGTGTATACAATTATAAAGTTCCCATTACACTTCAGGAGGGCAAAAAATTGATTTGTGGTTGTATAAGTTACCAATGTAGGTAACTACGAAAGATATTACAGTATAGTAAAAACAATAATTTAATATAAAATATATACTATTGGTATTATAATAATAGTAATCTTGGCAAATGGCACTTTTTACCTATAAAACAATTGGAGCGTGAACTAGTAATTCCTTTTGTTTTGTACTTTTATATTGCGATGTGTGACCTACAGTTTTCACAACCGATTTTTAGATTATAAATAAATAAAATATGTCATCACGGTTTATTACCCAATGTTTGGCAAACTTCATATTGACGATTTACGAGCCCTGCGCCAAATAAATTGGCCTACATCCCTTTTCTTGACAAGAAAACTTTATATTTTTTTAAAGAAACTATTACTTCCGGTTGTCCAATTGTTACCAAAATCTAATCAGCTCTTCTCAGGAATGCCAGATTGAGGAAACTGCAGTTAGTTAAATATTTTTTAAGTCTTATAGTATTTGAGAAACCGTGGTTCCAACATCCACACACACACACACACGCACACACACACACACACACATCATCGTAAAAATGTTATAATCGGATTATAGGATCTTAAAACGTGCTTATTCACTAAAATCTGGATATGCGAATTTTAGCATGATTCCAATACCTCTCTAAGCGAGAGGTAAAAAATCTGTTGTGGCCAGCACAAGATCTTTCGCCATTTCCATATAAGGCTATATAAGTATTGTATTGTACTTCTCTATCGAACCGTCGATTTATAACAAAAAATTACAGAACTTTAACCAAATATTGTTTTTTATTATATTTAACATGTCTTCTGCACACATATAATTCTAATTATATCTATTTTTCATTGTATGAGGAAGTTCTTATATGTTTTCCAATTCATTAACCAGATTGGCGGTATTTCTGATGGATATATGCATTTTACCTATAATTTCAAATATTTCATTAATAAAATAATAAGAAAGATTAAATATACTTCCCAGAAAAAGCTATCAGAAAGCCACTAAAACTGTTGATTTTTAACACTGACATATGTCATTTTCAAACTATGTTATAAACATTTGAATTTGTCAAGTCGTTTCCTTAGTGCCTTAGCCTCTACGATTAGAATCTGCTATATATTATAGTGTCTTTATCTCTAAATCTATACAAGATATAATAAAAATTTTAAGTGTATTAGATGGACAATTTTGTTCTTCAATATTTGTAATAACAAAAATTTCCAAAAAATTGTATTTAGAAGAAATTTTCTAAGAAACTACTACTTCCGGTTGTTCAATTGTTACCAAAACCTTTTCAGCTCTTCCCAGGAATATCAGATTGAGGAAACTGCAGTTAAATATTTTTTAAGTCTTATAGTTTTTGAGGAATCGTGTCTACAACATCCAGACATACATACACACACATACATCCACACACACGCACAGACATCATTTTAAAAATGTTATAATCGGATTCTAGGAACCTTAAATCGTGCTTATTCAATAAAATCTGAACATGCGAATTTTAGCATGAATCCAATACCTCTCTTAGCGAGAGGTAAAAAGATTTTCTATTTGAAATTTATGCCCGTATTCATAGTCAGTACTTCGCCTCGACTCATACTTGAGTCTGCCATGAGTACCAGATTTCGTTTTATAGTCGCTACTTGTTTCTTCACTCGTACTTCGATCGAAGGTTTACTTGAGGCGAGTTCCAAGCAACCTTGAGCAATGCTCAAGTACTGATTGATGCTTTTTTCAAAAAATTTAGGTACACTTGATCAATATTTAAAAAATCTGATGTGGCCAACACAAAACCTCCCGCTATTTAATTTTTATATACATACCTACCTACGTATTTACTAACGCTGCAAACTGTTCCATTGCAGAAAACTATTGCTTTATTTACTATTTTCTTTTTAAAATGTCACTATTATTAATTTGAAGTGATTAGTTTTTTGACAGTGACAGTTACTGTCAGTTACATTCATTTGAAAAATGAACTGTGTAACAAAGGAATCGTGTTTATCTTAGGTTTCGCGACTAATAAAAAAAATTATTTTTAAATTTATCAGTAAAATATATAGAAAAAGTATTAATGTATTCCTGTAGATAATTCAATAATCTTTAATTTTCATATGACCTAAAATTCGAAAAAATGGCATTTAATGGTATTTTTTGAAGAAAAACCATTATGAGCTTCAAGTAAAGTACCATGTCCGTTTTTCCGATTTTCACCAAAATCTAATGGCTTCTATTCCTATTAGAATAGGGTAAAAATACAAGGTTTCAGAATTTTCTGAATGATAGTATTTGAGTTAGAGTGCAAACAAAATTCGTACACATACACACATACACACACATACACACATACAGACATCATCGTGAAAATGTTAAAAATGGATTCTAGGGACCTTAAAACGTGGTCATTTACTAAAATCTCGATATTAGATTTTTAGCACGATCCCTATACCTCCCTTAGCAAGGGTAGCGGGAGGTAAAAAAACTGTCAAACTGTCATTTCCATCACATATGACATCTAAGTTAAATAATGAATCATGAAGATAATCAACAATTTTTAGAATTTATAGACATAGTAGAAGAAGCCTTAATAACCACAATGAAAAAGGGTTGCTTCAAGAAGATATATCCGTGATATGACTCATGTATCTGTAACCTGTGACATATATGTAGATGTCAAATATACGATTTGAGAGAAAAATATTAAAATTTACAAATATATCAACATAGTTGTTACAAATTCTCTAAAATCCTCCCTAGAAAACCGAGAATTCACGAAGTTTCGACTATGAAACATATGATGTTTCATAGTCGAAACTTCTCGAGCTCAAGAACATCATATTATGATGTTCTTGAGGTCGAGAACAACCGGAGTAATGCTTGGCGAAGTAATACTCAAGTACGAGATTGAGCATCGACTATGAATACGGGTATTAGACCTCCGACGATTCGAGTAGACAATAATAAAAGTGGAACTGATTGTCTTTAAGTTTCATTTATTGTGGAATTTGATTAGCGTGGTGTTGGTTTACCATGACTCATCAAATTGCTATAAAACTGCTCGTTTGTCATTAGCTAATCATTACCTACATGTACAGTTATCGCTAAATACCGCTGCACAATTACAACCGACACACATACCGTCTGTTTTTTCTTTGCATAAACAAAAGTAGTTTCGTTTTTCATGTTTTATAAACAAAATTTATTATCAAGGTTTTATACTTAATACTGAGTAATAATTTGCTTTATATTGAGTGTGTCGTTTTGTTGTTTATAATGATTTCAATCATGATGAGTATTTTAGTTTGTATTTCTTTATGGCACTTTTTATCTTCCGTCACCTTTAGGCAAGTCCACGATTTAAAATATACTGGTTATGCCACTTGTCATGTTTTTCATTGTTTCTGATGGTCCGCTTGATACGTGTTTCCTTGAATAATCCGCTAGATGCGCTACGTGAGAACGACCCTACCACAGCAAACTATTTTTACATAAAATATAAAAAATGAAATGCATAATGAATTTATTTTTATATAAATTTATATATTTAATGAAAACCTGAATCAATACATTGTTATAATTTAAAATTGGAAAAACTAAATAAATTGATAGAACCGTACGCTTCCAGATTTCCATTCGGTAATAATATCTTCTTCCCGAAAATGTTTTTGACAAACATCATTCAATCTTAATTCGCGATCATTTCTACTAATTGCACATTGCCATTTTTTAAAAAGTGATATATCGAGTGGAGCAGCAAACAGAGATTTTTTTCAGTGGATTTCTTGTAACCGGTTTCACATCCAGGAATGAAACATTTTCTTTTCATTTTGCATTAATTGCAATATCTTTCAACAAAATATTTATATTACATTACATATAATATGAATATGTACTTCAAAACCTGTTTTATTTACCTTTCTATACGATATAACATGTAATATTTCCAAATGACGTGCAAATGACAAGTGTCAGTTGGGTCGTTCTCACGTTGCGCCTCTAGCGGAAAAAACGAGGAAACACGTATCGCTTTGGACCCTCGTTTTGTGCAGAGTGGCACAACCAGTATATTTTAAATCGTGAGTAAATCTAATCAATGTTGGGACACCTAAGTTTCATACACTAGTGGTTCACTAATAATAACAAGTATCATCTTAGAAGATGACTTATTACCATATGAACTGTCATACCAAATTTCATCCAAATCGAATAAAGCGTCCTGTTATTGTAATTTTTTTTTTCGAAGAACTTTGAAGCAGAATACTGGCTAAATGGTACACATTCCGGTAGAAGAAAGTTTAGTTAAATCGTCTTATTTTAGCCTCAGGAATCTGTGGTTAAGTCATGTCCCCCTATTTGAGGGACACCCTGTATGTAGGAATTACATATTTACTTACCGCCCGTGGTCTTTTTTTGTACGATTTACTGCCTTTAAATGCCATTACTAATGATTGTGAGTTTATATCTATATATATAAAAAAATAAGGTTTTTCTTTGGGGCCTTAGTTATGGACTTCTACCGAACCGATTTTAATGATTCTTTTTTTAAATGAAAGCTATTAGCATGTAGATGTGCACAAAAATCTAAAATGTTACAGTTTTGATTCCGTCTATTTTTTATAAGGCCTTAAAGATTTTTTATTAAGTACCGTTGTCAAGCGATAGATGGCAGCACTGAACAACATTAAGATGAAGAGAATGATGTAAAACACAAACAATATGTGAAAATTGGTAGAAGAATAATATTTTGTGCTATTTAGTGCTGGTTTATCAATGCAAAGTTAAAAAATTTAACAGGTAAATATCTTGAAACATGCAATGTTTTTATCATTCAACAGTCAAAAGTTAACCTTAAATATGACAGATAAATATGTCAACATGTCAAATTACAAGTGAAAATATAAGAAGGAAAAATTAATAAATATAATAGTTAATTCATTAATTCAAATTTAGTAAGTAATTTAATAATATTGAGCAAAATGATTAGGGCGACATATTTTGTATTACGATATAATATGTATGTTATAATAAATAAGTTGGATGTTCCTATTTTCCCGCTATTAAACGCTACCCCTCAATGCTGCCTTTTACAGTATGTTTTCACACATTTGAAAAATGATTTCACATTAACAAAATATGAATTCACATTAAAGAAAACTGATTCCACACAAATAAAAAGTGAATTCACAATTCACAGTAACGATATATGATTTCACATTAACGAAAACTGATTTCACGTAAAGGAAAACTGAATTCACATCACACTAATGAAAGCTAATTTCAACTAAACGAAAACAGATTTCAAACCCTCGGGTTACTTATTCTCGCTTCTAGCGCAGCTAACATTGTTGTAATCAACCTTTATCATTGTTGTAATCACGTTTCATCATTGTTTTAATCAAGTTCTCTCATTGTTGTAATAATCACATTCTGTCATTGTTGTAATCTAATCTTTAGTAAAGTTTCTTAAAAATACTATTCGTTATTTATTTAATATTTTATAAGTTCAGAAAGATATTTTAATTTATTTTAGAGGCAATAGATTTGCTTTATTTTTTGCCTCCCCTAGAGGTGGCAACTGCTCCTTCTTTCTCTTTCTTCGCAGTGCCCATTTAAATTTCCCATGTAAAATCTGTTTTCATTAAGTTGAAACTGGTTTTTACAAGTGTGAATTCTATTTGTAAAATTGGTATTCAGGAGTGATAAATTAGTTTTCGTTACTGTGAATTCCGATTTCCTTCGTTAATGGGAAATCAAATTTTGTTAACCTAAAATAGAATTTCAAAAGTGTGAAATTATACCGTAAAAGGTATAGGCATACCATGGTTATGCTTATTGTTTTAAACCGAATGAAGATATTAATTTGCAAAATAGAAACACGTTAATCCCTCATAGATCACAATAATGTATAAAAAATTTCTGTACAATAAAATATTCATTATTACTACAATAATTGAACTTCAAATCATAAATGAAACACATTGATTACGACAATGACAATATTTGTTGGTGAGAATAAATTAAATACATTGTAAAATGGAATAAAATGAAGTCAGAATGATTGCATTTGCAACATTGATTCATAATTATAATTTATAATAATAAAATATAACATTGAAGACATTGAATATGCGGATAATCTCTATTAGATGTTTTACCTTTCTCTTCTTTTAAATTTATAAGTGAAAAAAAAAATTAAAATGAAATGTCGAATTTACCATTAGCATCAAATATTCAAATCATAAACGAGTTCATTAAATGAACACCTACTGTGGTTATTATTATTATAATAATAATTATTATTATTTTCTATATCAATTGCATATTTTTAATAGGTACGTTTAGCTGTTAGAAAATTTAATATTGCTGGAGTTTGTTGTAAAATTTGTACAATAATATCCTCATCAAATAATTACCGAGCAATAAAATCCATTCTGTGCCTGTGTTACAAGAGCTGTATTTTTATCTGTTAAAACAGTTTCAGTTCGCAATTTAGAGTTAACTATAAGTTTATAAACTGGTTGATAGACTGTAACCTTGCATTAACAAACCGACCCTAAATAACTTACTTTTTATTACCAGTGTTGTATCAAATAATCTCCCTATTCCTATGTGCCCAACAAAGCACCGGTGGTTAAAAAAGTGTTGAAGAGTACCAAACATTGAATATAAATACAGAAAATATATAATTTAATAACTTTACCCCATAATTTTGTTGCAAATATTTGCAACGGGTACAGCTAGTTTATTTATATTTATTGTAATAAACTTCCTCAATGTTCATGTGGGCAGTCTCAAGTTCATAGTTTATAAATAATGATTAGGCAATCATTTTACAATAAACTTTCATAAATTTTATCACCAACTTTTCAACGTTATTATTAAGCCGGGTTTACATTGGTATAGTAATTGGGTTAGTTGATTGTACCAGTAACTTCCAAACAGTTACTAACTTAGTGTAAACCCTATAGGGCAGTACTTGTACCAGTACTTGCACAAGTAATCAGGACAGGCAAGTGGATAACATCCCAGGCTATCTACTAGTGCTGTGAAGATCCGACAAAACATGGATCCGAGTACCCGGATTTTAAAATATTCGGTTCCTCGGATATCCGATGTTCGGATATTGAAGCGGATATCCGTAAATTTAATTCGGATTTGGATCCGGATCCTGATTTGGATCCGGATCCTGGTTTGGGTATCATATCCCATTCGGATCCGGATTCGATGTGTTGTTCACGGATCCGGATCCGAATTTTAATTCTGGATCCGTTTCATCATTTTGAATGTAAAGGCAAACATTTGAATGTAGACGGTTGTAGAGACAGCGGTCTGTAATCAGCAATAAATTTTATAATACCCCTCTAAAATAGACAAATAGTTGGTGCAAATTTTTCTTAGAATATTGAAAATTCTGTAGTTCTAAAATTTTAACATTCAATATAACAAATACTTCAAAGAAAACGAAATTAAGATTAAATTTGACAAATAATGGTTACAGGTTCATTGCAGGTGTCGAAATACCTATTTATTTATATCGTGCATGTGTTTCACATAAAAGGGATTGTTTTTGTTACCTACTTATAGTTCTGTGGAATCGAGGAATTTCCTTCTTAGAGGATGCTAAAAGTTTAACATCGAAAATATACCGACTATTAACTACATCAAACAAAAATGTATAGTGGATCATAATCAAATTTATTTGGTTTTGTGACTCCATGATAATATACATTCAAATATTATCATCTGGTTCAGTACTGAGAACAGCTACTCGAATCCGAGAACCGATGCGCATACTGAAATTCCATATCTAAAATCCGATACTCATACTCATATTCGGATCCGAATCCAAAATCCAATACTCAGATTCGGATCCAAAACCCGATACTCAGATCCGGATCCAAAATCCGATACTCAGATCCGGATCCAAAATCCGATACTGAGATTTGGATCCGAGATCTGGATAGTTCAACATTCAATTATCTGGATATCCGGATATTTTTGGATCCGAAACAGAAACTATCCGGATCCGGATCCCACCACTACTATCTACTTACCACTTGCAAAGCCACTGTCCTTCCCCCAACAGCGTATTTGACACTAGGCTACAGGCTTGTATGTCTACTATACCAATGTAAATATTTGCTCGCTAGTGTATTTGTAACCTAGTGCCAGTAAATTTCTGTTTTGTTCAGAGTTGAAGTGTGTATAGTTGCCGGTGTTTTTAATTAAGACATTTTTTTAAAAAAGTACAACGGAAGATGGTCTGAAGGGGAAAAATGGTATCGGAATTTCTTGACCAACACTCTTTTTGAATGACATTTTTCTTTGTCAATCTCTATTCTTCAATCACAATTTGTGTAATTTGCACAAGTATTTCTTTTAACTTTTTGTTTCTAGTATGACGAAAAATTGGATACATCCTCTTGATGTGATAGCCTTACTAGTACAAGTGGACATTAATACTTTTAAGTGTAGATATCCACTGTCTTGTGTCCGAGACAGTAGGCTAGCCAGGTTAGCTACTATACAGTGTCCCACACTCTATCTTCAGTGTAGCGGAGATAGCCAATGTTATTCTTATGGATGTTTTCTGTACCACGTTGCCAATTTTTCAATGTAATATAATATTGAAACATTCATAAATTTTCATTGCTATACCAAAATTAGTTAACACTGTACAATTTAAGTTTTATGAGGGTCTCTTATTTACCCAAGGGCTTATTAGAATCACCCGAAATTTATCTGCAGTTCTAAATAGTTTTATTTACAGGGGCGCGAAAAGATGCGTTGGAACCGGGGTGTAAAAAACATGCTGAAGCTATTTGTACCTGTAATAAGTAATATTTCAATACAATATTTTAAAACCGCCCGGCATAGAATATTAAAATATTATAAATTCAAATTGAAGATTATAAAGAAAGAATAAAGACTTATGAACTATGTAAAATATATGCAGTATTTCTATCAAGCCTAAATATTAGTAAATTATCAAATAAGAAGACATAAATTAAATAAAAAATAATGCTTAATAATTTTAATTCTTTATGAGTTCATCATATAATATGTCGACATAAATAGCATAAAACATAAAAAAATATTCTTTATCAATATGACATTGGGATAATGTAGGTATCGTAGGAGGAACACAAAAAATTAGGGATATCAATTCATCATATCTATCTGCTCCAATCGGCAAGTATAGTATTACAAAAATGCGCTGTAGAAAATATAGTGTTAATTATTTCATGTAGCTCTATATCTTTTCGTAGAATGTAAATATGTAACATAGGGAATTTATATTGTTGACGACGATTGTAAAATGTCCAATTTGGTACAAAAATGTTTTATATTATTTACTTTAAACTGAAGAGTTAAATGTTAATTATTTTAATTTACCTACGCTTGTTATGTTTTTATACCCTACTTATGTGTTTGTATTATTTTATATTTTTTGTAAATTGTTAAACTGACCAGTTTATTATTTATTTATTTTTTTTCACCCACCTGTTTAACTGTTTAGATACACTGAAAGTACACCAGTCATAAATACATTCAATGAAGTACCCAGAAAATTTCATCTCTTTTTGGGCATCTATTTTGCTCTTTTATCTTGTACACTTACAGCAGGTAAATATGACAACATGGTAATCCATAAGACCCTATACTGAACATAGAGTGTGGGACACTGTAGAGTACAAGTAACTAAGTTTAGTTACTACACCAATGTAAACCCGCCTTTACACGAACAAAACTAAAAATTTCAACCCTATTCTGGCACATTCTCGTGGTGCTAAAGACACGGTATTATCCTCTATGGTATAATATATTGTTGATAGTGGTGGTGTCGTGTCTATTGTGTGAGATAATGACAATTTGCTAGCTCATGCTTCTGAGTTCCATGTAGATTAAATGACAGCATTGTTCCGCACTTCATACGATGTTTGTCTATGTTTATGTTATGAATGACTCGTTGTCTTACACTTAGACTAAACAAACTTATGTGGTGATGGTATTACATTACGGGAGATATTCTTACAGCATTAAAAATTTAGCAATATTATCATACAGATGTAATGTAGATTTCAAAAATGATGTCTCCAGACTCATACGAGTTTAACCGGCTTACATTTTCAACAAATTATAAAACTTATACAAATGGTAAGAAATTTCTACAAAATTTCTTCGACTATTGTAAATAGACTAAAAACTTAATAATTATTTTGCAAGATATTTGAATTTATTTCCAGGGATACATATGACGTCACACTATTGGTATCTTTCTCGCGCAGCCTACTACAGAAACTGGTGTGAGAAAGATAGCTATAGCTTTCTTCAAATGCAGCTATACAAAAAACAATTATGACTTTTTGATACCACGAATTACTTCAAAATTAAAAGAACTTTCATTTAAAAATGGTTTATGGGCCTATTTTAAGGGTCATCTTCTAGTCCAGACGTAGCTTCTACCGAGACTCTTTAATAATAAAAATCTGATGTAGCCAGCGCATTACATTCCATCAATTTTATGTATTTTGCACAAATCCCTTACCGAAAGTTCTTTGGAAAAGATTCTATATATCCAGTAAAATTGTAACACGAACATATACTATTTTCTAGAAAATCCATACCGAAAGTTCCTTGGACAAGATTGTATAAATCCAATAAAACGAACATATTCTATGTAAAATGCACTTGACACTGACCCCTGTCAATAGGGGATTCCTGCTCAATCGAATTAAACGAAAATATTAAAAAAATATGAATGTATATGCTGAATAACGAATATTAATAAAAAAAAAAAATGAAATGATATAATTGAAATATTTCGGAAATAAGGGGTTTTTTGTTAAAGCGCTTCGACACGAATATGAATTCAATATATAATATTCTGATTGGCGACCGAAAGACCGCCTATACATGCATAACAAATATCGTGTTAAGAGGTGGGGGTTACTACCAATGGAAGTTAAGAAATTCAAATTCGAAAGGAGGGGCTAACATTACTGTACTGCCGTTTTCAAACAGTTTTTTAAATTTCTTGCATTAAACTTAATAATTTAAATACACTTGTAATTATAAAGTATGTAGACTTATACGGTGTTATAACATTCATTTATTTTATGTAAATATAACTTAAAATAGCATATATTTCAAGAATATTTAGGTCCATGATGAAAACAGTTTGATATAAAAACAAGTATGCGTGACGTCACGTCAATCTTTTCAAAATTCGGGAGACCATAACTCGCTTATTAATAAGAATTTTTTCACCGGATTTTCATCAATAGTATTAGTTTTCCTAATATTTTCAGATGAAATTATATATAAAAAAAATGTGGAATCCCCCATTATTATTATTTATATAGCAATGAGTAAAAGTTGAAAAACATGCATGAAACATTTATTTTCACGTGTATTTCGTAATATACTTACACTTCCTGATAATTAAAAATGCTGTCATGATACATTTACATATTAATTACATTAATTACTTGTAATTAATGGATTTACAGTGTAACGATAAAAGTTGTATCGAGTTCACTTTAAAATTACCCCAATTTTTCCAAAACCTTCGGGAAATTAAATACCAAATCATCGTACAATTATTATTTTTGCAATTAAAAAAATCTGATGTGGCCAACACAATATAATTTGTACAAATCCCATACCAAAAGTTCCTTGGAAAAGATTCCATATATCCAGTAAAATTGTACCTCAAACATACACTATTTTGTACAAATTCCATACCGAAAGTTCCTTGGAAAAGATTCTATAAATCCAATAAAATCGTAACACGAACAAACATTATGTAAATTGCCCTTGACACTGACATGTATCAATTAGTAGTATTTGAATATATCAGTTGTTTCTATGATTACAGCATACCAGGCTGATTTATGAAAGTTAATCTCTTTATAATACTTTAACTCTATATCTATTGAATATGAAAGAAAATGTATAATCAAACCTTATAGACAATAAAAGTCTCCACGCCAGCTATGAGTGCCCGTGAGGTGACGCCTGGTAAGCGCCCACACGGTAAAATATATCATCATTACCGATGTCTACATGTGTTGTAGATACTGGCACACACAGAAATGGGTATATTCTTTTACCTCCCGCTACCCTTGGTAAGGGAGGCATAGGGATCGTGCAAAAAATCACATATCGAGATTTTAGTAAATGACCACGTTTTAAGATCCCTAGAATCCAATTTTAACATTTTCACGGTGATATCTGTATG
The DNA here is from genome assembly GCA_943142095.1 of Ophonus ardosiacus. Taxonomy (NCBI): domain Eukaryota; kingdom Metazoa; phylum Arthropoda; class Insecta; order Coleoptera; family Carabidae; genus Ophonus; species Ophonus ardosiacus. Next base: position 22,012,581 of record OW964839.1, read on the forward strand.
TGTGTGTGTGTGTGTGTGTGTGTGTGTGTGTGTGTGTGTGTGTGTGTGTGTGTGTGTGTGTATGTGTGTGTGTGTATGTGTGTGTGTGTGTGTGGATGTGTACAAATTTTGTTTGCACTCTAACTCAAATACTATCATTCAGAAAATTCTGAAACCTTGTATTTATACCCTATTCTAATAGGAATAGAAGCCATTAGATTTTGGTGTAAATCGGATAAACGGAAATGGTACTTTACTTGAAGCTCATAACGGTTTTTCTTGAAAAAATACCATTAAATACCATTTTTTCGCATTTAACGTCATTGGAAAAATATAGATTATTGAATTTTGTACAGGTATACATTAATACTTTTTCTATATATTTTACAGATTAATTTAAAAATCATTTTTCTTTTTTTAATCCCGAAGTCTAAGATAAACACAATTCCTTTGTTACACAGTTTATTTTTCAAATGAATGTAACTGACAGGTAAACGTCATTGTCAAAAAACTAATCACTTCAAATTAATAATAGTGACATATTAAATAATAAAGAAAATCGTAAATAAAGCAATAGTTATATGCAATGGAACATAATATAGTTTGAAGCATTACTAAATACGTAAGTATGTATTTAAATTAATAAAAATTAAATAGCGGGAGGTTTTGTGTTGGCCACATCAGATTTTTTTAACTTTGTTTTTCCGGTTGGTCAATTATAACCAAAATCTAATCAGCTCTTCATAAGGATGTGAAGAAGAGCAATACGAAAGAATTATAATTTTTAGAATTGTAATATTGGAATTATCGTCGGAGAAATATACATAGACACACACACATATACACAAACACACATACAAACATTATCGTAAATCTAGTAAAATCTTATTCTAGGGACACTAAAACGTGCTTATTCATTAAAAACACCACTGAATTTTTTGGCTAAAGACAATACCTTCTTTACCTAAAGGTGACGGAAGTTAAAAATGTTGTTGTTATTTTTAAAGTAAGCTTTGATCGTTGTTTTTATTTACTTACCGCCTTCGCCACCTGATCGATAAGTGATTCACATGTGATCACTAATTTGTAAATAGAGCGTATGTCTTGTAAACTATATCGGTAAACAATAAATAAATACCGATCGTACAATAAATAAATAAAAACGACACAATACAAATGTAGAAATTTCTCTCTACGCAACGATGCGTTATAAAACTATGAACGAACACGAAAACGGCCATTCTTCCGGAATTGAAATAATAAGTTTCTCGGAAACTTTCTTCGTCTTTCTTTCGGGGGAATGACAAGCTTAACATACTTTTGAATGAGCGAACAACTCGGAACGGAAGACCGGACTACAGACTACGCTTTCGTTTCAACAGAAACAATGAATAAATCATAAATATGTACACTTGGTGACGAATTTACATTCAGTGAAAAGTTTCAAAAAAACTATAAAGGTTTGTGGTTTTGTCGTTTTCACCTTATTAAAAATATATGTATTATTTATTAGATTTTCTATATGTACGATACTAGGTAAAAAAAGATATAGGTTAGAACACAAAAATAAAGATATACAAAACAATACCTAAAACTGTACTACGAGCAATGCGTAAGAACAAAAGATTGCAAATTTTTAACTTGAACTGTCAACTGTCAGTTTATTTTATGATGGGCTACTTGCGTATCTTTTTTTACCTCTCGCTAAGAGAGGTATTGGATTCATGCTAAAATTCGCTAACCAGATTTTAGTGGATAAGCACGATTTAAGGTCCCTACAATCCGATTATAACATTTTTAAAATGATGTCTGTGTGCATGTGTGTGTGTGTGTGTGTGTGTGTATGTGTGTGTGTGTGTGTGTCTGTTTGTCTATGTGTGTCTGTGTGTGTGTGCGCCTGTGTGTGTTTGTCTGTGTGTTTTTGTCTATGTGTGTCTGTGTGTGTATGTGTGTGTGTGTGTGTGTGTGTGTGTGTGTGTGTGAGTGTGTGTGTATGTCTGGATGTTGGAGGGACGATTCCTCAAAAACTATAAGACTTAAGACCTGCTTAACTATGAATTCCTCAATCTGACATTCCTGCGAAGAGCTGAAAAGGTTTTGGTAACAATTGGACAATCGGAAGTAGTAGTTTCTTAGAAAAATTCTTTTAAATGTAATTTTTTGGAAATTTTTGTTATTACAATTATTGAAGAACATAAAATTCTCCATATAATACACTTAAATTTTTTATTATATCTTGTACAGATTTAGAGATAAAGACATTATAAGATACAGAATAATCAAATCGCAGAGGCTAAGGCACTAAGGAAACCACTTGGCAAATTCAAATGTTTATAACATAGTTTGTAAATGATGATGTCAGTGTCCTTATTGTTTTAATAATTAAATATTTGAATTATAGGTAAAATGCATATATCCATCAGAAATACCGCCAATCTTGCTGATGAATTGGAAGAATATCTGACATTTAAGAACTTCCTCATACAATGAAAAATAGATATAATTAGTATTGTATGTGTGCCGAAGACATGTTAAATAGAATAAAAAACAATATTTGGTTAAAGTTTTTTTTATTATAAATTATTTAATATTTTTGAAGAGAAGATAAAAACGTGCTACCCACATTTTTTCTTTTGACAATTTTTTTTTATTTAGCCAGAAAAAAATAATGAAATTTGATTATTTGAATTACCGCCATGTATGACGTAGAATTACAAAGCACCAATGAATGGCCGTATAGCAATAGCGTGGTACCGCCCCATAGCAACGGCATATTTGTGCGGGAAATGTAGATCTCCTGTTTGACTTTTCAACAATAGTTTGGAGGTTAGTATTTTAGTTTGTCTTTTTGGTATCGATATTTTAAATTACATGTAACTAGCTATGTGTTTATTTGTAAAGGAATTAATGTATTTGAGAGACTAGAGAGAGAGAAAAATGAACTAATGCCAAATTCAAACTAAAACTTTCTCGCACGCCTCGCCATCTGTAGGTTACATTTTTAAACAAGGTTCCCTTCTCCGGTTCAATATAATGACGTCACAGAAAATTTTCTTTCTTAATTTAGTAATTAAATAATTATTTTAAAATAAAATTTATATTTTTATATAGGTTTTCAACATAACATTACGTATATAGTGATAGGAATCGGCAAGTAGCCCATTATTAATTTTTTAATTTTTCGGTATGGATATAGTTACAGAAAGACGCCAAATATTTCCAATTTTAAATGGGACAAAAGTGACCCCTGTGGTGCACTCTCCACACCAGCTATGAGTTCCCGTGAGGTGACGCCTGGTAGGCGCCCACACGTAAAATATATCGTCATCATTACCGATTTCTACATGTGTTGTAGATACTGGCACACCCAGAAATGGGTACTATGTCGTGATGATATATTTATTTTATTTAATTTTCATTTTTCATTAAAGAATATAAAAATCTTCGATTTGTAATAAAAACTTTTCATGTTGCCTGTTTAAATTGTTTATATTTTAGGTTATAATTTGGTTTGACGTTTCATTGTAGCCCGGTGGGCTATTATGAGGCCCGCGGGCTATAAAATGACGTTTATGTCAAAGAAATTCGTGTATAATTGTCAAATTATGATACGTTCGTGCATAAATATAATTTATGGAAAAGCAGGTCAGGTATATTAAAAAACAATCGCCAATAAATTCATATATTTGTTATAACTACAAGTATTACGCGAGAGGTATTACACTTTCTGAGTTTGAGATAATAATTTTATGCTCTCTCGTACATTAGTCATAAATTAAATGAACTTACATAAGAAATTTTTTTGTAATAGAAAATATGTAAAAATTTGCATGTTTTACATAAGAAAATGGATAGAAACTTGTTTCGCATTTGTTTATATGTTTACATTCTTCTAATAAAATATTTATTGTCATTTAGTTTACTTTATGGTTCTTCAGGCTATTTACACAAAGTACATATCTCTATATTACACACATATTTGTTTTAACTTCTTGGTTTCCAAAATAAACAATTCAGTATTCAGTATTTTGAGAAATGTTTGTATTGGGAAAAAATATAACCTATATTTTTGGTGGTAGTGTTTGTATTGAATTTGAATATAGAGTAGGAGAAATAATACGCTTAAAATCTTGCTTTAAATACACAATAAATGTTAAATAAAACAAGCTTGATATTCAAATTACCAGTGGCGTAACTAGGATTTAGAGTGAAATAACCTAAAAATTGAAATATAAACAGTTTATATTTAACGAAATAACATTATAAAATAGCAGACTTATGGGCCATCCAGTGAATCAAGCGGTTTACGTCATAAATACAATATCACTAGAAACAATGACGTCATATGTTAAAAAGTTTACATGAGCATGTAAAACGGATTAAAATATGATCTGTGGGTTGTCTTCATAAATCCAAATCTTTCTTAAAAAGGTAACACGTCTGGTATAATTTTTTTTTCCAGCGAAATCCAATTTCATTTAATATATTCTGGACGATACTGCTTACGCAGTTATAAATACTTCATTCTTGTAGTATATGCAACAAACTATTTAGTATTATATAAGATCCTTAAAAAAATACAGAATACTGCATTACCATACAATTTCTCACTGTTTCTGTACATTGCGTATAGCGTTTGCCACACGTTGTACATATAGATTTAATTTTCAAATTATTACTGACAAATAGAACGAAATATTACCTCAATATTACAATTCAGTGAAAGTAAGAGCCCACCAATCTATTTTTCATTTTCAAAGTAAGTCAATAAATTAACTACAAGCTCTTGAATTTGACATGACAGAGCATTTGACATTTTATCAATGAACAGCGAAACCAAAAACAAAATGAAATCACAATACAGGTTGAAAAGTATAATATAGACATATAATATTTAGTAATATTCATGTTCAGAATTACCAATATTAAAAAAATATAATCAAACGTCATTTTGCAAAAATTTACAAAATTTTACTTAATAATAATGTATCCAAATATAATTATTTCTATTAAAGATGTCAAATACATAATAATAATAAGAAAACCAATAAAATACCGTTAATAAAATATATTTTAAAAAATAAAGAAAATATCAAAAATCCCTAAACGATGACGTAAACCGCTTGATTCGCTGGATAGCCTATACATATTGGCAACGACGGTAAGAATATTTAGAATTAAAGTGATATGAAAAGTTCATACTGTTTTTCAGCGATTCCTCGACATATTATATCTTTCAGCAATATTGTTGAACGTCCATTCAATTGAACAACTTCAAGGGCCGTACATGGCAATACTTCAAATTCTGATATAATTGCACATAAGGAAAATATAAAATTGCATAGTTTTTATTTAAACGTCAAAATGTGAAAAATTTCACTTGAATGTTTATAACAAAAAGTGAACAAATACGAAAGTATCCATAGCAACAGGGCAATTGAAATCATCAAACGTCCTTCACGTAAAATATTTATAATAATTGTAACGTCAAGTTGTAATTATTTTATTTAAATACGTACGTTTGAAGAAAAAGTATAATGTGTCATTCGGAGTAAAAGTGTCATTGTGTGCCTCGCATGCAGTTGTCCGACTCGCGCACCGCTCGATGCTCGCCACAAAAAGTGTCACTTTTCCTCCTAATAACACAATATACTATTTTTGACATTTTATAAGATTGTAAATATGAAATAATATCTTATTGTCTGTACGGTTTGATTATATATTTTCCTTCATATTCAATAAATATAGATTTAAAGAATTATAAAGAGACTAACTTTCATAAATCAGCCAGCTTTGCTAAAAACGTAGAAACAGCTGATATATTCAATTAATTCTAATTGACAAATGTGAGTGTCAAGTACAATTTACATAGTGTATTTCGTGTTATAATTTTATTGGATTTATAGAATCTTTCTCAAGGAACTTTCAGTATGGAATTTGTGGAAAATAGTATATATTCGTGTTACAATTTTACTAGATATATAGAATCTTTTCCAAGGAACTTTTGGTATGGGATTTGTACAACATATATAGAATTGACGGTCACATCCGATTTTTTTAATTGCAAAAATATTAATTGGAAGGTGATTTGGTATTTAATTCCTCGAAGGTTTTGAAAAAGTTTGGGTCATTTTAAAGTGAACTCGATACAACTTTTATCGTTACATTGTAAATCCATTAATTACAAGAAGTAATTAATGTAATTAATAAGTAAATATATCATGACAGCATTTTTAATTATCAGGATTTGTACAAAATACATAGAATTGGAAGATAATGTGCTGGACACATCAGATTTTTTTTTAATATACTACTATAAATGTCATCTCACGAGCTTTCAAAGTTGTCGCGAAGACGGAGCAAGACCACAATAGCTACTTTTATAATAACTATGATGTAGGGTTAATAAAAAAGTACTTATCCATTAGACAGAAACCAGAAAGTCTGTTTCTATGATATGAAAATCATGCCTGTAATAACACATTTTTATCTCAAGGGGCAAAAGTAACAACTTATATCCCACGGGAAATTATCTAAATCTAAGCAATTACCCCTGTCGAGCGAATGTACACAAAACAGCTACAATACCCGTATAATTACTAATTGCTTCTGTACTTACATTTAATTTAGCATATATACTAGTGAAATCTATATGTAGAACTACAAACAAATTATAGTTGTATGTTATATTGTTTTAACGTTTGTCACGAAACAATAACAAAAAAATCCAAGGCTAATGTACTTATTTGCAATACCAATTATTTTAAGAAAATTTTAATGTTTAAGATTATTAATTTAGTATTTAAAAACACATTTGACATTTCCTTTTGATATAATGGGACCTATTCTGTAATACAGTGTGTCCCATTTAGAACTGCCACCATTGGGATCTCGAGAACTATAAGAAATACGATGTCTGTTAAATGGAACTTTTTGTGCGTCTTTGGGAGGCCATCTCAGATGTGCTTTTGTTTTTCCAAAAACGTACGCCACTGGTTAGTTAATAAAAATATCTATCTTTTGTATTTGAAACGTTTTTCTCAATTACTAATAGTTTAGAAGTTATTTGAAAAAGAAAAAAATCAACAATATTCAGTTTTTCGTCATTATGTAGTGCCCTATGAGAATTTTTGGAAAAACAAAAGCACATCTGAGATGGCCTCCCAAAGGTGCACAAAAAGTTCCATTTAACCGACATCGTATCTCTTATAGTTCTCGAGATCCCAATGGTGGCACTTCGAAATGGGACACACTGTATAGTGGTTAATTTTTAACAACTGGTTAAAAAAATATCCAATAGATTTAACCAGTTGTTAAAATTAAACAATAGGTCCGAATATGGGGTCCCATGGCCGCGTGCCTGAGTGTCTGGTCGCGAACCTGGGGGAACCGGGTTCGATCCCGACTGACGCCAAATATTTCCAATTTTAAATGGCACAAAAGTGACCCCTGTGGTGCACTCTCCACGCCAGCTATGAGTGCCCGTGAGGTGACGCCTGGTAAGCGCCCACACGGTAAAATATATCGTCATCATTACCGATGTCTACATGTGTTGTAGATACTGGCACACCCAGAAATGGGTAATATGCCGTGATGATATATTTATATTTATTTATTTAGGTCCGAATATTGTCAATTTAACTAACAGTTAGAATTTGATTATAAGCGGAACAATGGGGGATTCCACCATTTTTTTTTTTTCATCTGAACATATTAGGAAAACTAATGGTGCTATTCTGTAACGTTCTATAAGCTCTATAGGTTCTATAAACAACCGAAGTTACAGTATGTAAGAAAATAGCTATTCTGTTACTAGGTTACAGTACTATAAGGGCTATAGTCTTGTAGAAATTTCTTACAGCGCCAAAATCTTGACTGTAAAGTATTTATAGAGTATAGTGAAACGTCAAAAATATTTATATTTAAAAAAATATTGTCAAATGTTACGAAATATTGAAATATAAAATGAAAGAATTTGTTGTGCCACTGCGAAAAATATAGTCAGTTTCCATTTCATTTAAAAAAAAAATCATACTGTTCTTCACTTGTGTTTGGAATCCTTTTTCGTTTCGTGTTAGATTTACATAAGAAATTAAATCATTTTACGTAGCTATATTTGTCACAAAATATATATTAGAAAGGTCAAGACAAGGGGAGGAATCAACATTGGTGTTCATAGCTTAATAGAATATTTAAAATAAGAATTAAATGATGTCTTAATAATTAATAATAACTGGTGTCTCGTAGCGCCTGAGTTCGATCCCGACCGAAGCCAAAATTATTTCGAATCTTAAACGACCGCACGGTACGAATATGTCATCATCATTACCGATATCTGCATATAAAGCAGTTTGGCCTACCCAGCAATACGCCGTGATGGTATATTTATTTTATTTATTTATATCACAACAGCAACAAGAATTACAATTACAATAACCAAAATGTATATGACAATAAACATTAATTGAATAATATAATTAAATACATACTTACATATTATTAGAGTTATACATGATTCCTTAACGTCTTGTCAAAAATATGGTTATAGAATATTTGACAGTTTGACATGAATAACAACCAAAACAACTCTATAGCCAGACTTGATGCAGAGAGAGTTACAGAATAGGTAATTTTACTATTCTATAAGGTGTGATCTTATAGAGCTCTATAGCTTACAGAGCGTATAGAGTTACAGTGTTATAGAGCAAAGTTACGGAATAGCACTATAAGACTATTGATAAAAATCCGGTGAAAAAATTCCTATTAATAAGCGAGTTATGGTCTCCCGAATTTTGAAAAGATTGACGTGACGTCACGCTTATGTGTTTTTATATCAAACTGTTTTCATCATGGACCTAAATGTTCTTGAAATATATGCTATTTTAAGTTATATTTACATAAAATAAATGAATATTATAACATTGTATAAGTATACATACTTTATAATTACAAGTGTATTTAAATTATTTTGAGTTTAAAGTCGTGGAAAAAATACTAAATAATCCGCATACAACATATAAAGGTGATTCAGAATGTTATCTACGTAGCCATGAAATAAAAGACGAGCGATTGTAATTTTAGCTGCCCAGTTACTGATAATTTTTCAGCTTATTTAACATATTTTCTTTAAATTGAAAGACTTTTTTTCTGCAAAGGTTTGGATAAAATGATACAGCAATATATTCTTAAAGTTTTTAATACAAGAAGCTAATGGACCAGAAAGTATTTAAGAAAGGATGATTGGCGTGTCCAGAAAAATGAAGTTCTCCACTATAATAATAATTCTGATCACGGGTCATTTACGAGGTATGGCAATTAAATAACAAGATTGATCTTAGAACATTGACAATATATAAAATAACACAAAACAAATATTGCCACCTTCAATGTACTCTCCTCCCCGAACCCTACACCGCCCGATGCGAATATTCCATTGTTGGAAGCAATGCCTGCAGGCCTTTTTTGTTAGGTTGTTCAAAAGCTCTGCTGCTTTTCTATAACTATATCTCGGCCCCGAATTTGGTGCCTTTTAACGCAGAATTACAATTTGGGAATAAAAGCAAGTCACATGGCACTAGGTCAAGTGAGTACGGTTGATTACTAACACGGTGATTTTGTATTTCGTTAAAAATGTCTTGTCGGACAGGGCGTTTTGTTCCGACGCGTTGTCTTCATGAAGAATCCATCACATTTCAGCCCTTTTTCTTCTCACCCGTGCATGAAGGGTTATCAAAACCTTCTTGTAATATGCTTGGTTAACGAAATGCCCCTCAGGCACCCAATCTATGTGAACAATCACTCGCATTTCGAAAAAAACAATGTCAGTGCGCGGCCGAGGCGCTAATCGTCTCCGATCTCTTTTCTTCCTTCTGTAAATCTTCTAAACTGCTCGAAAACGAGTACTAGGTAGACCCCTCATCACCATGAACATTCTTCAACAATTCGTACATTTCTGTAGCGGATTTTTTAAGTTTCACACAGAATTTCATAATGACACTAACATAATTCCGGCGGAGTACGAGAAAGTAGTTAACTTCAATCAAATGCTACTGCCGACCGGTTTGCCTAATTATCTTGAAATTTTAACAGTGGATGGAGGGAAGATGACAAATTAATATGATATAGTCTGCAATGTTGCCAAATTTACAGGGAAGCCGGAAAAAAATTAATTAATAATAAAATAAGAAATATTAAATGTACTTCCCAGAAAAAGTCTTTAGTAATGTCTCTGGCTTTTTGACACATTTACAATTTACTATTTTATATATTTATATGTCTCTATCTTTAACTCCATAGAAGATATAATAAAAATTTTAAATGTATCGGATTCGGATAGAGATTTTTATATTCTTTAATATTAGTAATAACAGAAATTATCAAAAAATAATATTTACAAGATTTTTTTAAAGAAACTATTACTTCCGGTTGTCCAATTGTTACCAAAATCTAATCAGCTCTTCCCAGGAATGTTAGATTATGAGGAAACTGCAGTTAAATATTTTTTAAGTCTAATAGTATTTGAGAAATGGTGGTTCTAACATCCACACACACATACATACACACACATACATACACACACATGGACATCATCGTAAAAATGTTATAATCGGATTCTACCGGGGTTTTTTTAAAAAAACCTATCTAGAAAAACCCAAAAAAACCCATCTAAAAAACCCACTTTTATGAAATCATATTTTAAATTATTAAAATATCTTTCAGAACTCATATTATAAATTGGAAAAATACTACCTTTTTTAGTTTATGTTCTGTTTTAATTAATTTAAACCCAACGTTTAAAAAAAAAAAAAAAAATTAATAAAATCATATTTTATTAATTAAATAATAATATATCATCACGGCATATTACCCATTTCTGGGTGTGCCAGTATCTACAACAGATGTAGACGTCGGTAATGATGACGATATATTTTTACCGTGGCGGCGCTTACCAAGCGTACCATTTAAAATTGGAAATATTTGGCGTCGGTCGGGATCGAACCCGGTTCCCCCAGGTGCGCGACCAGACACTCAGGCACGCTGCCACGGGACCCCATTAATTAAATATGGAACATATTTATATGGTACACATATATACATCAATTTTTGTTACCGGCTACATTTTACAATCAATTTCATTTTGTGTATTTCGTGTTTGATCATTTTAAAAATATTTATCATTGCTGTGCGAACTTTGCACGGTGTTTCTTTTATATTTGAACAATTCCAACCCTTGTGTCAGCATTTTCATTATTTATTTAGTTGTGTATTAATCATACTATTTGTTTAACGTGGCTATAATAACTACTGAAATAAGTTGGATCTAATTCTTGTATACACTTGCATTGCACAGACTTGCAACTATTAATATTAATTCGTAACTTGTACACATGTACACTCTCTAGTTAATTTATTGTTTATTACATTAGAGTTTAAAAAAAAAAGAAATAATTAATAATATTAATATCTATTATCTATTACGCCAACTTGTGTATGTGTATTAGGACACTTTATAAAACTAAAGTTAAAAGCGATACATACTATAATTTGATGTTTGTCAATAAAACCCAGGTGGGCTGGGTTTTTTCAACCCTGATTCTAGGGACCTTAAAACGTGCTTATCCACTAAAATCTCTTAGCGAGAGGTAAAAAATGCCAAAATCACTATAAATATTGCATCCTGTGCCCTAATTTTTGTGGAATTTAGTGTTATTAATGGTTTTGTAACTATACTCGTATATAACAATCAACATAAATATCCTTGTTTTTAATAGAAAGTACCCAAAATATAACTGTAAATCTGTGGATTATGATTCCTTTTTTCTAAAATCACGTCGGTGTATTAGAACAAATAAAAAATATTGATCGATGGATCAGCTTAATTCATTAATCACTTGATCATTAATCACCAGATAAATTGAGAATTCGGTTGTTACTAATTGCCAATTAATTAAAAAGGACAAAAGCAACTAAATTTTATCCTTAACAGTTAGGTAGATATAAAATAAATATAAATATATCATCACGGCATATTAGCACTCGATTTCGAGCTTTGGCCCGGCCCGGCCCGAAGCCCGCCTCGATTTCGAGTCGATCATCGAGCCGGGCCAAAGATATTTTTTATCGGGCCGAATCGGGCTAATCATTTTCAAAAATCGAGGCGAGTCGGACTTTTGATTTTGGCTTCGATTTTGATTCGAGCTTTTCGGGCCGGCCCGAAAAATCTTGTAGTTCAATCAAATGCACAGTTTCCTTAATATTTCAATGAAAATGGATGAAGTTAAAAAGGATTAAAATGATTTAATAACAACACACTTCACATATTAATAAATAAAAATGTATTATTTTATTTCAAGAATTCAAGATTATTCATTAAAGCATAATAATTATATTGTGATGTTGCTATTATTATTGTTATTACTCGTATACTTAAATAAAAGTGATTTTTGTTCCTACCATAACGATTTCTTGTCCCATTTTTGAGCAGAAACAAAGTTAGATAAAAAATCCTTATGTAAATTAAAATTATATTTTTTTATATAAGATTTGTGAAAAAGTTGTTTAAATTCTTTGGTAAACAAAGTGTTAAATACTCATGGGTTTGTAATTTTTATAACAAACTTACATTAGAAGGGTCTCTTTTTTAATTACTTGTTATCTAATGTTGAAATTTATAAGAATGTAGAGGTTTTTTGTTTGACACGAAAAAAGTTAAACATTTCGCCTTAACATAAAAATCAACATTAGGATGCACCCAATTTCGAGCTTTGGCCCGGCCCGGCCCAATTTCGAGTCAATTTTCAAGCCGGGCTAGCTAATTTTTTTGTCGAGTCGATCTTCGAGTCGGGCCGGTAATTTTTATTTTCGGGCCGAGTCGATCCAAACCTCAAAGCCCGGCCCGGCCCGCCCGAATGCATCTCTACGGCATATTACCCATTTCTGAGTGTGCCACAATCTGCTTTATCGCAAATATCGGTAATGATGATGACATATTTGAACCGTGCGGGCGCTTACCAAGCGGCACCTCACGGGCACTCATTGCTGGCGTGGAGAGTGCACCACAGGGGTCACTCATGTGCCATTTAAAATACGAAATATTTGGCCGGTTCCCCAGGTTCGCGACCAGACACTCTGGCACGCGACCACGGAACCCCATAGTAGATGACATTCTAAATCTAAATCACCACCGTAACCGTAAACTACAAATAAATATGAAAAATATATCCAAAACTTACTTTGCTCTTAATCCCGAATCCTCCCTCCTTGCTTGTCCATGTCTCTACCACTAAATCACTTAACCACTCTGTCAAAAACCACACTGATTTCGCGCGAAAGTCACCGTCACGTTACCCGCAGAGCACCGAGTAGCATGACCTAACCTCTCCAACACACCTGTTCGACTGAACTGAAAACTGAACCTAACCTACTAGCGAAGTCGCGAGAGTGCGTGAATGAACCGCCAGGGCCGGACTGGAGAAATTTGAGTGGGAAGCAGGGAAATTGAAATATGAAATGGAGTAATGAAGCGAGCAGCGAAATTGGCAAAGAGAAGTTCGAGTATTGAATGGCGGTGGAATGGGAGTTGGTTTATTGGAAATTTGGTGGGTAAATGTTAAAGGTCAGAAAAGGATACTGTGGGGGTAGGCCTTAATGAAATTTGTGGTTGAACGAATTAACTGATTGGCAATGGTAGGAAAGGCAAGCTAGAATTATTGAAAATTAGCTGACCCGCCCCGGCTTCGCACGGGTAAAGCTAGAATAACGATTAGCAACACGTGTACCAGCAATTTTTTACATTTACTTCGGAAACATGCACTGGGTTGGGGGCCGGCAATCTGCCTCGCATCGTACATGTAACAGGCTCCGCTATCTCTCCGACAAATATCGAAAATCTGCTAACGGTTAAAACTTAACTATAGATACAAAGATAAAAAATCTGATGTGGCCAACACAAAACCTCCCGCTATTTAATTTTTATTAATTTAAATACATACCTACCTACGTATTTACTAACATTTCCATTGCAGAAAACTATTGCTTTATTTACTATTTTCTTTTTAAAATGTCACTATTATTAATTTGAAGTGATAAGTTTTCTGACAGTGACATTTACTGTCAGTTACATTCATTTGAAAAATGAACTGTGTAACAAAAGAATAGTTTTTATCTTAGGCTTCGCGACTAATAAAAAAAATTATTTTTAAATTTATCTGTAAAATATATAGAAAAAGTATTAATGTATTCCACTAGAAAATTCAATAATCTTTAATTTTCATAAGACATAAAATTCGAAAAAATGGCATTTAATGGTATTTTTTGAAGAAAAACCATTATGAGCTTCAAGTAAAGTACCATTTCCGTTTATCCGATTTACACCAAAATCTAATAGCTTCTATTCCTATTAGAATAGGGTAAAAATGCAAGGTTTCAGAATTTTTTGAATGATAGTATTTGAGTTAGAGTGCAAACAAAATTCGTACACATACACACATACATACATACACACACACACACACACATACACACATACAGACATCATCGTCAAAATGTTAAAAATGGATTCTAGGGACCATAAAACGTGGTCATTTACTAAAATCTCGATATTAGATTTTGAGCACGATCCCTATACCTCCCTTACCAAGGGTAGCGGGAGGTAAAAATAATTGAAATCATCCCCTATTGTATCGCCTTGAGGGATGATTTTTTAAAAATGCTAAAACTATTTCTTACCAAAAGCATAAACAAGATTTTTTATATGCCTAATTTGAGAAATGGTGTGTTCTCCATACAAACTTTCATCCCCTATTTCACCCCTTCAAGTTTTATTATCGCGACAAAAGGTAGCCTATGTCCTTTTCTCAGATCCAATTTATCTCTATACCAAAACTCACCAAAATTGGTTCAGTGGAATAAATGATGGGTTCTCCATACAAACTTTCATCCTCTATTTCACACCTTCAAGTTTTATTTTAGCGACAAAAGGTAGCCTATGTCCTTCTCCAAGTTCCCATCTATCTCTGTACCAAAATTCATCAAAATTGGTTCAGCGGTTTAGGCGTGAAAACGTAACAGACAGACAGACAGACATGCCTTGCACATAAGAAAACGTACATTGTGTTTAGAAATATATTCGTTAAATTTTATAACTACGAGCACAAGTTTTCTTTAAAAAGAAAATAATTATTTTATTCGTCAATTTGTCATTCATATATTTCAAATAATCCACTCCTGTTTTATTGGTGTTAGCTAGAAATTTATGACATGATCCGACATATTCGGAGATTTCTTTTTAACAAAAGTTTTGCAATTTATTTTTATGTACATGAATAGGAATGTGCGAATGTGCTAAAATTTTCTATTTTTCTGAAATGAGGTACTTTACACAATCATAATATATGATAATGGAATGGAACATACAAATTTATATAATGGGTCAATTTATTTTAATTTTATTGTAGGTTTTATAGTTTCAAATACGGAACTTTGTAATTTATTTTATATAAAATAATTCACGAGTTTTGTTGAAATATAAAGTAGATATTTATTTAGAAGTATAAATAAAGTTTCTCAAAGGATTTTTTTACGATGTTTGACAAAAAAGTTGCCCGCAGATCAAGTTTACTGACCTATCATACTGTATACCAATTTATTTTAATATTATTTAAATAAAAATAAATAAATATATCATCACGGCATTTTACCCATTTCTGGATGTGCCAGAATTTACAACACATGTAGACATCGGTAATGATGACGATATATTTTACCGTGTGGGCGCTTACCAGCCGTCACCTCACGGGCACTCATAGCTGGTGGAATAATACTACCTTTTTTTAGTTTAAGTTCTGTATTTATTTATTATTAAAACCCAACGTTTCGGCACCATAAACTGGTGCCTTCTTCAGGGGAAAACACTGACATAAATATGTGAAATAAAAAAAAAACCGAAACATTGGGTTTTAATAATAAATAAATAAATAAATAAATACAGAACTTAAACTAAAAAAAGGTAGTATTATTCCAGTTATTAATATGAGTTCTGAAAGATATTTTAATAATTTAATATTTATTTCCTTTATTATTGGAAAAAAATCATTCAAATAAAAAGTTGTAGTATATCAAGGAGGACATTCCCATAATGAAGAATTTTTTTTTTTAAATCAGTGGTTCTCAAACTATGCTATAACACGAACCTTCCGACACTTTTATTTAGGTAAAGAAGCTATTGTCTTTAGTCATAAATTCGGTGGAGAGTTTTTAATAAATAAGAACGTTTTAGGGTCCCTAGAATACGATTGTACTAGTTTTACGATGATGTGTATATGTTCGTGTGCGTACCAAAAATTTCTCCGACGATAACTTTAATTTTACAATTCTAAAAATCTCTAGTTTACATCTACATGAAGAGCTGATTAGATTTTGGTTATAATTGGTCAATCGGATCATCCCTTATTTGAAGTTTTTATTGATAGTTACTAATATCAAAGAATATCTTATTGTCTATACGGTTTGATTATACATTTTCCTTTATATTCAACAGATATAGAGTTAAAGAACTATAAATAGATTAACTTTCATAAACAGCCAGCTTTGCTATAATCTTCGAAACCACTGATATTTTCAAATAGTTCTAATTGTTAGATGTTAGTGTCAAGTGCAATTTATATAGTATATGTTCGTGTTATAATTTTACTGGATATAGAATCTTTTCCAAGGAACTTTCGGTAGGGGATTTGTGCAAAATACATAGACTTGATGTAAAGTAATGTGCTGGCCACATGAGATTTTTTTACCTCCCGCTACCCTTGGTAAGGGAGGTATAGGGATCGTGCTAAAAATCACTTATCGAGATTTTAGTAAATGACCACGTTTTAAGGTCCCTAGAATCCAAATTTAACATTTTCACGATGATGTCTGTATGTGTGTGTGTATGTATGTGTGTGTGTGTATGTGTGTGTGTGTATGTGTAGGGATTTTGTCTTCGCTCTAACTCAAATACTATCATTCAGAAAATTCTGAAACCTTGTATTTATACCCTATTCTAATATGAAAAGAAGTCATTAGATTTTGGTGTAAATGGGATAACTGGAAATGGCACTTTACCTGAAGCTCATAATTGTTTATCTTCAAAAAATACCATTAAATGCCATTTTTTTGGATTTTGTCGTTATGAAAATTAAAGATTATTGAATTTTCTACAGGAATACATTAATACTTTTTCTATATACTTTACAGATAAATATAAAAACAATTTTTTTTTACAAGTCCCGAAGCCTAAGAAAAACACAATTCCTTTGTTACACAGTTCATATTTCAAATTAATATAACTGACAGTAAATGTCACTGTCAAAAAACTAATCACTTCAAATTAATAATAGACATTTTAAAAAGAAAATAGTAAATAAAGCAATAGTTTTATGCAATGGAACAGTTTGCAGCGTTAGTAAATCCGTAGGTATGTATTTAAATTAATAAAAATTAAATAGCGGGAGGTTTTGTGTTGGCCACATCAGACTTTTTGTTAAATATAATTTTTAATGGCCCCGCCGATAACGTGAAATTATTATTTTTTTTTCAGAAAGCTACGTTCAATAGTAAACTTTTCTCTCTCTGTGTAATTTATGATATCTGTTACGGTTTACAGAGAAAATAATAAAACCTGAGTGATTGTAACGTGAATTTTTTAAAATAAATTTAATCTAGCAGTCTATCCGAATGTCAAACAACTAATTTTTAGTGACAATAACAATTGTTTATGGGTTGTCAAAAATTTCCTTCGCAATATTCTAAAATTAGTAACATCCGTTTGTTCGGCCTAATAATATTTTACTACCAATATTATAAATAAGACGATTACATTTCTTAGCTTACTCCTAAACAAGTTGAGAAGATTGCTAACTCGTTATTGTCATTAAAAATTAGATGTTTGGCATTTGGAAAGACTGTTAGATAAAATTTATTTTAAAAATTTAGCGGTGCAGACACTCAGATTTTATTTTTTCCTGTGTGAACCGTAACAGATATCACAAATTACACACAGAGAGAAAAGTTTACTATTGAATGTATCTTTCTGAAAAAAAAAATTTTCACGTTATCGGCGTGGTCATTAAAAAGTTACGGTCTAATCAAAAATGGGACACCTAAGTTTCATACACTAGTGGTTTAACAAGTATCATCTGAAAAGATGACTTATTATCATATGCACTTTTTTTTTCGAAGAACTTTGAAGCAGATTACTGGCTAAATGGTGCACTTTCCGGTAGAAGCAAGTTTAGTTATTTTACCCTCAGGAATCTGTGGTTAAGCCATGTCCCCCTATTTGAGAGACACCCTATATAACATATTTCATTAATAACTCTATTTTTGCTATTGGGCACATAGACCCTTTTGCACTTACACGCTTCAATTAATATTATTATTAAAATTAAATTAAATTTAAAAAATTTGATTTAAATTATTTAACTATATTAATTTATTCTTACTTTTGCATGCAATTTTCATAATTATGTAAACTTTATACAACGATACTTTTAATAAGCTAAAACTTGAAACTAATAAACATTATTTGCATATTATAGCTTTGTGGATATTGATAGCTTAAACAACAACGTGTATTTATACCTAGAAAATTATACGGATGTGGTTTTAAAAAAATTTGTAAACATTATTTTGAATTCGCACGTCATACTTATTATTGTTTATGTTAGAGTTTCTTAAAATATCGCCCAAATAAATTAACTATCAATCTCTGTTAAGTATGTTTATTGAATTATATTTAGAACAAACATAATGACGACTTTAAAGTCCTATTTATAATGAAGTAACGCAAGCGCTAATGCAGTTGCAGTAAGGTAACGCAAAACATGAGCGCATGGTATTCCTATATGCTGATTTATAATGAAAAGTAACGCAACGCCACTATCAGCAACGCAATAAACGCAACGCAGAAGATGAGCAACTCTCCTCTTTCTATAGTTTGTACAGAATTCTACCGTTATGGTTTTGACCACTGAAATATATACTAACTAGAATGCGCGTACATACCGTGACTGTGAAGGCATATTGAAAGCTGGCTGTTGGAGTAGTCGGCAAAAATCGGGACAGTTCGTGAGTAGACGGAATTTATTTCGTGTGGCGCAGGTTTAAATAAATGAAGCATAAAATGAACATAAAGCGATCAGCTATGATACGAATTATTCGACTAGGTTCAATGGGGCTTCAGTGCAGCGTACGCTGATAGGTAGAGTATGCGAGTTCCAGTTAGTATACAGGGTGTATCAAGATAATGCATTTTATTCGTGTATGTGAAAAGATAGAGAAAAAAGTGATTAAGATATTTTATAAGGCATAGAGGGGCACACATTTTAGCATAAACTTTATTATCTTAAATCCAGTGGTACTCAAACTATAGGGCAATATAATATTTTTTTAAATGGCATTATATATATTTTATTAACTAATTAAATAGAGAATTTTGTTCTGAATTCAACGATATAATAATATCATACCCTTACATTGCGAAAAATTTGATAAAAATTAATTCAAATTTAATATTTCATTTCTACTTTATCTAAGTAATCTGAGCAAACATTCAATCAATAAAACAAAATAAAATTTATTTTAGTTTTATTACATGCAAGTAAGCTACGATTTTTGCAATAAATTCAACTTTTAAAATAATTTTTTTGTTCGGTCAATGTACCCACCTCGGGCCAGAGGCCCTCGGAGAGTACACTGTTGACCTCAGGCGTTATTGTCCTTATAACACCCTTGATACGTTAATTACATAACAATCACCCCTATTCTGTAACTTAATCGATAACTTTTTTCGATCGATAATAAATTGTAGCCAATAATTACAGTAGACACTGAATAAAAAAATGAAACTGGCAGATGATACATTTGTTTCTATTTGTCAAAAATTATTATCGATAACTATTATCGATTGAGTTACACAATAGGGCGAATTGTTTTACCTAGAGTTCGCTATTGTACTATTGTTATTATTAGAAATATTCGTTCTGGTATTTCCAGCCATTATTGTATACTTTTCTACTAAGATATGCCCAAAAGTCTTCAGTAACTCACGCCTGAAAAACATATGGTGGATTTTACTCTCTCTCTCTCTCTCTGTTTTCTATAAAGTTGGTTCAATGTATAGTGACTGTATATACATAGTGTGGCCAATAGGGGGATCGATTTTGATTGGTCGGCGCTAATTTGTCTAAATATGGCGGATATTATGCCAACAAAGTGACATTTTCAGATTTGTTACGTGATTTATACGTGAATTGAAGGTAATTATATTATATTTATATTTTAGATAATGCAAATAATTAAATTACACGTGTATTTGTATATTTATAACTCAAAGTAATATATACATATTTTTTAACATCACATATTTTTTAGGTTAACTGTCAAAATGACTAAAAATATCTAATATTAAGGTATATATTTTAGATGCCTGGTTGCGTGGCGGTTGGTTGTGAAAACAGTTCTTCAAAAGGATTTAAAATGAAAATAAATATTTTGTTTCCATTTAATATGTTCTTTCGTTAATTGTTTATCGAATTTTGTTTACACTGTAAAAAATTTCTCTGTAAAATTACTATAATTGTTATTGGCGTCCAAATTGCCTAAGTGAATTATGGTAAATTTACAGTTAAATGTAGTTTTGTCTACCATTTTTAAAATTACATAAACATAAATTCCATAAAAATTTTTATACATACTTTAAGTAAATTTACATACCAATAATATACATAATTTAAATTTAAATATAAATAATTTAAATTTAATATAATAAATTTAGAATTTGTCCATAACTCCTGTAAAAATAGAAACTAAAATAAAAGGAATTGAGTTTTTACATAGTTATTATAAAACTTGACAAAATTGATATAGAAATATTAACATATCACTGTAAAATTTTATATATTTATTGTAATATGAATATTACATAGTAGTTCTAGTAATTTCTTTATATTTGTAAGGGTAAATTAGCAAATTTATATAATTATTTGCTATGTAAATGTAAGTTTACATAGTTTATGTAAAATTTGTTATTGCATATATATTATAGTAAAAAATTACTGTAACTTTTCGACAAAATCGCTATTATTTTTTACAGTGTAGTTATCACATCATATGAATTCAAATTTCCCGCGCATTTTGCCTAAATATGGCGGCGGTTGGCCACACTATGTATATACAGTCACTATAGTTCAATGCACTGTAGCATCTGGAGATTCTCTCAAGCTGAGCCGTAGTCTTTTCGAAATTTTAATTCTGTTCTGACCAAAGTTCTACTAACAATCATTTTTAAAATTCTAAATCGTAGAATTTATTTGCACGAAGACTTTCTAATATGATCTTGAGCACTTTGCATATGTCTGTTGATTAAGTTTAAGGGCAAAAGTTTGGGTCGCCCACTTTTTGGTAAATTAATACGTACTACCCCTTCTTTACATTCCCGTATAGTTCGGTATATAGTCGTCTGTCCAATATTTTGATCCCTCAAAAATGTTAAGAATTTTAGTCTAGTTTCAATATAAATGACCAATTTTCTAATTTATTACTATGGTGGAGGAACTCATTAAAAGTTTTCGATTTTAATTGAAATTTAAATTAATGGATTAATTTAACAATTTACCTTTTTTATTTCAAGTAAGAATCCATTAATTAGGATGCCTAACTATTTATAAATTATATATTAATTTTAGAAAAGAAAATTTGATGATCTTAATTATTTAAAATATAATTACTTTCTAAATTTTAATTATAAAACGATCTTATTTCACTTAAAATAGAAATTTGTACAAATTTAATAATGGTTTACTTGGAATAAAGTTTCTCTGAAAATAAAATATAAAAGTGGATGTTGTTTATTTATAAAGCTGTATTGCGTAGAAAATAAAATTATTATGAGTAACTGGTTTCATTTAGAGAAATTTCTACATTTTATGAACAATATTAAATAAAGAATTTTAACGTTATTTATACATGGATAACTTATTTTTACATATAATGACAATATATACAGGTTGTTTCACTGATACGGGACACCTTGATTATTTTGTTTATTATTGGAAATAGAAGAATATCAGTAAAATAAAAGTTCTAGTAGATTAAGGGAGTCATTCACTATCAAAGAAAAATAATTTGAAGCAGTAGTTCTCAAACAATAACAAAGTTATATTTTTACCTCCCACTACCCTAGGTAAGGAAGGTATAGGGATCGTGCTAAAAATCACATATACAGATTTTAGTGAATAAACACGTTTTGATGTATGTGGGTGTGTGTGTGTGGCTCCTGTGGACACGATTACTCAAATACTATCAATTAGATAATTTTGAAATTTTGTATACCTATTCTATACTAATGTGGGAAAAGCTCATTAGTTTTTAGTGTATATCGGATAACCGGAAGTATCACTTATACAAGCTTTTAACAATTTTTCTTGAAAAAAATTTATTGAATATAATTTTTCAGCAACTTTTACTAATAAAAATATAATGGTACAATCTTCAATTCTACGATAATAGCATTTAGTATATAACTAAAATTAAATATAAAATAAATTGTGTGAACAGTAATGTTTAGTAATAGGAATGATTGTACACAGATGGCGGTAGGATAGTTGCGAGTCGTACTGACATCTGATCTCTAGTTAACTATTTATTTTGATTACAATAAAGTTATTAGTTATTTCGTTACTTAAATAATTGCGAGAAGTCAGTCAATGCACATACATGTCTATATAATCACAAATTCCTTGAAATATTTGTTAATTTTTTCAGTGTGACAGGCGTGACAACTAACCACACATTTTGCTACAAAAACTCATCAAATCATCACAAATCCTTGCTTCCACGCTCTAATTTTTTTTTTTTTATGGAATAGATGGCTAATGTAACGATATAATCATTTAAAAGCCTTTTTAAGTTTAAACCGTATCTTTTGTATTAGCCAATCGTTATTTATTGAGCAGTACTGTAAGTATCAAGTGTACATTTTATTATTTTTTGTTATGCTGGAGGACCCCATTGTGGCGACTGTAGAAAAAATCTTGTGTGTGTTTCAAGCGCAAATGGACATTGTCGATTTCGAGATGTCGCATTTTGCGCTCTTAATACACAAATAGCTATTATCGTCCTCTCCAAGTTGATTGTGCCTGAAAAAGGGTTGAAATAAAACACCATGATGTATAACTCGATAAAATAATTTATTACTATCAAGTCAACTGTCACAATATATCGTACATACGTTTATACAAATACTCTTTCGCTCACACATCTGAAAAGCGTCGAGTCTTTTCCTTGTACTCTATTATAAAACCACTCACAATCACACTCTTTCGCTTTCGTAACGTTATTGTCAGTTCACCTGACTATCTTAACAATTTGTTCCTAAGTATATAAAGATAGGGCACTTGTAAACCCAAACAAATCACAATAATATAGGTATTAGTACGGTACAGGTTGCTAACTCCCATACGTACGCATTTACCTCTAAGTTCCTAGCTTAAAAGTACGTTACGTGACTAACGTTACAAGCTAAGGAAAATAATGTATATTATTATTCATTATACCTATATTATTTGCTTAAAATATGTAGTAGTCAAACGCAAGTTCTTTTTAACGAGGTGGCACCTCGTGGTTACAAATCGTGATTGTTTTATTTATAAATTGTTTACAATATCTCCAAGGAAATTAACTTGTTTTAGTCTCCTTTGTAAAAGGAATGGCAGCTTAGCTGATAAATTAATTATCGCATATACTTCGAGTTTTGGAGGAATTTTAAGTTTGCCAACATCAAGAAGTGTGATTCGTGGACACATTTACTGTGACTTAACTTACTTGTGTGTAATGCGCAAAGTATAATAAAATTCACAAAAATTTAATGGGATGTATATTATCTCGAAAATTATTAAGTTCAAAAAAATCTAATAGGGCTGTTGCAAGAATTTTTATATGACTTCTAAGTATTAAATTTGAAAAGATATTGTTCTTTAAAGAGCCTCAAATTTGAAAATATCACGAAATATCCTTTAGATATTTTACAATTAATTTTTGAAATTTGGATAAAATTTTGAATAAGTCACGTGATCAGAAACAGAATGTGACGTCAGAGTACATACATCTTCAGCGGTTCTAAGGTGTCAAGTGTATTGTCAAAATTGTCAAACAAGTGTTAAATAAGAATCACGACCAGAACTTTAAAGTAAAATATATTATCTATTTATATAATAAATAATATGGGGTCCCGTGGCCGCGTGCCTGAGTGTCTGGTCGCGAACCTGGGGGAACCGGGTTCGATCCCGACAGACGCCAAATATTTCCAATTTTAAATGGCACAAAAGTGACTCCTGTGGTGCACTCTCCACGCCAGCTATGAGTGCCCGTGAGGTGACGCCTGGTAAGCGCCCACACGGTAAAATATATCGTCATCATTACCGATGTCTACATGTGTTGTAGATACTGGCACACCCAGAAATGGGTAATATGCCGTGATGATGTATTTATTTATTTATTTATTTATATAATAAATTCAGTTTTTATATTTTATTTTACCTCAACACTTTAACACCCCGTATTTCGGTAGCAGTAAAACAATCGTTCTGATATAAATTCAGCCATCATCCAGCTATCGACCTTCGGTTAATTGTCCGATTTAGCTTGAGTGTAATTTGAATTAGCCATCATTACTTTATTATTCATTTACATTGAGCAATGTCAGCGTTAAATGTCAAATTAAAAGATTTTGTTATTAAAATGTGACAAACTTTAGCCTACGTTTATTTATATAAATAATATGAATAAACGTAGGTGATGGAAAAACTATTTTCCTATTGGCTATTAATGATGTAATGTATGTGCTTCTACGTCACAATCTTTTTATTTAATTATTTCCACAAATAACAACAAATTATTAAAATAAAAATTATTACTAAGAAAATCATTCCATAAACTTTCATTTAAAATAGTTTTTGAAAAATGTGAAACAGGCTCATTATACCACGTTATTCTATAGTATAAAATTATCTGAACACTTTTTTTTATCTTTTAGAATAAGCGAGATATGGGGTATTTTCAAAATAACCGAAAATCAAGTTCTAGCCTGTAGCTCTAAAACAAAAGGCGATCGAAAATTCCTGTGGTGCCTGTTAAAGAGTTAAAGTTACTTAAAAAAGTTGACCCATTAAGACCTACATCAATTTTCTGTTGCGTGCATAATAAGAAAGGTTTTCATATAAGGAAATCGAATTTGTTGCACCTGTATGTACTTATATTTTGAGCTAATTGATTTGACCAATTGTTCATTTTAGAATTATGCAATGCTGGTTGCATCATAAACATTTTGCTGCTATCAACTAAAACTCCCACCGAGGTTATGTATACACAATTACCTTATTTTAAATCAATAATTTTCAAAATAAATCAATGAGTTACCTTTAATTTTATTAATAATTTTGACAGCTCTCTTAAAATTTGTTTTAACCTACTTTATTATAAGGATCTATGGCAATGTTGCTAGGCAATCTCTGCATAAACATTTCCAACCCAAGAGATGGAAGTGAAATCTGTTATTTCCAACCCAAGAGATTGTAATTAAAGTTAGGAATGACGTATTTTCCAACCTCCAAAAGGTTAGGAATCGGTATATTACTATTATAATGATTGTGAATAAACACTTTTTTTAGTCTATGACAATTTATAAAACAGAGAAATGACGTCAACTATAAATTCCTCCAAAATGCACAACAATTGAACATAAACATACTGAAAGACTGAACGACAATAGTTTGTTATAAAATATAGAAAAACACTTATTCTACAACTACATAATATCTTATAGCAAGGATGTATGCACACGTTACATGGAGTTCAACTGAACTCATCTCGGAACGTATGAGTAATGCCCGTGTCACACTAGCGAGTTTTGAAGCGGTTAGCGGGTGCGGGAGACTCCTCGACGAATAGGAGCTCGACGGCTAGCGGCTGCGGGTGAAGGATTAGCCGACAGGCTATTTTTTCTCCCGCCAGCCTCACCCGCAGCCAATCACAGAGCCCGATACTATCACGTGCTATATTTTTCCTCTGTTCGGGTGCAGCATTTATCTGCCATTTTGGATTTGTTGACTTGAGGCGAGAATGACTGCTTACAAAAAGGCAAGAATCTGTTTTATTTAGGGCCGGTTTTTCAATCGCTTGTTAAAGTGTTTGGTAACTATCTAGCAGATTAAATTTATCCATCAGATAAACTCCATGGTAATGAAAATGCGTTTTTCAATACGAAAATATCTGTCCGGTAAGTAACAGACACTTTTGGTTGTCAACTGTAAGGTTGACAATAATTATAAGCTGATATTTGCTGTGTTCGTAACGATTCATGAGTCATTTTGAACATAATTTCCACACATTTCGTATCGAATGTGATTGACAGTTGCAGTACTGAATCTGTGACATTCAAGCAAATTTAAAGTTTGCTTTAGTTTGTAGCAATATGTGGTAAGAATACGTGAACTGAAGAATGGAAAAAACTATTTTATTACTGCCTGTCATATCATTATGGGTTTTATTTTATTACATATGTGCATCTTTCAGGCTTCAAACATCAAGCAGCTGTGAATTTGTACTGGGATTTTACATATGTTCTGTTTCTTAAAATTATACTGCCTTAGTGGTCATTAAGTAGAAAAGGTAGCGAATTTAAGTATTTTATAAGAGCAGGTTTGGTTCATGTTTTAGGAATTCTCAATTTCAAAGTGATAAGTATAACATTGCGTTATATACATTCTATTTTTAACACTACCACTACACAATATATTTATAATTATTGAACATTTTTTATTAACATTAAACAATAACTTTGCTGTATATTGACGCAACATTGTTGTTATTAACGTTTTGCTCGTTATTAATTCTTCTCATTTAATGAAAATAAATTATTATAAAGTGGAAATAATTTTCATTGTATTATGTATTATAATTTAATGAAATTTATATATTTTTAAATAAGCCGTGAAAAGTACTCTGCCACAGTCATTGGTATACTAGAGATTTTTTGAACAATTGTTTATACCATTGGAAATATCAGTATTCTCTGAATACATAGCAGTATTTTTTGCTAAATTTGAATTTTTAAAACTATTTATCGTCACTAGAAGTCAACGAGATCTTGTCGACGTCTTTCATTATTTTTTCCTTATCCTTGTCTTTATTATCGAAAAACACATTTACATATTTCTACAATTTTCTACTGATATTATTTAACTGTCAATGTCAATATGTCAGAACAGCTGAATTTATCCTGTTGGTAAAATTTTATCGGTAGGTCGAAGTGTGTGTTACGTTATCCTCTTGTTTACCTAGGACTTATCCTGTTGGTAAAGCTAGCATGACATTGAAAAACTGAAATAGGTGTTTACCATGAGGATAAATTTTACAGAGACTTGCCAGTACATTGAAAAACCGGCCCTTAGAAAAGGAATTTTTAGTCCCAGATTTAACAGAAAGGCGGCCCCTATTATGGGACACTGATAATCTGCATCTCCTCTGTCTTCGCAAAATTCTTAATTTATCCATTGTTTCTTCATGTTTTCACGGCCGTTTCTCGCCTTTGATAAAACGTCAAGATGAATAAACAATGGCGGTGTGCCGCAGCGGGAGCGGCAACCGCACCATATGATTGCAAGAACCGCCTCCCGCACCCGTACCCGCACCCGTCAACCGCTTCAAAACCCACTTGTGTGATACGGGTATAACGAGTATTGCTGCGCTGTCCACCTGATCACACCCAGGCGGGAGTATGGCAGTTTCAAAGAGCGCGGGATTACGAGCTCACACATCGAGATCACAAAAAAATTATAAATAATGGGGTGGCCAATATGCACAGAGTGGAAGATTTTTGGTCGATCGTACCCGTATTTAATGGAAGGAGCATCCCTTTTTCATTTGTAAAAGTACGAAGCAAAAGAAAATAAACACTAAACACATACATACAATATTTCATCAATATTTTGTTGATTTATGTTCAAATTTTATTCTGTTCCAGTTAAAAATGGACTTATGATTTCAGCTTTCTGATTATAATAGCGAAAAATATAATAATAACAAAATGTTTCTAGTCAGGTATGGAACGTCTTAGGCTGTGTTTATGTTGGAGCTGCGATAAACGATAAGAGCGGCGATACTAGCGGAGCAGTGCGAATGAATGCATAGATTTAAATGTAGGTGTTTACATTGTAGCAGCGCGCAAAGCTACGCTTAGGAGCTGAGCCGATAAGAGCGTCGAGAACGAATTGAATGTATTTCTACGCTCTCATCGAGGCAAGACAAGTGATGCAGCGATATCTCGATTTTTTTTATATTACATAAATATTATACAAAAAAAATATTTGTCGGTATAAATAAATATTTTAATTGCCACTTCATTTATATTCATATTTACTTATTAATTTTTGATTTATTGGGTTTTAGTAAGAAGAAAATGCTATACAATTCAAACACCAGATATAATGTTTTAATCAGTGGTACCCGTTTAGTTACTATTTCTAATTATAAATTCGAGAAATTCGAGACTCTCGAATCCAGATCGAGAGAAAGTAAGGAAAAATATGACGAGACGAAAGTGGAGTGTTTCTCGACATATCTCGTTTCGCGGCAACACTAGGCAAGGCGCTACGCTAGAGATGGAGGTGGACAAATTAATTAGCGAAGTATTTGTTAGATCTCCATTATGGGATCAAACAAATAAAAACCATCACAACAGATATGTGTTGGATAAATTATGGGATGAAGTGGCGAGTAATTTAAACTCAACAAGTGGATGTTTATTTATATTAATTGCAGGTTGCAGTACTTTTTGTCAAAAATTATGTCATTTACAATAGGATTGTGACACAAGTAAGTTTTAAATAAATCACGAATATTTTGTGCAACCAGGGTTGGTCTACCATTATTAGTTGTGGTATTTGATTGTTTTGGAATATTTAATGTATCTTCTAAATAATGTTCAATACCTTCCATGTCAATGATTGTGTTATGTAGGACACAAATAGCTTTAAAAATATTGTCAGCAACATTTACATCAGTTTCCATCGCTGCTCTTATCGTCGGTCTTATAGCTTTTATCGTAGCTCCAACATATTCACACCCTTATGCCCGAGACAGACGACAAAAATTAATGATCATTAAAGATTAGATATAGTATGCGCTAGTGAACTTGAGACTATTGACAGATGTCAAAATTGTGTTTATTAACAAACCAGAAAATATTGACTGTAGTGTATCCATCGGATCCATTGGCTATTCATCGTGACGTCATTTTCATTTTCAATTTCTGATGGAATTCAGCGCATGAATAATTGTTGAATAAAGAAACTTGCCCACAGTTTCGTATGTTTTCAAACCAATCCGCTGGGCTGGTTTGAAACAATTACGAACTATTGCGCAATAGATTAGCTTTTAAATAATTATACACTAATTCAAAAATTAATAATTCTGGATACTCCATTATTATTGCAGAAAATAAAACGTTTGTTCGTGAAAATAAATATTAAAATATAAAATATAGATTTTTACCTGTTAGAAAGTAGCCAAAAGAACCAGTTCATATTAATCACAGTGTATTGAATAATTTTTATGTGCAAATTCAAACTTACTTAAACGTTCAATTTACATTTGATAGTTTGACATTTATACGTCATTAGTTCAAAATACAGTATTTTAGTGATACCAATATTTATGACGTCATATAAGAAATAGTTTTGAAAACTGGTTCAACGCCAAAAAACGCCTATAAATTTTATGTGTGTAAAACGGGCCATTTTTAACTGGAACAGAGTATGGTCTTTTAAGGGAGAAATGTTAAAAAATGCGATTTTTTTTTGTTTGGTCGATCGCAAATGTTTTTAGAATTGATCGCAGCTGAAAGCAAGTTGGCCACCTTGTTATACATATAAAATGGTACATTTCCTTATGCTGTTATATAAAATGATATACAGGGTTAGTTAAAAGTATGGAGACGGCGATTTATTATCGTTAATATTCATTTTAGGAAATCATGGTCAATACAAAAGTTTTTTAAGAAATTTTGATCTATATTTGAGAATACTTGAATTTTTTTTTCTTCAATTGTTTTTGAGTTACGCTCGTCCGCGTAATTTTTTTAAATGGAACCTATTAATTTTACTCTACCATTCGATAGAGTGTTTTTTTCTCTTTACAACAGTATATTTGTTTTTCAATTTATCATGGACCTAAATGTTCTTGAAATATATGCTATTTTAAGTTATATTTACATAAAATAAATGAATATTATAACACTGTATAAGTCTACATACTTTATAATTACAAGTGTATTTAAATTATTAAGTTTAGTGCAAGTAATTTATGTTAAAATAAAAACTGTTTGGAAACTGCAGTACAGGAATGTTAGCCCCTCCTTTCGAATTTGAATTTCTTAACTTCCATTGGTACTAACCCCCACCTCCTAACACGCTATTTGTTATGCATAGGCGGCCTTTTGCTCGCCAATCAAAATATTACAATAATATTTCATATTAGTGTCGAAGCGCTATAACAAAAAACCCCTTATTTCCGAAATATTTCAATTATACCATTTCATTTTTTTATTAATATTTGTTATTCAGCATATATATTCGTATTTTTTTACTATTTTCCTTTAATTCGATTGAGCTGGAATCCCCTATTGCTGACTGATCATTATAAAACTGTAATGATTTGTATTTTTCATGTATTTTCTTTGAATCTTGATTAAGGTAAACAAAATACAGAAACGTCAATGAAAAAGAAAAGATCTCTGGACTGACATCCCCAAGAAATTGGTTTCCTCTAAATCTACATTTACGGTCGAGAAATTATTTAGAATATTATGCTTAAAATTTAGGCAATTTTAATTTAAAAATATTTAAAATCATAAGTAAAGTATAGGCCATCCAGCGTATCAAGCGGTTTACGTCATCGTTTAGGGATTTTTGAAATTTTCTTTATTTTTTTAAATATATTTTATTAACGGTATTTTATTGGTTTTTTTATTATTATCATGTATTTGACACCTTCAATAGAAATAATTATATTTGGATATATTATTATTAAGTAAAATTTTGTAATTTTTTGCAAAATGACGTTTGATTATATTTTTTTAATATTGGTAATTCTGAACATGTATATTACTAAATATTATATGTCTATATTATATTTTTCAACGTGTATTGTGATATCATTTTGTTTTTGGTTTCGTTGTTCATTGTCAAAATGTCAAAATGTCAAATGCTCTGTCATGTCAAATTCAAGAGCTTGTAGTTAATTTATTGACTTATTTTGAAAATGAAACATAGATTGGTGGGTTTTTACTTTCACTGAAACCTAATATTGAGGTAATATTTGGTTCTATTTGTTAGTAACAATTTGAAAATTAAATCTATATGTACAGCGTGTGGCAAACGCTATACGAAATGTATAGAAACAGTGAGAAATTGTATGGTATGCAGTATTCTGTGTTTTTTTAAGGATCTCAAATAATACTAGATAATTTGTTGCATATACTACAAGAATGAAGTATTTATAACGGCGTAAGCAGTATCGTTCAGAATATTTTAAATAAAATTGGATTTCGCTGGAAAAATATTATACCAGACGTGTTTTTAAGAAAAAATTGGGTTTATGAAGGCAACCCACAGATTTTAATCCGTTTTACATGCTCATGTAAACTTTTTAACATATGACGTCATTGTTTCTAGTGATATTGTATTTATGACGTAAACCGCTTGATTCGCTGGATGGCCTATAACTTCAATACAATTAAATCAATGAATATAGAAGTTTCTCAAGTAGCTAATATTGTTATTTGGATCTCGATGTGCTGTGTAAAGCTTAATAGAATGAACACCTATCCCTTTGCGGGACCCCGGCATGGCAGTATAACGTACACGTGCTTACATATCCCCGTGTATGATATGTAATGGTAACCTAACCCTTGACACACGGGCACAGGTTACTTCACTCGACATGTGACAAGACAATGTGAACACATGGAGAACATGGGCAGCCGAGAATGGAAAGGGTTCCATACAGGTTCTCGCCAATGGAAGAATTAGAATAGGATTACACATAGCGTAATCTGTTCTATTAATCGTTGACTGTATATGTTAAATATTTAATCGAAGCAATTTTATAATTTCATTAAATATTGATAGAAGGATATTCGAGCGAGCGCAGCAAGTCATTAGGTGTGATTTTGATAGCATGAAATAATAAAAACACATAGGCAATTAAAATGGATTTGTAGAAGGTGGATTACTGTTATTTAACCTTTAACCGACTTAGGGCCAGTTGTACAATACACAGTTAGTATCTACGGTTACGTAACATACAGTTAACCTAACCACTGGTTAAAAAACACAATTAGTTGTACCATTTCTAGTCCAGGCAACGAAGACCGAAAAGAGCCAAATAGCGGAAATAATTCATGTAGAAGCCAATTTTGGCACAGTTATAGGGGAAGGTGTCCTTAACAAAATACTAAAAGTACTGATGGGTGGGAGTGGAGCTAAGGGGGGGAGGGGTCTCTAAAGGTCCCTTTTTTCAGTTTTTTGTTAATAACTCGAAAACTACTGCCTCTAGCGAAAAAATGTTTATGTATTAGATTAATCTACATAAAATTCTCTACAGAAAAGGTCCTACATACATTTTTGCTAGGATCAATACTTAACGAGATATAGAGGGGAAAAAATGAAAAATTAGAAAAAAAATATTTTTATTGTTAAAAATCAAGTTTTAATGAAAAATAAACCATGCAGAGCCCACGTATTAATAACAAAAAATATATCCTATACACATTTTTGCTAGGATCAATACTTAACGTGATATAGAGGGGGGAAAATGAAAAATTAAAAAAAAATATATTATTAAAAATGAAATGTTAATTGTAAAAATGAAATATACAGTAAGGAAGGATGTATCTTGAATATTAATTTTCTTCAAATTCTAAATTTTTATCATCATCATCGCTGCCGTCTTTGATGGGGGCTGCATTCGTACATGAGCCGAGACACACCCCTCAGGCACAGGAGCAGGCAATCCCTGCTTTGCGGCAACCGCAGCGCACTCCACACCCAGTCGTACATCGGCAAAAGATCGTGTTCAAAACGGAATCGGGTACTACAGGGTCTTCTTAGATTGCTTCATGTCACCAAATTTCTTGCCAATGAAACTTTGCATGGTTTTGGTTCCAATATCCAGGGCTTCGTGGCAGTTTACTTTGGAGTTTCCCAGGAAGCCCGTTGACAGCGACATGAGCGAATTCAACTTTGGAAAAGGGGGATGGTCATTGAACCATTCGTGAATCTTAGATCGATCCCGCGAATCTCTCTTTTCCCGTGATATACGGAAATGTGCTGCTCTCCACTTGAAAAAGCCACTCCAGCGAACTCCTCCAATGACGTGCAGATGGCGGTGCTTCCCGGTCATCCACAAACCCACTTGGCGAGTACAGAATCAGTAATTCCTCTTCCTCGCGTTAGGCCACCTAAACTTTTCATGGAGGGCATAAGAGTTTGTTCTATCACCTTATGACCATATCCGACCAAAGTCCTGCCCAAAGTGTACCTGTGCGATTAATGGTGAAACTCCTTGTACGGCTGTGGATGGATATTTTTCAGTTTTATCATGTCTTGCACGTACAGATGAGCACATTTCGTATTCGATTTTGATTTCGATCTAATTTCGGATTGGGTCAACGTGTTTATTTGACTCTGTCATTTGGACTTGCGATTTTGATTGTTTTCTACATTTCATTAAGGTAAGTTGAACATTTTATTACTTACATGAAATAAGAGAAGTAGGCAAAGCATTTATTTGAATGCAAATGTTAATCATTTATTATACTGTAAAATTAATAATAAAAAATTGATACTAGCACCAACGTAGTGGGTGAGGTCGTAACTGACTGACAAGAACGTTTAGACGATACATTAGTTTTAACATTGAGTAGCGGGTCCCGAATTGTCCCTGATAAGGACGAACGCCAATACGAAGGCCCCGGAAGATAACGGGACCAACAGCCAGTGACGGGGAGCCCTGAACTCATTTCAACCGTTCTCCCCTTTAAAACTTGATTTTTAACAATAAAAATATTTTTTTTCTAATTTTTCATTTTTTTCCCTCTATATCTCGTTAAGTATTGATCCTAGCAAAAATGTATGTAGGACCTTTTCTGTAGAGAATTTTATGTAGATTAATCTAATACATAAACATTTTTTCGCTAGAGGCAGTAGTTTTCGAGTTATTAACAAAAAACTGAAAAAAGGGACCTTTAGAGACCCCTCCCCCCCTTAGCTCCACTCCCACCCATCAGTACTTTTAGTATTTTGTTAAGGACACCTTCCCCTATAACTGTGCCAAAATTGGCTTCTACATGAATTTTTTCCTCTATTTTTCCTTCGTTGCCTGGACTATTCTATTTTTCTAAAGGTTACCTAGCAGTCTGTCAAGTAACACTGGATCAGTTTTTCCAAATTATACTATATAAAACAAAACATAAATTTTATTGCAATTTTGACATATACGTCAGTTTTTATAAAAATAATAATTACAAAATATCAAAAACTAAGCGTAGTAGAACACCTAATTTTACGCAAGATTATTGTTTAAAATTAATGGATTTTGTCGCCCAGTATAAAGATATAATAGAGAATAAAAAAACTAATGCGATCACAACACAAGATAAGGTAAATAAATTGCATGAGGTATTCTTGATTATTGGATAAAAGAAATAAGCAGGAATGCAGTCAATGTTTAAAATTTTATTTAATCTAAAGCCGATGTTTCGCTTCCTGCTGAATATTTTAAAATATTTTTTTAGCGAGTGTAACAAATTATTTAAAAATATTAGTCTTTCGCCCTGAAGGAGCTTCCACAGGAAGCGAAACGTCGGTTTTTGACTAAATAAAATTTTATACATTGACTGCATTCCTGCTTATTTCTTTTATCCAATAACCAAGAATACTTCATGCACTTTATATAATAATTTATTTACTTTATCTTGTGTTGTGATCGCATCAGTTCCTACTTCTTAAAAACATATTTTCTAATAATTCATCTTCAGAATCAGATTCAACTACCAAGCGTCGCCGAAAAGCCATTACAAATAGTTAAACAAACGTCAAATGTCATGCGTTAACCCTTTGTTAAATCATTAACCCCTCATTTCATCAAAAGTTAAAAATATTCTGGTTAAGAGCCATGGTTACGCTTAACCCGTTATCGTACAACACATTTTTTGACTAACCAGCTGTTAATTACTAATCCTTGCCTTAACCCTTGATTGTACAACTGGCCCTAAGTGGGGTAACTTAGTGACCCCAGATATACATTTTACTTGATATTTCCTTGAATTTTTTTTTATGTTGTTAAAAAAATGGTACAGTGTAAAATAAAAATAAATAGAGCAATGGGGTATGTGACTAAATTTTGATTTTTATATATATGATACTAGACCAAAAAATAAAATACCCGTATTGTTTTAAATTGATTAATTATTCGTAGTTTACGAGAAAATAATTATTAAAACTTTGGAGAAGGGATCTGTGACGTCAGTAGGGTAGAATGATAGAAGAAGACAGTTAGACTGAGATAGATATATTGTGGTAGACGAAAGTGACAGCAGCTGTCACGTTCGCCATTCCATAACCTATCACAACATATCTATCTCAGTCTAACTGTCTTCTTCTACCGTTCTACCCTTCTGACGTCACAGATCCCTTCTCCAAAACATTAAATTGCTAATAACAACATTATTACAAACTAATGTTTAGTTTTTATTATTATAATGAGAAGCTATAGAGGTTTGTTTTTATATATTATGACTTATATATTGAAATTCATGGGGACCCGTGGCAGCGTGCCTGAGTGTCTGGTCGCGAACCTGGGGGAACCGGGTTCGATCCCGACCGACGCCAAATATTTCCAATTTTAAATGGCACAAAAGTGACCCCTGTGGTGCATTCTCCACACCAGCTATGAGTGCCCGTGAGGTGACGCCTGGTAAGCGCCCACACGGTAAAATATATCGTCATCATTACCGATGTCTACATGTGTTGTAGATACTGGCACACCCAGAAATGGGTAATATGCCGTGATGATTTATTTATTTTATTTATTTACTTATATATTGAAATTCGATTATGGTCACATACCCCATTCCACCACCCGCAACGCTAGCCGCCAATAGAAAGAGGAGTAGGTGCTTTCTCGGCAGAATGACTAAAAATTACGCTCAGATGCTCAAAGTGTCAAAAAACACTGACAAATTAAAAAAATAAATACGTTTTCTGAAAGCTGCGCCAATGCAGATTAATGTTTGCAGAGTTTTTCTTTTTCTTTTCGAGTTGATATTTTTGCATACTACACAATAAATATGTTTAATTAACGAATGAAGCTTTAATAAACCTATTAATCATATATGTTAGGTTCATACATGTATTAAGTAATTATTACAAAAGGCGTCACTGAGTTACCCCACTTAGCAGTTTACGTCGAGTAGAAACACTCAGTTGGTTAAAGGTTAAATAAATAACTAAAATAAATATATCATCACGGCATATTACCCATTACTGGGTGTGCCAGTATCTACAACACATGTAGACATCGGTAATGATGACGATATATTTTTACCGTGTGAGCGTTTATAGTCTGTTCGCTCCTAGCTGAAACAAGCCGATAATTTATTACCCCAATAGTTATTACCACAAACCATAAACCACTTTCTTGAGCCTTTGTTCATCAAACGGCGGTCAGTTGTAAATGGAGTGTTGAATAAGGATTGTATTCAGTTCGTTTTGATATATGCGTTTCTAAATTTTTAAGAGAATTTTTTGAAATTATTTTGAAATGTATTTACAGCTAGGTATAATCATTGAATAGGTATAATTAAGAATTACCTGGAAAGACGTTTTCGGCTAATGACATTGTTTGACCATCATCATAATTTCTAGGAATTATTTAATCTACTATTCATTTAAGTCACCTTTGATTGAATATCGTTCCTTTATAATCCCGGTTTTCTTTCGTCTTAATTCAGTTTACATGTAACATTAGTTAGCAGCGGTTGTAAGTGAAATTTTAAATATGTAAATGTGGAGGCCCTGGGATGTCGACAATTCTTCTGCCAGTGTTAGTGACGAAGTCAATACCTGTGACACCGATGCCGACGTTGTGCAAAGTGATGAAGACACAAATTGTTTTAAATATTTCATCAACAAACAAACGCAGCAAGTTATATTAAATGTGTATAATCATTTTGTAGAAGTGGGTGAAACGAATGCTCTGAAAAGAACTTCGATTGCGACAAAAACGTCTCTCGCATCCGTTCGTTGCATTGTAAAACGAGGAGTTTCAGTTAAAAAACGGAAGAGGACTACTTCTGTACTTTCAAAAATTGGTAATTTTGAAAAAGAAGTCATTGAGAGACTAATTTATGAAGAATATGCCAACAATAGAGTCCTAACACTGTCTGAACTTCTCGTCAAATTGAAAGATACTATAAATTTTCCCTATGGAAGAACTTCATTGTATTTATGTTTAAAATCAATGGGATTTTGTTATTAGAAGCTAGACAAGAGATTATATATCATGAAATCTGATAGAATAAAAACATTACGAAATGAATATCTAGTCCAGATTAAGAAATTTCGAGATGAAGAGAGAACAATAATTTATCTAGACGAAACATGGTTTGATACCCATGATGTTATTTCAAAAGGTTGGGTAAAAGACAGCAATAAATGTGCAATGAAAAGTCCATGTTCTCGAGGAAAACGAATAATTTGTATATATTTCCCTGACAGTCCTAAGCCTGTAAAAAGTGTGAAGGAAAGTTGCCATTATTTGATTATTTTATGACGAGTATAACTGTATACTTGTAATAATGACATTTTCCCTTACTTATGCAGATTTCGAATACGTCCCTGTTCCACACTACCTGAGGATTTTCTATTTGTTTGTACTAATATCTATTGGGGTAATAAAATATCGGCTTGTTTCAGCTAGGAGCGAACAGACTTTAACTATATTTGAATTTAGAGCCAAATTTTGTAACTAGTTAACAGTTTGTCACAATCTAAATCAGGTTTATAGTTACTCAATTCTTAAAAGAAAAATAGAGTATATCTCCCTCTTTGACTACCCCATTTTGTCCCCATTTTGACTACCTAAATTCCATTATAAAAAGATTTATTGAAAAAAATAATATTATAGGGCTAAAAAAAAAGAATCATAACCACAACTATTCACTTGACGCACTCAGTTACAAATATTTCAAGAAATATTTTACAAACTTATGGGGCGATTCGGTTCACATCTGTAAGTCTCACAGATATGTACATCTGTAAATAATGAACAAAATCGCAACGAAAGCTCCCACTCATGTATAATTTGATATTAATCAACAAGAACAGATGTGCTCTTGTCACTTTTTACACATTTACAGATCTGAAATATATTTGTGCGATCCAGTTACAAAAATTTTGATTCCTATTTTTGATTTTCCGTTCAACCTGCATGGAACCCATCCACCGTGGACCATAAGGGTCCAGCATTTCTAATATTTATGTACAACCGCAGTTCTAGACGTGAACCACGAAACTTAACCTACAAGTAAGATTGCGCTATCGAAACTTAGCATAGTAGGAAATTATTTACAGAATGGCTTCGATTCGCCGACAATTTGATATAGGGACTAACAGGTACCTACCAACTCACACTCAACAGCAATAGGAATGTAGTTTTATTATAATCAAAGAGGTTCTATACAAAACAATACGAAGAGATGTACAAGTAATGACATTGCAAACATAACCCTACTTTTTAAATTCAATCAAATTTAATATATTTGTTGTTAAACTGTTGTCAGTTTACAGAGCAGATAATAACTAAAAAGTTTGATGCAACCCAAATAAATAATTAAGAAAATAATAATTAAAATATCTTACCATGTGTGTGATCTGTAGTAGGGTAGTAGCAAGACATTTTTCTAGTCCTTCAAATCATTAAAAATACAAATTTGTAATGCCGTTCCACATAAATTATATATAAAAATGTCCACGAAAGAGTACTGAACCGATTAATATATAATTCACTGTCAGTATCAATCATTTTATCACTAAAAAC
Organism: Ophonus ardosiacus; assembly: GCA_943142095.1. Taxonomy (NCBI): domain Eukaryota; kingdom Metazoa; phylum Arthropoda; class Insecta; order Coleoptera; family Carabidae; genus Ophonus; species Ophonus ardosiacus. The sequence continues at coordinate 22,051,752 of OW964839.1, forward strand.
TTTAAAAATATACGCGATGATACACTCACTTCTAAACGAACTCGAGAACTGACAAAAGACAAAAAGTCTGTTTCACTGTGTAGCACCGCCTACTGCCAGCCAAAACACGCTTATATTTTCTTATAAATAATATTGAATATATTCATATTGTTTATTGACAAGAAGAAATAATAATTATTAATATTAAATATTTCACAGAATTTTCTATAGGCTCGTTTGATACATTTTTTCTATTAATTTTATAAATAAAAATGCTTTGTAAATCTTTGGTTATACGGTTTAGGTATTCAATTGAATTAATTGACAAATTAAAATAATTGAAATTTTCAGAAGAAAATATGAATTAATAAAATACCTAATCAATAAACATAATATTTACAAATAAAAGAAAATGAACACCACTATACCAAAATATATTAAAATTAATTTAGGGTAATTTTTTTTAGAAATATTGATAATATCCTAAAAAATTGTTTTAAATTTGTTTTACCCTCAAAATCTAAGATTTTACATAATTTTCTTGAAAATTATTATTATTTTGGAAGTAAGTGTATGTAATTTGCACTTACATTCAATATGTAAGATAATAGTATATTAAAAAACAAGTTTCATAAAACAATCTGTTATTGTACTCGTCCTTTGTAAGACATGGACTTGCGTGCGATAATAGGCCTTATGAAATATGTTTTTTAAACTATTTTATCTGCTGAGGTATATGACAGCGTTTTTACTTCCTTATACGAAGTAAAGAAACATCGAAACAACGAATTTGCATTAAATTTTGCTTAAAAGTAGACAAGAGTTGTGTGGAGACCATCGAAATTATGAAGACGGCATTTGGGGACGAGTGTATGAGCAGAACACAAATAAAAGACTGATATAAACGGTTCAAAGATGGCCGCACATCTGTTGATAGTAACCCACGTTCTGGGCGGCCTTCGACGACAAAAACTCCGGATAATATCGAACGTGTGCAACTTACGATCAATGAAGATCGTCGATTGACTGTGCGAGAACTAGAATGTGATCTGAGAATACCGAAAACTATTGTTTGGAAGATTTTAACTGAAAATTTGCAAATGGTTCGTGTGTGTGCGAAATTCATTCCGAAATTGTTAACGGTGGAGCAGAAAAACCTTCGCCTTGAAATCGCTCAGGACAATTTGGAAATAGTCAATAATAATGAAAATCTCCCAGCGACTGTTGTCTGTTCCAAGATTAAAAATGTCGCTCAAAGCACACCGATTCGACGACAAAGAAACAGTAGAAACTAATAGACTATTCCACGACATTTTTTTAAAAAAATTTTTCTTGAAATACATAAAAATATAAGACCACATGTGAAAGTCTGAGTTATAAATTCCTCCAAATAAGCGAGATATTAAGGTCCGAATTTTAAATCTGCTTTGTGACGTAGTAATGTGGATATACCAGAAGTAAACAAACAGTGGTTCACAAACCACGAAAAATTGTTCAACAAATTACAAAATAATGTATATTTAAATTGTAATATTATAATTAGACATAAAATAAATTATTTCACTTAATTTATTTCACTTTTTTTCTCATTTTATAAAAATAAAGAAATTAGAACGTCACCCGAACAACAACCGAACAGATCCGACACACCCGAAGAAGTATATTCTTAGTTAGGGCGGGGCTTCTCAAAATCGGAGGTCATACTTTGATCCTATTTGCTCAAACACTCGTGCACATGTCATGCATCATCAAAAGCAAAATTCCCCGTGTCTTCTAGAAGGAATAATTTATAATAAAAGAAATATGGTTTTCCTTATCCTTTAACTATTATCATTCTTATTTTCAATAAACTTTTACTACATATTTTTGATTACTGTGCTGTGGAATAGCCTATACGACGAATGCTCTAAAGGCAATACCAAAAAACGAGTTCCAGGACTGCTTCCAAAAGTAGAAAGGTCGTTGGAAGCGTATTCTTCAATCAAATGGGGACTACTTCGAAGGATGCCACCAGCCCGATGACACAGAATAACATCAGCGGGGAAATATAAAGGCAGGTCGGATACTTTTGGGACCGACCTCGTATTTGACGGCAAGTATAGTAATTAACAAAATAGGTATAGTTTAATAGGCGTACATGGAAGTCATGTGGTGTCCACATCAGATATTTTATAAGTTATATTGGTAGCGCTCACCGCTAAATATTTTAAATAGAGAAAAAAAATATAGTTTCATTACTTGTACGATATAGAAATAGCATTATAAAACTATGCTATATAGAAAATCAGAGGGTACACCTGTCTTCTTATAATAAATACATTCTATTTAAATTTTTCCTTTAAACATTTCTACTTCTAATAATTTACCCTTAATATGCCTTAATAACGATTCAAGGCATTTTATAAAAAGACAGGCACATACCTACCAATATTTATGTACAAGTTATCTAGAATAGTTTTGAATAGTATAGAACCTCTTTGACAAAGAGAAAATACTGTAAAAATGAAAAATAGTATTTTATATCGTTGCTGGAAAATCTTTATAAGATAAAATAAAAAATAAACTTACTAGCTATTATGCCATTTATTGGTTTGCTTGTCGTTGTGTTCCTATTGCATGGCGAGTGTGTTACATATCTTACGCCTACATTGGTCCTCCTACCAATTCTGCCCAGCAGGCCGAGGGCGTCACACCGTCGTAACGCGGTCCACCTCGACGTACCGGACAGAATTGTCGCTGTGTCAGCAAATCACTCCTTTTTCGTCCACGATCGCTGTGTCGCTCGAACTCAGACTCTTCAATCTACAAATACAAATGGACGGTTAATAGAAATTCTCTTTATAAAATAATACATTTAAGAATATTTAAATGTAATGGGGTTCAAAACACCCTGTATATATACATACAGTGTGTCCCATTTAGAGGTGCCACCATTGGGATCTCGAGAACTATAAGAGATGCGATGTCGGTTAAATGGAACTTTTTGTGCGCCTTTGGGAGGCCATCTCAAATGTGCTTTTATTTTTCCAAAACTACTCATAGGGCACTAGATAATGACGAAAAACTGAATATTGTTGATTTTTTCTTTTTCAAATAACTTCTAATCTATTAATAATTGAGAAAAAAGTTTCAAATATAAAAGATAGATATTTTTATTAACTAATCAGTGGCGTGCGAAATAAATTTTTATATCCGTAAATTTTTGATAAACTTATATTTTTTTAAATGGAACCCATATCTGATTTTAGTCTCAAAAAAATAAATATTTTTTTCTCTTTTCAACGATGTAAGGGTTATTATGTTTTATATTTGTTTTGCCTTCAAAATTATTATTTTTCCCTTATTTTGTATTAAATTTACAATTATTTTGAAAATATTGGTAGATTTCTATTTGGAAATACTCTATGTATTTAAATAATTTATTTCGTTAAAAATTTTGCTCAAAACTCGTATCAAATTAATTTTTATAAAATTTTGTATCAGCTCGCCCTTGGCACATCATAGTGTAATTTGTAATTATGAGTCTAGAATGAAAATATTAAGTAATAAAAGCATAAAACAAATTATTTTGATCAAATACAAGATAATTAATAAAAATAATAATGATTTTTTTTGGGAAATAATAAGAAAATTCAGGAAAATAAAGAGAAAAATTAAATTTTAGGAGCAAAACAAATATAATACATAATAACCCTTACATCATTGAAAAGAGAAAACAATAATTATTTTTTGAGACAAAAATCAGATATGGGTTCCATTTAAAAAAATATAAGTTTGTGTTATATCTCCAAAATTTATGGATATAAAAATTTATTTCGTACGCCACTGGTTAGTTAATAAAAATATCTATCATATATTTGAAACGTTTTTCTCAATTACTAACAGTTTAGAAGTTATTTGAGAAAGAAAAAATCAACAGTATTCAGTTTTTCGACATTATTTAGTGCCCTATAAGAATTTTTGGAAAAACAAAAGCACATCTGAGTTGGCCTCCCAAAGGTGCACAAAAAGTTCCATTTAACCGACATCGTATCTCTTATAGTTCTCGAAATCCCAATGGTGGCACCTCTAAATGGGACACACTGTATATATATACCGTAGCCTATGTTATTCGTTCCCTATGTTTCATTTTAAATAGGACAGGCAAATATATTGCTGCCAATCAGATGTCGAGTCGTAACCATGGATGGAAATGTTTCACGTTAAAAAATACGGTCGGTATTTTGGAAATTTCTTGAAAATACTAAATTTGTAACAATAGGGGTTTCCACCATTATCAAAATAACGAAAAATAACACTAGTACACTAAAATATATTACAATACATTAATGAAAACACTAACTAAATGTTTAAATATTTTTCCATTTTTTTTTTAAATGCATGAAAACATTTTACTACGTTTGAAACGTAAAGCCAAATTTGTGACGTAAAGGCCCGGGACGGTTTTACAGTTTAGTAGTAATAGATGGCAGCACATTCAAATTGTAACAATACATTTAAAAGTATTTGAGGTGAATAGTTATTTTAAACTAATTAAAATTGTAAATACAATTATTATTGTTTACCTTATCGTATATTAGTGAAGCATTTTCTATATTTTATTGACTTTTGTATCTCGTCCATCTATTGAGTGTTAGCAGAAAATAGGCGGGAGTGTACGCAATCATTGTGGCGTTACAAATTAGCCGTATAAACGAGATATGAAAAATACTGTTTTCAAAATAATTTTACACAAAACCTGTTATAATAAAAATGTTTTCTTTGTTCTAATATATATATAACTTTTCATGAAGAAACATATAAAAAAATTGAAAATTAGTAGAAACCCCCATTGCAATTAAATATTTTGAATTATTGCCCCAAAAGTCAATAAACCCCATTGTCAGATGAAAACCTCAAAATTTTCAAAAATCTAATTTTCATGTATCTAGATACTTCTCAATGCGCTGATTCCAAATTTTGAAACCGCAGGTCGATATCTCTTTTCGTTCTCGAGATATTTAGAGTTAAAGTTTTGCTCAAAACTTCCCATTTTTTGGCAATACCCCAAAAATGGGTCGAGATATAAATTTGTCGATACCACCATTCGATTCTACGGACAAAAATACATAAGTATACCAATATTCATAATTTTTGACCAACCGGTTCATTTTTTATAAATAAAAGTTTGAAAACCCCTGAAAATGGCCAAAATCTGAAAAAATCGTAAGGGGTTCACCTTAGATTTTTGCGATTTATGGCCATTTACAGTTATTTTGCTTTAGAGATTGTAAGCGGTGTTCAAAAATTATGAAAATTGGTGTACTTATGTAATTTTGTCCGTAGAATCGAATGGTGTTGTCGTCAAATTCATATCTCGACCCATTTTTGGGTTATTACCCAAAAAAATTTTTTATCTAAATATGGCGTATATTGACTTTTGGGACAATAATTCAAAATTGGGTGGAGATATAAACTTGGCAGTAATATTATTTGATTGTAAAGACAATTTTTACAATACTTGAACAAATGAATGAATTTTTAGAAAAAGTTTCAAAAAAAATTGTTTTCATTTTAAATGGGACGTTAAAAATACTCACGGTATATATATATATATATATATATATATATATATATATATACAGGGTGTCTCAATAAGCTTGCTCACTATTGGTAACTTTTTTATTTGAAGAGATACGAGGTTGGTTAAATTAGCAAAATTGTGCCATTTTATATTAGAAAATTGGTCATGTAGACAAAATAAAAATTGTGTCAGCGGTTCTCAAAATTTGGGACAGAATATATATTTTTTAAATGGAACTATATATTTTTTATTATCTTATTAGAAAGAGTATTTTTTTCTCTTTCCAATAAGGTAATGTTGTATATGTACAATTTTTTCAAATAAACGAGTTATTTACGTTTGAAGATAAAAATTATCTTTTATTAGTTTAGGTCAAGTAAACTATGGAAACAATTGCCTTTTATAAAAATTTTATTTTATTAATTTATTTTACAGTAATAACAAAACAAAGAAAATATTCAAATTGAAAGCCATTATTTCTTTCGCACATTTAAACTCTTTTGGAGAGAGAGCCGACCGTTCTACGTAACTGGTGTCTAGATATAACGTTCCACATAGCACGATCCTATCTAACTTTTCTTCATTTGTAAAGTTATTAAACATTATTAAACACAGAGAACTTTACGGGAGAAATTATTAAACGTCAAAAAAACAAAGAATCAATTGTTTCCATGGCTTACTTGACTAAAAAACTAATAACATAGTTTACAAAATTTAAATTTTTAATCGTAAATAACTCGTTTATTTGATAAAATTGTACATAAACAACATTACCTTATTGGAAAGAGAAAAAAATACTCTTTCCAATAAGATAGTAAAAAATATATGGTTCCATTTAAAAAATATATATATTGTCCCATATTTTGAGAACCGCTGACAAAATTTTTATACATGACCAATTTTCTAATATAAAATAGCACAATTTTGCTCATTTAACCAACCTCGTATCTCTTCAAATAAAAAAGTTACCAATAGTGAGCAAGCTTATTGAGACACCCTGTATATATATATATATATATATATACATATATATATATATATATATATATATATATATATATATATATATATATATATATATATTACACGGTGTTAATATTAAGTCGTTACACCCGAAAATGGTAGTTAGAACTCATTAAAACAAACAACTTTTCTTAGTTCCAATTTTTGATTTGGTGCCCCAGTTCGTAGTTATTAGAGTTCTTTTGTTTTTCGAAAAATCGTCATAACTCCCTTATTTTAAAGACTATTGATTTTTTTTCTTTCAAATTTACCTTTATTTACAATTATTTTTTATTTTTTCAAATGAGAAAATGGCGATCGATCAAAAATTTCAATACATGATTTTTTGATAACCACTCCATCGATTTTCGAAAGTAAGACATTTATAAAATCCTTAAACTATCTACTACAATATTTGTCCTAAACATTTTTTTCAACATGATAATAGTATATTACATCTTGTACGGTAAAGGTACATTATTTAATATTAATTGATTACTTTTTTATTATCCAATGAATAGATCTTCAAATATCAGTATGGCACATTGGTTAGCACAACTGCTATAATATAACTGAAATATAATAAATTTGCGTAATTATTATATTTTTACTTTATTTATAAAAAAAAATTGTTTATTAATATCGAAAGAAAATACAATGCATTGTTATTATATCAATGTTGTGATTATTGTAATCAATTATTGTCAATTAATTTCACTTTATTTATTACAATGTTATTATTATTTTTAAATTACTATAACACGAAATATAAGACAGATTTTGAAAATTTCAACAATTTTTTGTAAAAAAATAAAATAATTACCTTAAAGGGGAATCGAACCCCAATCTAACATTTCAGAGGCAGCTGTGCTAGTTTAATCGGTTAATTTTATTCACTATTGCTATCTCGCGCACTTACCTAGTCTGCAGCACCGATCTCGGCCTCCTCCTACACCTCCTATACAGCAGCAAACACGCCGTAGCGATGCAGGTAAGGATAAGCAGAGCTCCAGAAAGGAGCCACAGCGGGGGAAGTTGTAGCAGAAAGGAGCAATGCGCGAGGGACTCATCGTGGCCGCTAGGGCAGTCGGCTACCCCATCGCACCAAACTGACGCATTCACGCATGCGTCTAGCTCCGGACAGCGGTGGGGGCAGTCTTCGGCGCGGGTGGTACCGAGCGCTGTTAGCAGCAGGCGTCTAGAAGAAGGGGAGATTATTTAATAATGCTAACAATTTATTAGGGGTGGTTTATGATGAATTTAAAGGCTGGTTTATGTAAACGGTAAACTTATGAATTTACCTTAGCATTAGCATTATGACTTTGCATTAAACTTTACATTACGCTGTCCGGTTCATGTACTTCTTAGGGCAAACCAATAAGAGCATGTCGGTAATATTACTTCTTGTAAAATCGACACGTCTTTTTACCTCCCGCTACCCTTGGTAAGGGAGGTATAGGGATCGTGCTAAAAATCTCATATCGAGATTTTAGTAAATGACCACGTTTTAAGTTCCCTAGAATCCATTTTTAACATTTTCACGATGATGTCTGTATGTGTGTATGTGTGTGTGTATGTGTGTATGTGTGTGTGTATGTGTGTATGTATGTGTGTGTATGTGTAGGGATTTTGTCTTCACTCTAACTCAAATACTATAATTCAGAAAATTCTGAAACCTTGTATTTCCATCCCATTCTAATATGAATAGAAGCCATTAGATTTTGGTGTAAATCGGATAACCGGAAATGGCACTTTACCTGAAGCTCATAAGGGTTTTTCTTCAAAAAATACCATTAAATGCCATTTTTTCGCATTTTATGTCTTATGAAAATTAAAGATTATTGAATTTTCTACTGGAATACATTAATACTTTTTCTATATATTTTACACATAAATTTAAAAATATTTTTTTTTATTAGTCGCGAAGCCTAAGAGAAACACAATAATTCGTTTGTTACACAGTTCATATTTCAAATGAATGTAACTGACAGTTAATGTCACTGTCAAAAAACTAATCACTTCAAATTAATAATAGTGACATTTTAAAAAGAAAATAGTAAATAAAGCAATAGTTTTCTGCAATGGAACAGTTTGCAGCGGTAGTAAATACGTAAGTATATATTTAAATTAATAAAAATTCAATAGCGGGAGGTTTTGTGTTGGCCACATCAGATTTTTTATCATAAATATATCTACATTGTACAATTAACTGTATTAGTTCGACATCTTTTTCAATAATACTCATTTTTAGTCAAGACAATGTGACAGAAATATTCAAAAATAATAAAATAATGACAGATGTCAATTGACTGTCGTAAATATCTCCAGAATCAAGCTGTCGTCCACGAACATATACTCTTCTGATTGGTTGGCAATTAGGCATTATGACTTGAAAATTAGAAATTATCATAATCTAGGGTAACGGCATAATGCTAAGGTTAAGGTTATAGCTACATACAGGGTGTCTCTTAAATAGGGGGACATGGCTTAATCACAGATTCCTGAGGCTAAAATAAGACGATTTAACCAAACTTGCTTCTACCGGAAAGTGTACCGTTTAGCCAGAAATCTGCTTCAAAGTTCTTGGAAAAAAAATTAATTTTGGTTATAATAATCGGACGCTTTATTCGATTTGGATAAAATTTGGTATGACAGTTTATATAGTTATAGGTCATCTTTTAAGGTGATACTTGTTATTATTAGTGAACCACTATTGTATGAAACTTAGGTCTCCCAACATTAATTAGACCGTAACTTTTTAATGGCAATGCCGAGAACGTGAAATTATTTTTCTTCAGAAAGATACATTCAATAGTAAACTTTTGTCTCTCTGTGTAATTTGTGATATCTGTTACGGTTCACACAGAAAAAAATAAAATCTTAGTGTCTGCACTCCTAAATTTTTAAAATAAATTTAATCTAGCAGTCTATCCAAATGTCAAACAAGTAATTTTTAATGACAGTAACAATTGTTTTACGGGTTGTCAAAAATTTTCTTCGCAATATTCTAAAATTAGTAACATCCGTGTGTTCGGCCTAATAGTATTTTACTACCATTATTATAAATAAGACGATTACATATCTTAGCTTACTCCTAAACAAGTTGTAAAGATTGACAACTCGTTACTGTCATTAAAAATTACTTGTTTGACATTTGGATAGACTGCCAGATTAAATTTATTTTAAAAATTTAACAGTGCAGACACTCAGAATTTATTTTTTTCTGTGTGAACCGTAACAGATATCATAAATTACACAGAGAGAGAAAAGTTTACTATTGAATGTATCTTTCTGAAGAAAAATAATTTCACGTTTTCGGCATTGCCATTAAAAAGTTACGGTCTAATTAATGTTGGGAGACCTAAGTTTCATACACTAGTGGTTTACTAATAATAACAAGTATCACCTTAAAAGATGACTTATAACCATATAAACTCTCATACCAAATTTCATCCAAATCGAATGAAGGGTCCGAATATTATGAGCAAAATTAATTTTTATTCGAAGAACTTTGAAGCAGAATTCTGGCTAAATGGTACACTTTCCGGTAGAAGCAAGTTTGGTTAAATCGTCTTATTTTAGCCTCAGGAATCTGTGGTTAAGCCATGTCCCCCTATTTAAGAGACACCCTGTATACCGCAGCACGTATTTGTCTATACTTGAATTATTAATGCAAAGTCATAATGCCAATGCTAAGGTAAATTCATAAATTTACAGCTTACATAAACCAGCCTTAATTTATAAATTTACATTTAGAAATTTTGATTTAAAATTTACAATTTTCTCTCTGGTTTATGTTTGATTTTGGCTGCGTCCGATGTCGTTAGTGTAACGGTCAATTTGTGGCGGCAAATTCAAACTAGTACCCTAACTCGTCTCTACCGATTTATAGTCACATGTTATTCATACAGTAAGAAAAATATGCTATTTTCAAAATGTTCAAAAGAACTTTAAAATGCAAATCTTAGCTATTAAACTTCATAAATACAAATCTCTGACAGCCCAATTCACAAAAAAGTTTAAGCAAATCCTCATTTTTGGATTAGCGAATTCTACTCTAATTTTGACAGTTTATATCTTAAAATATAGTCTAATCTATTTCTAGGATCTGCCTTTATTGATAGTATCATGAAAATTAAATTTTAAATATCGGAATAGAATAGAATTCACTAATCCAAAAATGAGGATTAGCTTAAACTTTTTTTGTGAATTGGGCTGTCAGAGATTTGTATTTATGAAGTTTAATAGATAAGATTTGCATTTTAAAGTTCTTTTGAACATTTTTAAAATAGCATATTTTTCTTCCTCGTATGAATAACATGGGACTATAAATCGGTAGAGACGAGTTAGGGTTCTAGTTTGAATTTGCCGCCACAAATTGACCGTTACACTAACGTGGTCTATACAACTCCGAATGGCACATTAATGACATCCATTGGTTTATACGGCACCAAAAATAAATTATACACTTTCAGTGGCGGCTCGTAAGAATTTATAGTAGGAGGGCTGCAACCAAGTATTTAGGAAAAAAATGCGCCGCATGCGATTTTTTTTTCTCATTCAAGGTCAAATGCCTTATAATTTAAAGTTACTTTCTTTCAAGGGATGTGCAAATGCATATTTTCCCCTTTCATGTACAGAAATAAATTGTTAGATCACTACTCGGGTTGTTGCGCGATTTTTTAAACTGTCATCTAATTTTCCACCAAATTCTAATAATCCTCTAAAAACTCCGGGATTCGTTGAATGTTCGGTTCCGTCATGTCCTCGCATGGGAAGTTCAAATTTACCACAAAACACGATACAATCTATTATTTTAGATAAAATATCACGATTTTTTTCTCGTTTTCATTATGTTTATTTATTTCTCGCCTATAAGCTTCAGTTAGTTGCGTTTTAATATTAACTGTTCCTAACATGCCAAGATTGCACACACTTTTTAAATGTTCAGCACATTTCTAATGTTTTTTAATTCTTTCATTTAAATGTTTTAAATCTGCTACTCCTGTTTTAATCCACAATGAATCGCCGCCAAACAAAAATGAAAAGCAAAAGAAAGCGTTTTTCTCTGTACATCCAGTCAGCCAAATATTTTTGTTACATTCATTAGAGTTAATTTTTCGCACATAATTCTGTGCTCTACTTATTGAGGACTGAGAAATATTTAAATCTGGTGTAAGACGAGCTAAATTTTTAATTTCAAGTTTTTCCTGCCGTCCCAAATGAGAAAATTTTATGTTTTGCAAATATATAACAGTGTTCTTCTCAGCGTTCATTTTTTTGATGATTAATATTTAAAAGCTAGTATTAAAAAGAAAGAAACTGGCAATAATGATAACTTTAACATTACACTTTATATATGTGTAGTAAAAGCGTACTAAAGCGCAGACCGTCTACAGTACAGAACAGTAAACTCTATACGTAACGTAGCTTGGGCTGGAATCGTAGCAGCCCAAACTGCACGAGAATCACTCATAACCCCCACCACTTTATCCTCACTAGGTAGCCCTCTCTACATGAATTGTGCTGTTCGCTGCGGGCTGAATTGAATCCAGCCCGGACGTTTAATATACTAGCCCGCATAGCACACCGACTTATTGAAAAATACAATTATTGTTTAAAAATAAATTACTATTGAGCAGTATTTTAATACAAACCAAAAATAGTTGTTTTTAAATATTATATAAATATTTAAGAGCGATAATAAAATTGCAGCCTTTATTTTATACTGGAGGGGCTGCAGCCCTGCAGCCCTTATGGACGAGCCGCCCCTGTACACTTTTATTTTATTTAATGCTTCAGATTAAATAATCCAAGGTTTATACGACCGATTTTCACAGGATAAGAAATACTGGTGTTTATTCTATCTGAGGTTTGTAAAATGCAACTTTCAATTTTATAACGCTTTTCCCCAAGTCGCTCACAAAATCAACAAAATATTCCTTAACCTATACAATAAACAACTTCTTACCTTCTACTAAGCTCCAACCATCTCACAACATGCTTCCCCTTCTCCCCTCCCACCATTTCCACCACTATACTCCTACTCGGCTCCACCCCCATACTATCCCTACTCCCCCCCATCATCTGCGGCTTGCCCCACCCCTCGGAGAAGACCTCCACCATCCTGTGATGATGGTACGGGTCGGGGTCCTTAACTGGACACACCACCAATGAGCGACGCCCCACGTGCACTAAGATGCGGTTACGAGAGTAGCAGTCTCTTGGAGTGTACTGAAGATGTTGTTGGGATAGAGGGAGGGAGTCGTTCAAAGGGATGAGGACGCCGAGGAGGGTGAGGTATAGGTAGCGGGGGTGGGAGGGGGGTGATGACTAAAGGGTAGGTGTCGCACGTCTGAAAGAAAAAAATAGTAATATTATTATGGTTTTAAGTCATGCTATATCTATGTTACTTCTGGGGTTCCCCAAGGGTCACATTTGGGTCCATTAAGCTGCGTTCAAATCCAAATAATTACAATTTCCAATTTGAATTTCTACTCTATAATTTTTACTTTGAAATTGTCGCATTCACAACAGCATGTAATTTCAATTTGACGCATGTGCAAATTATCAAATTCTGCGTGCGTATTTTAGGTTTCTTATCACATTTCTGTACTCATTTGTTTCCATCAAGACTTTTGACAAAAGATAACTGAAGCTGAAGAGCTTCTTTGGGATTAATTTCTAAAATTTCACAATAACCTCAAAATAATGACAGCAGGGGTACGTTCTAAAACGCGGAGTGATGAGGTAAGAGTGCACTCTAACCGTTCTAAAATACAGAGTGAAGTTAGATGGGTAACATTACATTGTGTTTGTGAACGACGTGGTATACACTCCGTGTGTTCTTTTCTTTCCTCGCTCAGTCAGCGTGGTAACTTGTACCCGTCATGCGCAGTAGCAATGTTTATTGAAATATACATGTGTTATGTTGAAATTAGTTTCATTTGTGGTTTATTTTTTTTAATGTTTGTTTAATTAATATTTTTGAATTAATTATGGAGATATCCCCTTCTACACATGAATTATTGAGAAGTGAAGATGGGGCATTAACAAATCAAGACAATTGCATATTAATTCGAGAAACAATGAGTAAATAATAGGTTTTTTTAAATACAAATTATTTTCTTTTAGAGATGATATGTCCCTGATGCCAGTTAATAGAGAAATTTTGAATAATGTTTGTAGCAGTTTCTTTTTTAATAGCATTGTCTATTATTGGCAATAGTTTTTCAAATGTTTGCCTATTAATTCTGGAATAAGATTAAAATTGTTTGTTTTTCATCCCACTTACATTTTCAGTGCGATTAATTTTTATTCATTTCACTTTCTCCATCTCAACATCTTCAGTTTCTGAACCAGAACTATCTATTATTACAAAAGGTGGCAATAATTCAAATTGCGACAAAAGATCTTTTGATAAACAAATAGCTAAAGATATTGCCGTAGACTTTTTTTATTTTCCAAATCCATTTTAATTTTGACAGGAGTACACTCTCCTGACACTGTATCGTTCTAAATGAACAAGGGAAAAGATATCACGTGATATTACATTCACTCCACCTTTACTCTACCTTTCCACAGCGTTTTAGAACGTACCCCAGAGCTTGACATTCGACGTTTAGCAACATTGTGCGCATGCGTTACCTCAAATTGTATTTGGAAAGTTTGGACCTTGCAAGGTTCGAATTAAAAGCTGAAATTGGAAAGTAAAATTATTATGTTGTGAACGAGTACATTCTGATACATGTTCCAAGCTTTGACGCAAAGTAGAATTTCAAATTGGATATTGAAATTACTTGGTTGTGAACGCCGCTTTACTGTTCAATTTATTTATAAATGATATATCTACCTGTTTCAAAAGTTCTAACTTTCTCTTATATGCAGACGACCTCAAATTTTTTAAGACAATTACAAGCAATAGTGACAATATTCAATTGCAAAATGACCTAAATAATTTGCAAAAATATTGCGACCTTAACTATTTAACCCTAAATGTATCAAAATGTTATGTAGTACATTTCACAAGGAATCACGATACTATAACATCTGACTACCATATTAACAATTCCATCTTGCAAAGGAAGACTACTATTAAGGACTTGGGAATATTTTTTGACAATAAATTGTTATTTAATGAACATGTAGACATTTGTGTTAAGCAATCGTACCGAATACTTGGATTTATATTCCGATCTAGTAAACATTTCATGAACCCTAATTCATTAATATATTTGTTTAATTGTTTAGTTCGATCAAAACTGGAATATGTATCCACGGTTTGGAACCCATACCACACAGTGGCGTAACTACAGGGGTTGCAGGGGTTGCGTCGCAACCCGGCGCCAAGGTGCTATAGGCGCCTATCGACTGTAAAAACTCGAAAATGTGAAAAAAGTGCAAATGCTTAAATGATATACAGCTGTCCCAGATTTAAACGGCATAACTTGAACCATGGATTAAACAGGTAAAAATAAGGTGACAAGTTCATTTGAGCAAATGTCCGTAAATGCTTTGTTTCAGAGATATTCATGTTTTTCTTATTGGAGCAGCGCTTCTTTAAAAAACACCTTTATAACGAGATATCAAATATTATCTTATTAAGTTATGACATAATAATTAGATTAATTAGGTATAGGTAAATGATTTGGCTATTACATAATTTCAATAAAAAATTTAGTTTGCTTGCACTGAGGTCAGGACAAAAATGAAAATTATCGATGAATTCAAACAAATTTATTATTTATGTACACTACAATAAAATAATAACTATTATTTATCACATTTGTTCAAAATGTTTACCTGTAGCAAGCAAACATGCACGACAACGATCTGCCACTGCATTCGTCGCTGCGTGACATTGCTCGGGAGATATGGTTTTGATTCAAAATATTCTCATCTTTGGTTACATGAAAATCCTCATGCAATTAAAGAGAAAAAATTTCACTATGAATTTCAATGTAATGTTTGGCTAGGTATTATTGAAAATATTTTAATAGGCTCTTTCTTTTTGCCAGATCGTTTAAATTCAGAGAGGTTCTACAATTTTCTAAATAATGATTTGAATGATTTAATGGAAGAAGTTACATTAGCAGTAAAAAGAAACTGTTGGCTACAGTTAGATGGCTGCCCTGCACATTATGGGAGACAATCAAGAGAGTGGTTAAATTTACACTATCCACAACGGTGGATTGATCGGAGAGGACCTGTACCATGGCCAGCCCGTTCGTCCGATCTAACACTTTTAGATTTCTTTGCTTGGGGTGCCATAAAAGAAAGAGTTTATGGTGAACCGATAGATAATTTGGACACTCTCCGCAGAAAAACTATTCAAGTTTGCGAAACCATATCTCCCGAGCAGTGTCAGGCAGTCACGCAGCGACCAATGCAGTAGCAGATCGTTGTCGTACTTGTTTGCTTGCTATAGGTGATCATTTTTAACAAATGTTATAAAAATCGTTATTATTTTATTGTAAATAAATAATAAATTTGTTTGAATTCATCGATATTTTTCATTTTTGCCCTGACCTCAGACACGCAAATTAAATTTTGTAATCGAATATTGATTTATTAAATATTAATAGGCGCTAGTACAAGTTTTGCTACCCAGCGACTGTACTTCTAGTTACGCCACTGATACCACAGAATATATTTATACAGAAGCGACGCTCCTTGCCGGCACCATTGTTGTTGCGATTTTACGTTTATGACCTTGAACTTTAAATTTGTTGGCAAATTTACGCGCGAAATTTAAATTGTTTTAAATAGTAAAAGAAAAATTAGAACATAAAAGTACTAAAATTTTAATTTTATTATCTTTGATGTGGGAAACAAACGTCAGACTCGATTAATCCCATATATCCTTCTCCGTCAAATCTTCTCTTCCACAGGCCTTGAGCCACATTTTACACCTATATTTATTAAATGAATATACATTTTACATGACATGGTAGTCGTTTTACACAACTTACATTTCTGGATCTTTCGGAAACAAAAAAAAAACTTATATTTCCCTTTCTCCATTTTTTAAATCTATATACAGTCTTTATATGAACAAACAAGTCCTCCCGATTCTACTTTCTTCATATCTATCCATTTCATTAGAAACTAACACCACTTCTAAAATTCACCATCAGTTCACAAAATGACATATGTCAAAAGCACAGGTCAAAAGTGAGAAGACGTGTTTGGTTTGCTTGAATTAGCCATAACCCTAAAATACATGTGCGTGACAAGATGAGACAACAGCTCTTCCAGAATATGTGAAATATAATGATTTTCCTTATGATAACGATTTTTCCTATCGTTTGTTGAAAAAATAACATATTTGTTTTTATTAGAAATCAATTTGTGTTTCTCAATATACTTTTATTATTGACCCCTAACGGAAAATGTTCACGTCGAGATAATGAAAAGAACAAAGAATCGTAAGATACGAAGATATGCCGAAACAATCCGATTTTATCCGATTAGCCCTTTAAATTTGTTGGCATACTTTTTCTCTCTCTAATTTTCGTTTCTCTCTCTGACTGTCGTTTCTGTATAGATGTTTATTCTGTGCCCATACTATAAAAAGAATATTGATTGTATAGAAAATATTCAAAAAAAGTTTTTCAAAATTTTAAATTACAAATTTAATTTAAACATGAGTAACTACGTAGATATGTTGAAACATTTTAATATGCTCTCACTGGAAAGTAGAAAAACCCAAACTGACATGGTATTCTTATTTAAATTACTTAATAATATAATATATGCCCCTTTAATAATTTTCTGTGAACCTTAAAACCAGATCAACTAATTTATTTGTTTTATATAAAAATAATACTAAAAATAACGATAACTCCCCAATAAACCGCATCATGTCTTCTTACAATTCCACATTTGCGCATATTGACTCTATATGTTTAAAAAAGAGGTAGTTAATGTACTCTCATAATTTTATAATACTTTTTATCATTTTTTGCACTTACTTTATTTTGAAAATTGCACTCTGATATGATTTGTGAACTAAAGTATATATTATTTAATAATTCATAGGAACCTGTTATTGGTATATGTATACTGTTCGTTTCTTATAAATAAATAAATAAATAAATTACTATGAATCCATAACAATAAGAATAGTGGATCCAAATTGGAACCCTGTGGAATACCAGAGGTGGCAGTAAAAGAGTATGAATTATGTCCAAGAAAATGAGCAGAAAATTAAAATAGAATTTAATACTGGGTTTCCGAGAATGGTTATAAAAAAAGTCCTCACCTGATCCTGCTTGCCTTGTCCTTGAAACACCACCTCTCCTGAGGGCCCCATCCTCCTGGTATCCTTCCCACACTGCGGCATCTTCACAAACCTCACCACTCCCTCAAAAAACAAACTCTCCATATCATCAGTGGCATTCATCCCCACCACTTCGAACCGAATCTCCACCACCTGGCTGGTGCTTAGGTACGTGTACGTGTAGGGTGGTTCCTGTGTAGGAGCTGGCGTGGTGGTGGCCCCAGCACCACCTGGGATGGACACCAAAGGGGAGCAGAGGCAGTCGCGGGGTACGGGGGGTACGTCCGCCCATGGGACTTCGTAGATGCGAACTGTGGCGGAGGTGTTGCCGATGCAGCGGAGGCGGCCTGTGTCGAGGCTAGGAGTGGTGGTGCACCCTCTCGAGGTGATGATTCGGGAGAGGGTTAGTTTGATGCGTTCGTCGCGGGATGCTTCGAAACGGTAAACGCAACTGCAAATAAGATAGGTATTAGTTTCTTTTTAATAACTAGTGAGTGTAGAATAAACTTTATTTCTCTTTAAAATTAATTAAGTACTTATTTACTACGGAAGTCACGTTAGAAAACAATATCGTATCGAAACAAATTGTAAAATGACTTGTTATACAGAGTGTTAAAAAATAAGTGTCACAATTTGTGAGGGCATATAGTACTGACGAAAATGAGTAAAAAAAGCTGAATCAACATTGATCCGATCTTCAACCGTCGTAAATTAATTTGCAACAAGAAAAGTAGTAAGTACAAGTTACATTAGCTGTGTAATTTAAAATAAAAATATATTCATTACGTTAATGTCATAGAAAATATTATTCAACTATGTTTTCGGAATATGATGAGTCTGAAGAAGAATTTTCTGAAATTGCTATTCGATTTCTACGAAAAGAAAGAGTATTCAGAGATTGAGGAAATCCTTTTGAATTTTTTGATGATGTACAATTTAAAATGAGATATCGGCTATCTAAGGGCACCGTTCTGTTAATTTTGGAACATATATATGAAAATTTAACATCATACACTGAAAGAAATCATCCAATTGATCCAATCAGTCAGTTATTATTAACATTAAGGTTCTATGTAACGGGTACTTTTCATTATGTACTTTATGAGGTTTAGGATCTCATTTCACAAAAAAATAAAAAAATAATTGAGTTATTTGTCAATAATAACATTTATTATTAATGGGGTCCCGTGCCTAAGTGTCTGGTCGCGAACCTGGGGGAACCGGGTTCGATCCCGACAGATGCCAAATATTTCCAATTTTAAATGGCACAAAAGTGACCCCTGTGGTGCACTCTCCACGCCAGCTATGAGTGCCCGCGAGGTGACGCCTGGTAAGCGCCCACACGGTAAAATATATCGTCATCATTACCGATGTCTACATGTAGATAATGGCACACCCAGAAATGGGTAATATGCCGTGATTATATATATATATATATATATATATATATATATATATATATATATATATATTATTAATAACTATGAAATTGGATTTTATATTACTAAAAAATACAAGAATTCCCTAAACAAATTTTAGCATGCATGTTGACTAACAACAGTTTAAAATTGATTTGCTAATTTCATGAAACATCATAAAAATTTAACAAATTGTTAATTTTGAAAAGTTGTGAACTAACACAAGATTTAACAATCGTATATGAAACCGGGCAATAAGCTATGCAACTAACCATTAGTCAGTACGGCAGTGATGCTAACCTTTGAAAATAAAATTCCCTACTAACGGGTGAAAGTTATCCTACATTTCACGTACACAGCTTAGAACACCATAATTCAGTACAGTCCATATACTAAGAAATGGCATTTAATGGTAATTTTTGAAGAAAAACCATTATGAGGTTCAGGTAAAGTGCCATTTCCGGTTATCCGATTTACACCAAAATCTAATGGCTTCTTTTCATATTAGAATAGGGTAGAAATACAAGGTTTCAGAATTTTCTGAATGATAGTATTTGAGTTAGAGTGAAGACAAAATTCATACACATACACACATACACATACACACACATACACATATCATCGTGAAAATTGGATCCTAGGGATCTTAAAACGTGGTCAATTACTAAAATCTCGATATGTGATTTTTAGCACGATCTCTATACCTCCCGTACCAAGGGTAGCGAGAGGTAAAAAAAGATCTGTTGCGGATAGCACATTACCTCTCGCCATTTCCATTTTAGACTATACAGGGTGTCTCAGGACGAGCTTACGCTATCTATATTTTAAATACTATTTAATATAATTTAACGAAATTTGGTATCTAGGGGTTATCGAACATGCCCGTTTTAACTAAAATATTTTCAAAGCAGTAGCACTTCCGGTTTGACCGGAAATTGACCTCAACTTTCTTATTTTAAATGGAATACGCTATATTTTATTTTACCATTGAATGCAGCGGAAAATTTTACATATGAAGCAATAAAAACATTTTACTCATGATCAACTACTTCCGGCGTTATTCAACTTTTTTTGATTTTTTGTCTGAAATCCGGCACATTTTCAAAACTCTGTATATCGGGAACGAGATCGAATTTTTATAATCTGAAAAAAGCCTTTTATAAAGGAGACTTTAAGCTGCATTATCCATAGAAGAATCCTCGATTATTTATAAAAATGTGACGGGTACGTTACACCAAAATTACAGTTGACAAACTTCAAAAAAGACAATTTTTTTAAATGGAACCCCCCCTTTTTTATTACATAAATGTATACTACGACAAAAAATAAGGGTACTTTATGTAACATGTCCTATGTTGAAAGTTGATAGAATTTCAGTAAATTAGAAAAACATGTAATCTGGGTATAATTATTTTATTAATACGGATAAGTAAGCCATGGAAAAACAATGTTTGTTTTTACAAACTCATCTATTTGATTTCTTAGATAATTTACCGTTGGATCAAAGGAATTTAATATGGTACCAGCATGATGGCGCTCCACCCACCAAACGTTCTGATTTTTCAAAGTCATTGACAAGACTGACGGTATTTCTGAAGGGTACATATCTATAATTTTAAATATTTAGTTAATAACAAAATAAGAAATTGCCTTTAGTAAGGTCTTTAGTTCTCCTAGTTTATTCTGAACAAGTATCGTTTCTCCAATGAGTCGCCAGTGTTGTATATACAGGTCTAGGCAGAAAGGGCAGATGGCACAAAATTTATGCTTTTTGTTTAAGAAAAAATTATTGCTTTTGTCTCTTTGTATTTTATTTGTCATTTTCCCGAAGAAGGTACCAGTTAATGGTGCTGAAACGTTGGAAATAATGAACAAAAACTAAAAAGGTTGTATTATTCCTAAGGAAAAATATGATTTAAACCAATGTTCAATTTAATTTATCAGTTTCACAATTCCATTCGATTATCCTTTCTCATTTCTACCCCATAAATCACATGAACTGGTTATAATCCTCACTATCATATACCACCCCAATCCCACCCTCGTAATCAGATTTCTTTGCCATTTTCTTCATTTTCACTCTGCATCCCCTATTCCCGATTCCCGTAACCCGATCCACCCAGGGTGTTGAGCGGGTGATTTGTAGGTCGTTGCGGATGGTGTGGTATATCGATCAGAGACGAGTGTGATGTTTCATTTTCCGCTCGGACCCTTTCCCAATCGACGATGCCTCACGACGGTTTATCGGTCACCGACAGATATGATAAAGATAGAGTAAATTGAAGATGAGAAGGGTAGGGTGGGTCGAATGTTGATATTTGTCCTGGATTATTTGAAAGAACGAACCCAGGCTCATAATAGTTCGACCGGTTTAAATTTTCAATAATAGTAATTTACGTAACAAGACCTGAAAGTGATATTTTACTGGGTGAGCAAGCATATTTCGGAGTGAGCCGTAAGAAAAACTGTTAAAAACTTCAAATTAGGGTACTTCCGGTGGATCAATTATAACCAAAATCTAATCAACTCTTCATATGGATGTATAGAAGAGGAATACGAAAGAATTATAATTTTTAGAATTGTAGTATTGTAGTTATCGTCGGAGAAAAATTTGTCACACACGGACACACATACACACACACACACACACATACACATACATACAGACATCATCTTGAAAATGGTATATTCGTATTGTAGGGACCCTAAAACGTGCTTATTCATTAAAAACTCACTACCGAATTTTTTGACCAAAGACAATACCTTCCTTACCTAAAGGTGACGGAAGGTAAAAACATAATAGTAATTTACGTAACAAGACCTGAAAGTGATACTTTACTGGGTGAGCAAGCATATTCCATATTTGGAAGCTTGTGAGCCCAGTATAGACACTTTCAGGTCATGTTGGGTACAATATTTTTTTGCGATCCTGAAAAATGAATAAAAAAGTATTATTTTATTTTTTACTGCGAGCAAATAAGATATAAATAAACAACTGATCTCCATGGAAACATTTAGCTTTACCGGTCCCGGGATCGGTAAAGTACTTTCCGATCCCTTAGAGACAACTTTCCGAGCTAGCTCAGCAAAGAAGGACTTTCCGGTCTAAATAGCGATCAGAAAGAGCTCATTTTCTGGGCGATCGCGAAAAAATATATAAACTCTACGTAAATGGTGAGAAATTACTAGAAATTTCTTTCGTCTAGTTTGAAATATAGACTGTAAACCTACAAAAACTAAATGTTATTCAAATATTCCATCATTTCATATTGGGTTACATTGTTTTTACAAGTAATACCAGCTTTAATTATATTAGGCATTGTATCCTTAAGCCCTGCAAACTTTTCTGTAAGACCTCTCGCCATTTCTTTTTTATGCTGTATAAGTATTGTATTGCACTTCGCTATCGAACCGTCGTTTTATAACAAAATATTACAGAACTTTACCCAAATATTGTTTTTACCTCCCGCTACCCTAGGTAAGGGAGGTATAGGGATCGTGCTAAAAATCGCATATAGAGATTTTATTGAATAAGCACGTTTTGATATCCCCAAAATCCAATTTTAACATTTTTACAATGATGTCTGTAGGTATGTATATGTGCGTATATTTGTCTGTGTGTCTGTGTGTGTGGATCTTGTGGACACGATTACTCAAATACTATCAATCAGAAAAATTTGAAATTTTGTATACCCATTCTATACTAATATGGGAAGTGCTCATTAGTTTTTAGTATATATCGGATAACCGGAAGTATCATTTATACAAGCTTTTAAAAGTTTTTCTTGTAAAAAATTCATTGAATATTATTTTTTAGCAACTTTTACTAATTAAAATTGATTAATGGTACAATTTTCAATTCTACGATAATAACATTTAGTAAATATCTCTAAATAACTTTCAATTTGAATATATAATATAATGCGTCAAACAAAAACATAATTTTAATGACAGTTTTGACATATTTAAACAAATGTCACTGACAGGAAGCAATTATATTAAAATTAATAATGAAACCGTGTTAAGGAGAATATAATAGTAAAATAATTAAGGTTTGTAAAAATAATATATTTTCCATCATACATAAATGTTAGATGTACAGGATGATCTGATTTAAATTTACTAATTGCTATTTTTGCAGCACTATAAATTAATTTTAATTTACAACTACACATTTACGAAATGGATCATGTACGGCGAAGAATTTACAAAGATTGCGTTTTAGAGCACCTAGAAGATGATGCTGATTTTTATAAGAATATATAATTTGAAACAACATATTAGATTTTAACCATATATGATAAATCGGATGTAGTACGTAATTTGGAGCTCTAACAGATTTTTGAGCAAAAACAATAAAACAATCCAATATTCGTATATTACAGACTTTTCTGTTTATTGGACAACAAATTAGATTTTATTTACAAACAATTAACCGGAAATGATACTTTACTTAAAGCTCACTGCTATTTTAAACATGGAATTGGCGGGAGGTCATGTGTTGGCCACATCAGATTTTTTATTGTATTTAACATGTCTTCTGCACACATACAATTCTAATTATATATTTTTTAATGTATGAAGAAGTTACGAAATGTCAGAGATTCTTCCAATTTATTAACAAGATTGGCGTTATTTCTGATGGATATATGCATTTTACCTACAATTTTAAATATTTAATTAATAAAAAATAAGAAAGATTAAATGTACTTCCCAAAAAAAGCTTTCAGAATGTCACTAAAACTGTTGATTTTTGATACTGACATCTGTCATTTACAAACTATGTTAGGGCCGGTTTTTCAATGTACTGGCAAGTGTCTGTTAAGTCTCTGTAAAATTTATCCTCATGGCAAACATCTATTTCAGTTTTTCAATGTCATGTTAGCGTTACCAACAGGATAAGTCTTAGCTAAACAAGAGGATAACGTAACAGACACTTTGACCTACCGGTAAAATTTTACCAGTAGGATAAATTGAGCTGTTCCGACATATTGACATTGACAGTTAAATAATATTCGGAGAAAATTGTAGAAATATGTATATAATAGACGTAAGTAAATGTGTTTTTTGATAAAGACAAGGACAAGGATAAATTGGAAGATTTCGTTTGTTAATATAAAGCTAGTGAATCGAAAACCACATATTGAAAGACGTCGACCAGATCTCGTTGACTTCTAGTGACGATAAATATTTTAAAAGGTTCAAATTTAGCAAAAAAAATACTGCTATGTATTCAGAGAATACTGATATTTCCAATGGTATAAACATTAGTTCTAAAAATGTCTTGTATACCAATGAATGTGGCAGAGTACTTTTTACGGCTTTTTAAAAAATGTATAAATTTCATTAAATGATTATACATAATACAAGGAAATGATTTCCACGTTATAACAATTTATTTTGATTACAAGAATGAGAAGAATTAATAAGCAAAACGTTGATAACAACAATGTTGCGTCAATATAGAGCAAATTTATTGTTTAATCCTAATAAATTATATAAAATATATTGTGCATTGTTAAAAATAGAATGTATAACGCAATGTTGTACTGATCACTTTGAAATTGAGAATTGCCAAGAAGACATGAACCAAACCTGCTCTTATAAAATATTGAAATTCGGAAATTCGCTACCTTTTCTAATTAATGACCAATGAGATAGTATATTTTTTAAGAAACAGAACATATGTGTACATTTGTCGGTAAAATTCCAGTAGAAATTTACAACTGGTTGATGCTTTAAGCTCGAAAGATGCATATAGGTAATAAAATAAAATCCATAATGATATGACAGTCAGCAGTAAAATAGTTTTTTCCAAACTTCAGTTCATGTATTCTTACTACATATTGCTACAAACTAAAGCAAACTTTAAATTTGCTTGAACGCCACAGATTCAGTACTGTCAACAAATGCAAATGTCAATCACATTCGAAACGAAATGTAAATGTATGGAAATATGTTCAAAATGACATATGGTTCCTTACGAACATAGCAAATATCAGATTATAATTATTGCCAACCTTAAAGTTGACAACCAAATGCGACTGTTACTTACCGAATAGATAAATTCGTATTGAAAAACGCATTTTCATTACCATAGAGTTTATCTGATGGATAAATTTAATCTGCTAGGTAGTTAACAAACACTTTAACAAGTGATTGAAAAACCGGCCCTTATAAACATTACTATGTTATAAACATTTGAATTTGTCAACTGGTTTCCTTAGTGCCTTAGCTTCTGCGATGTGCTACATTCGTATATATTACAGTGCCTTTATCTCTAAATCTATACAAGATACAATAAAAATTTTAAGTGTATTAGGTGGAGAATTTTATGTTCTTCAATATTTGTTATAACAAAAAATTCCAAAAAATTATATTTAGAAGAAGTTTTTTAAGAAACTACTACTTCCGGTTGTCTAATTGTTACCAAAACCTTTTCAGCTCTTCCCAGGAATGTCAGATTGAGGAATTCATAGTTAAACAGGTCTTATGTCATAGTTTTTGAGGAATCGTCCCTCCAACATCCAGACATACAATATTTGTAATAACAAAAATTTCCAAAAAAATATATTTAGATTTTTTTAAAGAAACTATTACTTCCGGTTGTCCAATGGGGTCATACCAAAAAAAAAATATATTGATTTTTTTTTTATATAATTAAAAAAATTACATAATTTTATACATATGTACATGAAAAATATTTAATATTCTTATACTTTTCATTCATGATTTTCTTTCTAAACATTTTGAGTCTTATTTTGTGACGTCATGGTTTTGTACACACATACAATGATAGTCACGCACACATGTACTCGTGCACGTACTGTACATGAATGTCAGCGCAGCGCTGTCACATTTTTCGACCATAACCAACGTTTTCCAAGTAAATATCTATGCAACAAGTTGTTTTTGTTTAAATGTAAGTACAAATAACGAAATGTTCTAATAAATAAATACAAATTATGTGTGATTTAGATATTACCATGGTTGTATAATATTGTTTTCTGCAAATTATTTGAATTCGCTTCTTCAAAATTAATTTCCATAATCAAATTATTCAATATACAATAAAAACAAAAGCACGAATACAAAATAACTTGCTGTCACATTTGCTTTCAAGTCAAATAACATAAACGTCAAACGTAGTTCCATTTTTATTCGTTAGGAGGGACTACGGTCACGGTCGCAAAACCATGACGTCATTTGAAATTTAATATAAACTTTAAAAAATTATTTCTGTAAAACTAGAAACTTATGTGACATAAAATATATATTTCTGTAAGTGGTTTTAAGTATACTTTCAGGAAAAAAATAAATTGGAAAATGTGGTATGACCCCCAGCTCTTCCCAGGAATGTCAGATTGAGGAAACTGCAGTTACATATTTTTTTAAGTCTTATATAGTATTTGAGAAACCATAGTTCCAACATTCCCACACACATCCACACACACACACACACACACACACACACACACACACACACACACACAAACACATATACGGACATCATCGTAAAAATGTTATAATCGGATTATAGGGACCTTAAAACGTGCTTATCCACGAAAATCTGGATATGCGAATTTTAGCAAGATTCCAATACCTCTCTTGGAAGAGATGCACTCGATCTCGAGCTTTGGCCCGGCCCGGCCCGAAGCCCGCCTCGATTTCGAGTCGATCATCGAGCCGGGCCGAAGATATTTTTTATCGGGCCGCATCGGGCTAATCATTTGCAAAAGTTGAGGCGAGTCGGACTTTTAATTTTGGCCCGACCCGAAAATTCGAGCTTTTCGGGCCGGCCCGAAAAATCTTATAGTTTAATCAAAAATGCACAGTTTCTTTAATATTTTAATTAAATGGATGAAATTGAAAAGGGTCAAAATGATTAAATAACAACATACTTCACATCTTAATAATAAAAATGTTATTTTACTTCAAAAATTCAAGGTTATTCATTAAAGCATAATAATGCTATTGTCATGTTATTATTACTATTGTTACTATTCGTATACTTAAATAAAAGTGATTTTTATTTCTACTATAATGATTTCTTGTCTTATTTTTGAGTAGAAATAAAGTTAGATAAAAATATCTCTTTGTATAAGATTTGCGAAACAGTTGAAATTTTCGAGCGCCTTTGGGAAACAAAGTGTTAAATACTCGTAAGTCTGTAATTTTTATAACAAACTTACACTAGAAGTGTCTCTTTTTTTAACAACTTATGTTAACTAATGTCGAAAGTGATAAGGATGTAGAGGTATTTTATAAATTTGGCACGAAAAAAGTTAAACATTTCGCCTCACATAAAACTCAAAATTAGGAATGTCGGATGCACCCAATTTCGAGCTTTGGCCCGGCCCGGCCCGATTTCGAGTCAATTTTCGAGCCGGGCCAGCTAATTTTTTGTCGAGTCGATCTTCGAATCGGGCCGGCAATTTTTATTTTCGGGCCGAGTCGATCCAAACCTCAAAGCCCGGTCCGGCCCGGCCCGAATGCATCGCTATCTCTTAGCGAGAGGTAAAAATGAGACACGTTATAAAACTCAAATTATTGTCCTTAATATCAAATCAAGTTACTTATCAAACAATTTACGTAAATTAGTTTAAAACTTGAAGAAACACGTAATTATTTTACATATTTCTTTTCTAACCGTTTTGTTCTATTACGAGTAATGTTGCTATACCATTTTAGATTTGTAACATGTACGTTGATAGACGCCTCTAATACATCTCGAGCACTTGGAGAAGGTCAGACGCCCCAGTTTCGCTTGAGTGCCTCATTGTAAAGTTGTAAGTTTGTATCGGGCCCGTTGTGGTTTGACCCCAGTTCCCAGGCCGGAAATAGCACTAACTCTGAACTAAGTTTTAGTTTTTGTATCCAGAAGGATTGTTTGATCTACTTCTTGAAAGATTTATTATAACTTCTAAGTTTCGCCATCTACTTGCGGTGTTGTGGACCACACAACTTGTGGTCACTGCAGATTCGGACAAGATGGGAGTATTTTGCAAAGTAAGCAAAATGAGTGAGTTACTGATAAGGGTTCTTATAAAGCCAAATTTGCTTATAACAAAAATCTGATGTGGCCAGCACATAATCTCCCGTTGGGGATTTTACCTACCTGAGATTAAATGCACCCCCTCTGCCATACAAGAAAACATTCCTAGGAGATTGGAAACGGAAGTGTGGAGCCTGGGCATCCGGCGGGGTTTGTGCCCCCGCACTGCTTAAGGTTCCGGAGCTGGTGAACCTTCTGGAACAGAGACCCGTGCCGTAAGGTTCGCCGTCCTCGTGAAGGTCAACGAACTCGTACAAAGCGCGAAATGATACTGGCCTAGAAGAAGAAAACAGTGATTATGTTTGTGTATCTATAAATACCGGGAGTTTATTTTATCAGTAAACATAGGGTTATATCATTGCCATAGTTACGGTATGAATGTTTGACAGCAATGTATTGAAGCGTTTATTTTATGAGTAAACATAGGCGTATAACATGGGAACCAGTTTTTGGTAAATACAAAGGTCTGGCAATAAATCAAGCCATGCTATTGAACATGATAATAGTACATTACATCTTGTACATTATTTAATATTAATTACTTTAATAATATTGCAAAAATTACAATAAATTACAGAAACTGTCAAATAAATAATTATTTCAATTTTTATTATGTAATATGAAAAGATTTACAAATGTCTCCGGTGGCGCAGTGGTTATAACATTGGCGTCTAGAATTTTTGGTTGGGGTTCGATTCCCCGTTGGGATAATTATTTTTACATAAAAATTGTTGAACTTTTAAAAATCAGTTCATATTTTCATATTACAATCATTTAAAAATAATAATAACATTTTAATAAATAAAGAAAAAATAGTTGACAATAATTGATTACAATAATCAAAATATTGATACAATAACAATGCATTGTATTTTCTTTTGATAAATACAGTAAAATCATAATAAGTACTCAAATTTATTATATTTCAGTTATTTTTATTAATATCAAAAGAAAATACAATGCATTGTTATTGTATCAATATTTTGATTATTGTAATCAATTATTCTCAATTATTTTCTCTTTCTTTATTACAATGTAATTATTATTTTTAAATGATTGTAATATGGAAATTGATTTTTAAAAGTTCAATAATTTTTATGTAAAAAAAAAATAAAATAATTAGCCCAACGGGGAATCGAACCCCAACCAAAAAATTCAGACGCCACTGTTATAACCACTGCGCCACCGGAGACATTTCTAAAACTTTTCATATTACATAGTAAAAAAGTGAAACAATTATTTATTTGACAATTTCTGTACTTTACTGTAATATTATTAAAGCAGTTCATATTAAATAATGTATAAAATGTAATGTACTATTAACATGTTCAATAACATGGTTTGATTACTAGGCGGACACTTTGTATTTACAAAATACAACTTCCCATGTTAAACGCCTATGTTTACTCATAAAATAAACGCTTCAATACATTGCTGTCAAACATTCATGTCGTAACTATGGCAATGATATACCCTATGTTTACTGATAGGCAAGAGCCAACAAAGTGTCTGACATCTGGTGGCAAAATAAAACATATAAGTTGTAGGGAAAACGTTGTGCTGCCATATAGGGTTATAAGTAAATAGCAACCAAAAATGACCAGCAAATCGAAGATTGTTCTGTACCGCAGTGCAATAATTATACAAGTGCTGACATTTCCGTTCATTATTTCCCAAAAAGAGAAATATTAAAAATAAGTGGAAAATCGCGTTAAAAATCGGAAAGGACATATCACAGTTCATGAACGTGTGTTCACAACATTTTTTACCTAAGCAATTTTATTCCATATAATTATTTATAAAAATTTATGCTTCAAAATATTATTAGATTGTTTTTGTAGTTATTAATAGAAAAATATTAAAAAGAAATTGTTAACCAAGCCAAAAATTACCTAAAGAAAATTCGACAAAATCCCTGTACAGAGAAGAAAAATAGAGAGACGTTACCTGTAAATAGTAACTATTATTCTTTAATATTATATATTTATTTTAAATTGTTTATAGAAAAGATAGAGAAGAAGAATAAACTATAAAAATACCAGAAGTTGAGCAAAAGCAAGAGAAGAAGACGTGCAAAACAAAAAACTTGATGTGCATTTGTATTTAATGTTTTTACGATTGAATGATGAGCCCCTTTCAAATTAGATGTTTGAACACACAGTCCATTTATTTCTATATTATTCTGTTTATCTGTCTTATATCCGCACAAGTATGTCCAGCTAAAAATAATTAAATAAGTAGTTAACATGCAGATAATTTCAATTTTGAATCTTATTTTCATTTATATACTGCTTCTCCTTCGACCATAGGCCGCACAGCACCATTTAAATAAATGTATATGTCTGACATTGTGATAAAACATATTTAATTTCATTTAAAAATAACAAAATATCCTCAAAACAAAGCATCAAAATACAACTAGCACAAACGTAAAATATAATGTTTTCCCTATAAGTCGGTCATTAGTGCTGCCATCTCTAGGATGTGGCTCTCCTGGATAATAGTTATTTATGTATTAAGAGCGTAAAGTGGTAACCAGAGCAACCTTTAGTTCTATGCTTTGCCGCAAGATGCTCTCTGACAGTACGACAAGAAGTATTAATGCAAGACTCAGCAAAAGATACAAAACAAGATTAAATATCTCATTCATATTTAATGATTTCCAACCAGAACCAGAAAAATTCTATTCCACTCTCCCAAATAAAATAAAAAATAAAATTGATCCTTTGGCATAGAGAGTCGATCCAGATCGTAAAGAACGGTTATAGTTTGGTTTGATGGTTTATGGTTTTCCGATCACAGGCGGCGGTTTACGGCTGGAGGATTTTCGCGACAGAATATTTTTCTAATTTAGATTAATGGTCGGATGTAGCGGGATTTGTACTCCGGTGATTTTTCAACGTTGTTTACGAACCGTGAAATGTGAACAACGTTTAATCTCTGGTTATTGGATAAAAGCATTAAATTAGTGATTAATTTTATTAAAAGTTTGACTACAAATGGATTATGAGCAGAGAGAAAAATTCTGTATTTTTTATACAAATAATTTATGAGAATTTCAGTTTTTGATGTTTTTACCTTCCGTCACCTTTAGGTAAGGAAGGTATTGTCTTTGGTCAAAAAATTCGTTGGTGAGTTTTTAGTGAATAAGCACGTTTTAGGGTCCCTAGAATACGAATTTGCTATTTTTAAGATGATGTCTGTATGTATGTGTGTGTGTGTGTGTGTGTCCGTGTGTGACAAATTTTTCTCCGACGATAACTCCAATACTACAACTCTAAAAATTATAATTCTTTCGTATTCCTGTTCTTTGCATCCATGTGAAGAGCTGATTAGATTTTGGTTATAATTGATCTACCGGAAGTACCCTTATTTGAAGTTTTTAACAGTTTTTCTTGAAAAAACGCAGTTAAATATAATTTTTCGACATTTTGTGATTATCAGTATGAAAGAATATCTTATTCTCTATACGGTTTGATTATACATTTTTCTTCAGATTCAATACATATAGAGTTATAGAGACATTAAGAGAGATTAACTTTCAAAAATTAGTCAGCTTTGCTAAAATTATGGAAACAGCAGATAATTAAAAAAATTTTATTTGACAGATGTCAGTGTCAAATGCAAAACCAAAGTTGAAAGTATAGGGTCAGAAAGTTATATGTGAATGTGATAGTGTCCCTCGCAAGTGACTTGCAGTTGCAGACTCGCCTCAAGATTGGAATTTTCAATGCCAGAAGTACAAGAAAGGCCAAAGAGAAATGGAAGGACTGTGTAGATATGAGAGAGGAAGAATTATGTGAAGAAGATGCGTTGGACAAGAATGAGTAAAAGAGAAGAGTAAGAAACAGCGACCCCTAATAAAATAGGGAAATGAACTTTCGGTATGGAATTTGTAAAAAATAGTGTGTTGGTGCTAAAATTTTACAGGATATACAGCATCTTTTTCAAGGAACTTTTGGTATGGGATATGTACAAAATACATCGAATTGACGGAAGGTTTTGTGCTGGCCACAACAGATTTTTTAGTATGGGACAATTCGATTTTTTACTAGCTACACAATGGGATCCTCCACTATAACAAATTAGGAAATGGATCATTTAAGTTGAAACTAGATTTTAAAATTGTATAATATCTATAACTATCAAAGTTATTAGTATCTCGATTTGTAATGCCATTAACATCTACGTCACATTCTATACCCAATTCTAACTACATTCAAGCATTCAGCAATCACCTTTTTGAAATCCGGATTCCATTTTTAAGTAAAAATATCTGATGTGGCCAGCACATTACCTTTCTTCAATTCTATTATTTTGTACAAATCCCATACCAAAAGTTCATTGGAAAAGATTTTATATATTTAGTAAAATTGTAACACGAATATATACTATTTTCTACAAATTCCATACCGAAAGTTCCTTGAAAAATTCTTTAAATCCAATAAAATTATAACTTGAACATACACTCTGTAAATTACTCTTGAGAATGACATATTCAATTAGAATTATTTGAATATATCAACTGTTTCCATGATTATAGCAAAGCTGGTTGCTTTATGAAAGTTATCTCTTTATAATTCTTTAACTCTACAGTGTGTTAAAAAAATCCTAATTCGGAGTAGGCTATGAACAAAAAAAAAAACGTATGACAATTTGAAACAACCTTTGGAAACTTATATGGCGAGTGCCGGGCCTTTGCCACTAGTACTCAATTCCAGGCAATAGATGTCGCGAACGTCGCTTTAAGAACTTGCATTTTTTATTACTAAGCAACTATTGGTTCAGATATTTTTTCTGAGGTGGGAAATAAAGATGCGTGGAAAACATTTGAATTTGACGTAAATTTATGAATTTGACAAATTTTGAATTGTGTTTTCGATTCTATCACGGTTCTATATAATTCACTTTGATTATTCATTGTTTAATTTTATGTGTTGATAAGTCCATATAAGTAATTCAATTCGTGTTTTGTTAAACCGTTACAGTAATTTCAATGAAGAGGACATAAGTCTATTTTGAAATTAAAATTTTATTATGTATAAATGAAAAAGGATAATTAAACATTAAATTTGTGGACATGCATTTTAATATCAAAATAAATTTATATCAACAAAATTTATATAAACAAAACTAAAATATTTTGTATAAAATTCAAAAGCAGGTTGCCTAATTTACATTTTAGTTCTATTCCAACCACCAGGAGCAATGTTCAGTATAAGTACACATAAGTTTCCGGTCTAGAGTATTATTTATCTATGATTTGAAAGTATTTAATTAAATGTCAATTTGACACGAGATCTTGTCAAAAATGTTATCTGAAGAAATCAAAGCTTTTCTTATTGTATCCCTGTATTCGAAATAGGAAATTACAAAACTCAATTTTACAACTTGACTTTTGAATTGAATAATGATTAGACATACTTTTCTGTGTTCATAGCCTACTTCGAATTAGGTTGTTTTTTTGAACACATGGTATTAAATATGAAGGAAAATGTAAAAATAAAGATATTCTTTTATATTACTAATCACATAAAATGT
Organism: Ophonus ardosiacus; assembly: GCA_943142095.1. Lineage (NCBI taxonomy): Eukaryota > Metazoa > Arthropoda > Insecta > Coleoptera > Carabidae > Ophonus > Ophonus ardosiacus. Next base: position 22,085,591 of record OW964839.1, read on the forward strand.
CAAAAAATTATATTTAATTGCGTTTTTTCAAGAAAAACTGTTAAGAACTTCAAATAAGGGAACTTCCGGTTGACCAATTATAACCAAAATCTAATCAGTTCTTCATATGGATGTAAAGAAGAGGAATACGAAAGAATTATAATTTTTAGAATTGTAGTATTGGAGTTATCGTCGGAGAATTTTTTGTCACACACACACACACACACACACACACACACACACACACACACACACACACACACACACACACATACATACATACATACATACATACATACATACAAACATCATCGTATAATTAGTAAAATCATATTCGAGGGACCGTAAAAGGTGTTTGTTCCACAAAAAAACTTGCCACCATCACGAACAACAAAATTTTCTACTTAGAATTACAGATCACTTTTAATTTAGAAGAAGTTTCACAAAAAGGAATTAGTAAATAGTGGAAGATTCCTTTGAAAATCTTAAAAATTATTAAGCGCAAAATTTATTATTTGAATAGTTTCATTCATATAAACAAAATCATGATTAATAAGATTTGTATAAACGACTGTAGAAACTATATAATAATTAAAATAAATAGTACTTCAGTCTTAAAACATAATAATTTATTAAAACAATATTTCTTGAGCGCAAAAATTTGTAAACAAATCTTTTTTCCTAGGGTTATCGCTCAATTGCAGCTGTAGACACGTGTTTCGCTCTTATTAGAGCTCAACAGTACAGCATAGCTAGTTAATAGGTGGCCATTAACTAGATGTACTGACTATTTATTTTATATTTAATTATATATATCATGATTACTGAAAGATTGTTTTAAATATTAAAATGGATTTCAAATATTTTTCGTACCTGAGAGCAGTGCTTTCTGCTAACCGAAGCTCCAGCGTCATACTATCCCCTGCTGAGAGAAAGCTCTCGGTACCAGGTTTACAAGGCCTGGGTAACCTGGTACCATTCCCCAGAAAGCTGTGTTCACAAGACCTGGGAACGTAGTTCTGGCAGTACCGAGCTAGAAGTTGAACACCACCGATGCCTCCGGTACGTGGTTTGCCGCCTTTGGCGTCTTTGTTCATACTGTAACAGAAATAGTTATTTACAATACAAATGCGGAAACAAGAACTTCCGTGCATGAGCCTTTGTTTGAAGTACGAGCGAGCAACGCGAGCGAGTATTTCATTTAGGCGAATGCACGGAAGGTATTTCTGCATAAGTATTGTACAAGATTTTTTGTAACGAACGAATTAATTATAAAACTGTTCTACCTTCGATAGATGTTACGCAGAATATGTCGTCGCATCAAATAGAGCCATCAATTTCACTAACTAATTGTCAGATACAAAATATAAATATAATAATTATTGCAATACCAAGGAGCATTCTTAAAACTGTATATAATCGATTCAAATACAATTTCTTAAATTTAAGATCTTATTTTATTTTGATAGTACGTATGTGTAGTAGTTTGGTTATAAAATTAGGAACATATCACTACATAAAATACATAAAAGTATGAATACATATTAAATTATCTTTAAATAAAATATATTCTTATACCTCTTAATAATAATAAGGTTGTTTTTATTGTATATTAATACCTACTTAATACATTATCTTTAATATTGTGTCCAACACACAGTATGGCCGCCATGTTCATCAGTCTCGATTCTCGTTACATTAGTTTCTAATAGATGGCGTTAGTATTATTAAAATGTCAAAATTACCAATGATTCTAATTTTATTTAAATATTTTTTATTCTTTCAAGTAATTTTCCTAAATTATTATGTTCTTATATTAAATTTGTTGTAATGTACAAAAAAATTAAAAATAAAATAGCACTTTTAAGCTACTCGATTAAAGTAGTTTCCATTGAAACACTAGTGCGGGAAGTAAAACAACAGCGCGGGAATATGGCCTTTCGGATTGTGAGTTGGCTGCGGGAAACATTAGTTTCTAGGCAGTGAGTACGAAAAAGCTATTTTTAGTACAAGTAAGGAAAGCATGTCTTTTTCTCACGTGTCCGGAAATTGGCCGCACGAGCAAATAGCATAAAGGTTATTATAAAATTAAGGTTACGATTATTTGACGATTGAACCACGTGAATGTGAAAAGTGCTTTCAGTAGAGATCTCTTTGTTTGGTGACCGGTCGGTCAGATGTTCAGTGACCAAAGAAATCTGCTGAATGTGCCCATTACTGAAGACTTTTTTCTGGGAAGTACATTTAATATTTTTTATTTTATTATTAATTAAATATTTATAATCATAGATACATACCGTGAGTATTTTTTAACGTGTAACATTGGGTTTGTCATATCCATGGTTACGACTTGACATTTGATTGACAGCAATGTATTTACCCGTTCCATTCAAAATGAAATATAGGGAACGAATTTGACATTTGATAAGACGTCAATAGAGGATAATTTTGTTTAAATAATTATACCTGCATTCTAAATTAAAATTAGTTGTAGAAAAAATATAGTGTGCATCTTGTGCCCGAGTGGTTTTCTAACTCGGCTAAATTTCTTTCAATATTTAAATATAATACTTCTGCCAAATTCATTCCCCATGTGTCATTTCAAGTGAGACAGACAAAAACATTGCTGTCAATCAAATGTCGAATTATAATTTATAGGAAAATTCAACGGTTATCTGTCATATTGACAAGATGTCATTAGAAGTTAATTTTGTTTAAATAATTATACCTGTTTTCTAAAAATTAAATTTAGATGTAGGAAAAATACTGTGTGCTCCTTGTGCCCGAAATATGTTTAGTGCTCTCGAGTGGTTTTCTGACTCCTCTAATTTTCTTACAATATTTAAATATAATACTTCTGTCAGGTTCGTTCCCTATGTTTCATTTGAAATGGAACGGGCAAATATGACAAACCCAATGTTTCAAGTTAAAAAATACTCACGGTATATTACATATACATTGCAGAAATACCGCCAATCTCATCAATGAATTGGAATAATCTCGAACATTAGAAGAATAAGAGAGAATAGAATGAATTAAAAAATGTATAAAGAAGATATGTTTTTGTGTGTATCAGAAACGACAAATATGTACAATACTTATATAGCCTAATATGGAAATGGCGAGTGGTCTTGTGCTAGCCACAACAGAATTTTTTAGATGAAAAAAACAGAACACTATGCATTGATCAAATTCTTGTACAAAATGAGCTTTTGGAATCGAATCCGAAATAGCTATTTGTGTATTAAGAGCGCAAAATGCGACATTGTCGATTGACACAATGTCCATTTGCGCTCGAAACACACACTAGATTTTTTCTATAGTCGCCAGAATGGGGTCCTCCTCCATAACAAAAAATAATAAAATGTATACTTTATACTTACAGTACTGCTCAATAAATAACGATTGGCTAATACAAAAGATACGGTTTAAACTTAAAAAGGCTTTTAAATGATTATATCGTTACATTAGCCATCTATTCCATAAAAAAAACCAAAATTAGAGCGTGGAAGCAAGGATTTGTGATGATTTGATGAGTTAACAAATATTTCAAGGAATTTGTGATTATATAGACATGTATGTGCATTGTCTGACTTCTCGCAATTATTTAAGTAACGAAATAACTAGTAACTTTATTGTAATCAAAATAAATAGTTAGAGATCAGATGTCAGTACGACTCGCAACTATCCTACCGCCATCTGTGTACAATCATTCCTATTACTAAACATAACTGTTCACACAATTTATTTTATATTTATTTTTATTTTATCGTTATTTTCCATTATTCTTGAATTTTTATTCAATCTAATTTAAGCATTTTATACTTTCGTTTTTGTAAACGAATACCCTATTTCATTTTCACAGCAGTGTGGCATTTTGTTAGGTTATGTTAAATACCGACAGAACATATGTCAAATTGACTTGTGAACGAGATAAATATGTAACTACAGTGCCATTAGTTATTAGTTCCTAACTAAACATTTTCATTAAGAATGTAGACAAGTGACATTTCTCAACATTGTATACTTAGAAATTTGGACAGCGAGCGTATTTTCTACCTTGTCGCGCATGAGCGGCAAAGTGACATTTTGCGTTGACAAAAGAGGGCGCAAATGGCTACTTTCTAAAGTGACTGTAGAAAAAATAATTTAAACCTCAACTACTCGTACATCTCAGATCAACTACATTTTTATCAGAATTACGAAATCCCAAAGCTTTGTTATTTCCTGCTTTCCTCTGTCCGCATTGCTCCGCCTGTCAAAAAGTTCCGGAGAAAAGAGACCTTCTCTTTCCCCAAGCATATTTTCTTGCTTTGTATGGAAAGCACTTGACGCAGTTTGAAATATAACTCGAGATATTTTTACGCTCTACTTTGGAAGTGAACGCTTCGGTAATCAAAGCAAGAAGTTTTTTACTCATTTTGCAAAAAAGCTTACTTTTACTTCTAAATTTAATCAAGGGCGAAGTGAAGTCTAATGGCTAAATTGCTACTTGTCTGAATAATCAAGCAATATATTAAAAGCTAATTTCATTTCATTAGCCAACAATTTTTTATTGTTCCTTTGTCCGCCTATCAAATGTACAGATGAGATTTTTTTTTGAAATTTTATCTATTTTGAAAGCTATCACTAGTTTTAGTTAATTGTTATTCGTTAATTCGAATATATATTTTTACCTCCCGCTACCCTTGGTAAGGGAGGTATAGGGATCGTGCTAAAAATCACATATCAAGATTTTAGTAAATGACCACCTTTTAAGGTCCCTAGAATCCAATTTTAACATTTTCACGGTGATGTCTGTATGTGTGTATGTATGTATGTGTGTGTGTATGTGTGTATATATGTGTGTGTCTATGTGTATGAATTTTGTCTTCGCTCTAACTCAAATATTATCATTAAGAAAATTCTGAAACCTTGTATTTCTACCCTATTCTAATACGAAAAGAAGCCATTAGATTTTGGTGTAAATCGGATAAACAGAAATGGCACTTTACTTGAAGCTCGTAATGGTTTTTCTTCAAAAAATACCATTAAATACCATTTTTTCGCATTTTATGTCATTGGAAAGTTACAGATTATTGAATTTTGTACAGGTATACATTAAAACTTTTTCTATATATTTTACAGATAAATTTAAAAATCATTTTTCTTTTTTTAATCCCGAAGCCTAAGATAAACAAAATTCCTTTGTTAAACAGTTTATTTTTCAAATGAATGTAACTGACAGGTATACGTCATTGTCAAAAAATTAATCACTTCAAATTAATAATAGTGACATATTAAATAATAAAGAAAATCGTAAATAAAGCAATAGTTATATGCAATGGATCATAATATAGTTTGCAGCATTAGTAAATACGTAGGTATGTATTTAAATTAATAAAAATTAAATAGTGGGAGGTTTTGTGTTGGGCACATCAGATTTTTTTTAATATTCTACATGCAATATAGTAACTTTTTTCTATAGTTTACTTATTCATATGGTAGGAAAAAAATTCATTCATAATTTGATGTTAGAAAATTGAATTTTTTACCTCCCGCTACCCGATACAAATCGTATATAGAGATTTTAGTGAATAAGCACGTTTTGATGTCCCCAGAATCCGATTTTAACATTTTTACAATAATGTCTGCGGGTAGGTATGTGTGTGTGGATCCTGTGGACACGATTACTCAAATACTATCTGTCAGAAAAATTTGAAATTTTGTATACCCATTCAATACTAATGTGGGAAGAACTCATTAGTTTTTAGTACATATTGGATAACCGGAAGTATTATTTATACAAGCTTTTAACGGTTTTTCTTGTAAAAAAATCATTGAATATAATTTGTTAGCAACTTTACTAATAAAAATTGGATATAATGGTACAATTTTCAATTCTACGATAATAGCATTTGGTAAATAACTTGAAATAACTTTAAATATTAAATTATAAAATAATTTATTTTTGTACATCATCTTGCCTATGCGTCAAACAAAAACATAATATTTTAACACATTTAAACAAATCTCACTCGCAGGAAGCAATTACATTAAAATTAATAATGAAACCGTGTTAAGAAGATTGTATTGAGTCTAATGAAATTAATACATAAATATTAGATGTACAGAATGATCCGATTTAAATTTGATATGTTTGCAGCATTAAAAATCAAACAGCTGTCAATAAGCACGTGTTATCAAAGTGTCAAATATTAGTTTACAACTACACATTAACGAAATGGATCATGGAAAGCAATAGATATATGCAGAGGAATTTATTATAGTTTGAAGGGTTAATAAATACTGGGTATGTATTTAAATTAATAAAAATTAAAAACCGGGAGGTATTGTGTTGACCACATCAGATTTTTTCTACTTTGTCGCGCATGAGCAGTAAAGTGATTTTTTCGTTGACAAAAGCGAGCGCAAATGCCTACTTTGTATATATACAGTATTGGCCATAAAGATAGCAACTTTTAAACAAATTCTATTTCTCTGAAGTGAACATAAGAATATTGAAAATAAATTACATAAAGAATAACCTCTTAAAATAAGTTTATTTTATGTTAAAATAATTTATATTAAATTTATAGAATTTATTTAATTTGCATAATTCTTACTTTTGTCTGGACTTAAAAATAGCAACTACATAATGAATGTCTTTATTTTCTCAATTTCAACGTTTATATCGTATAATTGTTTAAAAAATATAAATTAGTACTTTAAAATTATGGGTCGTAATAAGACTTTGACTAAAGAATTTCGCAATTTAATAATTAAATCATATGAAAATGGTGCTTCGCGGAATAAAATGTCGAAGAACTTTAATTTGCATAAATCTACAATAGCACGAATAATAATCCATTTTCGAAGGAAGGGTAATATTGAGCCTTCTACAATTTCTAGTAGACAAAAAAAAAACATCAAACCGAAGCGACAGAATGATAAAACACATATCGTTAAAAATCCGTTGTTATCATCAAAGAAAATTTTAGGCTTTCTACTAAGTAATGTTAAAGATAAAATATCTTCAAGACAGGGAAGAAGAATATTAGTTGCAGGAGAACTTAGTCGTCGGCCTGCAAAGAAACCACTTCTTTCGAAGATCATGAAGGCCCGATTATTTTTTTGCAGAAAATCATGTAAACTGGACAACTGACATGTGGAAAAGAGTATTATTTAGTGATGAGCTAAGATTAATTGATAGAAATGTAATAACAAAATTACTTGAATTCATGATGAAACGAAAAGAAGTAATAAATTCTCGTGGTTCCGGTTATTACAATAAATATTAGAAAATTTATTTTTTATATTAATTTTATAAAAGTTGCTATTTTTATTTTTATGTCCAAATAAAAAATATTTTTTTGCACATAAATCAATTTTTAAGAATAAAAGAAGTATTTGGAACTTTCATTGTCTTTATTTTTTTTGAGTTACACAAAGTTTCGATTGATAAAATCTCCAATTGTTATCAAGTGAATCAATTTTTGTTAATATAATGCAAATTATTTTAATGTAAATTAAACTTGGTTCAAGACACTAATACTGCAGTAATTTATTTCTGAAATCCCAGTTTTTACATTAGAGCAATTGAATTTTTTTTAAGTTGCTATCTTTATGGCCAATACTGTATATATAGACTGCAGAAGAAAATTATTTTATTTCTCTTGAAATATGTGACGCCTTTTCACACAAAGCAAGAAAATTTACTCTATAGAAGTTCTCTCTTTTTGCGTAACTTTTGGCAGGTGTGGCATTGTGAACACGTTCGTAGCGTTAGCCTTGGAAGTTGTTGATGCCGCTAGGACAGGGTTTGGCTCTGGCAAGGCTTTCGATTCCCACATTTTTTGTTTCAGCGAAACTGGGCTAACGATATTATGATTTACAACGGCAGTTCGGCCATTAGAAAGAGACTTGGGACAATGCGGGGCGAAAGAGGGAGATGGAAGGTGAATTAACCGGTCCCTCCCACGCATTAAACGGTGGTATGATTTAGGGGATGTTTCGAACCAGCGCGATTTGCCTCCAAGTGGTTTTGACAGTTAAGGTTAAGTCAGCACATAAATAAGGTCATGTATATTTCCAAATTAACGTGGTAATTAGAGATGCATTCGGGCGGGCCGGGCCGGGCTTTGAGGTTTGGATCGACTCGGCCCGAAAATAAAAATTACCGGCCCGACTCGAAGATCGACTCGACAAAAAAATTAACTAGCCCGGCTCGAAAATTGACTCGAAATCGGGCCGGGCTTCGGACCGGGCCAGGCTAAAGCTCGAAATTGGGTGCATCCGGCATTCCTAATGTTGATTTTTATGTTAAGGCGTAAATTTTTTCGTATCAAACTTATAAAAAACCTCTACATTCTTATAACTTTCAACATTAGTTAACATAAGTACCTAGTTAAAAAAGAGACCCTTCTAGTGTAAGTTTGTTATAAAAATTACAGACCTACGAGTATTTAACACTTTGTTTACCAAAGAATTTAAACAACTTTTTCACAAATCTTATATAAAAAAATAGAATTTTAATTTGCATATGGATTTTTTATCTAACTTTGTTTCTGCTCAAAAATAGGACAAGAAACCATTATGGTAGGAACAAAAATCACTTTTATTTATGTATACGAGTAATAACAATAATAATAGCATCATCACAATATAATTATTATGCTTTAATGAATAACTTTGAATTCTTGAAGTAAAATAATACATTTTTATTTATTAATATGTGAACTGTGTTGTTATTAAATCATTTTGATCCTTTTTAACTTCATCCATTTTCATTAAAATATTAAGGAAACTGTGCATTTGAATGAACTATAAGATTTTTCGGGCTGGCCCGAAAAGCTCGAATTTTCGGGCCGGGCCAAAATCAAAAGTCCGACTCGCCTCGATTTTTGAAAATGATTAGCCCGATTCGGCCCGATAAAAAATATCTTCGGCCCGGCTCGATGATCGACTCGAAATCGAGGTGGGCTTCGGGCCGGGCCGGGCCAAAGCTCGAAATCGAGTCCATCTCTAGTGGTAATAAGTAGGCAATTGCTGAATACATATTATTTAATATTATTAATTAATATGTGGGTCGGACCTCAATTTCTTTGCTGACTTAGCTTTAAAGCTGGTTTATGTAAGCAGTAAACTTATGTATTTACCTTAGCATTAGCATTATGGCTTTGCATTAAACTTTACATTACGCTCTGCGGTTCATGTACTTCTCAGGGTAAACCAATAAGAGCAGGCCGGTAATGTCACTTCTTGTAAAACCGACACGTCTTTTTTATCATAAATATATCTGCATTGTTCAATTAACTGTATTAGTTGGACATATTTTTCAATAACAGTTATTTTTAGTCAAGACAATGTGACAGAAATATTCCAAAATAACAAAATGATGACAGATGTCAATTGACTGTCGTAAATATCTCCAAAATCAAGCTATCGTCCATGAACATAGACTCTTCTGATTGGTTGGCATTAGCATTATGACTTGAAAATTAGAAATTTTCATATTCTAGGGTAACAACATAATGCTAAGGTTAAGGTTATAGCTACATGTACCGCAGCACGTATTTGTCTATACTTGAATTATTAATGCAAAGTCATAATGCTAATTACTAATGCTAAGGTAAATTCTTAAGTTTACAGCTTACATAAACTAGCCTTTACTGTACCGAGAGTTTATTTTATCAGTAAACATAGGGTATATTATTGCCATAGTTACGGTATGAATGTTTGACAGCAATGTATTGCAGCGTTTATTTTATTAGTAAACATAGGCGTTTAACATGGGGAGCAGATTTTTGTAAATACAAAGTGTTCGGCAAAAAATCAAGCCATGCTATTTAACATGATAATAGTACATTACATCTTGTACATTATTTAATATTAATTACTTTAATAATATTGCAAAAATTTCAATAAATTACAGAAATTGTCAAATAAATAATTGTTTCACTTTTTTATTATGCAATATGAAAAGATCTACTAATGTCTCCGTGACGCAGTGGTTATAACAGTTGCGTCTGAAATTTTTGGTTGGGGTTTGATTCCCCGTTGGGGTAATTATTTTATTTTTTTTTTACATAAAAATTATTGAACTTTTAAAAATCAGTTTATATTTCCATATTACAATCATTTAAAAATAATAACATTGTAATAAATAAAGAAAAAATAATTGAGAATAATTAATTCCAATAATCAAAATATTGATGTAATAACAATGCATGGTTGATGAATTTGTTTGAAAGCGTTGAAAAAAATTATTTATAAATCATCGATAATTTACTTCTTTTGATGCCACGACGAATGTAAACTGTTATAACAAAATTTATTAGACTAATTTATTCTGTCCTTTATGAAACGGGGGGTAAGTATTAAAAACTTAATATTGTTATATTTTGAGTGATTAAATATTTTTTCATAAATTGTTGTTCTGGTCACTTAGTTTTGAACATACCTCTTTGAGAGTTCGTCGTAGGAAAAAATGCAAGAAATGTAAGAATCTTTCTTTTTTACAAAGAACATATGTTAAAATCGTTTTTCCCCACCTTTTGTAAGGCAAAGGTCTTTTTTGGTCTCCATTGACTGTACTATTAGGGGAAAATGGTTGTTATTAATTAATGAAAAGTAATAATAATAATAATAATAATAATAATAATAATAATAATAATAACAACATAAAACATAACAGTTATTACACTAATAATGTAAAAATTTGCATATTAATTTCAGTATTATCCACCCTAATCCATTACTGTAAATGAAAATTTAATTTTAATTAACCGTTAGTCAATATGTTAATAAATATTATAATCCCTATAATTCCAACATATTCGATATTACAAAGTCAGCAAGTCCACAGCATTCAATTAGTTACGAGCTCTCCAGTTAATTGCGATAATTTATATCAAATGATCCAAGTCAAAGGTAAAAAATCTGTTATGGCCAGCACAAGACCTCTCGCCATTTCCATATTAGGCTATATAAGTATTGCATTGCACTTCGCTATCGAACCGTCGTTTTATAACAAAATATCACAGAACTTTACCCAAATATTGTTTTTATCGTATTTAACATGTCTTTTGCACACATACAATTCTAATTATATCTATTTTTCATTGAATGAGGAAATTCCTAAATTTTAGATTCTTCCAATTCATTAATCAGATTGGCGGTATTTCTGATGGATATATGCATTTTACCTATAATTCAAATATTTAATTATTAAAACAATAAGAAAGATTAAATATAGGTACTTCCCAGAAAAAACTATCAGAATGCCATTAAAACTGTTGATTTTTGACACTGACATATGTCATTTACAAACTATGTTATAAACATTTGAATTTGTCAAGTGGTTTCCTTAGTGCCTTAGCCTCTGCGATTAGAATATTCTATATATTATAATGTCTTTATCTCTAAATCTATACAAGATATAATAAAAATTTTAAGAGTATTAGATGGAGAATTTTGATCTTCAATATTTGTCATAACAAAAATTTCCAAAAAAATATATTTAGAAGAATTTTTCTAAGAAACTACTACTTCCGGTTGTCCAATTGTTACCAAAACCTTTTAAGCTCTTCCCAGGAATGTCAGATCGAGGAAACTGCAGTTAAATATTTTTTAAGTCTTATAGTTTTTGAGGAATCGTGTCTACAACATTCAGGCATACATACACACATACCCACACACATACATACACACATCCACACCACACACAAACACACACACACAGACATCATTTTAAAAATGTTATAATCGGATTCTAGGAACCTTAAATCGCGCTTATTCAATAAAATCTGGATATGCGAATTTTAGCATGAATCCAATACCTCTCTTAGCGAGAGGTAAAAATGAGAAATACAATCGTGAACAAAACTACTGTCGTTTTCATACTTTGATATTTCTGTTGCCGAATTCCTGTAGATTTCCCTCTGATTCTATGTCTGTATTCCTTGACGATTTTCGCTTGCAGTACCACTAATATCCTTTTACAATTAGCCGAGCTTCGTGAGCACGTAATTAGGCACCCCTTACCCTTCTCTTCAATTCCTTTGATCGTGAGTCGTGATCCAGACGTGACGGTTTCACGCCCAGGACAAGAGGTTGCAAAGTTTCTAACACTCGAATCACTTAAAGCAAAATTTAGGATACGTTCGGTTCTACTAAAAGCTTCTACTAGGCGCGAAGCTTTCACAAAGGGCATAGGTTGGTAAACTAGTCGTATTAAACTATGTACAAGTGGAACAAATTTGAGTTCCTGTTATGAAAAGCTTTATTATGAACCATGCTACAGAAATAAGACGGTTTTTTTTTTAAAGATAAAAAACGTAATAGTAATTTACGTAACAAGACCTGAAAGTGATACTTTACTGGGTGAGCAAGCATATTCCAGAGCGAGCCGTAGGCGAGCTTTGGAAGCTTGTGAACTTTCAGGTCATGTTGGGTACAATATTTTTTTTGCGATCCTGAAAAAAGAATAAAAAAGTATTATTTTATTTTTTACTGCGAGCAAATAAGAAATAAATAAACAACTGATCTCCATGGAAACATTTAGCTTTACCGGTCCCGGAATCGGTAAAGTACTTTCCGATCCCTTATAGAAAACTTTCCCAGCTAGCTCAGCAAAGGACTTTCCGGTCGAAATAGTGATCAGAAAGAGCTCATTTTCTGGGCGATCGCGAAAAAACACTCTTAATCTCACTGTTCTATATTTGAAATGTGACCAGTTTCCGCTACTCAGTAGCCCAATAATTTAATTCGATTAAATGAGAGTTCGAATTAAAAAAAAATCTGTTGTGGTCAGCACAAGACCTCTCGCCATTTCCATTTTATGTTATTAAGTATTGCATTGCACTACGCTATCGAACCATCGTTTTATATCAAAAAAATTACAGAACTTTACCCAAATAATGCTTTTTATTGTATTTAACATGTCTTCTGCACAAATACAATTCTAATTATATTTATTTTTCATTGTATGAAGAAGTTCCTAAATGTCAGAGATTCTTCAAATTCATTAACAAGATAGACGGTATTTCTGCTGGATATATGCATTTTACCTACAATTTTAAATATTACAGTGCCTTTATCTCTAAATCTATACAAGATATAATAAAATTTTTAAATGTATCAGATGTAGAATTTTATGTTCTTCATTAATAGTAATAACAGAAATTTTCAAAAAATATTTAGATATTTTTTGTTAAGAAACTAGTACTTCCGGTTGTCCAATTGTTACCAAAATCTAATCAGCTCTTCCCACGATTGTCAGATTGAGGAAACTGCAGTTAATAATATATTATACGCCAAGGTTGAGAAGATAGGCGCGTTGTATCCCTCGGGCTTCGCCCTCGGGTTAAAATCTTGGCGCTGGGTCAATAATGATTTTCTCAACCGTGGTTTATATACTATTTTTTTCACTACTAGCACATCTTGTTTGTTAATATTCTCAAAAACAAAGTAGGCTGCATTTGTTTTTGTATCTGACGTTTCAATCATTTCGCTGGTTTGTTAACCTCACTTATGGGCCTTGATTTGTATTTGATTTAATTATTTAATAAAAGCACTTTGTGCTGTTACAGTCAGCAGCGTAATTATTTTATTATTATTTTTAAATAAATCTATTGATATGAAATATATGTATAGATACAAAACGAAAATAGTGATTTATTCATTTCCTATAGTGTACACATGTTTTACATTTTCACCAAAACAGCACAGTGGTTAAGCGGGCGAGGCGGCAGCGTTGGTAAATTTAAAATTAAGCGGCAAATATAAATTATATACTTAATACTTTTCTTGAGTTTAATGAGTTAAATAATATTTGGATTTGGAGACTTGAGTTTGATTGAAAAGTGACAGTTTGCATTATAGACCTAGGTTAATAATAAATTATTGACCTAGGTTACCATGGTTACAAGCAAGCGGTAGTGAAAAACAATTTCTCATGTCAAATAAAGGTAAATAATAGTGGGTTCCTAGCACATGTGTGGATGTTGGAACCACGGTTTTTCAAATACTATAGGACTTAAAAAATATTTTTTTGCCCTCCTGAAGTGTAATGGGAACTTTGCAATTGTATACACAGCAAGTGTAACCTACATTTTACGCTTACTGTGTTGTAACTTGTCTAACTATGCGGTAAAATAATCAAAATACACTGGCATTTAGAAAAGAAATCATCTTTACTATAATAAAGTTCATGTAAAAAAGTACTACCTACTTAAGTTATTTTTTTACTTTCACATTTCCTATATTTAAAATTAATTTATATAAACTAAAATCACGGCAGCGACATCTGTCATTATTGTAAAAATCCGCCGTTACCGACATAGTCACCGATCGATATACCTGTCAAATACGCAAGGCGAACATTGCTGAAATGTCAAATATCGACACCTACCTATTATTTATTACGAAGAAAACATGAGCAAATAAATATATTATCCGTCATAAACAACGTCTATTATTACAGATAAATTTTCGCTAGAAGAAGTACTCTAATGAAGGTAAGTAGGTAAAATCAAATTTGGAAATTGACAACCCCAGTATTTTAAACTAACCTTTTTCAGAAGTACAATCTAATTAAAAAAATCTGATGTGGCCAGCACATGACCTCCCGGCAATTCCATGTTTAAAATAGCAATGAGCTTTAAGTAAAGTTTCACTTCCGATTGATCGTTTGTAAACAAAATCTACTTTGTTGTTCCAATAAATAGAAAAGTTTGTAATACGAAATTTTGGACTATATTTTATTATGTTGTTCCTGAAAAATCTGTTAGAGCTTCAAATTAAGTACTACATCCGGTTTATCATATATAGTCAAAATCTAATATGTTGTTTCAAATTATATAAGAGTATTAAATACCAATTTTGCGAAGTTTTTGATCATTAATATATTTTAAGGAAAAATCGTCACACCCACATTATTGTCAAAATCATCATCTAAAAGGCAATCTGTGTAAATTCTTCGCCGTACATTATCCATTTCGTAAATATGTAGTTGCAAACTATTATTTGACACTTTGAAATCACGTTCTTATTGAGAGCTGTTTGATATATAATACTGCAAACATCAAACTTAAATCGAATTATCCTGTATAACTAATATTTATGTATGATGGAAAATATATTATTTCTACAAACCTTAATTTCATTAGAATCCTATTTAAATTTACTTAATTCTTCTTAACACGGTTTCATTATTAATTTTAATGAAAATTGCTTCGTGACAGTGACATTTGTTTAAATATGTCAAATTTGTTATTAAAGTATTGTTTTTGTTTGACGCAGAGGCAAAGTGATGTACAAAAATAAATTATTTTATAATATAATATAAAGTTATTTTAAGTTATTTACTAAATGCTATTATCGTAGAATTGAAGATTGTGCCATTATATTCAATTCGTATTAGTAAAAGTGGCTAAAAAATTATATTCAATGAATTTTTTACAAGAAAAACTGTTAAAAGCTTGTATAAATGATACTTCCGGTTATCCGATATACACTAAAAACTAATGAGCTCTTCCCACATTAGTATAGAATGGATATACAAAATTTCAAATTTTTCTGATTGATAGTTTTGAGTAATCGCGTCCACAAGATCCACACACACACACACACACACACACACACACACACACACACACACACACACACACACACACACACACACACACATACATACCTACAGACAACATTGTAAAAATGTTAAAATCGGATTCTGGGGACATCAAAACGTGCTTATTTTCATTAAAGTCGGCCAAAAAATTTGATACAATCCTCGTGCCTTAAACAAAGCTATCGCGCTGTAAAATACAACTTTCACGCACTCGAATGTAAATAACTATTGCGGCTCTGTCTGGACAGTGCAGTAGACACTCCCAAAATATTATAATTCTCGTCACCATCCCACTCCTACATGGTTGATTACCCGTTCTCGAATTGATTGATCTAATTCAATTCACATACCCACGTCAACTCGAAAAACGATCTTTGGAGTGTAATTTAATATGGAAATACAGGCGATTAGAATGCGGGGTTAATAACGCAGAAAATGCGCGAAGCGAAGCCCGGGCTCAGGGAATAGAAAATGATTTATAGATGTGGTGAATAGTAATACTTCCGCGTCTGACAGCGTGGCCATACTCCGATGAATGGGTGTCGTTTTGCTTGTTTGCTTTTAATAAAATCAAATGAAATGGAGGAATAGGGCAAGGAAAGTGGATTAAAATATGAATTTGATAAATGTTGAAATAAAATGATGAAATAGTAGTTGGGGAGAAATGTATAAGTATCGTTTTATCATTTCAAATATATCTTTACGGCTTTACTAGCCACCTCTTGGCATGTAGATCTGCTTTTAGTAATAATGATATACGAAAGTAAGTAGATGGCATTCTGCCAGTTCACCAGGAAATTTACCGGGAAAATTAATTTTTTTAAAGAAAGTCTTAAACTGAAACTAAAATTACCCCTTTCCGCAATTACCCAGTGCCACGTTTAAAATGCTCGAGGCCTAGGCAAATGAAAATTTGTTCAATACAAAAGTTTTTTAAGAAATTTTGATCTATATTTTTTTTCTTCAATTGATTTTGAGTTACGCTTGTCCACGTAATTTTTACCTCCCGCTACCCTAGGTAAGGGAGGTATAGGGATCGTGCTAAAAATCGGATATAGAGATTTTAGTGAATAAGCACGTTTTGATGTCCCCAGAATCCGATTTTAACATTTTTATAATAATGTCTGTAGATATATATGTGTGCAGTGCCGGATTAACCACGAGGCGCATGAGGCGCGCGCCTCAGGGCCCGGGCCTGCTAGGGGCCCGACTACGGCACCATTTTGTCTAGTTTTTACCTCCCGCTACCCTAGGTAAGGGAGGTTTAGAGATCGTGCTAAAAATCGGATATAGAGATTTTTGTGAATAAGCACGTTTTGATGTCCCCAGAATCCGATTTTAACAATTTTACATTGATGTCTGTAGGTATGTATGTGTGTGTGTCTGTGTGTGTGTGTGGATCTTGTGGACACGATTACTCAAATACTATTAATCAGAAAAATTTGAAATTTTGTGTATCCATTCTATACTAATGTGAGAAGAGTTCATTAGTTTTTAGTGTATATCGGATAACCGGAAGTATCATTTATACAAGCTTTTAACAGTTTTTCTTGTAAAAAATTCATTGAATATAATTTTTTAGTAACTTTTACCAATACAAATGGAATATAATGGCACAATCTTCAATTCTACGATAACAGTATTTAGTAAATAACTTGAAATAACTTTATATTATATTACAAAATAATTTATTTTTGTACATCACTTTGCCTCTGCGTCAAACAAAAACAATATTTTAATAACAAATTTGACATATTTAAACAAATGTCACTGTCACGAAGCAATTTTCATTAAAATTAATAATGAAACCGTGTTAAGAAGAATTTAGTAGTTTAAATATGATTCTAATGAAATTAAGGTTTGTAAAAATAACATATTTTTCATCATAAATAAATATTAGATATACAGGATAATTCGATTTAAGTTTGATGTTAGCAGCATTATATATCAAACAGCTCTCAATAAGAACGTGATTTCAAAGTGTCAAATAATAGTTTGCAACTACACATTTACGAAATGGATAATGTACGGCGAAGAATTTACACAGATTGCATAAGGAAGTTGGTGATGATTTTGACAATAATGTGTATGTGACGATTTTTCCTTAAAATATATTAATGATCCAAAACTTCGTAAAGTTGGTATTTAATACTCTTATATAATTTGAAACAACATATTAGATTTTGACTATACAGGGTGTCTCAGGATGAGCTTACGCTATCTATATTTTAAATACTATTTAATATAATTTAACGAAATTTGGTATCTAGGGGTTATCCGACATGCCCGTTTTAACTAAAATATTTTCAAAGCAATAGCACTTCCGGTTTTACCGGAAATTGATCTCAACTTTCTTATTTTAAATGGAATACGCTATATTTTATTTTACCATTGAATGCAGCGGAAAATTTTACATATGAAGCAATAAAAACATTTTACTCATGATCAACTACTTCCGGCGTTATTCAACTTTTTTGATTTTTTGTCTGAAATCCGGCACATTTTCAAAACTCTGTATATCGGGAACGAGATCGAATTTTTATAATCTGAAAAAAGTTTTTTATAAAGGAGACTTTAAGCTACATTATCCATAGAAGAATCTTCGATTATTTATAAAAATGTGACGGGTACGTTACACCAAAATTACAGTTGACAAACTTCAAAAAAGACAATTTTTTTAAATGGAACCCCCCCTTTTTTATTACATAAATGTGTATTACGACAAAAAATAAGGGTACTCTATGTAACATGTCCTATGTAAAAAGTTGATAGAATTTCAGTAAATTAGAAAAACATGTAATCTAGATATAATTATTTTATTAATACGGATAAGTAAGCCATGGAAAAACAATGTTTGTTTTTACAAACTCATCTACTTGATTTCTTAGATAATTTACCGTTGGATCAAAGGAATTTAATATGGTACCAGCATGATGGCGCTCCACCCCACAATAGCCATAGAATAAATACTTTTTTGGAAACAATTTTTGAAGATAGGTGGCTGGCAAATAATGGACCACATAGGTGGCCTCCTCGTTCACCCGATTTAACTCGAATTGATTTTTTTGTTGGGGTTACATTAAAAACGTTGTCTATCAAAAACCTTTAACTACTATAGAAGATTGCCAACATAGGGTACGAACAACATTTGATGATTAAAAATGCTACACAAGAAGAAGTATTGAATAGAGTAACAATGTGCTTACATATGAATGGAGGACAGTTTGAATATGTATTAAATAAATCATAGTTTTGTATTTAGAATTTACTTGTTTTTTCCATGGCTTACTTATCCGTATTAATAAAATAATTATACCCAGATTACATGTTTTTCTAATTTACTGAAATTCTATTAACTTTCAACATAGGACATGTTACATAAAGTACCCTTATTTTTTGTCGTAGTCCACATTTATGTAATAAAAAAGGGGGGGTTCCATTTAAAAAAATTGTCTTTTTTGAAGTTTGTCAACTGTAATTTTGGTGTAACGTATACCCGTCACATTTTTATAAATAATCGAGGATTCTTCTATGGATAATGTAGCTTAAAGTCTCCTTTATAAAAGACTTTTTTCAGATTATAAAAATTCGATCTCGTTCCCGATATACAGAGTTTTGAAAATGTGCCGGATTTCAGACAAAAAATCAAAAAAAGTTGAATAACGTCGGAAGTAGTTGATCATGAGTAAAATGTTTTTATTGCTTCATATGTAAAATTTTCTGCTGCATTCAACGGTAAAATAAAATATAGCGTATTCCATTTAAAATAAGAAAGTTGAGGTCAATTTCCGGTCAAACCGGAAGTGCTACTGCTTTGAAAATATTTTAGTTAAAACGGGCATGTTGGATAACCCCTAGATACCAAATTTCGTTAAATTATATTAAACAGTATTTAAAATATAGACAGCGTAAGCTCGTCCTGAGACACCCTGTATATGATAAATCGGATGTAGTACTTAATTTGAAGCTCTAACAGATTTTTCTGGAAAAACATAATAAAATATAATCCAAAATTTCGTATTACAAACTTTTCTATTTATTGGAACAACAAAGTAGATTTTGTTTACAAACGATCAATCGGAAGTGAAACTTTACTTAAAGCTCATTGCTATTTTAAACATGGAATTGGCGGGAGGTCATGTGCTGGCCACATCAGATTTTTTTAAATGGGAACCTGTTAATTTTACTCTACCATTTGATAGAGCGTTTTTTTCTCTTTACAATAGTATTTTTGTTTTTTCAATTTATTTTAATAACATTTTTACAAGTATTTACGAATAGTAGGTACATCTAAGATAGACAAAATTATTTCCAATAAAGTTGTCGCTCACAATCTTATCATTAAAAACAAATTAATAACTAAGTAAATTACATCCCTCGAGTTCGTTTATCGCTTCGCTTTTGTCTATCTTAGATGTACCTACTATTCGTAAATACTTGGACCGGTGTTTTT
Organism: Ophonus ardosiacus; assembly: GCA_943142095.1. Taxonomy (NCBI): domain Eukaryota; kingdom Metazoa; phylum Arthropoda; class Insecta; order Coleoptera; family Carabidae; genus Ophonus; species Ophonus ardosiacus. The sequence continues at coordinate 22,105,633 of OW964839.1, forward strand.
CCTTGTAAAAATGTTATTAAAATAAATTGAAAAAAACAAAAAACAAAAATACTGCTGTAAAGAGAAAAAAACGCTCTATCGAATGGTAGAGTAAAATTAACAGGTTCCTATTTAAAAAAATTACGCGGACAAGCGTAACCCAAAAACAATTGAAGAAAAAAAATTCAAGTATTCTCATATATAGACCAAAATTTCTTAAAAAAACTTTTGTATTGAACATATTTTCCTAAAATGAATATTAACGACAATAAATCGCCGTCTCCATACTTTTAACTAACCCTGTATATATATATACAGGGTGTGAATTTTAAAAGGAGTCATAGGACTATAACAGAAAAGTAGATTTTTAGACGGCAAAAGTTTCTATATAAATTTATTGAAAAAGTAATTGGTGCCTATCACAAAGAAAAAAATTACGAATTTTTTGTTACCAAACACATTTAATTTCTGTTTCATATAAAGCCGGAAAATAAATTTAAAAATTTGTATAATTAAGAAAAGATATCATTAGCCGTGAAAGTGGCAATAACAAAACATTGTCATATTTTACTAACATGATAGGGGACAATTGAAGATATTAATTTATGTTCTAATACTAGATATTTACACACCAAAAAAAAATTCAAGTATTCTCAAATGTAGATCAAAATTTCTTAAAAAACTTTTGTATTGAACATAATTTCCTAAAATGAATATTAACGACAATAAATTGCCGTCTCCATACTTTTAACTGACCCTGTTTGTATGGATTTTGTCTTCGCTCTAACTCAAATACTATCATTCAGAATAATCTGAAACCTTGTATTTCTACCCTATTCTAATATGGCAAGAAACCATTAAATTTTGGTGTAAATATTTAATTTGTAAAGTAACACACGCTTAAAAATTTAAACTATATTTTTGATTCTTCGAAAAATGCTAGTTTTAAAATATTGCTGAAATTTCCTTTGTTAGATTCATTCTTGTAATCAGCATTATTTGGTTATAATCAAAATCCTTTGTTGTAATCAACAATTTTACAGTTTTAATTTGCAAAATAACAATGCCAGAAAATTATCCGTTTGGCAGGATATTTCTTTAATTTTTTTATACTAAATTTTAATAGTAAATAAGGGAAATTCAATATCGGCAGAACAGAAAAATAAAAAAATCTTACCTTCACAATTATTATTTCAATATAACGAGACTAAAAAAATATCCGTTTTTACTTATAACTACTATATATTAACTGTGTGGTGTTGTTTAGTATAGAGTAACATATTAATACAAATGGTGTTAATAACAACTTTGTATTAACACACTTATAGCCGAGACAGACGACAAAAATTAATAATCATTAACAGTTAGATATAGTATGCACACGTGAACTTGAGAATATTGACATATGTCAAAATTGCGTCTATTAACAAATCACAAAATATTGAATGTAGTAAACTCGTTATATTTATTGTACTGCACTCATACAGTACAAAACAATAAGTAACACGTACTTATTACAGTCAATATTTTCTGGTTTGTAAATAGACGCAATTTTGACATCTGTCAATAGTCTCAAGTTCCCGTGTGCATACTATATCCAACCGTTAATGATCATTAATTTTTGTCGTCTGTCTCGGGTATTAACCTAACCAAACACTTGAGTTACAAATACACATACCGAGAGTTTTTTTTATCAGTGAACATGGGCGTATGTCATTGCCATAGTTACATTTAAAATGATTGACAGCAATGTATTATCGCGTTTTTTTAAAAACTGGACATAGGACGTGATATTTAGTATATCTGTCAATGTCATCAAATTGCCATATTTCAAAATGTATACAGTTGAAGAAAAAGTTCAAATTGTATGGTATAATTCTATACTCTGACATAAGCCTAAGGCAAGAAATAATTAATATAAATTATATTTTATCCCTATTTTTTAATTGATCAATATTTATTTTGTCACCATTGTAAAAACAATTTTTTAAATGGCCCCAAAGAAAAAAAAAATCGTTTGGTGCAAGATCTGGTGGCATTGCAGGCCACTCCATTTCTCCACCACGTTCTATCCAGCGTTGGGGGAATACCTGGTGCAGATATAAGTGAAAATTTTGACGACTCCAATACCTGTAATTTTGTGAATTTACTTCCCGATTAATATAAAATGTCGCTTTATCCGTAAATAAAATTCGATCCAGTAATATTTCCCCACTATTAATTTTGTTCATCATATCTTCGCAAAAGATATTTCTTCGTTCTATATCGTTGTGTAATAACTCTTGGTGATTTTGATATTTAAAACTCTTAAAATGTTCTTGTCTTAAAACCTTGTATACTAGTATTCTTAATTTCAGAAAAAAAAAAATGTTGACAGGGTGTTGTCACTTTCAATTAATTGCATAATTTCTTGTTTCTTACTATTAACTACAGTATTTGGTCTGATTTTCTTCTTGTGCTGTTTATTGACGCATCCTTTAGTTCTTAGTCATTGTAAATTTTTCTTAAAGTTGTTGGACTGGGTCGCTTATTAAAAGTTAATGCACATAAGTCAGAAACTTGTTGTAGACTCGTTATAATTACTCCAATTTACAATTTGAACTTTTCTTTAACTGTATACATTTTGAAGTATGACAATTTGATGTCATTGACAGATATACTAAATGTCACGTCCTATGTCCAGTTTTAAAAAAAAACGCGATAATGCATTGCTGTCAATAATTTTAAATGTAACTATGGAAATGACATACGCCCATGTTCACTGATAAAAAAAACTCTCGGTATAATTTAATTATTTACACTATTGGAATTATAAATATAGTATAATTACTTTAGATTCAGATATAATTCACAAGCAATATCTTAAATTTCACTTTTCTGAACTTAATGCATGTAAACAACATTTGAGCTTAGCATAACGTCTGCCATATTTGGCCAAATTCGCGCGGACCAACTAAAATCGATCCCCCTATTGGCCACATTATGTATATACAGTCACTACAGAATACACTATTCCCGTATTCCGCTAAAGAAAATGAAATCATCCTACTTACCAGAAGACATCGTTGCAGTTACTGGGCCCCTTGAGCTGTCCATCCCACACTTTGAGGTTCGTTAAACATGTGGGTTTATCAGGAGCAGCTGGCAGTGATCCTGGGTCCATGTGGAATTTAAGGACGCTGAGCCACACTCGAAATCTGGGTGGGGGGAAGCCACCCCCGCGGCTCCACTGGCCCCCTCTGTCATACCGCGGGGGGATCGGCCGAAATGGAATGGGGGATGGGGAGACTGACATGTCCACACCCTGGAAAGATTGAAACAGTCATTTTTTAAATTTTATTTTGGAAATAATCCATGTGATTCAGGAGGATCTATAGGCGTGTTTCTTCGGACTGTGATTATGATTTTGTAAATAATGATTTGTTCAATAATGATTCCTTCGAATCATGATTAAATTTAATTCAAAGAAACAACAAAATTAACTCGATCGTCGCGAAACCTATACAACGTCGAACGAACTAGCGGCAAACGTCAAATGATAAATCAGCTATTTTGATTGAAGTACATAATTCCCAAATCGAAAATAGTTTAAAGATGTATTGAGAACTGATATGTCCGATGGCGGCAGCACCATCGGACCAATCAGCTGTTTCTGAATTGGTACTCGCAATGTTGTGACAGACATATGAATGCAAACAGCAAGAACAATTTTTTCATCTAAAATGAGGCTAGGTATCATGGAACATTTTAGATATCTGGAAGCAATAGCTAATTCTATATGTTTATAGAAGGTATTTATAATTTTATATATATTTTATCAATCAAAACTGATGATTGCTGGTGAGTGAATTATAAACGCTAACCACATACTATTTACAACCAGAGCAATTACTGCGAAGCCACATGAAATCAAAACACATTTAGCGAGTTCTTCTGACAATTTAGATGCTGGTGCTGATGTATTATTATTATTATCCTCTACTGCCTACTTCATTTACTGCATGCAATGTCACCGGCGTTTGCTGCTTTTGGCTTTACACGTTTGGTTTGTCGTAGCAAACGTTTATTATCAGGAACTTTTACTTTAAATACGAGAAGACAAAGTGATGGTACTGCAGTTCTTTTCTTTTTAAGGTTTTGCGTTTAATTGTATCGAAAAATACATAAATAATAAGAACGAAGAGGTTGGTACCAGTGTTTTTATTAACAGTTGCTTTAAAAATGTGTCAGTAGAAAAGTTATTTAAAATAGTGTTATTTGTGTCCTTTTCGAAATTATTTTAACAGTCGTGCATACAGTTAATCTTTTCTCCGAAGTGCAGATATTCAGCCTTATTCTGGTGACCATGGTATTGAATACAATATTGTATAAAATACCATTATTGTTTTCAATACAATAATTTTCCGAAATGGTATTCCGGTAACCATTGGTTTCAATACAATGTTGTTTCCAATACAATAATTATATTCTATACGACATGGTATGAAATTAGTATTCAGGTAACCATTTATTATTATAACGTCATTGTATACGAAGCAATTATCGTATAAATTCATGGTTTTGGTAAAGTCAAATTTCAGTTCGCGTTATGAACATTGTATAGTAGAAAAGTTCTACTATTTCCTGAAATTTACTCGGTAACAGTATTTTTTTGGAAAGTTTAGTGAAAAAATAGTAACTAATAAAGAAATGATAATAATAAAAATGGATAATATTGGTTTTATTTTAATTTTTGACATGCTCGAAAATGAAAGAAATCGGTAAGTTATTAATTAATAAAAATGTAATTTGTTATAAAAAATATTTTTATTTAGACATGATTTACATATAAATAGAAGAGTTTTGCGTGATGCTAGTGATCCCTTAACTCTTTCAGAGAATGTGTTCAATAGCATCTTCAGGCTATCGCGTCAGTTTCTGATTTTATTATAGAATTGGATCCATTCTTTCCTACTTCAGAGCGTGAAGAAATTGCGAGTCCTACAAATATAAAGATACTAAAAGCTTTACAATTTTATGGTCAAGGAATCTACCATCAGTTGGCCAAGATTTTTAAATTTCTATGAGTCAAGCGTCCGTCAGTCGCAGCATAAAAGAAGTGACACAAATTATTGTCGAACATCTGAGTTTTGTAGTACGTTTTGAGGTATCCCTGGGGTTAACTGTTATTTTCGTAATAATATAAATAAATTTTTACTTGGCTGGTAGATGCAGAATTTGTAGATAATGATTAAATACCCGTATTCAGGACCGCGACGATTACGCTTCTGCACGGCCCATTTCAAAGTACATTTTAATCTTGACAGCTGTCAATTTCATCTTCAAATTGTTTTCCAAAATTTTATCTTCACATATTTGTATATATTTCTTGTATTTCTTTCTTTCGCTTTTGATATTATGTACTTTTATACTCGTTTATACTACTTGTAATTGTTGGATACGATAAATAAATTTGAAGTTGTCTTTTAGAAACCTTCTTTTTAGATGAACTCATGATTAGATTATTACACACAAATTTCTCTTTGTGGATGTTTCACTTGATAAACACTTTTGTCATTCGCTAACGTCAAAATGTAAGCAAATGCTAGGTTAGGTGTCAGTCACTGTTACCAATTGTCGCATGAAATTCATCATATTTATTTAATAAAATTTATCAATATACAAATTAATATTTACGTTATTTTACTTCAAATATCAATCCTGCGAATGTAAATGTGCTAACATTGTAAAATTTATTTATTTAAATAAAATAATATTAAGATTTTATTACAATTTTCTTTAGAGTGACATCACTGCAAACAGGTGAATACAATATTGTATTCATTACAATACCACTTTCATACGATTACAATGTGGACACCAGAATACCAAATCTACACGATGTCTTATAGAACATTGAAATCATTATTGTATAGATTACAATATTGCTTCGGATACAATGGTCACCAGAATAAGGCCGATTAACCGTACAAGATAAGTAAAACAATATTAATATTTTGCATGATTTTAAATCTACAAGGTCGCTAAAATTAACTATTTGCTTGCTGAGCGCTGCATGTCGCTTAAGTCAGTTTATTTCCGCGCGTTTACGAACTAACATCTTGAACAGTGTTCCCAACTGTAGTAAAAATTAAAAATAATAAACAAAAATAAAAATTAAAACTAACACCCAAAGGGAAAATGGCGAGTATAGAAGCAATTGAAAAACTTCTACAAGCACAGACTCAAACAATAAATAATAAAATCGAAAATTTACAAAAATCAATAAATATATTCACTAAAATATCTGAAGAAACAAAAAATACATGTAAAAAAATTGAAAAAGAACTAGAAGAGAAAGAACAACGAATTCAATTTCTTGAGAGGAAGGCAAGAGAGAAAAATATTATAATTTTTGGTATTTCAGAAGAAAACGGAGAAGATCTAGAAACAAAGATCTTACAAATTATTCAAGTCAAATTAAATATTAAATGGCCATGTGCAGAAAATATTGAGAGCACAAGAAGATTAGGAAAAGTCATTCAAAATAATAAATCAAGACCCGTTATTGTAGAGTTAAACTCAAAGAAATTAAAGAGAGAAATTTTCAACAACGTGAAATCCCTAAAAAATACAGGTTTGGTCATTGAAGAAGATTTTCCGCCAAATATAGTGACTCAAAGAAAATTATTAAAGAAACACCTAAACAAGGCGAAAAAAGACGGCGACAAAGCATATTTAAAGTATATTTGTTTAGTAGTAAATGGCACAGAATACAGTTATGAAGACTTAAGTGGAGAGCACGAAGAAAATTCGCCATCAGGTCCTCACAAACAAAATTCATTTAGTTTTGATCATGAAAGAAGAATGTCTGTTTCATTACTAGATCTAAGAGATATAGACGTGCTTTATGAATCACCCACAGATGAAAATATCACACCCAGCGAGAATAATTCATTTCAACAACGTAAGCCGGAAACACCTGGCACGTCAAAAGCTGTAATAGTGAATGAAAACAAGACACAAGATAGCGCCAAAAATCAAACTCAAAGTAAGTTAGATACAAACAAACAATCTATAAAGGGACCGATAGATAAACATGTTAAGAGAACAACTCGAGCGAACTCTGTTTCAAAAAACTTGGAACCAGACAAGACAAAAAAAACAAAATAATATTCTGGAATATAAAGGGTTTCCAAAATATTCTTAATTTAGATGCACGAGATGAAAGTATTATTCTTGATTATGATATAATATGCTTTACAGAAACTTGGTCTTACTTTGAAATAAAAAACAATACAAACTTCTTAAAAAACTACAATTGCATTCAACAACACGCAGCCAAAGAAAACAAAGCTGGCAGAGCGATTGGTGGTATCTCTGTCTTTATAAAAATAGGCATTCCCTACAGAGTCATACAAAAAGAACATCACTGGATAATATTTGAAATAAAAACCAGCATTGCTAATGTAATCATAGGCACCATTTATTTTTCACATAGCTATAATTTCAACATCTTGTTAGAAATGTTTCAAAACTCACTTCAATCTGTAACACAAACATTCCCAAATCATGCTGTATTTATAGGAGGAGACTTTAACGCCTGGGTCGGCAACTTAAACCAGATGCAGGAGAATCTGCTGAGCAACACAAATCTTACTAGTACAAGAACAGCTTCAGATATCAAATTAAATAAAAAGGGCAAAGACCTAATAGTAGCAATGGAATCTGAAGGTTTATTCCTCGCCAATGGAAGGTCCTTAAGCGATACTCCAGCAAAAGTTACATATATAGGGTCAAACGGTACCAGTATTATTGACCTTCTTTGGATAAATTTTAATGCTCTGAAACTCGTATTAGACTTCAAAGTTTTATCAGACCTAACAACTTCAGATCACATGGCAATTTCAGTATACTTAGAAAATATTATTCTCCAAAATAACGAAAATAAAAGACAACAGACTTCATCACAAGTTACAAAAAGAACTATCTGGGACCCTAACAAACAAGTCGCCTTCACCGATGGAATGAATGAACGAGCAATAAATGGAAGAGATAGCGAGCCTGCCGAAAATATGTATATCCTGTTACTACAAGAAATTGAAACAGTTTCGCAATCTACAGGTTTACTAAAACATACAAACACAAATTCTAAAATATACACAAGAAACAAAAGCAAACCATGGTATGATAGCAAACTAGCTAAACTAAAAATAGAATGCAGGAAAAGCCTTAGACAATACAGAAAACAAACTAACGAAATACAATACTTAGAGCTATATTCACAGAATAAAAAAGCATATCGTAACTACCTTGATACACGAAAGAAACAATACAAAAAAGAAATTCAAAACAAATTTGAAAATATAAAAGACTCGAAAGAATTCTGGTCAGTAATTAAATTTTTACACCCATCCAAAAAGTATAATCAAAACCCAATTAGCATTCAGCAATGGGAAATTTATTACGTCAATTTCTTCGGTCAAAAAATTTCTTTAGACATGAAAATTTTTGGTGTTCTTCATCCGTATCTAGATTCTCCAATCAGTTTAGAAGAACTAAATAATACATTAAATAAGTTGAAATGTGGAAAGAGTCCGGGCAGCGACGGTATCATATATGAACAGCTTAAATATCTGCCAACATCCTGGAAAGATTTTGTTTTAAAAATGTTAAATAAATTTCTCAATGCAGAAGATATTCCGAAAGAATTAAAAAATATTAATTTATCGCTTCTACATAAAAAAGGCGAAAGAACTGATGAAAATAATTATAGAGGGATCGCTCTTATAAACTCATTAACTAAAGTGCTCACATACATATTAAATAACAGAATGCAAATATGGGCAGAGGATAATAATATTTTACCGGAAGCGCAGTCAGGATTTAGGAAAACCCGTTCTTGCATTGATAACCTTTTCATTATTGACACTATTATTAGATCGCGAATGATAACAAATAAAGAAGGTACATTCTGCATTTTTGTCGATTTTCAAAAAGCCTTTGACACGGTAAACCATCATAAACTTTGGCACAAAATACATAGCTTAGGAATCTCTGCAAAAATCATTAGGCTCTTAAAAATATATATGCGAACGCAAATGTTCGAATCAAAATTAACAACGAAATATCAAATGCAATCCCTGTCACAAAGGGCGTCCTTCAAGGCGAATGTACGAGCCCTCTCTTATTTGCTTTATACATTAGTGACCTGGAAAACTATCTTAGATCAAATGGTCTAGAAGGAATATTCATAAATAGACAGATTGGCATTCTAACTCTTCAATACGCAGACGATCTCGTAATCTTTGGACGTTCACAGGTTGACTGCCAAAAAAAAATAACGGCCTTGGAGAATTATAGCAACAAACTTGATCTAAGAGTGAACTCTAACAAAACAAAGATTATACACTTTCATAGAGGCAGGCCCCCCAAGCAGACGTATCGCTACTATTGTCAAGAAAATGAAATTAATACCACAAATCAATATACTTATTTGGGTATCACGTTAAGTAAATCAGGTTTGTATACCGTAAATGCAAAAAACTATGCAAATGCTACGAACACAATAACAGGGAACATAAAAGCGATATTAGCTAAGACCAAAACGTACAGCCGGGAAACAGTTAGAAAATTGTTTAATTCTGTTCTTGTACCATCTGTTCTGTATGCATCAGAAATTTGGGGAGGAAACTGCACTGCCATTATAGAAAAAAGTCAGTTACAATTTTACAAATCAATATACCATTTGCAAAGAACAACGCCCAACTACATAGTAAGGCGAGAAATAGGTCTTCTTCGTCTAGAATTATTAGTTCTTCGTCGAACACTGAACTGGTGGTGCAAAATTTTACAAATGCCTGACAACAGACTCGTAAAAATTTGCTACAATAAGCTGACTAAATTAAGCCTTAGAAAAGAGGGCAAATATACATCTGAGATACAACTGAAATACAACTGGGTATTCAAATTGCAAGACACTCTGAGGCAAGCAAACTTTGATTGGTTATGGAATGAGCAAAATCCCTCAACAATAAAATCAGAAATAGTAAATGTAATAAATTCATACGGATTAATTTTATACGATTCAGATACTAGTAGAATAAAAAACTCAACATACAACGCAAATTTCAAATATTATGAAACAACGCCTAACTACTTGGAATTGAAGATCTCACTGAACCAACTTAGAACTGCTAGTCAAATCCGTACCGCAAACAAAAAGGAATGCACCCTCTTTCTAAAAGGACAAGTGTACAAATTCAACAGCGAAGAAATATGCACAATATGCAACACCTATGAAAAAGATAATCTCGATCACTTCTTACTTCGATGTCCCATTTTCACACCAATAAGAGATGCATACTTTGGCAAATACTTGCAACAAAATGAGAACTGCAGCTTCCTTTCTGATTTAACTCTTAACAAAATATATGATATTCATAATTATGTACTCTCGGCTTTAAAATTAAAATCCTTTCTATTGAACATTTAAATAACTCATATAAAAATAATGTTAAATCGATGTGAATAAATGAACAACATGAGGTGTTCAGTGTTTAAATTTTCATCGTGATGCAGTGCTTTAAAATAAAGTGAATTATTGAATTAAGGTGACACAATTCGCGAAGGGCCTGTTTAACTCATGTTTCGTTAATAACATGAGGTGTTCAGTGTACAAAGTTTCAGTGTGTTGCAATGCTGTAAAATAAAGTGACTTACTGAATGAGTGACACACAATTCGCGAATGGCCTGTTTAACTCATGTTTCGTTCATAACATGAGGTGTTCAGTGCTCAGTGTACAGTGACAACATGTGACGCAATGCTTAAACAATTTAATAATGTCTAATTATACTTGTAATATATATAGTATATAATAATTGAAACAGTAGTCTATTCTCAATAATTTAACTTGTTTTGGTGAGATTGGTAAATTATTTTCTGTGTACCAATTTTTCTTTGTAATAAGCAATGCTTGATTTACAAATAAATTATTATTAAATTATTATTATTATTATAAGAACGAACACAATATGAACTTTTATTCTAAGATAAAATCTGAACATTGAATTTTTTACTCACTAAGAAATATGTAATCATCCGATTTAAAATGACGATAACAAACTTTCATATGTTTCGTTATTTGTTTTGCACTAGGAATTGCATATTCCCATGCTTTTCGTCAATCCATATCCATTTCAACACCTACACTTGTAATTTTAACTTTATTTTAGCCATGTTTCGGAATATTATAAAACCCAATGCCTGTGTCTCGACCAGATCTTGAGTGGCATCCGAATACATAACAATTAGTACGACTTTTTCCCATTTCTATTCATATCAAATGATTAAACCACATGTAACACAAGCATACAGTTACAATACAGTACTAAACTGGAAAGTTCATATTTTTCCCAGCAGATGGCATATCGCAGCTCGTCAGTTGTCAATTGTGCTGAAGCACAAATAATATTTTTGGTATGGAATGTGAAGTAAAATATGAAAACAAGTTTCTTTAACTTTTTTTTTGTACCTGTAGAATCTAATATTAGAAAAATTGAAATCAGTAATGAATGTTGAATCTACTGACCCAAGTTCTATTAGTTCGAATGATTCGGATGTAGACATAAATTTGCACATTCCAATATTTCATTGCTTGCTTTTTCCGCCATTTACAAAACTTTTGTTTCAATCACAGTGATCATGCGAAAACACTGATTCAGAAGGGAAAGGGGAATGGCGTGTTGTGATCACAAAATGAAAGAGTAGGGATAACGAATAAAGAACGAAGGAACAATTTTCTTTAAAGAATATAAAAAATTTCGATTTGTAATAAAAACTTTTCATGTTGCCTGTTCAAATTGTTTATATTGTAGGTTATAATTTGGTGTGACGCCGGGCTATAATGAGGCCTACGGGCTATAAAATGACGGTTATGGCAAAGAAATTCGTGTATAATTGTCAAATTATGATACGTCCGTGCATAAATAACTATTATTGTTTAATTGTCCCCAACTGACCGTGCTCGGGGATAAACGTACGCAATAAATCGCTGTAACTCAGGGGCGGATTAACAGTTTTTCCGCCCGTAGGCACCCAGAAAATTGCCGCTTTTTTCAGAAATTTGCCTTTTCCTAATTTTAAAATATATTTCTAACAGAACAATAACGTAAATTTCAAATATTAATCAAAGATAATATAGATATTTGAATAGGTATCAGAAATGTTAAAATATATCTTTTTTAATGTTATAAAAGAGGCTTAAATATGTAATTTTAAGGCTAAAGTCTGGAATACCCAACCCTCAAGAATTTTATTTTGATGTTTATATATAGTTGCAAAAGCATTATAAACTCGAAATCTCACAAAAATTATGGCGCGGAAAGCAATTTTTATAGTGATTTTAGCATTTTTTCTGAAAAAAGGTATGGTTAAATTCCTATAAAATGAATATAACCATCCGAGTTACGTCAAATTGTGTTCTGTGATTTAGGTTATCGTTACATTAAAATATGTATTGAAAATTTTCAAGCGAAAACTTCACATTTTTCACAAACAGCCTGAAAACTAATAATCATTTTGTCACGAAATGCATTCAATCACCCGAACATAGATAATATATTTATTTACATTACATTATATATCCGAATTTCGTCAAATTGAGTCTTGTGCGTTAGGTTACCGTTATATTAAAGTATTTTTTGAAAATTTGCAAGCGAAGAATTCATAATTTTCACAAATATAGCCTTTAGAATAGGTAAAGTCTGACTTTATTTTTGAAAAAATCATAAATACATGCTTCCGGGCTTTAGTTTTGCATTTCTTTATTTATTTTAGCTAAAAGAAGACATAACAAAATGAAATTTGAAATGGTTATTCTACAATCCAGGCAATTTTAATAAAAATATTATAATTATCGGTAGCATAATGGATCTCAAAATAGTCTGAAACATGAGTTCAATGACTTGGATATTTGTTGAAATAGAACGAATATATTTTTTGAAAATAGAGAATACCATAGAAAAACAGACGATAATAACAAATTGACTGGAGTAATAATAATAATATACCTGCAAAAAAGCTTTACTTTATATGAATTTGTTTCAGAGATCATCGATATAAATGTTTTCGTCGCGTCTTTTGATCGACAATTTTTCATAAAATTATACATTTCTGATTAAAAAAAAATTGCCGCCCCCGAAAATTTGCCGCCGTAGGCACGTGCCTACTGTGCCTATGCGTAAATCCGCCACTGCTGTAACTGTAATCTCAAATCTCATTCTGTGATACAAATATATCATTAGCAAAATCTACAAATAAAAGCAGGCACACAAGGCCGTTCCTAGCGGGTGTGCAGTGCGTGCCCCGCACGCAGGCGGCCAAAAAGAGGGGCGGCAGTCGAAGCCTACTAGTTTTTCAATTCACCCATTTAAAATTCCATGAGAAAACGTAATTATTCTCAAAATCAAGCCGGATTTGCTTGGCGCGTTCTTTCTTTGATTGTCCCATCAATACATAATACCAATGCCAATAATATTTATTATTTTTAGTAAGAATGTCAAGTATTGAGGAAAATATTTTGTTAGAGAAAGTATAGTCTAAAATTCGTAAAGAATAGTATTTCCGCTACTCGCGAAACCGTAGACCTCGTCTACGTGAGGAAATTATCTATACCATTCTAGTTAGAATAAAGTATTCTGAAATTTAATTTACTTTTTTTGAAATTGAAGCTTTTTTTCGGAAATTGGAAGTTGAAAAGGTATAGATTTAAAACAATAATTATAAGGTGTATTCCCAATGTACAGACAGTGTTGTTATTTTATACTATTTTTTCCTTTACTGTCTCTATGTAATGCACATTATTTTTGTACAACGAAAATCAAAACGTATTAATTGAGTTTAGATTGGGTAACAAAAATAAAACTAAATAATTAAAATTAATACATGTCAGGATCAGAAAGAAAACGAATAACTGGCCCATATTATAGAAAAGTTAAAATTATGAATAATGAAGAAATTTTTGGAAACTTATCGAATGTCCGCTTGTCTCAGTTCTGTTTATTTATACAGTGTGTCCCATTTAGAGGTGCCACCATTGGGATCTCGAGAACTATAAGAGATACGCTGTCGGTTAAATGGAACTGTTTGTGCGCCTTTGGGAGGCCATCTCAGATGTGCTTTTATTTTTCCAAAATTTCTCATAGGGCACTAGATAATGACGAAAAACTGAATATTGTTGATTTTTTCTTTTTCAAATAACTTCTAAACTATTAGTAATTGAGAAAAACGTTTCAAATATAAAAGATAGATATTTTTATTAACTAATCAAAGGCGTACGAAATAAATTTTTATATCCGTAAATTTTTGAGATATAACACTTATATTTTTTTTAAATGGAACCCATATCTGATTTTAGTCTCAAAAAAATCATTATTTTTTACTCTTTTTAACGATGTAAGGGTTATTATATTTTATATTTGTTTTGCCTTCAAAATTATTATTTTTTCCTTATTTTGTATTAAATTTACAATTATTTTCACAATATTGATAGGTTTCTATTTAGAAATACTCCTTGTATTTATATAATATATTTCGTTCAAAACTTGTATCAAATTAATTTTTACAATATTTTGTATCAGGTCGCCCTTGGCACATCATAGTGTAATTTGTAATTATGAGTCTAGAATGAAAATATTAAGTAATAAAGGTATAAAATAAATTATATCGATCAAATACAATATAATTAATAAAAATAATATTGTTTTTTTGGGAAATAATAAGAAAACTCAGGAAAATAACGAGAAAAATTAAATTTTAGGAGCAGTTCTCGAGATCCCAATGGTGGCGCTTCTAAATGGGACACACTGTATATATTTTTTTTATTTATACACTGTTCATTTTAAATGTGCCACCGCCACCATATGCTATGTCTAGAATTATAAGATGTACAAAGACGGTTAAATGGACAAACAATTTCAATTTCACAAGACAAATTTAAAGAAAGGAAAAAATTTTTTCGACCGGTTGGTCTCAAAATACGGGACCCAACTTTATTATTTTAAATGAGAACAAATGTATATTTTTTATTTGCTCATTCGTTACAGATTCTAATTCTGTATTCAGTGATATGTATAATATTTTATACCCTTACATAACGATTTTTTGAGAAAAATGCATATAAAGTTTTATACTTTTTTCTAATCTTTATATTTGTCTTGTGAATTATAAATTGTTTGCCTATTTAACCGCCTTTGTAGCTCTTATAGTTCTCGAGATACAATGGTGGTCCATTTAAAATAAACATCTGTATGTGAATAAAGTATTGTAAATAGTGTGTTGTTGTGTAGTTAACAAGGGGCGGCGAATTATATATTCGCACGCAGGCGACAGTACCCCTAGGAACGGCCCTGCAGGCACACCACAGCAAACTGTAACAACCGGTGATGATATATTTATTTTAAAACTCTTTCTCATTCTTGTCTCCATTCCTAATCCCCTTGTTTTCTGTTTGACATCTTGTTGTTAGTTTCCGTATCTTTGCGGTGTGTCTACTTCTGTGACAAGACGAAACGAAACCTGAGACCTCTAAACTAATGAAGTGGTGCCATTCAAGTAACACGTAGGTACGCTTTGCTGTACCCTTTTAACACTCTAGCGCCGCGTTACGTCTAACTTACGCCAAGTGTCTTCCTTACATCTTACTGCTTTGTGTTTTGTTTTGTTACTTTCTCTTGTCTTGATGTTTCTTCTACGCGGTTTTGTTGAGGAGTGTGTGGAATTTGTGAAAGGAATGGGACAGTAAACTTGTTGATTTTAAAAGACAATTAAGAAGGAAGTGGGAATTATTAATGTAAATTTAAATGACGCCAAATATTTCTAATTTTAAAAGGCACAAAAGTGACCCCTGTGGTGTACTCTCCACGCCAGCAATGAGTGCCCGTGAGGTGACGCCTGGTAAGCGCCCGCACGGTACAAATATGTTATCATCATTACCAAAATCTGTGTACAACACAGATTGGCACACTCAGAAATGGGTAATATGTCGTGATGATATATTTATTTATTTTATTTATTTAATACTAGTTGACCCGCCCCGGCTTCGCACGGGTAAAGCTAAAATAACGATTAGCTACACACGTCTCAGGTACTTTTACTTATGTACATATGATGCAAGCTATCTCTCCGACAAATATCGACAATCTGCTAACGGTTCAAACTTTATTATAGATAAAAAATAATTGAAATCATCCCCTATCGTACCGCCTTGATGGATGATTTTTTAAAAACGCTAAAACACTTTATTTCTTACCAAAAGCATAAATAAGAATTTTTATATTCCTAACTTGAGAAATGTTGAGTTCTCCATACAAACTTTCGTCCCCTATTTCACCCCTTCAAGTTTTATTTTCGCGACAAAAGGTAGCCTATCTCCTTCTCCTAGGTCCAATCTATCTCTGTACCAAAATTCATCAAAATTGGTTCAACGGTTCAGGCGTAACAGACAGACAGACAGACAGAGTTACTTTCGCATTTATTATATTAGTATGGATTTAATATTAACAACTAAATGAAGAAAAAATCAAAATCACAATTAATTTTTTTTTTATTACAATAATCAATATAGTTAACAATGATGACAATAATTTGTGTGATAGTTATTTTTATTATTGCAATCAGATTTAGTCTACTGTAGACTGTAGGTGAAAATTGTTGTAATCAAATAAAACTACATTGTTATTAACTGTAAAACTTTTCATTGTTGTAATCAAATTTAATCTTTTGTATTTGAACGTTTATTTGTTCTAATCAAATAAAACTACACTGTAATAAACTGTAAAAGTAATAGATGTGAGAAAGAATATGAGAAATACATGGAAATCAAAATTTTCAATTTTGTTCTTTCCCGGAGAATTTAATTTTGATTCTGGATTATTTAAATTTCTTTTTGTTTTCAGCTAGAATCCTTTTTACTGTACTTTGTGAAATATATATTGTAGAACCTTGCTTATGCTTTCGATTCATTTTGATTATTAAATTTTGATAATTCAATTTTTTTCACGAAAGTTTTATCTTGCGCTACACGCCAATGACAAAAATTTCATTGTCCAATTAACCAAAGAATTACTCATCATGCGTCAGTGGCGTTCAATTCATTATTCACTTGTGCAACTGTACTAATAGAGTGGTACAAACTATCATCCCTATTTTACCCCTTTAAGCTTTATTTTCGCGATAAAAAGTAGCCTATGTCCGTCTCCAAAGTCCAATCTATCTCTATACCAAAATTCATCAAAATTGGTTCAGCGGTTTAGGCGTGAAAACGAAACAGACAGGCAGACAGACAGAGTTTCTTCCGCATTTATTATATTAGTAAATTAGTATGGATTATTATTGTTAATATTACTAGATATTATAATTAAACAAATTCATCAAACACAAAATTCTTAATTTGACATTTCATTTCGATGCAATATTGTCTATTTAAGCCGACTTTAATATTTAAGTTATGTTGGTGCAAACGGCCATAAGTTAAATAATTGCTTAAACGAACCTACAAATATTTCAGCTTGCCAATCAAAGAAGCCCGTGGCGCTATAGGTAGGCAGTACTTTCACGATAAGTCGACGGACGCGTGATTTACAACATAGGGAGAAACTACCACAAAACTAAAAAGTAAATTTTAGCTAACCTGAAGGTGATACAGGCATGTAGTGTTGGGCGTGAGTGAATGCTGAGGACTTTCCAGTACACCTCGTTTTGTTCCTCGTATCCAGAATTCACATGTGCGTTTATTCTTCACGTATGTTGGAGAGTCCTTGTCCACGAACTTTACCTACACACATTGACATACAAACACTGTATTAGACTTTAAACATGAATAAAACTTTAAAAACGTTATGATCTATTAAACGAGCATCTTCTGTTTAAATTGAACTCCTTCTTATTTTTAGATTTCTTTTTAATATACGGGTGTTATATACGTAAGCGAATCCTAATTATAATTTGTATATATATGAAATAAAAACTATACAAAAGAAATGTTTTAGGTATTGTTGGTATAAAAAACATAAAGTGTTCGATAAATATATTAGTTATACAATCTGTCTTCAACAATTTGCTATGAATACTTTACAAAGTAGGAGAAATATTTTGTCAGTATTATACTTACACAAATTGCTACACAATAATATAGATGACTCTGAAATTCCCAGTAAGATTCAGTTTAATGTTCCCCGTATAAATTCGCGACAAAATATTACCTTCGTTATACCTTTTTGTAGAAGAAATTATCAGATATAATATCACAAGACCTCCTGATTTTATCGACAAATTTTTATTTTGCACGAATTTTTTTTTAATTAGCAACAAACACGAAAGCAAACTGCATGGTAAATCCCGACTCCGAAGGAGGAGGAGTTTTACCTAATGTCAGTTTTCTTGAGTGATTTTGCTTAAAAGCAAAAAAATGAGTGCTTAAAAATAATAAAAGTTTATCTGAGAAAATCTGAGAAGTCGTGTGGTATTTGGTGAGATAAATTCCAAAGACAACGCAAAATGAAACTTGACACATTAATTGTCACACTGACAGTTATAAACAATAACAACTGTTTATTTACTTGGTAGCTGAAAATTATCGGGGTAACGGGGTTTTATCAGTATAATACTGTTCCCATTGGTTGAATTTTCAAGTGTTTTGCATCATGATTGGTTAAAAACTAGTCGTTGAAATTTATCAATGGTCGCGTTCAGCCGCATCTAGCAGCTATCTAGCTGCTAGCTAACAGCGGTCGTGGTAATTCGACCGGTCCATCTAAAAATAAAATTTATTCTCACCTCATAATAAAATTTTATATTATATAGTATGTAAAAGTTTACCAGATTGAATATGTTTGTGAATTTGTCTGCTTTCATTTACCAAATATGACATATTTTCATATTCATATTGTATTTCATTTGAATTTACTAGCGCCATATTTCCTATTTTTGACAGTTATAGCGGTACGCTAAGTAATCTAGCACATTTTGTTTTCGCTAGCCCGCTAGACTAGCAGCTAGAATCTAGCGGTCGGTCAGCGGACCGTTCAACGACGTTCGCTAGGTTAGCGAGCTAGCAGCTAGGTGCGGCTGAACGCGACCAGTGTAAGTTTGTTTTGATTGATTACTTTCGCACACGTGATCAGAAATACAGGAATTCAATTGGATATTTTTTTAACCAAAAAAATTTCAGCTATAATATCCCGAGGACATTGATAATTACGAAATAATTTTATGACAGTTACCGAAAGCGCGTTGTTTGGTAACAGCCCGACGCCGAAGGCGGAGGTGGTGTTACTTAAAAGCAACGTGCTTGAGAAAGTGTGATAAAATTATAAGTATTTATCAATGATCGAGGGGTATTCGGTGAGAAATTTTTTGCAGTTTTAACATTAAATTTGCCTAAAATTTGTATTTGACAGAATTTTTGTGTCTAACATAGCCCAGTAGAAGTCACTAGTACCTATGAACGTGAATGTGGCTATGAATATGTTCAGTGTGAAGTGTGCAATGAGAATGAGACCTCTGTGAGTGAGATCAAATAGAAGAAGATAAGACATACAAAAGTCCATAAATATTCTCCACATTTAGTTTTTTATTTACTATAGTATTTTTTTATGTGTTTTCTTCTATAATTTTGTTGATTAAATCGTCATTTTCATTGACAGCGTGAAAATGATATTTTCAAACTAAAATGATTTCTGTGAATTATTATCATTTTTCCCCCATGTCAACCGTTTAGATATTTCGCGTATTGATAAATAAGTCTGTAAGTTATTGCCAGTCAACGTGTAGCGTGTAGTACATTTTCCAGTTTTTCGTCAACAGTCTAATCATCTGTCTTTTATGCACTCACATCATGGTGCGAGAGAGAAAACTTTTCAAGGAAAACTTCATCGTGTAATGCACGTTTAAGACTACAAACATTAACAAATTCCTCATGCAAAACAACACTTGAAATCACCAACTTCCACTTCCAGTTGGAACCCATGGAGCGCCCCAACAGGTGTGGGCTGCAGAAACGTCCCATAAGGCGACGTGGAGAACTCCACCAGGAGTTCGTGGCCGCTGGAGACGGCTTCGGGCACGGCTTCTCCACCACCACAGAATTTCAGGATCACTGGGTCTCTGGTGGTGTACCCGTCGTACACGGTGACGTAGTCTTGAACGTCGTCGCATTCGGACCAGACTTTGAGCTCGCGGGACTTCTGAGTACCGTAGAGTGCTGATTGGGAACGGATGGAGATTAGTTGGCCTGCAAGAAGAAGAAGATAGTGGAGGTTAGTATAAAGTGTACATATTATGTTTTCATAAATACATGAGTCATGAGTGGTATTTATTTATTTATTTATTTGTTGAGCGGATGCCGAAGAATAGAAATACTAGGCGAGCAGTATTATGGGCTAAAGGAGGAAAGAAAAAATGGATAAATTCTATAAAAAAAGATCTACGGGAACAAAACATGACGAACTGGACAGAAACAGTTAAAGATAGGAAGAAATGGAAAGAAGTTGTGAAGAAAATAAAAGCCCAGGGCCTCGAAAGCCTGTAGCGCTAATACCGGGAGTTTATTTTATCAGTAAACATAGGGTATATCATTGCCATAGTTACGGTATGAATGTTTGACAGCAATGTATTGAAGCGTTTATTTTATGAGGAAACATAGGCGTTTAACATGGGAAGCAGTTTTTTGTAAATACAAAGTGTCCGGCTAAATATCTAACCATGCTATAGAACATGATAATAGTATATTACATCTTGTACATTATTTAAAATTAATTACTTTAATAATATTGTAAAAATTGCAATAAATTACAAAAATTGTAAAATAAATAATTGTTTCACTTTTTTATTATGCAATATGAAAAGATTTCCGAATGTCTCCTTAGCGCAGTGGTCATAACACTAGCGTCTGAAATTTTTGGTTGGGGTTCAATTCCCCATTGGGGTAATTATTTTATTTTTTTTGCATAAAAATTGTTGAACTTATAAAAATTAGTTTATATTTCCATATTACAATCATTTAAAAATAATAATAACATTGTAATAAATAAAGAGAAAATAATTGATTACAATAATCAAAATATTGATGCAATAACAATGCATTGTATTTCCTTTGATATTAATAAAAATAACTGAAATATATTAAATTTGTGCAAATATTATGTCTTTACTGTATTTATCAAATAAAATACAATGCATTGTTATTACATCAATATTTTGATTATTGTAATCAATTATTCTCAATCATTTTCTCTTTATTTATTACAATGTTATTATTATTTTCAAATGATTGTAATATGGAAATATAAACTAATTTTTAAAAGTTCAACAATTTTTATGCAAAAAAAAATAAAATAATTACCCCAATGGGGAATTGAACCCCAACCAAAAATTTCAGACGCTAGTATTATGACCACTGCGCTAAAGAGACATTCGGAAACCTTTTCATATTGCATAATAAAAAAGTGAAACAATTATTTATTTGACAATTTTTGTAATTTATTGCAATATTATTAAAATAATTAATATTAAATAATGTACAAGATGTAATGTACTATTATCATGTTCAATAGCATGGCTAGATTTTTAGCCGTACACTTTGTATTTACAAAAAACTAGTTCCCAATCTATACGCCTATGTTTACTCATAAAATAAACGCTTCAATACATTGCTGTCAAACATTCATACCGTAACTATGGCAATGATATACCCTATGTTTACTGATAAAATAAACTCCCGGTATACAGGATGTTATGTAAGTAAGTGATCAACGCTTAACCAATGATAGAACTGACCCCAAAGATAGTAAATCTGGCAATAATTTTTGTTTAACATACTTTCTACAAGAACTAGAGGCCTTTAAAACTGACCAATCACGTCATAGTTCAAAACTTTATAAAAAAGTAAAAATCAATGTGTTCTCTGGAAAAAATATTGATTGTCAATCTGACATTAAATGTTTTTTTTTGCATAGACGTACAATTTATATTCTGTTTTTTTGATATTCTTTAAAATGCCATTTACCTTCACCAAGACAAGCATATGGTTTATGGCGAGACATTACAAAATAGTAGTGCTGCTATAAGACGGTACAGAGAGTTATTTCCAAATAGACGTATACCGCATTACTCTGTTTTTATCAGAACCCTGTATATATATATATATATATATATACAGGGTGTCCCATTTAAGGTACGAATGCATTGGTATCTCGAGAACCGTAAGAGCTACGAGGTTGGTTAAATTAGACAAAAGTTGCCCCATTAGGAGGCTATTTTAATGGGGTTTTGTTATTTGCGAAAAAATTCATAGGTCACTAGAAACAGGTGGAAATGTAAATTTGGCGATTTTCTTTTTTTGCTTATAACTTTGTTATATGAAATAATACGAGATTCTGGTTTGCACTTTCTTAAGGCACTTTTGTATGGTGAATTTGCAGAAGTACTCAAATTTTTTTTATATCTAACCATTTACGAGTTACTGATAGCAACTTTTATTTTTCATATGGAGGTCATATTAAGCTATGGCATTTTTAAATAGAGATTTTTTTTAGCTTTACAATGATATAAAACAATAATAATTTATTTTTATAATTAACAAAAAAATTAATAAAAATTGTTATTTATACTAAAATTAAATTGAAAAAAGTAAATCGAAGGCTGCTATGGAAACAACAAACAACAAAAAAGTGCAACAATTGAATTTCTGAATTTTACTTGACAATAGTAGATTATTACGATTAAAAAACGAACTCTGACAACGAATGTAACAACTCAACATATCATATTTTTCCCACCGAGAAAAATTCATTTTTATTACTCGTAATAATCTACTATTGTCAAGTAAAATTCAGAAATTCAATTGTTGCACTTTTTTGTTGTTTGTTGTTTCCATAGCAGCCTTCGATTTACTTTTTTCAATTTAATTTTAGTATAAATAACAATTTTTATTAATTTTTTTGTTAATTATAAAAATAAATTATTATTGTTTTATATCATTGTAAAGCTAAAAAAAAATCTCTATTTAAAAATGCCATAGCTTAATATGACCTCCATATGAAAAATAAAAGTTGCTATCAGTAACTCGTAAATGGTTAGATATAAAAAAAATTTGAGTACTTCTGCAAATTCACCATACAAAAGTGCCTTAAGAAAGGTCAAGCCAGAATCTCGGATTATTTCATATAACAAAGTTATAAGCAAAAAAAAGAAAATCGCGAAATTTACATTTTCACCTGTATCTAGTGACCTATGCATTTTTTTTTCAAATAACAAAACACCATTAAAATAGCCTGCTAATGGGGCAACTTTTGTCTAATTTAACCAACCTCGTAGCTCTTACGGTTCTCGAGATACCAATGCATTCGTACCTTAAATGGGACACCCTGTATATATATATATATATATATATATATATATATATATATATATACAGGGTGTCTCGTAAATGGGGAGACATGGCTTAACCACAGATTCCTGAGGCTAAAATAAGACGATTTAACAAACTTGCTTCTATCGGAAAGTGTACCATTTATTCGATTTGGATAAAATTTGATAAGACAGTTCATATGGTTATAAGTCATCTTTTAAGATGATACTTGTCATTATTAGTGAACCACTAGTTTATAAAACTTGGGTGTCCCAGCATTGATTAGATGGCCGTGCCGATAACGTAAAATTATTTTTTTTGCAGAAAGATACATTCAATAATGAACTTTTCTCTCTCTGCTTAATTTGTGATATCTGTTACGGTTCAGACAGAAAAAAAATAAAACCTGAGTGACTGCATCGTGATTTTTTTTTTTAAATAAATTTAATCTAGCAGTCTATCCAAATGTCAAACTAATAATTTCTAATGACAGTATCAATTGTTTATGGGTTGTCAAAAAATTCCTTCACGATATTCAGAAACTAGTGACATCCGTTTGTTCGGCCTAATAGTATTGTGACATCCGTTTGTTCGGCCTAATAGTATTTTACTATCATTATTATAAATAACACGAATAAATATGTTAGCTTACTCCTAAATAAGTTGAGAAGATTGACAACTCATTACTGTCATTAAAAATTAAATGTTTGACATTTGGGCAGACTGCTAGATTAAATTTATTTTAAAAATTTAGCAGTGCGGACACTCAGATTTAATTTTTCTCTGTGTGAATCGTAACTGATATCACAAATTACACAGAGAGAGAAAAGTTTACTATTGAATGTATCTTTCTGAAAAAAAATAATTTCACGTTATCGGAGTGGCCATTAAAAAGTTACGGTCTAATTAATGTTGGGACACCTAAGTTTCATACACTAGTGGTTCACTAATAATAACAAGTATCATTATTTTTGTTAATTAAAAAATAAATGTCAATGTATCCCCTGAAGAAGGCACCAGTTTATGGTGCCGAAACGTTGGGTTTAAATTAATTAAAACAGAACATAAACTAAAAAAGGTAGTATTTTTCCAATATATAATATGAGTTCTGAAAGATATTTTATTAACAAGTATCATCTTAAAAGATGACTTATAACCATATAAACTGTCATACCAAATTTCATCCAAATCGAATAAAGAGTCCTGTTATTATAAGCAAAATTAATTATTTTTCGAAGAACTTTGAAGCAGAATACTGGCTAAATGGTACACTTTCCGGTAGAAGCAAGTTTGGTTAAATCGTCTTATTTTAGCCTCAGGAACCTGTGGTTAAGCCATGTCCCCCTATTTAAGATATACCCTATATATATTAAATAGTTGCACCTAGTATATTAAATTCGCCATAGATGGCATTATCTGACATGCATGACGTCAAAATTTTGTTGGTCTGATCGGAAACTTTTGGAATCTACTTAGTAACTCGATCATTTAATTCAGTTCTCGGCTGTAACGGAGCATTTTCCGACTCGGTATGTAATATACTATTATTACCTCTGTAAATATTAGGAGTTCAGAGTGATAATGAATAGGCTACAACAACATACAACCCTACATTTTATATAAATAATGTAGAATAATGAATAGTGCCCTTAATTGTCTTTGTAATGCTTTAAGTTAGAGGGGAAGTTTTCTACATTAGTCTGTAATTAAAATAGGAATGTAGGGCATATAATCCAGCCTTAATTAGTTTGGAATTTTCGCTGGGACGTTACAGGAGAAAATTTAATAACAGACCAGGTGTTATTATGATGTATAAAGAACATTTACTTCATTATAAATTTCCTTCTTTATAAATATCTCTACCATAAACAAAACTCAGAACAATGTTCATTATCGTTAGCGTCACAATGTCTTATTGGCTTTTTATGCAGATTTATTAAAACGTCATTTATTTATGGTGGACTAGTTTCTATCTAGATAAATGTGACTTCAAAGGTATAATAATAAAAAAAAATAGACAAGGAGAAATAAATGTAAATGGAAAAGAAAATTTGCTTCCACGCAAATGTACAATTAATGACCACGAGAGATATTTTAAATAATAATAATAATAAATCATCACGGAATATTACCCATTTCTGGGTGTGCCATTATCTACAACCAGAGCTGGGCAAGTTACTTTTAAAATGTAACTAGTTACAGTTACAGTTACCTCCAAAAAAAAGTAACTAAGTTACTTAAGTTCCAGTTACTTTGGTGAAAGAACTAAGTTATTTACTAGTTACTCATTAAAAGTAACTTAGTTACCTTGAGTTACTTTCTAACTACTTTTAATGGCGTGAAGTGTAGACTTTGACTGTTGCCTTAGTTATTGTGTAGTATTCATATCAGGGAGTTTTTACACTAACTACGTTAACCTAAATTTTAACGTTATTGCTTGGCAACACCCGATCAGATTATTATTGTTAATGTTAACGGACCTACAGGGCCTTATTACCGCCTATCATTTGTAAGCGAAGAAAACATTTGAAAATAATATATTATATATAGTCAAATTTAACATTTAGTGACTTTTTAATTCTAGAATTAAAAGTTAAAATAATGTGTTATTTTTAGTTTTTCTGTTTACCGTACAAAAACTCTATTATTAATGAATATAATTACTTATTTTATTATCTATTATGGCTTGAAATCAATCAACAATAATATTGAATTCAATAATGTATTAAAATAAAAGTTACACATTACAGAGGGCATGCGCGATGCTGCGCTCAACAACTCCACTTTTTAAGTTACTTTGACTAACTTAAGTTACATTCTAATTTCTGAGTTACTTTAAGTAACTTAAGTTACTCAAGTAACTAGTAACTAAAAACCGTAAAGTTACGAACTACTTTTCCGCAGCAAGTTAAGTTACAGTTACAGTTACCATATTTTAAAAAGTAACTAAGTTACGTTACAAGTTACGGAAAAGTAACTAGTTAGTAACTAAGTTACTAAAGTAACTAGTTACTGCCCAGCTCTGTCTACAACACATGTAGACACCGGTAATGATGACGATATATTGTACCGTGTGGGCGCTTACCAGGCGTCACCACACGTGCACTCATAGCATAGCTGGTGCGGAGAGTGCACCACAGGGGTCACTTTTGTGCCATTTAAAATTGGAAATATTTGGCGTCTGTCGGGATCGAACCCAGTTCCCCCAGGTTCGCGACCAGACACTCAGGCACGCGGCCACGGGACCCCATGAGATATTTTAACATAGTTATACAGTGTGAACACTGAAAACCGTGACATAGGCGTTTAACATGGGAAAACAGTTTTTTTCAAATATTATCTGTCCCACAAGAGTATAGTGGGAGTTTTTGATATGGTTAGAAAGATTATTTAATTTGGTATCGAAGAGTATCTAAATACTCCTAATTTAATGCTTTATTATTGAAATATTTACGAAAGTATAATGCTACTTGACAGTTATTACTTATAACTTACTAAAAACAGTAATCATGGAAACTGTTTTCCCATGTTAAACGCCTATGTCACGGTTTTCAGTGTTCACACTAGGTGCGTTCGGCAAATGAGTTCTGTTCACTCTTTTCACTCTGTACACTCCTAGCACCGTTCGGTAATTACATGGAGTGAGAAGCGTCTTAAAATGGAGCGTTCGGCAAATGCAGAATGGAGTCAAGTGGAGTGAAAAGTGTTAACTCCATAAGCCCAACCTCGATAAGCAAGCATACATGGAGTTTTTTTTTGTTTTATTTGACATCTGTCAGATCATTTTGTATTTTTATATTGAAATATTTTATTATACACAATTATTTTATATTCATAATATTGTTTTGTAATATAACAAGGCACAGTATGTCGGAATGGTAAGAATTCTGTACCTTTTCTTATATATGCTTTCTTCAGAATCATTAAAGAATAATACCTAACTGAATAACTTCTGTATAGTTCATTATTTATTTTTTTAGCAGTGCCAGATTGTCAAAAAAGGAGGTTATTATATTCGTGCACCAAAATTTTAACTCTACTCGTTCGGTTAATCACAAATAAAGGAGTGTACCTTGTTCCCTCGATCTACTCCAACTCCAGCTCTACTCCCACTCCACTCCAACACCGCTCCATAAATACTCCAACTCCGTATAATTTACCGAACGCACCTACTGTATACAGAGAATTTATTTTAAAATGCAACATTATGGTTCATCACTTCCATGGTTACCTACTATTGTCAAAAAGTGACAGCAATGTAATATTTGTCCATTTTAAAATGCAACATTATAAAAAGTATTGGAGCACAAGGATACCTCCAGAATACATCACAAATGGTGTTAATTTTTATTACGACCGACTAGAATATTGCCTCAGTGTGAATGGGGGTATTTTTTAAACATTTATTACATGAAAGTTATGAATTTTTGTAAGCTAAAGTTTGTTAAGATGTGCAACGTTCATGTTTTGACTTTTTGTTAATCGTATGTAGGTTAATTTATTGGAAATTAGTTTTGATAATACAAAACTACAAATTTTGTATGTTGCATTTTAAAATGGACAAATATTACATTGCTGTCACTTTTTGACAATAGTAATCATGGAAGTGATTGACCATATGTTGCATGTTAAAATAAATTCCCTGTAGGTACTTATTTTTAAGTAACTCCAATTATTAGTAAAGTCCACTGTTTGGCAATAAGATCATCTCTATATCTACATTACAGAATATTGAAAAATCTGTTGTGGCCAGCACTATACGTCCCGCCAGTACTTCTGATGATGCATCAACTGTCGAAATTGTATAATAAGGTAAAAAAAACCTCTCTTGTGTAACTAAACCGAGTGTTATTTTTTTTAACTTTTATTAATTTTAAAGTGATATTTGTCTTAGGATAATTATCAGAAGTAATATCACAAGACTTCCTGATTTTACCGATAAATTTTTATTTTGCACGAATTTTTTTTGCTTAGCAACAAACACGAAATCAAACTGCGTGGTAAATCCCGATTCCGAAGAAGGAGCGGTTTTACCTAATGTCAGTTTGAGTGCTTAAAAATAAAAGTTTATCTGAGAAAATCTGTGAGGTCGTATATTTGGTGAGATAAATTCCAAAGACAACGCAAAATGAAACTTGACACATTAATTGTCACACTGACAGTTATAAACAATAACAACTGTTTATTTACTTGGTAGCAGAAAATTATCGGGGTAACGGGGTTTTATCAGCTATAATATCCCGAGGACATTGATAATTACGAAATAATTTTATGACAGTTACCGAAAGCGCGTTGTTTGGTAACAACCCGACGCCGAAGGCGGCGGTGGTGTTACCTAAAAGCAACGTGCTTGAGGAAGTGTGATAAAATTATAAGTATTTATCAATGATCGAGGGGTATTCGGTGAGAAATTTTTTTGTAGTTTTAACATTAAATTTGAGTAAAATTTGTATTTGACAAAAATTTTGTGTCTAGCATAGCATAGTAGATGTCACTAGTAGCTATGAACGTGAATGTGGCTATGAATATGTTCAGTGTGAAGTGTGCAATGAGAATGAGACCTCTTTGAGTGAGACCAAAGAGAAGAAGATATAAGTCCATAAATATTCTCCACATTTAGTTTTTTATTTAATACAGTATTTTTTTATGGTTTTTTTCAATAATTTTGTTGATTAAATCATTATTTTCATTGACAGCGTGAAAATGACATTTTTAAATTAAAACAATTAATCTTTAATTATATGTCAAAAAGTGTTTGTTACTTAGCAACTTAGTGACATAAGTGATAATTGCCTTAGGATAATTATCAGTGGAAGTTTGTTTTGATTGGTTACTTTCGCACACGTGGTCAGCAATAAAGGGATTCAATTGGATAATTTTTTAACTAAAAAATTTTCAGTATAATACTGTTTCCATTGATTGAATTTTCAAGTGTTTTGCATCATGATTGGTTAAAAACTAGTCGAATTTATCAGTGTAAGTTTGTTTTGATTGGTTACTTTCGCACACGTGATCAGAAATACAGGGGTTCAATTGGATAATTTTTTAACCAAAAAATTATCTCGTACGAGTAGATATTCTTGATGTTATATACATCTAGAAATACCGTGATATGAACTTAGTTCATATAACATAACTTAGATTTTTTTGCAAAGTTTTATTAGTTCATAATTCTCTCTTAATAATAGCTCCACTGAAAGTTTCTGAAACTTATATTTATTTATAACAGTAGATAACTTATTTCCAAACTGCCGTCATTAACTTTTGCAAGTAGGTGAAAATTCTTGGAAACCCAAATTTGATAGAGTTAAAGACATGAATTTTCCCGAACGTAACGCAACTTTGTAAACTTATTTGAGGTAACATAGTTCCACAGGACAGTAGAATGACAAAAGCCGAACTTTCTGCAATCCTAAAGTCTTAAAGGTACGTTTACAATCATAAGAGCTTGGTTAATTTTAATTTAAAGTGAAAATGGGGTCCTACATCATAGTTACAAATTAGAAAATGGTTAATTTATATTAAAATTTAACGAATATCAATTAAAGGTGGATTTATGCAGCCTACTTTTTATTTTACCTTTCTTTTTCTTTATAAAAGTTAAAGGTGTGTTAATAAATGTGCTACTTTATGTGCACACGTTTAATTTTACTTTAAGAACTAAAGTTGACCAACTTTCAACTTAAGACCATTAAAGTAAAAGAATTTCACAACTGCGCATGTGCACCACTCACGTGACAAACGTCAGCGTGTGCTGTATTTATTTGTTTTTGTGTAGGTAAGATTGCAAAAATTAGAAAATGGGTAAAGCTACAAGTAATATAGCAGATGCACAAATTATTACATTCGTGTCCATTTTTACAGGCTATAATTATCTTTTTACATTTATGACAACTGATATGCCAGAAAAATCGCATCTGCGCATGTGTACCGAAGGCTTTAAAGTAGCTGCATAAAGTACCAAACTTAAAATAAAAGTAAAAGCGAAAAAGAAAAGAAAAAGTAAAATAAAAAATAAGCTGCATAAATCCACCTTAAGACTTTCTTGAACTATAGATCGTGTGGTCGTGTGCGTTTAGTGTCTGGTTGCCAATCTGGTGACCCGGGTTCGATCCCGGCCAGTGCAGACTTTTAATCGCACAAAAGTGATCCCTGTATTGCACTCTCCACACCATGAGTACCCGCCATGTGACGCCTGATAAGCGCCCACACGCTAAAATATATCGTCACCATTATCGATGTCTACATGAGTTGTAGATAGTGGCACACCCAGTAATGGGTAATATGCCGTGATGATATATTTATTTATTTATTTATTTGAACTATAGATCGCTTTTAATTTAGATGAAGTTTTTTTTTTTAAAATCTTTAAAAGTAGTGGAAGATCCATTGTGGTTGGTTTAACATTTTATTTATTTATAATCAATTCAAATTCTGTATCTTGCTATACTTGTCGTCAAATAAATATGGACTGGAGATATCTACACTCTTGCCAATTCATGGGCAAAAACGTTGAGTATCATGTAGTAAAGTCCATCCTTTTAATTAGGATTAATCAATATTCATTATTTAATAATCAATGTATGTAATCATTTTAGTTATAATTAAGATATTATTATATACTAGCTGACCCGGCCCGGCTTCGCACGGGTAAAGCTAAAATAACGATTAGCTACACATGTACCAGTAATTTTTCACATTTACTTCGGAACAAGCACTGCGTAGGGAGCCGGTAACCTGCCTCGCATCGTACATGTAACAGGCTCCGCCCGATCCCCGCACCGCACCTAAAAGCGCCTTCTCTAAACATGTCTCGGGTACTTTTACTTATGTACATATGATGCAAGCTATCTCTCCGACAAATATCGAAAATCTGCTAATGGTTAAAACTTTACTATAGATAAAAAAATAATTGAAATCATTTCCTATCGTAGCGCCTTAATGGATGATTTTTTAAAAACGCCAAAACACTTTATTTCTTACCAAAAGCATAAATAAGAATTTTTATATCCCTAACTTGAGAAATGATGGGTTCTCCATACAAACTTTCGTCCCCTATTTCACCCCCTTCAAGTTTTATTTTCGCGACAAAAGGTAGCCTATGTCCTGCTCGTAGGTCTAATCTATCTCTATACCAAAATTCATCAAAATTGTTTCAACAGTTCAGGCGTGAAAACGTAACAGACAGACAGACAGAGTTACTTTCGCATTTATTATATTAGTATGGATTTAATATTAACAATTAAATAAAGAAAAAATCAAAATCACAATTAATTTTTACCTTCCGTCAAAAGGAAGGTATTGTTTTTGGTCAAAAAATTCGGTTGTGAGTTTTCAATGAATAAGCACGTTTTAAGATCCTTAGAATACGATTTTACTAATTTTACATTGATGTCTGTATGTGTGTGTGTGTGTCTGTGTGTGTGTCTGTCTGTGTGTGTGTCTGTGTGTCCGTGTGTGTGTGTGTGACAAATTTTTCTCCGACGATAACTCCAAAACTACAATTCTAAAAATTATGATTCTTTCGTATTCCTCTTCTTTACAACCATATGAAGAGCTGATTAGATTTTGGTTATAATTGGTCAACCGGAAGTACCCTTATTTGAAGATCTTAACAGTTTTTCTGGAAAAAACCCAGTTAAATATCATTTTTCAACATTTTATGATCATTAATATGAAAGAAAATTTTATTCTCTGTAAGATTTGATTATACATTTTCCTTCATATTCAATAAATATAAAGTTATAGAGAGATTAACAGAGGTTAACTTTCAAAAATCAGTCTGCTTTGAAAAAAATATGGAAACAGCAGATATGTATATTCAAAAAATTCTAATTGACAGATGTCAGTATCAAGTGCAAAACCAAAGTGGAAAGTATATGACCTGAAAGTGATGTAAGTGACAGAGTGTCCCTCGCCAGTGACTTGCATTTGCGGCCTCGCCTCAAGATAGGAACTTATAATGCCAGAAGTACGAGAAAGGCAAAAGAGAAGATGGAAGGACTGTATAGCAGAAGATTTGAGAGAGAAAGACCTATGTCACGAAGGTGCTTTGGACAGGAATGAGTAGAAAAGAAGAGTAAGAAACAGCGACTTCTAATAAAATAGGGAAAAGTTGAAGTAGGAGGAAGTGTTAAGTGCAATACATAATGTACGTTCGTATTCGTTTTAAAATTTTATTAGATTTTAGAATCTTTTCAAAGGAACTTTCAGTATGGTTATGTAAAAAATAGTGTGTTCTTGTTACAATGATACAGGATATATAGAATCTTTTTCAAGGAACTTTTGGTATAGGATATGTACAAAATACATCAAATTGACGGAAGGTTTTGTGCTGGCCACAACAGATTTTTTTTATTACAATAATAAATATAGTTAACAATGATGACAATAATTTGTGTGATAGTTATT
This sequence comes from Ophonus ardosiacus, assembly GCA_943142095.1. Lineage (NCBI taxonomy): Eukaryota > Metazoa > Arthropoda > Insecta > Coleoptera > Carabidae > Ophonus > Ophonus ardosiacus. The sequence goes on from OW964839.1 coordinate 22,138,410, forward strand.
TTTATTATTGCAATCAAATTTAGTCTACTGTAGTTGAAAATTGTTGTAATCAAATAAAACTACATTGTTATTAACAGTAAAACTTTTCATTGTTGTAATCAAATTTAATCTTTTGTATTTGAACGTTTATTTGTTCTAATCAAATAAAACTACACTGTAATAAACTGTAAAAGTAATAGATGTGAGATGTGAGAAAGAATATGAGAAATACCTGGAAATCAAAATTTTCTATTTTGTTCTTTCCCGGAGAATTTAATTTTGATTCTGGATTATTTAAATTTCTTTTTGTTTTCAGCTAGAATCCTTTTTACTGTACTTTGTGAAATATTTATTGTAGAACCTACAAATATTTCAGCTTGCTAACGGAAGAAGCCCGTGACGCTATAGGGAGGCAGCACTTCTGCAGTTTGTCTACGGACGCGTAATTTACAACAATAGTTTCAAGTTGACATGTAATCGAATAAATGTTATTATTTACTAGCTAGGTACTTTAATCTTCGTTAAGTAACTATAGTGGTGCTTCTCCACATTTTTGAAATCAAGTTTGGTGACTCCTGAATGTTAATCTTAATATAGCGAAACAAGCAACTTTTCGGCATTTTTCCCTCGATATGGGCAGATTGTTCCATGAGAATAAAACCCGCAACAAAAGTTTTTACGATTTTAATTTCCTTTTGGTGAATAATCTGATTCTTTGCTAATTTCTCCCAAGCACGAAATGAAATTATACAAAAGAATGATTCATGGTACCACTTAATGTGATTTTTATATATTTACATAATTCGCCGGTCTAGAATATCAAGGTTGTAACCGCAAATTTTTGGAAAATGAGATTTTTGTATAATTAGGTTATATCTGCCATATTCTATCTCTTCCTGATATTAGATTTTAAATATTGTGGCCTTTTTACCTTCTGTCAAAAGAAAGGTATTGTTTTTGGTCAAAAAATTCGGTTGTGAGTTTTCAATGAATAAGCACGTTTTAAGATCCTTAGAATACGATTTTACTAATTTTACATTGATGTCTGTATGTGTGTGTGTGTGTGTCTGTGTGTGTGTGTGTGTGTGTGTGTGTGTGTGTGTGTGTGTGTGTGTGTGTGTGTCTGTGTGTCCGTGTGTGTGTGTGTGTTACAAATTTTTCTCCGACGATAACTCCAAAACTACAATTCTAAAAATTATGATTCTTTCGTATTCCTCTTCTTTGCAACCATATGAAGAGCTGATTAGATTTTGGTTATAATTGGTCAACCGGAAGTACCTTTATATGAAGATCTTAACAGTTTTTCTGGAAAAAAACCCAGTTAAATACCATTTTTCAACATTTTATGATCATTAATATGAAAGAAAATTTTATTCTCTGTAAGATTTGATTATACATTTTCCTTCATATTCAATAAATATAGAGTTATAGAGAGGTTAACTTTCAAAAATCAGTCTGCTTTGCAAAAATTATGGACACAGCAGATATGTATATTCAAAAAATTCTAATTGACAGATGTCTGTGTCAAGTGCAAAACCAAAGTGGAAAGTATAGGGTCAGAAAGTAACATAAGTGACAGAGTGTCCTTCGCAAGTGACTTGCAGTTTCAATGCCGGGAGTACGAGGAAGGCCAAAGAGAAAATGGAAGGACTGTGTAGCAGAATATTTGAGAGAGGAAGAACTGCGTTGTATAGGAATGAGGAAGTATGAAGTACAATTTACAGTATGTACATTTGTGTTATAATTATATTGGATTTATAGAACCTTTTCAAAGGAACTTGCAATATGAAATTTGTAAAAAATAGTGTGTTCGTGTTACAATTTTACAGGATATATAAAATCTTTTCCAAGAAACTTTTGGTATCTGATATGTACAAATACATTGAATTGACGGAAGGTTTTGTGCTGGCCACAACAGATTTTTTCGAGGTAGTACAGAAAAAGTTCTATTTGTCAAAAATTGAATCAAACGTGTAGTGACGAAGTTCTATCTGCAATATACGATAGTACTTCAAAAAGTATTTCCCGAGCCAAATAAAGCTAAAAAAAGATTCAGAAATTAGCGTCAAGAAACGGAATCTTTGAAAACAATGTTGGCTGTAATGATTGAGCCAAAGCAAATATAATATAAAATAATATTAAAATTAGATTAGATTTTCTTGCAATGAGAAATTTGTTACTTTTTAAATTGTTTTATTAATATTATTATTATTTGTAGAGTATAAATTTATTATTTTCATGTTTTATTAATAGAAATAAATAATAATTTTCTCTGCCGTATTGAGTTTTTTTACCTCCCATCATACCGTAGGTAAGGGAGGTAATGTTTTCGGTCCAAAAATTCGATAATGAGTTTTCAGTGAATACATATGAATTAGGATCCCCACAACACGTTTTTACTATTTTTACAATGATGTCTCTGTGTGTGTGTGTCTGTGTGCGTGTTACGATTTTTCGTCCAAGATTACTCTTATAGCAAACTTTTCAGTATCTAGATAAAATTTTAACTAGGAGTTAAATAAACAAAATTGAAACGAAATGAACTGTCAAACGACATATTTATCATTAGTGTTACAAAACGATGCAATATTGTTTACTTAACTAGAAGTTAAAATTTTAACCAGAGATTGAAAAACCGGTCCTAAATATGTGCAGATGGAACTTTGAACATATGAAAGATGTAAAAAAAATGCAATACATAATTCTAACTGCCTATTTTTTAAATATTTTTTCGGTAGGTAACTAAGCATACTATTGTAATTTTTATAATAAAATATAAATATATCATCCCGGCATATTACCCATTTCTGGGTGTGCCAATCTGCTTTATTGCAGAAATCGGTAATGATAATGATATATTTGTACCGCGCGGGCGCTTACCAGGCGTCACCTCACGGGCACTCATTGCTGGCGTGGAGAGTGCACCACAGGGGTCACTTAAAATTCGAAATATTTGGCGTCGATCGGGCTCGAACCCGGTTCGCGACCAGACACTCCAGCACGAGGCCACGGGACCCCATATTAGAGTTATAGAATGGTAATTCAGAAACAATTATGTGTAAAAACAGCGTATTAACCATAAACGAATTTAGTGTTTATATTAATAAAATTCACATTTAAATAATGATAGAAAATACTAGAAATCCATTCAAATAAATTTCTTAATATATTTAATTAATTTCTGAAAACTGTTATTTTTGCCCTCTATACCGGGAGTTTATTTTATCAGTAAACATAGGGTATATCATTGCCATAGTTACTATATGAATGTTTGACAGCAATGTATTGAAGCGTTTATTTTATCAGTAAACATAGGCGTTTATGGCTGTCATGTACCCGTCCCTGACCATCTAAGGTTTTACATTATTATTGTATCAATATTTTGATTATTGTAATCAATTATTCTCAATTATTTTCTCTTTATTTATTACAATGTAATTATTATTTTTAAGTGATTGTAATATAGAAATGGATTTTTAAAAGTTCAACAATTTTTACGTAAAAAAAAAATAATTACCCCAACGGGGAATCGAACCCCAATCAAAAATTTCAGACGCCACTGTTATAACCTTGTGCCACCGGAGACATTTGTATATATTTTCATATTGCATAATAAAAAAGTGAAACAATTTTTTATTTGACAATTTCTATAATTTATTGCAATTTTTGCAATATTATTATATTAATTAATATTAAATAATGTACAAGATGTAATGCACTATTATCATGTTGCATAGCATGGCTTGATTTTTTGCCAGACCTTTGTATTTACAAAAAACTACTTCCCATGTTAAACGCCTATGTTTATTCATAAAATAAACGCTTCAATACATTGCTGTCAAACATTCATATCGTAACTATGGCAATGACCCTATGTTTACTGATAAAATAAACTCCCGGTATAATGTCCTTGAAAGCTGTGACGTCCCAATCATAGACATTAGAAAGAGACAGATAACATGATTAGTTTTGACGTTTGGGAGACAGGTGTTCAGTAACTCCGCTGTAAAAGAGAGGTTAATTTATTTATTTTGAAGAAATAGAACTGTGCTCTTCTCGCCAGTGTTTTATAAGGTCTGCAATATGTAATTGTTTTGTACCTGATTGTTTTAATAATAAGTCTAAGGATCCATTTCGACACGATTTCAAGCAAACATGATAAGACGTTGTTGATTAATGTCATTCCGGGAATTCTACGTCATCAGAAAGGAATTCAAGTAACAGATACAACTTTAAAAAATAAATTTCTCTGTTATTACAAATAATTTTAAATCGGACAAAGACCAAATACTATATATGAAGTTGAACTTTCAGAAGAAAAAATAAAAAAATATGGTAAATGACCCCATTGTAGAGAGCGTTTCAAATACTGAATATTTAATTGAATAAATGAACAGTTCATTATTGATGAGTACAATTATTTTTTTTATAACTGTTATTTGAAGCATATTTCTCAAAAATAATCCATAAACGATTGACAGAGAGAAAATAATGCTAGTCAACTCCTCGTTAAACACTTTTAATCAGTTGTTTGTACTATTATCTATTGCTTTTTTCTCACTTTTTGATGTTTGGAAGTTTCAGCTTGCCTGCAAATATTTTTAAGTTGATTTGCTAGTCGGTTGAGTGGAATATGCCTCGAAAAGGAATAAATCAGATATGAGAGCGAATAGTATGGATTTTCGATGAGGACCCAGCGAGTTGTTTGCGTTTTGCTTTTATTGGAAGTCTAGTAAATAACGTTGATATTTGATGTGGAGATATTTGAGACGTTGATGTTCATTTATACGGTTTGATAACTAAATGGATTGCTGGTTTGCGAAGAACTAACTCGGGAAGTTATCGATGAGGTAACGAGATATAACAGATAGAATATCAACGCAAAACTTGTAAGAATTAAATACCTATTTTTATGAATAAAATACCAAATAGTACTGATGGACGATATATAGCTTACTGCGTGTTCCAAGAGTGTGAAATAATCAGAAGTAATATCACAAGACCTCCTGATTTTATCGATAAATTTTTATTTTGCACGAATTTTTTTTGCTTAGCAACAAACACGAAAGCAAACTGCATGGGGTTTTACCTAATGTCAGTTTGCTTGAGTGATTTTGCTTAAAAGAAAATAATGAGTGCTTAAAAATAAAAGTTTATCTGAGAAAATCTGTGAGGTCGTGTGGTATTTGGTGACATAAATTCCAAAGGCAACGCAAAATAAAACTTGACACATTAATTGTCACACTGACAGTTGGATGGTGTTATTGGAAAAGGATCCAGGCGCCATTTTCTAGTTTTGAGCAAATGCGTTCCAAAGTCTTCGTATCTTTAAAATTCTAATTTAAGTTTCTCGACAAATTTGATGATGAATTATGATGAATTACCTTTTCATCTAGCTAATTCCTATGCGGCAATAAATAGCTTTTTGAAAAAATCTATTTTTTGATTAATTTGGCGGTTGGTTCTTTTTAGTTTTATAAGAGAAATTTATTTGGTTCTTTTCAGAAGAATTGTCTCAGTACTTGGTTCTATATTGATTAATAAATCATAAAATATGGTTCTTTACAGACAATTCTATAATTAAATCAGACTTGTAACTACAAGAAAAAAATAAACTTATCAATTTATATTGACAATAATTCTTAAACAAAATATTATTCTTACTATGAAAATTATAAAGGCACATGAGGTTATTCCGCATTATGTTCAGTTTTAGTTCACCAAACCCTTCTATATCATTATCAAAATCGCATGACGAGATATTTTGATAAAAGTCCTTTGCATCTTTAGGAATCAACGGTAACAAGCTTTTGATATCTGTCAACTTTTTATTGATATTTTTTCATTATTAAAATAAAGAAAAAGAAATAAACATAAATTAAGAAATGTTTACCTGCCTGTTGAATTAAGTTAACTTCTTTGTTAATTAGATGTGCCATAATATCATTAGTTTTTTCTAGTGCCATTTTTAATATCCTTTGACGTTTACTACACATATTATTAAAAGAAACATAAATAATTAAGTATTTAACACCAATAAGCACATACAACAAAAGAGAACCACGTAGCAAGATTAAGAACATGGTAAATGTAAAAAGAACCATTTGGCTTATTATCACTTGGTTCCTTTTGAAATTTTACTGCTTTGCAGTATTATTCAGCTGTCGCTTGGTCTACCCACCAACAGAGGCTGTTAGAAGAATACTAGCAGCTGGTTCTTTTTTTAAGATCTAAGTAGCATCGTTTTCGGTAGCTTGGTGCTTCAAACTCAAATATTCGGTTTTAGCGGTTGGATCCTTTTCCAGTAACAACATCCAGTTATAAACAATAACAACTGTTTATTTACTTGGTAGCGGAAAATTATCGGGGTAATGGGGTTTTATCAGTATAATACTGTTCCCATTGGTTGAATTTTCAAGTGTTTTGCATCATGATTGGTTAAGAACTAGTCGTTGGAATTTATCAGCAAAATTTATTTTACCTTTTGGTTGTCTGACAGTGATGAGGGCGTGCTTGCCAGTGGGCACCTCATGTTGTCTCACAGCATAGTAACAAGTCAAATTTCTAGGGTAGAGACCTGGGAAGTTTGGGGACTGCAAGCGACAGGCCTTACGGTCGCACTCGCTGAAGATGCGCGAGCAGTAGGTACCGGTGATGAGCTCCCCCAGGTGATAGTCGGGGGCTATGGAGAGGATCGGCGCTGAGCTGGCGTTCGGGGGGAATGAACCTGTAAAGAAGAAAATGGTGGTTAGTAATTTATATAAGAGTACAACATCAACTTTTTTTGATTTTTTGTCTGAAATCCGGCACATTTTCAAAACTCTGTACATCGGGAACTAGAACGAATTTTTATAATCTGAAAAAAGCCTTTTATAAAGGAGGCTTTAAGCTACATTATCCGTGGAAGAATCCTCAATTATTTATAAAAATGTGACGGATACGTTACACCAAAATTACAGTTGACAAACTTCAAAAAAGACAATTTTTTTAAATGGATTTCAGACAAAAAATCAAAAAAAGTTGAATAACGCCGGAAGTAGTTGATCATGAGTAAAATGTTTTTATTGCTTCATATGTAAAATTTTCCGCTGCATTCAATGGTAAAATAAAATATAGCGTATTCCATTTAAAATAAGAAAGTTGAGGTCAATTTCCGGTCAAACCGGAAGTGCTACTGCTTTGAAAATATTTTAGTTGAAACAGGCATGTTGGATAACCACTAGATATCAAATTTCGTTAAATTATATTAAATAGTATTTAAAATATAGATAGCGTAAGCTCGTCCTGAGACACCCTGTATATATATATATATATATATATATATATATATATATATATATGTGTGTGTGTGTGTGTGTGTGTGTGTGTGTGTGTGTCCCAGATTTAAATGGCATAACTTGAACCATGGGTTAAACACGTAAAAATAAGGTGACAAGTTCATTTGAGCAAATGTCCGTAAATGCTTTGTTTCAGAGATACAGTATTGGCCATAAAGATAGCAACTTTTAAAAAATTTCTATTTCTCTGAAGTGAACATAAGAATATTGAAAATGAATTACATAAAGAATAACCTCTTAAAATAAGTTTATTTTATGTTAAAATAATTGATATTAAATTTATAGAATTTATTTAATTTGCATAATTCTTACTTTTGTCTGGACATAAAAATAGCAACTACATAATGAATGTCTTTATTTTCTCAATTTCAACGTTTATATCGTATAATTGTTTAAAAAATATAAATTAGTACTTCAAAATTATGGGTCGTAATAAGACTTTGACTAAAGAATTTCGCAATTTAATAATTAAATCATATGAAAATGGTGCTTCGCGGAATAAAATGTCGAAGAACTTTAATTTGCATAAATCTACAATAGCACGAATAATAATCCATTTTCGAAGGAAGGGTAATATTGAGCCTTCTCAAGTTATGCCGTTTAAATCTGGGACACCCTGTATATATAAACTGGTGTTTTTTAAAATCCTGGCGACACTTGAAGCATTCTGTTTATCATAGTCTAACTAAACTCTATCTCGAAAGCTATTTATTTTATATGAAGAATATAATTATGTAGATAAAATAAGCAACAAGTTGAAGATAGATTTTCGTAGCAGAATTTCAAATTTCAATGTCACATCAAAGCACACTTTCCTTAACATATTCATCCACAGCCGCTTGTTATTATCCGAATCTACCGTTTTAAATTTCCAACAGATAACAATAAATATTTCTCTCTCCATCCACTGGCAATCCCCGTTATCCACTGAAATAATTCCTCCATTCTCGAAACCTTCCAATCCTTCTTATCTCCCTTCGCAGTCTTTATGATTTATTCGGCTTAGGACACAACGCTAACGCTAACGTTAACGCTAAAGGGCTTCTGTAGCCCGGTAGATACCGCTCTCGCTCACAGTGTCTTACTGCCTTACCGGTTGGGTGGATGGATGGGTAGTGTACCGCTCAACCGGTAAACCAGAAGCTGTGACAGCGGAACATGAAGGAAAAGAAAGCGAAAGGAAAGAATGAGAGGAAAAGAGACGGAAATAAATGTTTGATTTTTAAAGAAAAAGATGTGGGAGTGATGTATAGGGTATTTATTTATTAAATTGGTGTTTGCTGTATTGTTTATCATATACAGTTGCCTGCAAAAGTGTCGAGCTAAATTTATTTTATCTCTTTTAAAAGTATATTTTTGCATTACATTTGCACATTACATTACTTTTACGACTATTAATTACATTATAATTAGTATAGTTAAAGATATAATTCTAGATATGGTAGAAATGAAATGGCAGAAGGCTTACCTCATCAAAAAATATCCCTAAAGTAATGACGTCATATACTACTAAGTTTTCATAGGATACTAATTTATAAGGCGCGAGCAATCATGTTACTTTGTTGGTCTTTTTTGACAAGTTTAGGTTAGTGTTCTGTGTTGACAAGCAGATATGGGGACTTGTGACAGAATAACAGCTAGTAATATAAATGACAAATGTCATCATTTTTCATTCCAAATTTCATGATATTTTCCAATTTCAGGTGGTTTATCTTCTTACTAATGATTCGAGTTTGCGCAGTTATACGATTTTGGTCAGCTGTTTTGTTAAAAATTAACCTTGTAATTTGGCGTCATTTTCTGTTACATATATGATTGACGAATTTTCATCTGAAGAGTCGTACGAATCGGGGGAATTTTCTTCTAGTGATGAAGACAATCTGGAAATGTTTGGCGAAAATCCGAGGTCAAAGAATGAAAATTATTTAGAACAGTAATAGTAATCATGTACATACATAGATGTCAAATGTCAATATTTTTCATTCCAAATTTCATGTGATTTATTTAACTCGCTAAGTACAGTCCACGCACCTGGTGACAAAGAAACCACGTAAACTTACAAAATCTTGATATTTTGAATTAAAATTTATGACATTTGTAAGTTATGTACATGATTACTAGCTGTCATTCTGAAACGGGTGCCCATATCTGCTTGTCAAGATTTGCTTATTTGCTTCTCTCTAAAAATATAGGGTGGAATTCAGTGGGTTGTATTAAGGTCTGTATTAAATCTTGTATTAAGTATATGGCAACATTGTAATATTTTCCACATGTATCAATGAGATTCAATTGTGATTTAGAAATTTTAGCACAGGGAAAAGTAATACAGATATCCTTTAGTCAAATGAAGAAGTATTATTGTAAATGGAAGGTATAAAAGGAAAGTCATTATTGCAAAATTAGATTTAGAAATATGTCAAATTTTATGTGTCAAATATTTCATACCTGAATATTAATGAATTTTAAAATATCTCAACCCTCGTTTTGATCAGTTTTGACATTTGTCCTTTTTTTCTTACTTCTGTTAATAATATTTTTTTCTTTATTTGATCCTTTGGTCTCTCACTTTTTTCTGACAGGTATTACAAAGTTGCCAAAATATTTTTGACAAAGGACTGTTTTAGCTTAAAACACGCTAATACAACCCACTGAATCTCATCCATTTAGTTTAAGCATTGATAACAAGAGAAATATTTGAAAAAAAAAATACCTTTTGAACGGCTTTCAACGGAATTAATGGCCCACAATTCCCATTCGAAATAGTTCATGACAAGGTTAGTTTCTGAAATTGCTTTTTTAAGCTTTAGGCATTATTATGAATGTAAACTGACAACCAAGTAACAATAGTGACAGGACAGGTATTCGATCGATATAAAATTTAATGTAAACATTGTCATGCCAACGTACCGGTATAAAAATGAACTACAATTATTTCAAATAATTTCAAATTGCGTAAAAGAAAAAGAGATTAACTTAAAAATACTTGTAAATTTCATTGATATATACGTTTCTTAATACTAGTATTTTTCTTTCTTCTGTATTTAAAAATAAATAATTTTTACAAGTTATATTTGATTTTATAAAGTTTTTTTCAGATCTATGACGTAGGTCTTCTGCCATTTCATTTTCACTATAGGCAACCCTTTATGAATCGGTGGTGAAATCAGTCGATAGTATTTTATTGTTGACATTAGCGTATTGTCTATCTCGGATTCTTTTTCTAAATAATATGTTCCACTGTAGGGAACAATAAATGTATAAACATAAAGAAAAAAATGTCATTTAAAATTAATACCAAACCATTACCAACAAAACATCTCTAAAACCCTAAATACTTGCCATTATCCATAATCATCCAATTTATTTACTCCGCCCACAAAATCATCAATTTATCTCTTTCTATCTTTTACACCCCCATATATAAATATCGCCCATTACTATTTTTCTTTATCTAATGTTTTCTGCGGCCATTAAACGCGTAGGTCGAAATTTACTTGTTTAATGTCTTATTCAATAATGGCTGATATTATGTGCGTATTTCGAAGCTGCCTACACCCTTCGTTGAATTTGGGCCAACCCCACAGAACAAGTGAAATAAGAATGATTTAAGGACGGGTGCGTTGGACAGATAGAACCCCCCTTTCAAATAAGGGACGGACGGGGAAAATGTAGGTCACTAAAAAGTTGAAAAACTATGCCAATTTGTTTTACTTTTATTCACTAATAATAATTGGTGTCAAGTCAGGGTTTGCAAAAAACATAATGACCCGTAGTCGGAACGCGGTTTTATCCTCGGTTCTAGACTTCAGTTTTAAATCGGTAGTCAGAACACGATTTTTAGCTGGTTCTAGGTCTAGTTACCATAGTAGCAATGTCAACATAGAACCGAGCCAAGACCCAGCACATCTCAGTTTTTCCGGTGTTTTATATAAAAAATATGGCGGGCGTAGAAAATATTATTGCTGATATTGATGAATTACATAAAGTAGAAGAAGTAGTAAGGCACAGAAGAACAAGAATCAGATTTCGTGAACGAATTAATCCACTAGTTAGTCTTTCGGATATTGAATTATATTATATTATTACTCGTTAATTATAAATATATTAAATGACAGTTGATTTTAATTTACTTTTTATTTTCGAAACTGTGAATACCAACCATAAAGTCTTATTTATAATTTTATTTATATTTCTTATTTTCGAATCAGTGAATGAGCCTTTATTTTCGTAGTTGTGAATGAGCATTAAAGTTTTGATATAAACTGTTTAGCAGTTTAGAATTTAATTTTATATTTATATTATTGCATTGTTTTTTTTTTTGTAACCATTCATTTTAAATTTTTCCTCTATTCGCTTCCATATTTTCTGATTTTTCTTTATAATATTACATTCATTCTTACACTCTATTGTATCTTTCTATTCATTCACATTCAATTAACAATTCTTTTTCTTCTGGTAGCCAGTTTTCTATCCTCTTGTCCATGTTTTTCCTTAAAGAAAAACAGAATTATATATTTTAATAATAAATTTTTATTCCGTATTTAATATTTTATAAATGCTTAACCTCACTTCTTACTTCTTTCCTGTGTCAATTATAACCTCAAACGTCACCTGTTTTCAACGTTGCCAGATCAAAATTGCATTGATCTTGATTTTTGTTAGAACCCACTTAAAATCACGTTCTGACTACACTTGGTTTTAAACTGGTTTTAACACTTCGTCCTGGTTTTACATAAAACAGACTTAGAACCGAGGATAAAACCGTGTTCGGACTACGGCCCAATTTATTTAAAAATCTGATGTGGCCAACACAAAACCTCCCGCTATTTAATTTTTAATAATTTAAATACATACCTACGGATTTACTAACGCTGCAAACTGGTCCATTGCAGAAAACTATTGCTTTATCTACTATTTTCTTTTTAAAATATCACTATTATTAATTTGAAGTGGTTAGTTTTTTGACAGTGACACAGGCAGTGATATTTACTGTCAGTTATATTCATTTGAAATATGAACTGTGTAACAAAGGAATTGTGTTTATCTTAGGCTTCGCGACTAATAAAAAAAAATATTTTTAAATTTATCTGTAAAATATATAGAAAAAGTATTAATGTATTCCTGTAGAAAATTCAATAATCTTTAATTTTCATAAGACATAAAATGCGAAAAAATGGCATTTAATGGTATTTTTTGAAGAAAAACCATTATGAGCTTCAGATAAAGTGCCATTTCCGGTTATCCGATTTACACCAAAATCTAATGGCTTGTTTTTATATTAGAATAGGATAGAAATGTAAGGTTTCAGAATTTTCTGAATGATAGTATTTGAGTTAGAGCGAAGACAAAATCCATATACATACATACATCATCGTGAAAATGTTAAAATTGGATTCTAGGGACCTTAAAACGTGGTCATTTACTAAAATCTCGATATGTGATTTTTAGCACGATCCTTATATCTCCCTTACCAAGGGTAGCGGGAGGTAAAAATATCAATGGTTTTTGATTCAAATCAAATTTATAGAATCTTTTCAAAGGAACTTTTGTTATCGAATTTGTATAAAATAGTATATGTTCGTGTTATAATTTTATTGGATATATAGAATCTTTTTTTATTTCAATACTATTCAATTTATCCATTTTTATTTCAATACTTTTATTTCTAAAAATTCACACAGTTGTTCAAATACTCTAAAGATGCGTACACTTACGTAACAATCAAATAATATTACTACCAAGTTTATATCTCTACCCATTTTTGAATTATTGCCCCAAAAGTCAATATACCCCACATTTAGATAAAAACTTCAAAATTTTCAAAAATTTAATTTTGTATGTATCTAGATACTTCGCACTGCGCTGATTCCAAATTTTGAAACCGCAGGTCGATATCTCGTTTCGTTCTCGAGATATTTAGATTTAAAGTTTTGCTCAAAACTGCCCATTTGTGGGTATTAACTCGAAAGTGGGTCGAGATATGAATTTGGCGACTTCACCATTCGATTCTACGCACAAAAATACATAAGTATAGCAATTTTCACAATTGTTGTCAAACCGGTTCATTTTGTATGAATAAAAGCTTGAAAACCCCTGAAAATGGCCAAAATCTGAAAAAATCGTAAGGACCTTAGATTTTTGCGATTTTTGATCATTTTCAGTTATTTTGCTTTAGAGATTGTATGCGATGATCAAAAATTCTGAAAATTGGTGTACTTATGTAATTTTGCCCGTAGAATTGAATGGTGTTGTCACCAAATTCATATCTCGACCCATTTTTGGGTTAATACCCAAAAATGGGCAGTTTTGAGCAAAACTTTGAATCTAAATATCTCGAGAACGAAAAGAGATATCGACCTGCGGTTTCAAAATTTGGAATCAGCGCATTGAGAAGTAACTAGATACATAAAAATTAGAGGTTTGAAAATTTTGAAGTTTTTAACTAAATGTGGGGTATATTGACTTTTGGGGCTATAATTCAAAAATGGGTAGAGATATAAACTTGGTATGAATATTATTTGATTATAAAGAGAATGTTACGTAAATGTACGCATTTTTAAATAAAATAAATAAATAAATATATCATCACGGCATATTACACATGTAGACATTGGTATTGATGACGATATATTTTACCGTGTGGGTGCTTAGCAGGCGTCACCTCACGGGCACTCATAGCTGGTGTGGAGAGTGCACCACAGGGGTCACTTTTGTGCCATTTAAAATTGGAAATATTTGGCGCCGGTCGGGATCGAACCCGGTTCCCCCAGGTTCGTGACCACACACTCAGGCACGCGGCCACAGGACCCCAGAGTATTTATATATAAGTATACACAATGTATATTCATGTGATAATTTTATTGGATTTATAGAATATTTTCCAAGGAACTTTCTGTTTGGAATTTGTAAAAAAATGTATTATGTTACAATTTTACTGTATACAGTGTGTCCCATTTAGAAGTGCCACCATTGGGATCTCGAGAACTATAAGAGATACGATGACGGTTAAATGGAACTTTTTGTGCGCGTTTAGGAGGCCATCTCAGATGTGCTTTTGTTTTTCCAAATATTCTCATAGGGCACTAGATAATGACGAAAACTGAATATTGTTGATTTTTTTCTTTTGCAAATAACTTCTAAACTATTAGTAATTGAGAAAAACGTTTCAAATATAAAAGATAGATATTTTTATTAACTAACCAGTGGCGTACGAAATAAATTTTTATATCCGTAAATTTTCGAGATATAACACAAACTTATATTTTTTTAAATGGAGCCCATATCTGATTTTAGTCTCAAAAAATAATTATTTTTTTCTCCTTTCAATGAAGTTAGGGTTATTATGTATTATATTTGCTTTGCTCCTAAAATTTAATTTTTCTCTTTATTTTGCTGAATTTTCTTATTATTTCCCAAAAAAACATTATTATTTTTATTAATTATATTGTATTTGATCAAAATAATTTGTTTTATGCCTTTATTACTTAATATTTTCATTCTAGACTCACAATTACAAATTACACTATGATGTGCCAAGGACGACCTGATACAAAATTTTATAAAAATCAATTTGATACGAGTTTTGAGCAAATTTTTTTAACGAAATAAATTATTTAAATACAGAGAGTATTTCCAAATAGAAATCTACCAATATTTTCAAAATAATTGTAAATTTAATACAAAATAAGGAAAAAATAATAATTTTGAAGGCAAAACAAATAAAAAACATAATAACCCTTAAATCGTTGAAAAGAGAAAAAATATTTATATTTTTGAGACTAAAATCAGATATGGGTTCCATTTAAAAAAAATATAAGTTTGTGTTATATCTCAAAAAATTACGGATATAAAAATTTATTTCGCACGCCACTGATTAGTTAATAAAAATATCTTTCCTTTATATTTGAAACTTTTTTCTCAATTATTAATAGATTAGAAGTTATTTGAAAAAGAAAAAATCAACAATATTCAGTTTTTTGTCATTATCTAGTGCCCTATGAAAATTTTTGGAAAAACAAAAGCACATCTGAGATGGCCTCATAAAGGCGCACAAAAAGTTTCATTTAACCGACATCGTATCTCTTATAGTTCTCGAGATCCCAATGGTGGCACTTCTAAATGGGACACACTGTATATAGAATCTTTTCCAATGAACTTTTGGTATGGAATTTAGACAAAATACATCAAATTGAAGGGGAAGGTCTTGTGCTGGCCACAACAGATTATTATTCATTTTAAAATAGCAGAAATTGTACAAATACGGTCCAAGAATTTTTAATTTACCACCTTGTTAACAACTAACTGCAGCGAGGGTCTTTTGGGTCAATAGAACTAAAAGCTGGCACGACGTTTACCAGGCGTCATCTCACGGGCACTCATTCCATCTGTAGAGACTGCACCACAGGTTTCACTTTCATGCCATTCAAAATTCAAAATATCCCCTTACCTCTGTTAATCCCTCCATATCTCGTGGTTGCACTATCTCTTCTCAGCATCTTATACTCCATCCTAAAGTCGAAATTGTACCCCTGTTGGTCCTTGTTCAATCGAAGCAACGTGACGCTCACAGTGACCGTCCTGGTTTCGCTGTAGTAGACAGCGGGGCCCCAAGATGTCCCGCACCAGGAGCCCCCTACCTTCGGGCGCCCTGCTTCCATGAGTTGTAAGGCCCCATCGGGGCACCCGTCGCGCGTGAAGGACACGAAGCGACCGACGGTGAAACTGTCGAAGGTTAACTGCAAAAGAAGAAAATGGTGTTAGTATTCGTAAATTTACTAAATATATCTACCGGCGTATTTCATTTATATTAGGGTGACATGGTTTACCCACAGATTCCTGATGCTAAAATAAGACGATTTAACTAAACTTGCTTCTACCGGAAAGTGTACCATTTACCCAGATTTCTGCTTCAAAGTTTTTCTCTTCAATCATCAGGGATTTACAGAATTCCATGTGTCTGCGGGAGAGTTTACATCGGCCAGACTGGTAGGACTGTCTCTACAAGATTGAGCGAACATCATCGATCGATCAGATTGAACCAGCCTGAGAAATTATCCGTTGCAGAACATGCCTTGGAAGAATTCCACCAAATTAAATTTGAAGATACGAAAATTATTGCAAGACCTACTCGACTTATCAACAGATTAATTAGGGAAGCCATTGTGATTTATAAAACAAGAAATATCAATCTCAATCAATGTGACGGATTAGAACTAAGTCGCGCATGGCTTCCAATATTAAATATGTTGTAATTTGTAATATGTATACAATTTTTTCTAGACTTTTTCTAACATTTGTTAATAAAGAGTACGGCTGCGGTATTTCGCTACCGATAAAGCGTCTCTAAATTATACAGATCACTTCTCTGCCAGTTTTTGGGACGGTTTTTCCTCTGGCAAAAGGAGATTTTTTCCTGAGAAGATGCATGTTCGCCGTCCAAGTTATTACTGGGCATGCATATACAGGGTGTCTCAGGACGAGCTTACGCTATCTATATTTTAAATACTATTTAATATAATTTAACGAAATTTGGTATCTAGGGGTTATCCAACATGCCCGTTTTAACTAAAATATTTTCAAAGCAGTAGCACTTCCGGTTTGACCGGAAATTGACCTCAACTTTCTTATTTTAAATGGAATACGCTATATTTTATTTTACCATTGAATGCAGCGGAAAATTTTACATATGAAGCAATAAAAACATTTTACTTATGATCAACTACTTCCGGCGTTATTCAACTTTTTTTGATTTTTTGTCTGAAATCCGGCACATTTTCAAAACTCTGTATATCGGGAACGAGATCGAATTTTTATAATCTGAAAAAAGCCTTTTATAAAGGAGACTTCAAGCTACATTATCCATAGAAGAATCCTCGATTATTTATAAAAATGTGACGGGTACGTTACACCAAAATTACAGTTGACAAACTTCAAAAAAGACAATTTTTTTAAATGGAACCCCCCGTTTTTTATTACAAAAATGTATTCTACGGCAAAAAATAAGGGTACTTTATGTAACATGTCCTATGTTGAAAGTTGATAGAATTTCAGTAAATTCGAAAAACTGTAAACTGTGTATAATTATTTTATTAATACGGATAAGTAAGCCATGGAAAAAACAAATAAATTCTAAATACAAAACTATGATTAATTTAATACATATTCAAACTGTCCTCCATTCATATGTAAGCACATTGTTACTCTATTCAATACTTCTTCTTGTGTAGCATTTTTTATCATCCGAGGAGACATGTTGTTAAATGCTGTTCGTACCCTATGTTGGCAATCTTCTTTAGTAGTTAAAGGTTTTTCATAGACGCCGTTTTTAATGTAACCCCAAACAAAAAAATCAAGTGGAGTTAAATCGGGTGAACGAGGAGGCCACCTATGTGGTCCATTATTTGCCAGCAAACAAACATTGTTTTTCCATGGCTTACTTATCCGTATTAATAAAATAATTATACACAGATTACAGGTTTTTCTAATTTACTGAAATTCTATCAACTTTCAACATAGGACATGTTACATAAAGTACCCTTATTTTTTGCCGTAGAATACATTTTTGTAATAAAAAACGGGGGGTACCATTTAAAAAAATTGTCTTTTTTGAAGTTTGTCAACTGTAATTTTGGTGTAACATACCCGTCACATTTTTATAAATAATCGAGGATTCTTCTATGGATAATGTAGCTTGAAGTCTCCTTTATAAAAGGCTTTTTTCAGATTATAAAAATTCGATCTCGTTCCCGATATACAGAGTTTTGAAAATGTGCCGGATTTCAGACAAAAAATCAAAAAAAGTTGAATAACGCCGGAAGTAGTTGATCATGAGTAAAATGTTTTTATTGCTTCATATGTAAAATTTTCCGCTGCATTCAATGGTAAAATAAAATATAGCGTATTCCATTTAAAATAAGAAAGTTGAGGTCAATTTCCGGTCAAACCGGAAGTGCTACTGCTTTGAAAATATTTTAGTTAAAACGGGCATGTTGGATAACCCCTAGATACCAAATTTCGTTAAATTATATTAAATAGTATTTAAAATATAGATAGCGTAAGCTCGTCCTGAGACACCCTGTATTGTCTAGAAAATTGTATACATAAAAATCTGATGTGCCCAACACAAGACCTCTCGCCATTTCCATATTAGGCTATATAAGTATTGTATTGCACTCACAAAATATTACACAACTTTACCCAAATATTGTTTTTTATTGTATTTAACATGTCTTCTGTACACATATAATTCTAATTATATCTATTTTTCATTGTATGAGGAAGTTTCTAAATGTCAGAGATACTTCCAACTTCTGTACACATATAATTCTAATTATATCTATTTTTCATTGTATGAGGAAGTTTCTAAATGTCAGAAATACTTCCAACTGGTTTCCTTAGTGCCTTAGCCTCTGCGATTAGATTACTCTATAAATTATAGTGTCTTTATCTCTAAATCTATACAAGATATAATAAACATTTTAAGATATTAGATGGAGAATTTTATGTTCTTCAATATTTAATAAAAAAAAACTCCCAAAAAAATTATATTTAGAAGAATTTTTCTAAGAAACTACTACTTCCGGTTGTTCAATTGTTACCAAAACCTTTTCAGCTCTTCCCAGGAATATCAGATTGAGGAAACTGCAGTTAAATATTTTTTAAGTCTTATAGTTTTTGAGGAATCGTGTCTACAACATCCAGACATACATACACACATACACACATCCACACACATACACACACACACACACACACACACACACACACACACACACAGACAGACATCATTTTAAAAATGCTATAATCGGATTCTAGGGACCTTAAATCGTGCTTATTCAATAAAATCTGGATATGCGAATTTTAGCATGAATCCAATACCTCTCTTAGCGAGAGGTAAAAAAGGTAACATTTACGAACTTTTCTTGTTACCTTGGTTACTTGTTGTTTTTGTTATTTCACATATTGTCAATGTTTTCCCCTGAAGAAGGCACCAGTTTATGGTGCCGAAACGTTGGATTTTAATAATAAATAAATACAGAACTTAAACTAAAAAAAGGTAGTATTATTCCAATTATTAATATGAGTTCTGAAAGATATTTTAATAATTTAAAAAAATATATATATTTTGTTTATAATAACAGAACGCTTTATTCGATTTGGATGAAATTTGGTATGACACTTCATATGGTTATAACTCATCTTTTAAGATGATACTTGTTATTATTAGTGAGCCACTAGTGTATGAAACTTAGGTGTCCCAACATTGATTAGACCGTAACTTTTTAATGGCCACGCCGATAACGTGAAATTATTGTTTTCAGGTATTGTGGTGGCCACAATAGATTTTTTTATGTTTATACGAAGACCTAGAATAATCGTTTCACAAGATTAGAAGTAGAATATAAATCTTTATAACTTTTATTTGAAGTATTTTTGCATAAAGAAAAACTGATTTCCCATGTTAAAACCACCTATGTCTCACTTTTCTATTTCCACCCTGTACATGGGTAACATTAATTACTGAATGTGTTGTTGGAGCAATTGGAACAGATTAGAACATAGTAACGGGCAAATTGGGTAATTTTCTCATTATTCATTGACATTATTTGCAGAGGAAACCCACAACACTAATAATTACTATTGATACGAATCAATTAATTAATTTAAACTTTCAATTGGAGAACATTATATTGCTAATGTTAATATCTATTATTTGGTATTGAATGGAAACACATATGCGACACAGACAATCAATTCATCAATTGTAATAGACCAATATTAATATTGTTTTGTTAAAATAAATGTCCTTTATAACGGATTATGTACATATTAATATACATATTACTAAATCTAATGTGGTGTAAAGAAGTACAGTAGTAGACCTAAAAGTGGAAGAGATCATTAATGACCACTATACTTTTTGTATAAATATCTGATGTGGACACCACATGACTTCCTTGTACGCCTGTTACACTATACATATTTTGTTAATAATTAAAATATGTATTATAACAGACCCAATCATAAAATTGCACGTATTTCACATAATTTGACATTGACATTAAATTCTTTATTTTTTTGTTATTTTTTGTCCTAATTCACAGCAAACTTAATTACAGAAACCAAAAAGTACATAATTTCTAAATTTACATATATCGCTTATACAAAGAGCTAATTTAATCATACTTGATATTTTCGACGGAGAATTCAATTTTCTAAAACTTTTATTTGAAGTATTTATTGTTAAATTCAAAATAACAAGTAAAGTATCACTTCCGGTTAGACTATTTTAACCAAAATCTATTATGTTATTCCCATTAATATAAAAGTATTAAATACCAAATTTGACAAGTTTTGGATTATATTTTAAAACAGTTTTTCATTAAAATCTATTATAGGCTTCAAGTAAAGTACCACTTCCGGGTAGACCATTTTAACTAAAATCTATTATGTTATTCCCATTGATATAAAAGTATTACATACCAAATTTTAAAAGTTTTGGATAATATTTTATTATAGTTTTTCATTAAAATCTATTATAAGCTTCAAGTAAAGTACCTCTTCCGGTTATACCATTTTAACTAAAATCTATTATATTATTCCCATTGATATAAGAGTCTTATATACCAAATTTGATAAGTTCTGGATTATATTTTAATATAGTTTTTCATTAAAATCTATTATAGGCTTCAAGTAAAGTACCAGTTCCGGTTAAACCATTTTAACTAAAATCTAATATATTATTCCCATTGATATAAGAGTCATATACCAAATTTGAAAAGTTTTTGATAATATTTTAATATAGTTTTTTATTAAAATCTATTATAGGTTTCAAGTAAAGTACCACTTCCGGCTATACCATTTTAACTAAAATCTATTATATTATTCCCATTGATATAAGAGTATTATATACCAAATTTGAAAAGTTTTGGATTATATTTTAATATAGTTTTTCATTAAAATCTATTATAGGCTTCAAGTATAGTACCACTTCCGGTTATACCATTTTAACTAAAATCTAATATATTATTCCCATTGATATAAGAGTCTTATATACCAAATTTGAAAAGTTTTTGATAATATTTTAATATAGTTTTTTATTAAAATCTATTATAGGTTTCAAGTAAAGTACCACTTCCGAAAGTTATGTAATGACCAAAAAGGGAGGTGCACAACTAGATGTTATAACAGTCCTAAATACAAAATTTTAACTTTCTACGGCTTCCCGTTTTTCAGTTATGCGAGATACGTACGTACGACAAAATTAGTCAAAATGGATTCAGGGATGGTCAAAATGGATATATCCGTTGAAATCTGGACAACCGAAATTTTTCGTGATTACAATACTTCCTTTACTTCGTACAAGGAAGTAAAAATTGAACACTTATTTAAAACATGCTTTAGAAAACTTATGCCCGGTTTCATATACGATTGTTAAATCTTGTGTTAGTTAACAACTTGTTCAACTTTTATGATGTTTCATGAAATTAGCAAATCAATTTTAAACTGTTGTTAGTCAACATGCATGTTAAAAATTGTTTAGGGTATTATTGTATTTTTTAGTAATATATATTAATAATAAATGTCATTATGGACAGACTGGAAAGTACCATTTGCATAGAACCTTAATGTTAATAATAACTGATTGATTGGATCAATTGGATGATTTCTTTCAGTGTATGATATCAAATTTTTATATATATGACCCAAAATTAACAGAACGATGTTCTTAGATAGCCGATATCCCATTTTATATTGTACATCATCAAAAAATTCAAAAGGATTTCCTAGATCTCTGAATACTCTTTCTCTTCGCAGAAATCAAATATCAGTTACAAAAAATTCTTCTTCAGACTCATCAGATTCCGAAAACATAGTTGAATAATATTTCCTATGACATTAATGTAATGAGTATATTTTTATTTTAAATTACACAGCTAATGCAACTTGTACTTGCTAATTTTCTTGTTGCAAATTAATTTATGACGGAAAAGACAAAATAAATATTTTGTTTTGATTACACATATGTGACAGATGTCATAAATAGCAACTGGTTAGAAATTTAACAAGACCCGAGACTGTTGTTAAAATAGCAAACCATTTAACCTTAGTTCAAATCTAGCTTTTGTTGATGAAACAAGAGTTCCTACTTAATCAGTTGCTAAATTATTTAATAAATTGTTAAGATTTAACAAGCGGGTATGAAACTGGGCATTAATGTAATGTTTCTTTCAAAAACTGAAGTTCTTGGCGAATGAGCCTGTTTCACATTTTTCAAAAACTATTTTAAATGAAAGTTTATGGAATGATTTTCTTAGTAATAATTTTTATTTTAATAATTTGTTGTTATTTGTAGAAATAATTAAATAAAAAGATTGGCGTCCTGAAAAACTACCCCCCACTCCTGTGACGTAGAAGCACATACATTACATCATTAATAGCCAATAGGAAAATAGTTTTTCCATCACCTACGTTTATTCATATTATTTATATAAATAAACGTAGGCTAAAATCTTTTAATTTGACATTTGACGGTGACATTGCTCAATGTAAATGAATAATAAAGTAATAATGGCTAATTCAAATTACACTCAAGCTAAATCGGACAATTTACCGAAGGTCGATAGCTGGATGATGGCTGAATTTATATCAGAACGATTGTTTTACT
This sequence comes from Ophonus ardosiacus, assembly GCA_943142095.1. Taxonomy (NCBI): domain Eukaryota; kingdom Metazoa; phylum Arthropoda; class Insecta; order Coleoptera; family Carabidae; genus Ophonus; species Ophonus ardosiacus. Next base: position 22,161,393 of record OW964839.1, read on the forward strand.
GCTACCGAAATAAGGGGTGTTAAAGAGTTGAGGTAAAATAAAATATAAAAACTGAATTTATTATATAAATTGAAAATATATTTTACTTTAAAGTTCTGGTCGTGATTCTTATTTGACACTTGTTTGACAACTTTGACAATACACTTGACACTTTAGAACCGCTGAAGATGTATGCACTCTGACGTCACATTCTGTTTCAGATCATGTGACTTATTCAAAATTTTGTCCAAATTTCAAAAATTAATTGTAAAATATCTAAAGGATATTTCGTGATATTTTCAAATTTGAGGCTCTTTAAAGAACAATATCTTTTCAAATTGAATACTTAGAAGTCATATAAAAATTCTTGCAACAGCCCTATTCATATACACGTTTCGCTTTTTGGAAATCAGAAAGCTGATATGGCACAAAACGACTAACAACTTTTAAATTATTAACCCATTACCCTCTCCGTAGATCTCCTACTGCATTAAAGTCTACCTTTATTTCTCTGCTAAATCCCAAGGAGGTTCCCAAAACATAGATTCAATAACAAAATACTATTTTAATGTAGCTTTTTAAACCTAATGGGTGCGATTCAGTGGGTTGTATTAGGCTATTTTAAGATCTGTATTAAGAGTTGTACTAAAAAACCTGATTCAGTGGCTTGTATTAGACTGTTTTAGAGTGTTTATTTTAATACATGTGTATTAGTTGCCTAGGAAATTAAAACACTTCTTAAAATGGGTTATATCTGTTTTAAGTATTGTATTAACCTTAATTCATAATGTCAATATGAAATATTAAAGTAAAATTATATATTCGACTATTCATAAAGTATACTAAAGCAAATATTAAACTTAAAATGATATAATAAAAGAGAAAATAAATAATTTAAAAAATTGAGGTTAATATGAATAAATTGAGGCAAATTACAACAATTATTTATATGTTGTTTATTTTCTGAGTTTGTTTAAGTAAAATAGGTGACACAATACGTGCTGTTGAAAGAGTTGAGCATGTTTGGCATGTTGTTGATTGTAGAAGACGAAGAAGGATATACAGAAGACGAAAAACTATGACAATACTCTCTCCGAAAGTGATACCGATTATCAAAAAATGTATTTCAGCATGTAATAAATTTGATTCGAATTGACATATCTGGGTTTGGCGGTGATGTACCTCCTCCAGTTTTAGTTTTTCTTTTAAATAATGCGCAATTTCACTCTTTGAATTGCATTTCAATCAGTGCCGGATTACCCATTAGGAAGAATAGGTAATTGTCTATTGGCCCCTCACATTTTAGGGGCCCCGCTACATTGAATTAAAATAATATTGATTTGATTTTGATTTTTTTTATTACAAACAAAAAAAATCCTTAAAGAAATTTTGATTACAACAAAGAAATGCTTATTTACCATAACGGAAACTTGATTACAATAATAAAAAATATCATTCAGTAAAACATTACTTTTATTTCTTTGGACATTCTAATTTACCACTTCAAACTGATGCAGCTTTTTTAGTTTTCATTATTTTAATGTCATTTCCCTTATTTTCAATAATACCGTTCCGTTTAGTAATTGCCTCTTAATAAAATAATCTTTTCTTCATTAAACCAATCGGTTCTGTAATTCTTTTTCTGACATTTTAATATGTTAAAATTTAAAATATAGGTCATAAAGTAGCTTAGAGTATAGAATAGGACTAGAGAGAGCGTAAAGTACAGATGTTGACAGAGTTTTTGTCGCCATGAGACGGAAGGGGAATCTCGTGGCCGCCATCTTGGGACGATCAACGTTATAATGTATTTAAGCGCGCTTTCTTCAGTTTTGTTACAAAAATACAATAACGTAACAGAAATTGAAGCTATTTGTAATTAGCAAGCTTTATTTCAGTAAGAAATGTATTAAAATTAATTAAATTTAAATTTGAAAGAACCAAAAAATTGTAAAAATCTTCAATTTGAAGTGTATTGCGATTAAACTTTAATAAAATATTTTTTATAGAAATTAAACTGTTCGAATTTTATGACAATTGTAATGATTGAGATAGAAACTTACAAAAACTACTTACCGAATAGGCAAATAATTTGAGGCTAGAAATTTCATATAAAAAAATATATTTATGATGTTTACAATACAAATAAATACGAAGTACAAACATATTTATTACAAAAAATAAGTTAATATTTTTACATGAAATATGTAAAAAAATACAATAAATTAAATGAACTAAACATTAATAATATGTATAAGTAAAATAATACTTACTTGTGAATTGTCATCGCTTTTTCCTTTTCTTTTTCTTGTTTTAAAGTTTTTACGGACATTCGGTTATTACAACCGAAGGCACAAGTCGTTGACATGTAATTACAAACGTTTCACATTCAAATAACACAAATTAAAATCGATTATTAACGTAAAATAATCAAATAACCAGAGAACGCTTATATACACTTGATCTTCCCAAGATGGCCGCCGTACAAACACAAGCTTACCCCGCATGACATCAGCTTTGAGTGTTTAGGCGCCCTCTATGTGTATATATATTTTATAACTCTATGTAAAGTAGTGTAACATAACCTAAAACAAAACAAATACAAAATATTGTCGTTTCAAATGCCGCCAATTTCGCACTTTGACAGTTATTACAGTGTTGCCAAGTGTTTTTACTAAAACAGCTTAAAACAGACCACTGAATCACCTTTGTTTTAAAATGTGTTTTAAGCTAATACAGTGTTTTAGTTAATACAAGTGTTAGTACAGACTTTAATATAACCCACTGAATCGCACCCAGCTATTTCTAACAAATCCTCCCACCTTTCTTCCTTCTTGAAATACAAAAATGCCCCCCCCCCCCCTATAAAGAGGTCCATTTGCGTCATCTGGCGACATATATCAGAAGTTCATAAGAAACGTCGCGTATTTCTTCCTGCTGCAGGCTGTCAGTTGCACCTGATGCCACCAGGGCCGTGCTCAGGACCACAGGGAAACCAAATTACCGTTCAAGCGTTTACTTTGCGGTTTGCAATTGGAATTGAGTGGGTTACAAGTTTTTATTGATCGTTAAAAAGATTAAAAGGGAAAGTGATTTAAAGGAATGGAAAAGTTGGGGGAAATATATGACGGAGGATTATTATCAAGTTAGTATTGTTTGTTTCCTCTTAGGAATGAAATACTGCGGAAGATAGTGTTTATATTTCTGAGTCAGTGATTGCCTAATGGGGTATTCCCCCATAACAAAAAAATAAGAAAAATTTCAATTTATAATTTATATTAGTAATCAAAGTATGGCTCAATAAATAATAATTAAAACAATGAAAACATTTTTTAAATAATTACTTTACGAGATATTTCACAGTTGCTAAAAGGGGAAATTGACGTCATGCAATTGTTATCTTTCTCTCGTAGCGTACTCAGAGCAGTGTGTGTGAGAAAGACAAGTATAGAGTAAAGGTGGATACAGACTACGCTGACGTTTCGTGTTAACACGCATTATGTCGTATTATGACGTGTTAAATTAAAATCTAATTCATTATGCCTTATGGGAATGCTCATATTGTTCTGATGTGTTGTCTTCTGACGTGTTATTGCATCATATAACATCAGACGCGTGTTTGGACGTGTTATACGATTTCCAAACTCCCAGATTTTTGTCAGACATCAGATGGCGTCAGATGGGAATGTATAGCATTTTCATAATATTTCAGGTTATGTTTTTAACTTTTCATTATTTTTTATACGAGAGAAAGATTTCTTTGCCATAAAATAGGTAACTATATTTGAAAATACGGAAATAAATATTTATTTAATATAAATAAGTAATTAATTAATAAAAATAAATATTTATTTATACAAATTAATTGAAATTTAACACGTTGACTGCAGCATTGGTCGCCGGGGACCAATAACTTGTATTTGTCTAGTGCGGCACCATTTTTCATAAAAATTCCTCAACTTACATTGGTCTCCGGCGATCATTGCAAGTTTGATTGCACATCACAAGTAGTATCGTGTTAGTTTTAAATAAAATAGTGAACGAGACGCACATACTATGGGTAGTTGAGAAAAATAGATATTACCTTTGATTTACAATAATCAGGAACAACAAAGAATTAAAATAAATAAAGAAGCAGAAAATATGAACAATTTACCTAAAATGAACCTGTCGTTATAAATATGTAGTACTTAATTAATTGTATTTCAAACATTTCTATTTAATTATGTCATTTCGAAATTAAAATTAATTAGTAATATCATAAACATAGAAAATTTGTCAATTTTTTTCATACGGTGCATCAAAACGTCAGAACAATGTGATTGCTCTATGTGTTTCTGATGTGTTATGTTGTGTTGTGATGTATCGTGATAACACGTGTTAACACGAAACGTCAGCGCAGTCTGTAGCTACCTTAATATGTGACGTTACACTGATTTCTAGGAAATAAATTACTGTAAACTAGGATCAATTAAGATTTTTTAATACTATGAATTGCTTCAAAACTGAATGAAGTTTTATTTAAAAAAATTTTAAAAAAATTGAGTGGAATACCCCATTGTCCACTACCTATACGAGTACACGTTTTACTTAATAATTAACGAAGAGTTAACAATCTATCGGCCGAATTCACCATCCATGATCGTGAGTTGACCCACAGATCAACACTAATTCTGAATCAATCCAATTCACCATTAAAAATCTGTTGTGGCCAGCACAAGACCTTCCGTCAATTCGATGTATTTTGTACAAATCCCATACCAAAAGGTCCTTGGGTCAGATTCTATATAATATCATGTAAAATCAAACACGAACACATACTATTTTTTACAAATTCCATACCAAAAGTTCATTTGAAAAGGTTCAATAAATCCAATAAAATTATGACATAAACAAACACTACGTAAAATGCACTTGACACATTTCTTTCTGCTTCAGCTTTCCCCTATTTTATTAGGGGTCGCTGTTTCCTCTTCTCTTCCACTCATTCCTGGCCAACGCATCTTCTTCACACAGTCCTTCCTTTCTCAAGTCTTCTGCGATACAGTCCTTCCATCTTCTCTTTAGCCTTTCACTGCATGTCACTTGCGAGGAACACTATGGCATACTAATTTTTGATCCCATACTTTCCATATTTGGTTTTGCACTTGCAACAGACATCTGTCAATTAGAATTTTTTGAATGAGCAGCTGTTTGTATAATCAAACCGTATAGAGAAGAGTATTATCTTTAATAAATATAATAACAAAATGTCAAAAAATAATATTTAACTTCGTTTTTTTAAGAAAAACTGTTAAAAACTTCAAATAAGGGTACTTCCGGTGGATCAATTATAACCAAAATCTAATCAACTCTTCATAGGGATGTATACAAGAGGAAAACGAAAGAATTATAATTTTTAGAATTGTAGTATTGAAGTTATCGTAGGAGAAAAATTTGTCACACACACACACACACACACACACACACACACACACACACACACATACGTACATACATACAGACATCATCTTAAAAATAGTAAATTCGTATTGTAGGGACCCTAAAACGTGCTTATTCATTAAAAACTCACCACCGACTTTTTTGACCAAAGACAATACCTTCCTTATCTAAAGGTGACGGAAGGTAAAAATCAAGCTAATCTACTAATCAAAAACAATAATCAACTGATTCGTCCTATTCCATGAGTCTAGCTTTGATCAGATTTTTGAATCTTAATTTTTACATTTATAGCTTATAGCTATGTCAGGATTCTGGCTGTTACACTCATTTGTAACTTTGCCTCATGCTTTTTTTTTTCTTTATTTAAAACCTCATTGGTTTCATTATTTTTTAAATATACTGTTATTTCTTTCATTTTCACTATATTTAAAAACACCCTTTTAGTGGAATCTGTGTAAATATCTATCTATATCAAAATAAAAATATATTATTATTAATATTAATAATAATATTATTATAGGAAAATTATAAAACATATTTTTTTCTACTCCCATGCGTGAAGTGAGTACTTCACGTATCAATTTTTATGTGTGAAGTTTGATTTTTTGCACACAGTTCATTATTTTAAATATTACAAACTGAATTGTATTTTAATAAAACAAAGCTGTTAAACACCCGTAACGTTGGTAACCATGGTTACATAAGTCTATAATACAGAGGCTTTACGCTAAAAGAATGATAATGTGAAGAAAAAATATATTTTATTGCAAGGTCGTAGAAAAAGTATAGTATGTAACACGTGTGTTAAGCCTATTTTACATACTTGCCACATAATATACTATTACAAATAAATTAAAAACTTACATATTAATACTTTTTTAACGGAAAGTACAATTACTACGAATAATAGATATTTATACACCAAGTGAGCTAAGATATTGTTTATCCATGAGAAGAAAGCTTAGCTGAGTTAATTTCTTCGAGTGAATAAACATTCTTAGCACACGTGGTTTATACAATATTTTATTCAATTTTAACAAAATAATAATAAAAACCATTATAATATTTAACTTTGACAAAATAAAAAACTAATCAGTTAGTAGGCTGTGCATGACAATCGTCGATGATAGACGTCAAGTCACCTATTTAAAAACCGTTATTGTCTGTCATTTGTGTCGTGAAAAATAATGAAAATGGCTGATAATATCAAATAAATACTGTAGTGATTGTTATTTTCGTGCCTGATGTTATTTTAAATGCATTATTTGTCGCAGAGTGAGTTAAAAAAAGTTGTGAGACAAAGCAGTCATATGTCAGCGCCATTAGTTCCTGACTAAACGTTCCCATTGTGAATGTAGACATGTGACATTTCTCAACATTTTATAGTTAGAAATTCGGACAGCGAGCGTTATCCATTTCGTGGTGCATGAGGATCAAAGTGACATTTTCCCTTGACAAAAGTGAGAGCAAATGCATACTTTGTACATAGACTGTAGATAAATTAATTTAAATAACAACATTTCTTCTCAATGCGAATTACCTTGTAACCTTACAGACACTCAAAACTAATATTCAAAAATGCACAACAACAAAACGTACTAACTACAAATTAATTGTATATACTTTTCAATGTCAATAGAAATTATAGTGTTTTGTAAAAATTTATCTACATAAAAATTATATACCTCCTGAATCCTAATTATTATGTATAAATGTTTAAAAAATCTACACGTTAAATTCGTATATGATTTGTATAATTCATTTTAAACTTTTTGTACATATTTAATAATATGGAGAGTAGATTCAAATTATTAATAAAAATTTATATTTTGGTACATTTTCAACAATGTGAAACAGAATATATAATACCAACACTAGTAAGTACTATTAATATTATTTATTAATGTTTTACAGTCGCGAAACTACTAATGGTCATATAAAGTCGCTGAATTTTGATGGGATTTGAAATCGCAATCTTCGGATTGCGAACAGACTCCGGCTGTGTCAGATGTTGCACTTTTATCACCCTAATATCTAAATCCTAAATTTATATGCCCTAAATAACGTCATTATTTAGGAATTAGATTTTAGGGTTTGCAGGAGTACACTATGCCTTGAAATTGACGCGCACTAATTAAACAAATCATGTTCGTTGCTATAATTTGTACAAAACGTCAATTTACTGTTAAAGAATAGCTTTTTAGCTTCTATTTTATGAAATATAATATTAACATTTAATCTGAAACATCAATTTTTTGTTATTCTAAAGTGTTGCCATACAAACCAATGGTTGTCATTAATAGGTGCGTTCGGTAAATCATACGGAGTTGGAGTATTTACAGAGCGGTGTTGGAGTGGAGTGGGAGTAGAGCTGGAGTTGGAGTAGATCGAGGGAACAAGGTACACTCCTTTATTTGTGATTAACCGAACGAGTAGAGTTAAAATTTTGGTGCACGATTGTAATAACCTCCTTTTTTGATAATCTGATATACTGCACTGCTAAAAAATATAAATAATGAACCATACAGAAGTTATTCAGTTTGGTATTATTCTTTAATGATTCTGAAGAAAGTATATATTAGAAAAGGTACAGAATTCTTACCATTCCGACATACTGCGCCTTGTTATATTACAAAACAATATTATAAATATAAAATAATTGTGTATAATAAAATATTTCAACATAAAAATACAAAATGATCTGACAGATGTCAAATAAAACAAAAAAAAAAAAAAAAAAACTCCATGTATGCTTGCATATCGAGGTTGGGGTTATGGAGTTAACACTTTTCACTCCACTTGACTCCATTCTGCATTTGCCGAACGCTCCATTTTAAGACGCTTAACACTCTATGTAATTACCGAACGGTGCTAGGAGTTTATAGAGTGAAAAGAGTGAACAGAACTCATTTGCCGAACGCACCTAATGTGCCATTGGAAGTTGTATTTATTTATTTATTTATTTATATATTTATTTTCTTTTCAAAGAAATTACAAAATTTATGGATTTCTTCATAGTTACAGAATTAGATATAGATATTAAATATTTTTACAATAATTAAAGAATATTCCATTGGTGGAAGCAATGCCTGCATGCCTTTTTTGTTAGGTTGTTCATAAACTCTGCCGCTTTTCTATAACTACATTTCGGCCCCGAATTTGGTGCCTTTTAACGCAGAATTACAATTTGGGAATAAAAGCAAATCACATCAAGTGAGTACGGTTGATGTACCAACACGGTGATTTTGTATTTCGTCAAAAATGTCTTGCCGGACAGGGCGTTTTGTTCCGGCGCGTTGTCTTCATGGAGAATCCATCACATTTCAGCCCTTTTTCTTCTCACCCGTGCATGAAGGGTTATCAAAACCTTCTTGTAATATGCTTGATTAACAAAATGCCCCTCAGGCACCCAATCCATGTGAACAATCACTCGCATGTCAGTGCACGGCCGAGGCGCTAATCGTCTCCGATCTCTTTTCTTCCTTATTTAAATCTTCTAAACAGCTCGAAAACTTGAGTACTAGATAGATCCTCATTACCATAAACATTCTTCAACAATGGGGTCCTATACCATTTTTCTTTTATTTTTTTTTCCTGTAAGAACAGGATAAAATAAGAACTTCAGTGCAAACGCGACTTAAAAATTTTACGTAATAAGCGAGATATGAATTTTTAAAGTTTAAGAATTTGTGCGTGACGTATCGGGTACTAACGAGTGATCGACAAACAATGGGACAAACTGTTAGTTATACTGGAAACAATTTTTTTCATGTTTGCATAGCTGAAATGTTTTTATATAAAAACTTATACGTTATATTTACGAAGAAATTATTATTAAGTATAAATAACATAAATAATAAGCATTTAACAAGGATTTCTTCCTAATAAATTACAGAACATTGAAACAGTTTGACAATATTATTACACAAAGTATGACGACGGATGGCGCTAATGTTTGCCTGTTTTGAAGTTTCAATATTAATTTAATTCATATTATTATTAATTTAATTCATATTACAAATTGATTTATTTATAAATACATGATTATTGTTAATATTACTAGATGTTATAATTAAACAAATTCATCAAACACAAAATTATTAAATGTTTTGTTAGGTTATAGAACATCATGACATTTCATATTCTTTCAAAGGTGACCGCTACAGACGCGCGAATCTTCTTTTTAAAATCAGGCGACCAATCAAATTCTTAGTACCTAACACGTCATACCCAATTAGTAATCAGGTTCAATCGCTTGTAGTTTGTGACCTAGTTAATATTTAAAGAAATTTTTTTCACTAATACTCATTAATTTATGTATATTTTCGTCTTCTTATTTAAGATAGTTAAAATATGACTATGGTATAGGACCCTATTCGTACATTTCTGTAGCGGCTTCACACAGAATTTCATATTGACTCTTAACATAATTCCGGCGGAGTACGAGAAAGTAGTTAACTTCAATCAAAGGCTACTGCCGAACGGTTTGCCCAATTATCTTGAAATTTTAACAGTGGAGAGAGGGAAGATGGTAAATTAATATGACATAGCCTGCAATGTTGCCAAATTTACAGAAATAAAAATAAATCTCGTTATTTAATTGCCAAACCTCGTATTATGAACTTATACTCATACTTAACTTTATATCCTTTTATATTTCAGAGCTACAATTCTCATATAATGTTCACCAACTATTCAAACGACTATAATTCAGAATACGTCATCATAACCTCTTCTATAACAAACCCTAACGAAATATCTTCCAGTTTCAACTTGAATTTATCCGTCCAGAAAACCTGGCCTACTGCAGCAATCATCAAAGTATTTTTGATGAACCTAGTAGGAGAAAACTACATCATGTATGGCCGTACACTGGAACATAATTTCTGCAACTATATTAAGAATGATAAACTGTTTTATGAAGGGTTTCTGAAGTATGGTACTATGCCTAGAAAATGTCCAATAGAACGGGGATTGTACCAAATGTTTAATTATAGATTAAACCGGAAAGATTTTCCAGCGATATTACACAATGGAAAATGGAAGGCGATATTCGAAATGAGGGATGGTGTTGGAGATAATTTTATAGTAAAGATTGTTATATATTGTACGATAGCAGTGAAATAGAGAAATGTGTAATATTTTTTGTTTAAACTTGATAAATAAAAATCTGTTGTAGCTAGCACAAGACCTCTCGCCATTTTCATTATTAGGCTATACAGGATGTCCCATTTAAGGTACGAATGCATTGGTATCTCGAGAACCGTAAGAGCTACGAGGTTGGTTAAATTAGACAAAAGTTGCCCCATTAGGAGGCTATTTTAATGGTGTTTTGTTATTTGCGAAAAAATGCATAGGTCACTAGATACAGGTGAAAATGTAAATTTCGCGATTTTCTTTTTTTGCTTATAACTTTGTTATATGAAATAATACGAGATTCTGGTTTGCACTTTCTTAAGGCACTTTCGTATGGTGAATTTGCAGAAGTTCTCAAATATTTTTTATATCTAACCATTTACGAGTTACTGATGGCAACTTTTATTTTTCATATGGAGGTCATATTAAGCTATGGCATTTTTAAATAAAGATTTTTTTTAGCTTTACAATGATATAAAACAATAATAATTTATTTTTATAATTAACAGAAAAATTAACAAAAATTGTTATTTATACTAAAATTAAATTGAAAAAAGTAAATCGAAAGCTGCTATGGAAACAACGAACAATGAAAAAGTGCAACAATTGAATATCTGAATTTTACTTGACAATAGTAGATTATTACGAGTAATAAACGAACTTTGACAACGAATCTAACAACTCAACATATCATATTTTTCCCAACGAGAAAAATTCATTTTTATTACTCGTAATAATCTACTATTGTTAAGTAAAATTCAGAAATTCAATTGTTGCACTTTTTTGTTGTTCGTTGTTTCCATAGCAACTTTCGATTTACTTTTTTCAATTTAATTTTAGTATAAATAACAATTTTTGTTAATTTTTCTGTTAATTATAAAAATAAATTATTATTGTTTTATATCATTGTAAAGCTAAAAAAAATCTCTATTTAAAAATGCCATAGCTTAATATGACCTCCATATGAAAAATAAAAGTTGCTATCAGTAACTCGTAAATGGTCAGATATAAAAAAAATTTGAGTACTTCTGCAAATTCACCATATAAAAGTGCCTTAAGAAAGTGCAAACCAGAATCTCGTATTATTTCATATAACAAAGTTATAAGCAAAAAAAGAAAATCGCGAAATTTACATTTTCACCTGTATCTAGTGACCTATGCATTTTTTCGCAAATAACAAAACACCATTAAAATAGCCTCCTAATGGGGCAACTTTTGTCTAATTTAACCAACCTCGTAGCTCTTACGGTTCTCGAGATACCAATGCATTCGTACCTTAAATGGGACACCCTGTATAAGTTCATATTGTATTTAACATTTCTGGTACACAAAAATTCTAATTACATTATTAATATACATATTTTTATATTTTTTAATTAATTCTAAAAATAGGTTACTCCTATTCTTTCAAATGTTCGAGATTCTTCAAATTCACTGACAATATTTGCGGTATTTCTGATAGGTATATATAATATATGTATCTATAATTTTAAATATTTAATTAATAATAAAATAAGAAATAATAAATGTACTTCCCAAGAATTCAGTAATGTATTTGGATTTTTAACACTGACATTTTTCTGTCAATCAGAAACCTCTTAATTTTTCAACTGATTTCCATGGAATTATTTGGGCTGTGAGATACATTACAACGGATTATTTTATATATTTATAATTATCTATCTCTAAATCTATATACCGTATGTCCACGGATCGAGTTCCAAAGAGGAAAAACTTTTTTATTTTACAAAAAAATGTATTCTTGATAAAAGTTTTTGGATGTCCCGAAACGGCCAATTCAGTTTTAGCATTTTAAAATTTTGTTTTAGGGGTCTATTCAGAACTCAATATTTGTGTTGTCGTTATGGTCTTTATGGTTGTTATGTACTGTAAAGATTGTTAAAATCTAATTTCGTATTCTCAGTACTGAAGGTGGTTACAGTCAACAATTGTTACGTGTTTTGACAGTCTTTATTATAACGACTTCTAAAACTATGTATTTATGGTTGTTATCACGTTGTTATTTCTAATATTTGACATGTGACAGATTATTACATCAATCAAATATTATTAATAATGGCCTTTCTGCTAAATATTAGCAGAATGCAGTTGATTATTCGCATGGATCCTGCTTCGACTTAAATAATGATAATAAGAACGATAAAAACCGTCGTGGACGAAAGTTACTTTTGACGTAAATACATATTTCTTTGAGAATATAATTCATTAGTCACGTGACATGTTTACCGTCAATCAAGATTCAGAATTTCCCTAGTTACATGTCTATCACAGCGATGATAAAAAACAAAGAAATTATCACCTTATTTACATTCGTTACTAAGTGATTTGTTTTCTTTATTTACAACATTGACAGTTAATTTTAACAAAAATTCATTATATTCTCTCATTAAATATAAGCTCGTGACATGATTAATAATCGAAGATATTGCTCGTGAAACCGAAGCAGCAACTCGGTTTCACTCGAAAATATCATCGATGATAATCATATCACTTGTTATATTACGTATGAAAATATTATATTCTGTGGTAGGTATTCGTGAAAACCTTGTTATTTATTCCGGTGCTAATGTGTGCTTTTTCTTCAATCAAAATTAAAAAAATATCTTTCCATAACTTTTCAGTCACGTTGCACGTTGGGATCAGTGGTAGGAATTAACATACCCGTTCTAAATAATTTAGAAGTTTTCAAATATGACACAAATGTCATATTCTTCTTTAGCTGTTTTGGCAGAATGTTTGCATTGTAAATATAATTGACAACACATTATTAAAAGAATAAAACGTTGACAAATAAGGTTACGTTAGGTTCATATATGCATAATGAAGTTAGCTATTGTCAAATAATCTGGTTCATTCACAAGTATTATTTTGTAAAGATTGTCAATAATACCGACGTACGTTCTGAATTGACAAATTCATAAAGATTGTTTCAAATGTCTTTATGATAACAATCTTTATATCCGTAACAACCTTTATGACAGTGTTTCTCTGAATAGGCCACTTAGTTTCAGATAAAAATCGAAAATTGGTCGTTTTAGTTGAAAATTATTCTAAGACCCAAAAAATAAGTTTGCGCTGTCATGGTAATTGCCGTTATTTATTTATTTTCATTAACTATCAGTTATAAAAATCACCTCTATTTGATATGTAAATATCGGGAAACCTTTGTTTAAATTCTTCGACAACTCGACGGATTCGTTCGTCTTTTGACAACATTTTCAACGATTATGGTTGATTTTTATAACTGACAGTTAATGAAAATAAATAAATAATGGCAATTACCATGGCAACGCAAACTTATATTTTTGGACTTTCAACTAAAACGACCAATTTTTCGATTTTTATCTGAAACTAAAAGAAAATTTGAAAATGTTAAAACTGAATTGGCCGTTTCAGGACATCCAAAAACTTTTTATATACATTTTTTTTATAAAATAAAAAATAAAAAAGTTTTTCCTCTTTGGAACTCGATCCGTGGACATACTGTAGATATAATAAAAATGTTCAATGTATCAAATAGAGAATTTTATATTCTTTAATATTTTTTAATAACGTAAATTTCCAAAAAATAATATTTATAACATTTTTTTTAAGAAACTACTACTTCCGGTTGTCCAATTATTACTGAAACCTTTTCAGCTCTTCCCATTAATACCAGATTACGGAATACGTAGTTAAATTGGTCTTTAGACTTTTAGAGAAACCGTGTCTCCAACATCCAGACATACACAGATACACATACACACACACACACACACTCACACACACACACAAATATATACAGACATCATCGTAAAACTAGTAAATTCTTATAGTAAGGACCTTAAAACGCGCTTATTCATTAAAAAACAACCGAATTTTTTGACCAAAGAAAATATCTTCCTTGCCCAGTTTGTCTTACGCGGCCCTGTTGCTTTTGTTTGACAGTTTAAGCTGCAACCCGTTCGTTATTTATTTATTATCATATTTTAACCATTAGCTAACTTCTCGCATTTAATTGTGAACAATAATAATTACAAATTTCCAGTTTTATAAAACTTCGAAGAACAATACGCATAGCAACAATCCCAGGATTCCAATTCACTTTTGAGAAACTTCCCATTCTTTGCTGGAGAGAAGTTGAAGTTAGCAACTTTGCTTGTCGTGTGTATGAATGGCGTTATAAATAAAACATGGCACAATGCACGTTTCATATTCCATGAATAAATTTCCCTTCGCGACGCCCCTCTCTTCTTCAGGCCTGAAGAGTAATTGGAAAAGTCGGAACTGTTGCCAGAACACGAAAGTGCAATTACGAACTTTAATGCACTTCACAAATATTACTTAAGTATTGGATGCGGTATTGGGGTTATGGGAAAAGAAAGATGCAGAACGGTAAAAGTGTCTGTTTTAGTGAACAGTTGAATCGCATAGTTTTAAAATCCGATAAATGCACTTAGGTCAAAATCTGTCCGTGTGTATGTATGTATGTGGGTGTGTGTGTGATGTGTGCGGATGTGTGTGTGGATGTTGGAACCACGGTTTCTTAAATACTATAAGACTTAAAAATATTTAACTGCAGTTTCCTCAATCTGACATTCCTGGGAAGAGCTGATTAGATTTTGGTAACAATTGGACAACCGAAAGTAACAGTTTCTTTAAAAAAATCTTCTAAATATTATTTTTTGAAAATTTCTGTTATTACTATTATTGAAGAACATAACATTGTACATCTGATACATTAATTTTTTTTATTATATCTTGTATAGATTTAGAGATAAAGGCACTGTAATATATAGAAGAGTCTAATCGCAGAGGCTACGGCAATAAGGAAACCAGTTGACAAATTCAAATGTTTATAACATAGTTTGTAAATGACAGATGCCAGTGTCAAAAATCAACAGTTTTAGTGACATTCTGAAAGCTTTTTCTTGGAAGTATATTTAATCCTTTTTATTGTTTTATTAATTAAATATTTAAAATTGTTGGTAAACCATGCATATATCCATAAGAAATACCGCCAATCTTGCTAATGAATTGGAAGAATCTCTGACATTTAGGAACTTACTCATACAATGAAAAATAAATACAATTAGAATTGTATTTGTGCAGAAGACATGTCAAATACAATAAAAACAATATTTGGGTCAAGTTCTGTAATGTTTTTATTATAAAACGAAAGTTCGATAGCGAAGTGCAATACAATACTCGCATAACATAAAATAGAAAAGGTAAGACGAATCCGTTGAAGGATCAAACTCATTTTTGGCCAAAAGTGGATTTATTGTGTTTTGGAACTAGACGATTCATTTTCGTATACTCATACACCGTATCAAAAGCTAAATAATAATCGAAACAAACCTATTATATCCATTTCCTTCTTTTTTTCTTCATTTCTCTTTCGACAGATCCTGTTTGAGTACCCCTCTTCTGGTGGTGCAATGTAAACAGGGGACGAACGACAAGAAAACGAACAAGAGAACAGTGTCGACCAACGCGTTATGAAACGCAAACAAACCCACAGAGATTTGCACAGATCCGGTGTGGGATAACTGCGTCCAATTAACACCCTCTATGTAACTCTAATTAAAAATGTACATACCTATATAAACTCTCACATTACGCCGATTATTTTTGCTTCATCAGCGAACATTTGCAAGATTTAAAAAAGAAAAGAGTAAAAATTATTTTATGTTCTATGTCGTAAATTTAGCCGGTGTAGTGGCCGTGCGCATTAAAGCCCTATGTCCTTAGACCAGGAATAGAGGGGAGACAGGGCATGCTATGTATTTCGCCGTAAGAAGACTTTCCAAATCATCATAGCGACTTTCGACCTTATTGAAACGTCAAAGTCAGCTGCAATCGCCCAATCGACCAGATGTGTTATATACATGTGCAGTCGAACGAATAAGTTTTCAAAATCAACAAGAGTCACCCAACGTTATCAATCATTATTTTGACTTCTGACGTTCTTGAATACATACGTCTTTAGTTTAATTCATAGTTTTCTTAGTTTTAAATTGTTTTATTTATGTTATGGATAATCAAGTGTTTATTTAGATTTGGTCAACTGTAACATAACAATATTTAACTGGTCGACTAGCGATTCCAGCTGATTCAATAAGGGTCAAAATCGCAGAGATGATTTGGAAATATACGCGTGAATATGTCTTGTCTCCCCTCTATTCCTGGTCTAAGGCTATGTCTCTACATGTTCAGATCGAATCTGAGGTTCCTCGCATGCGATGACCCGACCAGTTGACCATGTTAAAACATAGGTGGTGCTAGTTGTAGAAGGAGTATTTCCGCTGCCGCACTGGTTGCATAGCAATCAGTGGTCGTCGCACGGATTAAGTACACAGACTGCTCTAGTACTACGGTCACGAAACGAGTAGCTACGGTACTTGAGGTCTTGGCCCTACAAGGGCTGTTGTGCCATAGATGATGATGGCCGTAAATTTAGGAACATAGAGTCATAGAGGAAGAGATACCATCTTTGCACCTATATAAAAAATCTGATGTGGTCAGCACAATACCTCCCGCTTTTTAATTTTTATTAATTTAAATACATACCGACATATTCTGCAAAGTATAGCTTTGTTCGAGCAGCAGTCAGAAACTGTCACGAACTATCAGAAGCATGCGCATAAGAATTTTGGCGTTCGAGCAGCGGTAAATCACAAATTCACACTAAGAATTCGGTGTTCGTGCAGCGGTTCGAAACCGTTGGGGACGGTTTGAAACAGTCAGGAGAATTTGAGGATTGCTTGCAAATTTCAAATCCGTGACATGCGCACTAGCATTTCTAACGTCAAATCGCATGGAAAAACTTATTAACGGATTTCTCGGCGGTGATTGTAAGGAATTATATTGTTGTTATTCCATAAAGTAGTTAATTTTATTTAAATTTCCAATATTTCATTACATATTTTGTAACTTCAGGGAATAAAATAATTTATCTGTTGTAATCGCTTGACAAATTGATAAATTCGGAAACATTCAATTTTGAAATTATTATTTGTTTGTACACTGCATTGTTTTACATATTATTTAAAAAAAAAAAATTATGTATTATGGAAAATATATTATTTTTACTAACCTTAATTTCATTAAAGTGAATACAATCTTCCTAGCATAGTTTCATTATTAATTTTAATGTAATGGCTTCCTGACAGTGACATTTGTTTAAATATGTCAAAATTGTTATTAAAATATTTTGTTTTCGTTTGACGCATAGGCAAGATGACATACAAAAATAAATTATTTTATAATATAATATTTAAAGTTATTTCAAGTTATTTACTAAATGCTATTATCGTAGAATTAAATATTGTACCATTATATCCAATTTTTATTAGAAAAGTTGCTAAAACTAGTAGAAAAACTGCTAAAAGCTTGTATAAATGATACTTCTGGTTATCCGATATAAACTAAAAACTAATGAGCTCTTCCCACATTTGTATAGAATGGGTATACAAAATTTCAAATTTTTTTGATTGATGGTATTTGAGTAATCGTGTACATAGGACACACACACACACACACACACACACACACACACACACACACACACACACACATACATACATACATATATACATACATACACACAGACATCATTGTAAAAATTTTAAAATCGGATTCTGAGGACATAAAAACGTGCTTATTCGCTAAATTCTCCATATGCGATTTTTAGCACGATCCCTATACCTCCCTTACCAAGGGTAGCGGGAGGTAAAAATATTAAGTCTATCCGTCTCTGTAACAGTGTTCATCAATCATCAATCACCCCTATAAGTGTTAAGTAATAGTTATTTACATTCGAGTTTTGTATGGAATTTTTTAGCCGACGATAATGAAAATCACTTTTTTCAATGAGATAGGTTGTACTTCTGAAAAGGGTTAGTTTAAAATACTGGGGTTAAGTCAATTTCCAAATTTGATTTTACTTACCTTCATTAGAGTACTTCTTCTAGCAAAAATTTATCTGTAATAATAGACGTTGTTTATGACTGATAATATATTTATTTGCTCATGTTTTCTTCGTAATAAATAATAGGTAGGTGTCGATATTTGACATTTCAGCAATGTTCACCTCGCGTATTTGACAGGTATATCGATCGGTGACTATGTCGGTAACGGCGGATTTTTACAATAATGACAGATGTCGCTACCGTGAGTTTGGTTTATATAAATTAATTTTAAATATAGGAAATGTTAAAGTAAAAAAATAACTTATGTAGGTAGTACTTTTTTACATGAACTTTATTATAGTAAAGATGATTTCTTTTCTAAATGCCCATAAACGTCCAGTGTATTTTGATTATTTTACTGCATAGTTAGACAAGTTACAACACAGTAAGCGTAAAATGTAGGTTACACTTGCTATGTATACAATTGTAAAGTTCCCATTACACTTCAGGAGGGCAAAAAAGTGTTTGTGTTCATCCTCAATGTCGCCTGCGTTTTACACAATTAGAATCAAATGTTATATTAAAATAAATCTTGAGACAAAAACCTAATAAAGAAACGGAATATAGCAAAAGTGATACATTCTGGGATGTTTTAAAGAGTGATGAATGCGTATTAAAGAGCCCATTCTGGCAAACTACCGTCGTATATAATATAACTGGACATGAAAACGTCATAAGAGAAAAACATCACGACTCGCGAAACGCAAACTGCCCAGTAAAAATGCTACAATACACCCCAAACTACACTATGTAAAGACATATGAGAATGGACATTACTTCGGAATGGTTCTTCATAGTATTTTACAATTGGAAAAGATCCCTAAAATTTTATGGATACTTAGTAAAAGAAACTAGAAACTGCATTACAGCAACTATAAAATCAAAATGTTATTGCTATTATTTTGGAAGAAATTGATTGTTAAAAGAAGTAGGTACTAACAAAGTTTAATAGAAAAAGATTAAAAAAAAAAAATGTTGGCATGGAAATCCAAAATAATTTACTGAATATGTTGAGTAAGAATGCCCCTTCATATGCAACTGTCTACCGATGTTTTAAATGCTAATTGAGTAAAGCATTTTGGCCAGAAATAGAAAAAAGAATGGGGGATTACGGCTCAATCGAATTAAAGGAAAATAGTAAAAAAAATACGAATGTATATGCTGAGTAACGAATATTAATAATAAAAATGAAATGGTATAATTGAGATATTTCGGAAATAAAGGGTTTTTCGTTGTAACGCTTCGACACTAATATGAAAATATTTTGATTGGCGACCGAGAAACCGCCTATACATGCATTACAAATAGCGTGTTAGGAGGTGGGATTACTACCAATGGAAGTTAAGAAATTCAAATTCGAAAGGAGGAGCTAACATTCCTGTACTACAGTTTTCAAACAGTTTTTATTTTAACATAAATTTCTTGCATTAAACTTAATAATTTAAATACACCTGTAATTATAAAGTATGTATACTTAAACAGTGTTATAATATTCATTTATTTTTATGTAAATATAACTTAAAATAGCATATATATCAAGAACATTTAGGTCCATGATGAAAACAGTTTGATATAAAAACACATAAATGTGACGTCACGTCAATCTTTTCAAAATTCGGGAGACCATAACTCGCTTCTTAATAGGAATTTTTTCACCGGATTTTCATCAATAGTCTTAGTTTTCCTAATATTTTCAGATGAAATTATAAAAAAAAAAATGGTGTAATCCCCATTGGTAGATTGGTAGAAGATCTGAATGAATTTCGGAATTATCTATCTGGGAGAACTAATATAACCACTTCTTACCTCTCGCTAAAAGAGGTATTGGATTCATGCTAAAATTCGCATATCCAGAATTTATTGAATAAGCACGATTTAAGGTCCCTGGAATCCGATTATAACATTTTTAAAATGATGTCTGTGTGTGTGCGTGTGTATGTATGGATGTTGAAGGGACGATTCCTCAAAAACTATAAGACTTAAGAACTGTTTAACTATGGATTCCTCAATATGACATTCCTGGGAAGAGCTGAAAAGGTTTTGGTAACAATTGAACAACCGAAAGTAGTAGTTTCTTACAAAAACCCTTTTTTGGAAATTTTTGTTATTAAATTAAAAAACATAAAATTCTCAAACTAATACACTTAAATTTTTTATTATATCTTGTATAGGTTTAGAGATAAAGACTCTATAATATACAGAGTAATCTAATCGCAGAGGCTGAGGCACTAAGGAAACCAGTTGACAAATTCCAATGTTTATAACATAGTTTGTAAATCACACATGTCAGTGTCAAAAATCAACAGTTTTAGTGACATTCTGATAGCTTTTTCTGGGAAGTATATTTAATCTTTCTTATTGTTTTATTAATTAAATATTTGAAACTATAGGTAAAATGCATATATCTATCAGAAATACCGCCAATCTGGTTAATGAATTAGAAGAATCTCTCACATATAGGAACTTCCGCATACAATGAAAAATAGATATAATTAGAATTATATATATGCAGAAGAATTGTTAAATACAATACAAAACAATATTTGGGTAAAGTTCTGTAATTTTTTGTTATAGAGTGACGGTTCGAAAGCGAAGTGCAATACAATATGGAAATGGCGAGAGGTATTGTGCTGGCCACAACAGATTTTTATTCTACCTTTACCGATAGCGACATGGCGACGTTCGCATTTTGTACTTCATAGAGAACAAATTTAGCGTACCAACCTATTGAGTGATTTTATATAAAAATTCTGCTAATTACAAATTCTTCGTAAATTTAACTAAAGTTGCAAAAAAATCTCACCGAATACCCCTCGACCATTGATAAATACTTATAATTTTATCACAACTTGTATTTACAATGGTGACAAAATAAATATTGATCAATTAAAAAATAGGGATAAAATATAATTTATATTAATTATTTCTTGCCTTAGGCTTATGTCAGAGTATAGAATTATACCATACAATTTGAACTTTTTCTTCAACTGTATACATTTTGAAATATGACAATTTGATGACATTGACAGATATACTAAATGTCACGTCCTATATCCAGTTTAAAAAAAAAAACGCGGTAATACATTGCTGTCAATCATTTTAAATGTAACTATGGTAATGACATACGCCCATGTTCACTGATAAAAAAATCTGTTGTGGCCAGCACAAGACCTCTCGCCATTTCCATATTAGGCTATATAAGTATTGTATTGCACTTTGTTATCGAACCGTCGTTTTATAACAAAATCTTACAGAACATTACCCAAATATTGTTTCTTACTATATTTAGCATGTCTTCTGCACACATATAATTCAAATTATATCTATTTTTCATTGTATGAGGAAGTTTCTAAATGTCAAATATTGTTCCAATTCATTAACCAGATTGGCGGTATTTCTGATAGATATATGCATTTCACCACAATTTTACCTATAATTTTAAATATTTAGTTAATAAAACAATAAGAAAAGTTAAATATACTTCCCAGAAAAAGCTATCAGAATGTCACTAAAACTGTTGACATTTGACAATGACATGTGTCATGTTATAAACATTGGAATTTGTCAACTGGTTTCCTTAGTGCCTTGGCCTCTGCGATTAGTATACTCTATAAATTATAGAGTCTTTATCTCTAAATCTATACAAGATATAATAAAATTTTTAAGTGTAATAGATGGAGAATTTTATGTTCTTCAATATTTAATAAAAAAAACTCCCAAAAAATTATATTTAGAAGATTTTTTCTAAGAAACTACTACTTCCGGTTGTTCAATTGTTACCAAAACCTTTTCAGCTCTTCCCAGGAATGCCAGATTGAGGAAACTGCAGTTAAATATTTTTTAAGTCTTATAGTTTTTGAGGAATCGTGACTACAACATCCAGACATACATACATACATACACACACACACACACACACACACACACACACACACACACACACACATACACACATCCACACACACACACACAGACATCATTTTAAAAATGTTATAATCGGATTGTAGGGACCTTAAATCGTGCTTATTCAATAAAATCTGGATATGCGAATTTTAGCATGAATCCAATACCTCTCTTAGCGAGAGGTAAAAAACTCTCGGTATACTCTCTAAATAAATGATAGAACTGCTACAGATTCTGCAGAACAATAAATTTATTAATTCTAATTTCCTCCCCTGATAATTGTTGAGAACCGTAAGTCCAGCAGACCTATGCGGGTCTGGTACCAGTCCGTGAGTAATCCCGCGATGCTCGTACGTAACACGCTTCCCATGAGTACGTGTTTGATTTTGCTGTGCAATTACCAACTGCTGAATTGTGTTAATTTTATTTGTATGGCTAAATAAGAACGTGTGTGACGGTAACGGAGAATGTGTTTGCTAATACCATACCATACTGACACTGTTTGCTCATCAAATTGTTCATTTATAATTCAGATGGATAGTTACATGCATAGTGCAGTTTAATATTTAATAATGTAAAACTACAGACAAATAGACATACATAATTTAGAGGATAAATTAATAAAAGAGGTTAAACAGGTTCCTGAGTCGATAGTACTATCCTACACAATTGAGTACAAGAAAAAATGTGTTCTGTTCTATTTTATAACAACTCAATAGGAATAAATCTCAATGGGGTAGTTGCGCATTTTCCAATTTATTTTTTTCTGAAAGAATTGTTCAAGTTATTCACTTTAATACATATTTTATGTCTGACAACTGTATATTTTTTAAAAAAATTCTTATTTCAAATTTTCCCGTGGTGACGTGTTTTATTAATACCAATCACAGTCTTTCTTGCCCTAGCGGTACACTCTCGGTTGTACCCTCTGTACACAATACTACCATTTTTATTTGAAACGATTTATATGTTTGAGAGAAGCACTATTTCAAAAGAAATTATTCATTTTCACACAAATTCATTAGTTTCATTATCTTGTTTTATAGATATAGAAAAGAAAAATAAAATATGATTTTAACACGTAAAACATAGGTTATGTCACTAAAAATAACATGTACATTCACTGGAGTGTGCAGTCACCTGGTGGCAAAATTATGAAGTTGTCTATATAAGAATTAAATATCTTGAAAACATTTGGCATTCAAGTAAATAATTATAAAATATACGTACTATTAAATAATACTTTTGTATCTGTTATTTTTCTTTTAGAATTATACTGTAAATATTTGTATGATACAATTAAAACATAAATGCCACTAGGTCAAGTGTGTACGGGGGGTCTATTCTAATTCATAGCCACATGTGCTATCCGCTATATAAGTTCCACTACCAGCCAACAGATGGGGGTCCCCATCCCGCTATCCGACTTGAATCCATCTATTGGCTAGTAGTGGAACTTATATAGCGGATAGCGGATAGCACATGTGGCTATGGATTAGAATAGACCCCTAGATGATGTACCAACACGGACAGGATATTTTGTCCCGGCGCGATGTCTTCATGTAGAATCCATAAGCCGTTTTATTAAATTTTAGCCCTTTTTCTTCTCATCCGTGCATGAAGGGTTATCAAAACCTTCTTGTAATATGCTTGGTTAACAAAATGCCCCTCAGGCACCCAATCCATGTGAACAATCAATCGCATTTCGAAAAAAAAAAAACAATGTCAGTGAACGGCCGAGGCGCTAATCGTCTCCGATCTCTTTTCTTCCTTCTTTAAATATTCTAAACTGTTCGAAAACTTGAGTTCCAGATAGACCCATATCACCATAAACATTATTCAACACTACGTACATTTCTGTAGTGGATTTTTTAAGTTTCACTCAGAATTTCATATTGACACTAATATAATGGGGTATGTGACTAAATTTTGATTTTTACATATATGATACTAGACGAAAAAATAAAATACCCGTATTTTTTTAAATTGATTAATTATTCGTAGTTTACGAGAAAATAATTATTAAAACATTGGAGAAGGGATCTGTGACGTCAGTAGGGTAGAATGATAGAAGAAGACAGTTAGACTGAGATAGATATATTGTGGTAAGCGAAAGTGACAGCAGCTGTCACGTTCGCCATTCCATAACCTATCACAACATATCTATCTCAGTCTAACTGTCTTCTTCTACCATTCTACCCTACTGACGTTACAGATCCCTTCTCCAATACATTAACAGCCCGATTCACAAAAAAGTTTAAGCTAATCCTCATTTTAGTTTAGATTAGTGAATTCTATTTTATTCCGGTATTTAAAATTTAATTTTCATGATATTATCAATAAAGGTAGATACTAGGAATAGATTAGACTATATTTTAAGATATAAACTGTCAAAATTAGAGTAGAATTCGCTAATTCAAAAATGAGGATTAGCTTAAATTTTTTTGTGAATCGGGTTGTAAATTGCTAATAACAATATTATTACAAACTAATGTTTAGTTTTTATTTTTATAATGAGAAGCTATAGAGGTTTTCTTTTATATATTATGACATATATTGAAATTCGATTATGGTCACATACCCCATTCCGGCGGAGTACGAGAAAGTAGTTAACTTCAATCAAAGGCTACTGCGAATGGTTTGCCTAATTATCTTGAAATTTTAACAGTGGATGGAGATGACAAATTAATATGACATAGCCTGCAATGTTGCCAAATTTACAGGGAAGCCGGAAAAATTAACGGTGTGATTTTGTAATTTTCTATAACACTACAGAATTGTAACTCTCAATAAAAGAGCATCAATTTTTAATGTCAAACGATAATAAATGTATTAGTAAACAAAAATTGTTGTGATTTTGTTCACTTTTGCATTTCTATAGAGTTATAGAAAATTACAGAATCGCGCTACAAATCTCGTTATTTAATTGCCAGACCTCGTATATTCTAGCATCATGGGTTAACTATTCAAATCATTCACAGTGGGTCAAATCACTGCCGACTCAATACAAAAGGCCTGGCCCAACGCGCGGATGATGTCATATACTGAGGCAGAACGTAGCGCGTATCTCCGTATTAGAACTGTATAGGAGTCGCAACCCCGGTGTATTTCACTTAATATGGGATAAAAATTCAGGTCAAAATAACTGTAATACTCTGTTATGAAGTATGTTGTATTCATTATAAATATGTAAAGATGATAAGCCTTATACGTAGTCGTGCCATAAATACTGTCCCTAGTACAAGGGGGGCTTATTCTACATAAACAAAAGAAATCTGATAAAAAAATGAATGTGATTTTATTGTTACATAACTAATAATCAAAAAAAAATAAAATTACTCAAAATGACCGCCTCGTTCTTTTACACACTTCTTCAAACGTCCCGGCCACTCATCGATTGCAGCACGCACCACTTCCAGGGGTATGGAAGCTGCTGTCTTTACCAAATCAGCCTTTAATGCCTCAATATTGCGATGAGGTTTGGAGCAGACCTTCTCCTCTAACACATTCCACAAGCGGTAATCCAAAGGATTGAGGTCTGGACTTCCAGAGGGCCAATCTTCAGCGGCAATAAATTCTGGTAAATTCATATCTAACCAGCGTTGCGACGATTTTGCTTTGAATCTTGCTGAAAAATCCAGTGCTTTCCAGCGAACAAAGAGTCATTCAATGGCTTCACAACTTGCTCTAATATGTCACTCTGGTAATTTTCTGCTCGCGTTTTTACCCCTTGTTCGCAGAAATGCAACTTCGTAACGCCGTCGTAAGACACCCCCCACCAAACCATCACTGACGCTGGGTGATGACCCCTTTCTACCTTCGGAATTTTCTCTGCAGCTTCCCGAGAGCTATGGGCATATACCCTATCATTTTGGCGGTTGAATTTTTCTTCTACAGTGAAAATTTTTTCATCCGTAAAAAGAATTTGCCGGTGACTTCCATCCGCGTGTCGCTGCAGTAACTTTTTAGCTCTCGTTGCTCTAATGTGACGTAGTGTAGCTGTTAATCGCTGTCCTGTGCTTCTGCGATAAGCTCCAAGTTTAAGATTTTCTTTCAGAATGCGTGACATGGTTCTAGTGGGGATCTTCATTTCTCTACTCATGATTTTCTGCTTCCGGAGTGGATTTCTCCGAATTCTCTCGCGAACAGATTTGATGGCTGCTGTCATCAATTCGTAACGTATCGTTGTAACGTTTAATGGTCCGGTAAACAAACTTCTTCGTAATTTTCAGAAGTTTTAACAAATTGAAAATCTCTACTGGTGTTTTGCTGCACTTGTATAGCGCAATCACTGCTACACGGTTTTCTTTAATACCCCACTCCATGTTTACTGCATGAACTATCGGTTTGAAATTAATGATTTACAATAATATATTGACGGATGAAAAAAACAAATGTTCAAGGCACCCTTAATTTTATTTTTATAAATCTTTTTATCGTGTTTTATACTCAGAGACAGAATTTATGGCACGACTACGTACAGAGAATTTATTTTAAAATGCAACATTATCAAATCTAGGTCCTTTGTTGTTTGTGTTATTTATTAACGATATTATTGATGTTGTTAAAGATTCCGAAGTATTACTCTACGCTGATGATTTAAAGATTTTCAAAAGTATCAACTCGTTACACGACTGTGTTCTTCTACAAAATGATATAAATAACCTTTCAGCTTGGTCTCAAAGGTCTAAACTGTTCTTTAACTTTAGCAAATGTAAAATAATGAGTTACTTAGTAAAAAAAATTGTGTATACTTATCCATATAACATGGAAAACACATATCTTGATCGTGTCCCACAATTTACTGACCTCGGTGTTATTTTTGACAGTAAGTTATATTTCAATTTGCACATTGAGTATATCAAAAAATCTTCTTTAAAAATGCTAGGGTTTATTATACGTTCTTGTAAACCGTTTCATAATTTGTTTACTATGCAGCGTTTATTTAATTCGTTAGTAAGATCAAAATTGGAATATTGTATGCAAATATGGAATCCTATTTACAACAAATATGTAGTTCAAATCGAATCAATACAGAAACGATTTGCTAAATATTGTTATTATAGGAAGCATAATTATTATCCCAGTTTTGATGTTAACTATCATGTACTTTTAACTGAAGTAAATCTTATTTCTCTTTTTAATCGCCGAAAAATACAGTCCTGTTTATTTTTATACAAACTGTTAAACAATGAGATGAATGACAGCTATCTTCTAAGCCAGCTTCCATTAAATGTACCACGTCAATCATCGAGAAATAAGACTACTTTTCGTTGCAATATAGCAAGAACAAATTATGAAACGAAATGAAATACCTAGCGAAATGGATGTATTTGCGCAGCCACTTCATGTATTTAAACGAGATTTGATAAAACACTTTATATCGCTAGATACTTAATTTATCACATAGTTTAATTAATGTTAAAAAACTCATTTCATTTAATGTGTATGTAATTGTTTATTATATGTAGTTTTATTTAGGGTAATTTTTTGTGTACTTTCTGCAGGGTATTTTTTTGTATATTCTTTTATAATCGTCCTGTAATTGGAACTTTATAGTTCTGTAGGATAGATTGTTGAATAAATACACAGACAACAGATACTATTAAGATAGTCAACTGCAATGATAAAGTAGTAGGCATTATGCCCTGCAACACTAGCGCTCGGTGTCGTAAGACATAACTAAAATCAGTATGGCGGGTAGTATCGGACACAGACCGTATCGGAGATAGTCTGCATCCCGCATTACTATTGAGAATATATTTATTCTTTTTTATTGATATAGTAATAAACAGAAAACAACAAAATATATATTTAACGAGAACGCATATTTATTTTTTAAAATTACATAAGGAAAATATAATCAGATATCCTATTACCATAAGGTGTAGAGTACCTATACACATACATTTAGTTGTGTACAAATTTCGCCCATTGCTTCTTATTTCTTGCCATCTTGCTAGCGTTTTGAATCGTCGTATTTTTCTTCTCCAAGATCTTCAATATTAGCTTAACCCAGTTGTCTTTCGGTCTGTTTTTTCTACCAATTTTGTCATCCATATTTGTCTCACCGGTCTAGCTTCGTTCATTGTGATCATATGGCCCCACCAAGCTAACGCTCTCTGCTCAATGTCCAATACAGACTTACATTATAATTGTACTCTAATGATTTCATTTCTTATTCTACCTTGTATTTGGATGAGCTACTCGTTCAAACAAATTTTGTAAATTTCTTCTGAATAGGAAAATAATGTTTTGTTGTATTTTCAACATCACAACCCGGCACATAATAACTTCTTGGCATTTTGCAGAAGCAAATAAACACAATATAAAATAACACAATAATGAAGAATGACACTTCACGAAAATACAATTTCAAATTTGAATTGTCAGTATGATTTTCAGCCAAGCCGCTACGATTTTAAAATCACCGAACATCCGAGCATTTACGAATTTTAACGAATTAATCCGAATGAAGCACTACTAGCGCTAAGTGTCGTAATACATAACTAACCGAAAGTCTCAAGGTCATGCTATGTAGTTGACATGGCCAGAATAAATAAATAAATTATGGTTCACCACTTCCATGGTTACTCACTATTGTCAAAAAACGACAGCAATGTAATATTTGTCCATTTTAAAATGCAACATTATAAATAGTATTGCAGCACAGGAGATACATCCAAAACACATCACAAATGGTGTCAATTCTTATTACGACCGACTAGAATATTGCCAGAGTGTGAATGAAGGTTATGAATTTTTGTAAGCTAAAGTTTGTTAAGATGTACAACATTCATGTTTTGATTTTTTGTTAATCGTATGTAGGCTAATTTATTGGAAATTAGTTTTGATAATACAAAACTACAAATTTTGTATGTTGCATTTTAAATTGTACAAATATAACATTGCTGTCATTTATTGACAAAAGTGAGTAACCATGGAAATGAATGACCATATGTTGCATGTTAAAATAAATTGCCTGTATGCAAAAAACTATGATATGGGATTTTGTCTGACCTGTACGATGTCCCCTAGGTCCCCGCCCGTGGCAGTGAAGGTGAGGTGGCAGATGTAAGGCAGCTTGTCCTCGCGCGGACGGTGTAGGTCCAGGTCGTATGTTTTGCCTACATCGCCGTGGTACGTTCTGTTACACGCTGCAACAAACAACAATTACTAAAATTAAACTTTGTCACCGTGGATATGTGTTTTTAAGGACGAAATTTTACTTTGCACTTTTACCACGGCTTGAATAATCGTTAGCAAAACTCATTATTATTCAACTTAAAATAGTGAGCAAAGTAGCATGTTGACTCACAAGTGAGCAAAATACACAAGTCTGTAATAATCTACGTTAGGAGTCATAAATTTTGATGCAGTTACAAATTGTACAATAAATATCAACCATATTACATGAAGGAACAATAATTTTTTGTAGTTAATTTTACATTAAATTCAGTTATAAACGTATGCACTATTCAGTTTTTCATTAATAAAAATCTGTTGTGGCCAGCACAATACCTCTCGCCATTTTCATATTAGGCTATATAATTATTGTATTTAATAATTCTGGTACACACAAAAAATTCTAATTACATTCTTTATTTTTCAATTCATTATATGAACAAGTTTCCTCCTACTCTTCTAAATGATCGAGATTCTTCCAATTCATTGACGAGATTAGCGGTATTTCTGAAGGATATATGATGAATTATATGTATAATAAGCGCGTGTTTAGTTGACACTGATAATGTACATACTTTGGCTTATAAATGAATCCCCTTTCTTTTTATACCAATTTTAGATGTTGACGCAGTCTTTTCTTCGTTATGACAACAGCTTCTTATATTATTATTCAATTTCGATTTGTCCCTGTACGAATTCTATATCTTTCTATAATTTTAAATATTTAATTAAAGATAAAATAAGATATATTAAATGTGCTTCCCAGAATAAGCCCTCAGTAATGTCTCTAGATTTTTGACACTGACATTTATGTCATTTACAAACATTTTAGTTTTCAACTGGTTTCCATAGGCTGATTGCGTCATTATACAATGGGTTATTCTATATATTTATAAATCATGCCCGTATTCATAAACACTCGTAAAATTTTTAAACGATTCGTTATAATATTTATCCAATAAAAACAGTCGACATTGAAAGAAAAATCAGAATTTTGTTTGACAATTTTGATTCTATTTGTCAAAAATCATAACGAGCCGTTTTGAAACTTTACTAGTGTTTATGAATATGGGCATCAGTCTATCTCTAAATCTATAGAAGGTATAATAAAAATGTTTAATGTATTGGATTCTTTAATATTTGAAATAACATAAATTTCTAAAAAATATTTAAAAGTTTTTCTTTAAGAAAGTACTACTTGAGGTTGTCCAGTTGTAACCAAAATCTAATCAGCTCTTCCCAGTAATGTCAGATTGAGGAACCTGCATATTTTTTAAGTTTTATAGTATTTGAGAAACCGTGGTTCCAACATCTATACATCCACACATACACTCACACGGACATTATCGTAAAAATGTTATAATCGGATTCTAAGAACCTTAAAACGTGCTTATCCACTAAAATCTGGATATGCGATTTTTAGCATGATTCCAATACCTCTCTTAGCGAGAGGTAAAAACATTATAAACTCCTGAAAATGATGATTTTGGACAAGGCGAAAGAAGAATGTTTTTAAAGAGTTAAGTGATTCAGTGGAGTTCTTACTTTCAGCCCTTTTCTTATTGTTTTCGGGTTTTTGCTAACCCACTATGTGGGAAACGCGTGATTTTATGTATGTATGTATGTATGAAAATAAAATAATTTTAATATGCTTCATGTGTTAATCTCATACAGTCCGATTCACAAAAAAGTTTAAGGTAATCATCATTTTTGGATTAGTGAATTCTATTCTATTCCGGTATTTAAAATTTAATTTTCATGATATTATCAATAAATACAGATACTAGGAACAGGTTAGACTATATTTTAAGGAATAAACTGTCAAAATTAGAGTAGAATTCGTTAATCCAAAAATGAGGATTAGCTTAAACTTTTTTGTGAATCGAGCTGTTACATATTAAAACAAGAACTGAATTCACTGCTTCGAGTATAATAACACCCCGTGTGTATCGCTGAAACAACTCCGGTTGTATATCTGTTTCCAAGTAACTGAAATCGAGGAACATTTTTTGTTTGCCCTGGTGGGTAAACACAAACAAACAGTAAACAGTCGCGGCGATATAACGAAAGCGTAGGCGTAGGCGGATAACATAACCTCACTGTATCGTGTTTCCAGTTACAAACAATTCCACGATGTTTAGTTTTACCCGGAAATTGAAATTTGAATTTGAAATCGAAAGTTGGGATGACCTAGATACAAGATTGGAATTTTAGGTTACGAGGTATGTTTTTATTGTTAGCTGTGGGAAAGGGATATAGCGTAATCGGTAAAAGAATACACAGAATATTTTGTTGATATTTCCAAAACTTCAACTTTAAAATTAATGGGTGGAATTCAGTGGGTTGTATTAAAGTCTGTATTAAAGCTTGTATTAAGTATGTGGCAACATTGTAATATTTCCCAAATCTATCAATGAGATTCAATTGTGATATAGAAATTTTACCGCAGGGAAAAGTAATACAGATATCCTTTATTCATATGAAGAAGTATAATTGTAAATGGAAGGTGTAAAAGGAAACTTGCAAAAAATAGCAACATTAGGTTAGAAATATGTCAAATTTTATGTGTCAAATTTCATACCTGAATGTTAATGAATTTTAAAATATCTCAATCCCCGTTTTGATCAGTTTTGATATTTGTCCTTTTTTATCGTAATTGTATGGCTTTCTTACTTCTATTAATAATATTTTATTCTTTATTTGATCCTTTGGTCCCTCACTTTTTTCTGACAGGTATTACAATGTTGCCAAAATATTTTTGACAAAGAACTGTTTTAGCTTAAAACACGCTAATACAACCTACTGAATCTCACCCAATATTTTTACCTTCCGACACCTTGAGGTAAGAAACGTATTGTCTTTGGTCAAAAAATAAGTGTTGAGCTTTAATGAATAAGAATGATAAGCCTAGAAGTCCCTAGAATACGATTTTACTAGTTTTACGATGATGTCTACGTGTGTGTGTGTGTGTGTGTGTGTGTGTGTGTGTGTGTGTGTGTGTGTGTGTGAGTGTGAGATAAAAATTTCTCCGCCGATAACTCCAAAACTACAATTGTAAAAATTTGATGTGGCCAACACAAAACCTCCCGCTATTTAATTTTTATTAAATTAAATACATACCTGTGTTACTAATGCTGCAAACTATATTATGTTTATGTAT
Source organism: Ophonus ardosiacus (assembly GCA_943142095.1). Classification (NCBI taxonomy): domain Eukaryota; kingdom Metazoa; phylum Arthropoda; class Insecta; order Coleoptera; family Carabidae; genus Ophonus; species Ophonus ardosiacus. The sequence goes on from OW964839.1 coordinate 22,194,171, forward strand.
TATTATTTTCTTTATTATTTAATATATCACTACTATTAATTTGAAGTGATTATTCTTTTGACAATGATGTTTACCTGTCAGTTACATTCATTTGAAAAATAAACTGTGTAACAAAGGAATTTTGTTTATCTTAGGCTTCGGGATTAAAAAAAGAAAAATGATTTTTAAATTTATCTGTAAAATATATAGAAAAAGTATTAATGTATACCTGTACAAAATTCAATAAACTATAATTTTCCAATGACATAAAATGCGAAAAAGTGGTATTTAATGGAATTTTTTGAGGAAAAACAATTATGAGCTTCAAGTAAAGTGCCATTTCCGTTTATTCGATTCACACCAAAATCTAATGGCTTCTTTTTGTGTTAGAATAGTGTAGAAATACAAGGTTTCCGAATTTTCTGAATGATAGTATTTGAGTTAGAGCGAAGACAAAATTCATACACACACATACACACATACATACATACACACACATACATACATACATACACACATACAGACATCATTGTGAAAATGTTAAAATTGGATTCTAGGGACCTTAAAACGTGGTCATTTAATAAAATCTCGATATGTGTTTTTTAGCACGATCCCTATACCTCCCTTACCAAGGAGAGCGGGAGGGAAAAATTATAATACTTTCATACCTATTCCTCTTTTTACCTCCCGCTACCCTTGGTAAGGGAGGTATAGGGATCGTGCTAAAAATCATGTATCGAGATTTTAGTAAATGACCACGTTTTAAGGTCCCTAGAATCCAATTTTAACATTTTCACGATGATGTCTGTATGTGTGTATGTGTGTGTGTATGTATGTATGTATGTATGTATGTATGTATGTGTGTGTGTGTGTATGTGTAGGAATTTTGTCTTCGCTCTAACTCAAATACTATCATCCAGAAAATTCTGAAACCTTGTATTTCTACCCTATTCTAATATGGAAAGATCCCATTAGATTTTGGTGTAAATCGGATAATCGGAAATGGCACTTTACCTGAAGCTCATAATGGTTTTTCTTCAAAAAATACCATTAAATGCCAATTTTTCGCATTTTGTCATTATGAAAATTAAAGATTATTGAATTTTCTATAGAAATACATTAATACTTTTTCTATATAATTTACAGATAAATTTAAAAATCATTTTTTTTTTTTTACATCCCGAAGCCTAAGATAAACACAATTTCTTTGTTACACATCATATTTCAAATGAATGTAACTGACAGGTGAATGTCACTGTCAAAAAACTAATCACTTCAAATTAATAATAGTGACATTTTAAAAAGAAAATAGTAAATAAATCAATAGTTTTATGCAATGGAACAGTTTGCAGCGTTAGTAAATACGTAAGTATGTATTTAAATTAATAAAAATGGATAGGAAAGTGTGGCGAAGGAAGATTGTTGCGTAACTATTATTGTGGTCCGGATGGGGTTATTCGCTACCGAAAATCGGTCACTTTAATATGTTCTTATGTATGAATGCTATGATGATTGTGGAGAGGCGAAAGAAGAATGTTGTTAAAGAGTGAAGTGAGTCAGCTGAGCTCTTACTCTTATCCCTTTTCTTATTGTTACTATTGTTTCCGGGTATTTGCTAACTCCCTAAGTGGGAATCGAGTGATTTTATGTACGTATGTATGTATGTAAAAATTAAATAGCGGGAGGTTTTGTGTTGGCCACATCAGATTTTTTACATTCATATGAAGAGCTGATTAGATTTTGGTCATAATTGGCCAACCGGAAGTTCCCTTATTTAAAGATCTTAACAGTTTTTCTTGAAAAAACGCAGTTAAATATTAAATTTCAGCGATTTTCAATACGAAAGAATATCTTATTGTCTATACGGTTTGATTATACATTTTCATTCATATTCAGTAGATATAGAGTTAAAGTATTTTAAAAGATGAACTTTCATAAATCAGCCAGCTATTCTATAACCATGAAAACAGCTGATATATTCAAATAATTCTAATTGACAGACGTCAGCGTCAAGTGTAATTTACATAGATATGTTCGTGTTATAATTTTACTGGATAAATAGAATCTTTTCCAAGGAACTTTTGGTATGGGATTTGAACAAAATACATAGAATTGACGGAAGGTACCACATCAGATTTTTACCTCCCGCTACCCTTGGTAAGGGAGGTATAGGGATCGTGCTAAAAATCACATATCGAGATTTTAGTAAATGACCACGTTTTAAGGTTCCTAGAATCCAATTTTAACACTTTTACGATGATGTCTGTATGTGTGTATGTATGTATATGTGTGTGTGTGTGTGTGTGTGTGTGTGTGTATGTATGTGTAAGAATTTTGTCTTCGCTCTAACTCAAATACTATCATTCAGAAAATTCTGAAACCTTGTATTTCTTCCCTATTCTAATAAGAAAAAAAGCCATTAGATTTTGGTGTAAATCGGATAACCGGAAATGGCACTGTATCTGAAGCTCATAATGGTTTTTCTTCAAAAAAATACCATTAAATGCCTTTTTTGCATTTTGTCATTATGAAAATTAAAGATTATTGAATTTTCTACAGGAATACATTAATACTTTTTCTATATATTTTACAAATCAATTTAAAAATAATTTTTTTATGAGTCCCGAAGCCTTAGATAAACGCAATTCCTGTGTTACATAGTTCATATTTCAAATGAATGAAACTGACAGTAAATGTTACTGTCAAAAAACTAATCACTTCAAATTAATAATAGTGACATTTTAAAAAGAAAATAGTAAATAAAGCAATAGTTTTCTGCAATGGAACAGTTTGCAGCGTTAGTAAATACGTAGGTAGGTATGTATTTAAATTAATAAAAATTAAATAGCGGGAGGTTTTGTGTTGGCCACATCATATTTTTACCTCCCGCTACCCTTGGTAAGGGAGGTATAGGGATCGTGCTAAAAATCACGTATCGAGATTTTAGTAAATGACCACGTTTTAAGGTCCCTAGAATCCAAATTTAACATTTTCACGATGATGTCTGTATGTGTGTATGTGTGTGTGTATGTATGTATGTATGTGTGTGTGTGTGTGTATGTGTAGGAATTTTGTCTTCACTCTAACTCAAATACTATCATTCAGAAAATTCTGAAATCTTGTATTTCTATCCTATTCTAATAAGAAAAGAAGCCATTAGATTTTGGTGTAAATCGGATAACCGGAAATGGCACTTTACCTGAAGCTCATAATGGTTTTTCTTCAAAAAATACCATTAAATGCCATTTTTTCGCATTTTGTCGTTATGAAAATTAAAGATTATTGAATATTCTACAGGAATATATTAATACTTTTTCTATATATTTTACAGATAAATTTAAAAATAATTTTTTGTACAAGTCCCGAAGCCTAAGAAAAACATAATTCTTTTGTTACACAGTTCATATTTCAAATGAAGGTAACTGACATTAAATGTCAATGTCAAAAAACTAATCACTTCAAATTAATAATAGTGACATTTTAAAAAGAAAATAGTAAATAAAGCAATAGTTTTATGCAATGGAACAGTATGCAGCGTTAGTAAATCCGTAAGTATGTATTTAAATTAATAAAAAATAAATAGCGGGAGGTTTTGTGTTGGCCACATCAGATTTTTTTAATTTAATACTGGGACATATTACACCAATATGACTCTTGAACACGGGATGAAATTTTATAATGAACTTAGGGCCGTTTTCATAATCAGATTCACTTTAAGACTTTAATTAAAATTACTTTAAGACTTTATCTTTATTATAACGTACTGCTATAATCTCGCTAAAGTACTAAAGTTATATTATGAAAACGAATACCACTTCAATTTAAATTTAAAGTGAAGATATACAGGGTGCTTCAAAACATGTGTCGGAAAATAAATGGTGGGATTGGTTGGCTAATTATAAGAAAAAAAGTTCCCATTAACATGGTTCCGCAAACGCACCGTTTTCGAGATACAGGGTGTAAAAAAAATATTTTTATTTTTTGACGATATTTCAAGAACCGTTTGAGATACAGAACTCAGCTTTTGTACACATCTTAGCATTAATATTAGCTACTTTTTAAGCGCTTATTCAATTTTTTTCATGTGCCATTGACGGAGATTTTAGGGTTGAGTGAGGTTTTTATGGCCCTAATTTCTATGACACTTGGGAAATTGGCATTCTGTGAACCACCAATATTTTCTACACAAAAAAGGTACTCCTAGTCAAAAGCTCTAAAGTAAACCGTTTTACAGAAATACGGCATTTTATGATGGAAAACATGAAAAAAAGTAGCAACATGTTTTGTTGTTGATAAAAACATTTGTTTTTGATCTAGTCGTCTGCGTTCATGCATTTGTTTTGACATTAAAATTATTGTAGGAGGAGGTCATTTTCAACAATTTTTGTGATTTTTCTTGTCTTTTATGTTATTGCTTAGTTTTGTAAAATAAAAGTTCTGTGATAATGTTGCTACTTTTTTTCATGCTTTTCATAATAATTTTTTTACACCCTGTATCTCGAAAACGGTGCGTTTGCGGAACCATGTTAATAGGAACTTTTTTTCTTATAATTAGCCAACCAATCCCACCTTTTATTTTCCGACACATGTTTTGAAACACCCTGTAGTTTATTATGAAAACGGCCCTTACCTATACATTAAATATTTTTTCTTTCAAATTTATAACCTAATTGAAGCATGTAAATTTTTGACATCAAAAATTGTGGTACAATTATCATTATATAGAAGTAATTAAGCATTGTCTTTATTCCAAATTTATTCTAATTATGTAAATTTTCTGAATAACTTTTCTTTAATGTACCGTGAGATAAAATCTTTTTGTGATCCAGTCAGAATTAGAATAATTATATTATAACTTTGAAACCGTCCTGTCCTCTTAATTTAAGATAATCATACTTGAAAAAAAGATTTCTCGCAAAAAATTGTCTTACCGTCGAAAGAATAAATTAACTCAATTATAAATGAATTTCCAAATTTTCAGGATTAATTAGAATATAATACATAATTATAATCAAATTTTTGGGTATGTCTGGAATATATTTACAATTAAATATAATCATATGACATAACGAAGTTTCTATAAATACCAGGGATATACAGTATTATTGACTTTTTATAGTAGCCTTTGAAATATTATTTTCAGTAGTAATATAACAAGAGAGTGCGTAAATCGACCATTAAAACACGCTAAATTTTTGAGTTACCTATAGGTAACGAAAAATGACAATAAATATGAATAACAACTAAAACAATGAAAAAAAATATATTGACTTGTTGACTTAACGTAAACAATACCAATAATTGCTAACTGTCTCCTTGGAAACGCTCAAATACTCACTAGATCAAAAATCAAAACAGTATGATTTACAGTAATTTTCAGTTTTAAATGTTTATGAATCATTTATAACAAAAATAGCGTATGATACACGTGTATAAGCTAGCCTTTAAAGCACTACGACATTAAAGACACTCCGCTACGCGTCGTGGCTTTAAACTTGTCGTGCGTGCTTTAAAGGCTAGCTTATACACTTGTAACATAATATACTATTTTACCTCTCGCTAAGAGAGGTATTGGATTCGTGCTAAAAATCGCATATCCAAATTTTAGTGAATAAGCACGATTTAAGGTCCCTACAATCCGATCTTAACATTTACGATGGTCTCTCTCTCTCTCTGTGTGTGTGTGTGTGTGTGTGTGTGTGTGTGTGTGTTTGGATGTTGAAAGGACCTTTCCTCAAAAACTGTAATACTTAAGACATGTTTAACTGTGAATATCTCAATCTGACATTCTTGGGAAGAGCTGAACGGGTTTTGGTAACAATTGGACAACCGGAAGTAGTAGTTTCTTAAAAAATTCTTCTAAATATTATTTTTTGGAAATTTTAGTTATTACAAATATTGAAAAACCTAAAATCTTCATATAATACACTTAAAAAATTTATTATATCTTTTATATATTTAAGCACTGTAACATACAGAAATACACTGAGGAAACAAGTTGACAAATTCAAATGTTTATAACATAGTAATGTTTATAACATAGTTTATAAATGACAGAATTGTCAGAAATTAACAGTTTTAGTGACATTCTGAAAGCTTTTTCTGGGAAGTACATTTAATTTTTCTTATTGTTTTATTAATTAAATATTTAAAATAATAGGTAAAATGCATATATCTATCAGAAATACCGCCAATCTTGTTAAAGAATTGGAAGAATTTATGACATTTAGGAATTTCCTTATACAATGAAAAATAGATATAATTATATTTGTATGTATGGAGAAGAAATGTTAAATACAATTAAAAACAATATGTGGGTAAAGTCCTGTAATTTTTTTACCTCTCGCTAAGAGAGGTATTGGATTCATGTTAAAATTCGCCATCCAGATTTTAGTATATAAGCACGATTTAAGGTCCCTAGAATCCGATTATAATATTTTTGAAATGTCTCTCTCTCTCTCTGTGTGTGTGTGTGTGTGTGTGTGTGTGTGTGTGTGTGTGTGTGTGTGGATGTGTGTGTGTGTGTATGTTTGGATGTTTAAGGGACGATTCCTCAAAAACTATAAGACTTAAGACCCGTTTAACTTCGTATTCCTCAATGTGACATTCATAGAAAGAGCTGAAAAGATTTTGGTAACAATTGAACAACCGGAAGTAGTAGTTTCTTAGAAAAATTCTTCTAAATATAATATTTTAGAAATTTTTGTTATTAAATATTGAAGAACATAAAAATCTCCATCTAATACACTTAAAATTTTTATTATATCTTGTATAGATTTAGAGATAAAGACACTATAATATATAGAATAATCTAATCGCAGATGCTAAGGTACTAAGGAAACCAGTTGACAATTCCAATGTTTATAACAGTTTTAGTGACATTCTGATAGTTTTTCTGGGAAGATATTTAATCTTTCTTATTGGTTTATTAATTAAATATTTGAAATTATAGGTAAAATGCATATATCCACCAGAAATACCGCCAATCTTGTTAATGAATTGGAAGAATCTCTGACATTTAAGGACTTCCTTATACAATGAAAAATAGATATAATTAGTATTATAAGTGTGCAGAAGACATGTTAAATACAATAAAAACAATGGGTAAAGTTATGTAATTATTTTTGTTATAAAACGACGGTTCGACAGCGAAGTGCAATACAATACTTTATATAATATAAAATGGAAATGCCGAGAGGTATTGTGGTGACCACAGATTTTTGTGAGCAGCCTTCACTGACTTTGCCCTTTTTCATTCCCATTCTTCACTCTGTCTGGTCGCGAACCTGGGGGAACCGGGTTCGATCCCGACCGGCGCCAAATATTTCCAATTTTAAATGGCACAAAAAGTGACCCCTGTGGTGCACTCTCCACACCAGCTACGAGTGCCCGTGAGGTGACGCCTGGTAAGCGCCCACACGGTAAAATATATCGTCATCATTACCGATGTCTACATGTGTTGTAGATACTGGCACACCCAGAAAAGGGTAATATGCCGTGATGATATATTTATTTATTTATTTTATTTATTCTTCACTCTATCACACTAAACCACCATCTTGCTAATTCAAGTTCAAAGTCTGTTGAAGTTGATTCACTTTTCCCGTCTGGTATCCTGGACTTCCAGATACAAGACAGCAGGACGTGGGCAGTCAATAAAACACCGGAAAGACGTCAAATCGGCTTTCAGGTTAAGCTGCTAAGATGTACGAGCCAGCACAATGAACACAAATCGCAAAAAGAACAAAGAGACAACATACAGAATAGAACTCGAGGAATGCTTTACAAAGAAAGATGCGAAGTTCTTCAACACAGATAATATTAGGACGGAGTAATAGGATTGTGGTATTGTGGGAATTAATTTGGAAGATAGTAGTATCTAATTGAAAGGAAAATTTTTATATTTGATCCTTTTTACCTCTCGCTAAGAGAGGTATTGGAATCATGCGAAAAATTACATATCCAGATTTTAGTGGATAAGCACGATTTAAGATCCCTACAAACCGATTTTAACATGTTTATAGCCGAGACAGACGACAAAAATTGTGTGTGCGTGTGTACGTGTGCGCGTGTGTTTGTGTGTGTGTGAACGCGCGCGTGTGTGTGTAAGTGTGTGTGTATGTGTGTGCATGTGCGTGTGGGTGTGTTTGTGTGTGTGTACGTGTGGATGTTGGAAGGACAATTCCTCAAAAACTATAAGACATGTTTAACTATAAATTCCTTAGGGCCAGTTGTACAATACACAGTTAGTATCTACGGTTACGTAACATACAGTTAACCTAACCACTGGTTAAAAAACACAATTATGCCCGGTTTTTCAGTGGCCGTTTGAACTTCAGCTCAGTTGAACCTTGAACTTGAACCTGAACTATTTTTTGTTTATAATGTGAATATTTAAACTAGTTCAGTTGAACTTCAAACAAATGTCATAATATTGAAGATGTGCTGTGTAATTTACGCTTTTATTCAATTTTTTGATCATTAATATGTCATTTTGACACTCCGTCACTCCACGCTGACATATTTAAGTATTATTCTTGAAGTAAAAGGGGGAAAAATATTTTATAAGGACAAAGAAAACTGTTGGGAAGAAATTACTAATCAAATTAATTAATATAGGTATCGAAATTCTATTGTATTTAAAAAGAAATATGAAAGGCTCAAAATAAAAATTTGTAAACAAAAAGTTTTTTTTAATCCACTAGTGGTAGTCTTCTTATTCAAGTTTTACGTACCATTTTAATTGATAAAATTCAAGAATTACAGCAAAAAATAAAATGTTAAAAGTGGCACCGCTGTATTCCTGAATATTCATTAATGTATTAATGTATTATTTATTTATATTTTTATTGGCCAATTAGTACGAGAACGTATTTGGTACAATTCCTTGTGGTACTCGCATAACGTCATTTCTTTAATCGATATCTTACAAAATAATCAAAATCATCCCGTGAAACAAACCGTATAGGTCGTATCATTTTTGGTATCGTATCTCGGTCCAGGTATTCGATATAATTAACAATATTTTCATTCTTCATATTATTTTTCTATTTATAATAGGTACCTACCTTATTATAACGCCAATACATATGACAAGATATCAATATGTCAACAAAATATGTCCAAATTAATAAATGAATTACCAAATTACTGTCAAAATATTCCACTGAACCAAAAATTCGATACTTAAGCTAGAAACGTTGACGGTTCACGTTCATGTCAAATTTGAGCTGAGTTCAAGGTTTAAGCCAGACTGAAAAACACTTTAAACCCTGAACCTGAACTTGAACCAAATTTTTGGTTTAAACCGTGACTGAAAAACCGGACATTAGTTGTACCATTTCTATTAAAGGTTACCTAGCAGTCTGTCAAGTAACACTGGATCAGTTTTTCCAAATTATACTATATAAAACAAAACATAAATTTTATTTTATTGCAATTTTGACATATACGTCAGTTTTCATAAAAATTAAAATTACAAAATGTCAAAAACTAAGCGTAATAGAACACCTAATTTTACGCTAGATGATTGTTTAAAATTAGAGGATTTGTCGCCCAGTATAAAGATATAATAGAGAATAAAAAAAACTGATGCGATCACAACACAAGATAAGGTAAATAAATTATTATATAAAGTGCATGAGGTATTCTTGGTTATCGGATAAAAGAAATAAGTAGGAATGCAGTCAATGTATAAAATTTTATTTAATCAAGAGCCGATGTTTCGTTTCCTGCTGAATATTTTAAAATATTTTTTTAACGTGTGTAACAAATTATTTAAAAATATTAGTCTTTCGCCCTGAAGGAGCTTCCACAGGAATTGAAACATCGGTTTTTGATTAAATAGAATTTTATACATTGACTGTATTCCTGCTTATTTCTTTTATCCAATAACCAAGAATACTGCAGGAACTTTATATAATAATTTATTTACCTTATCTTGTGTTGTGATCGCATCAGTTCCTACTTCTTAAAAACATATTTTCTAATAATTCAATTCATCTTCTGTATCAGATTCAACTACCAAACGTCGCCGAAAAGCCATCACAAATAGTTAAATAAACGTCAAATGTCATGCGTTAACACTTTGTTAAATCATTAACCCCTCATTTCATCAAAAGTTAAAAATATACTGGTTAAGAGCCATGGTTACGCTTAACCCGTTATCGTACAACACATTTTTTGACTAACCAGCTGTTAATTACTAACCCTTGCCTTAACCTTTGATTGTACAACTGGCCCTAAATCTGACATTCCTGGGAAGAGCTGAAAAGATTTTGGTAATAATTGGACAACCGGAAGTAATAGTTTCTTAAAAAAATCTTCTAAATATTATTTTTTGGAAATCTAGAGCATGATGATATGTTATACATACTTCATAATATCAATTTTACATTTATGATGTTTATCACTTTTTACCTCTCGTTACGAGAGGTATTGGAATCATGCTAAAAATCGCATATCCAGATTTTAGTGAATAAGCATGTTTTGAGGTCCCTATAATCCGATTATAACATTTTTACGATGATGTCCGTGTGTGTGTGTGTGTGTGTGTGTGTGTGTGTGTGTGTGTGTGTGTGTGTGTGTGTGTGTGTGTGTATGTATGTATGTATGTGTTGGAACCACGGTTTCTCAAATAGTGTAAGACTTAAAAAATATTTAACTGCAGTTTCCTCAACCTGACATTCCTGGGAAGAGCTGATTAGATTTTGGTAACAATTGGACAACCGGAAGTAATAGTTTCTTTAAAAAAATCCTTCTAAATATTTTTTGGAAATTTATGTTATTACAAATATTAAAGAATATAAAATTCTGTATCGAATACATTAAACATTTTTATTATATCTTCTATAGATTTAGAGATAGAGAATTATAAATATATAAAATAATCCTTTGTATAATGAATCAAACAGCCCATGGAAACCAACTGAAAAATTGAAATGTTTGTAATTGACATAAATGTCAGTGTTAAAAATATAGAAACATTCAGGCTTATTCTGTTACTCAGTGGTTAATTTTTAACAACTGGTTAACATCTTCAACCAATCAAGTATCTATATATATATATATATATATATATATATATATATATATATATATATATATATATATATATATATATATATATATATATATATGTATGTATAACAAAAAATTGGATTTTTAGTTGGTCAAATCAATAGCTATTGGATAAAATTTTTAACTAGTTGTTAAAAATTAACCACTGCGTTACAGAATAGGCCTGATTATCTACTAAAGGCTTTTTCTGGGAAGTACAGTTAATAATTCTTATTTTATCATTAATTAAATATTTTCCAAATATGTAGCATCAGGTGTATGGAATAACGTATAATTAATACATGAAATTATTAATTATAATTACCGAATAACAGCATTTTATGATTAAAATTATAAAGTGATAATGATGTAAAATAATGAGACCACATATGAAAAACAATAAAAACTGTAATGTCAGAGATAAACATGTGTGTTTGCTTTGCACTGTCCGACAAAGTTGAATATTTGCGATAATATGTTTGGTTTCCAGTTTCCATTCTGCTATTTGCACAGAACAACATTTATTTCCAATAACGAACTATAAAAACACCGTTATTTGTTCTAACTGTTTTCCCAGGAATTATAAATAAAAGGCAAATACAGCATGTATCAAAATAAACAACAAAATAACACTATTTATCTAGCCCCAAGCACAAAAATGGTGAAAATAAAATACAGGTAGATAATTGTTTACATTAAAAATAAAATATAAAATAAATATTCGCTAATGTATTTGTTTTATTTGTGGGTTAATTGTAATTGTGATTGTTGTGTATTATTCGTAATATTGAGAAATACATCTTAATATAAAAACATCAATTAGTATAATCACAATTGAATTCGTCCTTTAGTTATAAGTACAAAAAATAAAACTAATCACAATTTATTTTTACCCTTTTCTTTAGCAAAAAAAATCTGATGTGGCCAGCACATGACCTCCCGCCAATTCCATGTTTAGAATAGCAGTGAGCTTTAAGTAAAGTGTCATTTCCGGTTAATCGTTTGTAAATAAAATCTAATTTGTTGTCCAATAAATAGAAAAGTCTGTAATACGAAATTTTGGATTGTTTTATTGTTTTTCCTCAAAAATTTGTTAGAGCTCCAAATTAAGTACTACATCCGATTTATCATATATGGTTAAAATCTAATATGTTGTTTCAAATTATATATGAGTTTTAAATACCAAATATGAGAAGTTTTGGATCATATTTTAATAGGCTTTAAGGAAAAATCGCCACACACATACATTCTTATAAAAATCAGCATCATCTTCTAGGTGCGCTAAAACGCAATCTTTGTAAATTCTTCGCCGTACATAATCCATTTCGTAAATGTGTAGTTGTAAATTAATATTAATTTATAGTGCTGCAAAAATAGCAATTAGCAAATTTAAATCAGATCATCCTGTACATCTAACATTTATGTATGATGGAAAATATATTATTTTTACAAACCTTAATAAAATATTTTACTATTATATTCTCATTAACACGGTTTCATTACTAATTTTAATATAATTGCTGCCTGTCAGTGACATTTGTTTAAATATGTCAAACCTGTCATTAAAATTGTGATTTTGTTTGACGCATAGGCTAGGTGATACATGGAAATAAATTATATTATATATTCATATTTAAAGTTATTTAGAGTTATTTACTAAATGTTATTATCGTAGAATTGAAGATTAAACCATTATATTCCATTTTAATTAGTAAAAGTTGCTAAAAAATTATATTCAATGAATTTTTTACAAGAAAAACTGTTAAAAGCTTGTATAAATGATACTTCCGGTTATCCGATATACACTAAAAACTAATGAGCACTTCCCATATTAGTATAGAATGGGTATACAAAATTTCAAATTTTTCTGATTGATAGTATTTGAGTAATCGTGTCCACATGATCCATACACACACACACACAGACACACAAACACACACCCACACACACACACACACACACACACACACACACAGACACACACACACACACATACATACCTACAGACATCATTGCAAAAATGTTAAAATCGTATTCTGGGGACAACAAAACGTGCTTATTGTATAAAATCTCTATATGCTATTTTTAGCACGATCCCTATACCTCCCTTACCTAGGGTAGCGGGAGGTAAAAACCGCTGACGTCATTCTTGTCAACACTTAACATTTATGAAGAAAATCACATTAGCCTTGCCTCGACCGACGCAACAAAATTTTGATGGATTTGTTGTAGAAGAGTAGAAGTGAAAGCAAAATGAAATGAATTTAAGAAGCGATTCGCGTTATTGAGTTGGCGTTGGAAAGACGGGCGACGGACGCAACAAGAACAAGTGAAGGCCACTGTGGAAGCAACTTTCATCAAGTCCTGAAAGAGTTTATTTTGTTTTCCTGGACACTTTGTAACAGGAAGTAATTTTGTTACAGCAAATAATCGACGGTATTGAGTTATTTCTTTTGGGATAGTTAAAGCCGGAATTAAAGAAATGAAAACTATAAGTAGAATATAAATAAAAAGCTGATTTTTTCACACTTGTTGTGACCACTCTGAGGTCTGCTATATGAGCATCGTAAAGTCAATCATTATGGTAATCTACTAGAGTAAATCAACGAAAGAGTAAAATTTAAATTATTTGAATTTGTAGAAAAAACATCTGTGTAGAAAGTGTGGAAAATAACACCTTGCATGTGGTGTCCGTTATCATTAATAAAGGGACTGCTGTTACCGTGAACTTGGAGCGCTATATCGAAATTATACACAATTTCTTTTTACCTGAATTGCGAAGAAACTGTGTTCTTATCCGACGTGTGTGATTATAGCGAGGATGGTGTAACAAGGTGAGAATAGTGAAATAACAAGTAAATAACTTTAATATAAACTTTTCTAAATTATAGTTTCAATATCAACATTTTAACTCTATCATCTTTGTAAGTCAAAATTCTGTACCTATAGAAATAATAATCAGTTTTCCTATATCTCTGTTTAGTCTAGATGTCAACCGCGTAGACATTTATTGTTTTGACAATTATCTACATAAGTTATTGCCTAGACTACGTGAAGTCTTGTTATTTTGTTATGGATGCTATACCCTCGCACCCTTCATCAGATATGCCTGTTGAGGAGATAACCCTTTGTTTTAAAGCAGTCGCGTTTTAAGATTGAAACGAGTCAGGTAAAACGTGTAGTCTGTGTTTAGTTTTTGGGCGTTTGACGCCAGTACTCGTACAATACCGTGAGTATTTTTTAACGTGAAACATTGGGATTGTCATATCCATGGTTACTTGAGACTTGATTGACAGCAATGTATTTGCCCGTTCCATTTAAAATGAAACATAGGGAACGAATTTGACATTTGATAAGACGTCAATAGAGGTTAGTTTTGTTTAAATAATTATACCTGCATTCTAAAATAAAATTAGTTATAGAAAAAATATAGTGTGCACCTTGTGCCCGAGTGGTTTTCTGACTCGGCTAAATTTCTTACAATATTTAAATATAATACTTCTGACAAATTCATTCCCCATGTGTCATTTTAAATGAGACAGACAAATATATTGCTGTCCATCAAATGTCAAATCAAAACTTATAGGGAAATTCAAGGGTTATCTGTCATATTGACAAAATGTCATTAGACGTTAATATTATTTAAATAATTATACCCGTTTTCTAAAAATTAAATTTAGATGTAAAAAAATACTGTGTGTACCTTGTGCCCGAAATATGTTCAGTACTCTCGAGTGGTTTTCTGACTCCGCTAAATTTCTTACAATATTTAAATATAGTACTTCTGTCAAATTTGTTCCCTATGTTTCATTTTAAATGGAACGGGCAAATACATTGCTGTCAATCAAATATGAAGTCGTAACTATGGATATGACAAACTCAATACTCACGGTATAATAATGTAACAATTTGTATAATTAGTTTAGAGTAATCATTAATAATAATTTAGTAATTATGTAAATAAAGTAAAATTAAAAATAGTGTCATATATTGTGTGTGTCATCCATTTAAGGTGTGTCTATCTATCATCAAGTGTTTAGTGATAGTGTGAGCGTAAGAGCGTGTTCCTCCTCAATAAAGCAGTAGTCGTTCGGTGAAGTGTCCACCAGTTAGATAAAGTCACCGTTCGGCAAAGAGATAAAGTCATCGTTGAGGTAAGAGAACAAAGAGAAAACAAAATCTTCTTCTTCCCCCCCCCCCCTGTTACAATGGGGTGAGAGCCCACACAGCCAGAGCATCAATAGACGTTGAAGAAGCTATAACCATCATCAAGAAAAAACTTGAAGAGGACCAACAACTTATGGAACGAACGAACCTACCAGTACACGTCATCATGGAACTTCTGGAGTGCTGCCTACATATCACCTATTTCCAGGTAGATACACATTTTTATCAGCAAGAAGATGGCCTACCCATGGGATCGCCGCTATCTCCAGTGATTACCAACATATATATGGAGTTTTTCGAGGACAAGGCATTAGAAACTGCTCAGGTGAAACCTAAAAAGTGGCTGAGATATGTGGATGACACGTTTGTTATCTGGAATCAAGGAGAGGAAGAACTTGAAGGTTTCCTTAGCCACCTAAACGGCTTAAGGTCCCAAATACAGTTCACCATGGAGAGAGAACACAACAACCGTCTGCCGTTCTTGGACGCTCTACTGGAAAGGAGGGACCGCAGAATAGAAACAGCAGTCTACCGAAAACCTACCCACACAGGACGATATCTACATTTCACTTTCAATCATTCAGAAAGCACCAAAATAGGCGTAGCAAACACACTCCTCAGTCGAGCCTCAACCCACTGCAGAACACCAGAACACTATGAAGAAAAAATTGGAATTATCACACGTACTCTCAAAGAAAATGGGTACTCAGATCCCTGCATCAAGAAAATCATCCGAAGAAATCAAGAAAAACCTACAGACAAAGAAGCAAAGGCAGACACAGAAGTACAAATGTACATTCCATACATAAAAGGCGTCTCAGAAAAGATTAGAAGAATTTCTGACAAATTCAATATTCAAACCAGATTCCAGACAACTACTACATTACGGAACATACTTGCAAATACAAAACCAACATCAAAAACTGAGACCGGTGTGTACCAAGTTAACTGCGAATGTGGCCAAGCCTATGTGGGAGGAACCAAGAGACCACTAGAACAACGTATTAAAGAACACCGACGGCACACTGAGAGGGGAGAGACGTCCAAGTCAGTAATAGCTGAACACGCCTGGGAGAAACACCATAGAATACAGTGGAATCAAGCCAAAGTAATACACAAAGAAAGTCACACATTTAAAAGGAAATTCAAGGAAGCAGCCATCATTATGAAAAACCAAGAAAAGATTTTCAGTCATCCCAGCGTAGAAATCAAACCAGTTTGGAAACAGCTTATTATCAAAGGAAACTCACTGAAGATTACGACAGAAAAGCAGCCGACCTATCAGGAACCAGTTACAACACCACCAACCAACCAACGACACGATACGCCCGAAGAGCCATTCACGCATGACCCCCGCATAGTATAAATTCTTCCTCTTACACAGATGTAAATTAGTATTAGTATCAGTTCACCTGAAGACGGAAGCAGATCTTAGCATCCGAAATGTTGTGAAACAATTTTGTGTTTTCGATAAAGATAATGTCAGTCCAGAAATCGTTATTTGTCTTCTCTTTCCTGATCACTTTATTTTCAGGTTTGGTGACATTCATTGGCCTCCTAGGTCCCCTGATTTGTCCATATGCGATTTTGTTTTGTGGGGTCACCTCAAGATACAAATATATGATACGCATTTCTATGGAACGCCGTTTTAATATTTATTCTACAGTATGTCCCCGGATTGAGTTTACAAGAGGAAAAAAAAATTTATTTTTGATTTTACGAAAAAATGCCAAGGGAAGAAAAATTTTTGCTTGAATTAAAACGCATGTTTCAGTTATTAAAACTTTTAATTAATATAAGGTTCTTTTATTATAACGTTTTTTCGTATTTTGTCTTCCTAATAATACAGTTATTACATTGAATCTAACATGATTTTAGTTAGCTTTGAAATATTGACAAATGATTATTAATTCTAATTTCAGAAAAAGAAAAAACGCTGAAAATCAAAATACTTGTAGTTTATTGAATTAACTCTTTTTTATCTGATATTAGAATTAATAATCATTTGTCAATATTTCAAAGCTAACTAAAATCATGTTAGATTCAATGTAATAACTGTATTATTAGGAGGACAAAATACGAAAAAACATTATAATAAAAGAACTTTACATTAATTAAAAGTTTTAATAACTGTAACATGCGTTTTAATTCAAGCAAAAATTTTCCTTCCCTTGTCATTTTTTCGTAAAATCAAAAATAAATTTTTTTTTCCTCTTGTAAACTCAATCCGGGGACATACTGTATATTTAAAGATATGTTAAATTATTTAAAGAGTCATTAAATGAAATAAAGACGTCTTTAATTCATTTTTGGATGTTCTTATAATATTTTTTGATATCCAAAATTGTTTTAAAGACGTCTTAAATTCAAATATTTATAGATATCAAAAATTCTTTTTTAGATATCAAGAATTGAATTAAAGATATCAAGAATTAAATTAAGGATATCAAAAATTGAATTAAAGATATCAAAAATTGAATTTTGGATATCAAAAATTCAATTCTGGATATCACATCTCCATAAATAACATGTCCAAAATTCGAATTTTTTACGTCCTAAATTAATTTTCGATATCAAGAATTGAATTATGGATATCACATCTCCGTAAATAACATGTCTAGAATTCGATTTTTTGACGTCCTAAATTAATTTTTGATATCAAGAATTGAATTATGGATATCACATCTCCGTAAATAACATGTCCAGAATTCGAATTTTTGTTATCAAGAATTCGGTGTGCCATCTAGTTTAAAGTGACTGAATTATTTTGTGTCGGTAAATCAGATTTCCTCAGCGAAATCATGATAGCGTTGGTTTAGATTCTGCCTTAAGATTGATCAGAATGCAAACCTATTTCACAAAAACGAAAAGAATCACGAATCTGTTGGCCTTTATCAAATAAAATCTACAGAATTAATGATGTATACATTTAGTTATGATTTCGCTAAGGAAATCTGACTTACCGACACAAAGTAATTTAGTCATTTTAAACTAGATGGCGCACCGAATTCTTAATATCAAAAATTCGAATTCTGGACATGTTATTTACGGAGATGTGATATCCATAATTCAATTCTTCATATCAAAAATTAATTAGGACGTCAAAAATTCGAATTCTGGACATGTTATTTACGGAGGTGTGATATCCATAATTCAATTCTTGATATCAAAAATGAATTTAGGATGTCAAAAATTCGAATTCTGGACATGTTATTTACGGAGATGTGATATCCATAATTCAATTCTTGATATCAAAAATTAATTTAGGACGTCAAAAATTCGAATTCTGGACATGTTATTTACGGAGATGTGATATCCATAATTCAATTGTTGATATCAAAAATTGAATTATTGATATCAAAAATTGAATTCTTGATATCCAAAATTAATTTAAGACATCAAAAATTCGAATTCTGGACAAAATTAATTTACGATGTCAAAAATTCAAATTCTTGATATCAAGAATTCATTTAAGGATATCAAGAATTAAATTAAGGATATCAAAAATGGAATTAAAGATTTCAAAAATTCAAATACAGATATCCAAAATTGAATTCTGGACATGTTAAATTTACTTTTTGATGTCGAAAATTCAATACCATTTTAAGATGTCTAAAATTTTATTTTTGATATCTATAAATGTATTTTTGATATCCTTTAGTCAATTCTGGATATCTAATATTCAATTTTTGACATCCTAAATTATTTAAGGATGTCTGAAATTAATTTTAGACGTCTTTAATTATTTAAAGATGTCCATAATTCAATTTTTGATGTCTTTTAATAATTAAGGATATCTAAAATTAAATTTTTGACGTCTTTATATAATTGAAGATGTCTTTCAATGTAGAATAAATAGTAAAACGGAGTTCCGTACATTTCTATATGCTTTTATCAAACAATTAAATAGTTTTTCTTTATCAACACAATGCTTTTCTAATTATATTTTATCATTGCGTAACGCACATATTAACCCCCCCCCCTTGTAACGCTGCGTAACGCTACTCTGTACCCCCCCCCCCCCCCTTGAAGCGTTACGTAATTTAAAGACAGCCCCTTAGACAATTTCATAATGTTGCCACCAGGTGGCTACGAGTTCATTTTCTTCGCCATACGTGAATTTCCGATCAAGTAGTACCATTTGAACAACTTGTAAAGTCTGTTCGCTCATAGCTGAAACAAGCCGATATTTTATTACCCCAATAGATATAACCACAAACAAATAGAAAATCCTCAGGTAGTGTGGAACAGGGACGTATTCGAAATCTGCATAAGTAAGGGAAAATGTCATTATTACAAGTATACAGTTATACTCGTCATAAAATGCGACGAACGGATGCGAGAGACGTTTTTGTCGCAATCGAAGTTCTTTTCAGAGCATTCGTTTCACCCACTTCTACAAAATGATTATACACATTTAATATAACTTGCTGCGTTTGTTCGTTGATGAAATATTTAAAACAATTTGTGTTTTCATCACTTTGTACAACGTCGGCATCGGTGTCACAGGTATTGACTTCGTCACTAACACTGGCAGAAGCATTGTCGACATCCCAGGGCCTCCACATTTCCATATTTAAAATTTCACTTACAACCGCTGCTAACTAATGTTACATGTAAACTGAGTTAAGACGAAAGAAAACCGGGATTATAAAGGAACGAAATTCAATCAAGGGTGACTTAAATGAATAGTAGATTAAATAATTCCTAGAAATTATGATGATGGCCAAACCCGAAAACAATGTCATTAGCCGAAAACGTCTTTCCAGGTAATTCTTAATTGTACCTATTCAATGATAATACCTAGTTGTAAATACATTTAAAAATAATTTCAAAAAATTCTCTTAAAAATTTACAAACGCATATATCAAAACGAACTGAATACAATCCTTGTTCAACACTCCATTTACAACTGACCACCGTTTGATGAACAAAGGCTGAAGAAAGTGGTTTATGGTTTGTGATAATAACTATTGGGGTAATAAATTATCGGCTTGTTTCAGCTAGGAGCGAACAGACTTTACCAATATACAAATAAAATAAGCAATCTGCGTGAATACTTACGCGTGCAGAACCGTGGCTCATCGGTGCTATCGCCGCAATCGTTCCTGTTGTCGCAGTACTTGTTGGCAGGCACGCAGCGTCCGTTCCCACAGCGAAGCTCGCTCGCCCGACACACCGTCGGCGCGGTTGGTGCCGTAGTGCTCCCCATCGTAAACGAACCGCCCACACATGCCAGCACCGTAAGCACCACTGTACAACTGCCTAAAACAGAAAGAGAAGAAAGGAAATGTTAAAAGTGGTCAGAGCGGTTTTTGCAAACGTAATACTGGGTGGTAGAAACATGAAATGACACTCTAAGAAATTCTCTTTTACTCAATTTGAACACTCGAAGAATTCTACAGTCTCTGGCCATATAATGGGGTCATTTACCATATTTTTACCTCCCGCTACCCTAGGTAAGGGAGGTATAGGGATCGTGCTAAAAATAGCATATAGAGATTTTAGTGAATAAGCACGTTTTGATGTCCCCAGAATCCGATTTTAACATTTTTACAATGATGTCTGTGGGTATGTATGTGTGTGTGTGTGTGTGTGTGTGTGTGTGTGTGTGTGTGTGTGTGTGTGTGTGTGTGTGTGTGTGTGTGTGTGTGTATGTGTGTGTGGATCCTGTGGACACGATTACTCAAATACTATCAATCAGAAAATTTTGAAATTTTGTATTCCCATTCAACAAACAACAAAAAAGTGCAACAATTGAATTTCTGAATTTTACTTGACAATAGTAGATTATTACGAGTAATAAAAATGAATTTTTCTCGTTGGGAAAAATATGATATGTTGAGTTATTACATTCGTTGTCAAAGTTCGTTTATTACTCGTAATAATCTACTATTGTCAAGTAAAATTCAGAAATTCAATTGTTGCACTTTTTTGTTGTTTGTTATTTCCATAGCAGTCTTCGATTTACTTTTTTCAATTTAATTTTAGTATAAATAACAATTTTTATAATTTTTTCTGTTAATTATAAAAATAAATTATTATTGTTTTATATCATTGTAAAGCTAAAAAAAATCTCTATTTAAAAATGCCATAGCTTAATATGACCTCCATATGAAAAATAAAAGTTGCTATCAGTAACTCGTAAATGGTTAGATATAAAAAAAAAATTGAGAACTTCTGCAAATTCACCATACAAAAGTGCCTTAAGAAAGTGCAAACTAGAATCTCGTATTATTTCATATAACAAAGTTATAAGCAAAAAAAGAAAATCGCTAAATTTACATTTTCACCTGTATCTAGTGACCTATGCATTTTTTCGCAAATAACAAAACACCATTAAAATAGCCTCCTAATGGGGCAACTTTTGTCTAATTTAACCAACCTCGTAGCTCTTACGGTTCTCGAGATACCAATGCATTCGTACCTTAAATGGGACACCCTGTATACTAATGTGGGAAGAGTTGATTAGTTTTTAGTGTATATCAGATAACCGGAAGTATCACTTATACAAGCTTTTACCAGTTTTTCTTGAAAAAATTGCATTGAATATAATTTTTCAGCAACTTTTACTATCAAAAATATAATATAATGATACAATCTTCAATTCTACGATAATATAACTTTAAAAAACTTTAAATAACTTTAATAAAATTTTGACGTTTTTAAACAAATGTCACTATCACATTTACATTAATAATGAAACCGTGTTAAGAAGAATTAAGTAGAAATATATTTGATTTGTAAATATAAATCTGTCAGTATAAGAACGTGTTTTCAAAATGTCAAATATTGGTTTACAACTACACATTTACGACATGGATTATGTACGGCAAAGAATTTACACAGATTGCGTTTTTAGAGCACTTGGAAGTTGATGATGATTTTTCGTGGATTATCTTTTTCTTTGGTGAGGCACATTTTCTCTTCTCTGGGTATGATGATAAGCAAAATTGCCAGATATGGGCAGACGAAAATCTTCATGTGATTTACGAGGTACCATTACATGTCAAAATGAGACTGTTTGGTGCGCACTATGATCAGGTGGCGTCATTGGAACTTACTTTTTCGAAAATGATGAAGGTCGAACTGTTATAGTTGACGGTGAGCGCTATAGGCCCATGATAATCGATTATTTTTGGCACGAAATTAATTTCGTATTACAGACTTCTATTTATTAAAACAACAAATTAGATTTTGTTTATAAACGATCAACAGGAACGGAAAAAGATACTTAACTTAAAGCTCATTACTATTTTAAACATAGAATTTTCGGGAGGTCATGTGCTGGCCACATCAGATTTTTTTTATTTTTTCTTCTGAAAGTTCAACTTCATATAGGGCCGATTTCACCACCGATTCCTAAACTGTTGCCTAGCAAGGAATTTCCTAAATTTAAGAACTGCCTAAACTGATACTTATCCATTTTGGATTTCACCAAACAAAGCAATGCCCAGCTAGGAATTACTTACGTAGGCATCGGATTATTAGTTACTTTTGTGATATTATATTTGCACACTGGAAATAAATGAATAATTTTTATAATTTATGACATTTGTCAACATTGACATTGGAAATTATGTGGTGAAATTATTAATATTACGTTGAGGTATACGAAATAATTAAATTTTTAAAGAAATTTTCTTTACATATATATTTACATATTTGTATTGTATTACAGAAATGGAAAATATAAATGAAACAAAGATGAAAATAAACTAGAAGATAAAAATATAAATGACAAAATATAGAATAAATAATACAAAAACAGAAACTGAATTCACTGATTTCAAGTAAAAATTTAAAAATTGACAACCGGAACGTATTTGGCTATGGCATTTTTGTAGAAACTATGAATTCAATTATATGTATGTAAATACCTAACCTAATGTAACTTCCCAAAATATAAAATAAAGAATAAAAACGACATATTTATGTATTTACTAATTAATTTTATATCATATAACTCGTAAGGTATATACAATTCTGTTTTCTAATGAAAAGGAAATCTTTTTAAAACCATTTTTCATCACAGGATACAAAACAATTTGTTCTTTCTCTTCTATCTTGTGCATGTCTTTCTATTTCTTCGTTATAACTATCAAAATATTCAATAAAATTGTACAAGTTTCATTTTGAAGTGTCAGCTGTCAAACGTTAGGAAATGCTTAGCGACTTGGGCATCGGAAAACAAATACCTAGCTAAGTAATTCCTAAATCGAGATAGGCAATGCTTAGCGGTTGGTGAAAACGAAATTTTGCTAGGTAATGCCTATGTGGTGCACATCGGGTACATAGGCATTACTTAAATTTTAGGAATCGGTGGTGAAATCGGCCAATATAGTATTTGATCTTTGTCCGATTTAAAAATTATTTGTAATAACAGAGAAATTAATTTTTTAAATTTATATATGTTACTTGCATTCCTTTCTGATGACGTAGAAGTCACGGAATGGCATTAATCAACCACATCTGAATATGTTTGCTTGAAATCGTGTCGAAATGGATCCTTACACTTATTAAAACAACCAGGTACAAAACAATTACATATTGCAGACCTTATGAAACACTGGCGAGAAGAGCACAATTCTATTTCTTCAAAATAAATAAACTAACCTCTCTTTCTCTTTTACAGCGGAGTTACTGAATACCTGTCTCCCAAACGTCAAAACTATAGTGACTGTATATACATAGTGTGGCCAACTGCTACCATATTTAGGCAAAATGCGCAGGAAATTTGAATTCATATGATGTGATAACTAAACAAAATTCGATAAACAATTAATGAAAGAGCATATTAAATGGAAACAAAATATTTATTTTCATTTTAAATCCTTTCGAAGAACTGTTTGCACAACCAACCGTCACGCAACCAGGCATCTAAAATATATACCTTAATATTAGACATTTTTAGTAATTTTGACAGTTAACCTAAAAAAGATGTGCTGTTAAAAATATGTATATATTTCTTTGAGTTATAAATATACAAATACACGTGTAATTTAATTATTTGCACTATCTAAAATATAAATATAATATAATTACCTTCAATTCACGCAGAGCTGGGCAAGTTACTTTTAAAATATAACTAGTTACAGTTACAGTTACTTCCAAAAAAAAGTAACTAAGTTACTTAAGTTCCAGTTACTTTGGCGAAAGAACTAAGTTATTTACTAGTTACTTGTTAAAAGTAACTTAGTTACCTTGAGTTACTTTCTAACTACTTTTAATGGCGTGAAGTGTAGACTTAGACTGTTGACTTAGTTATTGTGTAGTATACATATCAGGGAGTTTTTGCACTAACTACGTTAACCTAAATTTTAACGTTATTGCTTGGCAACACCCAATCAGATTATTATTGTTAATGTTAACGGACCTAGAGGGCTTTATTACCGCCTAGGCCCACGAGGCCACGGCCTAGGGCCCGCTTTGACAAGGGGCCCGCAGGGCCCGGTTGCTGTGATTTTTTTTTAAATTTATTAATTTATTTTTCAATTTTGATTTCTTTTACCAAGATATAAAGAATCTACTTTCTTTCTAACATGACATGACCATTATAATGTATAAAACATGCAGACATTATTTCCTAGACTTATTAGTGGATAATGATTAATTTTTACTTTGACTAACTTAAGTTACATTCTAATTTCCGAGTAACTTTAAGTAACTTAAGTTACTCAAGTAACTAGTAAC
The DNA here is from genome assembly GCA_943142095.1 of Ophonus ardosiacus. Lineage (NCBI taxonomy): Eukaryota > Metazoa > Arthropoda > Insecta > Coleoptera > Carabidae > Ophonus > Ophonus ardosiacus. The sequence goes on from OW964839.1 coordinate 22,219,068, forward strand.
TAAAAACCGTAAAGTTACCAACTACTTTTCCGCAGCAAGTTAAGTTACAGTTACAGTTACCATATTTTAAAAAGTAATTAAGTTACGTTACAAGTTACGTAAAAGTAACTAGTTAGTAACTAAGTTACTAAAGTAACTAGTTACTGCCCAGCTCTGAATTCACGTAACAAATCTGAAAATGTCACTTTGTCGGCATAATATCCGCCATATTTAGGCAAATTCGCGCCGACCAATCAAAATCGATCCCCCTATTGGCCCTATTGACCACACTATGTATATACAGTCACTAGTCAAAACTAATCATGCTCTCTCTCCTCTGTCTCTTTCTAATGTCTGTGATTGGGACGTCACAGCTTTCAAGGACATTATACAGAGGGCAAAAATAACAGTTTTTTTTAATCATTTTTTAAATGTGAGCTAATGAATTTTATTAATATAAAAACTAAATTACGTTTATGGTAAATGCCCCCATTAGACGTACTTAAATTTTTACCTTTAGCCATCTTTAGGTAAGGAAGATATTGTTTTAGGGCCCCTAGAATACGATTTTACTAGTTTTACGATGATGTCTGTGTGTGTCTGTGACAAAAATTTCTCCGACTATAACACTAAAATTCTAATGGCCGATTTCACCACCGATTCCTAAAATTTAAGTAATGCTTATGTACCCGATGTGCACCACATAGGCATCACCTAGCAAAATTTCGTTTTCACCAACCGCTAAGCATTGCCTATCCCGATTTAGGAATTACTTAGCTAGGTATCTGTTTTCCGATGCCCAAATCGCTAAGTATTTCCTAATGTTTGACAGCGGACACTTCAAAATGAAAGTTGTACAATTTTATTGAAAATTTTGATAGTTATAGCGAAGAAATAGAAAGATATGCACAAGATAAAAAAGAAGGAAGAAATTGTTTTGAATTCTGCGATGAAAAATGGTTTTGGAAAAATGTCCTTTTCATTAGAAAACAGAATTTTTATATACCTATATGAGTTTATATGATATAAAATTAATTAGTAAATACGTATTATGTCGTTTTATTCTTTATTTCATATTTTGGGAAATTACATTGGGTATTCACATATAATTAAATTCATAATTTCTACAAAAATACCATAGCCAAATATCATAAATATGCGTTCCGGTTGTCATATTTTAATTTTTTTCTTGAAATCATAGGATTCAGTTTCTGTTTTCGTATTATTTATTCTACATTTTGCCATTTATATTTTTTCTTCTTGTTCATTTTCATCTTTCTTTCATTTATATTTTCCATTTCTGTAATACAAATTTTAAAATATATTTATAGTAAAATATATTTCATTAAAAATTTAATTAATTCGTATACCTCAACGTAATATTAATAATATCTCCCCATAATTTCCAATGTCAGTGTTGTCAAATACAATTGACAAATGTCATAAATTATAAAAATTATTCATTTATTTCCAGTGTGCAAATATAATATTACAAAAGTAACTAATAATCCGATGCCTACGTAAGTAATTCCTAGCTGGGCATTGCTTCTTTTGGTGAAATCCAAAAAGGATAAGTATCAGTTTAGGCAGTTCTTAAATTTAGGAAATTCATTGCTAGCCAACGGTTTGGGAATCGGTGGTGAAATCGGCCGTAAAAATTATAATTCTTCGCATTCCTCTTCTTTACATCTGTAGCCATCTATATAAAATAGATAGCGCTGGGTATTAATGATTTGTACTAGCATAATGGTTGACGCGTCTGATACCGGAGTAGGCGCTGTTTTACACATCCATATAAAGAGCTGATTAGATTTTGGAAGTGATTGGTCAACCGGAAGCAGTGGCGGATTTACGCATAGGCACAGTAGGCACGTGCCTACGGCGGCAAATTTTCGGGGGCGGCAATTTTTTTTAATCAGAAATGTATAATTTTATAAAAAATTAAAAAAAGCCGATCAAAAAACGCGACGAAAACATTTATATCAATGATCTCTGCAACAAATTCATATAAATTAAAGCTTTTTTGTAGGTATATTATTATTACTCCGGTCAATTTGTAATTATTGTCTGTTTTTCTATTGTACTTAAGTAATGGAATATGCGCTCTATTTTTCAACAAATGCCCAAGTAATTGAACTAATGTTTCAGACTTTATTTTGAGATCATCATTACTATCGATAATTATAACACATTTATTAAAATTGCCTGGATTGTAGAATAACCATTTAAAATTCCATTTTGTTATGTCTTCTTTTAGCTAAAATAAATAAAGAAATGCAAAATTAAAACGCGGAAGCATGTATTTATGTTTTTTTGCAAAAATAAAGTTAGATTTTACCTATTCTAAAGGCTATATTTGTGAAAATTATGATTTCTTCGCTTGCAAATTTTCAAAAAACTGAAACCGAACGCACATAACTCAATTTGACGAAATTCGGGTAAATGATGTAATTTAAATAAATATGTTCGGGTGATTGAATGCATGACAAAATGATTATTAGTTTTCAGGTTGTGTTTGTGAAAAATGTGACTTTTTCGCTTCAAAATTTTCAAATAATATTTTAATGTAATGATAACTTAAATCACAGAACACAATTTGACGCAACTTGGATGGTTATATTCATTTTATAGAAATTTAACCGTACTTTTTTTCAGAAAAAATGCCAAAATCACTATGAATATTGCTTTCCGCGCCATAATTTTTTTTGAAATTACGTTTTTATAATGCTTTGCAACTATATATAACCATCAAAATAAAATTCTTGAGGGTTTGGTATTCCAGACTTTAGTCTTATAAATTACCTATTTAAGCCCCTTTTATATTTTAACAAAAATAAAACATGCGAAAAGTTTAAACATTAAAAAAGGTATATTTTAACATTTCTGATATTCAAATAGGTATCTATATTTTCTTTGGTTAATATTTGGAAACTACGTTATTGTTCTGTTAGAATTATATTTTTAAATTATGAAGAGGCGGCAAATTTCTGAAAAAAGGCGGCAATTTTCTGGGTGCCTACGGGCGGCAAAACTGTTAATCCGCCCCTGACCGGAAGTACCCTTATTTGAAGTTCTTGTGTGTTGTGTGTGTGTGTGTGTGTGTGTGTGTGTGTGTGTGTGTGTGTGTGTGACGTCAGTTTGATAAGTCCCCATGCATTCCTAAAAAGCACATCTATTCGCCCCAAAATCGACAAGAGAATTCTGTTCGAATATTTGTTAAAACAAAATAAAAATCTCGTAAATATTCGTAATTTAAAACAAAAGTAACATCAATAATTTTATTGAAAATTGATGTAAAACATAATATTTGTACTTTGCTATACCAACATAATACTTTTATCATGCACCTACCAACAAACAGAGCCATATATCACGTAAAACAAACTTACTTTGACATCCACATGTATCAAACATTTTCACTGTTCACTTATTTTTTCGCTAAATATTTCACAACATTAAAATAAACAAAATGGTCGTGTGAAAACAACTCCGCATATGACATTCGCATGTTACAGTCCAATACAGTTTCAATTGGTTCCCGGTGGTGACATCTGTGGACCAGCGAGATAATTAAAATTGACAAGTGATAAAAATGGTGCAATTTTAACGCGAAATTGTTATTGAAAACACGTAGAGAGAAATTTTAATGAAAATATTAAAAATTGAAGTGAGTATTTTTCTATGAACGACAAAATAAAATGGGATTTTCGAACGGCAATGAATAATTACAAACCAAAAACGATTTACAAAGAAAGTACTTCGCAGCCCAGGGATTTAAAATTTTCGTTTTACTAGATGTGATGATATAAGTATAATAAGAAAATTGCAAAAAAAAGTTTTGTGTGTGTGTGTGTGTGTATATATATATATATATATATATATATATATATATATATATATACAGGGTGTCTCTTAAATAGGGGGACATGGCTTAACCACAGATTCCTGAGGCTAAAATAAGACGATTTAACCAAACTTGCTTCTACCGGAAAGTGTACCATTTAGCCAGAATTCTGCTTCAAAGTTTTTCTAAAAAAAAAATATTTTGCTTATAATAATCAGACGCCACATTCGATTTGGATGAAATTTGGTATGACAGTTTATATGGTTATAAGTCATCTTTTAAGGTGATACTTGTTATTATTAGTGAACCACTAGTGTATGAAACTTAGGTGTCCCAACATTAATTAGACCGTAACTTTTTAATGGCAATGCCGATAACGTAAAATTATTTTTCTTCACCAAGATACATTCAATAGTAAACTTTTCTCTCTCTGTTTAATTTTTGATATCTGTTACGGTTCAGACAGAAAAAAATAAAACTTGAATGACTGCATCGTGAAATTTTTTAAAATAAATTTAATCTAGCAGTCTATTCAAATGTCAAACAAGTAATTTTTAATGACAGTAACAATTGTTTTACGGGTTGTCAAAAATTTTCTTCGCAATATTCTAAAATTAGTAACATCCGTTTGTTCGGCCTAATAATATTTTACTACCATTATTATAAATAAGACGATTACATATCTCAGCTTACTCCTAAACAAGTTGTAAAGATTGACAACTCGTTACTGTCATTAAAAATTACTTGTTTGACATTTGGATAGACTGCTAGATTAAATTTATTTTAAAAAAATTCACGATGCAGTCATTCAAGTTTTATTTTTTTCTGTGTGAACCGTAACAGATATCAAAAATTAAACAGAGAGAGAAAAGTTTACTATTGAATGTATCTTTCAGAAAAAAAATAAATTCACGTTATCCGCGTGGCCATTAAAAAGTTACGGTCTAATCAATGTTGGGACACCTAAGTTACATGCACTAGTGGTTCACTAATAATAACAAGTATCACCTTAAAAGATGCCTTATAACCATATAAACTGTCATACCAAATTTCATCCAAATCGAATAAAGCGTCCGATTATTATAAGCAAAATTAATTTTTTTTCAAAGAACTTTGAAGCAGAATTCTGGCTAAATGGTACACCTTCCGGTAGAAGCAAGTTTGGTTAAATCGTCTTATTTTAGCCTCAGGAATCTGTGGTTAAGCCATGTCCCCCTATTTAAGAGACACCCTGTATATATATATATATATATATATATATATATATATATATATATATATATATATATATATATATATATATATATACAGGTGTAACACGTACACCGACCACTGCCATTATTACCTTTATTATTATAGTTACAAAAAAATACTATAGAACAAAGTTGTACGGGACCAAGGGGGACATTCTTTCTGAGAAAAAAATATTTTTTTAAACCAGTGGTTCTCAAGTTACAACACAAAGTTATATTTTTTCAAATGGAATTCTACATATTTTTATGCCTATTCGATAGCATATTTTTTTCTGAATTCAACCATGTATTAGTTTTATATCCTTACATAATAAAAATATTGAAAAAATGCGATTGAAATTTTAATAAATTTTTATTTTTAATATTATTGTACAGTAGGTTATGGATGAAAAACAATAACAAAAGAACAAAATATAGCTGCTGTCAAATAATAATTGGCGTACTAATTGTTGTAAATTGTTATTTTTTTATGGGGATATCTTAAAGATAGAGTATATTCACAACCAGTGGCAACGAAACAAAATTTGATGGACAGAGTTAGAGAAGCTTGCGCTGCTTTGACACCAGAAACTGTAATAAAAGATACTTCTTCTGTTTTAAATAGAATAGAATTATGCTTAGAAAATAATGGAAATCAAATAGAACATTATTTATAAGGAGTAATTAACAATTATTAATTTTCAATTTAAATTTATCACTCTTGTTTCTCATCCATGGCCTACTGTACAATAATATTGAAAATAAAAATTTATTTAAATTTAAATCGCATTTTTTTCAATATGTTTATTATGTAAGGATATAAAACTAATACATGGTTAAATTCAGAAAAAAATATGTAATCGAATAGGCATAAAAAATATGTAGAATCCTATTTGAAAAAATATAACTTTGTGTTGTAACTTGAGAACCACTGATTTAAAAAAAAAATTTTCTTCTCTGAAAGGATGTCCCCTTTGGTTCCCTACAACTTTGTTCTATAGTATTTTTTTGTAACTATAATAATAAAGGTAATAATGGCGGTGGTCGGTGTACGTGTTACACCCTGTATATGTGTGTGTTTGTTTGTGTGTCTCCGACGATAACTCCAACACTCAAATTCTAAAAATTATAATTCTTTCGTATTCTTCTTCTTTACATCCATATGAAGAGCTGATTAGATTTTGGTTATAATTAATCAACCGGAAGTTCCCTTATTTGAAGTTTTTTTTTGAAAAAAACGCAGTTAAATATCATTTTTTGATATTTTATGCTATTTTCAATATGAAAGAATATCTTATTGTCAATAGGGTTTGATTATATATTTTCTTTCATATTCTGTAGATACATGTAGAGTAAAGAATTATAAAGAGATTAACTTTCATAAATCAGCCAGCTTTGCTATAACTATGGAAACAGCTGATGTATTCAAATAATTCTAATTGACAGATGTTAGTGTCTAGTGCAAATTACATAGTGTATGTTCGTGTTATAATTTTATTGGATTTATATCTTTTCTAAGAAACTTTCGGTATGAAATCTGTAAAAAATAGTATGTTCGTGTTACAATTTTACAGGATATATAGAATCTTTTTCAAGGAACTTTTGGTATGGGATTTGTACAAAATACATAGAATAGGCTATTCCACGATATTTTTTTTATTTTTTTATCTTGAACACTTGAACTACATAAGTATGTAAGACAATATGTGAAAGTCCGAGTTTAAAATTCCTCCAAATAAGCGAGATATTAAGTTTTGAATTTTAAATTTCATTTGTGACGTAGATAATGTGGGTATACCAGAAGTAAACAAACAGTGGTTCAGACTTACGAAAAAATGTTGAGCAAATTACAAAATAATGTATATTTGAATTTTTATATTATATTTTATTATTAGAGAAAGAAAATATATTATTGCTATTAATTTATTTTACTTTTTTTCTTATTTTACAAAAACATTTTGACATTCTCGAAGTTGGTAGCGTATGGCGCTAGTATCGTAAAGTTTTATAGGTGGAACTGTAATAATTATTTTACATACAGGTACTAAACACTTTTTCTTTTCACGCCTACTTGTCATTTCACAAATATACTGTTCTTTAAAATAATCACAATAAAACTTATAACACCACTCACTCACGATTTCAAATAAATTTCAAAAGAATGCAGCAGATAGATCAACATGCGAAGACAAGAAAATCTCCCGGACAGCATCCGAACATATCCGACACACCCGAATAATTATATTCTTAGTTAAAGCGAAGTGAGAGCGGAGCTCCATGCAGTACAAATTCAAACTTTAATCCTATTTGCTTAAACACGCGTGCACATGTCCTACGTCATCAAAAGTAAAACTCCCTGTATTTTTTAGAGGGAGTAGTTAAAAAAAATAGTTGGTATTTTCCGTATCGTTTAACTGTTATCTTTCATATTTTTGATAAACTTATAGGGCTATTCTGTAAGTGATCGTTATGACATAACGAATCGTTATATCGTTAAAATAACGATAATCGTTAAAATGGTATTCTGTAAGCAAAAATTCAATTGTTTATAACGACAAGATGATAACGATTTTCGTAAAATCGTTAATTTTTAACAATAAGAAAAAACTAGTCGTTATGTTAACGATTTGTTGCATTTCAATCACATTTCAATATTCTTGAAATAGTGATCCCGAATTATTATTATTTCTTCACTTTTTCGAAGAAAATAATGAAAGGTAATTATATATTTTAAAAATATGTCAGATTATATTTCAACTTTACTACATATATTTAAGAATAAAAATTTCGAAAAATTCATAGGGTTTTAAGAGATAAAAGTGATCCTTTTACTATCCTAGAGGAAAATTTTAGAAAATTATTTAGATTAGGTATCAGAAGCTGCCGTTAGAAATTTTACAACTATTGCCATTCCTGGAAGCAAATACAAGGATACTGCTATACCAAATCTCCTAAAAGTACTCCTATATTAATCATGCTTTATTGTAGTTTTTGAGCCCCTCGTTTTCTTATCTATATCTATTATAATAGAGAATGAAAATAATATATCATTAATAATATGAAATAATAATATAACATACTTCAAATCCTCACCAACAATTTTCAAAATGAAATTTAAATGTCAGTTTTAATAGTGAATTGAGTAAACAATAGTACCAACTGCAAAAAAATTATAACGTTTTCGTTATGAATTAAATTCAACGATAATGTTTTAACGATCGATCTTACAGAATACAAAAATAACGATTTTCGTAAAATACAAATAACGATTTTCATAACAACGATTGTCGTTATGATAACGATTCGCTAAGCGAATGTTTTACAGAATAGGCCTGTTATACTCTTTTCGATTACGGTGGAATAGCCTATTAACGGAAGGTAATGTGCTGGCCACATTAGATTTTTTCATTTTAAATTACAATCAGAAAACTGCTTATTACGTATATGTTAGTCATATAATTAAACAGATTGTCATTCCCATATGCATGGCTTCATAAATTAATTAATTCAGTTGTTAATTAGATAATGAAATGACAGTAATGAAACAGTCGTATATCAGAGTTCAATTAGGGCTTTAGTCTCTTGAAATTAATCATCTATTTACCCAATCAAAGTGTAATAGATTATATCTACCCTCAAAAATAATTTTAAATAGTACCGGGGCATTGCTTATTTTTGAAGGAAACTTCTAGGCTAATTTTGTATAATAGATGTATTTTACTTAAAAAGGAAAATTGTTCACTGATTTTCCTGTTTGCAAATTACAAGTTTCTTATAAAAACAACCATTGTCCTATAAACATTTCTAAAAGATCATCATTGTTAAATTTTTGTTACTTAACATTCATAATATTTAATAACGATTTTGAACCTAAGAATAAAGTTACTAAAAACCTCCAACAACAATACTTAGAATTAAAGTGATAAATTCCTACGACTAGTTTTTAACCAATCATGATGCAAAACACTTGAAATTCAACTAATGGGAACAGTATTATACTGATAAAACCCCGTTACCCCGATAATTTTCCGCTACCAAGTAAATAAACAGTTGTTATTGTTTATAACTGTCAGTGTGAGAATTAATGTGTCAAGTTTCATTTCACGTTGTTTTTGGAATTTATCTCACCAAATACCACACGATTTTCTCAGATAAACTTTTATTTTTAAGCACTTATTTTTTTGCTTTTAAGCAAAATCACTCAAGCAAACTGACATTAGGTAAAACGCCTCCTCCTTCAAAGTCAGGATTTACCATGCAGTTTGCTTTCGTGTTTGTTGCTGAGCCAAAAAAATCTGTTGTGGTCAGCACAAGACCTCTCGCCATTTCCATATTAGGCTATATAAGTATTGTATTGCACTTCGCTTTCGAACAGTCGTTTTATTACAAAAAATTAAAGAACTTTACTCAAATATTGTTTTTTATTGTATTTAACATGTCTTCTGCACACATATAATTCTAATTATATCTATTTTTCATTGTATGAGGAAGTTTCTAAATGCCAGAGATTCTTCCAATTCATTAACCATATTGGCGGTATTTCTGATGGTTATATGCATTTTACCACAACTTTACCTATAATTTCAAATATTTAATTAATAAAACAATAAGAAAGATTAAATATACTTCCCAGAAAAAGCTATCAGAATGTCACTAAAACTGTTGATTTTTGACACTGACATGTGTCATTTACAAACTATATTATAAACATTGGAATTTGTCAACTGGTTTCCTTAGTGCCTTAGCCTCTGCGATTAGATTACTCTATAAATTTATAGTGTCTTTATCTCTAAATCTATACAAGATATAATAAAAATTTTAAGTGTATTGGATGGAGAATATTATGTTCTTCAATATTTAATAAGAAAAACTCCCAAAAAATTATATTTAGAAGAATTTTTCTAAGAAACTACTACTTCCGGTTGTTCAATTGTTACCATTCCCTTTTCAGCTCTTCCCAGGAATGTCAGATTGAGAAAACTGCAGTTAAATATTTTTTAAGTATTATAGTTTTTGAGGAATCGTGTCTACAACATCCAGACATACACACATACACACATCATTTTAAAAATGTTATAATCGGATTCTAGGGACCTTAAATCGTGCTTATTCAATAAAATCTGGATATGCGAATTTTAGCATGAATCCAATACCTAGGTAAAAATTCGTGCAAAATAAAAATTTATCGATAAAATCAGGAGGTCTTGTGATATTACTTCTGATAATAAAAGTTCATATTGTTTTTCAGTGATTCCTTGACATAATATATCCTTCAGCTATATTGTTGAAATTCCATCCGATTGAACAACTTCAAGGGCCGTACATTGCAATACTTCAAATTCTGATATAATTGCACATAAGAATATAAAATTGCATAGTTTTTATTTAAACGTTAAAACGTGAAAATTTTCACTTGAATGTTTATAACAAAAAGTGAACAAATACGGAAGTATCCATAGCAACAAAGCAATTGAACTCAGTAAACGTCCTTCACGTAAAATATTTATAATTATTGTAACGTCAAGTCGTAATTATTTTATTGAAGAAAAAATATAATGTGTTATTCGGAGTAAAAGTGACATTGTGTGTATAGGGTCCTCCACCGTTGTAACAAATTAGAACAAGGGTCAGTTATATTAGAACTAGACCTTAAAATTTTATAGTAAGGACTATCAAAGTTTAAAAATAGTTATTAGTTACTAAAATAATCGAGTTTTTATTACCATATCCTCAACTCTATCTACGTCACACATTTATTCTATTCCAAATTCTTACTACTTTCAAACCTTCTGCTATCGCCTTTTTCAAATACGGAATCCATTTGGAAGTATACAAATGCAGAAAATAACAACAATAAAACAACAGAAATAAACCAAATAATACTAGTTTAAATTTATGATGCCATGACAGATTACAAGCGTTGGTATGACATTAAAAGATATGTTGAATGACATAGGCTACCAGTGGTATTCAAATCTTGGTCTATAATATGTAGTATTTTATTAATTATAACATTAAATTACTTATTATCCACCCATATTTCCAATTATTGACCACAGGGGTTATTTTAACATATTTATACATTTTATAAGTGCTGAAAAAAATAAATATATGTGACTTCAATTATTAGCGAAATCCACTGCTTGAGAATAAAATCATCTCTATATCTACGTCACAGAATATTAAAAAAAATATTACGGCTTAACGAATAACAATAAAGACTTTCTAAAATTACATATCACCTTCAGTTTAGATGAAGTTTTGTAAAAAAATATAAAAAAATCTGTTATGGCCAGCACAAGACCTCTCGCCATTTTCATATTAGGCTATATACCGTGAGTATTTTTTAACGTGAAACATTGGGTTTGTCATATCCATGGTTACTTGACATTTGATTGACAGCAATGTATTTGCCCGTTCCATTTAAAATGAAACATAGGGAACGAATTTGACATTTGATAAGACGTCAATAGAGGTTAATTTTGTTTAAATAATTATACCTGTATTCTAATTTAAAATTAGTTGTAGAAAAAATATAGTGTGCACCTTGTGCCCAAGTGGTTTTCTGACTCGGCTAAATTTCTTATAATATTTAAATATAATACTGCTGTCAGATTCGTTCCCTATGTTTCATTTTAAATGGAACGGGCAAATACATTGCTGTCAATCAAATATGAAGTCGTAACCATGGATATGACAAACTCAATGTTTCACGTTAAAAAATACTCACGGTATGTATTGTATTACACTTCGCTTTCGAACCGTCCTTTTATAACAAAATATTACAGAACTTTACCTAAATATTGTTTTTTATTGTATTTAACATGTCTTCTGCACACATATAATTCTAATTATATCTATTTTATATCATTTTCATCATGTCAGAGATTGTTCCAATTCATTAACCAGATTGGCGGTATTTCTGATGTATATATGCATTTTACCACGATTTTACTTATAATTTCAAATATTTAATTAATAAAACAATAAGAAAAATTAAATATACTTCCCAGAAAAAGCTATCAGAATGTCACTAAAAATGTTGATATTTGACAATGACATGTGTCATGTTATAAACATTGGAATTTGTCAACTGGTTTCCTTAGTGCCTTGGCCTCTGCGATTAGTTTACTGTATAAATTATAGTGTCTTTATCTCTAAATCTATACATGATATAATAAAAATTTGAAGTGTATTAGATGGAGAATTTTATGTTCTTCAATATTTAATAAAAAAAAAATTATATTTAGAAGAATTTTTCTAAGAAACTACTACTTCCGGTTGTTCAATAGTTACCAAAACCTTTTCAGCTCTTCCCAGGATTGTCATATTGAGGACACTGCAGTTAAATATTTTTTAAGTCTTATAGTTTTTGAGGAATCGTGTCTACAACATCCAGACATACATACATACACACACACACATACATACACACATCCACACACATCCACCCACACACAGACATCATTTTAAAAATGTTATAATCGGATTGTAGGGACCTTACATCGTGCTTATTCAATAAAATCTGGATATGCGAATTTTAGCATGAATCCAATACCTCTCTTAGCGAGAGGTAAAAAATATAGTGGAGGACCCTATTGTCTGACTCGCTACCGATCGTCGTGCAAACTTAAATATTCGCCACACATAGTATAACACAATATATTATTTTACCAGAATCTCCTCAGCTGTGTTCCCTCCTAAAATCCGAGTTTATTGTAACTTTATTTAGAATTAGAATTACAAAATACTCGTTATCAGATTGCTGTGTGAACCGCGGTGAAATATTCATGTACGTGGTGTCCGTGGTCGCAGTATTAGCATAATTTAAGATAATGTATTATTCATACCAAGACAAAGTTATTTGGCAGGCCGCTATGAATTTAAATGTTTTGCATTTAATTGCAAACTTTAATTAAGTTTTCTCTACACATTTTAATTATTTAAAAGCTCATTTAGCGAGATTAAATGGACTTATTTTATTCCCAGACAGCGATGTGGTCTCACAGAAATATTCACAATTTCATCATCTCCAGCAAATGGAAAATGAAATGTTTTGTTCTCGGTACGAGTATAATAATACCACGTAATATCATAGAATGAAAAGGATGATATTTTGTACAGTATACAAATATACTCGAATACGTAAGTTATATTTTGAAGCTTCGAAGATAGTATATTGTGTTATTACGAGTAAAAGTGATTTTTTGTGTGGCATGACACATTATATTTTTTCTCCAAACATACATATTTAAATAAAATAATTACAATTTGACGTTACAATAAAAATATAAATATTTTACGAGAAGGACGTTTGCTGATTTCAACTGCTCTGTTGCTATGGATACTTTCGTATTTGTTCACTTTTTGTTACAAACATTCAAGTGAAAATTTTCAGGTTTTGAAGTTTAAATAAAAACTATGCATTTTTATATTCTCCTTATGTGCAATTATATCAGAATTTGATGTATTGCCATGTACGGCCCTTGAAGTTGAACTGGTTCCATAGGCAGATTGATTCATTATACAATGGGTTATTTTATATATTTATAATTCAGTTTATCTCTAAATAAATAAATAAATAAATAAATAAATATATCATCACGATATATTACCCATTTCTGGGTGTGCCAGTATCTACAACACATGTAGACATCGGTAATGATGACGCTATATTTTACCGTGTGGGCGCTTACCAGGTGTCACCTCACGAGCACTCATAGCTGGTGTGGAGAGTGCACCACAGGGGTCACTTTTGTACCATTTAAAATTGGAAATATTTGGCGTCTGTCGGGTTCGAACCCGGTTCCCCAAGGTTCGCGACCAGACACTCATATAACCTAATAAAAATATTCAATGTATTGGATAGAGAATACTACTTCCGGTTGTTCAATTGTAACCAAAATCTAATCAGCTCTTCCCAGGAATGTCAGATTGAGGAACCTGCAGTTAAATATTTTTTTGTCTTGTAGTATTTGAGAAACCGTGGTTCCAACATCCACACATACACACACATACACACACACACTCACACACACACACACACACACACACACACTCACACACACACAACACACACGGACAACATCGTAAAAATGTTATAATCGGATTATAGGGACCTTAAAACGTGCTCATCTACTAAAATCTGGATATGCGATTTTTAGCATGATTCCAATACCTCTCTTACCGAGAGGTAAAAATTGAAGAGCTGTCTCATCTTCTATTTTTATACACCATGGTAACAGCGTTCAATAGAAAGTATTAACATATTGGCTTTTAAAAACACTGAAATTTCCATTCCTGTTTCCATTCTACCCCACTTCCTTTACATATTGGCGTTCGTTAAACCAAAATCCTATTCTCATTTCGTCCTTTTTCACACTTCCACTTCCTGTAACAATCTGTTACCACATTTTCCTCTTTCCTCTATGCAATCCTTGCTAGAAAGAGACAGACCGCTTACTCCTGCGTTAGACAAAGACAAGTAATGAGTTCGTGAAGGATTGTTCGCTTGTTCGGCGCTGTTCGCACTTTGCAAACCAAATAGCCGCCAGATGGCGGGCTGAACGACAGCAGCGCCAACTTGAGGGAAAAATGCGGAAACCGGAAACAGTTGGTGCGAATTCAATGGTCAAGGAATGAGTAGAGCTACTGAGTGTGAATATGGATAACTATTATGCAAAATGAGTTTAGAATTTTGGGGAAAACGATGTGTTGGAGAATAGAATTTTGTATGCACAAACTTTAACTGAATGGGGGATTCCAGCTCAATCGAATTAAAGGAAAATAGTAAAAAAATACGAATGTATATGCTGAATAACGAATATTAATAATAAAATGAAATGGTATAAGTATAATTGAGATATTTCGGAGAATATTTGGCGTCGGTCGGGATCAAACCCGGTTCCCCTAGGTTCGCGACCAGACACTCAGGCACGCGGCCACGGGACCCCATAATATAATAATATAATATTTTTTTACCTCTCGCTAAGAGAGGTATTGGATTCATGCTAAAATTCGCATATCCAGATTTTATTGAATAAGCACGATTTAAGGTCCCTAGAATCCGATTATAACATTTTTAAAATGATGTCTGTGTGTGTGTGTGGATGTGTGTATGTGTGTGTATGTGTGTGTGTCTGTGTATATATGGATGTTGGAGGGACGATTCCCCAAAAACTATAAGACTTAAAAAATATTTAACTGCAGTTTCCTCAATCTGACATTCCTGGGAAGAGCTGAAAAGGTTTTGGTAACAATTGAACAACCGGAAGTAGTAGTTTCTTAGAAAAAATCTTCTAAACATAATTTTTTGGAAGTTTTTTTTATTAAATATTGAAGAACATAAAATTCTCCATCTAATACACTTAAAAAATTTATTATATCTTGTATAGATTTAGAGATAAAGACATTATAATTAAGAGTAAACTAATCACAGAGGCTAAGGCACTAAGGAAACCAGTTGACAAATTCCAATGTTTATAACATAGTTTGTAAATGACACATGTTAGTGTCAAAAATCAACAGTTTTAGTGACATTCTGATAGCTTTTTCTGGGAAGTATATTTAATTTTTCTTATTGTTTTATTAATTAAATATTTGAAATTATAGGTAAAATTGTGGTAAATCCATCAGAAATACCGCCAACCTGGTTAATGAATTGGAAGAATCTGTGACATTTAGAAACTTCCTCATACAATGAAAAATAGATATAATTAGAATTATATGTGTGCAGAAGACATGTTAAATACAATAAAAAACAATATTTGGGTAAAGTTCTGTAATATTTTTTTATAAAACGACGGTTCGAAAGCGAAGTGCAATACAATACTGATATAGCCTAATATGGAAATGGCGAGAGGTCTTGTGCTGGCCACAACAGATTTTTAAATATTGTTTCACCTAGAGTTCGCTATTGTACTATTATTATAACAAGCTAAATTTTGTCTAGTTATATTTGGTCGTTGGTAACCATCATGAACTCGCACAGCACTTCTTACTATAACTTTAATTTCTATTTTAACCCAACCATCCCTTAAATCTTTGTCTGTATTTCCCCCTAATTGCAAATGTTACACCTACATATCACCCTCTCAATCTCCTCCATTTCTGTGTGCAGATTTGTGGATTGCGCCATCTACATCCTCTCAACATCTCTGTCGTCTTTCGAGCTCTGACGAAGGCTGTGTCTTTACGTATGTACGTGTACAGACACGTCTGTATTTTCGTCACGTTTGTAGTCTGAGTATATTTTAGCGTGTGTATGTGTAATACGATGTGTTGTGTGTATGTGTCTGTGGTTAGTATGCTTGTGTGTGTGTGTGTGTGTGTGTGTGTAGTGTAAGATTGTAAGACGCTTTGTAGTAAATGCGAAACAGGGGATTACACATGGCCGTAATGAGATGAATACGACCCGCTGAAGCTGAAATGAAGTGAACAGCGCAAAGGGAATTATGGAGGAATGAGCGCAAATATTAATAATACAAATATATTAATATACAAATAAGAAGTGTAAAAGATATAAAGTTGGTTAAATTAAAGTTGCTCCATAAAAGGTGGATTTATGCAGCCTACTTTTTATTTTACCTTCTTTTACTTTACAAAAGTTAAAGGTGTGTTAATAAATGTACTATACTTTATGTGCACACTTTTAATTTTACTTTAAGGACTAAAGTTGACCAACTTTCAACTTAACCTTTAACCGACTAAGTGGGGTAACTTAGTGACCCCAGGTATACATTTTACTTAATATTTCTTTGAATTTTTTTTTTCTTACGTTGAAGTTTCATGTAATCATCCCTTCTGTCACCTACTTTCTGGTAACTTACCCACGAACTGTTAAAAAAATGGTACACAGTAAAATAAAAATAAATAGAGCAATTCCACCACCTGCACCGATAGCCGCCAATAGAAAGAAGGGTAGGTGCTTTCTCTGCACATGACAGAATGACTAAAAATTACGCTGAGATGCTCAAAGTGTCAAAAAACACTGACAAATTGAAAAAATAAATACTTTTTCTGAAAGCTGCGCCAATGCAGATTAATATTTGCAGAGTTTTTCTTTTTCTTTTCGGGTTGATATTTTTGCATACTGCACAATAAATATGTTTTAGTTTATGAATGAAGCTTTAATAAACCTATTAATCATATATTTTAGGTTCATACATGTATTCAGTAATTATTACATAAGGGGTCACTGAGTTACCCCACTTAGCAGTTTACGTCGAGTAGAAACACTCAGTTGGTTAAGGGTTTAAGACTGTTAAAGTAAAAGAATTTCACAACTGCGCCTGTGCACCACTTCACGTGACAAACGTCAGCGTGTGCTGTATTTTTTTTTTTTTTGTGTAGGTAAGAATGCAAAAATTAGAAAATGGGTAAAGCTACAAGTAATATAGCAGATGCACAAATTATTACATTTGTGTCCATTTTAACAGATTATAATTATCTCTTTACATTTATGACAAGTGATATGCCAGAAAAATGACATCTGCGCATGTGTACCGAAGGCTTTAAAGTATCTGCATAAAGTACCAAACTTAAAGTAAAAGTAAAAACGAAAAAGAAAAGAAAAAGTAAAATAAAATGTAAGCTGCATAAATCCACCTTAACAGACGATTTTAAAGATGTACGAAGGTCATTTGAAAAGTTCGTACTCTAACAACAACAACAACAACAACAAGCACATGCATGATCTGTCAAACTCAAAGATCAACTCAATGTTTCATTTAATCGAAATAGTTATAGTTTTCGAGATAGCAGAGGTAAACCCCGTAAAAACTCATTTTTGCCTCTCGCTAAGAGGTATTGGAATCATGATAAAATTCGCATATCCAGATTTTAGTGGATAATCACGTTTTAAGGTCCCTGTAATCTGATTATAACATTTTTACGATGATGTGTGCGTGTTGTGTATGTGTGGATGTTGGAACCACGGTTTCTCAAATACTATACGACTTAAAAAATATTTAACTGTAGTTTCCTCAATCTGACAATCCTGGGAAGAGCTGATTAGATTTTGGTAACGATTGGACAACCGGAAGTAATAGTTTCTTTTAAAAAAATCTTCTAAATATTATTTTTTGAAAATTTCTGTTATTACTATTATTGAAGAACATAAAATTCTACATATGATACATTTAAATTTTTTATTATATCTTGTATAATTTAGAGATAAAGGCACTATAATATATAGAATAATCTAATCGCAGAGGCTAAGGCACTAAGGAAACTAGTTAACAAATTCAAATGTCTATAACATATTTTGTATATGACAGATGTCAGTGTCAAAAATCAACAGTTTTAGTGACATTCTGAAAGCTTTTTCTGGGAAGTACATTTAATATTTCTTATTGTTTTATTAAATATTTAAAATTGTAGGTAAAATATAAGAAATACCGCCAATCTGGTTAATGAATTGGAAGAATCTCTGACATTTAGAAACGACCTCATACAATAAAAAATAGATATAATTAGAATTGTACGTGTGCAGAAGACATGTTAAATACAATAAAAACAATATTTGGGTAAAGTTCTGTAATTTATTTAATAAAATAAAACGACGGTTCAATAGCGAAGTGCAATACAATACTTATACCGTGAGTATTTTTTAACGTGAAACATTGGGTTTGTCATATCCATGGTAACGACTTGACATTTGATTGACAGCAATGTATTTGCCCGTTCCATTTAAAATGAAACATAGGAAACGAATATGACATTTGATAAGACGTCAATAGAGGTTAATTTTGCTTAAATATGTAAAATTAGTCGTAGAAAAAATAAAGTGTGCACTTTATGCCCGCGTGGTTTTCTGGCTCGGCTAAATTTCTTACAAATACTTCTGTCAAATTCATTCCCCATGTGTCATTTTGAATGAGACAGATAAATACATTGCTGTCAATCAAATGTCAAATCATAACTTATAGGAAAATTCAACGGTTATCTGTTATATTGACAAGATGTCATTAGAGGTTAATTTTGTTTAAATAATTATACCTGTTTTCTAAAAA
This sequence comes from Ophonus ardosiacus, assembly GCA_943142095.1. Taxonomy (NCBI): domain Eukaryota; kingdom Metazoa; phylum Arthropoda; class Insecta; order Coleoptera; family Carabidae; genus Ophonus; species Ophonus ardosiacus. The sequence continues at coordinate 22,238,135 of OW964839.1, forward strand.
TTTAATTTGGATGTAGAAAAAATACTGTGTGCACCTTGTGCCCGAAATATGTTTAGTGTTCTCGACTGGTTTTCTGACTCCGCTAAATTTCTTACAATATTTAAATATAATACTTCTGTCAGATTCGTTCCCTATGTTTCATTTTAAATGGAACGGGCAAATACATTGCTGTCAATCAATTGTCAAGTCGTAACCATGGATATGACAAACCCAATGTTTCACGTTAAAAAATACTCTCGGTATAACATAAAATGGAAATGGCGAGAGGTATTGTGCTGGTCACAACATATTTTTTTACCTTCCGTCACCTTTAGGTAAGGAAGGTATTGTCTTTGGTCAAAAAATTCGGTGGTGAGTTTTTAATGAATAAGCACGTTTTAGGGTCCCTACAATACGAATATACCATTTTTAAGATGATGTCTGTATGTATGTGTGTGTGTGTGTGTGTGTCCGTGTGTTTGTGTGTGTCCGTGTGTGTGTGTGTGTGTGTGTGTGTGTGTGTGTGTATGTGTGTCCGTGTGTGACAAATTTTTCTCCGACGATAACTCCAATACTACAATTCTAAAAATTATAATTCTTTCGTATTCCTCTTCTGTACATCCATATGAAGAGTTGATTAGATTTTGGTTATAATCGATCCACCGGAAGTACCCTTTTTTGAAGTTTTTAACAGTTTTTCTTAAAAAAACGCAAAAGATGGAAGGACATTACTTAGTGAAGTTTATGTTATAATTTTATTGGATTTAAAGAACCTTTTCAAATGAACTTTTAGTATGGAATTTGTAAAAAATAGTATGTGTTCGTGTTCGATTTTACATGATATTATATAGAATCTGTTCCAAGGACCTTTTGGTATGGGATTTGTACAAAATACATCGAATTGATGGAAGGTCTTGTGCTGGCCACAACGGATTTATGCATTTATAGATGTAAATGGAAAAGAAAAACGGTTCTTTCATTATTAAATTTATTTTTAAACAAGAAAAATTTGGTTCGTCATAACAGTTCGTCCAGAGCGAAATTCCATGTTCATATTTAAATTAATTTATACAGAGTTAAAAATTAAAATTAGTTTTAATGTTAATGGATACAATACACAATAATCACACTTTACTATATTCAAAATAGTATAGGATCCACACACATACACGCGTACACACGGACATCATCGTGAAAATATTAAAATTAGATTCTAGGGATTTTAAAACGTGCTTATTAAATAAAATCTCGATATGTGTTTTTTAGCACGATCCCTATACCTCTCTTACCAAGGGTAGCGGGAGATAAAAATAGTGATATTCAAAATTGAATCCTCAACTCCCTTTTATATTTGCTCGGGTTCGTATACATCATCCACATTATCCCCATTCACGTATGATACATCTGTTTAATTTTGGCGCCAATACCAATTCCGTTATAACAAGCGCACTGCAGTGCCCTATAAATTGCAACACGGCCGCGGCACGTATTTACCGTGCACTGGTGTTTAATTTAAAGCGCAGTTATTAGATTTGGTCAATATTGATTTCGTCTCGCCCCGCGTGGGCCCCTAAATGACTGTCATTTTTCAGAATTAATATCCGAAAATTGCGGATAATTGCGTTAGTCATGTCGATAAACCTCAAATATCACTAGCTCACTTTATTTCATTTACAGGGTAATGGAATTAATGGTTTATGAAGACTGGCAGTTGTAATGAAACTATTCATTAAATGAAAATGAGAGAAATGACAAATATCCGTACATTTTGTGAGAGAGACAGTTAAAAGTTTTAGAATAAACTGTTTTAAATTAATAGTTTAAAAGGAGAATTTTATTTTAAAATGTGTGTTTTGATTATCAAACAAATTTTTAATATATTATTGAGCGTCATGTGTAGAGATGGGTCAATTCCCGAAATTTAAAGTTACAGGAAAATTCCTAGGAATTTCCCCTGATTTTTTTGAGAAATTTCCTGGGGGGGGGGGGGGAATTTATTAATATCGAAAAAGTGTACATTGGTAATACAAGAACAAATAATTTAAAATGTAAACAAATATGTAATTAGACATCAGAATCAGAAGAATCAGTACTGTACGTCAGTGGCGGCTCGTAAGAATTTATAGTAGGAGGGCTGCAGCCAGGTATTTAGAAAAAAAAATGCGTTTTTTTTCAGTCAAGGTCAAATGCCTTATAATTGAAAGTTACTTTCTTTCAGGGAATGTGCAAATGCATATTTTCCCCTTTCATGTACAGAAATAAATTGTTAGATCACTACTCGGGTTGTTGCGCGATTTTTTAAACTGGCATCTAATTTTCCAGCAAATTCTAATAATCCTCTAAAAATTGAATGTTCGGTTTCGTCATGTCCTCGCATGGGAAGTTCAAATTTACCACAGAACATAAAATATCACGATTTTTTTCTCGTTTTCATTATGTTTATTTATTTCTCGCCTATAAGCTTCACTTACTTGCGTTTTAATATTAACTGTTCATAACATGCCAAGATTGCACACACTTTTAAATGTTCAGCACATTTCCCATGTTTTTCTAATTTTTTCATTTAAATGTTTTAAATCTGCTACTCCTGTTTTTATTCACAATGAATCACGGCCAAACAAAAATGGAAAGCAAAAGAAAGCGTTTTTTTTGTACATCCAGTTAGCCAAATATTTTTGTTATATACATTAGAGTTAAATTTTCGCACATAATTCTGTGCTCTACTTATTGAGGACTGAGAAATATTTAAATCTGGTGTAAGACGACTTAAATTTTTAATTTCAAGTTTTTCCTGCAGTCCCAATTGGGAAAATTTTATGTTTTGCAAATATTTAACAGTGTTCTTCTCAGCGTTCATTTTTTTTATGATTAATACTTAACAGCTAGTATTAAAAAGAAAGAAACTGACAATAATGATAACTTTAACATTACACTTTATGTATGTGTAGTAGAGGCGTACTAAAGCGGAGACCGTCTACAGTACAGATCAGTAAAACTCTATACGTAACGTAGCTTGGGCTGAAATCGTAGCAGCCCAAACTGCACGAGAATCACTCATAACCCCCACCACTTTACCCTCACTAGGTAGCCCTCTCTACATGAATTGTGCTGTTCGATGCGGGCTGAATTGAATCCAGCCCGGACGTTTAATATACTAGCCCGCATAGCACACCGACTTATTGAAAAATACAATTATTGTTTAAAAATAAATTACTATTGAGTAATATTTTATTACAAACCAAAAATAGTTGTTTTTAAATATTATATAAATATTTAAGAGCGATAATAAAATTGCAGCCTTCATTTTATACTGGAGGGGCTACAGCCCTGCAGCCCTTATGGACGAGCCGCCCCTGCTGTGCGTATAGGTATAGTCCATTTTAGAATGGGATAGGCCTTCGCCTTCGCCTATTTTTTGTCAAAAAAATCCGGGAAAATACGTAACAAAATTTCTTCCCGCAAATCGTCACTGAAGGAATTTTCCCGGGGAAAAAACGAATTCCCGACGGGAATTTTTTGGCAGCACATCACTAGTCATGTGTAATATTTAAATATTTAAAACCATTTTTTTCCGACCAATTTTAAATGGCACAAAAGTGACCCCTGTGGTGCACCTTCCACGCCAGCAATGAGTGCCCGTGGCCGTGGGATAAGCGCCCGCACGGTACAAATATGTCATCATCATTACCGATATCTATGAAAACAGACGGGCACACCCAGAAATGGGTAATATGCCGTGATGATATATTTATTTATTATTCATTTTAAGTAAAAATAATGTATTATGATACACGTGTATAAGCCGGCCATTAAAGGCAAAAAAAGTGCTTTAATACTTTTTTTTTAAAAAATCTGCACACCGAACACAGAAACGCACAGCACGCCACTGTCCATTTGTTACCAAAACCTATTCAGCTCTTCCCAGGAATGTCAGATTGAGGTATCCATAGTTAAATTGGTCTTAAGTCTTATAGTTTTTGAGGAATCGTCCCTACAACATACACACACACACACACACATACACACACACACACACACACATACACACATACACAGACATGTCATCGCAAAAATGTTAAAATCGGATTACAGGGACCATAAATCGAGGAAAAACTTTTTTTACGCTCATAAGCATTTAAACCATTTTAAAAATTGTAATAAATCATTATTATATAACACAATTTCCAATTAAATCATTTTTAGTTGTTTTATGTAAAAAAAGACCATAGAGTAAAGCGTGGAATGTAATTCACATTGTGTAACATTTAATTCAAATACTCTTTTGATGCAATACTCGTATTTACTTTAGTAGCAACTACGGTTTTTTCTAAAAGCAAAAGATTCCCGATTTATATGAGTGTTTTACGGGTAAAATACAATGCATGTACTCGTACATCGGAAATAATTGTACAAAAAGAATTTTCTGCAAAATGCAGATTAACATTCTACAGTTTTAATTGCAATAATTATATAGATATCACAAATTACATAGAGCGAGAAAAGTTTACTATTGAATGTATCTTTCTGAAAAAAAAATCATTTCACGTTATCGGTGTGGCCATTAAATAGTTACGGTCTAATCAATGTTGGGACACCTAAGTTTCATACACTAGTGGTTCACTAATAATAACAAGTCTTATAACCATATAAACTGTCATACCAAATTTCATCCAAATCGAGTAAAGCGTTCGGTTATTAAAAGCAAAAATTATTTTTTTCACTACTAGCCTAGGAACCCACTATTATTTACCTTTATTTGACATGAGAAATTATTTTTCACTACCGCTTGCTTGTAACCATGGTAACCTAGGTCAATAATAATTTATTATTAACCTAGGTCTATAATGCAAACTCACTTTTCAATCAAACTCAAGCCTCCAAATCCAAATATTATTTAACTCATAAACTCAAGAAAAGTATATAATTTAACTTTGCCGCTTAATTTTAAATTGACCTACGCTACTGCCTCGCCTGGCCACTGTGCTGTTTTGGTGAACATGTGAAACGTGTAGATGTAGGAATGAATAAATCACTATTTTTTTGTATTTGTAGGTAAATACATTTCAATAGATTTATTTAAAAATAATAATAAACTAATAAGGCTGCTGAATGTAACAGCACACAGTGTTTTTATTAAATAATTAAATCAAATACAAATCAAGTATAAGTGAGGTTATAAAACCAGTGAAAAGACCGAAACGTCGGATAAAAACATGCAGTCTACTTTGTTTTTGTGAATATTAACAAATTAGTAACGTAATTAATCATAGATATCAAAATGTTTGTTATCAATAAAAAAAATTCAAATAGGATTTATGTGCTAGTAGTGAAAACAATAGTAGTTAAACCACGGTTGAGAAGATTATTATTGACCAGGCGCCTTGTATCCCTCGGTCTTCGCCCTCGGGTTACAATATTGGCGATGGGTCAATAATGATTATCTTTTCAACCTTAAGGTATAATATATTATTTTTTCGAAGAACTTTGAAGCAGAATACTGGCTACCGGAATGTATGGTACACTTTCCGGTAGAAGCAAGTTTGGTTAAATCGTCTTATTTTAGCCTTAGGCTATGTTTATGTTGGGGCTGTGATAAACGATAAGAGCGGCGATACTAGCGAAGCAGTGCGAATGAATGCATATATTTAAATGTAGGTGTTTACATTGAAGCAGCGCGCAAAGCTACACTTAGGAGCTGAGCAGCGATAAGAGCGTCTAGAACGAATTGAATGTATTTCTACGCTCTCATCGAGGCAAGACTAGTGATGCAGCGATATCTCGATTTTTTTTATATTACATAAATGTTATACAAAATAAAATATTTGTCAGTATAAATAAATATTTTAATTGCCTCTTGATTTACATTCATATTTATTTATTAATTTTTGATTTATTCGGTTTTAGTAAGAAGAAAATGCTATAACATCAAACACCAGGCTTAGTAAAATAATGTTTTAATCAGTGGTACCCATTTATTATATTCATGTTGCTTTTAATGTTAATTTATTTACTATTTTTAATTATAAATTCGAGACTCTCGAGTCGAGATCGAGAGAAAGTAAGGAAAAATATGACGAGACAGGATGCAGTGAAATCTCGTCTTCGAAAATTCGAAACGACTCGAGGGTGGATTGTTTCTGACAAATTAATTAGCGAAGTATTTGTTAGATCTCCATTATTGTAGGGTACAGTACATTTTGTCAAAAATTATATGTCATTTACAATAGGATTGTGACATAAGCAAGCTTTAAATAAATCACGAATATTTTGTGCAACCAGGGTTGGTCTACCATTATTAGTTGTGGTATTTGATTGTTTTGGAATATTTAACGTATCTTCTAAATGATGTTCAATACCTTCCATGTCAATGATTGTGTTATGTAGGACACAAATAGCTTTAACAATATTGTCAGCAACATTTATATCGCTGCTCTTCTCGTCGCTCTTATAGCTTTTATCGCAGCTCCAACATATTCACACCCTTAGGAATCTGTAGTTAAGCCATGTCCAGCTATTTAAGAGACAGCCTGTATATTATATGTATAGTAATAAGTTTTAAATCACGTTAGGAGCTGAGATGAACTGAAATTTGGGGCAAATCGAACGATACATTTCTCTGTATTTTTTATATTTCTACTCTGTAATTGAAATCTTTTGATTTTGTTGAGTAAATAAAGCATTATTATTATTATTATTATAATATGTGGGCCATCACTTTGAATCCGCCACTGGTGGACACTATACTAATAGTAATTTAACTAGTTAGTTTCTATTTGTCTCTTAATTACGCTACCACACACACCCCTACATGTTACCTTCAGATTATACCCACCCCTTTGTGCGCCATTATATTTACTTAATCATCCCCATATTTAACCTGACCACACACGCTTTCATCCCTTCATCTCTTGCCTTTATGTTATTTGCTGCCCATTTTCCTCCGCTTGCCTTTATATGTTCACTATCATCCCTTGACATGTTAGGACTTGTGTGAGCCTGTAGCCTGTCGTGTGTAGTGTAGTATTTACTCGGTGCGTGCAAGTGAACAAGGCCGTTATGGCACGAAGGGTAAATATGTTGTGAGGGGCGCGTGAGGATAGCCAAGTTAAACGGATTATACAGAGGTCTAATGACGGGTATTAGACGAAATGGGATGGGTACACAGTTGGGAAGTAACGGGGGAGGTTGGTACAAAATAATATGTTTGTAAGATGTTATTATATTGTTATTATTATACAAAAACCTTCTGTATTTAATAAAAATCTGATGTGGCCAACACAAACCTCCCGCTATTTAATTTTTATTAATTTAAATACATACTTATGTATTTACTAACGCTGCAAACTGTTCCATTGCATAAAACTATTGCTTTATTTACTATTTTCTTCTTAAAATGTCACTATTAATTTGAAGTGATTAATTTTTTGACACTGACATTTACTGTCAGTTACAGTCATTTGAAATATGAACTGTGTAACAAAGGAATTCGGGACTTATAAAAAAATGATTTTTAAATTTATCTGTAAAATATATAGAAAAAGTATTAATATATTCCTGTAAAAAATTCAATAATCTAAATTTTCATAATGACATAAAATGCGAAAAAATGGTATTTAATGGTATTTTTTGAAGAAAAACCATTATATGAGCTTCAGGTAAAGTGCCATTTCCGGTTATCCGATTTACACTAAAATCTAATGGCTTCTTTTCATATTAGAATATGGTAAAAATACAAGATTTTATAATTTTCTGAATGCTAGTATTTGAGTTAGAGCGAAGACAAAATCCCTACACATACACACACACACACACCCATATATATACACACACACACACACAAATATACACACATACACACATCATCGTGAAAATGTTAAAATTGGATTCTATGGACCTTAAAACGTGGTCATTTACCAAAATCTCGATATGTGATTTTTAGCACGATCCCTATAGCTCCCTTACCAAGGGTAGCGGGAGGTAAAAATGTATAGTGTGTTAAAAAAATCCTAATTCAGAGTAGGCCATGAACAAAAAAAAGAAAGTCAATTTGGAAGTATTTCATTAATTGTCATTTTGACACGAGATATTGTCAAAAATGTTATCTAAAGAAAACAAAGCTTTTCTTCTTATTTAAATCCTTATTTTAGAAATAGAAATAAATTAGAAAACGGTGAATGGCAATATTTTATATCCTTTACGTCACATGCAAGAGAGAGATAGAACCTCCCCTCGTTGTCTTACGTTCCGCTCCCTAAACTCATTTGTCATTATGTTTGCACCTGTCATTTATTGTTAACCTAATTCTTTATTGTGATTTGTACGTTGTGTTTAATAAAAATGAGTTTAAAACCAGAAAATATGCCCGGGCAACTTTTTTGTTTGATAATATTGAAGATTATTCGATTATTCATCTAAAACGATCTGGAATGTACTGTCAATTGCTGATGACAGATCTTTGTTTAGAAGTGGTAACCATAGCAACCTTTAGTTCTATACTTTGCTGTTAGATTCCATATAAAATAGTGGATATCTTAAATGGAACATATTCATAATTCATTTTAAGATATCACAAATTCAGTTCAAGATATCTCAAATTTAATCAGAGGCGTAAATAGCCTATGGCCGATATGGCCACGGCCATAGGCGTCTTATTGGAAAGGCGCGAAAATGATTAAATTACGATTGATATTGTGATAGAATTTTGAATTACATGTCATACTTTTTATATCGACTGTATTCAACATAGTTCCCTGCATGAGCTATGTCCCATGCTAACTTCAGACTGTATTTTATAACGCAATACGCATGCGTCAGTTTGAGTAGCTGTCACATTTCTAGCGGTAAATACGAAATGTGACAGCTATTCAAACTAGCGCATGCGCACTGTATTATAAAATTTAAGAATGGGTTTGCAGGTTGCGTCGAATTTGTTGCCATTTTGTTTTTTTGTATTTACCGCTAGAAAAAAATGTGACAACTATTCAAACTGACGCATGCGTACTGCGTTATACAATACAGTGTGAAGTTAGCATGGGAAAGAGCTTAAAATAGAGTCTGAAGTAAGTAAGGGACAAAACATATGATTTTAACTAAGAGTTATAAAAACAAAACTGAAACAAAATGAACTGTCAAATGATAGATTTATCATTGCTGTGAACAAAACGATGCAATATTGTTTACCTAAGGCCCGATATTTTCATCTCTGGTTAAACTGCGGGTTAAGTTAACCTAAAAAAAATAAATAAAATTTTAACCAGAGATTGAAAAACCGGCCCTTAATAGTCTAAGTTAATTAATTAATAATAATAATAATAATAATAATATATCATCACGGCATATTGCCTATTTCTGGGTGTGCCACTCTGCTTTATCACAGATATCGGTAAAGATGATGACATATTTGTACTTCATGGGCACTGGGCACTCATTGATGGCATATTAATTAATTCTTTAATATAGAGTTACATATTGTATCATGCGAATATGCTTATATGTTTTATAAATGTATAAGTTTTTTTTTACCATGCTTGAATACTATTATATATAGATCTTATTATTTTACATGCGTGTACTTATAAAAGGCGCATTTTTGGTGGCTGGCCATAGGCGCCTTAATTGCTAGTTACGCCTCTGAATTTAATTACTGATATCTTAAAATGAAGTACAGATATCTGAAATTGAATTATGGATATGTTCAAATTTAGTTATATAAAACTGAATTAAAGATATCTTAAAATGTATTTAAGATATCTGAAATTCGATTTCAGATATCTGTAAATAATTTTAGATATCTAAAATTACATATAGGAAAGCATGTAAATTGAATTTGAGATATCTTTAATTGAATTTTAGATATCTAAAATTCATTTTCAGATATCTCGAATTGAATTTCAGATATCTAAACTTGAATTTAAGATATCTTAAATGTAACCAAATTAGATCTATCTCGAATTGAATTATAGATATCTGAAATTATATTTAAGATATCTTTAATACAATTAAGGATATGTCACATTATTTAAAGTCAAGGAAAAAAGATGAAATAAAAAGTAAAACGGCGTTCCATACCATAAAAGTCTTATAATAAACCAACAATATATTGCACCACAAAACATCCTTATTATATTAAATTTCCCTTATTGATGAACAATGGTCACAAAGACTTTCTATAGCTTATATTAAAAAAAATCTAAATCATTTCTTCATTCCGGTGGATTTAGTTGCTAAAGCTCCGCAATTTTTAATTTTCAAAATGGTAGAGCAAAAAATGATAAACACGAAACTCAAATAATTAAAATTGGATTTTAATTGTCCAGAATTTCATTTCGCATTTTCACATTATTAATTTTATTTTTATTTTTTATTAAAATTTTCATTCAATATGTGCGAACCCAGTTCCATACGAAATGTTATTTTTGATTGAAATACAATTGCAATATTTATTCGTGTCAGCTTCTTTTTACTTCATTAATATTTATTTCGACTAGTGAATCAATCAGACACTTAATTCTTCAAAATAAATTGTATATTTGGATTAACTTACAACTGTACTGTATTACAATAAAATTATTTATTATTATATTACATTTGCTTTTACCTTCCATCACCTTTAGGTAAGGAAGGTATTGTCTTTGGTCAAAAAATTCGGTGGTGAGTTTTTAATGAATAAGCACGTTTTAGGGTCCCTACAATACGAATTTACTATTTTTAAGATGATGTCTGTATGTATGTGTGTGTGTGTGTCCGTGTGTGTGTATGTGTGTCCGTGTGTGACAAATTTTTCTCCGACGATAACTCCAATACTACAATTCTAAAAATTATAATTCTTTCGTATTCCTCTTCTGTACATCCATATGAAGAGTTGATTAGATTTTGGTTATAATTGATCCACCGGAAGTACCCTTATTTCAAGTTTTTAACAGTTTTTCTTAAAAAAACGCAGTTAAATATTATTTTTTGACATTTTGTTATTAAATTTATTAAAGAAAATACTCTTCTCTATATGGTTTTATTATACATTTTTCTTCATAAGCGGTTCGCAACAACACAACACACTATCTTTGGAAAATCTGCCAAGCGTCCCGCGACGGCTCATATTTTTACCTTCCGTCACCTTTAGGTATTGTCTTGGTCCTTAGAATACGATTTTACGACGACGTCTGTATGTTTGTGTGTGTGTGTGTGTGTGTGTGTGTGTGTGTGTGTGTGCACTAAATACTAATGAGCTCTTCCCACATTAGTATAGAATGGTGTGACGATAGGCCTTGTCGTCCAGAAAGGGGTTTCCCTCCTCTTGAAAACCTGCAGTTGTACCGCCGCTCTTAGAGTTCTTAGAAATTTTGTAGCTCCTTGTACCACCGTACCGTGGCGTCCGAGTTAACTGTTCGTTTCAGAATCAAGGAGCAGTGTGTTGTATTTGAGTAATTGTGTTCACAGGACCCACACACACATACACACATACACATACACACACATTATTATTATTATTGTCGGGAGGTGGTTCATTCTTGGCCCTGTACTGCGACCTTTCTGGTCTATTGTACCCTCCGTGTTTCCTCCTATTATAGAAGCCCTGTATGTTTTGTAAACTCCAGGATTTTCTTTAGACTAATGTCCTTTAGTGTCTCAGTGTGCAATTTCTTTGCTCCTAAAAGACTATGTCTGCTTGCCATAAATGCTTCGCAGTGACATATGAAGTGTTCAGGGGTTTCATCCTCTTCTCCACATCCTCTGCATGTTGGTTATTGTTTGAGGCCCAACCTATACAAATGTTTATTTAATTGACAGTGTCCTGTTAGCAGTCCTGTTATTAGACATCTTGCTTGTTCATTACAAGTAAGTTGTCTGTTCTTTTCTTGGATGGCTCATTCAGGAAGAGCTTGGAATGTCTTTGGCCTGATGTGGCTGTTCAATGCCGTTTGTGCCATTGCCAAAGCAAAGTATTAAGTTCTTGCTTAACTGTTTGCGCAGTTATTCCGCAAGCAGGTTCTGGTCCTACAAAAGGAATATTTGTCTCATCTTTTGCAAGATGGTCGGCTGCCTGGTTTCCTTCAATTTCTGAATGCCCGGGTACCCATATCAATCTTAATTTATTAGTCGCTCCTAAGGCATTCAATCTGTGGATGCAGTCCAGAATTAGTCCTGAGCCTACCTCACACGAGTTTAGTGCCTTAAGTGCGGCTTGGCTGTCTGTTACTATGGAGATTCTTCTATTATGGTAGTTTTTCTCCAATGGTAATTGCACGCTGGTTAAAATTGCGTGTACTTCTGTTTGGAATACTGTTGCATTTGTCCCAAGTCCAACCGATTGGTTGTGTCTTAGTCCCTTTGCCCCATGTATTCCAGCTCCGGTTCCATTGGTTGTTTTGGAGCCTTCTGTATAGATGACTATGTCGTCTCTTTCCACTGGACTTTGAGAGTGTTCCCATGCATCCCTTTCAGGAATTATTATCCTGTAAGTTTTGTGAATGATGTACATTTTATTGATTCTATCAGGCACCATTTGTAAAATGGAGTGCTTGTTCATCTCTGTGTAAATTTCAGAGTGTCCATTTCCGCATTTATCCTCTTTTGAGAAAACTTTTATCCTATATGCTACGCTCATTGCCCTAGATTTTACCACTACGTGTAGTGGGGGCAAGCTTACCAGAGTTTCCATTGCCGATGTTTGTGTGGTTGTCATAGCTCCTGTAATCCCTAAGCAGGCTAGCCTTTGTACCTTGCTGAGTGCATCTTGACAGTGCTTTGTCTTTGTTCTTTGCCACCAGGCCAGGCTGGCGTATTCTATGACGGGCTTGATCATTACTGAATAGATCCAGTACGTCATTGCTGGTGATAGTCCCCAGGTTTTTCCAAACATTCGCCGACAGGCCCACAATGATGTAATGGCTTTGTGTGTCATACACACACATACATCAGACATCATTGTAAAAATGTTAAAATCGGATTCTGAGGACATCAAAACGTACTTAATCACTAAAATCTCTATAAGTGTTTTTTTAGCGCGATCCCTATACCTCCCTTACCTAGGGTAGCGGGAGGTAATAATAACGATATCTCTGAGCTATTTGAATGCTTCCTGATATTATCTATTACAGGTTACATGTCGCCCTAGCTGTACAAAGTACACCCTTTGGCAAAATGTTCTGTATACAATACAATATAATACAGTGATTCATATAGGTATACTCGTAGTGAGTTAATTTAGTAGAGCTAGGGACGGTAGGATTATTAAGAGATAGAACAGTTTATGATTTGCTGTTTAGTACATGCTAAACTAGTTTACTATTAAGTGCGAGTATTGTATTAAATAATTATGGGAGGTCGTACTATAATACACTTTGGTTTTAAGACACCCAAGGGAATAAAGACGTTAAATTATAGATCGAAATGTATAGGTAGTTAAATTTTGTGGCAATTCCATAGGCAATGAAAATATATAAATTATCAAGTATTTGTTTTGATTTCCTAGGGGAAATTTTATGGTGTTTACTTTTTAACACTGGAATCTGAAATGTTTGATGAAAAATGTACAACAGAGAGTCCTATATTCAATTTTCAATTATTTTTTTTTGATACTTGTAATCTACGTCCTTTGGAATGACTACTGTAAGGATAAAATCTGATGTGGTAAGTACATTACTTTTCGTCAATTCTATGTATTTTACACAAATCCCATACCAAAAGTTCTTTGAAAAAGATTCTGTGGGTGTGTCCGATGTCGCATTTTGGCATGTTGTATTTGGGATTTAGGTCTTCTTCACATCCAAATGGCACATTAGTGATATCCATTGGTTTGTATGGCAACACTTTAGAACAACAAAAATGAATTATACAATTCGATTCAATTTGATGCTTGAGAGTAAATGTTAATATTATATTTCATAAAATAGAAGCTAAGAAGCTATTCTTTGACAGTAAATTTGACTTTTTCCACAAATTATAGCAACGAACATGATTTGTTTAATTAGTGCGCGTCAACTTCAAGGCATAGTGTGCTACTGCAAAACCCTAAAATCTAATTCCTAAAATCCTAAATAATCACTAGATTTTGGGCATATAAACTTAGGATTTAGATATTAGGGTGATAAAAGTGCAACATTGGACACAGCCTATATATCTAGTAAAATTGTAAGACGAACATATACTATTTTTAAAAAATTACATTACATACCGAGAATTTCTTGGAAAAGATTCTATAAATTCAATAAAATTATAACACGAACAAATACTATGTAAATTGCAATTGACACTAACTTCTGTCAATTATAATTATTTGAATATATCAGCTGTTTCCATGATTATAGCATAGCTGGCTTATTTATGAAAGTTAATCTCTTTATAATTCTTTAACTCTATATCTACTGAATATGAAGGAAAATGTATAATCAAACCATATAGACAATAAAATATTCTTTCATATTGATAATTACATAAAATATCAAAAAATTATATTCAACTGCCCTTTTTCGAGAAAAACTTTTAAGAATTTCAAATAAGGAAACTTCCGATTCAGCTTTTCATATGGATGTGGAGAAGAGGAATACGAAAGAATTATAAGTTTTAGAATTGTGGTTCACATACACTCACTCACTCACACACACACACACACACACACACACACGAATACAAACAACATCGTAAAACTAGTAAAATAATATTGTAGAGACCGTAAAACGTGCTTATTCATTAAAAACTCACCACCGAATTTTTGGATCAAAGATAATACCTTCGTTACCTAAAGGCGAAGGTCAAAATAGTATTAAAACAAGTAGGTATCATAAGGCAATCTGTTAACGCGTTCGTCCTTTGCAAAACTCGCCTAGCGGCTCGTTTTCCAAACTTGGATTAGCACGTTAACAGATTGCCTTATATTTGTTTTTAATGTACTATTTTGTAGATAAATTTGTAGCTTAATAATATTATTATTTTCATAGTTTTCATAACAATTAACAACAATAAAATAAGATGTGGTAATGAAGAGAGGAACAATAAATACTAGCTATCAAGTGATGAGAGGAGTTGCGGGCTAAGCGAGAGAGAAGAGGAAACTATCAGGCATTTAAGGATTTCGTGCAGGGAAGTTACGATAGAAGGAAGAAAAGAAACGGTTCTGTTAGGCGATATAGGGTCGGGACAAGATTGGATGAAGGAAGTCATCGAGAAACGGGAGGTTAATTTATGATGTAGTACCACAATTTATTGTAAAATATATATAATATGTAGATTCTAAGCCGGTTAGGCAAGAATAAATATGTATAATAACAATAATAATAATAATAATAATAATAATAATAATAATAATAATAATAATAGTATATTATACGCCAAGGTTGAGAAGATAATCATTATTGACCCAGCGCCAATATTGTAACTCGAGGGCGAAGATCGAGGGATACTAGGCGCCTGGTCAATAATGATCTTCTCAACCGTGGTTTATATACTATTTTTTCACTACTAGCACATAAATCCTATTTGAATTTTTTTTTAATAATAATAATAATCATTTTGACATGAATAATTAATTACGTTACTTATTTGTTAACATTCACAAAAACAAAGTAGGCTGAATTTGTTTTTATCTGACGTTTCGCTCATTTCGCTGGTTTGATAACCTCATTTATGGGCTTTGATTTGTATTTGATTTAATTATTTAATAAAAACACTTTGTGCTGTTACAGTCACCAGCCTTATTAGTTAATTATTATTTTTAAATAAATTTGGATATGGAAGCTTGAGTTTGATTGAAAAGTGACAGTTTTCATTATAGACCTAGGTTAATAATAAAATATTATTAACCTAGGTTACCATGGTTAGAAGCAAGCGGTAGTGAAAAACAATTTCTCGTGTCAAATAAAGGTAAATAATAGTGGGTTCCTAGGCTAGTAGTGAAAAAAATAATATATTTCGATTTTATATTTTCATTATAATTGAAGGCCTAATTATTATCCCTGTTTCCGCTTAATAAAAACCACTAGCATTAAAGTATAATAAATGCAAATGTGAAATGGATTGTTAAACTGTCGATACCAACACTAAAAACAAAGTATGAACTAATTTCGTTATAATTACAGCCATTTCGCAATTTGCGATAAAACGGTAAAAAATTATCGCAATTATCCCCGCCATTAATATTTCATTTGGCAAAATTAAAACTGTTTTTCATTTGTCCAATGCAATCCAATTCATTATTAGTACTAGTGCGATTTTTTATAGCAGTTGAAAGTTTTATTGGTTCAACTGAAATTTTAAACCTATGCGTAACCTGGTAAGCGCCTACACGGTAAAATATATCGTCATCATTACCGATGTCTACATGTGTTGTAGATACTGGCACACCCAGAAATGGGTACTGCCTGTCACAAATGTCATATAAGATCATTGGCGTCGCAACAAATTTCAGATTTTCATAATGAAAAACTACATGTATATGAGCACTGATTATAAGTCTAATATTTAAATTTGAATTTTCATTAATCAATTCCAAAATTTCTTCATCTCGATCAACAGCGTTGGCATCAGGATTCCTGCCAAGATCCCAAGTATTTTGCTGGAAAGTTCCAAATTCGCGTAGATATTGATGAGTTCGGATAAAAACAGAGTGATGCGGTATACGTCTATTTGGAAATGTACCGTCTAACAGCAGCACGACTATTTTGTAATGTCTCACCATAAACAATATGCATGTCTGCATACTCTTGGTTGGTGAAGGTAAATGGCATTTTGAGAATATCAAAAAAACAGAATATAAATTGTACGTCTATGCAAAAAAACATTTAACGTCAGATTGACAATCAATATTTTTTCCAGAGAACACATTGATTTTTACTTTTTTATAAAGTTTTCAACTATGACGTGATTGGTCAGTTTTAAAGGCCTCTAGTTCTTATAGAAAGTATGTTAAACAAAAATTATTGTCAGATTTACTATCTTTGGGGTCAGTTCTACCATGGGTTAAGCGTTGAACACTTACTTACATAACACCCTATATATCTTATGATAAATATCGAGAAATTTTGATTTTGATACAATTCATTCATAAAATTAAACCATGAATTTTTCCATGGCTCCGTCATTTAGTAAATTATGTATAAAATTTATTTCTGACAGCTGCCCCTCACGAAATTCATTTGTTCTGGATTGATCTATTACAAGGATCTAAGACAGTATTGCTGGGCAACCTGTACATAAACATTTTCAACCCAAGAGATTATCATTAAAGTTAGGAATGATGTATTTCCCAACCTCCAAAAGGTTAATAACCGGTATATTACTATAATGATTGTGAATACAATAATTTTCTTTTCTGGATTTTAATAATTTATTTTCTTTTGGTGAATTTGGTACTAAAAGAAATAATGAATAACTTGAATGTCTGGTCGCGAACCTGGGGAACCGAGTTCGATGCCGACCGGCGCCAAATATTTCGAATTTTAAATGGCACAAAAGTGACCCCTGTGGTGCACTGTCCACACCAGCAATGAGTGCCCGTGGGGTGACGTCTGGTAAGCGCGCGCAAGGTACAAATATGTCATCATCATTACCGATATCTGCGATAAAGCAGATTGTGGCACACTAGAAATGGGTAATATGCCGTGATGATATATTTATTTATTTGTATTTCATAATCTTGCATGTGTGGTAATTTCATCTTTTACAGTGGCGGCTCGTGGAAATATGATGAGGCTCTAGCAAAAAAAAAAAAAAAAACTGATTGAAACTATTTTTCCTACCTTTAATTTACTTATATTTGCTTTATAATATTAAGTGTCCGTAACATGGCAAGAATGCACACACTTTTCAGATGTCCAACACATTTCTCGTGTTTTTACCTTTCGCTAAGACGCTAAGAGAGGTATTGGAATTATGCTAAAAATCGCATATCCAACTTTTAGTGAATAAGCATGATTTAAGGTCACTATACAGTGTCTCACACTCTATGTTCAGTATAGAGTCTTATGGAGTACCATGTTGCCATATTTACCCGCTGTAAATCTGCAAGATAGAAAGAGCAAAATAGATGCCCAAAAAGAGATGAAATATTCTGGGTACTTCATTGAATGTATTTATGACTGGTGTACTTTCAGTGTATCTAAACCGGTGGGTGAAAAGAAAAAAATTAAATTAAATAATGAACTGGTCAGTTTAATAATTTACAAAAAATATAAAATAATACAAATACAAAATGTAAGTAGGATATAAAATTATAACAAGCGTAGGTAAATGAAATGAATTAACATATAATTCTAGTCAATTTAAAGTAAATAATATAAAACATTTTTGTACTTAATTGGACATTTTACAATGGTCGTCAACAATATAAATTCCTTGTTACATATTTCCATTCTACGAAAAGATGTAAAATTAATACATAGGTATACGAGTACAATATATAGATGTAAAATAGCATAGGTGCGAAGAAAAAAATGAAATTGAATAACACACTGGTCAGTTTAATAATACATATTTTTTATTTAATTTATATCTTCTTATTTGACAATTTACTAATATTTAAGCTTGATAGAAATACTGCATATATTTTACATAGTTCATAAGTCTTTATTCTTTCTTTGTAATCTCCAATTTGAATTTATAATATTTTAAAATTCTAATTTCTAATGCTTTTAATCAAGATTAGTATGCTGGGCGGTTTTAAAATATTGTATTGAAATATTACTTGTTACAGGTACAAATAGCCCTGTATATAAAACTATTTAGACAAATATTGGGTGTTAACAATAAGCCCTTGGGTAAATAACAGACCCTTATAAAACTTAAATTGTACAGTGTTAACTAATTTTGGTATAGCAATGAAAATTTATGAATGATTCAATATTACATTACATTGAAAAATTGGCAACATGGTACAGAAAACCTCCATAAGAATAACATTGGCTATCTCTGCCACACTGAAGATAGTGTGGGACACTGTATAGAATGTGTGTGTGTGTATGTGTGTGTATGTGTATGTGTGTGTGTGTGTGTGTGTGTGTGTGTGTGTGTGTGTGTGTGTGTGTGTGTGTAGCTGTGTATGTCTGGATGTTGGAGGGACGATTTCTAAAATTCTATAAAACTAAAGACCAATTTAACTACGTATTCCTTAATCTGACATTAATGGGAAGAGCTGAAAAAGTTTTGGCAACAAATGGACAACCGAAAGTAGTTTCTTAAAAAAATCTTCTAAATATTATTTTTTGGAAATTTATGTTACTACAAATATTAAAAAATATAAAATTCTCTATCGACGAAATGTAAATATGTACAGTCAGTTCTGTAATTAAAAAGTTTCCTCTTATGAACACAATGCTGAATATATCATTACGATTATATCTGTCTCATTTATAAATAAAATCCTCATAATGATTTCGGATTTAATGGCTATCAAGGGTATCGTTAAAAATAACGTATTTGTCCTGATGTTCAAATAAAATGCTCATCTGAATTTACTCAATACAATCATTCATTAATTGTTAATGAAATAAATTGTCATTATTTTTATGGATTTAACTCAGTATTGTATTGTTTATTTTTCTAGTCCGTTTGGGAATTATTAGAGGTACATATTTATATTATAATATAATAATAAATATGTACTATTAAATTGTAAAATAAATATTAACAATTTAATACATTTTATTAATTTTTACGTCTGTTAAAAAAGTACACTTTTTTATTAAAATGGATTTATAAAGTGTCTTTTTTAACGTTACGGAGTGCCTTTAGCCTTCAGTAATATATCTGAATTTCTGACAATGACATTTTTCTGTCAATTACAAATATTTAAATTTTTCAGCTGGTTTCCATGGAGTTGTTTGGACTGTAAGATTCATAACAATGGATTATTTTATATATTTATAATTTTGTATAGAGTGCTAGATTAAATTTATTTTAAAAAAAATTACGATGCAGTCACTCAGGTTTTATTTTTTTCTGTCTGAACCGTAACAGATATCACAAATTAAACAGAGAGAGAAAAGTTTACTATTGAATGTATCTTTCTGAAAAAAATAATTTTATGTTATCGGCGAGGTCATTAAAAAGTTACGGTCTAATCAATGTTGGGACACCTAAGTTTCATACACTAGTGGTTCACAAATAATAACAAGTATCACCTTAAAAGATGACTTATAACCATATAAACTGTCATACCAAATTTCATCCAAACCGTATAAAGCGTTCTGTTATTACAAGCAAAATTAATTTTTTTTCGAAGAACTTTGAAGCAGAATTCTGGCTAAATGGTACACTTTCCGGTAGAAGCAAGTTTAGTTAAATCGTCTTATTTTAGCCTCAGGAATCTGTGGTTAAGCCATGTCCCCCTATTTAAGAGACACCTGTATATGTCTGTATCTAGTGACCCATGTATTTCTTCTGAATAAACAATACATTGCTAAAATGGCATCCTAATATAGGATAACTTTCGTCTAATTAACCCACTTCATATTTCTTATAGTTCTCGAATAATAACAAAAATACACATTTAAGAAACCATGTATCCGATTTTTTTTTTGTCCAGCAGAAATAATCGTTACAATATCTTTAAAACATGTTGCTTAATTTAACATCACAAACTATTTCCTTATATCATGTTCCACTTTATAACGCTTGAAACTTTATATATTATCGTTATTAGTACAAGATTTTCGCTAGGAAGCATTTACTCTCAACTGTAATAACTTGCAAACTTTTAATTCATGCATTTCCTTTTACGTTGACAATTACCGTCATCTAGTTGCACTTTGCCTCCCTCGTCTTGTATCTGGCAGTAAACTTACCCCCTCCAAACCCCCCCACTCTTCTCTTCCTCATTTTCACCCTAGGGACTAAGTAGTTGCGGAACTAGAGAAGAAGGAACAATTGCAAACGTTTACTGGGTAATCAAATGTTAAATGTTTCTCTCTAGACTCTGTATTAGATGGAGTTAATTGTAGGTGTTAAATTTTATGTACTGAACTAAGTTATATGAAGTTTAAACGGTGCTGTGCTGTCGTTAGATTTAAGACTTTGAATTGCAGAGAATGTTATACATTCAAAGACGGTGATAGTAGCAATAAGTATTTATTATTGCGTGATTATTAATGTATGTATGTATGTGTGCGTATAGTGTCTGGTTACCAATCTGGTGACCCGATTTCGATCCCGGCCAGTGCAGACTTTTAATCCCACAAAAGTGATCCCTGTGGTGCACTCTCCACACCAGCTATGAGTGCCCGTGAGGTGACGCCTAGTAAGCGCCCATACGGTAAAATATATCGTCATCATTACCGATGTCTACATGTGTTTTAGATACTGGCACACACGGTAAAAAATTACATTGATATTCCGGACAAAATTTAGTTAGCTGTATTTTTTTTGTTATTTCAACAATATGTTTTTGCCGTGTATACGAAGAACTTTGTATTTTAAGTTTCCAAAACTAAACAATTTTTGTTGTGTATAAAAAGTATTATTTGCTGTAAAATATTAGTCATGATAGCAATTATTATTAGTAGTACTAAGCAGTCATTTTGTTACTTTGTTCAGATTACAAAATCATTTTGCAACAATTAAAAATATTTAATCTGTTACTGGGACAAATTTTATTTTTTTGTATACTGTGACATTATATCTTGTAAAGATTACAAATTCTTCTTTCCGCCATATACTTTGTACAGGTAACTAAAACTTTTGTGTAGACAGGGTATTTCCTGGTATACAGTATAATTCACTGTTCGTGTTATACTATACTACGTCGTGTCGCATTTGCTTGCGCTGTTAAGTTTTAGCCTGTCGAAAATTGTGTTTTAAAAGTGCTTGTTTCTTGTGCCCGTCAATATAAATGGATGACTTTGTAAAAGATATTTTAAAACAATGGCAATTAGTGTCTTATTGGAAATTTGAAGGTAAGTATCGATTACTGATAAATCTGTATAATTTAAGTGACTATTGTTTCATATGTTATTTTTTTTATGGGGTCCCGTGGCCGCGTGCCTGTGTGTCTGGTCGCGAACCTGGGGGAACCGAGTTCGATCCCGCCAGACGCCAAATATTTCCAATTTCT
This sequence comes from Ophonus ardosiacus, assembly GCA_943142095.1. NCBI lineage: Eukaryota > Metazoa > Arthropoda > Insecta > Coleoptera > Carabidae > Ophonus > Ophonus ardosiacus. The sequence goes on from OW964839.1 coordinate 22,260,153, forward strand.
ATTGGAACAAAAGTGACCCCTGTGGTGCACTCTCCACATCAGCTATGAGTGCCCGTGAGGTGACGCTTGGTAAGCGCTCACACGGTAAAATATATCGTCATCATTACCGATGTCTGCATGTGTTGTAGATACTGGCACACCCAGAAATGGGTAATATGCCGTGATGATATATTTATTTTATTTATTTATGTTATTTTTTATATAATATTTGTTACATGTATATAGATTATAATTATAAATAAATAAAATTATTATAATACGCATGTATTTAATTTTTACCTTACTACCTCATTAATGCATTTGTATATCTATCAAAATTTATTAGTTTCCAAAACAAATTCATAGTTATTAATGGTAACTTATTTTATTTGTTCGCATAACAAATTTATATTTCTTAATAGTAACTTAAATTATTTGTTCGTATAACAAATTTATAGGTACTTCTTAATGGTAACTTATGTTATTTGTTCGCATAACAAATATCTTTTGTTATATATAACAAAACTGTATTTGTTGCCACAACAATTTTTTACCAGCAAATTTACCTAGGTAACTGTAACAAATATATTTGCTGGTCCTATATTGACAAAAAAAAATTGCTGCTGGAACTCATTTTTGGTAATCACAACAAAGTTTTTATTTACCGTGCACCCAGTAATGGGTAATATGCCGTGATGATATATTTATTTTATTTATTTATTTATTATTAATGTACTCCGTACAGAGACATAGGCTTAGTGTTCACATTAAATATAATAACAATACAGAAAGAACGAGCATTTTTTCTATTTTCTTGCACATGAGTGACAAAGTTACTTTTGCGTTGACAAAAGTGACTGCAAATGCCTATATATATATATACAGCATGTCCCATTTAAGGTACGAATGCATTGGTATCTCGAGAACCGTAAGAGCTACGAGGTTGGTTAAATTAGACAAAAGTTGCCCCATTAGGAGGCTATTTTAATGGTGTTTTGTTATTTGCGAAAAAATGCATAGGTCACTAGATACAGGTGAAAATGTATATTTCGCGATTTTCTTTTTTTGCTTATAACTTTGTTATATGAAATAGTACGAGATTCTGGTTTGCACTTTATTAAGATACTTTTGTATGGTGAATTTGCAGAAGTACTCAATTTTTTTTATATCTAACCATTTACGAGTTACTGATAGCAACTTTTATTTTTCATATGGAGGTCATATTAAGCTATGGCATTTTTAAATAGAGATTTTTTTTAGCTTTACAATGATATAAAACAATAATAATTTATTTTTATAATTAACAGAAAAATTAACAAAAATTGTTATTTATACTAAAATTAAATTGAAAAAAGTAAATCGAAGGCTGCTATGGAAACAACAAACAACAAAAAAGTGCAACAATTGAATTTCTGAATCTTACTTGACAATAGTAGATTATTACTAGTAATAAAAATGAATTTTTCTCGTTGGGAAAATATGATATGTTGAGTTGTTACATTTGTTGTCAAAGTTCGTTTTTTACTCGTAATAATCTACTATTGTCAAGTAAAATTCAGAAATTCAATTGTTGCACTTTTTCGTTGTTAGTTGTTTCCATAGCAGCTTCCAATTTAATTTTTTCAATTTAATTTTAGTATAATAACAATCTCTATTTAAAAATGCCATAGCTTAATATGACCTCCATATGAAAAATAAAAGTTGCTATCAGTAACTCGTAAATGGTTAGATATAAAAAAAATTTGAGTACTTCTGCAAATTCACCATACAAAAGTACCTTAAGAAAGTGCAAACCAGAATCTCGTATTATTTCATATAACAAAGTTATAAGCAAAAAAAGAAAATCGCGAAATTTACATTTTCACCTGTATCTAGTGACCTATGCATTTTTTCGCAAATAACAAAACACCATTAAAATAGCCTCCTAATGGGGCAACTTTTGTCTAACTTAACCAACCTCGTAGCTCTTACGGTTCTCGAGATACCAATGCATTCGTACCTTAAATGGGACATCCTGTATATAGACTGTAGAAAAAAGATTTTTAATAATAATACTCATAGTAGTGATAATCTCGTATAAGTAATAAACATTAACTCACTGACGCGATTAACTTAATTGTTGAGCTGGAATTTATCCTATTAACATAATTTGTGAACTAATTTTTCTATATCAACGCTAACAAAAGGGAAGCTATTTACGTAAAATTATATTACACAAGTTTTAGAAGTAATTATTTAAAGCAATTTAACTGATAACTAAACTGGATTTAATTTCACTAGTTTAAACAACTCAACTGAGTTTGAAAATGAAAATGACGGGGCAGAGTAAACTGATCATTTAGATCTGGAAAGATTTCAACAGAGCAATGGGGAACAAAACAAATATATTCTAAAATGCATTCCAGTAAAAAAAATATTTAAAAGAAAACATGAAAATCCAAAATTTTACTTTTCAAATTACATTAAATTTTAGTGACCATGCCAACAATGGTAATAATAAATAGTATATTGTGTTATTAGGAGTAAAAGTGATTCTTTGTGTGGCAAGCACGTAAGTTTGAACGATGAGTGGTAGCGAGTCGGACAATTACATGCGAGGCACACAATGACACTTTTACTCTGAATGACACTTTATATTTTTTCTGCAAACATGCGTATTTAAATAAAATAATTACAACTTGACATTACAATATTTATAAATATTTTACGTAAAGAACGTTTGCTGATTTCAATTACTCTGTTGCTATGGATACTTTTGTATTTGTTCACTTTTTGTTAAAAACAGTCAAGTAACAATTTTCACTTTTGACGTTTAAATAAAAATATGCAATTTTATGTTCTCCTTATGTGCAATTATATCAGAATTTGAAGTATTGCCATGTACGGCCCTTGAAATTCAACAATATTGATTGCGGAAGGATATGTTATGTCGAAGAATCGCTGAAAAACAATATGATCTTTTCTTATCACTTTAATTCAAATTATTCTTACCGTCATTACCAATATGTAAGTCTGCTATTTTATAATTATGTTAAAATCGGATTCTAGTAACCTTGAAACGTGTTTATTCTTTAAAATCTGGATATGTGATTTTTAGCATGATTCCAATACCTCTCTTAGCGAGAGGTAAAAATCAAAAAGTGTATGGTTAATTTGTAGATCATATTTTCTTCTTTCATAATTATGTATAATTTGTAATGAATAATTCAATAGTGTGGGCTGTAGCTTTTCGCGCAATCATGTTTTACATAATTTTGATGACTGCTCTAGGATCGTCTTAAGACATTGGCTTCGAATCCAGATTGAGTAATCTTCGTATGGGTAATAAATTGCAGCTAATCTTAATCCTGTAGTAAATTCGGGTAACGTGGTTATCTGTATAAACGTGAAGTGGCTTTAAAATGTTGGAAAGTTTAGATTGGCAAGTTTTATTGGCTCTGGAGACGAAGACGGCGTTGGGATGGAATACTCCGGGCGTTGGGTTTACGAGTCCGGAGTGGATTCAATCTATCCAGTTCTTAATACGGCCCAAGCACTGTTTTATTGTAATGACCGGAATGCTAAATTAGTGGAAGACACGAAGGTCTTCATAAAAAGAATGAAGATATAATAAGATTTAATTAAGAATATGTAAAGTGGATAATATTAACAACGACATTAAAAAATCTTAGGAAATGTAACAGGGGGGGGGGGGGGGAAGAAGATTATGTTTTCTCTTTGTAATCCCTACCCAACGATGACTTTATCTCTTTAACTCCTTTTCTTTTATCTCACAGGTGGACGCTTGCTGGTTTGTCCACCACTTTACTGAGGAGGAACACCTTCTACGCTCACTCACTGTCACTAAACACTTACACATGATGATAGAGTTATGAACATATTTTCAATGGATGGCACACACAATATTTTATACTAATTTTTAACTTTAACTAACTTTTATTTACATAATTTTACATTAATACTAAATCATTATTATTAATTACACTAAACAACTAACACAAAACTATACTCTTACAGTTACATTGTAATAGTACTGGCGGAAAACGCCCAAAATCTCAACACAGACTACATGTCTGAACTCACTGAGTCCTTAATCTCGACTGCCTTAAAACAAAGGTTTATCTCTTCAGACGTATATCTGATGAAGGGTGCGAGGGTGTAGCCTCCATAGTAAAATAACAAGACTTCACGTAGTCTAGCCAATAACTTATACAGTTAATTGTCAAAACAATAAATGTCTACTCGCTTGACATCTAGACTAAACAGATATATGAGAGAATACTGATTATTATTTCTAAACAGAATTTTGACTTACAAAGATAACAGAATTAAAATGTTGATATTGAAACTATAATTTAGAAGAGTTTATATTAAAGTTATTACTTGTTATTTCACTATTCCTACCTTGTTACAGAAATAATAACTTAAAAATCTGATGTGGCCAACACAAAACCTCCCGCTATTTAATTTTTATTAATTTAAATACATACCTACGTATTTACTAACACTGCAAACAGTTCCATTGCAGAAAACTAATGCTTTATTTACTAATTTCTTTTTAAAATGTCACTATTATTAATTTGAAGTGATTAGTTTTTTGACAGTGACATTTACTGTCAGCTACATTCATTTGATAAATGAACTGTGTAACAAAGGAATTGTGTTTATCTTAGGCTTCGGGACTAAAATTTATCTGTAAAATATATAGAAAAAGTATTAATGTATTCCTGTAGAAAATTCAATAATCTTTAATTATCATAATGACAAAATGCGAAAAATGGTGTTTAATGGTTTTTTTTGAAGAAAAACCATTATGAGCTTAAGATAAAGTGCCATTTCCGGTTATCTGATTTACACCAAAATCTAATGGCTTCTTTTCTTATTAGAATAGGGAAGAAATACAAGGTTTCAGAATTTTCTGAATGATAGTATTTGAGTTAGAGCGAAGACAAAATTCTTACACATACACACACACACACACACACACACACACACACACACATACACACATAATCACATACAAACATCATCGTGAAAATGTTAAAATTGGATTCTAGTGACCTTAAAACGTGGTCATTTACTAAAATTTCGATATGTGATTTTTAGCACCTCCCTTACCAAGGGTAGCGGGAGGTAAAAATGATTTATAAATTTATCTGTAAAATATATAGAAAAAGTATTAATGTATTCCTCTAGAAAATTCAATAGTCTTTAATTTTCATAATGACAAAATGCGAAAAAATGACATTTAATGGTATTTTTTGAAGAAAAACCATTATGCGCTTGAGATAAAGTGCCATTTCCGGTTATCTGATTTACACCAAAATCTAATGGATTCTTTTTTACCTTCCGTCACCTTTAGGTAAGGAAGGTATTGTCTTTGGTCAAAAAATTCGGTAGTGAGTTTTTAATGAATAAGCACGTTTTAGGGTCCCTACAATACGAATATACAATTTTTAAGATGATGTCTGTATGTATGTGTGTGTGTGTGTGCGTGTGTGTGTCCGTGTGTGTGTGTGTGTGTGTGTATGTGTGTCCGTGTGTGACAATTTTTTCTCCGACGATAACTCCAATACTACAATTCTAAAAATTATAATTCTTTCGTATTCCTCTTCTTCATATTCATATGAAGAGTTGATTAGATTTTGGTTATAATTGATCCACCGGAAGTACCCTAATTTGAAGTTTTTAACAGTTTTTCTTAAAAAAACGCAGTTAAATATTATTTTTTGACATTTTGTTATAATACATATTAAAGAAAATACTCTTCTCTATACGGTTTGATTATACATTTTCCTTCATATTCAATAGATGTAGATTTAAAGCGTTATAAAGAAATTAATTTTCAAAAATTAGTCAGCATTGCTATTTATCATGGAAACAGCTGATAATTTAAAAAAAATTTAATTGACAGATGTCAGATGCAAGTGCTAAACCAAATATGGAAAGTAAAGGATCTAAAATTGGTATGTCATAGTATTCCTCGCAAGTGACGTGCAGAGAAAGGCCAAAGAGAAGATGGAAGGACTGTATCGCAGAAGACTTGAGAAAGGAAGGAATGTGTGAAGAAGATGAGTTGGACAGGAATGAGTAGAAGAGAAGAGGAAACAGCGACCCGTAATAAAATAGGGGAAAACTGAAGAATAAATGAAGGAAGTGTCAAGTGCATTTTACTTAGTGTACGTTTGTTATAATTTTATTGGATTTATAGAACCTTTTCAAATGAACTTTTGGTATGGAATTTGTAAAAAATAGTATGTGTTCGTGTTCGATTTTACATGATATTATATAGAATATGTTCCAAGGACCTTTTGGTATGAGATTTGTACAAAATACATCGAATTGACGGAAGGTCTTGTGCTGGCCACAACAGATTTTTATTAGAATAGGGAAGAAATACAAGGTTTTAGAATTTACTAAAATCTCGATATGTGATTTTTAGCACGATCCCTATACCTCCCTTACCAAGGGTAGCGGGAGGTAAAAATCTAATGTGGCCAACCTTCGAGCATATACTGACTAGAGAAGTAATTCCCTAGACCAATGCATAGGATGTAGTAATCGGAAGATATGCAGGAGGGGGCTGGAAGTCATGGTGCATTGTGGGCAGTATTTTGTTGTGTTATATGTCACTATACTTGTCATTTTACTGTAACTTAACCTTATTTTTTGCGTGTAGTTTGTGAGTATATCTTGGAGTATATCAAATTGTAATGAAAAATACAAGGAAAGTACGGATATTTCGTTTCATGTGTAAGTAACTGGGATTTTTGTTTACAAATAATATATTAAATAAAGTGTAACTTTTAGGTTTCCTGCTAATAATGACCTAAAAGTAAAGAGATTGAAATTTATTGGAAATATAGTCGTGATGTAATAGTAATTATAATATGCTATTGTTATAACAAGGAAAAGACTCCGTCATTATCTAAAATTGGCGTAAGAAGAAAGGGGATTCATTTATCAGCCAAAGCATATACAGTATCAGTGTTAATTAAATACGTACATTTCATCATATATCCTTCAAAAATACCGCCAATCTCGTCAATGAATTGGAAGAATCTCGAACATCTAGAAGAGTAGGAAGAAACTTATTCATAGAATAAATTGAAAAATAAAGAGTAAATGTAAATATAATTTTTTGTGTGTGTACCAGAAATGTTAAATACAATGAAAAATTTTAATAAACGAACGTGAAGTTGTCAAAATTAAAAAAAAAAAAATTCACAGGGAATCCGCTCATAGCAGCTGTAGACATGTGTTTCGCTCTTATTAGAGCTCATCAGTACAGCATAGCATGTTAACAGATGGACATTAACTAGAAATAGTGAATAGAAAATCAACAAATAGGGTCCTATACCATTTTTCTTTTATTTTTTTTTCTGTAAGAACAGGATAAAACAAGAATTTTAGTGCAAACGCGACTTAAAAATTTTACGTAATAAGCGAGATATGAATTTTTAAAGTTTAAGAATTTGTGCGTGACGTAGCAGATACTAACGAGTGATCGACAAACAATGGGGCAAACTATTAGTTATAGAGGGAACAATTTTTTTCATGTTTGCATTGCTGAAATGTTTGTATATAAAAACTTATACGTTATATTCATGAAGAAATTATTATTAAGTATAAATAACGTAAATAATAAGCATTTTTTTCCTAATAAATTATAGAACATTGAAACAGTTTGACAATATTATTACACAAAGTATGACGACGGATGGCGCTAGTGTTGGCTGTTTTGAAGTTTCAATATTAATTTAATTAATATTATTATTAATTTAATTAATATTACAAATTGATTTAATTATAAATATATTATTATTGTTAATATTACTAGATGTTATAATTAAACAAATTCATCAAATACAAAATTGTTAAATGTTTTGTTAGGTTATAGAACAACATGACATTTCATATTCTTTTAAAGGTGACTCAAAGGTGAGCGCTTCAGACGCGCGAAACTATTTTTTAAAATCAGGCGACCAATCAAATTCTTAGTACCTAACGCGTCATACCCAATTAGTAATCAGCTTCAATCGCTTATAGTTTGTGACCTAGTTAATATTTAAAGAAAATTTTTTCACTAATACTCATTAATTTATGTATATTTTCGTCTTCTTATTTAAGATAGTTAAAATATGACTATGTTATAGGACCCTATTGTAACAGCACCTGTAAGCAGCCAAATACACGTGTCTACAGCTGCTATGAGCGGTTCCCCTGTGAATTATTTTTTTTAAATTTTGACAGCTTCACTCTAGTTTATTAAAATTTTTCATTTATTTAATTTGGGGTCCAGTTAGCGGTGACTGGTGAGTGGTTGTATATTGCCTCTGCTGCGATGTTGTATTTATCCACGATTGGTGGAACTTATTGCAAAGCAACAAATGTGTATTTGTCTGCTTACAGGCGCTGTTACAATTTGTTGATTTTCTATTCACTATTTCCAGTTAATGTCCATCTGTTAACATGCTATGCTGCACTGATGAGCTCTAATAAGAGCGAAACACGTGTCTACAGCTGCCATATACCTATTAACTAATATATTGCTAATGCTCGTATCTTTCCCATAAGAGTAGCTGAAGGAAACACTGTGAAATGGAAATATCATTTCTGCATAAGTCTATCTCACACAAACGCCCAACTTCGAATTATGCGCAAGCTTGGAAACCTTGACTACTATTGGCCAACGCTGACAGCGTCGCTGGCTGGGCTGCGTTCCAAAATCCTACTCTTAGAGTACGAAATTATCCAAAGTCGTTTCAAAACTAATAACCTTACTCTCACAGTTTACTCAACCTGTTCCAAAACAGCCAGAATTTACTCCAAAGTGATGTTCTACTTATTCTACTAACGAGGAGGGTATAGAAATTACTCCACAATATTTTCAAACGTAGATGGTCACGATTCTCTACATATGGAAGTAATTTGCCTTCTTGAGGAAGAAAACATGCTTTTGGTTGAAAATAAACATAAGTAAATACGTTGGCGTGTATTACGAGAATACTTTTATAATGAAAGCGATTTTATGGAGCGTACTTTCACATTATATTGAGGAAAGTGCTCCATAAAAGCGCTTTTATTACGGGCTTGACATTCATGTTGTAATTATAAGTAGTTTTGTTAGTTTTATAAAATTATTTTTAATTTAGCTTCAATTTTTTACTTCAACAGAACTCTCATTCGTTCCAAAACACAACACATCATACTCTACGCCAAAACTCGGTATTCTTGGTTTTGGAACGCAGCCCTGGTGATGCAGCGAACACGTGGTTTGACTTTGACGTTTGATTTCATTTCTGTTTGTAGTTGCACTTCGAAAGCATTTGCTTTGTGTTTCATACAGTAATTTATTGTCACCTAAATAAATTAATCCTGACCAAATTGTATTCCTATTATTTTTACAGTACAACAAAGTAAATTATTTAATTCAAATTTAGCACTAGAATATGTCAATGTTTTTTATTATTACTAATATTTATATTCAAGTTTTACATACAAAATAAATAGTAGGTACATTGTTTAATTTCTCAAATTTAAATTTAAAATTTCTCGCGCTAGTCGTTAATAAACAGAACTCTGTGATTCGCAAAAAGTGATCATGATTTTCTCCTTAGCCAATAGTACTCAAGTTTCCAAGCTTGCGCATAAATCGCGGTTGGGTGTTTGTGTGAGATAGACTTATGCAGAAATGATATTTCCATTTCACAGTGTTTCCTTCAAGAAAAGCAAAGGATCCGCAATATATTAGTTAATAGGTATATGACAGCTGCTATGAGCGGTTTCTCTGTGAATTTTTTTTTTTAAATTAAATACGAGAGGTATTGTGCTGACCACAACGATTTTTACCTGCCGCTATCTATAGGGAGGTATAGGGATCATGCTAAAAATTACATATCGAGATTTTAGTAAATGATCACGTTTTAAGGTCCCTAGAATCCAATTTTAATATTTTCACGATGATATCTGTATATGTGTGTGTGTGTGTGTGTGTGTGTGTGTGTGTGTGTGTGTATGTGTAGGAATTTTGTCTTCGCTCTAACTCAAATACTAACATTCAGAAAATTCTGAAACCTTGTAGTTCTCCCCTATTCTAATACGAAAGGAACCATTAGATTTTGGTGTAAATCGGATAAACGGAAATGGCACTTTACTTGAAACTCATAATGGTTTTTCTTCAAAAAATATCATTCAATGCTATTTTTCCGCATTTAAGTCATTATGAAAATTAAAGATTATTGAATGTTCTACAGGTATGTATTAATACTTTTTCTATATAGTTTACAGATAAATTTAAAAATCATTTTTCTTTTTTTAATCCCGAAGCCTAACTGACAGGTAAATGTCATTGTCAAAAAACGAATCACTTCAAATTAATAATAGTGACATGTTAAATAATAATGAAAATCGTAAATAAAGCAATAGTTATATTTAAATTAATAAAAATTAAATACCGGGAGGTTTTGTGTTGGCCACATCCGATTTTTTTTTTTTTTTGTATATCAATTCAGTTTAAAAATAAAGGAGTGTAGAGCAGGGTAGAGCTAGTTCGCCTCCTGATTTCTATACAATAATTGCTCAAGTACAGTTGCAGCTACACAGCAGTTTTACTAATATCTAATAGTAATAATAATACAACATTGCAATATGCAATATATCATGCTACGACGTTTCATTCAATTCTATTATAACAGAATTGTTTTCAAAATCTCTTGAACAAAACAGCAGAGAACAAACTAACCTATATCTCTCTGTGATAGTAAGCTTGTTTGTACCACGTTGCCATATCTCCTGCAGCAACACAATGTTGGCAGCCCTGACCGAGATGGGTAGGGCATGTTTTCATGATCATAACTTCAGATTGGAGTCTCCTTTTATTTTCCGACGGCGGCACTGTTATTCAGAACAGGATTGGGAAAATAAGAAATGAGCTGGATTCCGGATTAAGGCAACCTTTTATTGGACAACTTTTTCCCACCAAAACAAGAATATTAATATTTTTTAGATGGGAAAGGAATCGTTGATGAGATAAAACAAAGTTAATATTTACGGGCTGAAATACAAATGGGAGTATTTTACTCTGTTTTTACCTCCCGTTACCCTTGGTAAGGGAGGTATAAAGATCGTGCTAAAACTTGCATGTCGAGATCTTGGTAAAGACCACGTTTTAAGGTCCCTAGAATCTGATTTTAACATTTTTAAAATGATGTCTGCATAAAAAAAAGAAATTTAAGAAAACACTCGCCATGTTTCACAAGAATTACAGCGTCCATCAATAGGCGCCGGCCATGCTCAGCTAGTAACCATAGACGCGTTTCGCTCTTGTTAGAGCTCATCAGTATGGTACAACTACTGTCTCTTTACAGAGACAATTGCCAACTGAGCATGGCGAAAGATATAAAGCATCTCATAAAAGATAGTTGACTTAAGAGGGAATGTACCCACAAGCACAGCCATCTATCGAGGGATCGCCAAAATGCACTGATAGCTATTTAAGTATTAATAATAAAATAGCGAACTCTAGGTGAAACAATGTTAAATAAGAAAAAGAAATTTAATTAATTCTTGTGAAACATGGGTAGTGTTTTCTTAAATTTCTTTTTCTTATTTAACATTGTTTCACCTAGAGTTCGCTATTTTACTGTTAATGATGTTTGTGTGTGTATATATGTTATATGTGTGTGTGTGTATGTATATATTTTGTCAACGCTCTAAATCAAATACTATCATTCAGAAAATTCTAAAACCTTGCATATTTACCTAATTCTATTATGGAAGGAAGCCATTAGATTTTGGTTTAAATCTGGTAACCGGAAATGGCACTTTCTTTGAAGAAAAATACCTTTAAATATTTTTTCGCGATTTATGTATAAGAATTAAAGATTATTAAATTTTCTGTAGGTATTTTTTCTAAATGTGGTATAGATAAAAATATAAAATAATCTATTTTATAAATGCCGGAGCCTATGTTTTAAAGATAAACACAATTCCTTAGTTACACAGTTCATATTATATGGATAACATATTTTTTTCACTACTAGCCTAGGAACCCACTATTATTTACCTTTATTTGACATGAGAAATTGTTTTTCACTACCGCTTGCTTGTAACCATGGTAACCTAGGTCAATAATAATTTATTATTAACCTAGATCTATAATGCAAACTGTCACTTTTCAATCAAACTCAAGCCTCCAAATCCGAATATTATTTGACTCATTAAACTCAAGAAAAGTGTTAAGTATATAATTTAAAGCCGCTTAATTTTAAATTTACCTACGCTGCCGCCTCGCCTGGCCACAGTGCTGTTTTGGTGAAAATGTGAAACATGTGTAGTACACATACACACATACACACATATACACATACACACATACAGACATCATCGAGAAAATGTTGAAAATGGATTCTAGGGACCTTAAAACGTGGTCATTTTCTAAAATCTCGATATGTGATTTTTAGCACGATCTCTATACCTCCCTTACCAAGGGTAGCGGGAGGTAAAAAAATTCAAATAGGATTTATGTGCTAGTAGTGAAAAAAATAGTATATAGACTACGGTTGAGAAGATCATTATTGACCAGGCGCCTTGTATTACAATATTGGCGCTGGGTCAATAATGATTATCTTTTCAACCTTGGCGTATAATATACTATTCCAGCATCAATAAATATGTAGGTATGTACTTAAATTAATAAAAGTTAAAAATAAATAAAACTAATGATATTTGAAGAGCGTCTAGTAATTGTAAAATTTAGCTCATTAGAAGTACTGGCGGGAGGTATAATGTTGGCCACAACAGATTTTTTTAAAAAGATTTAAGTCTATATTTAAAGCAGCCGAAAAAATTTTGTAGAAATTTCTAACCATTTATGTAGTTTTTATAATTTGCTGAAAATATAAACCGATTGAATTCCGTTCGTTGATATTAAACGTCCATTCTCTCCAATATTGAACACATTGAATTCCTCTTCTTATTTCCCTCTTTATATGCTATCTATTTACCCTTCCTCTCATTCGCGCGCTGTAAATCACCTTGAGTTCCCCTTGAGTACGCCCCTGATCCCGAGGAAATGGAAACAAATCTCTCGTCGGCCACTTCTCACCGCTAGCCGATATCAGGGCAGGACTGGCCCGCCCAGCAACATTATGGTGATTTATACCAACAGGAATTGTACAGGATTTGTTAGAGAAGGTTTGTGCTTAAACAGGGTAGGAATGGCGATACATCTTTGCATATATATATCTCACTGAAATATATACTAAACTGGAATGAGCATACGAACCGTGACTGTGAAGCATATTGAAAGCCTTTTGCTGGAGTAGTCGGCAAACATCGAGATAGATCGTGAGTAGACGGAAATTATTTCGTGTGGCGCATGTTTAAATAAATGAAGCATAATATGAAAACAAAGCGATCAGCTATGATACGAGTTATTCGGCTAGGTTCGGTTCGGCACGAACGTGCGCGAACAGGACCAGCCATTATTGTTCAATGAGGCTTCAGTGCAGTGTAGATTTCTGGTCGGTGGCGTACGCTGATAGGTAGAGTATGCGAGTTCCAGTTAGTATATATTTCAGTGGTATATCTAAACAAATGTTGACATGATGTAAAAACAGCAATTTTTCGCAGTTTTTCGACAGTCACAACTTCACACATAACAACAACATAATGTAAACTAAATGAAAACAGCAAGGATGCACTTGTAGTAAAAGACATCCTTTTCTTTATGATTAATCAATATTAATTAATTAATTAATAAGCAATGTAAGTAATGGGCTACTTGCGTAACTTTTTTTACCTCTCGCTAAGAGAGGTATTGGATTCATGCTAAAATTCGCATGTTCAGATTTTATTGAATAAGCACGATTTAAGGTTCCTAGAATCCGATTATAACATTTTTAAAATGATGTCTGTGTGTGTGTGTGTGTGTGTGTGAGTGTGTGTGTGTGTGTGTGTGTGTGTGTGTGTGTGTGTGTGTGTGTGTGTGGATGTGTGTATGGATGTATGTGTGTATGTATGTCTGAATGTTGTAGACACGATTCCTCAAAAACTATAAGACTTAAAAAATATTTAACTGCAGTTTCCTCAATCTGATATTCCTTCGAAGAGCTGAAAAGGTTTTGGTAACAATTGAACAACCGGAAGTAGTAGTTTCTTAGAAAATTTCTTCTAAATATAATTTTTTGGAAATTTTTGTTATTACAAATATTGAAGAACAAAATTTTCCATCTAATACACTTAAAATTTTTATTATATCTTGTATAGATTTAGAGATAAAGACACTATAATATATAGCAGATTCTAATAGCAGAGGCTAAGGCATTAAGGAAACGACTTGACAAATTCAAATGTTTATAACATAGTTTGAAAATGACATATGTCAGTGTTAAAAATCAGCAGTTTTAGTGGATTTCTGAGAGCTTTTTCTGGGAAGTATATTTAATCTTTCTTATTATTTTATTAATGAAATATTTGAAGTTATAGGAAAAATGCATATATCCGCATCAGAAATAACGCCAATCTGGTTAATGAATTGGAAGACATATAGGAACTTCCTCATACAATGAAAAATATATATAATTAGAATTATATGTGTGCAGAATACATGTTAAATATAATAAAAAAACAATATTTGGTTAAAGTTCTGTATTTTTTTGTTATAAATCGACGGTTCGATAGAGAAGTACAATACAATACTTATATAGCCTTATATGGAAATGGCGAGAGGCTTGTGCTGGCCACAACAGATTTTTTATTTAATATTTTTGAAGAGAAGGTAGAAACTTGCTACCCATATTTTTTCTTTTGACAAAATTTTTATTAATTAGCCAGAAAAAAAATAATGAAATTTGATTATTTGAATTCCCGCCATGTATGACGTAGAATTACGCCGCACCAATGAATAGTCGTAAAACCACAGCGTGGTGCTGTCCCATAGTAATGGTATGTTTGTGCGGGTAATGTAGATCACCTGTTTGACGTTTCAATAATAGTTTGGAGGTTAGTATTTTAGTTTATCTTTTTGGTATCGATATTTTAAATTACAAGTAACTACCTATGTGTTTATTTATTAAGTAATTAATGTATTTGAGAGACCAGAGACAGAGAAAAATGAACTGTCAAATTCAAATTAAAACTTTCTCGCACACCATGCCATCTATTGATAACATTCTTATACATGCTTCCCCTCCCCCAGTTCAATATAAAGACGTCACAGAAAATTTTCTTTCTTAATTTAGTAAAAAACAAATAATTATTTTAAAATAAAATTTATATTTTTATATGTTTTCAATATAACATTAAGTATATAGTGGCAGAAATCGGATTTTCAGTACCATGCAAGTAGCCCATTATTTTAGTTAAATAACGAGTTTTATTTTTTTCTGGCTTCCCTGTAAATTTGGCAACATTGCAGGCTATGTCATATTAATTTGTCATCTTCCCTCCATCCACTGTTAAAACTTCAAGATAATTAGGCAAACCGTTCGGCAGTAGCCTTTGATTGAAGTTAATTACTTTCTCGTACTCCGCCGGAATTATGTTAGTGTCGATATGAAATTCTGTGTGAAACTTAAAAAATCCGCTACAGAAATGCACGAATTGTTGAAGAATGTTTATGGTGATGAGGGTCTATCTAGTACTCAAGTTTTCGAGCAGTTCAGAAGATTTAAACTATAATTATTATATGAAAACAATGAAAACAATGACGGCAATAATTATTTCATTATAATAAATGAAATAAATGAAATATGTATATATAGACGTCGTTATTTACTTCGCAATGTCCGGTAGTATCATAATAATAAATACATTATATTCAAATTTCATATTTCGACGTAATAATAATAACAAAACTAGCAATAAAATACAACAAACAAATAAAAATAATTAATCTTACTTTGAAAGTCGGCATCATGGGTCTTCTTACCGGGAACTGCACAATTTCTTTGACAAATTTCACAACACATTTTACAGTTTCAGTTACATATTATACATAAACATATGCACAAAGTCATACAGTTAATAACAATATTTATTGTTAAATCACTTATATTTCACGAAAATTTATAAAATAATTGTCCACGAACACGGCGGAATGAATGTTTGTTTACAACTGACAAAACACGATCGGCCGTTTGCTTGGCGCGAACAGGCAAAAGCATGGATTGCTACGATTCCAAATTCGGGGAAAATAAATATTACTATTATAGAAATTATATCTCATATATTAATGTATGAAATGGGATGAAATTTGGTATTTGAGGTTTATAAAAATGCAGGATTAATTTGTTAAATTTGGGAAAGAATTGATTAACAATAAATTATAGTTTACTTAAAGATGTTATCAGTTTTTTTGAAATATTTAATCAAATATCATTTTGCAATCATTTATATTGTTATATTAATAAATATTATTGTATTTAACACAATTTTTATTTAAAATATTTTTTATCTATGCCTATTTTAGAATTATGTCATTGATCGGACTTTTTTCAAAAATTTTACTGAATATCTTTCAGCTTATGCACGCCATTTCATTTACCGAGAACTATCGATAGGCGACACTTTCTGTAAAGATGGCTTTTCCCTTTTCCTAAACGTAAGTTTGATCTTCTTACCTCCCGCTACTATAGGGAGGTGTAGGGATCGTTCTAAAAATCGCATATAGAGACTTTAGTAAATAAACAGTCTTTGATGGAAGTACTTTCTCGTACTCCGCCGGAATTATGTTAGTGTCAATATGAAATTCTGTGTGAAAAATCCGCCACAAATATATACGAATTGTTGAAGAATGTTTATGGCGATGAGGGTCTATCTACTACTCAAGTTTTCGAGCAGATTAGAAGATTTAAAGAAGGAAGAAAAGAGATCAGAGACAATTAGCGCCTCGGCCGTGCACTGACATTGTTTTTTTCGAAATGCGAGTGATTGTTCACATGGATTGGGTTCCTGAGGGGTATTTCGTTAACCAAGCATATTTCAAGAAGGTTTTGTTAGCCCTTCATGCACGGGTGAGAAGAAAAACGGCTGAAATGTGAGAAAACGGCTCATGGGTTCTCCATGAAGACAACGCGCCGGAACAAAACGCCCTGTCCGGCAAGACATTTTTGACGAAACACAAAATCACTGTGTTGGTCTATCAACCGTACTCAGTTGACCTAGTGCCATGTGATTTGCTTTTATTCACAAATTGTAATTCTGCGGCAGAGCTAATGAACAACCTAACTAAAAAGGCCTGCAGGCATTGCTTCCAACAATGGAATATTCGCATCGGGCGGTGTAGGGTTCGGGGAGGAGAGTACATTGAAGGTGGCAATATTTGTTTTGTGTAATTTTATACATTGTCAATATTCTCAACTTGAAGGAATAAAAGAGACAAAGAAAGAAGTAAAGAAATACTACATAAGACATTGGAAATTGAGAAGAGTGGAAATAGCAGAACTATGCTATGCAGATGACATGGTCATCATAGCAGAAGATGAAAAAACCTTAACAAGGAATATAGAAATATATAATAAAGCGCTACAAAAATTAAACAAAACGAAAACCATGATACTAGGAAGAAATGAACAACACCACACGATACAACTAAAAAATGAAAATCTACAGCAAGTCCAAAAATTTAAATATCTGGGGTCAATGATCTAAGAAGATGGAAGATTTGATGAAGAAATAAAAGAAAGAAGAACAACAGGAGGCAAAATATTCAATAGCATCAAACACAACTTCTTAGGAAAGAAAGAAATACCGAAAGAGACCAGAGTACAAATATTTAAGAAAGTAGTGACGCCTATACTCATACACGGAGCTGAAACATGGACATTAACGCAAAGACAAAAAGAAAAAATCTGATGTGGCCAACACAAAACCTCCCGCTATTTAATTTTTATTAATGTGAATACATACCTACCTACGTATTTACTAACGCTGCAAACTGTTCCATTGCAGAAAACTATTGCTTTATTTACTATTTTCTTTTTAAAATGTCACTATTATTAATTTGAAGTGATAAGTTTTCTGACAGTGACATTTACTGTCATTTACATTCATTTAAATTTATCTGCAAAATATATAGAAAAAGTATTAATGTATTCCTGTAGAAAATTCAATAATCTTTAATTTTCATAAGACATAAAATTCGAAAAAATGGCAATTAATGGTATTTTTTGAAGAAAAACCATTATGAGCTTCAAGTAAAGTACCATTTCCGTTTATCCGATTTACACCAAAATCTAATGGCTTTTATTCCTATTAGAATAGGGTAAAAATACAAGGTTTCAGAATTTTCTGAATGATAGTATTTGAGTTAGAGTGCAAACAAAATTCGTACACATACACACATACATACATACACACACACATACACACACACATACACACATACAGACATCATCGTGAAAATGTTAAATTTGGCTTAAAACGTGGTCATTTACTAAAATCTCGATATTAGATTTTTAGCACGATCCCTATACCTCCCTTACCAAGGGTAGCGGGAGGTAAAAATACGGCCATCGAAATGAGATTCTTGAGAAAAATAGAGGGGAAAACAAGACTGAACAGAATTCAAAACACAACCTACAGACAAAACATAAAAGTAAAATCAATAGAAGATAAGATAGCAGAATGACAGCTGAGATGGTATGGTCATGTAGAAAGGATGGGAGAGGAGAGAATAGTTAAAAAGGTGTTTGAAGCAAAAATTGGAAGAAAGAAACCACGAGGACGACCACGAAGAACGTGGCTGGAAGAAGTAAAGGATGCAGCGCAAAGAAGAGGTCTAATTTGGGAAGAAACGAAGACAGCAACATAAGATAGAACAGAGTGAAAAGAAATATGGAGAAGACTAACGAACCAGAAATCAACCCCCTCCCCCGCAAGCCGGGGGAACGCCTTACACCCGTACGGGTAGAAAGGTGCAGGATTAAGTAAGTCAATGTTCTAAGATCAATCTTGTTATTTTGTAGCCACACCTCGTATTTTTATTTCATTTTTTGTAAGATTAGTTTATAATGCTGAATATAATGTAATGTAACAATTCGTACATTTCTGTAGCGGATTTTTTAAGTTTCACACAGAATTTCATATTGACACTAACATAATTCCGGCGGAGTACCAGAAAGTAGTTAACTTCAATCAAAGGCTACTGCCGAACGGTTTGCCTAATTATCTTCAAATTTTAACAGTGGATGGAAAGAAGATGACAAATTAATATGACATAGCTTGTAATGTTACCAAATTTACAGAGAAGCGGGAGAAAAATAAATCTCGTTATTTAATTGCCACACCTCGTTTAATATTTTTATGTGCAGCTAAAGTTCGCTTTTGCGGATCATCTGTAATCTACAGATTCGCCGCAAAAAAGTATCACTTTTGATCCTTATAATAGTTATTTGTGTATCAAGAGCGTAAAGTGGATCTTTATTGTTCGCGCTCGAAAATTGAATCAATTGACAATCGAGCGAGAGCAATGAAGATACTTTACGCTAGAGATGCACACATAATTTTTTCTACGACTTTACTAACCAAAATAGAAAAAAAATAATAATACCTATTTAGTAAGTTCAATTCAACCTCAACCAATTTCTGTTTTGTGTTATGTGTAACCATGACGATGTGAGTATCCAAGTAAATATATACAAAATTCTGTCAGTAAAAGATAGTGATTTTTCCTGCACTCCTCCAGATATATTTGAAACGGCGCAAAATACTTTCTTGAATTTATTATCTGCAAAATCAAAAGCATTATATGAAAATAATTATAACCTCTCCATTGAATGGTGTAAGTTAAAAAAATCAAGAATTACAGTTAAAATGTCTTACTAGCTTACTTTTTTTAAAAATCTAATGAAATCATCTTCTTTTTGATCCATTTACTCCATGCTAAAATCAACACTAGCAGTTAAGAACTGAAAACTCTAGTGAGTGTCATAGTCACAGAATCTAATTTATCTTCGTCAGATGTTTCAAAGTTCTGGAATGAATATACAAAACTGCCAAAAGTGCACATTCAATTTTAACATTATCCGCCAATAATTAAATCCAATAAGTTTGTTAATTATGAAATGTGTGTTATTAAATATTTAAAGTTGTAATACAATGTACATTCACCAGTAGAGTTGTTATTATATATAATTAAATACCTAACCTAACTAAATTGGTAATGTAGCTAACTTCAGGTATATTGTTTGTAGCACGTTTCTAGTGTACCTAACCTATATTTTAGATTTCGTTAGTATTATTTTAATAAATTAAGATTTCAGCAAAAATATGTATTTATCTAAGCGAGCAAATTGAGCACTTTACCGCGCGTTGCTATGGGAGACGCGCGGTAAAGTATTTTTTTGCTCGTTCCTTAGTAACCATCAACTTTACGATGACAAAATAGAGCACAAATGTCAACTTTTCATGGTGGTCGTAGAAAAAATAAAATATTGTTTTACATAAAAATTTATAACGCTATATTGCAATATTGCAAATATGAGTACAAAAGCAAAAATTTTCATTGGGTTTATTTTCACGAGAAAATCAATTAATTTAAAACATTGTTGGTGTTGAGATTTGACGGGTGGTGCACCATGATTTTCGCACATGTGACCGCGAAGTGATCAATACCTTCCCACGTGACTGCAGTGTGTCAGGATTTGCCCCAGTCTCCAGCAGAACCGGGACATGTGTGCAGCTTCACATCCCAAACGCTCTTCAATTATAGGACACAAGTT
Source organism: Ophonus ardosiacus (assembly GCA_943142095.1). Lineage (NCBI taxonomy): Eukaryota > Metazoa > Arthropoda > Insecta > Coleoptera > Carabidae > Ophonus > Ophonus ardosiacus. Next base: position 22,280,858 of record OW964839.1, read on the forward strand.
TCAAGGTCTTTGCAGATGTTTTATTACTTTATCTATATTTTTAATGATCAGTAAAAGGCAATAAAATACATTATCTAAAAAAAAAAAATCTGTTGTGGCCAGCACAATACCTCTCGCCATTTCCATTTTATGTTATATAAGTATTGTATTGCACTTCGCTATCGAACCGTCGTTTTATAACAAAAAAATCTGATGTGGCCAACACAAAACCTCCCGCTATTTAATTTTTATTAATTTAAATACATACATACCTACGTATTTAGCAATGCTTCAAATTATGTTCCATTGCATATAACTATTGCTTTATTTACGATTTTCTTTATTATTTAATATGTCACTATTATTAATTTGAAGTGATTAGTTTTTTGACAATGGCAGTTACATTGATATGAAAAATAAACTGTGTAACAAAGGAATTGTGTTTATCTTAGGCTTCGGGATTAAAAAAAGAAAAATGATTTTTAAATTTATCTGTAAAATATATAGAAAAAGTATTAATGTATACCTGTACAAAATTCAATAATCTATAATTTTACAATGACATTAAATGCGAAAAAATGGCATTTAATGGTTTTTTTTTTTTGAAGAAAAACCATTATGAGCTTCAAGTAAAGTACCATTTCCGTTTATCCGATGTACACCAAAATCTAATGGCTTCTATTCCTATTAGAATAGGGTAGAAATACAAGGTTTCAGAATTTTCTGAATGATAGTATTTGAGTGCTGCAAAAATAGCAATTAGCAAATTTAAATCAGATCACCTGTACATCGAACATTTATGTATGATGGAAAATATATTATTTTTACAAACCTTAATTAAATATTTTACTATTATATTCTCCTTAACACGGTTTCATTATTAATTTTAATATAATTGCTTCCTGTCAATGAAATTTGTTTAAATATGTCAAAATTGTCATTAAAATTATGTTTTTGTTTGGCGCATAGGCTAGGTGATACATGAAAATAAATTATATTATATATTCATATTTAAAGTTATTTAGAGTTATTTACTAAATGTTATTATCGTAGAATTGAAGATTGTACCATTATATTCAATTTTAATTAGTAAAAGTTAGTAAAAAAATTATATTCATTGAAATTTTTACAAGAAAAACTGTTAAAAGCTTGTATAAATGATACTTCCGGTTATCCGATATACACTAAAAACTAATGAGCACTTCCCATATTAGTATAGAATGGGTATACAAAATTTCGAATTTTTCTGTTTGATAGTATTTGAGTAATCGTGTCCACAAGATCCACACACACAGACACACAGACAGACACACGCACACACACACACACACACAGAGAACACACACACACACACACACACACATACCTACAGACATCATTGTAAAAATGTTAAAATCGGATTCTAGGGGCATCAAAACGTGCTTATTCAATAAAATCTCTATATGCGATTTTTATCACGATTCATATACCTCCCTTACCAAGGGTAGGGGGAGGTAAAAAAAAACATCTTAATCCTTTTCTCATTCCCCACATCTATATCTTCTCCAGTCTTCACTGTCATCTGCAGCTCACGTCCCGCAGTCGTTAAGGACCTCGAACCGTTTATTTCTGGATAAAACCGCGCCGCACTTAGACAGCAGGCGTCGGGTGTCGGATTTTCCCTCGACGCTCGAGGCCGGCAGGAGTGCGCGGCTGAAATCGATGTGACGGGAACGCACCGTCAGCAATCGAAAGCTGTTAATGGGAGGTGAAGCAAAGGGCTTGGGGGTAGCGGATAAATAAATGTATCAGCATAAAGCTGCGAGGTGGTTTGGGAATGGTTTAATCTGAATTGTGGAGGTGGCTAAGAATTTTTTAAAGATGTCTGCAATAGCTATTTGCGTATTAAGTGCAAAATGGAACATTGTTGAGTGAGAGGTTGTTTGTCTCTCGAAATCGATAATGTCCATTTGAGCTCGAAACACACACAAGATTTTTTCTACAGTCACCACAATGGGGGTGCTTCACCATAAGAAAAAATCTGATGTGGCCAACACATGACCTCCCGCCAATTCCATGTTTAAAATAGCAGTGAGCTTTAAGTAAAGTGTCATTTCCGGTTAATCGTTTGTAAATAAAATCTAATTTGTTGTCCAATAAATAGAAAAGTCTGTAATACGAAATTTTGGATTGTTTTATTGTTTTTCCTCAAAAATTTGTTAGAGCTCCAAATTAAGTACCTACTACATCCGATTTATCATATATGGTTAAAATCTAATATGTTGTTTCAAATTATATATGAGTTTTAAATACCAAATTTGAGAAGTTTTGGATCATATTTTAATAGGCTTTAAGGAAAAATCGTCACACACGTACATTCTTATAAAAATCAGCATCATCTTCTAGGTGCTCTAAAACGCAATCTTTGTAAATTCTTCGCCGTACATAATCCATTTCGTAAATGTGTAGTTGTAAATTAATATTAATTTATAGTGCTGCAAAAATAGCAATTCGCAAATTTAAATCAGATCATACTGTACATCTAACATTTATGTATGATGGAAAATATATTATTTTTACAAACCTTAATAAAATATTTTACTATTATATTCTCATTACACGGTTTCATTACTAATTTTAATATAATTGCTGCCTGTCAGTGACATTTGTTTAAATATGTCAAACCTGTCATTAAAATTATGATTTAGTTTGACGCATAGGCTAGGTGATACATGGAAATAAATTATATTATATATTCATATTTAAAGTTATTTAAAGTTATTTACTAAATGTTATTATCGTAGAATTAAAGATTAAACCATTATATTCCATTTTAATTAGTAAAAGTTGCTAAAAAATTATATTCAATGAATTTTTTACAAGAAAAACTGTTAAAAGCTTATATAAATGATACTTCCGGTTATCCGATATACAATAAAAACTAATGAGCACTTCCCATATTAGTATAGAATGGGTATACAAAATTTCAAATTTTTCTGATTGATAATATTTGAGTAATCGTGTCCACATGATCCACACACACACACAGACACACAGACACACACACACACAGACACACAGATACACACACAGACACACACACAGACACACACACAGACACACACACATACATACCTACAGACATCATTGTAAAAATGTTAAAATCGGATTCTGGGGACATCAAAACGTGCTTATTATATAAAATCTCTATATGCCAATTTTAGCACGATCCCTATACCTCCCTTACCTAGGGTAGCGGGCAGGGACGGACAGGGCCACCGGGAAATCGGGAAATTCCCGAGAGGCCGCGACTTGCAGGAGGCCGGTGGGCTTAATGCCTATTTTTTTTTCCTAACAAAGTTTTAATTATAAACTGCTATAATCCTAATATGTTTTATAAAACGACAAATATCTTACAGGCACATTAACGCACAAAATTTCATTGGGAAAACTCAAACCGGGCTTTATGTTATTGTTATTACATTTAGAGAAATTTACAAGCTAAGTAGGTGCAGTATTCGTTGTTTTACAAAACGCCTAGAGGCCTAAACGACTAGCTGGATTGTAAAAGATCGCTAAGTCAACGAATTGTTAATCCGGCCCAGTTTTATGAGACGAATTTTACTATCTGACTATGACATATACAAAATGTCGCATAATGTATGTATTGCAAGTGGACAGGTTACCTAAATAAAAAAATCTAAGTTAAAATATGGTCAGAACACACTTAAAATCGTCTAACACAGTATAATTTAGAAAAATTTGTAATTAGCGTAGAAAAAAAAACTATTAAAAAATTGTGCTTTATGTTTGTGAATTAATGTGTTTTTATGTTAAGTTTCTTCTAGACGTCTGTGTAGAAAGTTCAAAATTATTTTATATACGGTGTCTTTAAAATACGTAGACATAGCTTGACCATAGAGCCTAAGGGTCATATAAATAAAAATAATAAACTTAAGTACTCTAACTAAATTTAAAGTTTATTCCACATGTAATTTTGTTTGAAAAGTGTTATAAACATATGTCATATGTTTTAGTTCCCAAAATACAAGAAGTCAAAGTTTTGTAAATATCAGTTAACTTTCACTTCGTGTATTTTGGTAACTAAAAGGAATAGGACCTATGATTATATGATATTTTTTAAGTCCAATTATATTAGAGACACCTGTATACATAGTAATAAAAACATTATTTTTCATATATATATATATATATATATATATATATATATATATATATATATATATATATATATATATATATATAATTTTTTTACCAAGGAGGCCGGCACAGGATTTTATTTCCCGGGCCGGTCCAAAGAACCAGTCCGTCTCTGGTAGCGGGAGGTAAAAATAATAAAATGTACACTTTGTACTTACAGTACTACTCAATAAATAACGATTGGCTAATATAGAAGATACGGTTTAAACTCAAAATGCTTTTAAATGATTATATCGCTACATTAGCCTTCTATTCCATACAATAAACCAAAATTAGAGCGCGGAAGCATGGATTTGTGGTGATTTGATGAGTTTTTGTAGCAAAATGTGTGTCACGCTGAAAAAATTAACAAATATTTCAAGGAATTTGTGATTATATAGACATGTATATTACCTGGTGTATTAACTGACTTCTCGCAATTATTTAAGTAACGAAATAACTAATAACTTTATTGTAGTCAAAATAAATACGTAAAAGTAAATTCAAGATCAGATGTCACAGTATGACTCGCAATGGGAAAGTTTAGCATGGTAAAAATTCTACATAACATACTATTTTCTCACAAATATAACACAAATGACTGCTGAAATTGAAATTAAAAATCAAAATTATTGCTCCATTTATTTATAATTAATATACTTTGGGTAAACTGTAAGTACGTCACAAGTCAGTTATGCGCAAACTCAGACAGAACTGTGAAATCGAACCACTTGAACGTAGGTCGTAACAACATCTCAGTCTCAAGTGACTGGTAACCGCAACCGCGTGCGTCAGTGTATAAATCGACATATGTTGTGCCAAGACTCTACCGACGTCATCACAGCTTAAAATCGGCTTTTCCGGAAAATCTGGGCATTTTTGAAAAAATAAAACATGTTACATCATTTTTCAAGTAATTTCCCATGGAATAAAAAATAAAAAATTTGTTGTGGCCAGCACAAGACCTCTCGCCATTTGCATATTAGGCTATATAAGTATTGTATTGCACTTCGCTTTCGAACCGTCGTTTTATAAAAAATATTGTTTTTTATTGTATTTAACATGCCTTCTGCACACATATAATTCTAATTATATCTATTTTTCATTGTATGAGGAAGTTTATAAATGTCAGAGATTCTTCCAATTCATTAACCAGATTGGCGGTATTTCTGATGGATATATGCATTTTACCACAATTTTACCTATAATTTTAAATATTTAATTAATAAAACAATAAGAAATATTAAATATACTTCCCAGAAAAAGCTATCAGAATGTCACTAAAACTGTTGATTTTTGACACTGACATGTGTCATTTTTAAACTTTATTATAAACATTGGAATTTGTCAACTGGTTTCCTTAGTGCCTTAGCCTCTGCGATTAGATTACTCTATAAATTTATAGTGTCTATCTCTAAATCTGTACAAGATATAATAAAATTTTTAAGTGTATTAGATGGAGAATTTTATGTTCTTCAATATTTAATAAAAAAAACTCCAAAAAATTATATTTAGAATAATTTTTCTAAGAAACTACTACTTCCGGTTGTTCAGTTGTTACCAAAACCTTTTCAGCTCTTCCGAGGAATGTCAGATTGAGAATACTGCAGGTAAATATTTTTTAAGTCTTATAGTTTTTGAGGAATCGTGTCTACAACATCCAGACTTACACACATACACACATACACACACACACACACACACACACACACACACACAGACATCATTTTAAAAATGTTATAATCGGATTCTAGGGACCTTAAATCGTGCTTATTCAATAAACTCTGGATATGCGAATTTTAGCATGAATCCAATACCTCTCATAGCGAGAGATAAAAATGTGAAGAAGCTTTGTTTACATGTAAGTACCGTATCCATCACTGATATGCACTGATATCTCAGAGAGGGAAATAGCCCTGAAGTTGGGTGTGACATCTTCCCGCCTTGAGGCTAAAAAATTCAAATTTCCAACCTCTGCAAAGCTTTCCAACCTCGTGAAAAATGAAGTTAACAATAACTAACATTCCAACTTTTTTAAAATCGGAAATCGCCATATTACTAACCGACTGTGAATAAAAATATTATTTTCTTGAAAGGATGATCAAATTATGCGAGGTTTGTCAAAAACAATACGAAATAACAATTTACCCAGGTGGATAAGTCCTACCTTACTGTTTTATGAAGTACGTTTGTTCATTAGTAAAGAAGATGGTACATACCTGCAACAGAAAAATAAATTAGTAAAACATTTTATATAGTTTAGTATACAAACAATAATACTAATTGAAATAAAATTATTTATTTCAAATGACGTTCTGGAACATTCTTTGTTCCTTTGTTTAAAGTCCTAAGTCATCATTTTAACCCTTAATAAACTTTTGCTTAAGGCGATTGCCGGTGCTACGCTAAACAGCACTTTAGTAGAAATCAAACTACACTCGTAAATATTAAGTTATAACTTCAAACTTGATACCATTGTATAGTAGATAGATCAATGCATGGGGCTGACCATTTATTTTGCATAATTATTAATTTCTATTGCATTTAAATTTAGTTCGAAAAACATCATAAAAATGGCTATTTTAAAATTTATTTTTTACAAGATAACTGTACTTTATACAAAAAAATGTTTGGGTCACCCCCATAGCGCCCACCTTTAGTAGTAAGTCTGTGAAAAAAAATCTAAATTATATCTTTTAGTTTAGCTGTGATTTTATTTCTACTATACCCCTTTTTGGCGCTTATTTCAGAAATCGGAACGATAGACTATGGAGGAGAAAGTGTTAGGAGAATATGTTCCCCCTCTACTACACACATCCCCTCTCTCACTCCAACAATTTGCTTCACAACCACGGGCTGAGTTTTCCCCTTATGCTTTAAACAAGGACAAACACATATAAAAGCAGATAGAGAGAAATAAACTTAGCAATTTTAAAAGTAGTGGGGGAACGTAAGAAGTTTGTCTGCACTAGTGTCATCTAGCTACAAAACTGATTTCGCTGAGCGACCGGCAATGCTCTTAAACGAACCTACAAATATTTCAGCTTGCCAATCGAAGAAGCCTGTGACGGTATAGAATGGCGGTAAGTCTACGGACCCGTGGTTTACAACACAACAGTCTGCAAAAAATTGTTTTATTCATGTAAATCTCCTATATAGCTCTTAAAAATAAACACGATATAATGTTATTCAACGTTCTTCTAATAAAATATGTAAAAGTGTCATTAAACAATATATTCAGTAAAAAAAGTACCAAGGAATATTCATGCATCATGCAGACAGCACATTTGAACGACAAGACACTTTAATTTAATACAGATTAAAATAAAATAAGTACATATATTTTATTTAAAAGTCCTCTTAGTCATAGGAAATAAATTCGCAGCCTTTGAGCAATTCATCAGCAGCTGTCAGATTTAGAAACCAGTAATCTATATCTTTACAAGTTAGAAAGAAATAATGTACATCGGTTTTGTTAAAAACAGATTAAGAACAGGAAATCGCCAAATAATACTATCACAAACAGATACATCACAATATATTATGAAATAAATATGAAGCAAGGTTTTTGATCTAGTGTAGATTACAGAAATAAATCGCAGTACTTGATTTAAAAAATCCTTGTCATCTACTTCAACTGGCGAAAACAAATGCCATTTAATTTGCATACTCCAATATACACTGCGCTGACTACTTTAAAATTATAAATAATGAATCGAAAATGATCTTTGGTTAATTCCAGATTTTCGCTCACAACAAAATTGATTAGGTGCCCCATTTTACATTACGTCCTTGAATATCTCGAAAATAATCAGGGTTCGGAGGATATATATCATACAACATATATCATGATATTTATAGCTTGATATATATCACGATATATTCATTTATTTTATTCTGAATAAATCTGGATTCTTCCGAAAATATCACACATGAGCAGATCGCTTAATACCTCCCTAAGACTAACGAGAAGAAGACCAACCTCGGATGGGCATGGGAATCATTAGATTCAACTGAAGGTCACAGTGATCTCATAAATGATTCTTCAGATGAAGAAATGCCTCTTTCAACTCTGTTATAAATTATTATTCTTTTGTATTATTATTATCATCCAAGATCATATATTAAGTTTATGTACAAATTTAGTTTTTAAATACAAGTTTAGGTCTGAAATGTGTGTATTTTTATTTAATAATAAAATATTTCACAGAATGATATATATCGCTTGATATGATGTTTACATAAATATCATGATATTTTCGAACCCTGAAAATAATGCATCGTAACAAAAAGTCGGATTCTGATAAAATGCCCCCCCCCCCCCCCAGATCCCCAGGGGGGCAGGAAAGCGGTGGAAATAGTTTTATTGCAGATTCAGAAAGAGCGTAAAAATATGTTGGATTTATTCGGATATTTGTAATCGTAAAAATATGATTTTGCTAGTCACGACAACACAGCGAGTTTGGAACTAGAGTTTCTTTATGACAGATATTGTGATGTTTTCAGGCTTTATTAATAACGTAGGCTATGACGCGTGGCAGGCCAGACATGTTCACTGCCTGGGAAAAGTGTGCAAGGTGCGCCTGTAGAAATTTTTACTACAATAACTGTTTAAAATGATAGTACACATTTTGTTTTCCCCGGCATACTGATTTTATTATTCTCAACAATGGGCTATTTGCGTACCTTTTTTACCTCCCGCTACCCTTGGTAAGGGAGGTATAGGGATCGTGATAAAAATCACATATCGAGATTTTAGTAAATGACCACGTTTTAAGGTCCCTACAATCCAATTTTAACATTTTCACGATGATGTCTGTATGTGTGTATATATGTGTATGTGTGTGTGTGTGTGTGTGTGTGTGTGTGTGTGTGTGTGTGTGTATATGTGTATGGATTTTGTCTTCGCTCTAACTCAAATACTATCATTTAGAAAATTTTGAAACCTTGTATTTCTATCCTATTCTAATATGAAAAGAACCCATTAGATTTTGGTGTAAATCGGACAACCGGAAATGGCACTTTACCTGAAGCTCATAATGGTTTTTCTTCAAAAAATACCATTAAATGCCATTTTTTCGCATTTTATGTCTTATGAAAATTAAAGATTATTGAATTTTCTACAGGAATACATTAATACTTTTTTCTATATATTTTGTAGATAAATTTTTTTTATTAATTCCGAAGCCTAAGATAAACACAATTCCTTTGTTACACAGTTCATATTTCAAATGAATGTAACTCACAGTAAATGTCACTGTCAAAAAACTAATCACTTCAAATTAATAATAGTGACATTTTAAAAAGAAAATAGTAAATAAAGCAATAGTTTTCTGCAATGGAACAGTTTGCAGCGTTAGTAAATACGTAGGTATGTATTTTAATTAATAAAAATTAAATAGCGGGAGGTTTTGTGTTGGCCACATCAGATTTTTTATTTAATATTTTTGAAGAGAAGGTAAAAACTTGCTACCCATATTTTTTCTTTTGACAAAATTTTTATTAATTAGCCAGAAAAAAAATAATGAAATTTGATTATTTGAATTCCCGCCATGTATGACGTAGAATTATGCCGCACCAATGAATAGTCGCAAAGCCAAGCGTGGTGCCGCCCTATAGTAATGGTATGTTTGTGCGGGTAATGTAGATCACCTGTTTGATGTTTCAACAATAGTTTGGAGGTTAGTATTTTAGTTTATCTTTTTGGTATCGATATTGTAAATAACAAGTAATTACCTATGTGTTTATTTATAAAGTAATTAATGTATTTGAGAGACCAGAGAGAGAAAAATGAACTAATGTCAAATTCAAATTAAAACTTTCTCGCACGCCATGCCATCTATTGATAACAATCTTAAACACGCTTCCCCTCCCCAGTTCAATATAAAGACGTCACAGAAAATTTTCTTTCTTAATTTAGTAAAAAACAAATAATTATTTTAAAATAAAATTTATATTTTTATATATGTTTTCAATATAACATTACGTATATAGTGACAGAAATCGGATTTTCAGTACCACGCAAGTAGCCCATTCTAGAGTGATCCACATAATTCACATTTTCTAATAATTGTTGGAATTATGTGCGCTCTAGTTTTGCAAAATCATATCTTTTTATTTCGAAGAATATAACTGCTTTTTCTTTTTAATTTTGTAAAAATGCATACAAATTTCGCAGCAAGCTGCGAGAAAAGCAATTGTTTTTTAATGAGTCATCTTTATGATGACTAGGTAGATTACATACAAATTTGCATCGTTTATTATAACAGAAAAATGTGTTGTGGCCAGCACAATGTCTCTCGCCGTTTCTGTTTTGTTACGTAAGCATCGCATTTAACATTTCTTGTTTACACAAATAATTCTAATTATATCTTTTCTTTCATTCTATAACGAATCTTGTCCTACTCTTCCAAAATGTTCAAAATGGTTTCAATTCATTGACGGAATTGGCAGTATTTCTTAAGGATACATGTACTATATTACTGTTAATATACATATCTACCTACAATTTTAAATGTTTAATTAATAATTCAATAAGAAATATTAAATGTACTTCCCAGAAAAAGCTTTCAGTATTGTAAATAAAACTGTTGATTTTTGATACCGATATTTATCTGTCAATTACTAACATTTGAATTTGACAACTGGTTTCTTTGGTGTACTGTGGACTATGCAATTTTTTGCAATAGATTATTCTATATATTATATTTTCTTTATCTTTAAATCTAAAGAAGATATAATAAATTTTTTAAGTGTATTAGAAGGAGAATTTTATGTTCTTCAATATTTCGACGGTCCCAACGTAAAGTATTATAACTCAAAAAATCACATTTTGCAGAAAACCGGTTTAAACTTTTTTGATAAAAATAAAATATATTTGTTAATTTTTGATCTCGTTTGAGACATAACGTTAATTTTAACCACATAATGTTTAATTTTTCATAAAATAGTAATAACATTTATTTACCAATTATTTAATAATAGACTTTTAATAGTTTATTCTGAAATTTAAAAACTGCAAAACATGACATTTTCATATAGTGCATGCAAGATTAAAATATAATTTTTTTATACTATTGTATTAGCAGTTAGCACGTTAAAATGAAATTAAAATATTCTCTTGAAAACAAAATAACTCGTGTTAAGAATATATGACTAAAATAAAAATTCTATAAAAAATATTGTAACTTGAGATATAGTTGTCAATATTCAAAAATTTCTGACATAAATCATTGTATCTTAAGTTACTATTTGCAGCATAGTATTATAACAGGTTTATAATACTTTTCATGGGAAAAACTTTAAAAAGGTAAATGTATAGTAACTTTTCAAAAATTTATAACTCCACTATTATAACACCAATTGTTACGATATTTTTACACGATAAAAGTATTAAACAAAAGAACGCGTATGTGCTAAAACTGGAAAAAGCTTGTAACTCGAGTTATAATACTTTACGTTGGGACAGTCGATTTGTAATAACTAAAATTTTCAAAAAATAATATTTAGAAGATTTTTTTTTTAAAACTACTACTTCCGTTTATCCAGTTGTTATCAAAATCTTTTCCTGACTGCTGCTAGAACAAAGCTATTAAAATCTGGATATGCGATTTTTTGTATGAATCCAATACCTCTCTTAGCGAGAGGTAAAAATAGAACTTAAAATCTGATGTAACCATGTGTAATATTTAAATACCTAGACACATGTTATTTCATTTACTATTGATTTTCTTTTGTTGTTTTATTCTACTGATAAAGGTTAGTATGTCAATAAAATAAAATTGTTCCAGAAACGACATGACAGGAAACATTTTTAAACGGGGATAACATTTTTGCGATGCGTGATTATGACAAATGCTTTTTCAAAATTCAATCAATATTTAATCCACATTAAAGCTGTCATTTATATTGGTCTCAATACAGAAATAACTGACAATGTGATGTACATTTGGCTTTGAAATCTCATCAATTAAAATTTATTCTGATTAAAAGAAATTTCATAATACATTTACGTGCATATAATTCAATTATTTTATCTAAAGTAATCCATTATTTATTTATTTATTTATTTAATGATCAACCCAACAGGCTAAGCCCAGATAAAGGGTTGTAAAAAAATACATAATACACTCAACAATACATAAAAATAAACAAAATGCTTATGACATATTACATAACATATTATTGAAATTTTTAAATTCCAAATGAAATATATCAATCCTCGAAAATTTACAATTATAAAGATTGCACATACGATATATAGGCGACAGCATTAAATAATTAGTTCTAGCACCCGGTAAATAAAAAGTAAAGCTACTTCTGGTACGAAAAGAGGGAATATGAAATTGGAGAGAGGAAAGAGTACAAGGATCGTCAACGCAGCTGTTTACAACTTTAAATAGATGTATTATTAGGGCATTTTCACGGCGTTCAAAGAGATTCTTGAAATTAAATATATGTAACAACTGTTTATAATTTACAGAATCTGTCAATTAGAATTTTTTTAATATATCAGCATCAGCTGTTTCCATGATAAATAGCAAAGCTGACTAATTTTTGAAAATTAATTTCTTTATAATGCTTTAAATCTACATCTATTGAATATGAAGGAAAATGTGTAATCAAACTGTATAGAGAAGAATATTTTCTTTAATATGTATAGTAACAAAATGTCAAAAAAACAATATTTAACTGCGTTTAAAAAAAAAAAAAATTGTTAAAAACTTCAAATAAGGGTACTTCCGGTGGATCAATTATAACCAAAATCTAATCAACTCTTCATATGGATGTACAGAAGAGGAATACGTAAGAATTATAATTTTTAGAATTGTAGTATTGGAGTTATCGTCGGAGAAAAATTTGTCAGACACGGACATACATACACACACACATATAGACATCATCTTAAAAATAGTAAATTCGTATTGTAGGGACCCTAAAACGTGCTTATTCATTAAAAACTCACCACCGAATTTTTTGACCAAAGACAATACTTTCCTTACCTAAAGGTGACGGAAGGTAAAAATCAATGTACATATTTTTTTATAATAATAAATTATTGTTTTTTAAAAACATTTCTTTCTCAAAATTAGTATCAGATAAGCGATTGCGTCTTTCAACGGGACCGGATAAACACTGTTTTATATTATTTACCTGCATAAAATTAAGCATATAAAAATGCCAGTAAATTATTATTTTCATAAATAATGTTGCTGACTATTGCTCACGAATCACGATCACACGTCACATCACAAGCAAGTTTACGCAGGCAGACACACCGGTGCCGGAGAACACACGACACGGCACCCGGCACTATGCGATGCGGTAGGTTGTGCTTGTCCTAACTTGCTAAATAGTATTTTGATTTGAGTATAGATGGAGCTAACATAAATAATGGTTATCTTATCTTTCTTCTGCATGGTATAAAACAGATAAGATAATAGACAATAATTTTATAATATCTAGATAATAGATAAAAGATACTAACTACGTTATCTAGATAAAATTTTAGATAATGTTATCTAGATAAGCAGAACACTGGTTGGCAGGTCTACAGTTCACCTAATAATCAATTATTCTTAGCTTTTACATATTTAAATTTCACCGGTTATCGTATTTTAATGCAAACGTGACCTTGGCTTGATGTGCGAAAACTTTGGTCAAAATATAAATTTTTCACACAGACAATTTTTATATTTTATATTACGTACTAGCTGACCCGCCCCGGCTTTGCATGGGTAAAGCTAAAATAACGATTAGCTACACGTGTACCAGTAATTTTTCACATTTACTTCGGAGACATGCACTGCGTAGGGAGCCGGTAACCTGCCTCGCATCGTACATGTAACAGGCTCCGCCCGATCCCCGCACCACACCTAAAAGCGCCTTTTCTAAACATGTCTCGGGTACTTTTACTTATGTACATATGATGCAAGCTATCTCTCCGACAAATATCGAAAATCTGCTAACGGTTAAAACTTTACTATAGATAAAAAAATAATTGAAATCATCTCCTATCGTACCGCCTTAATGGATGATTTTTTAAGAACGCTAAAACACTTTATTTCTTACCAAAAGCATAAATAAGAATTTTTATATCCCTAACTTGAGAAATGATGGGTTCTCCATACAAACTTTCGTCTTCTCTTTCACCCCTTCCTTCAAGTTTTATTTTCACGACAAAAGGTAGCCTATGTCCTTCTCCTAGATCCAATCTATCTCTATACCAAAATTCATCAAAATTGTTTCAACAATTCAGGCGTGAAAACGTAACAGACAGACAGACAGAGTTACTTTTGCATTTATTACATTAGAATGGATTTCATATTAACAATTAAATAAAAATCAAAATCACAATTAATTTTTTTTTATTACAATAATCAATATAGTTAACAATGATGACAATAATTTGTGTGATAGTTATTTTTATTATTGCAATCAGATTTAGTCTACTGTAGGTAAAAATTGTTGTAATCAAATAAAACTACATTGTTATTAACTGTGAAACTTTTCATTGTTGTAATCAAATTTAATCTTTTGTATTTGAACGTTTATTTGTTTTAATCAAATAAAACTACACTGTAATAAACTGTAAAAATAATAGATGTGAGAAAGAATATGAGAAATACCTGGAAATCAAAATATTCAATTTTGTTCTTTCCCGGAGAATTTAATTTTGATTCTGGATTATTTAAATTTCTTTTTGTTTTCAGCTAGAATTCTTTTTACTGTACTTTGTGAAATATTTATTGTAGAACCTTGATTATGCTTTCGATTCATTTTGATTGTTAAATTTTGATAATTCCGTTTTTTTCACGAAAGTTTTATCTTGCGCTACACGCCAAGGTCAAATATTTCATTGTCCAATTAACCAAAGAATTACTCATCATGCGTCAGTGACGTTCAATTCATTATTCACTTGTGCAACTGTACTAATAGAGCGGTACAAACTTTCATCCCTATTTCACCGCTTTAAATTTTATTTTTGCGATAAAAAGTATCCTATGTCCTTTTCCAAGGTGCAATCTATCTCTATACCAAAATTCATCAAAATTGGTTCAGCGGTTTAGGCGTGAAAACGTAACAGACAGACAGACAGACATAATAATAATAAAAAATAATTAAATTCAAAACAGAGTGGTCGATTTCTATGCATGTAATTGTATTTAATTTCCCAATAATTTCATTTCTAATTCCGCATATCTACATAATAATGTAAATTATCATAACCTAAAAATAAAAATGCAAATGCCAAAATGTACCGCTGAAAATATTTTATTATCTTTTCATTCACCATTAAGTTGCGGTTAGCCGTTTCAGAGTTTCAGGCGGCTGTTTAGCATTCTGGTATTTCAGAAGAGATATTCCTCCCTTCAGGCTTTCAAACTAAACTGAAGCCTGAAAGCTGAAAGGCGGACCGAAACACTATAATGGACGCTGAAACAGTCTAATGTTATGTGAAACAAGAACGCAAATTTACAGAGTGGAAGTAGCAGTTTAACATATAGGTTTGTTAGACGGTTTCGTAGCTTTAAAGGACAGTGGAGTTTTGAAACAACATGAATATTTTGTAGATAATTTGCTAGGTTCGTCACAGTATAAGGAAAAGACAACAGCGGCGCTCAAATTCATGTCCGAATTTTTTATGCGCATGGGCGAAAAGTTACTTCAAAAATTTTTCTTGTTTTCTTGTTACTATTTTAATAAGTTAACATAAGTGAAAATAACTATTCTAGCAACACTGAAACGTTTCTTTCCTTCGTTTTCAACTCTTTACTACATTTGCGTACAATGGGGTATTCCGGTGATATGGAATTAATGCAAAATAATAACTTTTTACCTCCCGCTACCCTTGGTAAGGGAGGTATAGGGATCGTGCTAAAAATCACATATCGAGATTTTAGTAAATGACCACCGCCCTAGAATCCAATTTTAACATTTTCACGATGATGTCTGTATGTGTGTGTGTGTGTGTGTGTGTGTGTGTGTGTGTGTGTGTGTGTGTGTGTGTGTGTGTGTGTGTGTATGTGTAGGGATTTTGTCTTCGCTCTAACTTAAATACTATCATTCAGAAAATTCTGAAACCTTGTATTTCTACCCTATTCTAATATGAAAAGAAGCCATTAGATTTTGGTGTAAATCGGATAACCGGAAATGGCACTTTACCTAAAGCTCTTAATGGGTTTTCTTCAAAAAATATCATTAAATGTCATTTTTTCGCATTTTATGTCTTATGAAAATTAAAGATTATTGACTTTTCTACAGGAATACATTAATACTTTTTCTATATATTTTCCAGATAAATTTAAATATATTTTTTTTTATTAGTCCCGAAGCCTAAGATAAACACAATTCCTTTGTTACACAGTTCATATTTCAAATGAATGTAACTGACAGTAAATGTCACTGTCAAAAAACTAATCACTTCAAATTAATAATAGTGACATTTTAAAAAGAAAATAGTAAATAAATCAATAGTTTTCTGCAATGGAACAGTTTGCAGCGTTAGTAAATACGTAAGTATGTATTTAAATTAATAGGTTTGTTCGAACCTACAGTTCTAAGCAGTTCACGAACTAGTGAGCATGCGCATTTCACTTGAAAGCGTTCGAACTCTGTAGTTCTGAAATTCGAAATTCTGAGAACTATCAGTTCAGCGTTCGAACAGGCTAGAACTTTGAATTCAAATTCTCGTGGAACGGTTCTACCAGTTCGAGCAACGGAGCAAGTATTTCAAATTCTAACCATGCACAGTGAAGTTTTAAGATTCTGTTTGATGTTTAGAAGACTATATAGAAATAATAGATTAATATACGTACTAATTTTATTACTTTTTTTTATTAATAATTATTTTGGTTAAGAAAAATTTCATAAGTATGTATTGTCTGATATTGTTAACGTTATTTTTTTTAATATACACGAAAAGCTACAGGATTCATCCAAATATTAAAAATTCTTTTTACAATTAGCGACACTATAATCATATTTATTGCATTTTATTTCGTTTAAAATATAGATTTTCATTCTTCGTATTGTATTAGTTTCTACTTTTAACTTTGGTTTACTTTATACATATATTCACTTCGATTTTGTTAGCCATGCTTTATTAGCTTTATACTCCTTTTGAGGAGTATGTCCAATTATTATTAAAGTACATTGAAAATTTAAAATATGATATTTACAATTATTTATACCTAGTTTATTTAATTATATGTATATTTTCTCCTTGATCGCACATTTTAAAACAATTTTCGTTTATTAAAACAAATGTATGTGACTAAATATAACCAATATGAGCGTTCGAACCTGACCATGAGAGAACAGTTCTGAATTCACTTTCTTATATGTCATGCGCAGAACTCCAAATTCTGGAACAGTTCCGAATTGACGGTTCGAACAAACCTAATAAAAAATGGATAGGAATGTGTGGCGAAGGATGATTGTTGCGTAACTATTATTTTGGTCCGGATGCGGTTATTCGCTACCGAAAATCGGTCACTTTAATATGTTCTTATGTATGAATGCTATGTATGTATAATGTTGTTAAAGAGTGAAGTGAGTCAGCTGACCTCTTACTCTTATCCCTTTTCTTATTGTTACTATTGTTTCCGGGTTTTTGCTAACCCACTAAGTGGGAAACGCGTGATTTTATGTACCTATGTATGTATGTAAAAATTAAATAGCGGGAGGTTTTGTGTTGGCCACATCAGATTTTTTCTATAGTTTCCATCTTCATATAGTAGAAAAATATAATAAAACATGTTTAATAAAAAGTTTTAATTCATAATTTAATGTTACAAAATTGGAATTTTTACAGATCTAGAAACGTCCTTGAAATTTGTGACGTCAAGTTGATAATCTGTTGCTCATTTCAAAGTAAATATTTTCGTTTAAAAACACAGATGGAGCCAGTAGTTAACACGCGCGGGTATATTTCTTGTTTGACATTTCATCCACTTTATAATTATTACTCCTATTTTTACCATAAACAAACACAGGACAAACACCGAAATACACGCTGCTACTAAAATCATATGTAAACAAGCAAATGGCTGTCATGAACATGTGGATTTAGGCGATGAAGTTCGTTGCAGATGTCACCATCGAGTTGACGTCATAAGCGCGCCATGATAAGAAAATTTGAATTGCGATGAAATTTTTAAAAATTAATATCTCATGTGATATATACATTTTCTTACTCAAAGTTAGATATTGAGAGTCCTACTGGTCTGTACTAATACAAAAATTTTTTTTTTAAAATGTCGGAAAACCCCATTCTATGTATTTTGCATAAATCCCTTGCCGAAAGTTCCTTGAAAAAGGTTCATGTATCCAGCAAAATGGTAACACGAATAAAACTATTTTCTACAAATTCCATTTCGAAAATTGGAAAAGATTCTATATGTCCAATAAAATTATAACACGAACATACACCTACTATGTAAATTGCACTTGACACTGACATCTGTTAATTAGAATATTTGAATGTCACCAGTTTTCATGGTTATAGCAGAGCTGGTTGATTTATGAAAGTTAATCTCCTTACAATTCTTTAATTCTATATGTATTGAATAAGAAGGAAAATGTGTAATCCGACCGTATAGATAATCAAATCTTCTTTTATATTTATAATAACATAAATTTTTAAAAATGATATTTTTTTTTTTAAATTGTTAAGAACTTCAAATAAAGGTATTTCCAGTTGTTCAATTGTGACCAAAATCTAAACAGCTTTTTATATGGATGTGAAAAAGAGAATATGAAATAATTATGATTTTTAGAATTGTAGTGTTGACGTTATCGTCGGAGAAAATTTTGTCGCATACACACACACACACACACACACACACACACACACACAGAGAGAGAGAGAGAGAGAGAGAGAGAGAGAGAGAGAGAGAGACACGTACAGAGATAAGCATAAAACTAGTAAAATCGTAGTCTAGGGACCTTAAAACGTTATAACGTTTAATTTTTTTTAAATTTCTTGAGTATATGTAAACGCTTTAAAATTTATCTGGTACGCCTCTGACGAATAATTGAACGTACGCGTGCCGAATGGCTTTGCAAATTTTGGGTTGTTGCGTTTCTGCCGTGAAACGAAACGGTAGTTTTTTTTGGCTACTCTCACGTGCCCTATTTAAAGTCTTGTGCCACTAGTAGTGCAAGTTAAAATTTTATTAAGTTGATTATCGCTATTACGTCGAGTGTAGAAAATTTTATTTCAACTTAATATCTATTCTCCGTGAGGGAGGAGTTAAGTTTTGCGCACGTGGTGGCAGTATAGTCTATCTGCAACTTTTTCTCGCAAGTTTCTGTATCGTGCATTTGGACTTTTAGTGCCGTGAGCCTAGTGATTTTCACTGCGCGCCTAAACGCGCCACGCCGAAATCAGCCAATCCTGAGCCGCCATTTCTACCCAGTTCCATCGCCGCCGCCAACCGTGTTGGATTAGGACATCATCTTCTTGGTCAACAACTACCCCAGATGAGTACAATACTTTGTGTTTTAAAGCGCTAAATTTTTCATCGTTAAGATTTTTCATTTTTGTTTTTCTGAGTGCACCTTGTATTGTGCGCGTGCGCGTTTAGTTCAAGTCAGTGACGCCTTTGCAGTGCGTCGTGCAGATACAATTTTACTACGTTTTGGGGTATTGAAAGGTCACTGTGTGATCTCGATACCAATAATTTATCAAAATTTATTGCCTCGTTATTTTGTAAATATTTTTGTAGGGCTACTGAATAAAACAGTAATCTTTTGTTTGTTTTTGTGGCATGCCCTACGCCACTGGATTATAAATTGTATAGTATAAATAATTTCATGCGCACATTTCACCTTCCCCTCTCATCATTTCATTTTTCGCTAGAAAATAAGTGGGATTTGCAATTGTTTATCAATGCACCAGTTTATGTTTGTTGCAATAAACTGATTTTGCTAAAGTTTATTTACGATTTTGTTTTGAGCGAACCTAATTTCATATGTAATCCCTTTCTTAAATTTTATCCTTTGAACCCCTGTCATTTACAGCTTTTATCTCTATTTTGGTATTTTTCGTGAATGGGGTTCATTGCTAAAATACCTGGCGCCCTTATAAAAGTAAGTAAGATACAATTTTTGATTTATAACCCGCCCCTCTCTCTGCTAGCTAGCCGGTGTCGCATTTGGGAGGCTACCTTTGCGGTAAGTGCCCGTGTAATTTACGTTTTGCCAGCTGATGTACTCCAATATTAAATTATTAATTATTTTTGAAAAAAGGTACGTGGCAACGTGCTTACTCATTAAATTCAGCACTGATTTTTTGACCAAAGACAATATTTTCCTTTAGGTGACGGAAGGTATAAATGTCAAAATCATTATAAATTTGTATTTTTAATGGTTTTGCTACAATATATAACCTTCAAAATAAGATTATTGAGGGGTGGGTATTCTAGCCTTTATCTACTCCGGGAATATTGAAAACAACTATTCTAGCAACACTTTAACGTCTCTTTCCTTCGTTTTCAACTCTTTCCTACATTTGCATACAATTGCGTTTAAAACAAACCCGATTTTATTTTCCGCTATTTTATTCGCAATATGCCGACTCGGCCATTATGAATATTGTTGGTTTATTGCCGTTATCGCTCGTCCTTGACAGCTTCTCATCCCGCAGGATTAAACATGCACAAACCTGCTCCTACCAAACAAATGCTGAGTTCCGCGTTTTTATTCTGAAATTTCCAGCGAAGCACAAAGTATTATCTGTAGGTAATTCTTCTCGCTCTTCCGCACCCTCCCTGCAATGGCTAATGAAAAAGTTGGAAATTTTATCAAGGTAATTTTAATTTTACAGCGAGAACTGTAAATAAATAATTGAAATTACGGTAGAGGGTTTAATTTTTGCGTGAACATCTCGTCGTTGTATGAATTTCCAATTTAGATGGAAATTTTTAATGTTTTGTGTTTAATTTTTAATATTCCAAAAATCTCATTTGATGAAACATGAGTTCTATTTGTTTTGTATACGAGGTAAAATTTTATATACGATATACAGTGGTAAAATATAGGGTTACAAACATTTTAATTTTTCAAATGATTTCCATGGAGTTATTTGGGCTACTAGATACAATACTCTAAATATCTGATGTGGACACCACATGACTTCCTTGTACGCCTGTTACACTATACATATTTTGTTAATAATTAAAATATGTATAATAACACACCCAATCATAAAATTGCACGTATTTGACATAATTTGACATTGACATTAAATTCTTTATTTTTTTGTTATTTCTTGTCCTAATTCATAGCAAACTTAATAACAGAAATCAAAAAGTACATAATGTTTAATTTTAAATATCTCGCTTATACAAAGAACTAATTTAATCATACTTGAAGTTTTCGACGCAAAATTCAATTCTCTAAAACTTTTATTTGAAGCATTTATTGTTAAATTCAAAATAACACCATTTTTTTCAAGAAAAACTGATAATAGCTTCAAGTAAAGTATCACTTCCGGTTAGACTATTTTAACCAAAGTCTATTATGTTATTTCCATTGATATAAAAGTATTATATACCAAATTTAAAAAGTTTTGAATTATATTATTTTTTTTATCGTCATCATTACCGATGTCTACATGTGTTGTAGATACTGGCACACCCAGAAATGGGTAATATGCCGTGATGATATATTTATTTTATTTATTTATTTATTTATTTTAATATAGTTTTCCAATAAAATCTTTTATAGGTTTCAAGTAAAGTACCACTTCCGGGTATACCATTTTAACTAAAATCTATTATGTTATTCCCATTGATATAAAAGTATTATATACCAAATTTGAAAGGTTTTGGATTATATTTTAATATAGTTTTTCATTAAAATCTATTATAGGCTTCAAGTAAAGTACCACTTCCGGGTAGACCATTTTTACTAAAATCTATTATGTTATTCCCATTGATATAAAAGTCTTATATACCAAATTTGAAAAGTTTTGGATTATATTTTAATATAGTTTTCCATTAAAATCTATTATGGGCTTCAAGTAAAGTACCACTTCTGAAAGTTATGCAATGACCAAAAAGGGAGGTGCACAACTAGATGTTATGCAGTCCTAAATACAAAATTTTAACTTTCTACGGCTTCCCGTTTTTCAGTTATGCGAGATACGTACGTACGTACAGACGTCACGGCGAAATTAGTCAAAATGGATTCAGGGATGGTCAAAATGGATATTTCCGTTGAAATCTGGAAACCGAATTATTTCGCGATTACAATACTTCCTTTACTTCGTACAAGGAAGTAAAAATGCGTACACTTACGTAACATTGTCCTTACAAGCAAATAATATTACTACCAAGTTTATATATCTACCCATTTTTGAATTATTGCCCCAAAAGTCAATATACCCCATATTTAGATAAAAACTTCAAAATTTTTAAAAATCTAATTTTTATGAATCTAGATACTTCTTAATTCTCTGATTCCAAATTTTGAAACCGCAGGTCGATATCTCTTTTCGTTCTCGAGATATTTAGATTCAAAGTTTTGCACAAAACTGCCCATTTTTGGGTAGTAACCCAAAAATGGGTCGAGATATGAATTTGGCGACTTGACCACTCGATTCTACGGGCAAAATTACATAAGTGTACTTATTTTTATAATTTTTGTCCAACCGGTTCATTATTTATGAATAAAAGTTTGAAAACCCCTGAAAATGGCCAAAATCTGAAAAAATCCTAAGGGGTACACCTTAGATTTTTGCGATTTTTGGTCATTTTCAGTTATTTTACTGTAGAGATTGTATGCGGTGTTCAAAAATTATAAAAATTGGTTTACTTATGTATTTTTTACCGTAGAATCGAATGATGATATCTCTACCCATTTTTGGGTTACTACCCAAAAATGGGCAGTTTTGAGCAAAACTTTGAATCTAAATATCTAGAGAACGAAAAAAGATATCGACCTGCGGTTTCAAAATCTGGAATCAGCGCGTTGAGAAGTATCTAGATACATTTCGATTTTTGAAAATTTTGAAGTTTTTATTTAAATATGGGCTATATTGACTTTTGGGGCAATAATACAAAAGTGGGTAGAGATATAAACTTGGTAGTAACATTATTTTATTCCAACGGATTATTTAATATATTTATGAGTCTCTATCTCAAAATGTAGTTATAGAATGTTAATGTATTGGATAGAGAATCCTATGATCTTTAAAACTTGTAATTATACAAATTTCAAATAAATAAAATTTAGAAGATTTTTTTAAGAAACTACTACTTCCGGTTGTCCAATTGTTACCAAAACCTTTCCAGCTCTACCCAGGAATGTCAGATTGAGGAATTTATAGTTAAACAGGTATTTAGTTTTATAGTTTTTGCGGAAACGTCCTTCCAAATCCACACTACACACACACACACACACACACACACACACACACACACATCTACACATACACACATCTACACACACACACACATCTACACACACACATCTACACACACACACATCTACACACACACACACATCTACACACACAGACAGATCTTTAATATTTGTAATTATACAAATTTCAAAAAAATAAAATTTAGAAGATTTTTTTGTTACCAAAACCTTTTCAGCTCTACCCAGGAATGTCAGATTGAGGAATTTATAGTTAAACAGGTCTTAAGTCTTATAGTTTTTGAGGATTCGTCCTTTCAACATCCACACCTACACACACACACACACACACACACACACACACACACACACACATATATCTACACACACCCAGACATGGTCGTAAAAATGTTATAATCGGATTCTAAGGACCTTAAATTGTTTTTCTTCACTAAAATCTGGATATGCGATTTTTAGCATGAATCCAATACTTCTCTTAGCGAGAAGTAATTATGCTTTAAGACCATTTCATACATGCAAAACAATACTAAATTAATGGCTCCCTTGCCACGCCTGATGAGCAACCACTGCGGGTAAGAAATTGATGATGCAATTTGTGATTATTTTGAAAGCATTCAGTATTCTAAAAGTAGATCGTTTACCAGCTTTTAAAAAATGTAAGGAAAAATGGTGAAGTATATTATTGTTGAAGAGAATTACATTGAAACTATTGAAAATAAAATTCCAAAAATATTCACAATAATACTAGCATGACCCTTGTAAAAACCACCTTCTTACATATTTATTTAAAAATTTTAGTACGATTTCTGTTTTCCCTCTAAGACGTAAAAATAATTTCCAAATATTTCATTCGTTGATATATTTCCAAAGTTTGCGAATACATCACGATTTTACGCATAAAGTTTACAAAACTTTTAAAAAATTTGAATTCCTAGTGAAAGTAAATCCGCTGTGTTCGTTTCCTGTCACCCGTATGCGAGAATTTATGGAAATACAAATTTGGAAAATAAGATATTTTGTCTGGACGAGATGTTTCCACATCTACATGTTCCTGTCTGTCCTTCACGTTCGTATGCAGGAATTCCAAATTCGCTGTCACATCCACGTCAGATTAGATATGCAAACAGCTGAATAGCAGGAGAGATGAGAGAAGAAATGTACATAACGTCGTGTTTACTTATCGAGTTTGGTACAAAGATATGTCGATGATATCTGCATACAAGCAGGAAGCCTTTTCCAGACTTGTGTTTGTAGATTTTTGTTAGATCTATACTTTTTATGCCTGGGTACAAAGGAAAGTACAGTCATACAAATAAATCTCCGTACGACAATAATTTCAGTCTATTTTAGAGAAAAAAATCTGTTGTGGCCAGCACAAAACCTTCCGTCAATTCGATGTATTTTGTACATATCCTATACCAAAAGTTCCTTGAAAAAGATTTTATATATCCTGTATAATTGTAACAAGAACACACTATTTTTTACATATCCATACTGAAAGTTCCTTTGAAAAGATTCTAAAATCTAATAAAATTTTAATACGAATACGAACGTACATTATGTATTGCACTTAATACTTCCTCCTGCTTCAACTTTTCCCTATTTTATTAGAAGTCGCTGTTTCTTACTATTCTCTTCTACTCATTCCTGTCCACAGCACCTTCGTAACACAGTTCTTCCTCTCTCAAATCTTCTGCTATACAGTCCTTCCATCTTCTCTTTTGCCTTTCTCGTACTTCTGGCATTATAAGTTCCTATCTTGAGGCGAGGCCGCAAATGCAAGTCACTGGCGAGGGACACTCTGTCACTTATATCACTTTCAGATCATATACTTTCCACTTTGGTTTTGCACTTGCCACTGACAATCTGTCAATTAGATTTTTTTGAATATATCTGTTGTTTTCATAATTTTTGCAAAGCTGACTGATTTTCGACAGTTAATCTCTCTTAATCTCTCTATAACTCTATATCTATTGAATATGAAGGAAAATGTATAATCGAACCGTATAGAGAATAAGATATTCTTTCTATTGATAATCACATAAAATGTCGAAAATTATATTTAACTGCGATTTTTCAAGAAAAACTGTTAAGAACTTCAAATAAGGGTACTTCCGGTTGACCAATTATAACCAAAATTTAATCAGCTCTTCATAGGGTTGTAAGGAAAAATAATACGAAAGAATCATAATTTTTAGAATTGTAGTTTTGGAGTTATCGTCGGATAAAAATTTGTCACACACACACACACAGGCACACACACGGACACACAGACGGACACACACACACACATACAGACATCATCATAAAACCAGTAAAATCGTATTATAGGGACCTTAAAACGTGCTTATTCATTAAAAACTCACCACCGAATTTTTTGACCAAAGACAATACCTCCCTTACCTAAAGGTGACGGAAGGTAAAAAAAAAACTATATTGCGTCTCGTTTAAGATTGCGGTGGTGAGCAAGTGAGCTGAGCTTGGCGAGAAAGGTTTACGCAGTAACATTTTATGGTTAAATACGAATCTGTTTTATTTCAATAAAATAATAATATTATTACAATAACTGGAAGATTCAAACACATTATTTGGAGTTGGAACATTTTCAAAATCATCCATTTGAGTACTATTTTGATCAGACATGTGACAGGGGGGTCCCCTAGGCTTCTAATTAGTCTTTTTCTTGCCCCAACGATGACTTTATCTAACTGGTGGACACTTCACTTGAAGAGGACGGTTGCTGGTTTGCCCACCACTTAACTGAGACGGAACACCCTTACGCTCGCTATCACTAAACACTTAACACTTGATGATAGATGATGAACATATCTTAAATGAATGACGGACACAATATTTTTATACTACTACTATTTATTTACATATTTTTACATTAATACTAACTTATAATTATTTATTACACTCTGAACACAAACTAAATTGATACGTAATTATATTGTAAACCTAATTATGCGTACTCGCGTACGCGCACCAAACTAAACCGCCGACTACATATCTTTCCTGTCTGAGTCTTTAATCTCGACTGCCTTAAAACAAAGGGTTATCTCTGCAACAGGCATATCTGATGAGGGGTGTGAGGGTGTAGCATCCATAGCAAAATAACAAGATTTCACGTAGTCTAGCCAATAACTTATACAGTTAATTGTCAAAACAATAAATGTCTACGCGGTTGACATCTAGACTAAAGAGAGATATGAGAGATTAATGATTATTATTTCTAAACAGAATTTTGACTTACAAAGATAACACCTTGCTACAGACATGCAAAATTGCATAAATAATATAATATTTTTAACAGTTATTGACAGGTGATGTGTCTTTTGTATTTATTTAACTATTTTATGTTATGTTGTTAGTTTTTACCTCTGGCTAAGAGAGGTATTGGATTCATGCTAAAAATCATATATCCAGATTTTAGGAAATAAGCACGATTTAAGGGCTCTATAAACTGATTTTAACATTTTTACGATGATGTCTGGTGTGTGGATATGTGTATGTGTGTATGTATGCGTATGTGTGGATGTTGGAGGGACGATTACTCAAAAACTATAAGACATAAGACCAGTTTAACTATTAATTCCTCAATCTGACATTAATGCGAAGAGCTGGAAAGGTTTTGATAACAATTGGACAACCGCGGAAGTAGTAGTTTCTCAAAAAATCTTCTAAATATTATTTTTTGAAAATTTTTGATATACTAATATTGAAGAACATAAAATTCTACATCTGATACATTTAAAATTTTATTATATCTTCTATAAATTTAGAGATAAAGACGCTATAATATATAGAATATCGGGATGTAGTAAGTCGAGTAGGCTAAAATACACTAAGGAAATCAGTTGACAAATTCAAGAGTTTATAACATAGTCAGTGTCAAAAATCAAAAGTTTTAGTTACGTTCTGAAAGATTTTTCTGGGAAGTACATTTAACCTTTCTTATTGTTTTATTAATTAAATATTTAAAATTATAGGTAACATGCATCATTAGAAATATCGCCAATCTTGTTAATGAATTGGAAGAATCTCTGACATTTAAAAACTTCCTCATACAATGAAAAATAGATATAATTAGAATTGTATGTATGTAGAAGACATGTTATATACAACAAGAAACAGTATTTGGGTAAAGTTTTGTATTTTTTACCTCTCGCTAAGAGAGGTATTGCATTCATGCTAAAATTCGCATATCCAGATTTCATTGAATAAGCACGATTTAAAGTTCCTAGAATCCGATTATAACATTTTTAAAATGATGTGTGTGTGTGTGTGTGTGTGTGTGTGTGGATGTGTGTATGTGTGTGTGTGTATGTGTGTATGTATATGGGTCTGGATGTTGGAGGGACGATTCCTCAAAAACTATAAGACTTAAAAAATATTTAACTGCAGTTTCTTCAATCTGATATTCCTGGGAAGAGCTGAAAAGGTTTTGGTAACAATTGGACAACCGGAAGTAGTAGTTTCATAAAAAACTTCTTCTAAATATATTTTTTTGGGAGTTTTTTTTTTATTAAATATTGAAGAACATAAAATTCTCCATCTAACACACTTAAAATTTTTATTATATCTTGTATAGATTTAGAGATAAAGACTCTATAATTTATAGAGTAAACTAATCGCAATCAACAGTTTTAGTGACATTCTGATAGCTTTTTCTGGGAAGTATATTTAACTTTTCTTATTGTTTTATTAATTAAATATTTGAAATTATAAGTAAAATTGTGGTAAAATGCATATATCCATCAGAAATACCGCTAACCTGGTTAATGAATTGGAAGAATCTCTGACATTTAGAAACTTCCTCATACAATGAAAAATAGATATAATTAGAATTATATGTGTGCAGAAGACATGTTAAATACAATAAAAAACAATATTTGAGTAAAGTTCTGTAATTTTTACCTTCCGTCACCTTTAGGTAAGGAAGGTATTGTCTTTGGTCAAAAAATTCGGTGGTGAGTTTTTAATGAATAAGCACGTTTTAGGGTCCCTACAATACGAATTTACTATTTTTAAGATGATGTCTGTATGTATGTGTGTGTGTGTGTGTGTCCGTGTGTGTGTGTGTCCGTGTGTGTGTATGTATGTCCGTGTGTGACAAATTTTTCTCCGACGATAACTCCAATACTATAATTCTAAAAATTATAATTCTATCGTATTCCTCTTCTGTACATCCATATGAAGAGTTGATTAGATTTTGGTTATAATTGATCCACCGGAAGTACCCTTATTTGAAGTTTTTAACAGTTTTTCTTAAAAAAACGCAGTTAAATATTATTTTTTGACATTTTGTTATTATATTTATTAAAGAAAATACTCTTCTCTATATGGTTTGATTATTCATTTTCCTTCATATTCAATAGATGTAGAGTTAAAGCATTATAAAGAAATTAATTTTCAAAAATTAGTCAGCATTGCTATTTATCATGGAAACAGCTGACATAATTATTTAAAAAAGTTTAATTGACAGATGTCAGTTGCAAGTGCAAAACCAAATATGGAAAAAAGTATAGGATCTAAAATTGGTATGTCATAGTGTTGCTCGCAAGTGACACGCAGAGAAAGGCCAAAGAGAAGATGGAAGGACATTACTTAGTGTAGTTTATGTTATAATTTTATTGGATTTATAGAACCTTTTCAAATGAACGTTTGGTATGGAATTTGTAAAAAATAGTATGTGTTCGTGTTCGATTTTACATGATATTATATAGAATCTGTTCCAAGGACCTTTTGGTATGGGATTTGTACAAAATACATGGAATTGACGGAAGGTCTTGTGCTGGCCACAACAGATTTTTTGTTATAAAACGACGGTTCGAAAGCGAAGTGCAATACAATACTTATATATCCTAATATGGAAATGGCGGGAGGTCTTGTGCTGGCCACAACAGATTTTTTTGTTATAAGTGTAGTGCAATACAATACTTTTATAACAAAAAATGGAAATGGCGAGAGGTCTTGTGCTGGCCACAGCAATTTTTTTATGGTTTATTTACTGACACGGACAAAATTTTGTCCAGTCACTATCTTTGTCTGTTTTTCTTCGATTCTAATACAAAATGGCCTCTTTCTCAAAAACAGTTGAAGATCGGACCAATGTTGATTTATTATTTTTTACTCAATTTGGTTAGTACTATATACCTTCATAATTTGTGACACTTATTTTTTAACACCCTGTATGTAATAATTGGCATTTAATAGTGTCATTATTAATATTAACAACTATTTATAATAAATCATGAACATACAGAGAATTTATTTTAAAATGTAACATTATAGTTCATCACTTCCATGGTTACTCACTATTGACAAAAAATAACAGCAATGCAATATTTGTCCATTTTAAAATGCAACATTATAAATAGTATTGCAGCACAGGAGATATCTCCAAAACACATTACAAATGGTGTCAATTCTTATTACGACCGACTAGAATATTGCCTCAGAGTGTTTGGGGGTATTTTTTAACATTTATTATATGAAAGTTATGAATTTTTGTAAGCTAAAGTTTTTAAGATGTACAACATTCATGTTTTGATTATTTGTTAATCGTATGTAGCCTAATTTATAGGAAATTAGTTTTGATAATACAAAACTACAAATTTTGTATGTTGCATTTTATAATGGACAAATATTACATTGATGTCATTTTTTTGACAATAGTGAGTAACCATGGAAGTGATTCGCCGTATGTTGCATGTTAAAATAAATTCCCTGTATAGTCGTTAGGGCTCATGTCGGTTTTTGGGGGAGTATGCAAAATATTTGCAGAAAAAATAAATAAATTTTTCTACAGTCACTATAGAAAGTAGCCATTTGCGCTCTCTTTTGTCAACGCATTATGTCACTTTGCCGCTCGTGCGCGACAAAGAAAAACGCTCGCTGTCCAAATTTCTAAGTATACAATGTTGAGAAATGTCACTTGTCTACATTCTTAATGAAAATGTTTAGTTAGGAACTAATGGCACTGTAATTACACATTTATCACGTTCACAAGTCAATTTGACATATGTTCTGTCGGTATTTAACATAACCTAACAAAATGCCACACTGCTGTGAAAATGAAATAGGGCATTCATTTACAAAAACGAAAGTATAAAATGCTTAGATTAGATTGAATAAAAACTCAAGAAGAATAGAAAATAACGATAAAATAAAATTAAATATAAAATAAATTGTGTGAACAGTTATGTTTAGTAATAGGAATGATTGTACACAGATGGCGGTAGGATAGTTGCGAGTCGTATTGACATCTGATCTCTAGTTAACTATTTATTTTGATTACAATAAAGTTGTTAGTTATTTCGTTACTTAAATAATTGCGAGAAGTCAGTCAAAGCACATACATGTCTATATAATCACAAATTCCTTGAAATATTTGTTAATTTTTTCAGTGTGATAGACGTGACAACTAACCACACATTTTGCTACAAAAACTCATCAAATCATCACAACTCCTTGCTTCCACGCTCTAATTTTGGTTTTTTTATGGAATAGATGGCTAATGTAACGATATAATCATTTAAAAGCCTTTTTAAGTTTAAACCGTATCTTTTGTATTAGCCAATCGTTATTTATTGAGCAGTACTGTAAGTATAAAGTGTACATTTTATTATTTTTTGTTATGGTGGAGGACCCCATTGTGGGGACTGTAGAAAAAAACTTGTGTGTGTTTCGAGCGCAAATGGACATTGTCGATTTCGAGAGAATGCCGCCCTCCTTCGTCGCGCGGCAACAACCTCTCGATCGACAATGTCGCATTTTGCGCTCTTAATACACAAATAGCTATTCTATGTTTCTACTCCATAATAAATTTGTCTTAATTTAATTAAGTAAATAGCTTCTTCATAATGTATTCTCCCCGTTGCCGTCGCTGTTTCTGTATCACGCGTTCACACATAATCCATCAAAGACACTCCTGCGACTTGCTTTCAGCTTATCCTGCATGCCAACCCCAGTTAGTACATACCTGCAACACTTCATATTCATTCTCTTCACTGCAGGACTTTGGAACACTGTTACATTAAGGACAAAGAGTGCGACCAAGCAGGAAAAAAGTTTAGAAAGAAGAAAGCTGCGAATGATGGTTATTGCATTCGTTTAAAAAGCAACAGAATGAGAATAAAAGAGAAATGTGAAAATAGAAGATAATTATTAATTTCATGGCAAGTTCATAATTGTGATTTGATTTATCAGTTTGTCGAAATTGATATTCGGTATTTATTCCAGAAAATATAAATGCGGGATAATAAAAATAATTTATTATGGTCCTCTACACAAACAAATCATCTGAACAATGGTTTTAAGTAATTTATTACTGAGCCATTATTATAATTTTTATCGTTTAGGTACCTATTTATTGTTATTATTATGAGGGCGAGGATTTTAAACAATAATCTCTTTTGTTAGTGCGATTTATGATATTGTAGTATCACTCTTAACTGCTTCCAGAATTTTCATCAGTTACTGCTCCAGGAATCCGTATCACGAATTCATCTTTTACCTGTAACAGGGGGGGGGGGGGGGTGGTGTCTTTGATGCTCTTACCCAACGATGACTTTATCTCTTTGCCGAACGGTAACTTTATCTAACTGGTGGACACTTCACCGAACGACTACTGCTTTATTGAGGAGGAACATGCTCTTACACTCACACTATCACTAAACACTTACACATGATGATAGAGTTATGAACATATTTTGGATGGATGGCACACACACAATATTTGAAGCTTTTAAACTTTTATTTACACATATTTACATTAATACTAAACTACTGTTATAAACCCTAATTACGAGTCATGGCGTAAACGACCAAAAACTAAACACAGACTACATGACTGTCCTGTCTGAATCTTTAACCTCGACTGACTTAAAAACAAAAGGTTATCTTTTCAACAGGCATATCTGATGAAGGGTGCGAGTGGGTATCGCATCCATAGCTAAATAACAAGATTTCACGTAGTCTAGGCAATAAATTATATACATAATTGTCAAAACAATAAATGTCTACGCGGTTGACATCTAGACTAAACAGATATATGAGAAAATAATGATTATTATTTCTAAACAGAATTTTGACTTACAAAGATAACAGAATTAAAATGTTGATATTGAAACTATAACTTAGAAGAGTTTGTATTAAAGTTATTACTTGTTATTTCACTATTCTCACCTTATTACATACCTAAAAAGAAATTTTATGTGGTGCACATCGGGTACAAAAGCATTACTTAAATTTTAGGAATCGGTGGTGAAATCGGCCATTAGTGATTTGGGCATCGGAAAACAGATACCTAGCTAAATAATTCCTAAATCGACATAGGCAATGCTTAGCGGTTGGTGAAAACGAACCTCCCGCTACCCTAGGTAAGGGAGGTATAGGGATCGTGCTAAAAATCAGATATAGAGATTTTAGTGAATAAGCACGTTTTGATGTCCCCAGAATCCAATTTTAACATTTTTACAATGATGTCTGTAGGTATGTATGTGTGTGTGTGTGTGTGTGTGTGTGTGTGTGTGTGTGTCTGTGTGTGAATCTTGTGGACACGATTACTCAAATACCATCAATCAGAAAAATTTGAAATTTTGTATACCCATTCTATACTAATGTGGGAAGAGCTCATTAGTTTTTAGTGTATATCGGATAACCGGAAGTATCATTTATACAAGCTTTTAACAGATTTTCTTGTAAAAATTCCTTGAATATAATTTTTTAGTAACTTTTACTAATTAAAATTGAATATAATTGTATAATCTTCAATGGGCTACTTGCGTGGTACTGAAAATCCGATTTCTATCACTATATACGTAATGTTATGTTGAAAACATATATAAAAATATAAATTTTATTTTAAAAAATATATTTGTTTTTTATTAAATTTAGAAAGAAAATTGTCTGTGACGTCATTATATTAAAATGGAAAAGGAAACCATATGTTTAAAAATGTAACGTATAGATGGCATGGGTGCGAAAAAAAATTAATTTGAATTTGACATTTGTTCATTTTTTTCTCTTTTTGGGATTCAAATATATTAATTACTTCACAAATAAACACATAGGTAGTTACATGTAATTTAAAATATCGATACCAAAAAGACAAACTAAAATACTAACCTCCAAACTATTATTGAAACGTCAAACAGGGGATCTACATTATCCGTACAAACAAACGCTATGGCTTTACGACCATTCATTGGTGCGGCGTAATTCTACGTCATACATGGCGGGAATTCAAATAATCAAATTTCATTATTTTTTTTCTGGCTAATTAATAAATATTTTGCCAAAAGAAAAAATATGGGTAGCAAGTTTTTACCTGCTCTTCAAAAATATTAAATAAAAAAAGGTACGCAAGTAGCCCATTCTACGATAATAACATTTAGTAAATAACTCTAAATAACTTTAAATATGAATATATAATATAATTTATTTTCATATATCGTCTTGCCTATGCGTCAAACAAAAACATAATGTTAATAACAATTTTGACATATTAAAACAAATGTCACTGTCAGGAAGCATTTATATTAAAATTAATAACGAAACCGTGTTAAGGGGAATATAATGGTAAAATATTTAATTCTAATGAAATTAAGGTTTGTAAAAATAATATATTTTCCATCATACATAAATATTAGATGTACAGGAAGAATTTTTTCTATTTTTGCAGCACTATAAATTAATATTAATTTACAACTACACATTTACGAAATGGATCATGTACGACGAAGAATTTACAGAGATTGCGTTTTAGAGCACCTAGAAGTTGATGCTGATTTTTATAAGAATGTGTGTGTGACGATTTTCCCTTAAAGTCTATTAAAATATGATTCAAAACTTCTCAAATTTGGTATTTAAAACTCATATATAATTTGAAACAACATATCAGATTTTAATCATATAATTATGATAAATAGGATGTGGTACTTAATTTGGAGCTCTAACAGATTTTTGAGGAAAAACAATAAAAGATAATCCTAAATTTCGTATTACAGACTTTTCTATTTATTGGACAACAAATTAGATTTTATTTACAACCGATCAACCGGAAGTGATACTTTACGTAAAGCTCACTGCTATTTTAAACATGGAATTGGCGGAAGGTCATGTGCTGGCCACATCAGATTTTTTTTTTTGTAATAATGCAATTTTTCTTATAAGTTACAAATGTTATACCCTGTATATTATTGTGTGACATAAAAAACAGGGGTGCAGTAAATATGAATTCATTATCTAAATGGAATTCACTGAATGCAAACATATTTTTTTTTTATTATTACCTAGTTATCAAGGGTAAAAAGCTTGATAATACTCCATTCGCCAATAAAACGGATAATTGTAAACATCGATTTTTTGTGTTAAACTGTAACAAGGTACTCGTAAATTCATCTCTACTTTTCAGTACGTACACATCAAATTACAAAGTTCGTTTTAAAATGAAACAATGTTTTACTAATTCGTCAAAAATATTTGTATTTTTGCGATAACTATTTTCTCATTGTTCTGCAGCAGCAGTGAACGGCGTGTGTATTTTATTTCCAATATTTGCGAATCTCTCACGCATTCATTCCAAATTAAATTGACCCAAAATAGACAATAGGGCTAGCACAATACAACATCGCATGGTTATCACAAAAGATAATAGATGTAGGTAGAAAATATCATATTCCATCATATTGTATTTTTTTTATAACGAACTAGATTGTTCGGGTTCGTAATTTATTTTATGCACGGACGTATCATAATTTGACAATTATACACGAATTTCTTTGACATAAACGTCATTTTACAGCCCGCGGGCCTCATTATAGCCCGCCGGTCTATAATGAAACGTCAAACCAAATTATAACCTACTATATATACAATTTAAACAGGCGACAAGAAAAGTTTTTATTACAAATCGAAAATTTTATATTCTTTAATGAAAAATGAAAATTAATTTTGTGATATTTATATGGAAAGCACGGAGATACACAAAATAAAACTCAAATGACATAACTAATAAACAAACAATAAACTGTTGTTCTCCACTTTCATAGCAACAATAGATACTGGATGTATGACGACAAATTCTTTTCGATACAATAGGGCTGCTGCATGAATATTTATCTGACTTCTAAGTATTAAATTTTAAAAGATATTGTTCTTTAAAGAGCCTCAAATTTGAAAATATCACGAAATATCCTTTAGATATTTTACAATTAATTTTTGAAATTTGGATAAAATTTTGAATAAGTCACGTGATCTGAAACAGAATGTGACGTCAGAGTACATACATCTTCAGCGGTTCTAATTGGTGCGTTTATAATTTTAAAAAAATTGTGTTTGGTGTCAAGTGTATTGTCAAAGTTGTCAAACAAATGTCAAATGGTTCAATTGGTTCAAGTTGTATAATATGTAGGTAATAAAAAGTTCAAAATAAAATGAGTAATTTACGATATTGTGCGTTCTTACAAAAATACTGTTAGGAACAAACCTACCGTAGAGATTATAAATTTGTCAAAAGATGCGAAGAAAAGAAAATTGTGGTTAGAAGCAGTAGGTCGAAGAGCTGATGTCAGAAAAATCGTGTTTTCATGTTTGTGAAGATCATTTCAACTTTCATCCGCCTTCAAGATAACAGTATATTTTTGTTGCTTCACTTTATGTTCAGGGCAAACTACTATACAGATATTTTTTTCTCGACATAGATCTACATATTCTATAGCAGATCCAATGTAAGAATCATGACCAGAACCTTAAAGTAAAATATATTATCAATTTATATAGTAAACAGTAAAACAATCGTTCTCTGATATAAATTCAGCCACCATCCAGTTATCGACCTTCAGTAAATTGTCTGACTTAGCTTGAGTGTAATTATTATTATTCATTTACAATGAGCAATGTCAGCGTCAAATGTCAAATTAAAAGATTTTTTATTAACATGTGACAAACTATAAGCCTGCGTTTATTTATATAAATAATATGAATAAACGAAGGTGATGGAAAAACTATTTTCCTATTGGCTATTAATGACGTAATGTATGTACTTCTACATCACAGGAGTGGGGGGTAGTTTTTCAGGACGCCAATCTTTTTATTTAATTATTTCCACAAATAACAAATTATTAAAATAAAAATTATTATTAAGAAAATCATTGCATAAACTTTCATTTAAAATAGTTTTTGAAAAATGTGAAACAGGCTCATTTTTCTAACACTCATAATTTGAAAATTTTCGGCAGTTAATCTTAGTAAAAGGTTTGATGTATTTATTTACTCTTCGTTTTTCCTGAAAAAATGTTTCAGTTTTCAAGAGAAAATTAATCTTGCGAAGGAAATATTAAATTCTGAACTTTTGATATTTTCAGGCAACGCTTTTTAAGAAATTACTGTAATCATTTTAATGGTATTAATAATGTTTTAAAAAGATAGCAGTGCTTAACACTGCTTCGAAATGAAAAATGGAGTAACAGGAAAAATATTAAACTTTGTTGGAAATCTAATAAATTAAGAAAATGTGAATACAAATTACTTAATTATTGTATCCTGTCCTGTATCATTTAAAAGAAATGATATAGCATTTAGCATTTAGATACAAAGATGAGTCAGTAGCATGACAGAGTCAAGACCTTATAGGGCACCTGCACGTGATGTTTCAACATGGCGTCCACCAGCTGATCTTGGACAACCAAACCTTCAGTTTGCATTGTGTCTTACGGAGAAATATCGTGCCGTAAGCTTTTTTTGTGTTTTTACGGCACTTATTGTTTTATTTGGGAAAAATTAATTAGAGTTTGTAAAAGTGAGTATATGAGGAATGTTTTCCGTAAAAATAAGTCAGGACATTCTTATTATTTAATGAGTTCCAGGTTATTAAATTAAAACTAACCCAATCCTATTTTTTTGGGTATACTTTTATTGCATATAAAATAATTTAAACATAATCGGATAGGAACATATTGTATGAATGTTTAAATATATGTAATTTTCTTTAATAATATGTATAAAAAATCTGTTGTGGCCAGCACAAAACCTTCCGTCAATTCGGTGTATTTTGTATATATCCCATACCAAAAGTTCCTTGAAAAAGATTCTGTATATCCTATAAAATTGTAACACGAACACACTATTTTTTACAAACTCTATACCGTAAGTTCCTTTCCCTATTTTATTAGGTGTCGCTGTTTCTTACTCTTCTCTTTTAATCATTCCTGTCGTTCAACACATCTTCTTCACACAATTCTTCCTCTCTCAAATCTTCTGCTACACAGTCCTTCCATCTTCTTCTCGGAGGGACACTCTATCACATTCACACATAACTTTCTGACCCTATACTTTCAACTTTGGTTTTGCATTTGACACTGACATCTGTCAATTACATTTTTCTGAATATATCTATTGTTTCCATAATTTTAACAAAGCTGACTAATTTTTGAAAGTTTATCTCTCTTAATGTCTCTATAACTCTATATCTATTGAATATGAACGAAACTGTATAATCAAACCGTATAGAGAATAATACATTCTTTCATATTGATAATCACAAAATGTCGAAAAATAATATTTAACTGCGTTTTTTCAAGAAAATCTGTTAAAAACTTCAAATAAGGGTACTTCCGGTAGATCAATTATAACCAAAATCTAATCAGCTCTTTATATGGATGTAAAGAAGAGGAATACGAAAGAATTATAATTTTTAAAATTGTAGTATTGGAGTTATCGTCGGAGAAAAATTTGTCACACACGGACACACACACACACATATAGACATCATCTTAAAAATAGTAAATTCGTATTCTAGGGGCCCTAAAACGTGCTTATTCATTAAAAACTCACCAACGAATTTTTTGACCAAAGACAATACCTTCCTTACCTAAAGGTGACGGAAGGTAAAAACATGAAAAAATATGTTTCAAATGACATAATTACAAATTTTGAATGAAGTTGTTTTTAGTAACAGAAAAAATATATATATTTATGTCTGTTTCTCACAAAGGCTTTATAAATTAGATAGGTAATCAATTATTGATTTCATATTGATTTGGGGTCCCGTGGCCGCGTGCCTGAGTGTCTGGTCGCGAACCTGGGTGAACCGGGTTCGATCCCGACAGAAGCCAAATATTTCCAATTTTACATGGCACAAAAGTGACCCCTGTGGTGCACTCTCCACACCAGCTATGAGTGCCCGTGAGGTGCCGCCTGGTAAGCGCCCACACGGTAAAATATATCGTCATCATTACCGATGTCTACATGTGTTGTAGATACTGGCACACCCAAAAATGAGTTATATGCCGTGATGATATATTATTATTTTATTATTTATTCTCACTATCGAATTATATTTAATTATACTCGCCATCAAATAAATATGGACTGATGTCCTGCGGTATTTCTTGATGTATTCAGCCACGCACCCTATTATCAAAAGAAGAATAATCCATTATTCATCACATGATCATTCGAAATCAAACATTCTTATTGACACACACAATTCCTATCCAATTTCCATGATAATATCTTTCCCAATAATTTACTAAATAAAGAACAATCACAATTACTTTAACAACCTCGATAAACTTTTCTGTAGAAAGAAAGTAATCTCGTAGATTGTATGTCGTTTGATATATAGATTGTGTTATTGTTATTAGTGTCTCGGGCATGAATTGGTAGGGAAAATAGTCAATTATGGTAACAGAGGGCGTAATTACGTTCTTGGTAATAACACCAGACATTACTATACCCCAGAAAGGTGTTGTAAAATGTGAAATAAATATAGGTAATAGAAACAGAGAAGTAGTTGGAATATGTGCTAAGTAGTTTTCAATTGATTTCACATTTGTATTCATTGGGAACTAATGAAAAAGTTTACTATAATTTTTTCCAACTTCTATGTGCAGTGTGAGGCAAATACAGTTGCGTGCAAAAGTTTTGAGCTAATAACATTGTTGAAAATAGTGTAATATGTAAAAGAATTCCAAAATATATACATTCTTTTATAAGAGATAAAATAATTCTGACTCAATACTTTTGCGCACCTCTGTGTGAATAATGTATATAAAAGATAAATGAACATGTTCGTAACTATGAAAATCCATACTAATATAATAAATGCGAAAGTAACTCTGTCTGTCTGTCTGTCTATCTGTTACGCTTTCACGTCTAAACCGCTGAACCAATTTTGATGAATTTTGGTATAGATATAGATTGGATCTAGGAGAAGGACATAGGCTACCATTTGTTGAGAAAAAAAACTTGAAGGGGGTGAAATAAGGGATGAAAGTTCGTATGGAGAACCCATCATTTCTCACGTTAGGGATATAATAATTCTTATTTATACTTTTGGTAAGAAATAAAGAGTGTTTTAGCGTTTTTGAAAAATCATCCCCCTAAGCGGTACAATAGGGTATGATTTTAATTATTTTTTTATCTAGAGTTAAATTTTAACCGTTAGCAGGTTTTCGATATTTGTCGGAGAGATAGCTTGCATCATATATACATAAGTAAAAGTACCAGAGACATGTTTAGAAAAGGGTGCTGTTAGGTACGGTGCGGGGATCAGGTTGGCAGTGGACGGAGCTTGTTACATGTACGATACGATACGAGGCAGGTTACCGGCTCCCTAGGCAGCGCATGTCTCCGAAGTAAATGTGAAAAATTACTGGTACAAGAGTAGATAATTGTTTAGCTTTACCCGTGCGAAGCCGGGGCTGGTCAGTTAGTATATATATACTAGCGAAAACTCGGCTACGCCGAGTATTCCCTAGGGCTCCGCCGATAGTGTTTTTTAATAGTTTTACGTACGTCTAATCCGTCTAGGAACAATTTAAACGCAAAGTGCTAACGCTAAGGGTCTTTCAAAATATTTTTTCCCCCCCACCCAAACAGTCCACGCAACCTGCCCACCCAAAATGCCCACGCAACCTGCCCACCCAAACGGCCCACGCAAGCTGCCCACCCAAAATGCCCACGCAATCTGCCCACCCAAACTGCTCACCCAAAATGCCCACGCAACCTGCCCACCCAAACTGCCCACGCAACCTGCCCACCCAAACTGCTCACGCAATATGCCCACCCAAACAGCCCACGCAACCTGCCGACGCAACCTGCCCACCCAAAATGCCCACGCAAAACAAAAGGTTATCGAGCTGTCAAAGTTTTAACATTTCTGCATGACAGCCCTTGACGTTACCTGTCATTTGATACCAAACACGA
Organism: Ophonus ardosiacus; assembly: GCA_943142095.1. Lineage (NCBI taxonomy): Eukaryota > Metazoa > Arthropoda > Insecta > Coleoptera > Carabidae > Ophonus > Ophonus ardosiacus. Next base: position 22,321,622 of record OW964839.1, read on the forward strand.
CATGGTTCTGAAAACTTTAAGCAAAAAACAAAAGCCTATCGAGCTGTCAAATTTTTGACATTTCTGCATGACAGCCCTTGACGTTACCTTTCATTTGATACCAAATACGACATGGTTCTGACAACTTTAAGCAAAAAAACAAAAGCCGATCGAGCTTTCAAATTTTTGACATTTCTGCATGACAGCCCTTGATTTTACCTTTCATTTGATACCAAACACGATATGGTTCTGACAACTTTAAGCAAAAAATAAAAGCCGACCAAGCTGTCAAAATTTTGACATTTCTGCATGGTAGCCCTAGACGATACCTCTCATTTGATACTAAACACGACATGGTTCTGACAACTTTAAGCAAAAAAACAAAGGCCGATCGAGCTGTCAAATTCTTGACATTGGGATATTTGTTTTTTACTTCGTTACTTATGGAATGTTTGGCAACACTTTCGAAATGCACATAAATCACGGACATGAACCTTTAAAAATTAATATTTTAAATATAATCTTTTAGGCCTTTTTAACCAGTGTATAATAACCGCCCATTGCCATAAAGTATGTTTATTAAGTTAACTTCTTTCAAATTGTCCTCTTTTCATGAATAATTCCATTTAAATGTTCTGATTGACATGTCAAAGAAACGTTCTTCGTCTTAAATTTTTCAAAGAAGACTAAATTTTTGATTTCAAATTGTTTCTAAAAACCAAATTTCCACTTTTAAAATTTTTTTACACAAAAACTATGCACCTTATAGAAAAATGACCTATTACCAGGAAATCAAGTTGAATTACCCTTTACAACCTGCAACAATTTTCATTAAAATCACACGCACCGTTCAGGCTGTATATGTGAGCAAAATTTCGGCGATCGTCATTGATGAAACTAAAGTGAATTGACCTGTTTAGTATAATAGACTAGCGAAAACTCGGCTACGCCGAGTATTCCCTAGGGCTCCGCCGATAGTGTTTTATATTAGTTTTACTTACGTTAAATCCGTCTGGGAACAATTTCAACGCAAAGTGCTAACGCTAAGAGTATTTCAAAATATTTTTTTACCGCCCACCCAAACAACCCACGCAACCTGCCCACCCAAACTGCCCACTCAAAATGCCCACGCAACCTGCCCACCCAAAATGCCCACGCAACCTGCCCACCCAAAATGCCCACGCAAACTACCCACCCAACCTGCCCACGCAACCTACCCACCCAAAATGCCCACGCAAACGACTCACCCAACCTGCCCACGCAACCTACCCACCCAATATGCCCACTCAAAATGCCCACGCAACCTGCCCACCCAAACTGCCCACTCAAAATGCCCACGCAACCTGCCCACCCAAACTGCCCACGCAACCTGCCCACTCAAAATGCCCACGCAACCTTCCCACGCAAACCTGCCCACCCAAAATGCCCACGCAACCTGCCCACCCAAAATGCCCACGCAAACTACCCACCCAACCTGCCCACGCAACCTACCCACCCAAAATGCCCACGCAACCTGCCCACTCAAACTGCCCACGTAACTTTCCCACCCAAAATGCCTACGCAACCTCCCCACCCAATCTGTATGGCAGCCCTCGATGACACCTTTTATTTGATACCAAACACGACATGGTTCTGACAACTTTAAGCAAAAAACAAAAGCCGATCGAGCTGTCAAATTTTTGATATTTCTGCATGACAGTCCTTGACGTTACCTTTCATTTGATACCAAACACGACATGGTTCTGACAACCTTAAGCAAAAAACAAAAGCCGATCGAGCTGTCAAATTTTTGACATTTCTGCATGACAGCTCTTGACGTTACCTTTCATTTGATACCAAACACGATATGGTTCTGACAACTTTAAACAAAAAACAAAAGCCGATCAAGCTGTCAAAATTTTGACATTTCTGCATGGCAACCCTCGACGATACCTCTCATTTGATACTAAACACGATATGGTTCTGACAACTTTAAGCAAAAAAACGAAGGCCGATTGAGCTGTCAAATTTTTGACATTTCTGCATGACAGCCATTGACGTTACCTTTCATTTGATACCAAACACGACATGGTTCTGACAACTTTAAGCAAAAAACAAAAGCCGATCCAGCTATCAAATTTTTGACATATCTGCATGCCAGCCCTTGATGTTACCTTCCATTTAATACCAAACACGACATGGTTCTGACAACTTTAAGCAAAAAACAAAAGCCGATCGAGCTGCCAAATTTTTGACATTTCTGCATAGTTGCCCTTGACGAACCCTTTTATTTGATACCAAACACGACATGGTTCTGACAACTTTAAACATAAAACAAAAGCCGATCGAGCTGTCAATTTTTTGACAATTCTGCATGACAGCCCTTGACGTTACCTCTCATTTGATACTAAACACGACATGGTTCTGACAACTTTAAGCAAAAAAACAAAGGCCGATCGAGCTGTCAAATTCTTGACATTGGGATATTTGTTTTTTACTTACTTACTTATGGAATGTTTGGCAACACTTTCGAAATGCACATAAATCACGGACATGAACCTTTAAAAATTAATATTTTAAATATAATCTTTTAGGCCTTTTTAACCAGTGTGTAATAACCGCCCATTGCCATAATATATGTTTACTAATTTAACTTCTTTCAAAATGTCCTCTTTTCATGAATAATTCCATTTAAATGTTCTGATTGACATGTCAAAGAAACGTTCTTCGTCTTAAATTTTTCAAAGAAGACTAAATTTTTGATTTCAAATTGTTTCTAAAAACCAAAATACGACCTTTAAAATTTTTTTACACAAAAACTGTGCACCTTATAGAAAAATGACCTATTACCAGGAAATCAAGTTGAATTACCCTTTACAACCTGCAATAATTTTCATTAAAATCACACGCACCGTTCAGACTGTATAGGTGAGCAAAATTTCGGCGATCGTCATTGATGAAACTAAAGTGAATTGACCTGTTTAGTATAAAAGACTAGCGAAATCTCGGCTACGCCGAGGTTCCCCTAGGGGGATAGTGTTTTATGACAGTTTTGCGTACGTCCAATCCTTCTAGGCATAATTTAAACTGAAAGTGCTAACGCCAACAGTCTTCTTGGATACGAAAAACGACTTATCTTTATGCAAAAACAAAAAAAAAAATACTATAGGTGAAATGAAGTTGAAAAACATACATTTTATTTAAAGTTTTGTACTAAAAATACTATTTTTTTAATTTTTGAGATCAAAAAAATAAGCTTGTTAATTGTAGATTGTGTTAGTTCATTTTTTTTTTTGTTGTATTCAAGGTTTTGTCATATATTTAACATGACTAATTTTATTATTTGACGTAGAAAAATAGAAAAATTTATTTGTAATAAATTTCCACACCTCCTTGTCTTTAAAAAGACTGAGGAATTATTACATGGTGCGTTACCTTACTTTTTAAGGGAGGTTTGCCGGTAGCCCTATTATACCCTTTATGTATTAAAGTAGCCGATTTTCGGTAGCGAAAAACCGCATCCGGACTACAATAATACTTTTAAATCTATTAAGTCGGTTCCATTATCAATATTATCACTATTTCATATAATAGATGGTAACGGTTGTATTAAATTAACGTATCTCTTTTGTCTGGTACGAGAATGGCCAATTTTCGGTAGCAAAATACCGCATCCGGACCATAGTAATTGTTTCAAGTATTTCATTTTCAATTACAAAAACATGATGTGGGACAAACAATTGAATTATTTATACATTACATTTATAACGTGTTTTTGAACATTCTTAATTTAAAATTTCTTTAAATACAATATTATGAGTAAACTCTTCGTTATTATTATTTATAAAATTGTCGGATAATTTGATTTTTAAATTATTTAATGATCTAACCCTCGACATGGCAACATATAATTGCCCATGCGTGAAAACTGGTTTCTCTAAATTGATTCCGACATAATCAAAAGTTTGTCCCTGTGACTTGTTAATAGTCATTGAAAATGCTGACCTTATGGGAAACTGCCTCCGCTTTAAGGTAAATGGCAAATTCATATCAGTTGTTAGGTCAAATCTGGGTAAATAAATCCTTGAGCCAGCACTTGGGCCTGAGAGTACTTCTAAGTCTAAGTAATTAGTTTTCATATCTTTTACTATGATCCTACTTCCGTTACATAACCCAAGTTTTGGATTCATATTTCTCAATAGCATTACAATCGCACCAATTTTTAAAGTTAATTTATACGGTCGCATACCAGTTGGTAGTTGTTTATTCAATACTTCGGTGGGATAACTTATCTTGTTTGCATCTTCGCATTCACAAGAATCTGCACTATAATACACTCTAGATGGTCCTATGATCTTATCCAATACAATTTCATTTATGACACTGTATCTTCATTTTTGGGAGCTAGAATTGCTCTTGTTGTAAAATTGTGAATATCATGCGGTGCAATTTTACCTGTACCAAATATTTCATCTGCTAATGACGAATTTCAAATGCAGGTTGAGGGAATAGTTACTATCTCATTAAGTCCATTTCCTATTGTTAGTAAATAATAGACTAATAATAGACTCCAACCGCAAGTAACTTGCAGTTGGAGTCTCGCCTCAAAATTGGAATTTTCAATGCCGGGAGTACAATGGTGGACAAAGAGAAGATGGAAGGACTATGTAGTAGAAGATTTGAAAGAGGAATAATTGTGTGAAGGAGATGCGTTGGACAGGAATGAGTAGAAGAGAAGAGTAAGAACAGCGACCCCCTAATAAAATAGGAAAATCTGGAGAAAAAAGAAGGATATGTCAAGTGCAATTTACATAGTGTATGTTCATGTTATAATATCAATGTTTAATACCTATTATCTAACAATAAATTTCACTTGACATTAAAATATTTCTACTACTAGGTACTGACGAATGGTTTTAGTTAGCCTTAAGTCAGACATTTTACATGAAAATGAATCTGAACAAATTGTTAAACCCCTAATTTATTATTATTATCATATAATATATTAGACTCAGAGGTAGGTCAGTTAATAAACAAAAGAATATTTGTGGACAATGGGGTCATAACACATTTTCTAATTTTTATTTATTTTTCTGAAAATATACTTAAAACCACTTACAGAAATAAATATTTTATGTCACATAAGTTTCTAGTTTTACAGAAATAAATTTTTAAAGTTTATATTAAATTCCAAATGACGTCATGGGTTTGGGACCGTGACCGTAGTCCCTCCTATCGAATAAAAATGGAACTACGTTTGACGCAATATCTAAATCACACATAAATTGTATTTATTTATATTTTTTAGTACCTACATTTCGTTATTTGTACTTACAAAAAAACCTTGTTGCCAAGATATTTACTTTGAAAATGTTGGTTATGTTCGAATAATGTGACAGCACTGCGCTGAAATTCATGTACAGTGCGTACACGAGTACATGTGTGCGTGACTATCATTGTATGGGTGTACAAACTCATGACGTCACAAAATAAAACTCAAAATGTTTAGAAAGGAAATCATGAATGAAACACTAAATACATAATATAATCATATTTTCAGCATATTGTATTTAATATAATTTTTGTGTTGTATCAGATTATCCGTTTATTTTTGAAATTTGGGACGGTAAAATAGTTCCGAGAACAATCAAAGGTGGCGCCAAGATGATCATATCAATCCTAGTACACGAACTGTACATTCTAGTTAAACTTTTTCTTGACAAGTAATATTTGGGGTTTTACGTTATTGTGAAATAAATGAAAATACATTTAAATTAATTGAAATACATTGTGAAAACACTTATTTTAGTTCTATTATTATGTATTATAATTAATGATATCCAAATAGAATTATAAATTAATATTTTTAAGATCTGGTGACATTTGTCTAATTTGTTATTTTTTGACAGAAAACGTTTTAAGATGAAATTTGTATATGTACAGTAATAATACAAATTTGTACATTATGTATGAATATATCATAATTTATTACTTTGTTTTAAGAAAGTTTGAAAGTAGGATTTCACGAAGTGAGCATAGTTAGTGTGAAACTTTGTTCTATTGAATTTCCTATGTCAGAGATGTTTTAACGTTTATTTTACAATTGATATTGATTACATATGACATGATGTATACTTTGAAATAAATTGAGAGTCTTCTAGTGATGATTGCACCATTTAGTTTCCATTTTTAAATTGTATGTATGAAGTTACGTAAGCAACAGTTATTTCTTGTGGACTTATTATTTTTTTTTTTTTTTTTTTTTTTTTTAATTAGGACATGCCTACACACTTCTCTCTGATTTATGACGTTGTAATAAGAATGCATTGTATTTTGTTATGCCTGATGAGTTTCTGGTCGTGTAAAGTTCAAAATAATGATTGATTACAACAATAAATAGGTATTGATTGTTGTAATCGACAGATATTTAAATTCCACAGAATTGAAATGTAAATGTATATTGATTTGATACGAAAATTAAATCATAAATTATAGACTATTAAACACCTAACTTTGTTAAAATGTGGCACCAACTTTAGATATTTTATTACGAGATATCTATAATAATATAAGTACAAATTTTCATTTTCAATGGAACAATTTAATACAAAATACGTGAAATAAATCTTTAATTAGACTTAAATACAACAACTATTATATATTTAAACCATTTGAAACTTGTAAAACGATTTAAAATGACAGTTACTATAACATTTATAAATTTAATCATAAGTGACAGGTTTTTAAGTACAATATCCTTAAAGATTATTAAAAATATTTTCAATACATGCATAAAATTGTGGATTCTTTAAAGTTTAAAATATAAATATACTGCTGATCTCCATCACTCAAAACTTAATACAACATGGTTAATTGGATTTTCTGAACCTAAAAAATGTTTCATTTCATAAAAATAGATTTTGAATACTTACACAACGTAACTAATTGTATGTTTTCATACCTTGGCAGTTCATTTATATGTTGAATAATCCATTTCATATCTATTTATTTCAAAATTATATACATTCATAGGTTAATATTTTGACACATGTCAGACGTTTCACAGTGTTGCAATCACGAAGTACGGAACTAAATAATGAAAAATTTATAATTTTTAAATATAATGATTTGGGCCTTTGTAACTATTGTAAAAAAATTGCCCATTTTTATAGTATATATTTTAAAATTTACCTTGTTACAGATTGGCCTATTTTTATAAATATTCCCATTTAAAAATTTAATTTGACATGTCAAAAAAAATTTCAAGGACAACTTTGATGTTTTGTTTCAAAAGGCCAAATTTGAAGGTTTAATAATTTTTTATTAAAAAACTATGCATTTTAGAGAAAAATGTTATATAAAGAGGAAATTGGACACAAAAATTTCCAACAATTTGAAAAAAATTTCATTAAAATCCATGCAGCCGTTTTTGCTGTACACGTGTTTACAATTTCAGCGATGCTCAATGTGATGAAAGTATAGAGAGCGATTTGGGCTTTTAGTATATATGATGTTGGGCGTTTTTTAACTCGTAAATGCTTGATTTATAAATTATTAGAATGGTTTTATGTCATAGATGAGTAAAAAATAGCCCGGGTTGATGTATAAAACTTTGTATAAATGATATTTACGAATATGTATATAACGGTTTATATTTTATTCGTAGAAAAATGTGTAATGTTGTTTAAAACGATGTAATATGATGGACTACGTTAAAAAATAATAAGAAAATGATTTTGTGAAGAAAATATTGATAATTTTGTTATAAAAAACGTAATTATATGAAATTAATGGTGTCAGGTGTAGGTTTTTTTTTTATTAAAATAATAACAATAAAACACATACAAAAACGTATGAAATACTAATAATGTGTAACAATATTTGATTACAATAATGAAAAAACATTGATAATAACAATACATTGTACTTTCTTATGCCTGAGTGTCTTTTGACCGACGGACGCCAAATATTTTGAATTTTAAATGGCACAAAAGTGATACCTCTGGTGCACTCTCCACATCAGCAATAAGTACCCGTGAGGTGACGCCTGATAAGCGCCCGCACGGTACAAATATAACATCATCATTACCGATATCTGTTTAAAAATGTAGGTACACCTAATTTTTTTTATTGAAATAGTAACAAAAAACATACAAAAATCGTATGATTTATTAATAATATATAACAAAATATGTAAATAAGTAATTTTTATTTATATTAATTAAATACAAGTATATTTTTCCATTAGACATGAGTTCAAATATGGCATATGTCAAATATAGATTTTCTTCTTTAAAAAAATCCAGCCTACTCAATGTCAATTTTGACCCAAAATTGTCTGTTTTTGTAGACTTGAATAGAATAGAAAGCAATCCATGGTTTTGTTTTCCTCAAGGAATTTTGAACATTAAATATTTTTTTACAGAAAAACTAAGGCCTGTAGAGAAATTTATGTCATCTTTAGGGCCGTAAAGGAAAACGTTTTCTATAATTTAAAGTAGTTTTCATGAAAATTTTTCAAAGCGTCTAGGCTGTAGGTGCACTTAAAAATTGCCCGATTGTCGTGATTAATTTTGGGGGTCCTAGCCGTTTAGTATATTAGATATATATATATATATATATATATATATATATATATATATATATATATATATATATATATATATATATATATATATATATATATACGGGGTGTGCAACGAAACGCGGAACAAAGGAGTTTAACATAGGATTTTTAGAGCAAAAGTACAAGAATAAAAGGATGTTTAAAATTAATTTTTACTTTTCAAAAGTCTTCATTTAGTGGAATAGAATATCTGTAGCACTATATATTTAAAAAATAAAATATGACATTTTCGTCAAAAATAGCCATGGAAATAAAACAAATAGAACTAAATCTCTTCCTGACAGTTCATTATAGTGTTATAGATGTTGATATTTGTAATCATTCTTTATACATTATTACAGTACATAAATTGCTTTACTGTAAGTTTATGCATTATAAAATGGATTTGTTCAGTACCAAAGAAATTGTGATTTATTTTATTATTATTGATACAAATTTTAAGATAATTTATAATTTTTAATACAAACTGAAATGTTAGTTCAGTTCAGTATTTTAATCTTATTGTTGTAATTATTGTGCTTACATTGTTATATTATAATAAGCATTAAATATTTAAGTATTATGATCTTAATTGATATTTTGTTTTATTTGTTTTTTTTTATTCCCACAGCTATCTGATTTTTGGCGAAAATATCGTATTTTACTTTCTGTATATCTAGTACTGCAAATATTCTATTCTACTAATTGTAGAATTTTTAAAAATGAAAATTAGTTTTAAACAACTTTTAATTCTTGTACTTTTGCTATAAAATGTACAGGAGAGCCAATTTCCGCACATTTTTAAAATCCTATGTTAAACTTTTATGTTACGCTTTTCATTGCACACCCTGTATATATATAGGGTGTAAATTTTAAAACGGGCCATAGGGCTATAACATAGGAAAACAGTTTTTTAGACGCCGAAAGTTTCTATATTAATTTATTGAAAAAAGGATTAGCGCATATTATAAAGAAAAAAATACGAATTTTTTAATACCAAACAAATTACATTTTTGTTTCATATAAATCCAGAAAATCAATTTAAAAAATTGTACAATTAAGAAAAAATATAACACCAAGTCAAACTTTTGACGTAGCATTTAAAAAAAAAATTAATTGTAAAATTACCTCAATAGAAAATATAGTATAAAAAACATGTATTATAAGGCCTGTTAACGCACTCGTCCTTTGTAAAACTTGGACTCGTATATTAACAGATTGCCTTATGATACTTGTGTTTTAATGTACTATATTAGAACAGTTTCATCAAGTGTCAACATCATATTTTACTTTATTGGACAACTTGAATACAACCCTGCGTGAAATACCCTTGCATGTACTTGGAGAATTTGCGCTTGTATTTGTGCCGATTTATCAGATCATGGTATCGTTAACGAACCAATAATAACGTAATTTATTGCGGAATTTAATATAAGCGCTCTAAAAATGTCAGCTCCACGCAATATACTGCACGAATATACTGTACGCTATTCGATGCAGGGTCATATTCTCTTCTGCTATGTCAAGTATACGAGTGCAGGACAATATCCCAAGAGTGATCAAGGAATATATTGCTAAATATATTAAATATTTTAGGGGAAAGACATGTAGTAAGCTATTCTCTATTCTGTTGGAAACTATTTTAGATGTAATAATATTTGGTAAAAAATCTGATGTGGCCAACACAAAACCTCCCGCTATTTAATTTTTATTAATTTAAATACATACCTACGTATTTATTAACGCTGCAAACAATTCCATTGCATAAAACTATTGCTTTATTTACTATTTTCTTTTTAAAATGTCACTATTATTAATTGGAAGTGATTAGTTTTTTGACAGTGACAGTTACTGTCAGTTACATTCATTTGAAATATAAACTGTGTAACAAAGGAATTGTGTTTTTCTTAAGCCTCATTTACACCGATTGTCCGAATGCGTAAGAGCAATAATTAATAACTAAGCGCAATGCGTAAAAATGTTTATCATATGACAACGTTTACTACCATTTCCAGCTTTGCATAAGGCTTAATGCTTAAGAACTAAGAGCAATGCGTAAAAACAAATGATTGAAAAATTCTAACCTGAACTGTCAACTCTCAGTCTATTTTATAATTATTAACTTTTAATTAATTTTTCGGTATCGATATAAACACAGAAAATTGTGTATAGGTACAACATATTAAAAAAAGAAGAATTGCTGCTGCAATGGCAGTCTACTAAACAATAAGTAAGTCGGAAAAAAGATATGACATTTCTGTTGAATTGTCACTAAACAAAATAGCTGGAAATGGTATCCTAGTAAATTGTTATAATTCATTAAGCCTTATGTATTAAGCATTAAGACATTCGGTGGAAATGAGGCTTTAGGCTTCGGGAGTTGTAAATAAAAATTATTTTTATATTTATCTGTAAAGTATATAGAAAAAGTATTAATGTATTCCTGTAGAAAATTCAATAATCTTTAATTTTCATAACGACAAAATCCAAAAAAATGGCATTTAATGGTATTTTTTGAAGAAAAACCATTATGAGCTTCAGGTAAAGTGCAATTTCCGGTTATCCCATTTACACCAAAATCTAATGGCTTCTTTTCATATTAGAATAGGGTATAAATACAAGGTTTCAGAATTTTCTGAATGATATTATTTGAGTTAGTGCGAAGACAAAATCCCTACACATACACACACACACACATACACACATACACATACACACATACAGACATCATCGTGAAAATGTTAAATTTTGATGCTAGGGACCTTAAAACGTGGTCATTTACTAAAATCTCTATAAGTGATTTTTAGCACGATCCCTATACCTCCCTTACCAAGGGTAGCGGGAGGTAAAAAGATTTAAGGTCTTTTGCAATCCAATTTTAACCACATACAGACATCATCATGAAAATGTTAAAATTGGATACTAGGGCCCTTAAAACGTGGTCATTTACTAAAATCTCGATATGTGATTTTTAGCACCAACCCTATACTTTACTTACCCAGGGTAGCGGAAGGTAATAAACTTTATCTGTGTTAAGGCCTATTTTTAATGAAGTAACGTAAAACAAAACGCAACGACGCAACGTAATCAGTAACGCAAACACAAAATACGTGATTTATAATGAACGCCGAAGATAGCATTTCTAACCAATCAAAATAATTCTGTATATATCGTTGAAATTCAACTAGCTTTTATTTATAGTCTGTATAACACATGACATACCGTGAGTATTTTTACCTCTCGCTAAGAGAGGTATTGGAATCATGCTAAAAATCACATATCCAGATTTTAATGAATAAGCACGTTTCAAGGTCACTAGAATCCGATTTTAACATTTTTACAATGATGTCTGTGTGTGTATGTGTGTGTATGTGTGGATGTGTGTATGTGTGTGTGTGTGTGTGTGTGTGTGTGTGTGTGTATGGCTGGATGTTGGACGGACGATTCCTCAAAAACTATAAGACATAAGACCTGTTTAACTATGAATTCCTTAATCTGACATTCCTGGGAAGAGCTGAAAAGGTTTTGGTAACAATTGAACAACCGGCAGTAGTAGTTTTTAAAAGAAATTCTTCTAAAAATTAATTTTTGAAAATTTTTGATATTACTAATTTTGAAGAACAAAATTCTACACCTGATACATTTAAATTTTTTATTATATCTTCTATAAATTTAGAGATAAAGACGCTATAATATATAGAATATCGGGATATAACAAGTCGAGTAGGCGAAACTACACCAAGGAAACCAGTTGACAAATTCAAATGTTTGTAAATGACAGATTTCAGTGTCAAAAATCAACAGTTTTAATGACATTTTGATAGCTTTTTCTGGGAAGCACATTTAATCTTTCTTATTGTTTTATTAATTAAATATTTGTAATATGCATATATCCATCAGAAATATCGCCAATCTGGTTAATGAATTGGAAGAATCTGTGACATTTAGAAACTTCCTCATACAATGAAAAATAGATATAATTAGAATTATATGTGTGCAGAAGACATGTTAAATACAATAAAAAACAATATTTGGGTAAAATTCTGTAATATTTTGTTATAAAACGACGGTTCGATAGTAACGTGCAATACAATACTTATATAGCCTAATATGGAAATGGTGAGAGGTCTTGTGCTGGCCACAACAGATTTTTTAACGTGAAACACTGGGTTTGTCATATCCATGGTTACGATTCGACATTTGATTGACAGCAATGTATTTGCGTGTCCCATTTAAAATGAAACATAGGGAACGAATCTGACATTTGATAAGATGTCAGTAAAGGTTAATTTTGTTTAAATAATTATACCTGTTTTCTAAAAATTAAATTTAGTTGCAAAAAAAATATTGTGTGCCCGAAATATGTTTAGTGCTCTCGAGTGGTTTTCTTACATAATATAATACATCTGTCAAATTCGTTCCCTATGTTTCATTTTAAATGGGACACGCAAATACATTGCTGTCAATCAAATGTCAAATCGTAACCATGGACATGACAAACCCAATGTTTCACGTTAAAAAATACTCACGGTATAAATAAGTGTATAAAATAATTTGAATAGAAATGGGCAGTGACGACGATATAGCAGCGGCAATGTTGTTTCTGACTCTGATTCTCGATTAATTCGATTAATTTTCTATCATCCATAATTATTCTTCGTATCGCTTTGAAAATCTAACCGATTTTACCACAAAATGTAGAATTTATTTTGTAATTTTGACTGTTCACGAACATGTCGATAATACAGATTTTTATAATAAAACTGAAACACCGAACTCTGATTGGCTAGCGGTAAAAAGTAAGGTAGAAAGATGAAAGTTGGTCAACTTTTGCGTTGCGTTGCGTTACTTCTGCGTTTCATTATAAAACGGTATATGCTGTCCCCAACGAGCTATAAGTAAATATAGAGTGGCGCATCGCATGCTGAACGCGTACTTTACCCGTACACAGTTGAATGCATAGATCGGCGGCCATTACTATAACTGAGCGCTCAGCTCAGACGCTATACGTTGTTTTTCTCAGCGCTTATTGCACTATTTATTAAAAATGCCCGCAAAGTGTGTTGTTCCTCAGTGTGGAAACAGACAAATTAGAAATAGTTGCAAGTCGTTTCACAGGTAAATTTTATATTCAAAAATTTTAACTCAAAGTTTTAATTAGCGACGGATTTACGATTTTACCGCCTGTAGTCTGATAACAGTTTCTCGCCTAAATCCAACAACGAATATAATCAATTTATTTTTATGTAATTACTGATATTTATTATTACAATCAAATTTTTTTTATTGAAACAAAAATTTCTGTTGTAATTAAAATAAATACAAGAACAATTATTATAGGTAATCAATTTTTTGTGTAAATAGTAGGACTGTTTCTACAGATATTCAAGGAACTAACATTCGACAATTTTTGACCAAAACAATCATATTTAAAGGTCAATAAAAACATTATTTTCTATTTCATATATGTAGTGATTATTTTCACAATTTTGTTTATTTTATTTAATGAATATGTTTTTGTTATTGTATTTTATATGTTATATTTTTTATATACGTTATTATTGTCATAATAAAATATATAATTTAATTTTCACTATTTCCGTTTTTATGTATCTATCTACCTACCTTGCTACTTTTTCAATATATTGTATTAATGCAGTTACATTTTTCATATTAATTGTTATTTATTATTGTAAAATATTATAACAAAATAACGATTCACAGTAAAAATTCTTAAATTATATTAATTTATCAATAGTTTCACATCATCCATATTATATATCTGTGAAACTAAATATGTATTAAATTATTTATTTATTTCGAAATATGATATAATGTCAGAATAAAATTTTTCGCCACAAATTGCATTATTTATATTTATAATTCTAACATAAAAGGTAAATTATTTCGTTAAAAATAATTGAGAAATATTACTGGTAGGCTGCAACCTGCCTGGCAGGTTATAGTAGACATGGCGTCCAAGTGTGTACGGCCAGCAGCGCTCATCCGCCACTCTATGGGGCCTATTCAGAACTCAATATTTGCATAGTCGTTATGGTATTTATGGTTGTTATGTACTGTAAAGATTGTTAAAATCAAAATTGGTATTCTCAGTACTGAAGGTGGTTACCGTCAACAATTGTTACGTGTTTTGACAGTCTTTATCATAACGACTGCTAAAACTATGTATTTATGGTTGTTATCAAGTTGTTATTTCTAATATTTGACAAGTGATAGATTATTACATGAATCATATATTATTAATAATGCCCTTTCTGCTAAATATTAGCAGGATGCAGTTGATTATTCGCATGGATACTGTTTCGACTTAAATAATGATAATAAGACGATAAAAACCATCGTGGACGAAAGTAACTTTTGACGTAAATACATATTTCTTTGAAAATATTATATTCTGTGGTAGGTATTCGTGAAAACCTAGTTATTTATTCTGGTGCTAATGTGCGCTTTTTCTTCAATCAAAATAAAAAAAAAATCTTTCCATAACTTTTCAGTCACGTTGGGATCAGTGGTAGGAATTAACATACCTGTTGTAAATAATTTAGAAGTTTTCAAATATGATACAAATGTCATATTCTTCTTTAGTTGTTTTGGCAGAATGTTTGCATTTTAAATATAATTGGCAACACATTATTAAAAGAATAAAGAGTTGACATATAAGGTTAGGTTAAGTTCATATATGCATAATGAAGTTAGCTATTGTCAAATAATCTGGTTCATTCACAAGTATTATTTTGTAAAGATTGTCAATAATACCGACGTAGGTTCTGAATTTACAAATTCATAAAGATTGTTACAAATGTCTTTATGATAACAATCTTTATATCCGTAACAACCTTTATGACTGTGTTTCTCTGAATAGGCCACTATATTTACTTATAGCTCGTTGGCTGTCCCGTACATTTATCTTTTGCGTTACCTTACAGCAAGTGCGTTACTTCTTGCGTTACTTCATTATAAATAGGCCTTTAGGCCACGTATATTTTAATTCGTTCTAGTATATGCATGTAAATAAATGTAAACATTTTTTATCTAAGCCATAAGGCAAGAGTTATTTTTAATAAATAAATTGTGTCAAACTGAGTTGATTAGTTGTATTACATTACTCAATTCATACATTTCTTTATCCCTCCATTTAATTAAATTTTCACGATTCCATCTCCAACTTCTTCATCTTTTAACATCTCTCTATTTCCAATTTAGGGGAAAATACTTTGAAAATTTCATAACCTCCTATCTCTCATCTTGATATTAATCCTTTGGCGGAGTCTGTTTCTGTTTCGTGTATTGGACTCGAAGTATATTAGATTGCAGAGAAAAAGGCGGGCCTGCAGCGCCGTGGAGTGGAATATGAAACGGCGCTGGGCGTCAGACAAAAAGCGTCGAGATGCCAGCGATGCTAGCTTTGTGGTGCGAATATCCGTGAAAATCAACTCAGAGGAGACTGGGTAGGAGATACTGGCGAGGATATTGAAAATAATATTAAATAAAAAATGACGGAATATTTTTATATTTTGGTGGAAGCAAATTTAAATAGTGATGATCTGATGGATTAAAGCATGAGTTAATTCATGCAAAAAATAAGAGAGTAAAGTTTCTACACTTGGTTCGTGGATGCTGGTTTACATTTCAAACAAATTATAAAATCCGCACAAATCGTCGGCTGATTATTGGAATGTACTATGTTCACAAATATTACTTTCGAGAAAAACTGCTTCAAACATTTAAAATTTTATTGTAAAGAATGGATAATTAATACAGTTCATTTTCATTAACTTTGTAGGAAATTTGTTATATTATAAATTTTAAATATTCTCGAAATATAAAAGGATCTATAGTTGGTCATGGTTCAAAATAACATAGTAATTTATAAAAATCTGATGTGGCCAACACAAAACCTCCCGCTATTTAATTTTTACATACATGCATACATACATAAAATCACGCGTTTCCCACTTAGTGGGTTAGCAAAAACTCGGAAACAATAGTAACAATAAGAAAAGGGGAAAAAAGTAAGAGCTCAGCTGACTCACTTCACTCTTTAACAACATTCTTCTTTCGCCTTGTCCACAATCATCATAGCATTCATACATAAGAACATATTAAAGTGACTGATTTTCGGTAGCGAATTACCGCATCTGGACCACAATAATAGTTACGCAACAATCATCCTTCGCCACCCATTCCTATCCATTTTTTATTAATTTAAATACATACTTACGTATTTACTAACGCTGCAAACTGTTCCATTGCATAAAACTATTGATTTATTTACTATTTTCTTTTTAAAATGTCACTATTATTAATTTGAAGTGATTAGTTTTTTGACAGTGACATTCTCTGTCAGTTACATTCATTTGAAATATGAACTGTGTAACAAAGGAATTGTGTTTATCTTAGGCTTCGGGACTAATAAAAAAAATTATTTTTAAATTTATCTGCAAAATATATAGAAAAAGTATTAATGTATTCCTGTAGAAAATTCAATAATCTTTAATAAGTAACTGTCACTGTCAAAAAACTAGTCACTTCAAATTAATAATAGTGACATTTTAAAAAGAAAATAGTAAATAAAGCAATAGTTTTATGCAATGGATTAGTTTGTAGCGTTAATAAATACGTAGGTATGTATTTAAATTAATAAAAATGAAATAGCGGGAGATTTTGTGTTGGACACATCAGATTTTTTTTGTTATAAAACGACGGTTCGATATCGAAATTCAATACAGGAGTGGGATCACGTAAAAATGAAAACGATATTGCGATTATCGAGAAGTGAAAACGATATTCGTTTCCTTAGCGATCACATAAAATTAGTCACTTACTACGTTTTCAACTTCGGTTATTTCCGTAAAGTGACTATGTTTTGTGAAAACGATATCGTTTACACACTTAGTTTTTGTTTTAATTAGTAGTTTTGACAGATAATTATATGAATGTCATTAAAATTTTTAATCTGTCAGAACGTATTATTCTCACCATTCGTTTTTATTTCGGTCATAATAGCAATACCACAAAAATTGAAGAAGGACACAAGTAAAATTATCAATTAATTACAGATGCCATGTACCAACCTATTTTATTTCTTTTGATATTCCAGAAGAAAATTTTTTGAAGTAAAGAAAAATATTTCTAAATATATAATTAAAACTTCAAGAAACCTTTCAAGATTGCAAGTATACAATATTGTTATTTTAAAGTAATCTATTTTTTATTAAGTTTTTAAATAACGGCGCACAACCTTCGACGGGCTGCAGAAAATGATCAATTCACAAATTTTAATTTTGTGTAAAAACTACAAAATATTAATCATAAAAAACAAGCTAAAATCGTTATATTTGATGCTTCGCAGAATACAATATTATTAAAATATTAATAAAATTTTCTTTTTTGGATTTATTCTTGTAATCAATCAAAATATGCTTTGTTGCAATCAACACTTTTACAGTTATTAGAATATCAATATTGCCAGAAAATATTTCTTTTTGGTAGTTCTTTCACTAAATCAAGTACTAAATTTTAATAGTAAATCAGGGAAATTTCAGTAGAAAGAAGAAAATATTTAATCACCAAGATTTCAATTTTCTATTATAGATTTCAAAAGAGTAAAAATATATAGTAAATCATAAGCATTTGGTTCTTCGCAACATGCTTAGGTATTAAAATATTCATGAATTTTTTTCTTAGATTCATTCTTGTAAACAATTTTCATTTTATAATTATCGTATTTTATCACAATTATTTCATTTTCGCCTTACCTTTCAAATTTGAATTTGAAATATTAATTTATTTATAAATCATTTATAATGACATTTCTTTCATTCTTTCCAAAACGTCAAATTCAACTCACTGCTCACTACATTCTTTTACCTAAATGCAAGTAAATAAGAAAAGGATATACCTATACTCAAATGTATGAAATAAAAAGAGATGTAAGAAATGACTATCGTTTTTACATGCTTTGAGAGTGTCGACTAGAATTCATATTTTTTTCAGTCTAAAACTATATCGTTTTCGGGTTTCATTATTTACGTGATCACATTTTCACTTGTCGACAGTCGCAATATCGTTTTCACAGTTACGTGATCCCACTCCAGTACTTATATAGCCTAATATGGAATGGCGAGAGGTCTTGTGCTGGCGACAACAGATTTTTTGTTTCCACTAACTTGTGACATACTTAACTTCAATATTTACAAACACTATCTTTTGTTTCCCGTAAAAGTATTCCTTATTTACAATACAGTAGTTTCTATTTCAATTTTCTCTAATGAAATTTTGAAGCACCTCCCTCATAAATATCCTTCTTAATAACTGTACTGCTGCACCATCTTGTGTTTTCAATTTACGACTATATCATAGTTGCCAAATATATCCTACGTTGCTCTACTTTCCTGCATTTCCTGTTATCATGAACTATAATGAAAGTCCCCGTGTTATCCAGTAACAGTACACGATATCAGGTATCGTTTACATTCAGCTCAGGGAGAAACGTTTCACATTTTTATTGAATTCTGCAGCCTCTTTATTTTATTTCAGAGATGTTCCGAATGAAATATATTCATATGTGGATATATTACTAGAAGGAACGAATATTTTTCGATATGCTTGGCGTAGTTGGTTAGTGAAATAGATGAAATTTTCAATTTGGAATAATATTGATACAGTTTTATTGAGGGTAGAGAATATTATTGCTGTTTAGAAATTGAAGTTTTATGAAATATTTTTGGGCTTTATGAATTTATATTAAATAGAATATGAATTTGATACAGCTGATTGCTGTTTACGTGGACCCCGTTCCATCATTTGCCATCGTGAAAAGTTAAGCAAATTTGGTTCAAAACTACTTTGGTACTACAATTTTCGATCGCGTTTTTGTTTTTGAGCTAAACTAAAATTTTTTGTTCGCTTATTTTGAAAAATACCTCATATCTAGCTTATTATGACAGATAAAATAGCTATTTGTGTATTAAGAGCGCAAAATGCGACATTGTCGATTGAGAGGTTGTTGCGACGAAGGAGCGCGGCATTCTCTCGAAATCGACAATGTCCATTTGCGCTCGAAACACACACAAGATTTTTTCTACAGTCGCCACAATGGGGTCCTCCACCATAAAAAATAATAAAATGTACACTTTATACTTACAGTACTGCTCAATAAATAACGATTGGCTAATACAAAAGATACGGTTTAAACTTAAAAAGGCTTTTAAATGATTATATCGTTACATTAGCCATCTATTCCATAAAAAAAACCAAAATTAGAGCGTGGAAGCAAGGATTTGTGATGATTTGATGAGTTTTTGTAGCAAAACGTGTGGTTAGTTGTCACGCCTGTCACACTGAAAAAATTAACAAATATTTCAAGGAATTTGTGATTATATAGACATGTATGTGCATTGACTGACTTCTCGCATTTATTTAAGTAACGAAATAACTAATAACTTTATTGTAATCAAAATAAATAGTTAACTAGAGATCAGATGTCAGTACGACTCGCAACTATCCTACCGCCATCTGTGTACAATCATTCCTATTACTAAACATAACTGTTCACACAATTTATTTTATATTTAATTTTATTTTATCGTTATTTTCCATTCTTCTTGAGTTTTTATTCAATCTAATCTAAGCATTTTATACTTTCGTTTTTGTAAATGAATGCCCTATTTCATTTTCACAGCAGTGTGGCATTTTGTTAGGTTATGTTAAATACCGACAGAACATATGTCAAATTGACTTGTGAACGTGATAAATGTGTAATTACAGTGCCATTAGTTCCTAACTAAACATTTTCATTAAGAATATAGACAAGTGACATTTTTCAACATTGTATACTTAGAAATTTGGACAGCGAGCGTTTTTTCTACTTTGTCGTGCATGAGCGGCAAAGTGACATTTTGCGTTGACAAAAGAAAGCGCAAATGGCTACTTTCTATAGTGACTGTAGAAAAATAAATGTTTAGATAATTTTTATAATGGTTTTTGTGTAGAATAACGTGGTGTAACTTTTTAATTCTCGAAATACCTGGGTGTTAAAAAATAAGTGTCTTAAATTATGAGGGCATATAGTACTGACCAAAATGAGAAAAAAAAGTTTAATCAACATGGGTCCGATCTTCAACTGTTTTCGAGAAAGAGGCCATTTTGTATTAGAGTCGAAGAAAAACAGACTAAGATAGTGGTCGAACAAAATTTTGTCTATGCCAGTAGATAGACTATAAAAAACAATAACATATTATACACGGTAAAAAATTACATTGATATTCCGGACAAAATTTAGTTAGCTGTATTTTTTTTGTTATTTCAACAATAAGTTTTTGCCGTGTATACGAAGAATTTCGTATTTTAAGTTTCCAAAACTAAACAATTTTTGTTGTATATAAAAAGTATTATTACATACATGAGTATGGAAGAATTTACTTTATGTATAGTAGAAAATTCACATTTATGGAATAAAAAAGATAAAAATTTTAAGGATACCATTAACTCAGGAAAACGTGAAATGAAATTGGAGCTAAATTCAAAATAACGGGTAGGTAATTTAATTGGTAGCCAAGGAAAGCAATGAATCGTCCTTTTAATATTACACGTTTTAATATATTTAAATTATTTATATTCATATTGATGAAATTAGTGTCAAATTTGAGGTGACGATTGTATTTGTAATTTTTTGTTCAATCTGATTGGCTCACTTATATTTATAATTATAAGTGAAATATATGAAGTTTGCATAAAATTCTTATTTTAAGTTATTTTAAATTAATTTCAGTACTAATTTGAAGCTTTCGTACGCTGACACTTGAATGCATTGAAATAAACTTATATTTATAAATATAATTATAAATACTAATTATAATTTCGCTTAATTTCAGAGCTGTGAATGAGCCTTAACACTGTAACGCATTTTTAATTTTAAAAGAATAATAAATTAGCTTTTCTTTTTACATTGTATATTATGTTTTTCTTAAATTACCGTACCTGTCTATAAGTATAACAAAACCTTCTTAATGTTAACTAATAGGAATACTTTAAATTTTTATTGAAAGTTTGTACATAATATTATTATGAATCGAAGTAAAAATTCATATTACCTACTACTACTACTAGTTAATCTAGAGTCTTGAAAATTGTCTAGAATTTTGTCAAGAGTCTTGATCTAGAATAGGAAAGTCTTGTCTTGTCTTGAAATTTCAAAACAAGACTTTTGCCAGTCTAGTCTTGATAATCTAGATAAGACAAGACAAGAGTCTAGAAAGTCTAGATCTAGACGGCATCACTATCTTCAAAATTTGTAAAAACAAATATTTTCAAAAAATTATATTTAGAATATTTTTTTAAAGAAACTAGTACTTCCGGTTGTCCAATTGTTATCAAAATCTTTTCAGTTTTTTCTATCATATCATATCAGAGTGAGGAATACGTAGTTAAACAAGTCTTAAGTATTATAGTTTTTGAGGAATCGTCCTTCCAACATCCAGACACACACACACACACACTTTCACCCCAATTCTTTAAGAAAGTTGTTAAGTCTTAGCAACGTTGCTAAAAATTATAACTAATAGAAACAATATGAACTTTGAGGACGCAGCCTATATATTCTAAATAAGTAAATAAGTATTAAATGAGTAGTAGCCACATTATCTTTTCACTCTTTCCTAATTTAATAGAAACAAATGTAAAGGCTGTCATTTTCATGTTTCATTCAGTGTTCGCAATTATTATTGGTTATTTATTTGTTATAGCAATGTTTCTAAGTCTTAACAACTTTCTCATAGAATTGGGGTGATTACCTGATAATACTTGAGAAAGTCTTAAATATTCCTCAACAGTACATATATTCCCCCAATAATGCCTGGAATTCCAAAGGTATTACTTTAAAACAACCTCCTTTTGCAGAGAAAATTTCCATTACGAATTACTTCCCTTTTACGAGAGATGTATCTTTTATTCGGGTCATGAGAACATAGACATTAATATTTTTCTTGTTTGAATTAATAATGAGAATGAAAAATTCCTTTGAGAAAATGAGCTATGAATTGAAAATGAAGTATCCGATGAAGGAAATAAGTTTGCGTTGCGACTCTGGAGAACTGAGAGCTGATACCGGAGATGACTGGGAATAGCGACACGATATCGACGGAATCAAAATGCAGATTTTTCAAATCTTCTCCAATCATTGTAAATGGAACACTCAACGACACTGACAAGACAACCAATACCCAGAGATATTTTCTTTCTTATTTTCTTTTCACAGCAATATATAGCCTTCTTATTTGTATACGTGACGTATAAAAGTAATATATATACAGGGTGTAAATTTTAAAACGGGTCATATGGCTATAACAAAGAAAAACAGTTTTTTAGACGCCAAAAGTTTCTGTATTAATTTATTGAAAAAAGAATTAGTGCATATTATAAAGAAAAAAAATTACGAATATTTTGATACCAAACACATTACATTTCTGTTTCATATAAAGCCAGAAAATAAATTTAAAAATTTACAAAATTAAGAAAAAATATCATTAGCCGTGAAATTGACAGAAACAAAACAAAACAATTGTTGACTTAAGACGCTTATTAATAAACATTTTTTGCACATTATTTGTTAAATTATTATTATTTTCGTTTTATTAAGAAGAAATCATGGATAATTTGTCTCATGAAGAAAAATTACAAATTATTAAATGGTTTTAATTGTTCCCTTGTAGTTTTCAGTTTTTCTCGTTTCTTATAACTTATTTTTTATTAATAGATCGTCTTTAATTTCTACATACCTATTACAATAAATAATAATTGTTTCTTAAATAAATTTCCTAGTGTTTTCTTTATTTTGTGTTATTTTATATTAGTTCATAAATTAATAACTTTAATTTTTAATTGTTCCCTATCATGTTAGTAAAAAAATGACGTTGTTTTGTTACTGTGTTTCATGGCTAATGATATTTTTTCTTAATTGTACAAATTTTTAAATTTATTTCCTGGCTTTATATGAAACAGAAATATAATGTGTTTAGTATTAAAAAATTCGTAATTTTTTTATTTATAACAGGCACCAATCATTTTTTCAATAAATTAATATAGAAACTTTTAACGCCTAAAAAACTGTTTTCCTATGTTATAGCCCTATGACCCGTTTTAAAATTTACACCCTGTATATATATATATATATATATATATATATATATATATATATATATATTGGCAACCTTATGAGCACTTGTACAATTAAGTAATTCGAGGTCATTTTTGATTAGATACTTTTCATTATATACAAGAGTGAGAAATTTGTATCTTTTCTTCGGTTACTCATCATTAGTTTCAACAACAATATTTTGAAAAATATTTTACTTTTATTTTCTGCTTCTTTCTACTATTTCTCTCCAGAATAATTGTGAATTCACCTATGACTCCTGTGCCTATATAACCCGTGTTCTCTCCCTTATTCCTCAGAGCTGTTTTGACCTCTGGCATGGTTTACATGCTGAGTAATCTTAACTTCTCTGTTTTTACTTTGTAGTTTCTACTGATGATGAGAACTTAGTTCTCGAAATACGTATATAGTTTTTAAATTTATTGTTAAGGTTAAGGGGTTTTTTCTTTAGTTATAACTTTACTTTAAGACTCCATTTTAGTTTTATAATGAACTGTCAGTTCAGTTGGATATCTAACACGAGATCTAACCTTAAATTTTGATATCTAATATATCTACACTTATTTATACTATTTACAATTTCACTCGCCTCTTTATGTAAAGAAGGTTTGTTTACAAATCACTGATCTGTCAAGATGGGAATGGGAGGTAGCCCCGAAGTTGGGATTTGATAGGTAGGACAGTATAGCGTGAGTATAGCTGAGCTTGGAAAATGAGGTTAACAATAACACATCCCAATTTTTAATAGTCGGAAATCGTCATATTACTATCCTATTGTGAATAATAGTATATTACATCCGAGGTGGGAGATGTTTCATTAAACATTTCCAACCCAAGAGATGGAAGTGAAATCTGTTATTTCCAACCCAAGAGATTGTCATTAAAGTTAGGAATGACGTATTTTCCAACCTCCAAAAGGTTAGGAATCTGTATATTATTATAATGATTGTGAATAAAAATATATTACATTAAAAATAGAATCGTTCTTACATTTATTTATATCCCTTGAAGGTTTGCGGCTTGACCTTTGTTATTGTGGCATTATTTACATTCCTTGATTTGGTATTGATTCTGCTGGTTGTACAACTCGTGCACTACATCTGAGCCCGAGCACATTGTATGATAAATTGTTCTTTAGCACGCAAATTGTGTTTTCGCAATACTGCGCTACACCTGCTGCGTAGTAATAACGAAGAAGCAGCATGTTTACTCCAGGGACAGATTCGCAACTAATTTGCTGAATACTTGGAACATTTCATATCATTATTTGGAAGACGGTACATACATTATTAAGAAAAGATAAGGTGCATGTGTTTCTTCACCGTATAGACAAAGGACCTTTTATATATATATATATATATATATATATATATATATATATATATATATATATACCGTGAGTATTTTTTAACGTGAAACATTGGGTTTGCCATATCCATAGTTACGATTCGACATTTGATTGACAGCAATGTAATTGCGTGTCCCATTTAAAATGAAACATAGGGAACGAATTTGACATTTGATAAGATGTCAGTAGAGGTTAATTTTGTTTAAATAATTATACCTGCTTTCCAAATTAAATTTAGTGTACCCTGTGCTCGAGTGATTTTCTAACTTGGCCAAATTTCTTACAATATTTAAATATAATACTCTGTAACATTCATTCCCTATGTTTTCAATGAGACAGGCAAATATATTACTGTCAATGAAATGTCAAGTCGTAACTTATAGGAAAATTCAGCGGTTATCTGTCATATTGACAAGACGTCATTAGAGGTTAATTTTGTTTAAATAATTATATCTTTTTTCTAAAAATTAAATTTAGTTGCAAAAAAATATTGTGTGCCCGAAATATGTTTAGTGCTCTCGAGTGGTTTTCTGACTTAGCTAAATTTCTGACTTAGATAAATTTCTGACTTAGCTAACATCTGTCAAATTCGTTCCCTATGTTTCATTTTAAATGGGACACGCAAGTACATTGCTGTCAATCAAATGTCAAATTGTAACCATGGACATGACAAACCCAATGTTTCACGTTAAAAAATACTCACGGTATAGTCAAGTCATAAGTTCTGTCCCAAACTTTTATTGTGTTTTATGCGATCTAAGTAACCGTTGAAAACAAAAATGAAGATATGTCATTTAATGTTGTCAGTGTTGAATACAAAAGTGTCAACAGTTCTTTGATAAGTTGTTAAATAATAATGGAGTGGAGTAAAAAAGAAGATCGTGTTGCCGTAATTGCTTTGCACAGGTGTGGGCATTCAGCAACAACGATTTTTAAATTATTGAAAAATTTAAAAATCACAGAAATTTGTTTATCATACCATTAAGCGATACACTGAAGTCTCTTCTGTTGTTGACAAACCACGCTCTGGTCGACCTCGCACTATTCGAACATCAGCAGTAATAAAAACTGTTGAAGCTCGTATTCGCCGAAATCCTAGACGAAAACAGAAATTGATGGCTTTGCAGATGCATTTGTTAAGGGAATCCTTGAAGCGAGTTATTAATGAGGACCTCAAACTTCATGCTTACCGTAGAAAAAAGGGCCATCTTCTTACGTCACGTTTAAAAAAAATTAGGCAAGAGAGAGCAAACCTGCTTCTTCATCGGTACGCAGATATAACAAGCATCGAGAAATTCTTTTCACAGATGAGAAAATTTTTACAATCGAAGAACATTTAAATAAGCAAAATGATAGAGTGTATGCTCATAGCAGTTCTGAAGCTGCTGAAAAGGTTCCTGTTGTTCAACGAGGTTATCACCTGGCATCTGTGATGGTTTGGTTGGGTGTTTCATATCTGGGGGCCACACAAGTTCATTTTTGTCAAAAAGGCGTCAAAACTGAAGCTAAAGTTTACCAAGAAGACATTTTAGAGGAAATTATAAAGTCTCTGAGTACCACTATGTTTAAAAATGAGCACTGAGTTTTTAACAGGACTCAGCGCCAGCTCACAAAACAAAGTCTTCGCAAGAATGGTTTTATCGCTAAAATATCGACTTTATTAGACATGACGATTGGCCCTCATCAAGTCCAGACCTAAATCCCTTGGACTATAAAATCTGGTCTTATTTAGAGGAAAAAGTCTGTTCTTCAAGCCACAGAAATTTGGAACACTTAAAGGCGTCTTTGGTAAAAGCAGTGGCCAATATTGATATGAATATGGTACGTACTGCCATAGATGACTGGCCTCGAAGATTAAAAGCCTGTGTACAAGCACGTGGAGGTCATTTCGAGTAAAACTTTAATCTTGGGACAGAATTTATGACCTGACTACGTATATATAAATAAAACGTTTGTTTAAAAATTAGGTGACTTTTAAAATTTCGCGGGCTACGTATATTAGTCTCGATTTTTTTTTTTTTTTGTTTATTACGTTGGTACACATGTTCTCAACATATGTCGACATGATCAGCCATTCTGCATTTGTAGTTTGTTTTTGACAGATATAAAGATTATACGTATTTTAGTGTACTTGGCGATTTCTTGCAATCGAAAAAAAATGGATCAAAGAATCTGTATTAAATTTAGGTAAGGAAGGTATTGTCTTTGGTCAAAAAAAAGTTGATTCACAAGGTAGAAGTGAAATAAATAAATATCCATAGCAACTATATAAAATAAGCGAAAAAGAAGTAACTTGTACAATAGAAATCTGTCATGTCGCCCCAAGTTGCAGTATATACTAGATAACCTAAGAATAAAGTTACTAAAAACCTCCAACAGCTGTCAAATTTAAATTGATAACCTAAAAAATTGAAACAGAAACAGTTTATATTTAACGAAATAACATATTATAAAATAGCAGACTTACATATTGGTAATGGCGGTAAGAATAATTAGAATTAAAGTGATAAGAAAAGTTCATATTGTTTTTCAGTGATTCCTCGACATATCACATCCTTGAGCAATATTGTTGAACTTCCATCTAATTAAACAACTTCAAGGGCCGTACATGGCAATACTTCTAATTCTGATATAATTGTACATAAGGAGAATATAATATTGTATAGTTTTTATTTAAACGTCAAAACGTGAAAATTTTCACTTGAATGTTTATAACAAAAATCTGATGTGGCCAACACAAAACCTCCCGCTATTTAATTTTTATTAATTTAAATACATACCTACGTATTTACTAACGCTGCAAACTGTTCCATTGCAGAAAACTATTGCTTTATTTACTATTTTCTTTTTAAAATGTCACTATTATTAATTTTAAGTGATTAGTTTTTTGACAGTGACATTCATTTGAAATATGAACTGTGTAACAAAGGAATTGTGTTTATCTTAAGCTTCGCGACTAATAAAAAAAATTATTTTTAAATTTATCTGTAAAATATATATCTGTAAAATATATAGAAAAAGTATTAATGTATTCCTGTAGAAAACCATTATGAGTTTCAGGTAAAGTGCCATTTCCGGTTATCCGATTTACACCAAAATCTAATGGCTTCTTTTCATATTAGAATAGGATAGAAATACAAGGTTTTAGAATTTTCCGAATGATAGTACTTGAGTTAGAGCGAAGACAAAATCCATACACATACACACATACACACACACATACACACATACAGACATCATCGTGAAAATGTTAAAATTGGATTCTAGGGACCTTAAAACGTGGTCATTTACTAAAATCTCGATAAGTGATTTTTCGCACGATCCCTAGACCTCCCTTACCAAGGGTAGCGGGAGGTAAAAAGTAAACAAATACGAATGTATCCATAGCAACAAAGCAATTGAAATAAGCAAACGTCCTTTACGTAAAATATTTATAATTACTGTAACGTCAAGTTGTAATTATTTTATGTAAATACGTATGTTTGAAGAAAAAATATAATGTCATTCGGAGTAAAAGTGTTATTGTGTGCTTCGCAAGTAATTGTCCGACTCGCTACCGGTCGTCGTTCGAACTTACATGCTCGCCACACAAAGAATCACTTTTACTCCTAATAACACAATATACTATTAGTCCTAGATTTAACAGAGAGGCGGGCCATATTATGGAACACTGAAAATTTGCATCTCATCTGTTTTCGCAAAACTCTTAACTTTTCCATTGTTTTTCACGAGTTCACCGCCGTCTCGAACTGTTCTTGCCTTCGATAAAACGTCAAAATGAATAAACAGTGGTGGTGTGGCACCGCACAGTATAATTGCAAGAACCGCCACCCGCACCCGTACCGCAACCGCCAACCGCTTCGAAACACGCTAGTGTGATACGGGATTAATAAGGATGCCACTAAACGTCGAGGCAATTTTAAAAAATATGTTGTGGCCAGCACAAGACCTCACGTCATTTCCATATTTTGCTATATAAGTATTGAATTGCACTTCCCTTTCAAACCGTCATTTTATAACAAAAAAATACAGAACTTTACCCAAATATTGTTTTTTATTGTATTTAACAGTTTCTAAATGTCAAAGATTGTTCCAATTCATTAACCAGATTGGCGGTATTTCTGATGGATATATGCATTTTACCACAATTTACCTATAATTTCAAATATTTAATTAATAAAACAATAAGAAAAGTTAAATATACTTCCCTGAAAAAGCTATCAGAATGTCACTAAAACTGTTGATATTTGACAATGACATGTGTCATGTTATAAACATTGAAATTTGTCAACTGGTTTCCTTAGTGCCTTGGCCTCCGCGATTAGTTTACTCTGTAAATTATAGAGTCTTTATCTCTAAATCTATACAAGATATAATAAAAATTTTAAGTGTATTAGATGGAGAATTTTATGTTCTTCAATATTTAATAAAAAAAAACTCCCAAAAAATTATATTTAGAAGAATTTTTCTAAGAAACTACTACTTCCGGTTGTTCAATTATTACCAAAACCTTTTCAGCTCTTCCCAGGAATGTCAGATTGAGGAAACTGCAGTTAAATATTTTTTAAGTCTTATAGTTTTTGAGGAATCGTGACTACAACATCCAGACATACATACATACATACATACACACACACACATACACACATCCACACACACACACACACACACACACATACACAGACATCATTTTAAAAAATGTTATAATCGTATTCTATGGACCTTAAATCGTGCTTATACAATAAAATCTGGATATGCGAATTTTAGCATGAATCCAATACCTCTCTTAGCGAGAGGTAAAAATCTGTTGTGGCCAGCACAAGACCTCTCGCCATTTCCATATTAAGCTATATAAGTATTGAATTGCACTTCCCTTTCAAACCGTCATTTTATAACAAAAAAATACAGAACTTTACCCAAATACTGTTTTTTATTGTATTTAACATGTCTTCTGCACACATATAATTCTAATTATATCTATCTTCCAATTCATTAACCAGATTGGCGGTATTTCTGATGGATATATGCATTTTACCTTTAATTTCAAATATTATAATAAAACAATAAGAAAGATTAAATATTCTTCCCAGAAAAAGCAGTCAGAATGTCACTAAAACTGTTGATTTTTGACACTGGCATGTATCATTTAAAAACTATGTTATAAACATTGGAATTTGTCAACTGGTTTCCTTAGTGCCTTGGCCTCTGTGATTAAATTACTCTATATATTATAGTGTCTTTATCTCATGTCAGATTGAGGAATCCATAGTTAAACAATTCTTAAGTCTTATGGTTTTTGAGGAATCATGTCTACAACATCCAGACATACACACATACACACATACACATACTCACACACACACACACACACACACATACACACACACACAGACATCATTTTAAAAATGTTATAATCGGATTCTAGAGACCTTAAATCATGCTTATTCAATGAAATCTGGATATGCGAATTTTAGCATGAATCCAATACGTCTCTTAGCGAGAGGTAAAAAAATCTAGTTGAATTCTATATCGTGAGAGATTTAACAGAGTTTTATTTCACCACAGTTCAAAATTTGTATCAACAAATTAATTATTCATTACTTCTATTTATGTTGAAACCTTGGCCCTACAAAAGCAATTGTGCCAATGATAATTTCAATTTAATTCTAAATATATCAGAGAAGCTCGCAGAAAAGTCTTGACCTAGTATTATTGTCAAGATCAACCTTCCACCTTCAATCTAGATACCATTCTACAATACCTCTCCATTCGCACTCTGCCCCGCATGTAAGCGCAATTCCGCAGCAGGAAATGCCCTCTCCTGCCGGCGTATTAATATCCTGCGAATCAATTGCAGTGACTGCAACTGCAGCTATTTATATTGCAACCTTGACAAGCACGCCGCTTGCATTTAAATGCAGACCATTCAATTATGCAAGCAACAGACACGTAGCTTTGATTGAGGATGAAACTATATAGTGGTAGAGACTACACTAGAGAGTATAGAGAACGATTAATGAGGTAATTGCATCATTGATAATTACTTGTGGGGACAAATGGGTTTTCGTGTGTGAGATAATGTGGCCAGCACACGACCTCTTGCCATTTCCATATTAGGCTATATAGGTATATATTAAGGTGCGTGAAGTTGGCACCCCCAAGTAGGAATTTTGAGAAAAAAATTATTACATAATTTTGCCCAAGTTATGCCCAGTTTTGCCCAATACTTAATTTATTTTGCCCACGCAACACTCTGGGCGATTAACTTTTATAACCATACCCAGTCAAACATAACCTACACGCACACTCAACTTTAGGTGTACAGTTAGTTACCACAACACGTAACATGCCCACTCAACCTGCCCACCCAAACTGCTCATTTAAAATGCCCACGGGGGCAAAATAAATTAAATATTGGGAAAAACTGGACATAACTTGGGCAAAATTATGCAATAATTTTTTTCTCGAAATTCATACATGGGGTTGCCAACTTCACACAGGTGTATATCGATGGCTAAGAAGTGATACCTCGTAATTACAAAATGAGGTCATGCAAAAAAAATAATTGTACCTTTTTTCTGTTTAAATCTAAAAAGGATAGTCATCGATCAGTATGATTAAATTATTTTTTATTTATATTTTTTGTTGTATAAAATCGTTTTAAATTATGATATTTTTAAAAAGTTGCAAAAACCAGGGCGTTTTGTCGTCACAACGTTACGAACCAAGTTCAGACTCATTTCAAACAGACATTTTATATGGACACATAATTTCTAAAAGAAAAAAAAAATATATATATATATATATATATATATATATATATATATATATATAAACTATAAATTGAGGATTACATATCTGAATATGCTATAATATATTCATATAATATCGTTCTATTTATTTTTATAAATATAATTTTCATTTGACGTGAAATTATCTATGTTACATCAGATGTTACATCAGACGGTAGAAGGTTATAAACGCACATGAGACATTAAATATATTGCAGAATATTATTTTATTCTCTGTTTTGGCACGAAACAACGTTCCATCGACATGTTTACATTCATAAATTTTAGGTTATCTTTAAATGTCACTTTGACGTTTAAGACAATGTGAAAATCAAAATGGTCGTGCCTTTCCCTCTGTGACGTCAAGTGACAAGGGACGAAGCGGGGGTCTAGCAGCCTCATTTTAAAGAATGTCATTTTCAATTACAATTTTTTCATGTTTAAAGATCGATTTGAGGAAAAATAAAAAATACGGGTCTATTATTTTTCACTACTCTATCGATTAAAATTATATAAAAAAAGTCGTGCATGACTTTATTGCAAGTTTACAGGAGAAACAAAAAACTGTTTTAAAGATATTTTTTTCGCGAAGTGGAAAAAGTATTATGATGTCATCCAGGTTTAAGATATTTACGAGGAATCACCTGAACCGCTCCAGCTTGTAAGTTATGTGTACTCACGCTTGCGCTCTGATGTCACATTTACGAGTTATCACCAAAAATAAACTTTTAACCTAACATACCAGATGTCACTATTAGCGAATTATAAGCTTTTTGTATTCAAGTACGAAGTCTCACCAGTCGATGAAGATGAAAATTTTTAGTTCACTGACACAAAAAAAAAAAGTTCTTCTCTCTCTAACACATTGGTACAATGAATTGCGGTACTTTATACAGTATGTCCCCGGATTGAGTTTACAAGAGGAAAAAAAATTTTATTTTTGATTTTACGAAAAAATGCCAAGGGAAGAAAAATTTTTGCTTAAATTAAAACGCATGTTTCAGTTATTAAAACTTTAAATTAATGTAAGGTTTTTTTTTATTATAATGTTTTTTCGTATTTTGTCCTCCTAATAATACAGTTATTACATTGAATTTAACATGATTTTAGTTAGCTTTGAAATATTGACAAATGATTATTTATTCTAATTTCAGCAGAAAAAAAAACGGCGAAAATCAAAATACTTGTAGTTTATTCAATTAACTCTTTTTTATCTGAAATTAGAATTAATAATCATTTGTCAATATTTCAAAGCTAACTAAAATCATATTAGATTCAATGTAATAACTTTATTATTAGTAGGACAAAATACGAAAAAACGTTATAATAAAAGAACCTTCCATTAATTAAAAGTTTTAATAACTGAAACATGCGTTTTAATTCAAGCAAAAATTTTTCTTCCCTTGGCATTTTTTCGTAAAATCAAAAATAAAAAATTTTTTCCTCTTGTAAACTCAATCCGGGGACATACTGTATATCTAGTGACTTTACGCTATCTGACTTGAATCCATCTGTTGGCTAGTAGTGGAACTTATTAATATTGCCAGATGTCAAATTGACAAGTAGTTCGGCTTTTCAATTTTGTGATCAAATACTTGTGTTCGTGTGTTATATCAATAATATTTGATTAATATCTATATATTGTAAGCACATATTTAAATTATAATAATTATTTATAATTCTAACAAATCGCACACGTGGCTATCCGACTTAAATCCATCTGTTGGCTAGTAGTGGAACTTATACAGCGGATAGCACATGTGGCTATCCGACTTGAATCCATCTATTGGCTAGTAGTGGAACTTATATAGCGGATAGCACATGTGGCTATGAATTTAGAATAGACCTCCAGGTAAAAATGTCACAGTACGATTTTGGATCGTAACATGCTACCAGTCTAAATCGTAAAGACATCTACCGGAATGGTTGTTAAGCTAGTTGTTAGTTGACATTTAAAATGACAAACAAAAATTTGGCATTTTAAAACAGAGTTTGGTAAATTTTATTTATTTGGTTTGCATCGGAAAAAAATAAAAGAAAAGGCATACTGTAACAATATGAATGAATAAAAACCCGTAATGATATTTATTAATGTAAACAACAATGAATTATATTAAAAGTTTGTTAATTAAAAAATTGCTGAACTCGCAAGATAAATACATGTTAAAATAATGGTTAAAAAGTTGGTGTATCTTTAAAGATAACAACATCCTAAGCACTTTATATTAATTTGCTGACTGTATAAGACCCTTGTCATACTAAAAAGATATAAATTTATAATGCTGTCATCCTGGACTTTTATTTTTCCTCCAAAGAATAGCTTTTAATCTACAGACTCTATAACAGAATAAAACCACAACCATAATATATCTTACAACAACAGGAAGATGCACTTTTCTCATCTTATTTTGTATCCTTATCAAAGTTTGTAAATAGTTAAAGAAGAAGAGGTCGCATATTAAGAGATTATTTTCTATGAGGCTGCATAATTATTTCTCAATAACGTATGTTCATCCCTAACCGCCACCATCCTGTATATCTTGTTCAAATAAACAAAATTCGAAAATGAAGACCGAAATTAAAAAGTATATTTTAAAACATTAATCAACTCTTCTCCGCTGTTGAGATGGAATTTAGAAGCTATGCAAACTTATTTCCGAAAAACGATGAAGAGTAAATGAAAACCAAATAAATTATGAAATGGTAACTTCTTTCTTTATTAAATATTTGCTCTTGAACGGCGCTGGCAATTTTAATATAACTCCTGTTCCGGATCGGTTGTACTTGTTGAAATATTTCTGATGATAAATCTTAAATTACACCAGATAGAAATATTCGTACGGCGGGTCGCCTGCAGGAATAAAATAAGAAAAAAGATAAAGTACTAGGAGATAGCTTTGGGACTCTGGATATATTACATTTCATTATTTTTAATAGTTTCGAAATGAAATTTTTTACAACAGTATTTTATCTGTGGATCTTATTAAATGAAATAAATTTAATGAAGAAATACGAGTCCAAACTCATAATACAAGTAGTTCAACCTATGTAAATGGTGAGATATTTCTATAAATTTCTTTCGAGTAGTTTAAAGTATTGCATGTTATTTAGGTAAGCGTACAACATCGCTTAGCCGATGGTAGAACTAACTCCATAAATTATTATCTTCCGTCACCTTTAGGTAAGGAAGGTATAGGGCACCTGCACCTACGTCACAACATGGCGGATGACCAGCTGATTTCGGGCAACCAAGCTTCAGTTTAACATTGCGTCTTATGCAGCGAATGTGTTTTCTGTACAAGAAATTCAGTTTTTCCTAAATTTATACATGCTATTTTAAAATGTAATTAGCCATCATTAAAGATAAGTGTATGAATTATTTACTAGTAAAACAAAGCAGTCCTATTTATAAATATATTTTAAAAAATATTAAATTGAAATAAGTAGCTTGTAGCATCAGGTTGTATTACATTCATTTGAGTTTGTATAAGTTTTTTTATGTGTATTGTTAATGAAAACATGAATATTGAAATTAAAATAAATTGAATTATTAGATTTTTTTAATTTATAAAGAAAATTAAATTTATATATATAAATATATATATATATATATATATATATATATATATATATATATATATATATATATCTTTATCTTCGAGTTCATTTTTATTATTGTCATATTGTGTATTTTTATTGTATATAAATGAGCTTATTGAGTTTATACGTTAAAAATTTATCTTTGGAAGCCAAAGTACGTTAAATCGATAAATTTAAGTGGATACATAATGTGGATCCTTATACATTGACATTTTTTTGACGAGGATTATAAATGCCTTTTAAAAATCAATATGAAATCAATAATTGATTACCTATCTAATTTTTAAACCTTTGTGAGAAACAGACACAAATATATATATTTTCTGTTACTAAAAAAACTTCATTCAAAATTTGTAATTCTGTCATTTAAAAAATATTTTTTCATGTTTTTTATATATATTATTAAAGAAAATTACATATATTTAAACATTCATACAATATGTTCCTATCCGATTATGTTTAAATTATTTTATATGCAATAAAAGCATACACAAAAAATAGGATTGGGTTAGTTTAATTTAATAACCTGGAACTCATTTATAATGTCCTGACTTATTTTTTACGGAAAACACTCCTCATATACATACTTTTACACACTCTAATCAGTTTTTCCCAAATAAAACAATAAGTGCACACGAAGAGCTGATTAGATTTTGGTTATAAATATTCAACCGGAAGTACCATTATTTAAAGTTTTTAATAGTCTTTCTTGGAAAAACGCAGTTAAATATAATTTTTCGACATTTTATGTTATCAATATGAAAGAATATCTTATCCTCTGTACGGTTTGATTATACATTTTCCTTCATATTCAATAGTTATAGAGTTATAGAGAGATTAATTTCCAAAAATCAGTCAGCTTTGCTAAAATGATGGAAACAGCAGATATATTCAAAAAATTCTAATTGACAGATGTTAGTGTCAAGTGGAAAACCAAAGTGGAAATATGTGATTAGAAAGTGTTATAAGTGACAGAGTGTCCCTCGCAAGTGACTTGCAGTTGCAGCCTCGCCTCAAGATAGGAATTTTCAGTGCTGGGAGCTGGGATATGCGTTCGACAGGAATGTGTAGAAGAGAAAAGTAAGAAACAGCTACCCCTAATAAAATAGGGAAAAGCTGAAGAAACAAGAATTTACATAATGTACGTTCGTGTTGGATTTATAAAATCTTTTTAAATGAACTTTCGGTATGGGATTTGTAAAAAATAGTGTGATCGTGTTACAATTTTACAGGATATAGAATCTTTTTCAAGGAACTTTTGATATGGGATTTGAACAAAATACATCGAATTGACGGAAGGTTTTGTGCTGGCAACAACAGATTTTTTTTATATGTTTTAAAACCAATGAAATGTTTCATTACCTGTCACGTGTCAGCGTTTTAACCAATTCTGCCATTATTACAGAGAGAATAAAGCTCTAGAGATTATTCCGGGGAATAATCTCTGTAGTTTTTGTTTTGTTAGATAGTTATCAACATATAAATAAAATGAACGAAAAACACCTATTTAGTCATGTTTCTGATCATGAAATAAATAAAAAAAATATAGAAACCACTTTTGGAAACACCGTAATTAATAATCACTCGGTATGAAGGCGATTATTCATATTTATTTTGTCCCGTCAAAGTTATGTTCTAGTTGTCAAAACAGACTTGCCAACTGCAATGTAAATGAATGAAGCTAGTTAATTACGACAGTAGATTAGCGACACAATAGCAAGACAGTGGCTTTCCGTGGTTTGAAACAAATTTGTAGATCAAAATATAATCTAATTAAATATAATTCAAGAGTTCTGTAAATTAGAAAATAATCCTCCAGTTTCTTTCTCAAACTTGTTGCCATTTGGCGTTTTCGATAGATGGCTCTGCAGTAGTTATTTGCTTCTGTAGTCATCTTACCTTTTTTGGAATGTTTATCATCCGCTTGCTCAACCTTACTTAGTGCTTCCTAGAGGCGTCAGTACACCACACTGAAAAGCTCCAATAAGAGCGAAACGCGTCTGTGATTCTGGTTGAGTGAGATAGTCTCTGATAAATGAGGGTTGAATCAAAGAGTGAAATCTTGTGATATATTACAAGTGTTATTTTTAAATATTTTATTCGAACAGTTTCACCAAGTGTCGCCATCATATTATACTTTATTGTACTTTTGTTATTATTTAAAATTACTTTAAGACTTCATCTTTATTTTAAAGTAATGCTACAATCTTTGCTAAAGTACTAAAGTTACCTATATTATGAAAACAAACAAGATATTGTAGCATTACGTTAAAATAAAGATAAAGTCTTAAATTTTCATTAAAGTTTTAAAGTGAACCTAGTTATGAAAACGGCTTTTAGTTCTAATAAATTTAACTTATCTTAATTTCAAGTGACAGATAAAATTTTACGGAACAAGTATTTCGAAAAAAAAAAAAATGTTGTCCCATGTTAAATTGGTACGTCAGGGTTTGCTTGGGACACCCGTAATGTACACATACAATACAATTCACTGTTCCTGGTTTTTATTTGAAATTTAATTTTGTAACTGTATTTACGAACCAACATATGAGTACAAAAACTAAAATAATTATGTTAATTACATATTTGAGCACATGTGCAAATGTACGCTGCAATGCGCTAATTAAAATAATACATATAGCATGGCATTAAAAATATTAATTTGAAATATTTTAATATCACATATGACTTCTCTTGCACTGCTATTTAATATTCGGTTTTTTACCTTGCGTCACCTTTAGGTCTAAGGAAGGTATTGTCTTTGGTCAAAAAATTAGGTGGCGCGTTTTTAATGAATAAGCACGTTTTAGGGTCCCTACTATACGAATTTACTAGTTTGACGATGGTGTCTGTATATGTGTGATAAAATTTTCTCCCACGATAATTCCAGTACCACAACCCTAAATATTATAATTCTTTCGTATTCCTCTTCTTTTCATTCATACGAAGAGCTGATTGGAATTGTGGTTAAAAGTGGTCAAGCGGAAGTTCCCTTACTTGAAGTTCTTAAGAGTTTTTCTTGAAAAAAGGCATTAATATCTTTATTTGACAATTTATGTGATTATCAATATGAAAGAATGTCATTGTTTATGCGGTTTAATTATACATTTTCTTTCAACCAGCTTTGCTATAATCCTGGAAACAGCTGATATATTTAAATATATTCAATAATTCTAATTGGCAAGTGTCAAGTGTAGTTTACATAATGTATGTTCGTGTTATAATTTTATTGGATTTATAGAATCTTTTCCAAGGAACTTACGGTATATAATTTGTAAAAAATCTGTTGTGGCCAGCACAAGACCTCTCGCCATTTCCATATTAGGCTATATAAGTATTATATTGCACTTCGCTTTCGAACCGTCGTTTTATAACAAAAAATTACAGAACTTTACTCAAATATTGGTTTTTATTGTATTTAACATGTCTTCTGCACACATTTAATTCTAATTATATCTACTTTTCATTTTATGAGGAAGTTTCTAAATGCCAGAGATTCATTAACCAGATTGGCGGTATTTCTGATGGATATATGCATTTTACCTATAATTTCAAATATTTAATTAATAAAACAATAATGCCCGTATTCACCAACATCAAACAAATCTTTGAATAGCTTATTCATTGAATAAGAGAAAAATATCGCATCGATACCATAACACAAATGAAGGTATTTATTCTAGATGTTATATTTTGATGCGATATTTTTCTCTTATTCAATGAATAATCTATTCCAAGATTTATTTGATGTTGGTGAATACGGGCATGAGAAAGATTAAATATGCTTCCCAGAAAACTGTTGATATTTGACAATGACATGTGTCATTTACAAACAATGTTATAAACATTGGAATTTGTCAACTGGTTTCCTTAGTGCCTTAGCCTCTGCGATTAGTTTACTCTATAAATTATAGTGTCTTTAGCTCTAAATCTATACAAGATATAATAATTTTTAAGTGTATTAGATGGAGAATTTTATGTTCTTCAATATTTAATAAAAGAAACTACCAAAAAATTATATTTAGAAGAATTTTTCTAAGAAACTACTACTTCCGGTTGTTCTATTGTTACCAAAACCTTTTCAGCTCTTTACAGGAATGTCAGATTGAAGAAAATGCAGTTAAATATTTTTTAAGGCTTATAGTTTTTGAGGAATCATACATACATACACACACACACACACACACACACACACACACACACACACACATACACACATCCACAAACACAGACATCATTTAAAAAATGTTATAATCGGATTCTAGGGACCTTTAATCGTGCTTATTCAATAAAATCTGGATATGCGAATTTTAGCATGAATCCAATACCTCTCTTAGCGAGAGGTAAAAATAGTATATGTTCGTATTACAATTTTACTTATAAGAGTAACTTTATAGAAATTGCTGATATATTCAAATAATTGACAGATGCCAGTGTCAACTGGAATTTACATAGTTCATGTACGTGTTATAATTTTATTGGATATATAGAATTTTTTCCTATGAACATTCGGTATGGAATTTGCAGAAAATGGTATATATTCGTGTTTTAATTTTACTGGATATATATGCTATGTCCGATATCGTATTTTCGCATTTAGTATTTAGGATTTAGGTCTTCTTCACATAAATACAACTCCGAATGATACATTAATGATATCCATTGGCAACACTTTAGAACAACAAAAATGAATTATACAATTCGATTTAATTTGATGCTTCAGATTAAATATTATTATTACATTTCATAAAATAGAAGCTAAGAAGCCATTCTATGACAGTAAATTTGACATTTTGCAACGAACATGATTTGTTTAATTAGTGCGCGTCAACTTCAAGGCATAGTGTGCTCCTGTAAAACCCTAAAATCCTAAATAATCACTAGATTTAGGGCATATAAATATAGGATTTAGATATTAGGGTGATAAAAGTGCAACATCGGAACACAGCTATAGAATCTTTTTCTAGGAAGTTTTGGTCTGGGATTTGTACAAAATACATAGAATTGACGAAAGGTAATGTGCTGGTCACAATTAAAATCAAATATACTGTGCCCCTTATTATTCTTCTAAAATATTATTTCCCAGATATTACAATCAGTTACACACAAGGCAAACATTAGCAACAGTTGTCGTCCTGATTCATTTTTATTTCAAAGCGTAATCAATAAAAACAAAATTCATTTTTCATTTTTCTCTGTAAACATATAAAACATGTATATTAACAAAATATAATTTCATTGAACGAGCGAATGACAGAGTGGATTTTAATGAAATAATATAATTGACATTAATAAATATAAAGCAAATATGACCTATTGACATTGCACGAAGGGACGTTCCATTCATGTTGCCCTCAGTTTCTCAGCACAGCCTACTGGGACTGAGAATTTAAACTGCGTAATTACCTCGGCTTAAAGGATTGTTAGTTTATTTCGCACTGAATACTAATTTAATTGGAAATTGATTCTTAAGTTAGTGAACTTCAAATGCTTATTTCAATGGTGCTTATCCAGAAAATATACTTCGAGCATATACCGACTAGAGGCCGCCTTACGGTGTTTGTTGTGATCGGAACACATGCGGAAGCCGTGGTGTATTGCGGGCTGCGTATTATCTTAATATTTGTATTACCTTTTTTTAAAAAATAATGACTAATTTCTGCTTTTGAAATATGTAATTCACCTTTAATTCCAATAAATTTCAATTAACAACCTTTGTACACAGGTATGCCTTTGCCTTTCCACTTAGTATGTAATAGTATAGTACTTATAATAGTAAACATTAAACATAGTAAAATTAACTTTTATGACCCTAATGGATTAAGTTTGCTGCTTATGTAAAATGTTTTTATTTTAATCTTAAATTAGTGGAACAGTGAGTACAAAAAATGTATAATAGTTGTATAGAGGTCATCGTAAAAAATCTTGTATAAGATACTTGTATTATGAAAGTTATAAAATATGGATTAACCAAGTTAACAAAGTTTTTAATATTTTATAGGGCATAGATGCATAAGAAAAGTTTAAAAGTTATAATTACAAAAGACATGCAATTGATAACAGTTACGAGTATATTAAACTTTATATATTCGTGGCCGCGTGCCTGAGTGTCTGGTCGCAAACCTGGGGAACCGGGTTCGATCCCGACAGGCGCCAAATATTTCAAATTTTAAAATGGCAGAAAAGTGACCCCTGTGGTGCACTCTCCACACCAGCTATGAGTGCCCGTGAGGTGACGCCTGGTAAGCGCCCACATGGTAAAATATATCGTCATCATTACCGATGTCTACATGTGTTGTAGATAGGAACAACGGTTTCTTAAATACTATAAGACTTAAAAAATATTTAACTGCAGTTCCTTCAATCTGACATTCCTGGGAAGAGCTGAAAAGGTTTTGATAACAATTGAACAACCGGAAGTAGTAGTTTCTTAAAAAAAATCTTCTAAATATAATTTTTTGGGAGTTTTTTTTTTTATTAAATATTGAAGAACATATAATTCTCCATCTAATACACTTAAAATTTTTATTATATCTTGTATAGATTTAGCGATAAAGACACTATAATTTATAGAGTAAACTAATCGCAGAGATTAAGGCACTAAGGAAACCAGTTGACAAATTCCAATGTTTATAACATAGTTTGTAAATGACACATGTCATTGTCAAATATCAGCAGTTTTAGTGACATTCTGATAGCTTTTTCTGGGAAGTATATTTAATATTTCTTATTGAATTACCGCCAATCTGGTTAATGAATTGGAAGAAACTCTGACATTTAGAAACTTCCTCATACAATGAAAAATAATAATAATAATAATAATAATAATAATAATAGATATAATTAGAATTATATGTGAGCAGGAGACATGTTAAATACAATAAAAAACAATATTTGGGTAAAGTTCTACAATTTTTTGTTATAAAACGACGGTTCGAAAGCGAAGTGCAATACAATACTTATATAGCCTAATATGGAAATGGCGAGAGGTCTTGTGCTGGCCACAACAGATTTTTTTAGTCTCATATTATGTAATTTTTAATTCTTTATAATAATAATTTTTTATTTACAACTTTTCTCTAAAATTAATTCATTCGTATTTATCAACGTATAATTCAAATAAATAGTTTAATGTTTTACTAGAATGATTAAAATCACAAATTTTGCATCTAAATAAGATTTAAAGTGACCTAAATTAGATTTTTACGATACTTGCATGTACATGAATGTGTATACACACAGTGTTTTTCACACTTGACCGTGACGTCATAGTTTGATGTTCGTATATTAGATATACGTATCGTATGTTTATCTCTGTCTTACTTATGGTTTCCTACATTCTGTCTTCGATACGTATGTCTAATATACGAACATCAAACTATGACGTAACGATCAAGTGTGAAAAATCGGTGTGTATGTGTGAGTGTATGGCTGTTGGCAGTGGTACAATGTCTTGAATAACACGATTTTAAATTAGGTAGTCCAAATTTTAACATTAATAGGAAGAGCCCATTAGTTTTTGCCTACAACTTGTTTCGCACAGAGTAATTTGTTTTGTCAGATTAGCAAAGTTTTTCATATGCTGCGGCTAAAATCAAACTCACTGCTTACATGCACAATGATTTGATGTTGTGAACTCCAAGGAAACTAATTACGAAATTCAAATGTTTGTAATTGACAGATAAACGTTAGTGTCAAGAATCCACTTCAATTTACATGTTATTATGTTTGTTTGAGGAATAATTTTGCTAAAATTTTCAGATGTTCGAAACTAGTTCTGAGCATTGTTTTCGGACAATGCCCGAATTTTGATTTAGAAGTAGATAGCATATACATTACTTTGCAATAAATGTTTTATACAATATTTATATAAAAAATCTGATGTGGCCAACACAAAACCTCCCGCTATTTAATTTTTACATACATACATACGTACATAAAATCACGCGATTCCCATTTAGGGGGTTAGCAAATACCCGGAAACAATAGTAACAATAAGAAAAGGGATAAGAGTAAGAGCTCAGCTGACTCACTTCACTCTTTAACAACATTCTTCTTTCGCCTTGTCCACAATCATCATAGCATTCATACATAAGAACATAATAAAGTGACCGATTTTCGGTAGCGAATAACCCCATCCGGACCACAATAATAGTTACGCAACAATCTTCCTTCGCCACACTTTCCTATCCATTTTTATTAATTTAAATACATACTTACGTATTTACTAACGCTGCAAACTGTACCATTGCATAAAACTATTGATTTATTTACTATTTTCTTTATAAATGTCACTATTATTAATTTGAAGTGATTAGTTTTTTGACAGTGACATTTGCTGTCAGTTACATTCATTTGAAATATGAACTATGTAACAAAGGAATTGTGTTTATCTTAGGCTTCGAGACTAAAAGAAAAAATTATTTTTAAATTTATCTGCAAAATATATAGAAAAAGTATTAATGTATTCCTGTAGAAAATTCAATAATCATTAATTTTCATAAGACATAAAATGCGAAAAAATGGCATTTAATGATATTTTTTGAAGAAAAACGATTATGAGCTTCAGGTAAAGTGCCATTTCCGGTTATCCGATTTACACCAAAATCTAATGGCTTCTTTTTATATTAGAATAGGGAAGAAATACAAGGTTTCAGAATTTTCTGAATGATAGTATTTCAGTTAGAGCGAAGACAAAATGCCTACACATACACACACACATAGGTACACAAATACACACATACAGACATCATTGTGAAAATGTTAAAATTGGATTCTAGGGACCTTAAAACGTGGTCATTTACCAAAATCTCGATATGTGATTTTTAGCACGATCCCTATACCTCCCTTACCAAGGGTAGCGGGAGGTAAAAATCTGATGTGGCCAGCACAATACCTCCCGCCATTTAACTTTTATTAATTTATATACATACCTACATATTTACTGATGCTGAAAACTATATTATGTTTCCTTGCAATCGTATAATATAACTATTATTTTATTTACTATTTTCTTTTTAAAACATTGCCACTATTAATTTGAAATGAAAAGTTTTTTGACAGTGACATTTATCGGTCAAATACATACCTTTCAAATCTAAACTGTATAACTAAGGAATTGTGTTTATCTTTAAAATATAGGCTCCGGGATTTATAAAATAGGTTGCTTTATAAATGTATCTATAAAATGTCTAGGAAA
This sequence comes from Ophonus ardosiacus, assembly GCA_943142095.1. Classification (NCBI taxonomy): domain Eukaryota; kingdom Metazoa; phylum Arthropoda; class Insecta; order Coleoptera; family Carabidae; genus Ophonus; species Ophonus ardosiacus. Next base: position 22,366,298 of record OW964839.1, read on the forward strand.
AGTATAAATGCATGCCTGAAGAAAACTTAATAATCTTTAATTTTTTTTTTTTATAATAAAAAACTGTGAAAAAATAATATTTAAAGGTATTTTTCGCGAACTATTTTGAACTTCAAGTAAAGTGCCATTTCTGGTTATCCGAGTTACACCAAAATCTAATGGCTTCTTTCGATAATAGAATAAGGTCGAAATACAAGGTTTCAGAATTTTCCGATTGATAATATTTGAGTTAGAGCGTTACGAGGATACACATACACACACACACACACACACACACACACACACACACACACACACACACACACAGACATACACATACACACACGCATACCCACAGACAGCATCGTGAAAATGTTAAAATGGATTCAAGGGACCTTGAAACATAGTTATTTACTAAAATCTTGATATGAGATTTTTAGCACGATCTTCATTTCTTTCTTACCAAAGATAGTGGGAGGTGAAAAATAAATTGGCGAGATGCACATCAGTACACTGACGTTTGGCTAAATGAGCAGTAGTAATAATACAAATTTTCAAAAAATTATAATTAGATGAATTTCTAAGAAACTACGACTTCTGGTTGTCTAATTGTTATCAGAACCTTTTCAGCTTTTCCCATGAATGTCAGATTGAGGAATTCATAATTTAACAGGTCTTAAGTCTTATAGTTTCGGAGGAATCGTCTTTCCAACATCCAAACGTACACACACACACACACACACACACACACACACACACACACACACACACACACATACACACATACACATACATACATGCACACACACATACGCACGCACAGACATCATTGTGAAAATATTAAAATCGGATTGTAGGGACCTTAAATCTGGATAAGAGATTTTTATATATAAATCCAATAGCTCTCTTAGCGAGAGGTAATAGTTATTTATTCACAATCATTATAGTAATATACAGATTCCTAACCTTTTGGAGGTTGGAAAATACGTCATTCCTAATTTTAATGACAATCTTGGGTTGGAAATAACAGATTTCACTTCCATCTCTTGGGTTGGAAATGTTTATGTAGGGGTTGCCTAGCAATATTGCCATAGATCCCCATAATTAAGTAGGCTAAACAAATTTTAAGACAGCTGTCAAAATATTAATATTATTAAAGGTTATAATTAATTGATTTATTTTGAAAATTATTGATTTAAAATGAGGATTATTGTGAATAAAATAGTATACATAACCTCGGTGGGAGTTTCATAACAGCCTCGTGCATTATCTCACCTCGAGGCTTCGCCTCTCGGTAATATACATAAGCCCTCGGCTGTAATGAAACATCTCCCACCTCGGATGTAATATACTATTACTTGTCAAGGCAGGGAAGTTCGTCTTTTCATGACGAATATGAAGATTGTTCTTAATTAAATAGTCATGAAAACGAATTGCAACGACAAGATAAGTATTAATTTTTTTCTGTAATCGTATAATTCAAGATTACTAAATGGTACATATAACCTATTTTCATTTAACAAGTACATCAAATTCAAACTTAAGGAACTTTATTTAAAATTGTACAATATAAATTTTACATGTTAATAAAATTTAAAAATTATACATAAATAATTATATTTCATATTAGACCGTAAAATGTGTTTGTGAAAATAAATATGGCAACGTTGCATTTTACTTCCCAGCTTAGTAGTGTTTCACAAGAGTCTTGCATTTTTCTTGTTCTTGTCTTGTTCTTGCATAAAATGCAATACAAGAACAAGACAAGAGTTATATAGTTCGTTGCAAGACAAGACAAGAATCTGCCCTGCAAGAAAAGTGCAAGAATAGCAAGATTTTTTAGTATTTTCTTGCATTCTTGCACTCTTGCAATATTATATTATAATTCAATATATCAACATTTTATTATAGGTTTTACCTCTAGCTAAGCTGACATTAATCGGAAAAGCTAAAAAGGTTTTGGTAACAATTGACAACCGGAAGTAGTTGTTTCTTAAAAAATCTTCTAAATATTATATTTTGAAAATTTATAGTACAAAAAAAAAAATAAAGAGCATTAAGTACTCAATCTGATTTAAATTTTCTTATTATATCTTCTATAGATTTAGAGATAAAAAATCTGATATGGCCAGCATATGACCTCCCGCTAATTCGATGTTTAAAATTGCAATGAACTTGGAGTTAAATATCACTTTATCGTTTGTAAACAAAATCTAATTTGTTGTTCCAATAAATAGAAAAGTCTTTAATAAGAAATTTTGTATTATATTTTATCAAGTTTTTTTTTTTTAAATCAGTTAAGAGCTCTTAGTTAAGAACCACATCCGACTTATCATATATACTCATGTTGTTTTCAATCATAGACGAGTTTTAAAATCAAATTTGAGAAGTTTTTTTATCATATTTTAATATATTTTTTCAAGGAAATCAGTTCAGAGCTTCAAGTAACGTACCACTTTAGGTTTACTAATATTAACAAGAATCTAATATGTCGGTCTCATTAATATAAAAGTGTTAAATACAAGATTTGAAAAGTTTTCAATTATAGCATAATACATTTTTTCACGAAAATCTCTTCACAGCTTCAAGTAAAATATCCCTTCCGATTTAAATATGTTGTTCCTATTGATATGAAATTGCAAGGCAAGAAATATGCAAGAGTCTTGCAAACAAGACAAGATTTTTGCTTGGAAGAGCAACACAAGACAAGAAATAGCCTAGCAAGACAAGAAATCTTGTCTTGTGAAACACTACAGCTTAGGCAGGGAAATTCAATTGCCCTGCTGATTTTGCGGCAGGGAAGTAGTAGATTACATTACGATTTCAGGAAATAGTTATTTACTTAACAAGGCAGGGAAGTTCGTCTTTTCATGACGAATATGGAGATTATACATAATAAGTCATGAAAAGGAACTGCACTGACGAGATAAGTATTAATTTTTTTCCATAATCATATAATTCAAAATTACTGATTGGTACATATAACCTATTTTCATTTAACAATCACATTGAAAACTTAAGTAACTCTATTTGTAATTGTACACATAGGCTGGTAGTGCGAGCATGGTTTTAACTAAAACGCTGTTTTACGCTTTTAAGAAATGTCAAATTCAAATTTCAATATTTAATTTCATCCTTATGTTTAAAGAATGATTTTTTAAAAAACATTTGTTTGAATACAAACTATGTTCTGCTTAAAAATCATATTTTGATAAATTTGATATTGTTTATTTTTGTTATTAAATAATGAAATTACACATTTCTTAAAACAGTCTTTTAGTTAAAACCGAGCTCGCACTACCAGCCATAAATAATTATATTTCATTTTGGATCGTAAAATGTGTGAATATAAATATGGCAACGTTGCATTTTACTTTCCTGCCTAGGCAGGGAAATTCAATTTTGCGGCAGGGAAGTAGTAGATTACATGACGATTTCAAAAAAAAATTATTAACTTCGAAAGGGCCTATGACAGTTTTAAACGGCGTTTAATATACCTGTTGTAACACTTAAAATTGACAAATGACAACTATAACACCAAATCCAAAACATAAAACTGTAACAGTTACGTAGTATCCAACACCAACATTGCTCCTGCTGCAACAGATCACAACATCCAAATCCAACTCACCAATTCCCATTATTCTGCTCTAACACATCTCACTGCACTCACTAACCATCACACCCTAAACCTAGTGCACTTCACACTCAGCCAGTCTCCTCGTTCTCGTACCGCACTGCACTAGTGCAACGTTGCCGGATCTCCGCTCCGCTTCGTGCGCCAACAAGCGACGATCGCTCGCCACTGACGCTCTGCGGACGTCATGCTGGAGTAGGGGTAGGGTAGTGGTGGGGGAAGATCAATATGGCCGACGCGCAAGCGCAGACAGGGATTCAGATGGGGTATAGTGAGTATGGTAGGTCTGGTGTAGGTTTGAAGATGAAGGGATGTCTTGAAATACACGTTAAAGAATAGTCAAATTTGTAATAATGTAAGACGAAATTCACCGGCATTATTTTTATTTGACATTTAGAAAGTCAGTCCATTTTTTGGCAACAACCCTTGAAGCCTATTTAAAAACATCTGCTTGTCATAAACATTTCAAAATTCTGTCTGGTCATAAATCTTAAGACAAATAGTCCATAAATTCTTGTTCGAAAAATATCAATGAGACACCCTAACTTTCATGTCACCGCGGGACGTGTGCTCTCTGTTGGAGATTTTGAGTCAGCTCGGATGAGACCTGGGTTTGAGGCTAGAAGGAGGTGTCGTAGATACACACACACACACACTCACACACGGACATCATCGTAAAAATGTTATAATCGGATTATAGGGACCTTAAAACGTGCTTATCCACTAAAATTTGGATATGCGAATTTTAGCATGATTCCAATACCTCTCTTAGCGAGAGGTAAAAATGTTATAATCGGATTATAGGAACCTTAAAACGTGCTTATCCATTAAAATCTGTATATGCGAATTTTAGCATGATTCCAACTAGAGATGCATTCGGGCCGGGCCGGACCGGGCTTTGAGGTTTGGATCGACTCGGCTCGAAAATAAAAATTGCCGGTCTGATTCGAAGATCGACTCGACAAAAAATTAGCTGGCCCGGCTCGAAAATTGACTCGAAATCGAGCCGGGCCGGGCCAAAGCTCGAAATTGGGTACATCTAACATTCCTAATTTTGATTTTTATATGAGACGATATGTTTAACTTTTTTCGTGCCAAATTTATAAGAAACCTCTACATCCTTATCACTTTCGACATTAGTTAACATAAGTTGTTAAAAAAAGAGACACTTCTAGTGTAAGTTTGTTATAAAAATTACAGACTTACGAGTATTTAACACTTTGTTTTCCAAAGGCGCTCGAAAATTTAAACTGTTTCACAAATCTTATACAAAAAGATATCATTTACATAAAGAATTTTTTATCTAACTTTATTTTTACTCAAAAATAAGACAAGAAATCATTATAGTAGAAATAAAAATCACTTTTATTTAAGTATACGAATAGTAACAATAGTAATAATAACAATAATGACAATAGCATTATTATGCTTTAATGAATAACCTTGAATTTTTGAAGTAAAATAACATTTTTATTACTAAGATGTCAAGTATGTTATTAAATCATTTTTACCCTTTTCAACTTCATTCATTTTCTTTAAAATATTAAGGAAATTGTGCATTTGATTGAGCTACAAGATTTTTCGGGCCGGCCCGAAAAGCTCAAATTTTCGGGTCGGGCCAAAATCAAAAGTCCGACTCGCCTCAACTTTTGCAAATGATTAGCCCGATTCGGCCCGATAAAAAAATATCTTCGGCCCGGCTCAATGATCGACTCGAAATCGAGGCAGGCTTCGGGCCGGGCCGGGCCAAAACTCGAGATCGAGTGCATCTCTAATTCTAACACCTCTCTTAGCGAGAGGTAAAATTGTTATAATCGGATTATAGGGACCTTAAAACGTGCTTATCCACTAAAATCTGGTTATGCTAATTTTAGCATGATTCCAATACCTCTCTTAGCGAGAGGTAAGATTGTTATAATCGGATTATAGGGACCTTAAAACGTGCTTATCCACTAAAATCTGTATATGCGAATTTTAGCATGATTCCAATACCTCTCGTAGCGAGAGGTAATAATAATTTTTTTGTGATCTAACTATGATATTTTAGTTAATTCAACAAAATTCTACTGTTCATAGTTAAAACTACATAATATCTCTTGTAAAGTATGCTCACGTTCCACCGAAGAATATGCATACATCGATTAAAGCGAGTTTACCATTCGAGTTAACAATTCTGCAACTCTTATTCTGCTGGCGCTTCAAAACTTTTATCATGGTTTCTTGGACGTTTTGTACTATCCATAAATCGATCAATGAAGTATAAAAGTTAGCGTTAACGCTTCGCCTATCGTGTGTGTAGAAATAAAGTTAAATTGTTTCGTTTCAATAAATGCATTCCATTTGTAACTGACAAAGGGTGAATTAATTGACTGATACCGATCTAAACTGTGCTAATGGTTTTAATATGTTAATAATAATACATAGTCATCAAAATTGACCGAAGGTCTCGTGACAATTTTTGTTTCAAATTAATGTCAAAATTATATTTCAATTTTCCATAATTCATTAAAACTAAATAAATAAAGTACCCTTTACACCTAGGCGTGCCAATCTGCTTTGTACATAGATTTCGGTAATGATGACATACACTGTGCGCCACTGGTTCGTGTTACTATTTTACAGGATATACAGAATCTTTTTCAAGGTACTTTTGGTATGGGATATGTACAAAATACATCGAATTGACGGAAGGTTTTGTGCTGGCCACAACAGATTTTTCTATTGTGCAGCAAGTTCTTCTTTGTGGTTATTTTAGTAATAAATTACAAATATATTCCAGAAAAATTAACCGCTCCTCTTCTAACTTAGACCGTATTAAAAACTTTCACGTTTCTATTAATTTTGACATTTTAATTGACATTAATGACACTGACTCAATACAGCAAAAAATATGTGTACAGTAAAATTTTTGAGAGAAGTCCTATCAAGGCCATCTACGAATTGTATCTATGAATTAAGATTTTGTGCTGTCAAATTTAGTAGTGTCGTTTACTTAGTTTTTATGAGGGTACATAATATCTTGTGTACCTCATAAAAACTATGTATGTATATTCCAAGCCAGTGTAAAAGGGCATATGAAGGTTCTGTGTTCAAGCCCATGTGAAATCCATTAATTTTTCACCAACATATTTCTTCCATATATAATTAAAAAAAAATATCAGTAGCCATGAAAGTGACAATAACAAAACATTGTCATGATAGGGGACAATTAAAGATTAAAGTTATTATTTTATGAACCAATACAAAATAACACAAAATAAAGTAAAAAATAGGATATTTATATCAGAAACAATTATTATTTATTGTAATAGGTATTTACAAACTAAAGATGATCTACATGTAATAAGAAATAAGTTATAAGAAACAAGAAAAACTGCAAACTACAAGGGAACAAATTAAAATCATTTATGCTGGGGTTTATGCAGCATATAAATTATGAAATTAAATTAAGCTACTAAATTAAAAAACTAAACTAAAATAACGTCGTTTATGCAGTAAATTAAAATTCAAAGGTAAACAATTTGTTGAATAAGTCCAATTAGTATTTCGTCACTCTTTTCTGCAGGAACTTTGTTATCATCGTCATATATTTTCATAGGTTAGGTGCAAAAATTTGTCATAAGTGCGCGAGTGGAGCAGGCGCAGCATTAATAATTTGTAATTTTTCTTCATGAGACAAATTGTTCTTGATTTCTTCTTAATAAAACGAAAATAATAATAATTTAACAAATAAAGTGTAAGAAACCTTTATTAATGAGCGTCTAAAGTCAACAATTGTTTTGTTTTGTTTCTGTCAGTTTCACGGCTAATGATATTTTTTCTTAATTGTGCAAATTTTTAAATTTATTTTCTGGCTTTATATGAAACAGAAATGTAAGGTGTCTGGTATCAAAAAATTCGTAAATTTTTTCTTTATATTAGACACCAATTATATTTTCAATAAATTAATATGGAAACTTTTGGCGTCTAAAAAACTGTTTTTCTATGTTATAGCCCTATGACCCGTTTTAAAATTTACACCCTGTATATATATATAAATTTACAAGCATTACATTTCCATACACAGCTATTATCACCCTTTAGTTCTTGCTGGGGTGTGTATTTCACAAAATCATTTAGAGGGTGTGCAAAAAGTGTGATATCTACCCTGGTGGCGGGTATTTATTTGCGGTTTTTTGCCACTTAACTGGAAGTTTTGGCCGCTGGCGTAACACTTTGGCACGGGCTGTGCACTGCCTCTGAGTTATAGCGGCTTCAACATGGACAATGGAGACGATTTTTTATTCAATATATCCATAGAAAATGCTCCAAATGAAAAAAGGAAACTACAGGAGAGATGTACGGTTATAGACTGTGTACTGGATAATAGATAAGTTAGATTTCTTTTAAAAGTAATCCATATTTGTTTCATATGACGGTAATGAGAATTATTGAGAATTAAAAAACAGGTAGGCAGTGGAAACAAAATTTGTACTAGCGTTTTAGTAGTTATTTAACTGTCATTTGAACATAGACAAATAATACTCTTTAGACCAGAAACTTATGTGTACTTACACTGAACATTACACCTGGTGGTTGGAATAGAACTAAAATGTAAACTAGGCAACCCGTTTTTGAAATTTATACAAAATATTGTAGTTTTGTTTGTTGATATAAATTTATTTTGATATTAAAATGCATGTGCACAAATTAAATATTTAATTATATTTTTTCATTTATACATAATAAAATTTTATTTTCAAAATAGATTTATGTCATCTTCATTGAAATAATTGTTACGTGAATTGAATTACTTATATGAACTTATCAACACATAAAATTAAACAACGTTACATTAAAAACTTGCCTAATAGACACACAGATGTTAATCAAAGTGAATTATAAAGAACCGTGATCAGGGAATAAATAGAATCGAAAACACAATTCAAAATATGTCAAATTAATAAATTTACGTCAAATTCAAATGTTTCCCACGCATCCTTATTTCCCACCTCAGAAAAAATACGTGAACCAATAGTTGCTTAGTTATAAAAAATGCAAGTTCTTAAAGCGACGTTCGCGACATCTATTGACTGGAATCTTTTTTTTATTTTGCCTGCACCTTAATTCATGATTATTGAACCAAACAGCGTGCGAAAAAAGCCGATTAAAGCACTCCGTGCTTATAAAAATGCTAGTCAACAATAAACAAAATAATCTACAACTGGTAGATTTATAAAAAAGTATTACCTAAATCACTTCCTTTCCACCATTTGTAAAATATTAGAATATTTTTTAACGTGAAACATTGAATTTGTCATATCCATGGTTACAACTTGACATTTGATTGACAGCAATGTATTTGCCTGTCCAATTTAAAATGAAACATAGGATACGAATTTGATATTTGACAAGATGTTAATTTTGTTTATACAGGGCGTTATGTAAGGAAGTGTACAACATTTAACCCATGGTAGAACAGACCCCATATAGAGTAAATCTGGCAATAATTTTTGTTTAACATGTTTTCTACAAGAACGAGAGGCCTACTGACAAATCACGTCATAGTTCAAAATTCAAGATCATTGAAGCCTATTTGGAAATAACTGCATACTCTTAATTGGTAAAGGTAAGTGACATTTTGAGAATATCAAAAAAATTATATAAATTGTACGTCTATGCAAAAAGAAAAAAACTTTAACATAAGTTTTGACAATCAATATTTTTTCCCAGAGAACACATTGATTTTTTTACCTCCCGCTAGCCTTGGTAAGGGAGGTATAGGGATCGTGCTAAAAATCACATATCGAGATTTTAGCAAATGACCACGTTTTAAGGTCCCCCGAAACCAATTTTAACATTTTCACGATGATGTCTGTATGTGTGTGTATATGTATGTGTGTATGTATGTGTGTGTGTGAGTGTGTGTGTGTGTGTGTATGTGTATGGATTTTGTCTTCGCTCTAACTCAAATACTATCATTAGATTTTGGTGTAAATCGGATAACCGGAAATGACACTTTACCTGAAGCTCATAATGGTTTTTCTTCAAAAAATACCATTAAATGCCAATTTTTCGCATTTTATGTCTTATGAAAATTAAAGATTATTGAATTTTCTACAGGAATACATTAATACTTTTCTATATATTTTACAGATAAATTTAAAAATAATTTTTTTTTATTAGTCCCGAAGCCTAAGATAAACACAATTCCTTTGTTACACAGTTCATATTTCAAATGAAAGTAACTGACAGTAAATGTTACTGTCAAAAAACTAATCACTTCAAATCAATAATAGTGACATTTAAAAAAAAATAGTAAATAAAGCAATAGTTTTATGCAATGGAACAGTTTGTACCGTTAGTAAATACGTAAGTATGTATTTAAATTAATAAAAATTAAATAGATTTTTTACAAAATTTTTAACTATGACTTGACGTGATTGGTCAATTTTAAAGGCCTCCAGTTCTTGTAGGAAACATGTTAAACAAAAATTATCGCCAGATTTACTACCTATGGGGTCAGTTCTACCACAGGTTAAGCGTTGAATTTGAACACTTACTTACATAACACCCTGTATAATTATACCTTTCTAAATTACATTTAGAAAAAATATTGTGTGACCTTGTGCCTGAGTGATTTTCTGACTCGGCTAAATTTCTTACAATATTTAACTATAATACTTCTGTCAAATTCGTTACTTACGTTTCATTTTAAATGAGACAGGCAAATACATTGCTGTCAATCAAATGTCGAATCATAACTATGGATATGACAAACCTAATGCTTCACGTTAAAAAAATACTTACGGTATAACACATTTCGCATCATATGTTTGGCACATGCGCAATATTTGTGATTATAATTTACCAGGTCTGAAACCACTGTTTGTAGGTTTATAACACCTACAAAGGAAATTGTCTTCATAAATTGGAATAATTTATTTACACGTAAGTTTTGACTTATTGATTTTACAGTGGAAGTGTAAATACAAAAGATGTTCAGAATTAAAAACTGCACCCAACGAGCCGTTATCTATTGATATTAAGCATTCTATTCACGAAATAAACGTAACCACACAAATAATAAAATTAACATTGTTATATCCTATAGATCAAAAGATAGAAGACACCCGGTATTAGGTTTGTACATGCAAATAACCTTTTATAGAGCGTACAAAAAGGCACTCCATCTACATCGACTTTACCTTATAATTCATGAGCGTAAAGAGGAACTAGGTACGTTTAACATATTTAAAATGAGATTTTATGCTTAATCATGTGTCATTAATAATTCCAAAATAAAACTCGTAGTGTTCCAGATTTCAATGCTTCAAATTCATTAATATTGCACACCAAAGTATGCAACAAAAATCAGTATTTCTTTGTTCAGTTATGACTTAATCTTATAATAACTTTGTTCTACATTTTACGAGTACATTTAATAAATATCTAAAAGAAAAAATTAATTCCTCTGTCACTAGCCGTCGGGGAGGAGTGATTATGTTAAAATTTTAATAAGACGCCTTTTAATAATGAACGATGGCGTTGTCACTTGTTCAGCGTTCATTGGAGTCGGTACGGTAGGTATCTTGACTGTCCTTAGAGTTTGCTCCTTTCATTAGTCAGGTTTGTACGATAAGGACTTTTAGGTTAATTAACAAGTGTTTTTATTGGGGGTTATTATATAAATTTTTAGCAAATCAAAACTGATGAAATTTTCTCTTTTACTGACTAAGATTTGTTGTCAAAAAAGGAAAAAAAAAATTAAACAAATCCCGTATTAAAAGCCCCTTGGAAAAGATTCTATATATCCAGTAAAACTGTAACACGAACATGTACTATTTAACTACGTAGTCAAGTCATAAGTTCTGTCCCAAACTTTTATTGTGTTTTTATACGATTTAAGTAACCGTTGAAAACAAAAATGAAGATTTGTCATTTAATGTTGTCAGTGTTGAATACAAAAGTGTCAACAGTTCTTTGATAAGTAGTTAAATAATAATAGAGTGGAGTAAAAAAGAAGATCGTGTTGCCGTAATTGCTTTGCACAGGTGTGGGCATTCAGCAACAACGATTTTTAAATTATTGAAAAATTTAGAAATCACACGGAAATTTGTTTATCGTACCATTAAGCGATACACTGAAGTCTCTTCTGTTGCTGACAAACCACGCTCTGGTCGACCTCGCACTACTCGAACACCAGCAGTCATAAAAGCTGTTGAAGCTCGTATTCGCCGAAATCCCAAACGAAAACAGAAATTGATGGCTTTGCAGATGCATTTGTCAAGGGATTCTTTGAAGCGAGTTATTAATGAAGACCTCAAACTTCATGCTTACCGTAGAAAAAAGGGCCATCTTCTTGCATCACGTTTAAAAAAAAAATAGGCAAGAGAGAGCAAACCTGCTTCTTCATCGGTACGCAGATAACAAGCATCGAAAAATTCTTTTCACAGATGAGAAAACTTTTACAATCGAAGAACATTTAAATAACCAAAGTGATAGAGTATATGCTCATAGCAGTTCTGAAGCTGCTGAAAAGGTTCCTGTTGTTCAACGAGGTTATCACCTGGCATCTGTGATGGTTTGGTTGGGTGTTTCATATCTGGGGGCCACACAAGTTCATTTTTGTCAAAAAGGCGTCAAAACTGGAACTAAAGTGTATCAAGAAGACATTTTAGAGGGAATTGTAAAGTCTCTGAGTAACACTATGTTTAAAAATGAGCACTGGGTTTTTCAACAGGACTCAGCGCCAGCTCACAAAGCAAAGTCTTCGCAAGAATGGTTTTATCGCCAAAATATCGACTTTATTAGACATGACGATTGGCCCTAATCAAGTCCAGACCTAAATCCCTTGTACTATAAAATCTGGTCTTGTTTAGAGGAAAAAGTCTGTTCTTCAAGCCACAGAAATTTGGAGCAGTTAAAGGCGTCTTTGGTAAAAGCAGTGGTCAATATTGATAGGAATATGGTACGTACTGCCATAGATGACTGGCCTCGAAGATTAAAAGCCTGTGTACAAGCACGTGGAGGTCATTTCGAGTAAAATGTAGCTTGACAAATTCATAGTACATTAGAGTTTCATATTCTAATAAAATTTTGTGTCTTGATCTCATTTGTTTTATCTAGTCTTACTTTAATCTTGGGACAGAACTTATAACCTGACTACGTATTTTCTATAAATTCCATACCGACAGTTCCTTGGAAAACAAAAACATACACTATGTAATTTGCACTAGACACTGACATCTGTCAATTAGAATTATTTGAATATATCAGCTGTTTCCATGATTATAGCAAATCTGGCTGATTTATGAAAGTTAATCTCTTTATAATTCTTTAACTCTATACCTACTGAATATGAAAGAAAATGTATAATCAAACCGTATAGATAATAAGATATTCTTTCATATTGATAATCACATAAAATATCAAAAAATTAACTTAAAAAATCTGTTGTGGCCAGCACAAGACCTCTCGCCATTTCCATATTAGGCTATATAAGTATTGCATTGCACTTTGCTATCGAACCGTCGTTTTATAACAAAATATTGCAGAACTTTACCCAAATATTGTTTTTTATTGTATTTAACATGTCTTCTGCACACATCTTAATTCTAATTACATATATTTTTCATTGTATGAGGAAGTTTCTAAATGTCACATATTCTTCCAATTCAATTAACCAGATTGGCAGTATTTCTGATGGATATATGCATATTACCTATAATTTCAAATATTTAATTAATAAAACAATAAGAAAGATTAAATGTACTTCCCAGAAAAAGCTATCAAAATGTCACTGAAACTTGATTTTTGACACTGAAACTGTCATTTACAAATTATGTTATAAACATTGGAATTTGTCAACTGGTTTCCTTAGTGCCTTGGCCTCTGCGATTAGTTTACTCTATAAATTATAGCGTCTTTATCTCTAAATTTATAGAAGATATAATAAAAAGTTTAAATGTATCAGGTGTAGAATTTTGTTCTTCAAAATTAGTAATATCAAAAATTCTCAAAAATTAATATTTGGAAGAATTTCTTTTAAAAACTACTACTTCCGGAATTCATAGTTAAACAGGTTTCATGTCTTATAGTTTTTGAGGAATCGTCCGTCCAACATCCAGCCATACACACACACACACACACACATACACACATCCACACACACACACACACAAACACACATACACACATACACACACACACACACAGACATCATTGTAAAAATGTTAAAATTGGATTCTAGTGACCTTGAAACGTGATTATTCATTAAAATCTGGATATGTGATTTTTAGCATGATTTCAATACCTCTTTTAGCGAGAGGTAAAAACGACCTTAAAACGTGTTTATCCACTAAAATCTGGATATGCGATTTTTAGGAGATAAAAAGGGTTGAAGAAGAATATTACGAACACGTAGTCCTGTGCATACTAACGTTTATCTTCTGAGTCCATAATAATAGCTTACAAAATCTTAGCACTGACCAAACGTTTTATCTCACTGAAGTCTTTAAGACGCTGTGCGCTTGCAACCCGGGATGCCGGGACAGTGTAGTAGAACAAGTAAGCGCGTTTAGACGCGACGGAGAGGTCGAAGGTCGTGCCGGGGTATCTGATGTGTAATTAGGGAATGTCGAGAGGGCAGCATAGGACAGAACAGGACCGTATTATCTACTAGGAAGTCGACGATGACACATAAATTGGCCCTTTGATACAGATAGCATTGACTGATGACAGCGAAATTTAATTGAGAATTTACACTATTGACAGAATGATAGAAACATGCATGAACAATAACAATGTAAAGAATAACGTAGAGAATATAGACAACGAGGTGTGGTAATTAAATAACGAGATTTATTTTTTCAGGTTTTCCTGTAAATTTGGCAACTTTGCAGGCGATATCATATTAATTGGTCACCTTCCCTCCATCTACTGTTAAAATTTCAAGATAATTAGGCAAACCGTTCGGCAGTAGCCTTTGATTGAAGTTAACTACTTTCTCGTACTCCGCCGGAATTATGTTAGTGTCAATATGAAATTCTGTGTGAAACTTAAAAAATCCGCTACAGAAATGTACGAATTGTTGAATAATATTTATGGTGATGAGGGTCTATCTAGTACTCAAGTTTTCGAACAGCTTAGAAGATTTAAAGAAGGAAGAAAAGAGATCGGAGACGATTAGTGCCTCGGCCGTGCACTGACATTGTTTTTTACCTTCCGTCACCTTTAGGTAAGGAAGGTATTGTCTTTGGTCAAAAAATTCGGTGGTCAGTTTTTAATGAATAAGCACGTTTTAGGGTCCCTACTATACGAATTTACTGTTTTTAAGATGATGTCTGTATGTGTGTCCGTGTGTGTGTCCGTGTGTGACAAATTTTTCTCCGACGATAACTCCAATACTACAATTCTAAAAATTATAATTCCTTCGTATTCCTCTTCTTTACATCTATATGAAGAGCTGATTAGATTTTCGTTATCATTGATTCACAGGAAATACTCTTATTTGAAGTTTTTAACAGTTTTTATTAAAAAAACGCAGTTTACATATTTACAAGTTTTCGAACAGCTTAGAAGATTTAAAGAAGGAAGAAAAGAGATAGGAGACGATTAGTGCCTCGGCCGTGCACTGACATTGTTTTTTACCTTCTGTCACCTTTAGGTAAGGAATGTATTGTCTTTGGCCAAAAAATTCGGTGGTGAGTTTTTAATGAATAAGCACGTTTTAGGGTCCCTACAATACGAATTTACTATTTTTAAGATGATGTCTGTATGTATGTGTGTGTGTCCGTGTGTGTGTATGTGTGTCCGTGTGTGACAAATTTTTCCCCGACGATAACTCCAATACTACAATTCTAAAAATTATAATTCTTTCGTTTTCCTCTTCTGTACATCCATATAAAGAGTTGATTAGATTTTGGTTATAATTGATCCACCGGAAGTACCCTTATTTGAAGTTTTTATCAGTTTTTCTTAAAAAAAAAAACGCAGTTAAATATTGTTTTTTGACATTTTGTTATTATACATATTAAAGAAAATATTCTTCTCTATACAGTTTGATTATACATTTTCCTTCATATTCAATAGATGTAGATTTAAAGCATTATAAAGAAATTAATTTTCAAAAATTAGTCAGCTTTGCTATTTACCATGGAAACAGCTCATGCTGATATATTAAAAAAAAATCTAATTGACAGATGTCAGTTGCAAGTGCAAAACCAAATATGGAAAGTGTAGGATCACAAAATTGGTATGTCATAGTGCTACTCCCTCGCAAGTGACACGCAGAGAAAGTCCAAAGAGAAGATGGAAGGACTGTATCGCAGAAGACTGAAAATAATGCATGTGTCAAGAAGATGTGTTGGACAGGAATGAGTGGAAGAAAAGAGGAAACAGCTACCTCTAATAAAATAGGGGAAGCTGAAGAATAAGAAGAAGTGTCAAGTGCATTTTACTTAGTGTATGTTTATGTTACAATTTTATTGGATTTATAGAATAGAAATAGTATGTGTTCGTGTTTGATTTTACATGATATTATATAGAATCTGTTCCAAGGACCTTTTGGTATGGGATTTGTACAAAATACATCGAATTGACGGAAGGTTTTGTGCTGGCTACAACAGATTTTTTTTTGTTATAAATATTAGAGAAAATGCTCTTCTTTATACGATTTGATTATACATTTGCCTTTATATTCAACAGATATAGAGTTAAAGAGTTATAAAGAGATTAACTTTCAAAAATATGTCAGCTTTGATATTTATCCGGGAAACAGCCGATATATTCAAAAAATTCTAATTGACAGATGTCAGTGTCAAGTGCAAAACTAAAGATGGAAAGAATAGGGCCAGAAAGTGTCATAGTGTTCCTCACAAGTGACATGCAGAGGAAGACCAAAAAGAAGATGGAAGGACTGTATCGCAGAAAACTTGACAGGGGAAGAACTGTGTGAAGGAAATGCGTCAGACAGAAATGAGTGGAAGAGAATACTAAGAAACAGCGACCCCCTAATAAAGTAGCGAAAAACTGAAGAAGAAAACAGTGTCAAGTGCAATTTACATGTGTATGTTAATGTATAATTTTATTGAATGTATATAATCTTTTCAAAGGAATTTTTGTTATGGGATTTGTACAAAATACATTGAATTGACGGAAGGTCTTGTGCTGGCCACAACAGATTTTTTTTGAGATGCGAGTGATTGTTCACATGGATTGGGTGCCTGAGGGGCATTTCGTTAACCAAGCATATTACAAGAAGGTTTTGATAACCATTCATGCATGGGTGAGAAGAAAAAGGGCTGAAATGTGATGGATTTTCCATGAAGACAACGCGCTAAAACAAAACGCCCTGTTCAGCAAGACACATTTGACGAAATATAAAATCACCGTGTTGGTACATCAACCTAGTGCCATGTGACTTGATTTTATTTCCAAACTGTAATTCTGCGTTAAAAGGCACCAAATTCGTGGCCGAGATGTAGTTATAGAAAAGCGGCAGAGATTATGAACAACCTAACAAAAAAAGGCCTGCAGGCATTGCTTCCAACAATGGAATATTCGCATCGGGCGGTGTAGGGTTCGGGGAAGAGAGTGCACTGAAAGTGGCAGTATTTGTTTTGTGTAATTTTATACATTGTCAATGTTCTAAGATCAATCTTGTTATTTTATGTCAAAAATAAAAATAAGCGGAAGGACTTTGACAGGTATATAAACAATATTTCCTAGGCACTCTTAAAACGCTTAAAATGTCAAAAAAATTTCACTTATCAAAACTCACTTACTTGTAAAAATACAGCATCTTATCTTATCTTAAAGGGTGCGAAAATTATTTTGTGAGATTGTTTTGTCAAAATGAAACTTGGTAACTAGGTAGAATCCTGAATTTGGATTGGTTTATAAATGTATGAGTGAAATAGTCATTTAAAAACAGGTGTAAATAAAAATTAGGAGAGTTCAAGTACAGGAAGTCAAGGTCAAGATGTAGAGATAAGACACACAAGTAGTGTTAAAAGTGTAAATAGTGTATAAATATGTAAATTAAAAACAATTAATTAATTATATATAACTTTTGTCCGTTCTATTGTTATCTATAACTGTAACATTTTTATTGCTCGGATTATATTTTGTTTAACTTATATTTTACTGTTCTGCTAATATCTTTTGTTTTGTAATGATTTTATTGTTCTGCTCAACTTTCTGTTTGTATCGTATGTTTAAATTATAAATTTAATTACAATTTGTATATTTTTTTTATTTTTTTAATATAGCTTATCCAGCTCAGTTTACGTCTACTATAATACATATTTAAGTTGGCATGTTTTTAAAAAGTCTGTATTTACTAACACAATCACCAAATAAAGTAATGCACATAAATTCCAACGACTACTTTTTAACCAATCATGACGCAAAAAAAACTTGAGAATTTAACCAATGGGAACAGTATTATATTGACTATTTTTTGACATTTCTTAAAACCAATGAAATGTTTCATTATCTGTCACGTGTCAGCTTTTTAACCAATCCTGCTATTATTATAGTGAGAATAAAGCTCCAGAAATTATTCCCGGGAATAATCTCTGTAGATTTTGTTTTGTTAGGTAGTTATCAACACATAAATAAAATGAACGAAAAACACCAATTTTGTGATGTTTTTAATCATGAAATAAATCAAAAAATTATAAAAACCTTTTCTGGAAACTTCATAATTAATAATCACTCAGTATGAAGAGATTATTTATACCGTGAGTATTTTTTAACGTGAAACATTGGGTGTGTCATATCCATGGTGACGACATTTGATTGACAGCAATGTATTTGCTTGTCACATTCAAAATGAAACATAGGGAACGAATTTGACAGAAGTATTATATTTACTAGTGTTGCCGGAAGTTTTTTAAGAGTGGTTGATGAATTTGTAAAAAAGCGCTGACAAAATTTATTTAAAAATCATTTTTACTTCTTTTGATGCTATGACAAATGTAAACTGTTACAAATAACAAAATCTATTAGACTAATTATTAAAAAATTAATATTGTGTATATTTTGAGTGATTAAATCTTCTTTCATAAATTGTTGTTCTGGTTACCTATTTTTGAACATAACTCTTTGAGAGTTCATCCTAGGTAAAAAATACAACAACCCTTTTTGTACAAAAAGTAACGAGCTTTAAATTTGTATTCTTGTAAATGTTTCCGCAATAATAGCAAAAAACTCATCTTTTGCACCTTTGATCCAAGATGGCGGCTCACGCCGAGCCTCCCCAGGGTCACAAATTTAAATTTTTAATCCCCGTCTCGACCCAAACATCATTTTTTTCCCACCTTTTGTAGGGTAAAAACCTCTATTGACTGGACTACTATTTGGAAAACATTTTTTCTTTAAGAATTAAAACTATATTTATTACTTTGTAAGTATTTATGGTATGGTTTTATTTCTTCATTAAAATGTATCACTAAATTACGGCTGAATTAATTCATATTTTTACCTCTCGCTAAGAGAGGTATTGGATTCATGCTAAAATTCGCATGTCCAGATTTTATTGAATAAGCACGATTTAAGGGCCCTAGAATCCGATTATAACATTTTTAAAATGATGTCTGTGTGTGTGTGTGGATGTGTGTGTGTGTGTGTGTGTGTGTGTGTGTGTATGTATGGATGTTGGAGGGACGATTCCTCAAAAATTATAAGACTTAAAAAATATTTAACTGCAGTTTCCTCAATCTGACATTCCTGGGAAGAGCTGAAAAGGTTTTGGTAACAATTGAACAACCGGAAGTAGTAGTTTCTTAGAAAAATTCTTCTAAATATAATTTTTTGGGAGTTTTTTTTATTAAATATTGAAGATCATAAAATTCTTCATCTAATACACTTAAATTTTTTTATTATATCTTGCATAGATTTAGAGATAAAGACACAATAATTTATAGAGTACACTAATCGCAGAGGCTAAGGCACTAAGGAAACCAGTAGACAAATTCCAATGTTTATAACATGACACAGAGTATTCCCTGATGACACATGTCATTGTCAAATATCAACAGTTTTAGTGACATTCTGATAGTTTTTTCTGGAAAGTATATCTAATTTTTCTTATTGTTTTATTAATTAAATATTTGAAATTATAGGTAAAGTTGTGGCAAAATGCATATATCCATCAGAAATACCGCCAATCTGGTTAATGAATTGGAAGAATCTCCGATATTTAGAAACTTCCTATACAATGAAAAATAGATATAATTAGAATTATATGTCTGCAGAAGACATGTTAAATACAATAAAAAACAATATTTGAGTAAAGTTCTGTAATTTTTTGTTATAAAACGACGGTTCGAAAGCGAAGTGCAATACAATACTTATACATCCTAATATGGAAATGGCGAGAGGTTTTGTGTTGGCCACAACAGATTTTTTCTTTATCTGATGACGCTATATATAATGTAAATATGCAAGATAAATTGTACAATAAATATTTTTTTTTTATAAAAGTTCATATTGAAATAATATTTGGATTGGACTTTAGTAATGTATATAAGTAGTTTTCACATGAAAATACTCACTGACTACTTGAACAGGTACCTACAAGATACAAGATGTGTAAAATCTTAATTGTGTTCGTTGCTTGCGTGGCTCTTACTCAAGGTAAAAATATTTTCACTATATTACACAACATATTCTTCATATAAAAGTCATAATTATTTTTATAATAGATAATCAAGGTATTATATTTGAAAAAAATCTGTTGTGGCCAGCACAAAACCTTCCGTCAATTCGATGTCTTTTATACATATCCCACACCAAAAATTCCTTGAAAAAGATTCTGTATATCCTGTAAAATTGTAACACGAACACACTATTTTTTACAAATTCCATACCGAAAGTTCCTTTCCCTATTTTATTAGGGGTCGCTGTTTCTTACTCTTCTCTTTTACTCATTCCTGTCCAACGCATCTTCTTCACACAATGCTTCCTCTCTCAAATCTTTTGCTACACAGTTCTTCCATCTTCTCTTTGGCCTTTCTCGTACTTCTGGCATTGAAAATTCCAATCTTGAGGCAAGGTTGCAATTGCAAGTCACTTGCGAGGGACAGTCTATCACATTCACACATACTTTCTGACCCTATACTTTCAACTTTGGTTTTGCATTTGACACTGACATCTGTCAATTAAATTTTTTTGAATATATCTATTGTTTCCAGAATTTTAGCAAAGCTGACTAATTTTTGAAAGTTAATCTCTCTTAATGTCTCTATAACTCTATATCTATTGAATATGAAGGAAAATGTATAATAAAACTGTGTAGAGAATAAGATATTCTTTCATATTGATAATCACAAAATGTCGAAAAATGATATATAACTGCGTTTTTTCAAGAAAAACTGTTAAAAACTTCAAATAAGGGTACTTCCGGTGGATCAATTACAACCAAAATCTAATCAGCTCTTCATATGGATGTAAAGAAGAGGAATACGAAAGAATTATAATTTTTGGAATTGTAGAATTGGAATTATCGCCAGAGAAAAATTTGTCACACACGGACACACATACACACACACACACACACACACACACACACACACACACACATACATACATACATACATACATACATACATACATACATACAGACATCATCTTATAAATAGTAAATTCGTAAAGTAGGGACCCTAAAACGTGCTTATTCATTAAAAACTCACCAACGAATTTTTTGAAAAAAAGGTGACGGAAGGTAAAAAGTAAATTAAATTTCAGAAAAAAAGTAATTTCTGTTTCAATCAAAAACATTATATGAAAATATCAATTTGCATTCTCCAAATTTGAGTTTACTTTTCCCGAAGTTGAATTTACTTTTATTTTAAATCATCAATAAAGTGCACAAATCTCAGCTCAGATATCGGCACTAAAGTAATCCATTATACGACGATTTTATGAAATTGCAGTGTTACCAACCTTATGATAACTAACTATTTAAACCTTTTTACCTCCCACTACCCTAGGTAAGGGAGGTATAGGGATCGTGCTAAAAATCGCATATAGAGATTTTATTGAATAAGCACGTTTTGATGTCTCCAGAATCCGATATTAACATTTTTACAATGATGTCTGTAGGTATGTATGTGTGTATGTGTGTCTGTGTGTCTGTATGTCTGTGTGTGTGTCCGTGTGTGTGGATCTTGTGGACACGATTACTCAAATACTATCAATCAGAAAAATTTGAAATTTTGTATACCCATTCTATACTAATATGGGAAATGCTCATTAGTTTTTAGTATATATCGGTTAACCGGAAGTATCATTTATACAAGCTTTTAAAAGTTTTTCTTGTAAAAAATTCATTGAATATTATTCTTTAGCAACTTTTACTAATTAAAATTGATTAATGGTACAATCTTCAATTCTACGATAATAACATTTAGTAAATAACTCTAAATATGAATATAATTATTTTCATGTATCACCTAGCCTATGCGTCACACAAAACTATAATTTTAATGACAGTTTTGACATATTTAAACAAATGTCACTGACATATTAAAATTAATAATGAAACCGTGTTAAGGAGAATATAATAGTAAAATATTTAATTAAGGTTTGTAAAAATAATATATTTTTCATCATACATAAATGTTAGATGTACAGGATGATCTGATTTAAATTTGCTAATTGCTATTTTTGCAGCACTATAAATTAATATTAATTTACAACTACACATTTACGAAATGGATCATGTACGTCGAAGAATTTACAAAGATTGCGTTTTAGAGCACCTAGAAGATGATGCTGATATTTATAAGAATATGTAATTTGAAACTGTTGAGGATGACAACTGTTTACTGATATTATTAGAATATAGAACACTATGTATATAGTTCAGTTTTTTTAGAGAATTGATTGACAACCTGTCACAAGATATATGTATATTTGTTATCGTTAATTAAATTTGCATTATTACATTCAGAGTTCTGTTTTATTTATTTTTACTCTGTTATAGTACTATTCACAACAGGTTATGAGTCCCAGAGCGTTTGAAACTGAATTTTTTTGATATAAAACGGAAATTTCTTGAATATCGAAATGTCAGACTTAAAGGTGCAAATAATTAAGTTAACGGGTTCAGAAAATTGGGCAAGATGGAAGCAGCAGATGTCTCTTCTGCTCAAATGCCATGGACTTTTAGAAATAGTGACAGGAGTTATTCGTCGTCCAGTCAGCGAACCAGGTACAAGCGAATCTTTGTCTAGCGGCAGTAGTTCGAGTACTACAGGAGTTGCAGGAACGTCAAAAGACATTGCAAAATCGCTTGAGACATTCGAGAAGAATGATGCACACGCTCATTTACTTATAACAAATGCTTTGTCAGATAATGTTTACAACATGTTAGGTGTTGTAGAGTCATCATTTGAAGTATGGCAGCGATTATTATCAATTTATGAACAAAGTTCAGGACATCGACTTGACCGATTGGCAGAAAAATTTTTCACTGCAAAGAAAGATGCAGGTATGAAGATTTTAGAACATATTTCTATTTTGCAAAGGAACTTTTACGAGTTAAATGATGAAATGAAGAAACAGTTGAATGTCAGTTTACCAGAACAGCTTCTTATATTGCGAATTACTTCTACATTACCTCCTGAATACAACAAGTTTCGTCAGGTTTGGGAAGCAACTTTGCTTACAGAAAGGTCAATGGAGAAATTAATAGAGCGTTTAAGAATGGTAGAAATACATGATTCAACTGAAGTAAACTCATCTAATGCATTTGTTGTAAAAGAGTACAACAAAAGAAAGCAAGATAAAAATGAAAAATTTAAAGTAAAAAATGTTAAATGTTACAGATGTAACAAGATGGGGCATTATAAAAGCAATTGTCCTAAGAACCGTTCAAATGTAGATCATGCCAAAGTTGTCAACAACGTTTCTGATGATGTTGAGTCAACTCATTCTAGAAATAGTAAAGCATTTGTATGTTCATGTTTTACCAATGAATTAAAGAATGTAGATCGTCATCAATGGATATTTGACAGTGGCGCAACAGCGCATATGACGGCTAATAAGAAATATTTTGCCACTTATGAAGAATTTCTTACTCCAAGAGACGTAGAGGTAGCCAACGGAACAACAATGAAAGCATACGGTTGCGGTAGAATCAATATTGACGTAAATGTCAAAGGAAAATGGATAAGTAACCATATGGAGGAAGTATGGTACGTACCTGAGGTTGGTGCAAACTTATTCTCCCAGTCAGTAACATTGTACAAGGGATTCACGTGGAGCACAGACGTGAAAGGAACTAAATGTAAAAACAACGGACAAATTTTATTAACAGGTCAGTTAATAAATGGTTTAATGATCTTGAATATGCGTGCAAAGATTTCAGATGATCCAGTCAAAGTGTTTGTAGCGTCTACAACAGATAGTCTACAGTTATACCATGAACGCTTAGGGCATCAAAATAAAAGGCATATACGAAAAGAATTAGCACGACGAGGCATTATTATCAAGGCAAATTCAGATGAATTTTGTGTAGGATGTTTGTTAGGTAAGCAACACAGAAAATGTTTCAGAACACGAAAGGACCGAGGAAAGACTGCAGGTGAAAAAATAAGTGCAGATGTGTGTGGTCCAATGTCTGAAACATCGCTAGGTGGAGCACGTTATTTCTTATGTTTTAAGGATGACTTTTCCAAGTTTCGGCGAGTATTTTTCTTGAAACATAAAAATGAAGTGACCGGAAGATTGAAACAATTTCTAGCGGAAGCAGATCTAGCAGGAAACAAAATTAAAGAATTTCTTTCAGACGGAGGAAAAGAATTTGACAATTTAGATGTACATAAAATTCTTGAAGAGCGTGGAATAAATATTCGAATGACTATGCCGTACACGCCAGAGCAGAATGGTGTATCAGAACGTGAAAATCGCACTATTATTGAATGTGCAAGGTCAATGATACATGCAAAGAACTTACCTAAAAAATTATGGGCTGAGGCGGTTAATACAGCTGCCTATATATTAAATCGTACTGGTTCTTCTAGTATTGAGGAGAAAAGTCCATATGAACTATGGTATAGGAAAGGTATGCCTGACATAAACTATTTTAGGATTTTTGGTACAGAATGTTATATGCATGTTCCAAAGGAAAAACGGCAGAAACTGGATCCTAAAAGCACTAAAGCGATACTAATTGGATACAGTGACAATAAAGATGGTTATCGTTTGTTTATACCATCAACGAATAAGGTGATTTTGAGTAGGGATGTCGAATTCCCACCAGAGAAGATTCTTCAGTCAAGAGATTCAGTTGAAGCAAATCTACCTGCAACTGTTCATAATGATCATCGATCAGAGATCTGCGATCAGGAGGAAGAAATAATAGAATCAGTTGAGGTAGAAAATAGCTCCAATGAAGATGTGCGGCAGGAGGTAGGTTATACCTTGCGTGATCGAAGTAAGATCAAGAGGCCAAGCTATTTGGGTATGCTTGCTGCTAACATGACGGAAAATGATCCGAATTCATATGAAGAAGCAATGAAGTCACCAAATTGGAAGAATTGGAAAATAGCAATGGATGCAGAGATGGCATCTTTATATGAAAATGATACATGGGATTTGGTTCCATTGCCGGCAGATAAAAAAGCTATAAACAGTCGTTGGGTTTTACGAATCAAAACTAAGACGGATGGCACTATTGATAGATACAAGGCCAGACTAGTAGCAAAAGGCTATGTTCAGAAAGAAGGAATAGATTATGATGAAACCTTTAGCCCTGTTGCAAGATTTGAAACCGTAAGAACGTTACTAAGTATTGCAGCCAGTGAACGATTAAAGTTGCAACAATTTGATGTAACTACAGCCTTTCTCTATGGAGAAATAGAGGAAGAAGTCTACATAAGACAACCAGAGGGTTACAATGATGGATCAGGTCGAGTATGCAAATTAAAAAAGAGCTTGTATGGGCTTAAACAAGCGCCTCGTTGCTGAAACAACCGCTTTGTTAAATTTCTGAAAAATTGCGGACTCAAGGCTTCTAGTGCAGATCCATGTTTATTTGTTCAAGAAAAAGATGGTCAAAAATTGTTAGTGGTTATTTACGTAGACGATGGGCTGGTAGCTGGAACTAATGAACAACAAGTCAATAAATTTATGTTGGAACTCAAACGTTAATTTAAAATTAAAGTTGATTCTTTAGATTGTTTTTTAGGAGTTCAAATCTGCAAGAATGAAGATGGCTCAATCTTCATACACCAGGGAAATTATACTAGAAAAATATTAAAGAGATTTAGAATGGATGAGGCAAATAGAGTTGCTGTTCCTGCTGTAAGAGAAGAGATTGCATTTGAAGATGAACAGGAAACTGCAAATGGAATTCCTTACAGAGAAGCTGTGGGTAGCCTCATGTATCTCATGATAGCAACGAGGCCGGATATTGCCTTCGCAGTAGGCAAAGTATCTCAAAAACTTGAAAAACCAACCAAAGCAGACTGGAATTCAGTTAAGAGAATTTTTAAATACTTGCGAGGTACGCAGGATTACGGTATACTTTATAAATCAAATAATTCAGGTACATTGGAGGTATACACAGATGCCGACTTTGCTGGAGATGACAAAACAAAACGTTCAACATCCGGGATGATCTGTAAATATGGTGGAGGAGCAATTACTTGGTTTAGTCAGAAGCAGAGAGCTGTAGTTCTGTCAACCACTGAGGCTGAATTCATTGCTGCGAGCGAAGGAGCCAAGGAAGCAATCTGGTTGACGCGTATGCTAAAAGAAATTACCAAGATGGACAAAGTACCAACGTTATTTATAGACAATGCAAGTGCTATAAAACTTATAAAAAATCCTGAATTCCATAAACGTTCAAAACACATTGAGGTACGATATTATTTTGTGCGTGAAAAGTATTTGGATGGAGTATTTAATGTGCAGCATTTGGAAGGCGAGGTTCAAATTGCAGATATAATGACGAAGCCACTAAGTCGAGTACGATTTGAGAAACTCCGAGCTAATATGAATGTCCGTGAAAATGGATATTAATATTCAGTAAAAGTTGGGAGGAAGTGTTGAGGATGACAACTGTTTACTGATATTATTAGAATATAGAACACTATGTATATAGTTCAGTTTTTTTAGAGAATTGATTGACAACCTGTCACAAGGTATATGTATATTTGTTATCGTTAATTAAATTTGCATTATTACATTCAGAGTTCTGTTTTATTTATTTTTACTCTGTTATAGTACTATTCACAACAGAAACAACATATTAGATTTTAAACATATATGATAAATCGGATGTAGTACTTAATTTGGAGCTCTAACAGATTTTTGAGGAAAAACAATAAAACAATCCAAAATTTTGTATTACATACTTTTCTATTTATTGGATAACAAATTAGATTTTATTTACAAACGATTAACCGGAAATGATACTTTACTGAAAGCTCACTGCTATTTTAAACATGGAATTGGCGGGAGGTCACGTGTTGGCCACATCAGATTTTTAATATACTCGTATTGTTCTGATGATGGCATAAGCCAAAATGCGCATCAAGTGTAATTATATTTCCCTTTTGAAACTTACACCGGGTGTTTTATTTCAACTTAATTATTTGAGATCTATTTTGATTTTCTTTTTTAGGTGCCAGTCTTCCCAACAAACACCCGTTAGCATCAATCAAACCCAGTTTGGTGGGACGCATCGTGGGTGGAATGGAAGCTTCTATAGAAGAATTCCCTTGGATGGTATCATTGCAACTGAGGTTAGGCCACTTTTGCGGGGCATCCATAGTCTCTGAAAAATGGGCGCATACTGCTGCTCACTGCGTGGTCGGGTTCGGCCTTGCTTTACTCACCGTGCGCTCTGGCTCTTCGTACCATAATTCAGGGGGTACCATACACGACGTTATTTGGACTGTTGCTCATGAGAAGTATGATCTTTTAACCACGGACTATGATTATGGGATGGTGAGAATATTGGATTCGTTTGTAATGGGATCAGTTCATCAAATTGTTCCATTGGCTACTGTGGGACCCACAGCAGGAGAATTGGCCGTAGTGTGTGGATGGGGAACCTTAACTTATGAGGGGGTTACACCGGATGTACTGCAGAAAGTTGAAGTGCCCATTGTAGATTCGGCACTGTGTAACGAACTGTACGAACAAGTTGACGACGAAATCACTGACAGGTACGAACATTTACAATAATGGTTAAATTCTAGTAAGTAGAAGAATGTTTTGGTGATCCAGTAGAATTTGTTGTATGTGGAGAGAAGTAAAGTAGGATCAAATTTTTAAATATTACTTTCATTATTCATATTTAAAACAAAAGAATGTAGACTTGTTACACAACGGTAAAAGCTTATAAAATAAGGAAAAAGATGAAACTATATTCAACATATTTTCTCATTTTAAAAAAATCTGTTGTGGCCATATTGAATACGGGCCGAGATAGAAAAATGATAGACCTACAATAATTCAGTTTGTTTAATGAGAATATTTTGATTATTTTGTAAGATATCGATTGAAGAAATGAAATTATGCGAATACCACAAGAAATTGTACAAAATACGTTCTCGTACTAATTGGCCGTTAAAAATATATAAAATATATTAATATATTAATGAATATTCAGGAATTCAGTGGTGACATATGGACAACTGTTACTTTAATCATTCGGTTTTTTGCTACAATTTTTGTATTTTATTATCAATTACAATAGTAGGTAAAACATGAATTAGAAGTCTGTCACTAGTAGATAAAAAAAAAACACACTTTTCGTTTACAAATTTTTATTTTGTGCCTTTTAATTTCTTCTCAACACTTATTTCCTTTGTCTTTATAAAATATCTCATCCGTCTTTCTACATTCCTTAATAGTTTTTTTTTTACTATATCTATCAACATATCTATTTCTTCAAGGTAAAAATTTGTTGCTTTCTTATCATTTCCATCATTATTTTCCATTTTTACTTCAAGAATAATACTTAAATATCTTTCTTATATGTCAGCGTGGAGTGACGGAGTGTCAAAATGACATTAATGATCAAAAAATCTGTTGTGGCCAGCACAAGACCTTCCATCAATTCGATGTATTTTGTACAAATCCCATACCAAAAGGTCCTTGGAACATATTCTATATAATATCATGTAAAATCGAACACGAACACGTACTATTTTTTACAAATTGCTTATCAAAAGTTCATTTGAAAAGGTTCTATAAATTCAATAAAATTATAACATAAACGTACACTAAGTAAAATGCACTTGACACTTCCTTCATTTATTCTTCAGCTTTCCCCTATTTTATTACGGGTCGCTGTTTCCTCTTCTCTTCTACTCATTCCTGTCCAACGTATCTTCTTCACACATTCCTTCCTTTCTCAAGTCTTCTGTGATACAGTCCTTCCATCTTCTCTTTGGCCTTTCTCTGCACGTCACTTGCGAGGAACACTATGACATACCAATTTTAGATCCTATACTTCCATATTTGGTTTTACACTTGCAACTGACATCTGTCAATTAATTTTTTTTTTAATTATCAGCTGTTTCCATGATAAATAGCAAAGCTGACTAATTTTTCAAAATTAATTTCTTTATAATGCTTTAACTCTACATACATATATTGAATATGAAGGAAAATTTATAATCAAACCGTATAGAGAAGAGTATTTTCTTTAATATATGTATATAATAACAAAATGTAAAAAAATAATATTTAACTGCGTTCTTTTAAGAAAAACTGTTAAAAACTTCAAATAAGAGTACTTCCGGTGGATCAATTATAACCAAAATCTAATCAACTCTTTATATGGATGTACAGAAGAGGAATACGAAAAAATTATAATTTTTAGAATTGTAGTATTGGAGTTATCGTCGGAGAAAAATTTGTCACACACGGACACACACATACACGGACACACACACACACACACACACACAGACATCATCTTAAAAATAGTAAATTCGTATTGTAGGGACCCTAAAACGTGCTTATTCATTAAAAACTCACCACCACAATACCTTCCTTACCTAAAGGTGACGGAAGGTAAAAAATCTGTTATAGCCAGCACAATATCTCTCGCCATTTCTATTTTATGTTATAAAGATGTCTCTTAAATAGGGGGACATGACTTAACCACAGATTCCTAAGGCTAAAATAAGATGATTTAACCAAACTTGCTTTTACCGGAAAGTGTACCATTTAGTCAGTATTCTGCTCCAAAGTACTTCGAAAAAATTAATTTTGCTTATAATAACCGACGCTTTATACGATTTGGATGAAATTTGGTATGACAGTTTATATGATTATAAGTCATCTTTAAAGTGAACCACTAGTGTATGAAACTTAGGTGTCACAACATTGATTAGACCGTAACTTTATAATGGCCACTCCGACAACGTGAAATTATTTTTTAGCAGAAAGATACATTGAATAGTAAATTTTTCTCTCTCTCTCTGTATAATTTTTTTTTTTTTTTTATTGGCTTTTGACATTGCTCAATTAGCCATTTCATCATCGTAAGTGAATAGAGATACTTTTATTTTTAAATTAAATTCTTATTTTACAGCTCTTAACAAATTCAAAAAGGTGTTTCCAAATCTTGATATTTTTAGTCGATAGTAGAATGCTAAGTTTTGTAGGGAACTCAATTAGACTATTAGTTAAGTGTTGAAATAATACTGTTTGATGCTGGGCGTATAGAGGACAATTGAATATAAAATGGCTAAGATTTGCTTCGATTGCCGGGTCACATGAGCAAAATGGAGAATCACATATTCTTAATTTAAAGGCATGGCTTGGTACTAAAGTACCTATGGTTGAAACGCATGCGTATTATTGTTGTGATTACCTCGCTGTCTTCAAAATTTTTAAACCACGTTTTCGAGGGAATAGTTGTTTGACATTCAAAATATGATTTACCTACCGTTTGACTATTTTTTGTAAATTCGGAGTGCCATTTACGACGATAGCTGAAACTGAGGGATGTTTTGATATCTGTAATTTCGAGTGGGTAATGGAGAGGGATGCCAGATTCGATAGCATCTTTTGCTAATGAGTCGGCTATTTCATTACCTGGAACATTATTGTGTCCTTTAATCCATATGATGTTGATACTGATGTCAATACTTTCAAGCTCATGGATTTTCTGCACGATGTTATATATAAGATTAGAGTTGTTTTTTATAAAGTTAGGAAATTTTAATTTCTGTAAGGCACTTTTGCAATCCGATAATATAGCAACCGAGGAAAATGAAGTCTGACGAATCAGTTTAAGGGCCTCGTAGATGGCAATCTCTGTATAATTTGTGATATCTGTTGTCTATACTGATGACGTAAATGGCCTTCTCTTACGTGTCGGCAACTCTAGTACGAAAACAATACTTTGCACATTGTAATTCTTTTTTGTCTTTCATTTTAGGATGATTTGTGCGGGTCTTCTTGAAGGCGGTAAAGACTCTTGTCAAGGCGACTCCGGAGGACCTATGACCATAAGTGGAATCCTAGTGGGTTCTGTGTCCTGGGGCGAAGAATGTGCAAAACGTAATTATCCCGGAGTATACAGCAATACCTCTTACGCAAATGCATGGATCTCAAGTGTAATAATTAATGATTTACCGCTACCGCCTTTTTTGATCGGCTAATCGATTACCGACTATTCGGCAATTTTAGAAGCCGGTTAATCGTCGACTAGAAAAGTGGCCGGATAGACGGCTTATGGCCGTTTGCACCAGTTTCCCTTAAATATTAAGTACACCTTAAGAATAAAAATTCGTTGCACCAATTGTTAAGGGTACCTTAACTTACAAATAGGTGCCCTTAAGTTAAGCGCAAATTTTTCTTCCCCTTAAGGACCCCTTAA
Source organism: Ophonus ardosiacus (assembly GCA_943142095.1). Taxonomy (NCBI): domain Eukaryota; kingdom Metazoa; phylum Arthropoda; class Insecta; order Coleoptera; family Carabidae; genus Ophonus; species Ophonus ardosiacus. The sequence continues at coordinate 22,397,755 of OW964839.1, forward strand.
TTCAAAGATGCACTTGATCGCAATTATTCTACAAACGTCACTTGACATTTGTGTTTTTGATAGCTGGTTGATATTAATTTATAAAATGGAATTAGAGCTAAATATTATAGATGATGATATTTTAGAGTTAGAGATGTTAGAATTTGTGGAAAATCGAATTCCGTGACAAATTTATGAGAGAGCTAATTATTTTTATTCATTTGACAAATTAATTTTTTTAAACATTTTCGTCTAACAAAAAATATCGTGCTAGACTTAATAAGAAGCATTTGATAATGAATTGGAATTCCCTTATAATTTGTACGTATTTTATGTTCCTCATAAAATTATTTCTAAAATAACTTTCTTCAGGAATAATTGTGTGTCACCATTTAATCAAAAACTGATGACTCGACGATATTACGCAACAGGAAGTCATTTAGCGTTGCCGATTTTAGTGGGATGCATACTTCTACAGCAAGCCGATTTGTTGTACAGCTGTAGCTAGATTATACCACAAATTTACCAAAATGCCAATAAGAGAAAAATAATAAGATTTCAAAAAGAATTTTATGAATTAACATCTCTCTTTTGCAATAGATTTTCTTACTTGCTTCTTTGTCATTCCAAGTCATTGTGACAATTTTATTACACTCAATTATGTGTTTATATTCATTAATAATATTTAGGATCAACATTTTTTCTTCCTCAGTATAATTCGGTGCTCGTTCTCTTATGGACATGGTGGACGGTTACAGATAATGAAAACAACTCAAAAAATTCAGAACACTGATACATATGTCATGTCACATTCGACATATAAGTAACTACTTTTATGCAATATGCAAAGTAAAAAAAACACTAGAATTTCTCCTAAGTGACACTTAGCTAAGCGACGATCAAACTGCAACCGTGCAAATGAACTAAGCTTAAGGATTAAGGAAATTAAGTACCCCTTTACTAAGCCTAATATTTAAGGGAAACTGGTGCAAACGGCCATTAATCGACTAATAGTCGGTATTCGGTACATTTAAGATGTACTGATATTATAATTTATGTTTTTTAGTATAAGGTGGAGTGGAGTAAGTGCAGATTGGTTTTTGTAAAGTTGGGATTTAAACTTGTGTATTTTCATTCTGTCGGTATCAAACGCTCTGCACAATATTATTAAAGAATGGGCGAGTTTCTTTATTCAGCAACAATTAATGCGCTGAATGAGGTCATGCACGACTTTTTTTATAATTTTAATCGAGAGAGTAGTGAAAAATAATAGACCCATATTTTTTATTTTTCCTCCGATCTTTAATCATGAAAAAATTGTAATTGAAAACACACACACACGGACGGACACACACGGACACACACACACACACACACATACAGACATCATCTTAAAAATGGTATATTCGTATTGTAGGGACCCTAAAACGTGCTTATTCATTAAAAACTCACCACCGAATTTTTTGACATGCATTACAAATATCGTGTTAGGAGGTGGGGATTACTGCCAATGGAAGTTAAGAAATTCAAATTCGAAAGGAGGGGCTAACATTCCTGTACTACAGTTTCCAAACAGTTTTTATTTTAACATAAATTTCCTGCATTAAATTTAATAATTTAAATACACCTGTAATTATAAAGTATGTAGACTTATACAGTGTTATAATATTCATTTATTTTTATGTAAATATAACTTAAAATAGCATATATTTCAAGAACATTTAGGTCCATGATGAAAACAGTTTGATATAAAAACACATAAATGTGACGTCACGTCAATCTTTTCAAAATTCGGGGGACCATAACTCGCTTATTAATAGGAATTTTTTCACCGGATTTTCATCAATAGTCTTCCTAATATTTTCAGATGAAATTATATATATATATAAAAAAAAATGGTGTAATCCCCCATTATTGACAAGTGTACATTTCATGTGATTGTTTAGCACTGGTTGATTTAAGCGAGGACAACACGTTTAGTCTTGCGCGACATCTATATCGAATAGCTCACATTAACTTGTAGTACAGTACGACATACTAACTTGAAAAATTTCGCTCATATTATGATATAAAAATAACCAGTATATGCACTTGGCTCGTTTGCAAACTAACCCCACTCCACCTTACGTATTTACTGTTTTTATGTATTTTGAAGCTGAGATTATTAAACTGTTGTTATTTACGTTATTCTTTGTTATTTGTTATTTTGAACCCATAAAATATAGTCCAGAAACTATGCAGTGTGTGTGTGTGTGTGTGTGTGTGTGTGTGTGTGTGTGTGTGTGTGTGTGTGTGTGTGTGTGTGTGTGTGTGTGTGTGTGTGTGGGATGTGTGGATGTTGGAACCACGGTTTCTCAAATATAAGACATAAAAAATATTTAACTGCAGTTTCCTCAATCTGACAATCCTGGGAAGAGCTGATTAGATTTTGGTAACAATTGGACAACCGGAAGTAATAGTTTCTTTAAAAAAATCTTCTAAATATAATTTTTTGGACATTTTTGTTATTACAAATATTGAAGAACATAAAATTCTCCATCTAATACACTTAAAAAAATTATTATATATTGTATAGATTTAAAGATAAATAGAATATATAATATATAGAATAATTTAATATAGTTAATGAATTGGAAGAATCTCTGATATTTAGGAACTCCCTCATACAATGAAAAATAGATGTAATTAGAATTGTATGTGCGCAGAAGACATGTTAAATACAATAAAAAAAAATCTGTTGTGGCCAGCACAAGACCTTCCGTCAATTCCATGGATTTTGTACAAATCCCATACCAAAAGGTCCTTGGAACAGATTCTATATAATATCATGTAAAAACATATACTATTTTTACAAATTCCATACCCAAAGTTCATTTGAAAAGGTTCTATAAATCCAATAAAATTATAACATAAACTACACTAAGTAATGTCCTTCCATCACCTCTTTGGCCTTTCTCTGCGTGTCACTTGCGAGTAACACTATTACATACCAATTTTAGATCCTATACTTTTTTTGTCCATATTTGGTTTTGCACTTGCAACTGACATGTCAATTAAATTTTTTTGAATAATTATGTCAGCTGTTTCCATGATAAACAGCAAAGCTGATTAATTTTTGAAAATTAATTTCTTTATAATGCTTTAAATTTACATCTATTGAATATGAAGGAAAATGTATAATCAAACAGTATAGAGAAGAGTATTTTCTTTAATATATATAATAACAAAATGTCAAAAAATAATATTTAACTGCGTTTTTTCAAGAAAAACTGTTAAAAACTTCAAATAAGGGTACTTCCGGTGGATCAATTATAACCAAAATCTAATCAGCTCTTCATATGGATGTAAAGAAGAAGAATACGAAAGAATTATAATTTTTAGAATTGTAGTATTGGAGTTATCGTCGGAGAAAAATTTGTCACACACGGACACACACACGGACACACACACGGACACACACACACACACACACATACAGACATCATCTTAAAAATAGTAAATTCGTATTCTAGGGGCCCTAAAACGTGCTTATTCATTAAAAACTCACCAACGAATTTTTTGACCAAAGACAATACCTTCCTTTTACGGAAGGTAACAATATTTGTATGAAGTTTTGTAATTTTTTTGTTGTAAAACAACGGTTCGATAGCGAATGCAATACAATACTTATATAACATAAAATGGAAATGGCGAGAGGTATTGTGCTGGCCACAACAGATTTTTTTTACCTTCCGTCACCCTTAGGTAAGGAAGGTATTGTCTTTGGTCAAAAAATTCGGTGGTGAGTTTTTAAGGAATAAGCACGTTTTAAGATCCCTAGAATACGATATTACTAATTTTACATTGATGTCGGTATGTGTGTGTGTGTGTGTGTGTGTGTGTGTGTGTGTGTGTGTGTGTGTGGGTCTGTGTGTGTGTCCGTGTGTGTGTGTGTGACAAATTTTTCTCCGACAACTCGCAAACTAAAATTCTAAAAATTATGATTTTTTCGTATTACTCTTCTTTACAACCATATGAAGAGCTGATTAGATTTTGGTTATAATTGGTCAACCGGAAGTACCCTTATTTGAAGTTTTTAACAGTTTTTCTGGGAAAACCGCAGTTAAATATCATTTTTTGACATTTTGTGATCATTAATATGAAAGAAAATTTTATTCTCTATACAATTTGATTATTTATACATTTTCCTTCATATTCAATAGATATAGAGTTATATAGAGATTAAGAGAGGTTAACTTTCAAAAATCAGTTAGCTTTGCTAAAATTATGGAAACAACACATATATTCAAAAAATTCTAATTGACAGATGTCAGTGTCAAGTGCAAAACCAAAGTGGAAAGTATAGGATCAGAAAGTAACATAAGTGACAGAGTGTCCCTCGCATAAGTGACTTACAGTTTCAATGCCGGGAGTACGAGGAAGGCCAAAGAGAAGATGGAAGGACTGTGTAGCAGAATATTTGAGAGAGGAAGAACTGTCTGAAGAAGATGCGTTGGATATGAATGAGGAAGTGTGAAGTGCAATTTACAGAATGTACATTCGTGTTATAATAATATTGGATTTATAGAATCTTCCCAAAGGAACTTGCAATATGGAATTTGTAAAAAATAGTGTGTTCGTGTTACAATTTAACAGGATATATAGAATCTTTTCCAAGGAACTTTTGGTATCGGATTTGTACGAAATACATCGAATTGACGGAAGGTCTTGTGCTAGCCACAACAGATTTTTTTTAGAAAGTAAGTCAATTTTTTGGAACAACCCTTGAAGTCTAGTTAAAGTCATCTGCAAATCATAAACATTTCACAATTTCATCCGGTCATTAATCTACAAAGAAATCATTCTTATATTATTGTTCGGAAAATAAAAATGAGACACCCTATCTTTCATGTCACCGCGGGACATGTTCTCTCTGCTGATGATTTTCTGTCAGCTCGGATGAGACCTTGGTTCGAGCCTGGAAGGTGTCGCAGATGGTTGTCCAGAAAACGCCCATAAGATAAACGGTCAATTTGGTTGGAAAAGACAGCTCCAGAATATGAAGTCACAAAGACAGAGGGTTGAACACGAACGTGGGTGGGAGTAGAGGTAGGGGAATTCATTTAAAAGTTGGTGTCAATCAAAAATTAGAGGAGTTCAAGTTCAGGAAGTCAAGATTAAGATGTAGAGATAAAACACAAATAGTGTTGAAAGTGTAAATAGTGTATAAATATTTAAGTTAAAAACCGTTAATTCTATATATATAAAACAAAGTCGGGTTAGTTACACCATTTATAACAAAAGAACGGCTGGACCGATTTTGATGATCTCTGATTTGTTGGCTTCGTCTCCGCCCCCAATAGCAGAATGACTATTAAAATATCGATTTACGTAAAAAAAAAATTAGTACACTACTTTTAAGAATTTTATGCTCTTTCTAATTATAGTGGAACACAGCCAATTTAGCGACATCTATCCACATAGTGGAAAAGTAAAAGTACAACGTGTTCTCACCCCTGCCGCTGTCTGTCATTATATAACCAATAAAGGTTACCTGTCGATTTGTTAGTTTTGTACGAGTGTTATTAATCCATACTAAGTAATATAATAAATGCGAAAGTAACTCTGTCTGTCTGTCTGTTACGTTTTCACGACTAAACGGCTGAATCAATTTGGATGAATTTTGGTATAGAGATAGATTGGACCTTGGAGAAGGACATAGGCTACCTTTTGTCGCGAAAATAAAACTTGAAGGGGTGAAATAGGGGGTGAAAGTTTGTATGGAGAACCCATCATATCTTCCGCTGAACCAATTTTGATGAATTTTGGTATAGAGATAGATTGGACTTGGAGAAGGACATAGGCTACCTTTTGTCGCGAAAATAAAACTTGAAGGAGTGAAATAGGGGATGAAAGTTTGTATGGAGAACCCATCATATCTTCCGTTGAACCAATTTTGATGAATTTTGGTATAGAGATAGATTGGCCTTGGAGAAGGACATAGGCTACCTTTTGTCGCGAAAATAAAACTTGAAGGGGGTGAAATAGGGGATGAAAGTTTGTATGGAGAATCCGTCATTTCTCAAGTTAGGGAAATAAAAATTCTTTTTTATGCTTTTGGTAAGAAATAAAGAGTGTTTTAGCGTTTTTCAAACATCATCCCTCAAAGCGGTACAATAGGGGGTGATTTCAATTATTTTTTATCTTTGTATCTATAGTTAAGTTTTAACGTTAGTAGATTTTCGATATTTGTCGGAGAGATAGTTTACATCATATGTACCTACATAAGTAAAAGTACCCGAGACATGTTTAGGAACGGGCGCTGTTAGGTGCGGTGCGGGGATTGGGTGTGTAGTAGGTAGGTTGCCAGCTCCCTACGCAGCGCATGTCTCCGAAGTAAATGTGAAAAATTACTGGTACACGTGTAGCAATCGTTATTCTAGCTTTACCCGTGCGAAGCCGGGGCGGGTTAGCTAGTTAATTATAATTATAACTTTTGTCCGTTTGCAGTTATCTATTAATGTAACATTAATGCCCGGTTTTTCAGTCACGGTTTAAACCAAAAATTTGGTTCAAGTTCAGGTTCAGGGTTTAAAGTGTTTTTCAGACTGGCTTACACCTTGAACTCAGCTCAAATTTGACATGAACGTGAACCGTCAACTTTTGTCCGTTTGCAGTTATCTATTAATGTAACATTTATTGCTCGATTTATATTGTGTTTAAATCATATTTTACTGTTTTTGTTTGTATATATTTTAATTCCTTTCTATAACACAACTTAACTTATCCTACTTATGTCTACTACTATACGTATTTTAAAAAGTGTGTATTTACTAACATAATTATTTACCCTCTGGACGCACTAATATTGCTTCGCGCTCGCCTATCAACAACCTATGTGAAATTTATAACTCTTTGTGTTCATCTTTCGATATTTTTGATAATAGCTTTGTTCGATGACATGTACTAGGCCGACCTAGTGTTAACTTTCTTACACTAACATGTTTTATGAGAAACGGGCAGCTTCTGGCAGGCTGTTCGATGACAAAAATTTTAAGAACTAGTGCTCACGTTTCTGACCTGACTCGCGAGGTGGTGTAGAAAGTGCAGACTAGGAGTGGGGATAGCAAAATGTTATTCGGTAGACATTTTAATTCTATCCTATCTACATATCTGTTTATTAACCTAAAATTTTACACATTGAGAAATTAAAATAAAGGATTCAGATATAGTATATTCTCTTTGTTGTGTTATATAAAGAATTAATTAATATATCTGTCTCTGCTCTCTGAATCTGATGAAGAATCAAGTGATGGTTGATGTTCGTCAGAATCGTTTATTAGTTCATACACTATGCTCTTTAAAACAGACATTTCTGCAGTCACTTCTTTGCAGCTTTATGATATGACTGTGTTTATAAACAACCTAACCTTTTACACCTTTGGATACGCTTGGCTTGATTACTCATACAGCTGAGCAAACTTGCCCAAATATACACTAGTGTGTTTTATGAAACCACAAGAATTAGACTGTACTAGTGTACACTACACTGCACTGCACTATTCTGCTCTGCACTTCATGCACTTCTCATCGAACAGAGCTAATAATGTTAGTAAGATTCTTTATTATATTAAAAATCTTAATTTATTATGTAATAATTTAATTTAGTGTAACAATTGTTATATATTGTACTTTGTACTCATTATTTGTATGTATTTATATTCCTTGTCCAAGTAAGGGTTTGTAGCCTGTCGGGCATTGAATATAAATAAATAAATAAATAAATAAATAAATAATCACCAAATAAAGTAATGTAGATAAATTCCAACGACTAGTTTTTAACCAATCATGATGCAAAAAACTTGAAAATTTAAACATTGGGAAAATTATGATACTGATTATTTTTTGACATTTCTTAAAACCAATGAAATGTTTCATTATCAGACACGTGTCAGCGTTTTAACTAGGAATGACGAATTCCGATAATTTTAATACCCGAGTACCCGAAACAACTACCCGGATAGTACCCTTTACCCGTTAATTACCCAATACCCTTTAATTACCCGTTATCCTTTTAAGTACATAAGTCGTTAATTTGTTAATTACCAGGTACCCTTATATTAGCAGTTTACTTTTTAATAAAATTCATAATTATTGTTTACATATATTTATTAAATAAAAAGTAATACAAATAAATAATATACTGTATCTCTATAAAAAACTTAACATAAATTATATTAATTACCTATGGTACAGTAATAAAAATCTGTTGTGGCCAGCACAAGACCTCTCGCCATTTCCATATTAGGCTATATATGTACTGTATTGCACTTCGCTTTCGAACCGTCGTTTTATAACAAAATATTACAGAACTTTACCCAAATATTGTTTTTTATTGTATTTAACATGTCTTCTGCACACATATAATTCTAATTATATCTATTTTATATAATTTTCATGTCAAAGATTGTTCCAATTTATTAACCAGATTAACGGTATTTCTGATGGATATATGCATTTTACCACAATGTTACCTATAATTTCAAATATTTAATTAATAAAACAATAAGAAAAATTAAATATACTTCCCAGAAAAAGCTTTCACAATGTCACTAAAAATGTTGATATTTGACAATGACATGTGTCATGATATAAACATTGGAATTTGTCAACTGGTTTCCTTAGTGCCTTGGCCTCTGCGATTAGTTCACTCTATAAATTATAGAGTCTTTATCTCTAAATCTATACTAGATATAATAAAAATTTTAAGTGTATTAGATGGAGAATTTTATGTTCTTCAATATTTAATAAAAAAATCTCCCAAAAAATTATATTTAGAAGAATTTTTCTAAGAAACTACTACTTCCGGTTGTTCAATTGTTACCAAAACCTTTTCAGCTCTTCCCAGGAATGTCAGATTGAGGAAACTGCAGTTAAATATTTTTTAAGTCTTATAGTTTTTGAGGAATCGTGACTACAACATCCAGACATACATACACACACACACACACACACATACACACATCCACACACACACACACACACAGACATCATTTTAAAAATGTTATAATCGGATTGTAGGGACCTTAAATCGTGCTTATTCAATAAAATCTGGATATGCGAATTTTAGCATGAATCCAATACCTCTCTTAGCGAGAGGTAAAAAGCTCTTCTTTTAGATACAATCTTTACGACAGCTGAAAACTATTCGGGTAATTAAAGAGTATCGGGTAATTAACGGGCAGCGGGTATTTTTCGGGTAATCGGGTAAGAAATTTTATGCCCGGGTACATTATTATCGGGTAGGTTCCGAGTACCCGGGTACCCATTGTCATTCCTAGTTTTAACCAATCCTGCCATTATTGTAATGAGAATAAAACTCTAGAGATTATTCCCGGGAATTATAAAACATTTAGGGGGCCACCTCCCTGAATCCGCCACTGCTTGTATATATGTGAAAATTACAAATTGACCAACATTTTTTTCTTTAAGAAATAAAACTATATTTATTACCTTGTAAATATTTACAAAGTAATAAGCATAGTTTTATTTCTTGATTAAGCTGTATCACAAAATTATGACTGAATTAATTACATTTTTTTATCTGATGACACTATATAATATATAGTGCCATATACTACATATATCATACAGGGTGTATCAAGATAATGGAACAGTGAATTTTATTCGCACAATACCTCCCGCTATTTAATTTTTATTAATTTAAATACATACTTACGTATTTAGTAATGCTTCAAACTATAGTATGTTTCATTGCATATAACTATTGCTTTATTTACTATTTTCTTCTTAAAATGTCACCATTATTAATTTGAAGTTATTAGTTTTTTGACAATGACATTAACCTGTAGTTACATACATATGAAATATGAACTGTGCAACAAAGGAATTGCGTTTATCAAAGGCTCTGGGATTTATAAAAAAAAAAAATTACCTATAAAATGTATAGAAAAATTATTAATGCAGACCTTTAGATAATTCAACAATCTATAAATTTTATAATGACATAAAATGCGAAAAATTGGTATTTAATGGTATTTTTTGAAGAAAAACCATTATGGGCTTCAAGTAAAGTGCCATTTCCGCTTATTCGATTTACACCAAAATCTAATGGTTTCTTTTCTTATTAGAATGTGGTTGAAATACAAGGTTTCAGAATTTTCTGAATTTTACTATTTTAGTTAGAGCGGAGACAAAATCCATACACACACACACACACACACACACATACACACACATACAGATATCATCGTGAAAATGTTAAAATTGGATTCTAGGGACCTTAAAGCGTGGTCATTTACCAAAATCTCGATATGTGATTTTTAGCACGATCCCTATACCTAGATGCATTCGGACCGGGCCGGGCCGAGCTTTGAGGTTTAGATCGACTCGGCCCGAAAATAAAAATTAACGGCCCGCCTCGAAGATCGACTCGACAAAAAAATTAGCTAGCCCGGCTCGAAAATTGACTAGAAATCGGGCCGGGCCGGGCCAAATGTTTAACTTTTTTCGTGTCAAACTTATAAAAAACCTCTACATTCTTATAACTTTCAACATTAGTTAACATAAGTAGTAGTACCAAAGCCGTTCGAAAATTTAAACAACTTTTTCACAAATCTTATATAAAAAAATATAATTTACATAAGGATTTTTTATCTAACTTTGTTTCTGCTCAAAAATATGACAAGAAATCATTATGGGAGGAACAAAAATCACTTCCATTTAGTATACGAGTAAAAACAATAATAATAGCAACATCACAATATAATTATTATGCTTTAATGAATAACCTTGAACTCTTGAAGTAAAATAATACATTTTTATTTATTAATATGTGAAGTAGTTGTTATTAAATCATTTTGATCCTTTTTAACTTCATCCATTTTCATTAAAATATTAAGGAAACTGTGCATTTGATTGAACTATGAGATTTTTCGGGCCGGCCCGAAAAGCTCGGATTTTCGGGCTGGGCCAAAATCAAAAGTCCGACTCGCCTCGATTTTTGAAAATGATTAGCCCGATTCGGCCCGATAAAAAATATCTTCGGCCCGGCTCGATGATCGACTCGAAATCGAGGCGGGCTTCGGGCCGGGCCGGGCCAAAGCTCGAAATCGAGTGCATCTCTACCTATACCTCCCTTACCAAGGGTAGCGGTAATACGCGTATACGAAAGCTCTCGGATGTAATGAAATATCTCCCACCTCGGATGTAATATACTATTTATCAATTTTTTCGCAATGTAAGGGTATGCTATTATTCAATCGGTGAATTCTGAAGAAAATTTCCTATTTAATGAGTTAATAAAAAATATATAATGCCATCTAAGAAAATATAACATTGATCCATAAGTTGAGTACCACTGGTTTTCAAATTAAACTGGTTATGCCAAAATGTGTCTCCATCTATGCCTTACGAAATATCTTAATCACTTGTCCGGCTCGAAAATCATATACATGAATAAAATGCACTGTTCCATTAACGTGATACACCCTGTATATATTATATTGTAATCATTAAAGATAAATTTTACAATAATTTCAATTTTTTTTGAAACAATGTGTAGGTATTGGACTTTGGCTCCGTTAATATAAGCAGGTGTCATATGCAAGCAGTCACTCACTATTTGAACAAATACAAGATGTGTAAAACTTTAATTGTATTCGTTTCTATATTGGCCCTTACTCAAGGTAAGAATATTTTCACTATTTTATACAACATACTATTCGTCATATATATATATATATATATATATATATATATATATATATATATATATAAATCATAATAATTATTTTCGTATTATGTAAAAATGTATTTAAAAAATAATGTTATAATGACGCGCTTTTTATGCTCTTACATGCACCACAATTACTTTTGTTACAATTTATTGCTATTAGTTTTAGCAACAAATGTTTATTTTTATTTCGAAAACGTCAAAATAGAATATTTAAGGGGTTTATACTTTTCAACTTCAATTTCAGAAAAAATAAATTCAATTTCGGAAAAAGTAAATTCAATTTTAGAAAAAAGTAACTTCAATATTTCCGAAAAAGTACCATCAATATCTAAAAATCTGTTGTGGCCAGCACAAGACCTCTCGCCATTTCCATATTAGGCTATATAAGTATTGTATTGCACTTCGCTTTCGAACCGTCGTTTTATAACAAAATATTACAGAACTTTACCCAAATATTGTTTTTTATAGTATTTAACATGTCTTCTGTACACATATAATTCTAATTATATCTATTTTTCATTGTATGAGGAAGTTTCTAAATGTCACAGATTCTTCCAATTCATTAACCAGATTGGCAGTATTTCTGATGGATATATGCATTTTACCACAATTTTACCTATAATTTCAAATATTTAATTAATAAAACAATAAGAAAAATTAAATATACTTCCTAGTAAAAGCTATCAGAATGTCACTAAAACTGTTGATTTTTGACACTGACATGTGTCATTTACAAATTATGTTATAAACATTGGAATTTGAACTGGTTTCCTTAGTGCCGTAGCCTCTGCGATTAGTTCACTCTATAAATTATAGTGTCTTTATCTCTAAATCTAGACAAGATATAATAAAATTTTTAAATGTATTAGATGGAGAATTTTATGTACTTCAATATTTTATAAAAAAAACTCCCAAATAATTATATTTAGAAGAATTTTTCTAAGAAACTACTACTTCCGGTTGTTCAATTGTTACCAAAACCTTTTCAGCTCTTCCCAGGAATGTCAGATTGAGGAAACTGCAGTTAAATATTTTTTAAGTCTTATAGTTTTTGAGGAATCGTCCCTCCAACATCCATACATACACACATACACACATCCACACACACACACACACACACAGACATTATTTTAAAAATGTTATAATCGGATTCTAGGGACCTTAAATCGTGCTTATTCAATAAAATCTGGATATGCAAATTTTAGCATGAATCCAATACCTCTCTTAGCGAGAGGTAAAAATGATATGAAATTTACCTTTTCCGAAATTGAATTCAATTTTTCAGAAATTGAAATTTATTTTTCACAAATTGAAATTTATTTTTCAGAAATTGAATTTACTTTTCTGAAATTAAGGTTACTTTTTCTGAAATCGAGTTTACTTTTTCCAAATTCAATTTGCTATTTCCGAAATCAAATTTACTTTTTCTGAAATTGAAGTTGATATATCGTATAGACCCCCCTCATTTATTAGTGTGATTTTGTAATTATTGATAAATAATTTTATTTGTTAATAAAATAATAGGCAGTTAAATAACTTATGTTTTATATATAAATTATTTAATAGTGTCATATTATCCCCATGTTTAATTAGTTCGTTTAATTTTCACGTACCTAAGTATCCCAGCAGACATATACGTCTTTCTCAGGAAATGGGGGATTACACCATTTTTTTTTTTATAATTTCATCTGAAAATATTAGGAAAACTAAGACTATTGATGAAAATCCGATGAAAAAATTCCTATTAATAAGCGAGTTATGGTTTCCCGAATTTTGAAAAGATTGACGTGACGTCACATTTATGTGTTTTTATATCAAACTGTTTTCATCATGGACCTAAATGTTCTTGAAATATATGCTATTTTAAGTTATATTTACATAAAAATAAATGAATATTACAACACTGTATAAGTCTACATACTTTATAATTACAGGTGTATTTAAATTATTAAGTTTAATGCAAGAAATTTATGTTAAAATAAAAACTGTTTGAAAACTGCTGTACAGGAATGTTAGCCCCTCCTTTCGAATTTGAATTTCTTAACTTCCATTGGTAGTAATCCCCACCTCCTAACACGCTATTTGTAATGTATGTATAGGTAGTCTCTCGGTCGCCAATCAAAATATTTTCATATTAGTGTCGAAGCGCTATAACAAAAAACCCTTTATTTCCGAAAAATCTCAATTATACCATTTCATTTTTTTTTTTTTTTATTAATATTCGTTATTCAGCATATACATTCGTATTTTTTTTACTATTTTCCTTTAATTCGATTGAGCCGTAATCCCCCATTATTGTAGAACAAATTCAACTATGAATTCGCCGATTGTTCGTCTTTCTTATCTATGCAATAATTTGTATTGTGGTGGAAGAATGCCGGATTTATTTTGTACAACATTACGTAGCTTTAAAAGAATGATTAAATTTTAATTCAAGTAGATCAAATTGAGTTAGTGTTAATACTTGGTACAGGTTTATATTTTGATCATTTGCTAAAATCTCGATATGTGATTTTTAGCACGATCCCCATACCTCCCTTACCAAGGGTAGCAGGAGGTAATATAATCCAAAATTTGGTATTACAGACTTTTCTATTTATTTGAACAACAAATTAGATTTTGTAGGGTCCCAACATTACGAATTTACTTTTTTTAAGATGATGTCTGTATGTGTGTGTGTGTGTGTGTGTGTGTGTGTGTGTGTGTGTTTGTGTGTGTGTGTGTGTGTGTGTGTGTGTGTGTGTGTGTGAGACAAATTTTTATCCGACGATAACTCCAATAGTACAATTCTAAAAATTATAATTCTTTCGTATTCCAATTCTGTACATCCATATAAAGAGTTGATTAGATTTTGGTTATAATTGATCCACCAGAAGTACCCTTATTTGAAGTTTTTAACAGGTTTTCTTAAAAAAACGCAGTTAAATATTATTTTTTGACATTTTGTTGTTATGTTAAAGAAAATACTCTTCTCTATACGGTTTGATTATATATTTTCCTTCATATTCAATAGATGTTGATTTAAAGCATTATAAAGAAATTAAATTTCAAAAATTAGTCAGCTTTCCTATTTATCATGGAAACAGCTGATATATTCAAAAAATTCTAATTGACAGATGTCAGTTGCAAGTGCAAAACCAAATATGGAAAGTATAGGATCAAAAATTGGTATGTCATAGTGTTCCTCGCAAGTGACATGCAGAGAAAGGCCAGAGAGAAGATGGAAGGACTGTATGTTTATGTTATAATTTTATTAGATTTATAGAACCTATTCAAATGAACTTTTGGTATGGAATTTGTAAAAAATAGTATGTGTTCGTGTTCGATTTTACATATAAGCTCTGTTCGATGAGAAGTGCTTGAAGTGCAGAGCAGAATAGTGCAGTGCAGTGTAGTGTACACTAGTTCAGTCTAATTCTTGTGGTTTCATAAAACACACTAGTGTATATTTGGGCAAGTTTGCTCAGTTGTAAGTAATCAAGCCAAGCGTAGCCAAAGGTGTAAAAGGTTAGGTTGCTTATAAACACAGTCACAGTGGCGGCTGGTGATATCTTTGTATGGTAGGGCACAAAAATTTAAAAAAGTAAAAAGAGTATATTAAATTATTTAATCTTTAAGATACAGAAGCCATCTTCGTAATTAAATGAGTACTAGACGATTACAATTCAACAATAACAAATTACCTCGGAAAATGCCGGACATACTCGGACATCTTCGTTTAAATTGGGCTGTGCCCAGAACAGGCTTAATGCAGTCATATGCAGCTTCGCGCGCTTCGCTGCTATTGGTCAAAATTCGAGTAAAAATAGTGGGAGACCGGGGCAGAAACATTTGTGCCCTAGCTTCTAGCAGCATATCGGTACGTGCACACGTCAGTATATAGGCTATCTAGCTATCGGCGGTGTAGTAAGAATTGCATAATAATGAAAGTAAATAAATAATAATTAATGTATTTTTAAAATGTATATGTACTCGCTTATTTCTTTTTTTCTTGTCTTTTTATTTGGTAGGGCTGCGCCCTTGTGCTCTATAGCACGAGCCGCCACTGCACAGTCATATCATAAAGCTGCAAAAAAGTGACTGCAGAAATGTCTGTTTTAAAGAGCATAATGTTTGAACTAATAAACGATTCTGACGAAGATCAATCATCACTTGATTCTTCATCAGATTCAGAGACAGATATATTAATTAATTCTTTATATAACAAAACAAAGAGAATATACTATATCTGAATCCATTATTTTTTTTTTCTCAATGTGTAAAATTTTAGGTTAATAAACAGATGTGTAGATAGGATAGAATTAAAATGTAAACCGAACATCATTTAATTACCCCCACTCCTACTCTGCACTTTCTACACCACCTCGCGCGTCAGGTCTGAAACGTGAGCACTAGTTCTTAAAATTTTTGTCATCGAACAGCCTGCCAGAAGCTGCCCGTTTCTCATAAAACATGTTAGTGTAAGAAAGTTAACACTAGGGCGGCCTAGTACATGCCATCGAACAAAGCTTTTATATAAAATCTGTTCCAAGGTTCTTTTGGTATGGGATTTGTACAAAATACATCGAATTGACGAAAGGTCTTGTGCTGGCCACAACAGATTTTTACCTCCCGCTACCCTTGGTAAGGGAGGTATAGGGATCGTGCTAAAAATCACTTATCGAGATTTTAGTAAATGACCAGGTTTTAAGGTCCCTAGAATCCAATTTTAACATTTTTACGATGATGTCTGTATGTGTGTATGTGTGTGTGTATGTATGTGTGTATGTATGTATAGGCCATCCAGCGAATCAAGCGGTTTACGTCATCGTTTAGGGATTTTTGAAATTTTCTTTATTTTTTTAAATATATTTTATTAACGGTATTTTATTGTTTTTTTTTTATTATTATCATGTATTTGACACCTTTAATAGAAATAATTATATTTGGATATATTATTATTAAGTAAAATTTTGTAAATTTTTGCAAAATGACGTTTGATTATATTTTTTTAATATTGGTAATTCTGAACATGTATATTACTAAATATTATATGTCTATATTATACTTTTCAACGTGTATTGTGATTTCATTTTGTTTTTGGTTTCGTTGTTCATTGTCAAAATGTCAAATGCTTTGTCATGTCAAATTCAAGAGCTTGTAGTTAATTTATTGACTTATTTTGAAAATGAAAAATAGATTGGTGGGTTTTTACTTTCACTGAAATCTAATATTGAGGTAATATTTGGTTCTATTTGTTAGTAATAATTTGAAAATTAAATCTATATATGTACAGCGTGTGGCAAACGCTATACGCAATGTACAGAAACAGTGAGAAATTGTATGATATGCAGTATTCTGTATTTTTTTAAGGATCTCACATAATACTAGATAGTTTGTTGCATATACTACAAGAATGAAGTATTTATAACGGCGTAAGCAGTATCGTTCGGAATAGTTTAAATAAAATTGGATTTCGCTGGAAAAATATTATACCAGATGAGTTTTTAAGAAAAATTTGGGTTTATGAAGGCAACCCACAGATTTTAATCCGTTTTACATGCTCATGTAAACTTTTTAACATATGACGTCATTGTTTCTAGTGATATTGTATTTATGACGTAAACCACTTGATTCGCTGGATGGCCTATATGTGTGTTTGTGTATGTGTAGGGATTTTGTCTTCGCTCTAACTCAAATACTATCATACAGAAAATTCTGAAACCTTGTATTTTTACCCTATTCTAATATGGAAAGATCCCATTAGATTTTGGTGTAAATCGGATAACCGGAAATGGCACTTTACCTGAAGCTCATAATGGTTTTTCTTCAAAAAATACCATTAAATGCCAATTTTTCGCATTTTGTCATTATGAAAATTAAAGATTATTGAATTTTCTATAGGAATACATTAATACTTTTTCTATATAATTTACAGATAAATTTAAAAATCTTTTTTTATATATCCCGAAGCCTAAGATAAACACAATTTCTTTGTTACACATCATATTTCAAATGAATGTAACTGACAGGTGAATGTCACTGTCAAAAAACTAATCACTTCAAATTAATAATAGTGACATTTTAAAAAGAAAATAGTAAATAAATCAATAGTTTTATGCAATGGAACAGTTTGCAGGGTTAGTAAATACATAAGTATGTATTTAAATTAATAAAAATGGATAGGAAAGTGTGGCGAAGGAAGATTGTAGCGTAACTATTATTGTGGTCCGGATGGGGTTATTCGATACCGAAAATCGGTCATTTTAATATGTTCTTATGTATGAATGCTATGATGATAGTGCAAAAGAAGAATGTTGTTAAAGAGTAGAGTGAGTCAGCTGAGCTCTTACTCTTATCCCTTTTCTTATTGTTACTATTGTTTCCGGGTATTTGCTAACCCCCTAAGTGGGAATCGAGTGATTCTATGTACGTATGTATGTATGTATGTAAAAATTAAATAGCGGGAGGTTTTGTGTTGGCCACATCAGATTTTTTAATATTTAATACCTATTTTGACTTTCTTTTTATAGGCCAAAACATAGTTGGAGGAACCGAAGCCTCCATCGAAGAATTCCCTTGGATAGTATCGTTGCAATTGAGGTTAGGCCACATTTGCGGGGCATCCATAGTCTCTGAAAAATGGGCACACACTGCCGCTCACTGTGTATTCGGCATCGGCCTTGCTGCACTCACCGTGCGCTCTGGGTCTTCGTACCATAATTCAGGGGGTACCATACACGACGTTATTTGGACTGTTGCTCATGAGAAATATGATCCTGTAACCACGGACTATGATTATGGGATGGTGAGAATATTCGATTCGTTTGTATTGGGAACAGTTCGACAAATTGTTTCACTGGCTACTGTGCCACCCCAAGCAGGAGAATTGGCCTTAGTGTGCGGATGGGGAACCTTAACTTATGAGGGGGATACGCCGGATAGACTACAGAAAGTTGAAGTGCCTATTGTAGAATGGTCACAATGTAAACAACTGTACGAACAAATTGGCGACGAAATCACTGACAGGTACAAACATTTACAATAATGGTTAAATTCTAGTTAAGTAGAAGAATGTTTTGGTGATCCAGTAGAATTTGTTGTATGTGGAGAGGTAAAAACATATTTGTCCTTAGTGATGCACTCGATTTCGAGCGGCCCGGCACGGCCCGAAGCCCGCCTCGATTTCGAGTCGATCATCGAGCCGAGCCGAAGATCTTTTTTATCGGGCCGAATCGGGCTAATAATTTGCAAAATTTGAGGCGAGTCGGACTTTTGATTTTGTCCCGGCCCGAAAAGCCCGAAAAATCCTATTGTTCAATCAAATGCACAGTTTCCTTAATATTTTAATGAAAATGTATGGAGTTAAAAAGGATCAAAATGATTTAATAACATCATAATTCACATCTTAACAAATAAAAGTGTTATTTTACTTCAAGAGTTCAAGGTTATTCATTAAAGCATAATAATTATATTGTGATGTTGCTATTATTATTGTCTTTACTCGTATACTAAATGGAAGTGATTTTTTTTTCTATCATAATGAATTCTTGTCTACTTTTTGAGCAGAAAAAAAGTTAGATAAAAAATCATTATACATGATATTTTTACTTCTTGCTAAGAGAGGTATTGCATTCATGCTAAAATTCGCATATCCAGATTTTATTGAATAAGCACGATTTAAGGTCCCTAGAATCCGATTATAACATTTTTAAAATGATGTCTGTGTGTGTGTGTGTGTGTGTGTGTGTGTGTATGTGGATGTGTGTATGTGTGTGTGTATGTATGTATGTCTGGATGTTGTAGACACGATTCCTCAAAAACTATAAGACTTAAAAATATTTAACTGCAGTTTCTTCAATCTGACATTCCTGGGAAGAACTGAAAAGGTTTTGGTAACAATTGAACAACCGGAAGTAGTAGTTTCTTAAAAAAATTCTTCTAAATATAATATTTTGGGAGTTTTTTTTATTAAATATTGAAGAACATAAAATTCTCCATCTAATACACTTAAAATTTTTATTATATCTTGTATAGATTTAGAGATAAAGACACTATAATTTATAGAGTAAACTAATCGCATAGGCCAAGGCACTAAGGAAACCAGTTGACAAATTCCAATGTTTATAACATGACACATGTCATTGTCAAATATCAGCAGTTTTAGTGACATTCTGATAGCTTTTTCTGGGAAGTATATTTAACTTTTCTTATTGTTTTATTAATTAAATATTTGAAATTATAGGTAAAATTGTGGTAAAATGCATATATCCATCAGAAATACCGCCAATCTGGTTAATGAATTGGAAGAATTTGTGACATTTAGAAACTTCCTCATACAATGAAAAATAAATATAATTAGAATTATATGCGTGCAGAAGACATGTTAAATACAATAAAAAACAATATTTGAGTAATGTTCTGTAATTTTTTGTTATAAAACGACAGTTCGAAAGCGAAGTGCAATACAATACTTTTATATCCTAATATGGAAATGGCGAGAGGTTTTGTGCTGGCCACAACAGATTTTTTGTATAAGATTTGTGAAAAAGTTGTTTCAATTTGGAACGCCTTTGGTAAACAAAGTGTCAAATACGGATAGGACTGTAATTTTTATAACAAACTTATACTAGAAGTGTATTTTTTTAATTACTTCTGTTAACTAATGTGGAACGTTATAAGGATGTAGAGGTTTTTTTTAAGTTTGACACGAAAAAAGTTAAACATTTCGCCTCACATAAAAATCAAAATTAGGAATGCCGGACACACTTAATTTCGAGCTTAGGCCCGGCCCGGTCCGAAGCCCGGCCCGATTTCGAGTCAATTTTCGAACCGGGCCAGCTAATTTTTTATCGAGTCGATCTTCGAATCGGGCCGGCAATTTTTATTTTCGGGCCGAGTCGATCCAAACCTCTAAGCCCGGTCCGACCCGGCCCGAATGCATCTCTATTTGTCCTCCTCCAGTGTAATGCAAACTTTACAATTGTATACGCAGCAAGTGTAACTTACTTTTTACGCTTGTTGTAACTTGTCTAACAATGCGGTAAAATAATCAAATACACTGGACGTTTATGGGCATTTAGAAAAGAAATCATCTTTACTATAATAAAGTTCATGTAAAAAAAATACTACTTACGTAAGTTATTTTTACCTCCCGCTACCCTAGGTAAGGAAGGTATAGATATCGTACTAAAAATCGCATATATAGAATTTAGTGAATAAGCACGTTTTGATGTCCCCAGAATCCGATTTTGTCATTTTTACAATGATGTCTACAGGTATGTGTGTGTGTGTGTGTATGTGTGTGTGTGTGTGTGTGTGTGTCTGTGTGTGGATCGTGTGGACACGATTACTCAAATACTATCAATCAGAAAAATTTGAAATTTTGTATACCCCTTCTATACTAATGTGGGAAGAGCTCATTATTTTTAGTGTATATCGGATAAGTATCACTTATACAAGCTTTTAACAGTTTTTCTTGTAAAAAATTCATTGAATATAATTTTTTAGCAACTTTTACCAATGAAAATTGAATATAATGGCACAATCTTCAACTCTACGATAATAGCACTTAGTAAATAACTCTAAATAACTTTAAATATAAATTTATAAAATAATATCAAATTAGTAAACATCACTTAATGTCGCTATGTCTAGTTTACGTATGTGCCGTCGTAGCGTTGCACTTTAGTAGAAATCAAACTACACTCGTAAATATTAAGTTATAACTTCAAACTTGATACCATTGTATAGCAGATAGATCAATGCATGGGGCTGACCAATTATTTTGCATAATTATTAATTTCTATTGCATTTAAATTTAGTTCAAAAAACATCATAAAAATGGCTATTTTAAAATTTATTTTTAACACGAAAACTGTACTTTATATAAAAAATGTTTGGGTCACCCCCATAGCGCCCACCTTTAGTAGTAAGTCTGTGAAAAAAAATCTACATTATCTCTTTTAGTGTAGCTGTGATTTGATTTCTACTAAACCCCTTTTTTATATATATACTATGGAGGAGAAAGTGTTAGGAGAATATGTTCCCCCTTTACTACACACATCTCCTCTCTCACTCCAACAATTTGCTTCACAACGCGGGCTGAGTTTTCCCCAAGGACAAACACATATAAAACCAGACAGAGAGAAATAAACTTAGCAATACTAAAAGTAGAGGGGGAACGTAAGAAGTTTGTCTGCACTAGTGTCATACTAGCTACAAAACTGATTTCGCTGAGCGACCGGCAATGCTCTTAATGTCGCTATGTCTAGTTTACGTATGTGCCGTCGTAGCGCTGCGATCTTATTTTCCATCGCTTATTAGGTTAACACTGAATAACAGATGCATACATAGTGACAGATAGAATCAGGGAACGGGACGTAAGACAACTAGGGGAGGTTTGTTTGGATGCATGATCTTCTATCTCTCTCTCTTGCATGTGATGTCAATTCTGTAAGTGTCTATTAAGGGCAATGACAAAATAGCTATTTGTGTATTAAGAGCGCAAAATGCGACATTGTCGATTGAGAGGTTGTTGCCGCGCGACGAAGGAGCGCGGCATTCTCTCGAAATCGACAATGTCCATTTGCGCTTCAAACACACACAAGATTTTTCTACAGTCGCCACAATGAGGTCCTCCACCATAACAAAAAATAATAAAATGTACACTTTATACTTACAGTACTGCTCAATAAATAACGATTGGCTAATACAAAAGATACGGATTAAACTTAAAAAGGCTTTTAAATGATTATATCGTTACATTAGCCATCTATTCCATAAAAAAACCAAAATTAGAGCGTGGAAGCAAGGATTTGTAATGATTTGATGAGTTTTTGTAGCAAAATGTGTGGGTAGTTGTCACGCCTGTCACAATGAAAAAATTAACAAATATTTCAAGGAATTTGTGATTATATAGGCATGTATGTGCATTGACTGACTTCTCGCAATTATTTAAGTAACGAAATAACTAATAACTTTATTGTAATCAAAATAAATAGTTAACTAGAGATCAGATGTCAGTACGACTCGCAACTATCCTACCGCCATCTGTGTACAATCATTCCTATTACTAAACATAACTGTTCACACAATTTATTTTATATTTAATTTTATTTTATCGTTATTTTCCATTCTTCTTGAGTTTTTATTCAATCTAATCTAAGCATTTTATACTTTTGTTTTTGTAAATGAATGCCCTATTTCATTTTCACACCAGTGTGGCATTTTGTTAAGTTATGTTAAATACCGACAGAACATATGTCAAATTGACTTGTGAACGTGATAAATGTGTAATTACAGTGCCATTAGTTCCTAACTAAACATTTTCATTAAGAATGTAGACAAGTGACATTTCTCAACATTGTATACTTAGAAATTTGGACAGCGAGCGTTTTTTCTAATTTGTCGCGCATGAGCGACAAAGTGACATTTTGCGTCGACAAAAGAGAGCGCAAATGGCTACTTTCTATAGTGACTGTAGGAAAACTGGTTTCTGCGCTGATGACATAAATGGCTTTTTCTTGTACGAAAACGAACAAAATGAACAATCAGCCTTAGCAATGCTTTCGCACATTGTAATTATTTTTTATTTTAGGATGATTTGTGCGGGTCCTCTTGAAGGCGGTAAAGACTCTTGTCAAGGCGATTCCGGAGGACCTATGACCATAAGCGGCACCCTAGTGGGTTCTGTGTCCTGGGGCGAGGAATGTGCAAGACCCAACTATCCCGGAGTCTACAGCAATACCTCTTACGTACACCAATGGATCTCAGATATAATAATTAAAGATATACCGCTATCTTCTACGGTTTTGGCCGGTTAATCGATTACCGACTATACGGCCATTTTAGAAACGATTAGTCGGCCCGGCATCACTAAAAGTCGGCCTTCACTAAAATTTGTTTGTTTCCAATGTAGTGTGTTAAGGTGGATACAGACTACGCTGACGCTTTATGTCCTATTATGACGTGTTAAATTAAAATCTAATCCATTATGCCTTATGGGAATGCTCATATTGTTCTGATGTGTTGTCTTCTGACGTGTTATTGCGTCATATAATATCAGACGTGTGTTTGGACGTGTTATACGATTTCCAAACTCCCAGATTTTTGTCAGACATCAGATGGCGTCAGATGGGTTTGTATAGCATTTTCACAATATTTTAGGTTATATTTTTAACTTTTCATTATTTTTTATACAACGAGAGAAAGATTTCTTTGATTCTTTGCCATAAAATAGGTAATTATATTTGAATATACGGAAATAAATATTTATTTGATATAAATAAGTAATTAATTAATAAAAATAAATATTTATTTATACAAATTAATTGAAATTTAACACGTTGACTGCCGCATTGGTCGCCGGAGACCAATAACTTGCATTTATCTAGTGCGGCACCATTTTTCATAAAACTTCTCCAACTTACGAATTTTATTTCTTTTTAACTAAGGGTCCTAGAAATATTTTAAATGTGCTACTAAAAGTACTTGTCATATATTTTATAAATTACAAATAATTCGTTATTGGTCTCCGGAGACCAGCACCGCATTAAAACAATAATTTTTACTTCAGTGCGGCATTGGTCTCCGGCGACCAATGCAAGTTTGATTGCACTTCACAAGTAGTACCGTGTTAGTTTTAAATAAAAGAGTGAACAAGACGCACATACTATAGGTAGTTGAGGAAAATAAATATTATCTTTGATTAATAATAATTAGGAACAACAAATAATTAAAATAAATAAAGAAGCAGAAAATATGAACAATTTACCTAAAATGAACCTGTCGTTAAAAATATGTAGTACTTAATTAATTGTATTTCAAACATTTCTATTTAATTATGTTATTTCTAAATTAAAATTAATTCAGTAATATAAATATAGAAAACATTTTTTTTTCATACGGTGCATCAAAACGTCAGAACAATGTGAATGCTCTATATGTTTCTGATGTGTTATGTTGTGTTGTGATGTGTCGTGATAACACGTGTTAACACGAAACGTCAGCGCAGTCTGTAGCTACCTTTAGTCTCAAACGTGCCTTTGCCTAACATTTTTCTTCATCAAATCTGCCTTTAATTAATAAACAATGAAATAATTACAAGCTAATAACATGTAATCTTGCTTATACACAAAACTAAAGCCGGGTCCAGACTAGTAACAGAACATTGTAACGTAACAAGTTATAGTAACAATGTGGACGGGATTTTGTAACATGTTCCTGTAACAAATCGTGTTACAATGTTCTGTTCGGGCTTGTTACATCATTTGTCGGTCTTTGCCGTCACATCAAAGGATGTTACGATACGATGTTCGGGAAAGTTCGGACGCGTTTCTAGTAGTTGAGAACAGTTCAAGTTAGCATCTGCATCAGTAGTGACGAAGATTTTAAATTTAGCAAAAACTAAAAATCAGACGGATGCATTCTTGTGAAATTTTTATATAATTCACTGATTTGCTGAAATTTTAAATCTGTCAATAGGCTGGATCCACTATAAGCATTTCGACTTTCATATAATTTTAGCATCCACCATCTACGCGACTTTGGTCTTTTTCTTTTAATACTATAATGTATATAAATATATGTAAGCGCTGCTATCTGCATTGAACTCATGGCTGTCAAATTAATACTGATGCGAACAATTGAACATTTATGGGAACTAACGAACATTCACTGTTAAGTCTGGATGCTTGCCGTACATCGAACTACTGTACATGTTAATGTAACATGTTACGTTACAATGTTCTGTTACTAGTCTGGACCCGGCTTACAAAGGAAAATAGTCGCTTTTATTTTAGTGTCAGAGTTTTCTTTTTATTAAGCATATCAGACTTAAATTAAAATATATATTTTTACCAATCAATTTACTAATAAAAATTGTATTTTTATGCCTTTTAATCTCTTATCAAATACTGAGTCGATTAATCGGTCTTTTTACCGACTATTCGTCGATTAATCGCCGATTAGAAAAGTGGCCGGATAGTCGGCTTAAACGACTAATAATAATATTATAATATAATCAACAAAAAAAAGGAGAATTTAGAGTAGATCAAGGTGGTGGAATTTTAAGGGATTGACGTAATATTCAAATTTCTGATGTAATTTGTGTTATTTAACGTATTTATTTGCTCTTTAGGTTGTATTTTAAAGATGACTTTATTAAACTATTGTTATTTACGTTATGCTTTGTTATTTGAGTTATTTTGAACCCTTAAAATGTTACAATACTAGTGTAGTAACTACAGTAAAAATTTTTAAAGAAGTCCGATCAAGGACATCCGTATGATGAACGAATTTACAAGTTGGCATATATTTATCTCTCTCATAGTTGCTAGACAACACGCGCGCGCGAAAGGGATGAATATAAAACGTTTGTCTTTCAAAATTTATATTGTTTAGACAAAGTTACGACATGCTATTTTATAATAATGCTCGTTGTTCTTAATACTGTTGCTGTATCATAAGTTTCACGTAAGTTCATTTATTATTTCATAATAATTATATATCTGTTACGGTTCAGACAGAAAAAAATAAAACCTGAGTCACTGCATCGTGAATTTTTTAAAAAGCAGTCTATCCAAACGTCAAACAATTAATTTTTAATGACAGTAACGAGATGTCAATCTTCTCAACTTGTTTAGGAGTAAGCAAACATATTTATTAGTGTTATTTATAATAATGGTAGTGAAATACTATTGGGCTGAACAAATAGATGTTACTAGTTTCTGAATATTGCGAAGGAATTTTTTAACAACCCAAAAACAATTGTTACTGTCATTAGAAATTCGTTGTTTGACATTTGGATAGATTGCTAGATTAAATTTATTTTTAAAAAATTCACGGTGCAGTCACTCAGGTTTAATTTTTTTCTGCCTGAATCGTAACTGATATCATAAAATAAACAGAGAGAGAAAAGTTTCCTATTGAATGTATCTTTCAGAAAAAAAATAATTTCACGTTATCGGCGTGGCCATTAAAAAGTTATGGTCTAATCAATGTTGGGACACCTACATTTCATACACTAGTGGTTCACTAATAATAACAAGTATCATCTTAAAAGATGACTTATAATCATATAAACTGTCATACTAAATTTCATCCAAATCGAATAAAGCGTCCGGTTATTATAAGCAAAATTAATTTTTTTTCGAAGAACTTCGAAGCAGAATTCTGGCTAAATGGTACACTTTCCGGTAGAAGCAAGTTTGGTTAAATCGTCTTATTTTAGCCGCAGGAATCTGTGGTTAAGCCATGTCCCCCTATTTAAGAGACACCCTGTATATTTTTTTTTTACGACCACCATGAAAAGTTGACATTTGTGCTCTATTTTGTCACTGTAAAGTTGATGGTTACTAAGGAACGAGCAAAAAAATACTTTACCGCGCGTCTCCCATAGCAACGCGCGGTAAAGTGCTCAATTTGCTCGCTTAGATAAATACATATTTTTGCTGAAATCTTAATTTATTAAAATAATACTTACGAAATCTAAAATATAGTTTAGGTTCATTTTTACACTAAAAACGTACTACAAACAATATACCTGAAGTTAGCTACATTACCAATTTAGTTAGGTTAGGTATTTAATTATATATAATAACAACTACTGGTGAATGTACATTGTACTTTAAATATTTAATAACACACATTTCATAATTATCAAACTTATTGGATTTAATTATTGGCGGATAATGTTAAAATTGAATGTGCACTTTTGGCAGTTTTGTATATTCATTCCAGAACTTGAAAACAGCTGACGAAGATGAATTAGATTCTGTGATTGTGACACTCACTAGAGTTTTCAGTTCTTAACTGCTAGTGTTGATTTTAGCATGGAATAAATGGACCGAAGAGAAGATGATTTCATTAGATTTTTACAAAAAGTAAACTAGTAAGACATTTTCACTGTAATTCTTGATTTTTTTAACTTACACCATTCAATGGAGAGGTTATAATTCTTTTGATTTTGCAGATAATAAATTCAAGGAAGTATTTTGCGCCGTTTCAAATATATCTGGAAAAATCACTATCTTTTACTGACAGAATTTTGTATTTATTTACTTAGATACTTACATCGTCATGGTTACACACAACACCACAAAACAGAAATTGATTGAGGTTGAATTGAACTTACTAAATAGGTATTATTATTTTTTTCTATTTTGGTTAGTAAAGTCGTAGAAAAAATTATGTGTGCATCTCTAGCGTAAAGTATCTTTATTGCTCTCGCTCGATTGTATTCAATTTTCGAGCACGAGCAATAAAGATCCACTTTATGCTCTTGATACACAAATAACTATTATTACTTGATTCACAAGGTAGAAATGAAATAAATAAATATCCATAGCAACTATATAAAATAAGCGAATAAGAAATAACTTGTAAAATAGAAACCTGTCATGTCGCCCCAAGTCGCACTATACACTAGATAACCTAAGAATAAAGTTACTAAAAACCTCCAACAGCTGTCAAATTTAAATTGATAATCTACAAATTGAAATATAAACAGTTCATATTTAACGAAATAACATATTAAAAAATAAAAGACATATATTGGCAATTATGGCAAGAATACTTAGGATTAAAGTGATAATAAAAGTTCATATGTTGTTGTTCATCGATTCCTCGACATATTATATCCTTTAGCAATATTCTTGAACTTCCATCCAATTGAACAACGTCAAGGGCCGTACATGGCAATAGTTCAAATTCTGATATAATTGCACATAAGGAGACTATAAAATTGCATAGTTTTTATTTAAACATCAAAAGGTGAAAATTTTCACTTGAATGTTTATAACAAAAAGTGAACAAATACGAAAGTATCCGTAGCAACAGAGCAATTGAAATCAGCAAACGTCCTTTACGTAAATTATTTATAACTAGCTGGTACCCGCGACTTCGTCTGCGTTGAATAATTACTTTGAGTAGCCTATTTCTTTCTTCAAGGTTTCATCTATCTCTTTACTGTACCAATTTTCATTAAAATCTGTTCAGCGGTTTGGGCGTGGAAAGGTAATATCTACGTATTAAAATGTCAGTAATAGATCAATGAATAAGCAAAAAATAATCAAATAAATAAAAAATAATAAATAAACAAATCGAACTCGTTGCAGCGCCAAATTTCAATACTTGCATACGTACAGGGCGCGCAGTGAAAGAAGAGCTTAGGGGAATCGGGAATGGGGGAGCACTTACGTTAAAATCCATGGGCGCCATGAGTAAAATTTTCTAAGGGTTGAGTACGTATTCAGTATGTATAGCTAAAAATAATTTCAATCAAAATGACTGGTTTACTGGTTTTATATAAAGTATTTAATATTAACAATTAAATAAAGAAAAAATCAAAATCACAATTAATTTTTTTTTTATTACAGTAGTCAATATAGTTAACAATGATGACAATAATTTGTGTGATAGCTATTTTTATTTTGCAATCAGATTTAGTCTACTGTAGGTGAAAATTGTTGTAATCAAATAAAACTACATTGTTATTAACTGTAAAACTTTTCATTGTTGTAATCAAATTTAATCTTTTGTTTTTGAACGTTTATTTGTTCTAATCAAATAAAACTACACTGTAATAAACTGTAAAAGTAATAGATGTGAGAAAGAATATGAGAAATACCTGGAAATCAAAATTTTCAATTTTGTTCTTTCTCGGAGAATTTAATTTTGATTCTGGATTATTTAAATTTCTTTTTGTTTTCAGCTAGAATCCTTTTTACTGTACTTTGTGAAATATTTATTGTAGAACCTTGTTTATGCTTTCGATTCATTTTGATTATTAAATTTTGATAATTCAATTTTTTTCACGAAAGTTTTATCTTGCGCTACACGCCAATGCCAAATATTTCATTGTCCAATGAGGTCATGCAAAAAAAAAATAATTGTACCTTTTTCTGTTTAAATCGAAAAAGGATAATCTAATTCATCGATCAGTATGATTAAATTATTTTTTATTTATATTTTTTGTTGTATAAAATCGTTTTAAATTATGATATTTTTAAAAAGTTGCAAAAACCAGCCATGTTTTGTCGTCACAACGTTACGAACCAAGTTCAGACTAATTTCAAACAGACATTTTATATAGACACATAATTTCTAAAAGAAAAATATATATAAACTATAAATTGAGGATTACATATCTGAATATGCTATAATATATTAATATAATATCGTTCTATTTATTTTTATAATATAATTTTCATTTGGCGTGAAATTATCTACGTTACATCAGATGTTTCTTTCACTTTTGAATCTTTGAATTAGCGGTAGAAGGTTATAAACGCATGTGAGACATTGAATATATTGCAGAATATTATTTTATTCTCTATTTTGGCACGAAACAACGTTCCATCCACACGTTTACATTCATAAATTTTAGGTTATCTTTAAATGTCACTTTGACGTTTAAGACAATGCGAAAATCAAAATGGTCGTGCCTTTCACTCTGTGACGTCATTTGACAAGGGACGAAGCGGGGGTCTAGCAGCCTCATTTTAAAGAATGTCATTTTCAATTACAATTTTTTCATTATTAAAGATCGATTTGAGGAAAAATAAAAAATACGGGTCTATTATTTTTCACTACTCTATAGATTTAAATTATAAATATATTTAATTATTCACTTGTGCAACTGTACTAATAGAGCGGTACAAACTTTCATCCCTATTTCACCCCTTTAAGTTTTATTTTCGCGATAAAAAGTATCCTATGTCCTTCTCCAAGGTCCAATCTATCTCTATACCAAAATTCATCAAAATTGGTTCAGCGGTTTAGGCGTGAAAACGTAACAGACAGACAGACAGACAGACAGAGTTACTTTCGCATTTATTATATTAGTATGGATTATTGTTATATCAAGTTGTAATTATTTTATTTAAATACGTATGTCTGAATAAAAAATATAATGTGCCATTCGGAGTAAAAATGTCATTGTGTGGCGAGTATGTATTTTGAACGACGAGCTTTAGCGAGTCGGACAATTACATGCGAGTCACTTTTACTCCTAATAACTCAATATACTATTTATTGGAATTTTTTTATTGTGTACAATATCTTGTTTACTGATGTTCTTTATCTTGTGTGTCAATAAAATTAAAGAGAATATTTATCTCTTAATTACGCTTATGTACTATGCACTAAGCTTGGACCTTACACACTTTTAGCTCTTGTGCAATACGCTTATGCACAGAGCACTGCCCGTAAAACCAGCTGAGAATGCTTCTGTGCTATACCGTTGCACAAGCTTTTATGTAGTGGTGGGATCCGGATCCGGATTGTTTCGGATTCGGATTCAAAAATATCCGGATAATTGTTAATATTACAGAGAATGATTTACTACAAGCCCGCCATAAGATCAAGAACACATTAACTGCAGGATATGATCAAATACCAAGTTTCCTAGTTCAGGACTGCACGGTAGCTTTATTAGTTCCGTTGCTTCATATATTTAATAAATCAATATCTAGCACACAATTTCCAGATATTTGGAAGTCTGTCCGGTATTAAACACTGGTGATCCATCACTTGTGCAAAATTATAGACCTATCTCTATTCTATGCAATTTCGCGAAATTATTTGAAATTGTTATTTATAATCAAATTTTTCCGCAGTTAAAACATAACTCCCTACCAACATGGTTTTATGCCTCAACGCTCAACTGCATCCAACCTATGTATTTTTACTCAATACATTTCAGAAACTTTGGACAAAAAAGGTCAAGTAGATGTTGTCTATACAGACTTTTCTAAAGCGTTCGATAAGCTAAACCATGTTAACTTATTAAATAAACTTTATAATTTTGGATTTCATAATAAACCTATTAATTTTTTTGAATCTTATTTAAATAATCGTCAGTTGTATGTATCATACAATGGTTATAAGTCTAGCTATTATGTTGCTAAATCCGGTGTGCCTCAAGGCTCAAATCTAGGTCCCCTTTTATTTTTGCTTGTTATTAATGACATTGTTAATAACTTAGATTGTAATGTTTTACTCTACGCAGACGATGTAAAAATTTTCACAGAAATTCGACATGTTCGCGATTGTAACAAACTACAGAATAATATAGATACTGTGGCAGAGTGGTGTACTGCCAATAAATTAGCACTAAATATCAGTAAATGTCAGGTGATAACATACACTAAAAGAAAGTCTCCCATACTCTACAATTATAAAATTAATTCTGAAGTTTTATCTCGATCTGAACTTATTAAAGATCTAGGAATTTATTTTGATCCAGAACTAGCCTTTACATTTCATCTAGACAATCTTATAACATCAGCAAATAAAATTCTTGGTTTTGTCATCAGAAACTGTAAACAGTTTTCAAGTGTTGCGGCTCTTAGATCTTTATATTTTGCGTTCATACAATCTAAGTTGGAATACTGCATAATTATATGGTTCCCTACTTATAATATCCATATAAATAAACTTGAAAAGTTACAGCGCAGATTCCTAAAGTATTTATGGTATATTTATTTTCAAATCTTTCCAGATCATCTTACTAGAACTGAAACATTACTGCAGACATTTCATATTGACTCTATTAGAACCCGACACAAAAATATTTCATTACCCTACCTGGGAAAAATTGTACAAAATAAAATTGACTGTCCGGATTTATTAGCCATGTTAAATTTCCGCGTACCTAGATATTCTTCACGTTGCAATCAAAGTTTTTATCTTCCCGCTCACAACTCTAATGTCCTGTACAAATCACCTTTATATGTAATGTGCTATTTTTAAAATTCTATTTCTGATGAGATTGACATATTTTCTATTTAATTTCTGTAATCTGCTATAATATCATTTACTTGTTTTTGGGTTGTACCTGTTTGAGTAATAAATATTATTATTATTATTATTATTATTATTATAATTGAATGTTGAACTATCCGGATATCGGATCCAAATCTCAGTATCGGATTTTGGATCCGGATCTGAGTATTGGATTCTGGATCCGGATTTAATTATCGGATTTTGGATCCGGATTCGAGTATCGCATTATGGACCCAAATTTGAGTATTGGATTTTGGAACCGGATCCGAATATAAGTATGGGTATCGAATTTTAGATATGGAACTTCAGTATCCGCATTGGTTCTCGTATTCGAATATTCTCAGTATTGAACCCGATGATTATATTTGAATGTATATTATCATTTTAAATGTATGAGATGTAGAATTTTATGCTTCAATATTAGCAATATAAAAAATTTTCAAAAAATAATATTTAGAAGAATTTTTTTTAGAAACTACTACTTCTGGTTGTCCAATTATTACCAAAACCTTTTCAGCTCTTCCCAAGAATGTCAGATTGAGGAATTCATAGTTAAACAGGTCTTAAGTCTTATTCAGCCCGATTCAAAAAAAAGTTTAAGCTAATCTTCATTTTTGGATTAGTGAATCCTATTCTATTCCGGTATTTAATTTAATCTTCATAATATAATCAAAAAATCTGCCAGCACAAGACCTTCCGTCAATTCGATGTATTTTGTACAAATCTCATACCAAAAGGTCCTTGGAACAGAATCTATACATATATAATGTAAAATCGAACACGAACACATACTATTTTTTACAAATTCTATACCAAAAGTTGATTCGAAAAGGTTCTATAAATCCAATAAAATTATAACATAAATATACACTAGGTAAAATGCACTAGACACTTCCTTCGTTTCTTCTTCAGCTATCCCTCATTTTATTAGGGGTAGCTGTTTTCTCTTCTCTTCCACTCATTCCTGTCCAACGCATCACACAGTCCTTCCTTTCTCAATTCTTTTCCGATACAGTCCTTCCATCTTCTCTTTGACCTTTCTCTGCGTGTCACTTGCGAGGAACACTATGACATATCAATTTTAGATCCTATACGTTCCATATTTGGTTTTGCACTTCCAACTGATATCTGTCAATTAGATTTTTTTGAATATATCATCTGTTTCCATGATAAATAGCAAAGTTGACTAATTTTTCAAAATTAATTTCTTTATAACGCTTTAAATCTACAACTATTGATTATGAAGGAAAATGTATAATAAAACCATACAGAGAAGAGTATTTTGTTTAATATGTATAATAACAAAATGTCAAAAAATAATATTTAACTGCGTTTTTTTTTAGGAAAAACTGTTAAAAACTTCAAATAAGGGTACTTCCGGTGGAGTAATTATAACCAAAATCTAATCAACTCTTCATATGGCTGTACAGAAGAGGAATACGAAAGAATTATAATTTTTAGAATTGTAGTATTGGAGTTATCGTCGGAGAAAAATTTGTCACACACGGTCACACACACACACACACACACACACACACACACACACACACACACACACACACATACATACAGACATCATCTTTAAAATGGTATATTCGTATTGTAGGGACCCTAAAACGTGCTTATTCATTAAAAACTCATCACCGAATTTTTTGATCAAAGACAATACCTTCCTTACCTAAAGGTGACGGAAGGTAAAAAGGTAGATAATAGGAATAGATTAGACTATATTTTACGAAATAAACTGTTAAAATTAGAATAGAATTCGCTAAACCAAAAATGGAAATGCACACACACACACACACACACACACACATACACACACACGTTCACACATATACACATTCACACATACAGAACTCATTGTAAAAATTTTAAAATCGGATTCTAGTGACCTTGACACGTGCTTATTCATTAAAATCTGGATATGTGATTTTTAGCATAATTCCAATACCTCTCTTAGCGAGAAGTAAAAAAAAATCCTGTAAAATAAAAATTTATAGATAAAATCAATGCATGGGAAAAATTAGCACAAAATAACTATTTCCAGCATAGAATACTTGAAAATATGTGAAATAATTAAAATAAGATTAAAATTTGACAAGCATTTTTCTTTAGTAAATAAAACTATATTTACTGCTTTGTAATATGTATGAGCATAGTTTTATTCCTGGATTAAAAT
The DNA here is from genome assembly GCA_943142095.1 of Ophonus ardosiacus. Lineage (NCBI taxonomy): Eukaryota > Metazoa > Arthropoda > Insecta > Coleoptera > Carabidae > Ophonus > Ophonus ardosiacus. Next base: position 22,432,419 of record OW964839.1, read on the forward strand.
GTATCACAAAGTTACGGCCGTATAAATTACTTTTTTTTTTATCTGATGACAGGCGCGTAGGAACCAAATTTTTCCTGATTAAGTAAAGAGATATTTTTACCTTAGGTAAGGATGGTGTATCCTTTGGTCAAAAAATCTGATGTGGCCAACACAAAACCTCCCGCTATTTAATTTTTATTAATTTAAATACATACCTACGTATTTAGTAATGCTAAGAACTTAATACTTTGCTTTGACAATGGCACAAACGGCATTGGACAGCCACATCAGGCCAAAGACATTCCAAGCTCTTCCTGAATGAGCCATCCAAGAAAAGAACAGACAACTTACTTGTAATGAGCAAGCAAGATGTCAGACTAATAACAGGACTGGTAACAGGACACTGTCAATTAAATAAACATTTGCATAGGTTGGGCCTCAAACAAGAACCAACATGCAGAGGATGTGGAGAAGAGGATGAAACCCCTGAACACTTAATATGTCACTGCGAAGCATTTATGGCAAGCAGACATAGTCTTTTAGGAGCAAAGAAATTGCACACTGAGACACTAAAAGACATTAGTCTAAAGAAAATCTTGGAGTTTACAAAACATACAGGGCTCCTAGAATAGGAGGAAACACGGAGGGTACAATAGACCAGATAGGTCGCAGTACAGGGGCAAGAATGAACCACCTCCCGACAATAATAATAATAATAATAGTAATGCTTCAAACTATATTATGATCCATTGCATATAACCATTGCTTCATTTACGATTTTCTTTATTATTTAATATGTCACTATTATTAATTTGAAGTGATTAGTTTTTTGACAATGACGTTTACCTGTCAGTTACATTCATTTGAAAAATAAACTGTGTAACAAAGGAATTGTGTTTATCTTAGACTTCGGGATTAAAAAAAGGAAAATGATTTTTAAATTTATCTGTAAAATATGTAGAAAAAATATTAATGTATACCTCTACAAAATTCAATAATCTATAATTTTCATAATGAAAAAATGCGAAAAAATGGCATTTAATGGTATTTTTTGAAGAAAAACCATAATAAGCTTCAAGTAAAGTGCCATTTCCGTTTATCCGATTTACACTAAAATCTAATGGCTTCCTTTTAGAACAGGGTAGAAATAAAGGTTTCAGAATTTTCTGAATGATAGTATTTGTGTGTATTCCTACACACATACACACACATACATACACACATACACACATACAGACATCATCGTGAAAATATAAAAAATGGATTCTAGGGACCTTAAAACGTGGTGATTTACTAAAATCTCGATATGTGATTTTTAGCACGATCCCTGTACCTCCCTTACCAAGGGCAGCAAGAGGTAAAAATTCTATGATGAGTTTTTAATGAATAAGCATGTTTTAGGGTCCTAGAATACGATTTTACTACTTTTACGATGATGTCTGTATGTGTGTGTCCTAAAAATTATGATTCTTTCGTATTCCTCCTCTTTACAACCATATGAAGAGCTGATTAGATTTTAATAACAATAAAAAAGAATTTTGTTATATTTTTATTATTATTTTTAATGTAAATTGCATACATGCTTGATAATGGCCAGGATCTTGGTTGAAACATCGCATTTTTACCTCCCGCTACCCTTGGTAAGGGAGGTATAGGGATCGTGCTGAAAATCACATATAGAGATTTTAGTGAATAAGCAGGTTTTGATGTCCCCAGAATCCGATTTTAACATTTTTACAATGATGTCTGTAGGTATGTATGTGTGTCTGTGTGTGTGTGTGTGTGTGTGTGTGTGTGTGTGTGTGTGTGTGTGTGTGTGTGTGTGTGTGTGTGTGTGTGTGTGTGGATCTTGTGGACACGATTACTCAAATACTATCAATCAGAAAAATTTGAAATTTTGTATATCCATTCTATACTACTGTGGGAAGAGCTCATTAGTGTTTAGTGTATATCAGATAACCGGAAGTATCATTTATACAAGCTTTTAACAGTTTTTCTTGTAAAAAATTTATTGAATATAATTTTTTAGCAACTTTTACCAGTACAAATTGAATATAATGGCACAATCTTCAATTCTACGATAATAACATTTAGTAAATAACTTGAAATAACTTTATATTATATTATAAAATAATTTATTTTTGTACATCACTTTGCCACAAAATTGACATATTTAAACAAATGTCACTATCACGAAGCAATTTTCATTAAAAATAATAAAGAAACCTTGTTAAGAAGAATTTCGTAGTTTAAATATGATTCTAATGAAATTAAGGTTTGTAAAAATAATATATTTTCCATCATACATAAATATTAGATATACAGGATAATTCGATTTAAATTTGATGTTTGCAGCATTATATATCAAACAGCTCTCAATAAGAACGTGATTTCAAAGTGTCAAATAATAGTTTGCAACTACACATTTACGAAATGGATAATGTACGGCGAAGAATTTACACAGATTGCGTTTTAGAGCATAAGGAAGTTGGTAATGATTTTGACAATAATGTGTGTGTGACGATTTTTCCTTAAAATATATTAATGATCCAAAACTTCGCAAAGTTGGTATTTAATACTCTTATATAATTTGAAACAACATATTAGAATTTGACTATATATGATAAATCGGATGTAGTACTTAATTTGAAGCTCTAACAGATTTTTCAGGAAAAACATAATAAAATATAATCCAAAATTTTGTATTACAAACTTTTCTATTTATTGGAACAACAAAGTAGATTTTGTTTACAAACGATCAATCGGAAGTGAAACGTTATTTAATGCTCATTGCTATTTTAAATATGGAATTGGCGGGAGGTCATGTGCTGGCCACATCAGATTTATATTAAAGGAAATATACAATAAAGCCAGTAATCCAACTAAAGGAAGTTTTACTTTCTATTCCAAATACTCCAATTCGGCTTAATAAACTTTCCAAAAATTAACATTGAAATATAAAATTAACGTGTGATGTTGATAAATTAGATAAAAGGAACTATAACAATCAGCTTACAGTTTTCTGAAATCGCGACTCCTTTCTTCGTTCCTTACGACCCCTTTTAAAACATCGTGCAGGTTTAGAAGAGCTGTGTGCTCTCTATGGATATGTAGAATTAAAATCTGCGTTAAGCGTTTCTGTAGTTCATCATAGTTGATCATAAATAAGTTTTCAGACGCGCTGAAGGTATTTGATTTCATACAAATTTTACCATAATAACATGTCTACGACACCTATAATAAATTTGATAATTCTTTCAAAAAGCAAACATAATCTGTTCCCTTTTTGACAGTCTTTATTACAAGTATAAAATTACGAGTTTGTAATAAAATTGACGAATTTTTGCAGAAATTTCTTAAGACATGAATATTGATATTCGAATTGCATTTATCTTGTATTTTATGTAATTAATAACATTTTTACCTTCCGTCACCTTTAGGTAAGGGAGGTATTGTCTTTGGTCAAAAAATTAGGTGGAGAGTTTTTAATGAATAAGCACGTTTTAAGGTCCTTACAATACGATTTTACTGGTTTTACGATGAAGTCTGTATGTGTGTGTGTGTGTGTGTGTGTGTGTGTGTGTGTGTGTGTGTGTGTGTGTGTGTGTGTGTGTCCGTGTGTGACAAATTTTTCTCCGAAGATAACTCCAAAACTACAATTCTAAAAGTTCTTAACAGTTTTTCTTGAAAAATCGCAGTTAAATATCATTTTCGACATTTTATGTGATTATCAATAGAAAGAATATCTTATTCTCTATACAGTTCGATTATACATTTTCCTTCATATTCAATAGATATAGAGTTATAGAGAGATTAACTTTCGAAAATCAGTCAGCTTTGCAAAAATTATGAAAACAGCAGATATATTCAAAAAAATCTAATTGACAGATGTCAGTGGCAAGTGCAAAGCCAAAGTGGAAAGTATATGATCTGAAAGAAGTACGAGAAAGGCAAAAGAGAAGATGGAAGGACTGTATAGCAGAATATTTGAGAGAGGAAGAACTGTGTCACGAAGGTGCTTTGGACAGGAATGAGTAGAAGAGAAGAGTAAGAAACAGCGACTTCTAATAAAATAGGGAAAAGTTGAAGCAGGAGGAAGTGTTAAGTGCAATACATAATGTACGTTCGTATTCGTATTAAAATTTTATTAGATTTTAGAATCTTTTAAAAGGAACTGTCAGTATGGATATGTAAAAAATAGTGTGTTCTTGTTACAATTATACAGGATATATAGAATCTTTTTCAAGGAACTTTTGGTATAGGATATGTACAAAATACATCGAATTGACGGAAGGTTTTGTGCTGGCCACAACAGATTTTTTTAAATGTAAACTATTTATGTAAATTCTGGCACCTCTTTATATAAATTTTATGTAAAGCTGGCTATCAGGGAAATGAATAAACTTGAATGATTGAATTATTACAATTTGAATCAAAGTTAAAGCTGCCAAAATTACAGTCATCGAATATTTTGTTACATATAAAGATACAAAACTTGAGCGGGGAGGCAAATTGTTGTCTTTGCTCCCCTCCCCCACCAAAATTTACGAGGGGGCAATTGCCCCCTCTGCCCCACCCCTCCGGTTCCTACGCCCCTGTCTGATGACGCTATATAATATATAGCGTTATATAATATATTGTAATCATGAAAAATATATTGTACAGTAATAAATGTTTATTATTGAAATAATATTTGGTTTGGACTTTAGCTGTGTTAATATAAGCCGTTTTCACATGAAAACAGTTAGTAACTATTTGGACAGATACAAGATGTCTAAAATATTAATTGTATTCGTTGCTTTCGTGGCCCTTACTCAAGGTAAGAATATTATCATTATGTTGTATAACATATTCTTCATATATACAAGTCATAATAAGTTATATATATATATATATATATATATATATATATATATATATATATACATATATATATATATATATATATATATATATATATATATATATAGGGTGTCTCTCAAATAGGAGGACATGGCTTAACCACAGATTCCTGAGGTTAAAATAAGACGATTTAACCAAACTTGCTTCTACTGGAAAGTGTAGGTACCATTTAGTCAGTATTCTTCAAATTCTTCAAAAAAAAAACTAAATTTATAACCGGACGCTTTATTCGATTTGGAGGAAATTTGGTATGACAGTTCATATGGTGATGATACTTGTTATTATTAGTGAAGCATTAGTGTATGAAACTTAGGTGTCCCAACATTGATTAGACCGTAACTTTTTAATGGCCAGGCCGATAACATGAAATTATTTTTTTTTTAGAAAGATACATTCAGTAGTAAACTTTTCTCTCTTTGTGTAATTTGTGATATCTGTTACGGTTCACACAGAGAAAAACAAAATCTGAGTGTCTGCACCTAGAGATGCACTCGATTTCGAGCTTTGGCCCGGCCCGGCCCGAAGCCAGCCTCGATTTCGAGTCGATCATCGAGCCGGGCCGAATATATTTTTTATCGGGCCGAATCGGGCTAATAATTTTCAAAAATCGAGGCGAGTCGGACTTTTGATTTTGGCCCGGACCAAAAATTCGAGCTTTTCGGGCCAGCCCGAAAAATCTTATAGTTCATTCAAATGCACAGTTTCCTTAATATTTTAATGAAAATGGATGAAGTTAAAAAGGATCAAAATGATTTAATAACAACACACTTCACATATTAATAAATAAAAATGTATTATTTTACTTCAAGAATTCAAGGTTATTCATTAAAGCATAATAATTATATTGTGATGATGCTATTATTATTGTCATTACTCGTATACTTAAATAAAAGTGATTTTTGTTCCTATCATAATGGTATCTTGTCCTATTTTTGAGCAGAACCAAAGTTAGATAAAAAATCCTTATGTAAATTAAAATTATATTTTTTTATATAAGATTTGTGAAAAAGTTGTTTAAATTCTTTGGTAAACAAAGTGTTAAATACTCGTAGGTCAGTAATTTTTATAACAAACTTACACTAGAAGGGTCTCTCTTTTAACTACTTATGTTAACTAATGTTGAAAGTTATAAGAATGTAGAGGTTTTTTATAAGTTTGACACGAAAAAAGTTAAACATTTTGCTTTAACATAAAAATCAACATTAGGAATCCCGGATGCACCCAATTTCGAGCTTTGGCCCGGCCCGGCCCGAAGCCCGACCCGATTTCGAGTCAATTTTCGAGCCGGGCTAGCTAATTTTTTTGTCGAGTCGATCTTCGAGTCGGGCCGGTAATTTTTATTTTCGGGCCGAGTCGATCCAAACCTCAAAGCCCGGCCCGGCCCGCCCGAATGCATCTCTATCTGCACCACTAAATTTTTAAAATAAATTTTATCCAGCAGTCTGTCCAAATGTCAAACATTTATTTTTTAATGACAGTAACGAGTTGTCAATCTTCACAACTTGTTTAGGAGTAAATTAGGAAATGTAATCGTCTTATTTACAATAATGGCAGTAAAATATTATTAGGCCGAACAAACGGATGTTACTAATTTTAGAATATTGTGAAGAAAATTTTTTAAAACCATAAACAATTGTTATTGTCATTAAAAATGTAATATATGTATCTATAATTATAAATATTTAATTAATAAGAAAATAAGATATTAAATGTACTTCCCAGCAAAAGTCTTCTGTAATGTCTCTGGCATTTTGACAATTACAAACATTTTAATTTTTCCACTTGTTTTCCACGGGCAGCGAGATACAACTTATTATTTTATATATTTATATGTCTCTATCTTTAACTCCATAGAAGATATAATACAAATTTTAAATGTATCGGATAGAGATTTTTATATTCTTTATTAATAGTAATAACAGAAATTTTCAAAAATAATATTTAGAAGATTTTTTTAAAGAAAGTATTGCTTTTGGTTGTCCAATTGTTACCAAAATCTAATCAGCTCTTCCCAGGAATGTCAGATTGAGGAAACTGCAGTTAAATTTTTTCTTATAATATTTGAGAAACCGTGGTTCCAGCATTCACACATAAATACACACGCACACACACACACACACACACACACACACACACACACACACACACATACATCATCGTAAAAATGTTATAATCGGAATACAGGGACCTTAAAACTTACTTATCCACTAAAATCTAGATATATATATATATATATATATATATATATATATATATATATATATATATATATATATATATATATATATATATATATATACATACATACACATTTACACATACAGATATCATCGTAAAAATAGTAAAATCACATTCTATGGATACTAAAACTTTCTTATTCATACCATCGAATTTTTTGACCAAAGACAATCAGCCTTATTCTTGTGATCCTTGTTAAGCGAATAACAATTGTTATATGTAATAATATTGTTAATATTACAATACAATGATGAATTTGTATTCACGTAATCATTGATGTTTGTTAACAATTGTCTGCTGAGCAATATTGTTACGCTTGATATTAATATTGTTATTTTGGCAATCTCCTAATTCTTGAGACCTCTATTACCTTGTTATTACAACAAGAATTGTTATTTCTGATTGCTAGACAGGCGAGAACTAAAACTTGTCGCCTGAGTGCAACATTGTTATATTTTTAAGTTAAGTATATTTTGAATAAATATGGCAAATATAGATTTTGTTTTACTTTTGGAAGTAATTGAGAACGAAGAACAGAAGTAAAATAATAATCAATATTTATCTTGTAATTTAAATATTGGAACTTAAATATGTCAGATACAATTTAATTAATTTAACAACTTCGTGATTCAAGTAATCCGTTAACGAAGTAACGCTATTTCGATTTTTTTAAATTTTATTTTATGAATAGACAAGAAAGCGCTTTCTGGTGATGCACGATTCGATTCTTGAATATTCGGGATTTAAATGATTCTGTGCGTGCATATTCTGGTGTTAAATATTCTGATTTTGAATATTGGGATGTTAAAGGCTTTCCCAATGAAACCAATATTTGAAATAAGTGTCATTTATAATTTTAATTTATTTTTATTTCTTATTTTTAATATTAAAGTTTACATTTGACAGTTGAAGTAGCGATTTTTCGGAAGTAGCGCTATTTCAAGATGTTAGAATATGGACCATAACCACTAAATTAAACGTCAAATGATTAATTCGATTAATTAACTACTTAATGTCCCTAGATTTCATCAAAAATTTCCCTAAATTCATTGCTAAGTTATAACAATTGTTATGATACTGAAATTGTTGAACGTCAATAACAAGGGTGCCACCTGAATACAAAATCAAAACAATATTGCTAACAACCTTGTTAGGAAAATTGTTATGTTAGCCATCTTGCTACAATTACAAGAGTCACAAGAATAAGCCTGAATATCTTCCTTACCTAAAGGTGACTGAAGCTAAAAAACCGCAGATTATAGAGTGCACTATATTTTTAACCAGGGTATATATGTTGTTAAACTAAGCCCCGATATTTTCATGTCTGGTTAAACTGTTAACTTTTAACTGACAATTAATTAACAGGTTATTTAACCGGAGATGAAAATACCGGGTCTTATAGGAATTGACCAAGAAACGAGTACCTTTAATATTTGAGACCTATTTTGATTTTCTTTTTCTAGGGGCCAGGCTTAGCAGCGAACACTTGTTGCCATCCTTCAAAGCTGGTTCGATTCAACGCATCGTAGGTGGAACCGAAGCTTCCATCCAACAATTTCCTTGGATAGTATCCTTGCAACTGGCGGGCGACCACATGTGCGGGGCATCCATTGTCTCCACAAAATGGGCACATACTGCTGGACACTGCGTGTTCGCCTTCCCTATTATTTTACTCACCGTACGCTCTGGGTCTTCGTACCATAATCAAGGGGGGACGTTACACCAAGTTATTTTGGCACTTCCTCATTACAAGTACAGACCCTTAAACTCGGACTATGATTATGGGATGGTGAAAATATTGGATTCTTTTGTGTTGGGAGAAGTTCGTCAGATTGTTCCATTGGCTGTTGCGGGACCCACAGCAGGAGAATTGGCCACAGTGTGTGGATGGGGATACTTAAGTTATCAAGGGACTATGCCGGATGTACTGCATAAAGTTGAACTGCCCATTATAGACTGGGGTCTATGTAAAGAACTGTATGCATCAAATAACCAGACGATCACTGAGAGGTAACAGTATATTACTAACCGAGGTGGAAAGTATTTCATTGTTGTCGAGGGAAAAAATAGCTAACCAAGGCGCGAAGCGCCGAGGTACAGGAGTAGTACAATGTTTATTGTCCCTAAAGCCTCATCTACACGTTGGCCGAGGTTAGGCGAATGAAAGCCAACGCCGAGTTTACACCAACGTGTGGAAAGGCTTTTTGTCTAACTTTGTAGCGACTCGCATTGGCCATTTGCCGACGCTCGCCTCAGAGTCGGTTTTTGGTGCACGAGTCAAAGGAACGAGAAACGTCTGACACTGGCCTAATGGTCTGGGCCAAATACTTGCCAACGTGTGGACGGGAACTACTTCGAGGGTGATGGTGACCGTTAGTCCAAAGGTAAGGTTTTCAACAGATGGCAGCACCAATCTCGAAAATTTTGGATAGCACCTCTTATTATTAAGCCTTGTAATTTATTAACAATAGAATAACCAAATTTGGCACTTCGTTTGACAGATAAACAATAAACAATTGCTGATGTTATAAAGACAATATTTCAAAGCCTACTATGTTGGGGACAATAAATATTGTACAACTCTCGTATGCTATAGCCCGAGACACAATGAAACTTTTCACCGAGATTTGAATACTATTTACTAACACTACTATTAATACTAATTTATATTTAAATAACAATAATAACCTAACATAAATAAATGAATGGTCTGAGCTTGTTCAATTGTCACATGAACTGTCAGTGAGGAACCGACAAAACTTGGATTCGAGTACCCTGATTTCAAAATATCCGTTTCCTCGGATATCCGATGTTCGGATATTTGGAACCGGATTTTGATGTGGGTCCGGATCAGGATTCGATGTTGTTCGAATTGAGTTGGAATTCAAATCGTTAAAGTGGGCCTGTTTATCTTTACATCGGTCTTTAAACAGTAATAAATTTTATAATATCCCTCTAAAATAGCCAGGTAGTTTGTGCAAATGTAAAAAATTCATATCTAAAATCTGATATTCAAATTCATTTCCAAGATTCGATATTCGAATCCGGATTCCGGAACCGATACTCAGATTCGGGTCCAAAATCCAATATTGAGTTTCGGATCCAAAACGACACTTGTCACGTGAATAAGCGGGACTGTTATTATTGACAACTGACAAGCTGCGATATGCCATATGCTGGGAAAAATATGAACTTTCCGGTTTAGTACTGTATTGTGAGTGTATGCTTGGGTTACATGTAGTTTAATCATTTTATGTGAATAGAAATGGGAAAAAGTCGTACTAATTGTTGTGTGTTCGGATGCAACTCAAGATCTGGTCGAGACACAGGCATTGGGTTTTATAATATTCCGAAACATGGCTAAAATAAAGTTAAAATTACGACAAGTGTAGGTGTTGAAATGGATATGGATTGACGAAAAGCATGGGAATATGCAATTCCTAGTGCACAACAAATAACAAAATGTATGAAAGTTTGTTCTCGTCATTTTAAATCGGATGATAACATATTTCCTAGTGAGTAAAAAATTCAATGTTCAGATTTTGTCTTAGAATAAAAAGTTCATGTTGTGTTCGTTCTAATTATTTATGTGTTTTTCTATACAATTAAGCGTAAAACTTTAAAAAGAACTGCAGTACCATCACTTTGTTTTCTCGTATTTCAAGTAAAAGTTCCTGATAATAAACGTTTGCTACGACAAACCAAACGTGTAAAGCCAAAAGCAGCAAACGCCGGTGACATTGCATGCAGTAAATGAAGTAGGCAGTAGAGGATAATAATAATAATACATCAGCACCAGCATCTAAATTGTCTGAAGAACTCGCTAAATGTATTTTGATTTCATGTGATTTCGCAGTAATTGCTCTAGCTATAAATAGTATGTGGTTAGTGTTTATAATTCGCTCACCTGCAATCATCAATTTCGATTGATTAAATATATATAAAATTATAAATAGGTACCTTCTATAAACATATAGAATTAGCTGTTGCTTCCAGATATCTAAAATGTTCCATGATTCCTAGCCTCATTTTAAATGAGAAAATTGTTCTTGTTGTTTGTATTCATATGTTACAACATTACGAGTACTAATTCAAAAACAGCTGATCTATCCGATGGTGCTGCCGCCATCGGACATGTCAGTTCTCAATGACAACTAATGGCAATGATAAAAATTGGTTCCTGCGCTGATGACGTAAATGGCCTTTTCTTGTACCAAAACGGATAGAATGAACGACCAACCTTAGCAATGATTTTGCACATTGTAATCCTTTTTTGTCTTTTATTTTAGGATGCTTTGTGCAGGACCTCTTGAAGGCGGTCAAGACGCTTGTCAATACGATTCCGGAGGCCCTTTGACCATAAACGGCATTCTAGTGGGTTCTGTGTCCTGGGGTAAAGATTGTGCACAACCGAATTTTCCTGGGGTCTACAGCAATACCTCTGTCGAACGCAAATGGATCTTAAGTGTAATAAATAATGAAGTACCGCTATCTACTATGGTTTTGGCTGGCTAACCGACTACAGACTATTTGGTCATTTTAGAAGCCGATTTGCCGGCCTGGCATCACTATGTAAAAGGCGGCACTGAAATTCGTTTGTTTCCAATTAGTATGTTAGCACAGAATACATTTATACAGAAGCGACACTCCTTGCCGGCACCATTGTTGTTGCGATTTTACGTTTATGACGAATTAAAAAGAAATCAGATAAAAGAAATCACATACTTATATTTTTATTAAACGAATACCTGAATTTTACAAATTTATTACAATGCAGAATTTTCTATATCATTGATGTGGGAAACAAACGTCAGACTCGATGAATATGTCCCATATATCCTCCTCCATCAAATCTTCTCTTCCACAAGCCTTGATCCACATTTTACACCTATATTTATTAAATAAATATACCTTTTACATGATATGGTAGTCGTTTTATATAACTTATATTTCTGGATCTTTCGGAAACAAAAAAAAACTTACATTTCCCTTTCTCCATTTTTTAAATTTATTTATACAGTCTTTATATGAACAAACAAGTCCTCCCAACAGTTCACAAAATGACATATGTCAAAAGTGAGAAGACGTGTTTGCTTTTGCTTGAATTAGCCATAACCCTAAAATACATGGGCGTGACAAGCTGAGAGAACATCTCTTTCAGAATACGTGAAATATAATGTTTTTCCTTACGATAATAATTTTTCCTATCGTTTGTTGAAAAAATAACATATTTGTTCTTATTAGAAATCAATTTGTGTTTCTCAATATACTTTTATTATTGACCCCTAACGGAAAATGTTCTCGTCGAGATAATGAAAAGAACAAAGAATCGTAAGATACGAAGATATGCCGAAACAATCCGATTTTATCCGATTAGCCCTGTAAATTTGTTGGTATACTCTTTCTCTCTCTAATTTTCGTTTCTCTCTCTGACTGTCGCTTCTGTATAGATGTTTATTCTGTGGTGTTAGTCTCAAATGTGCCATTGCCTAACATTTCCTCATCAAATCTGCCTTTGATTAATAAATAATGAAATAATTACATGCTAATAACTAAGGCTGTGTCCGATGTCGCATTTTGGAGTTTAGTATTTAGGATTTAGGTCTTTTTCACATAAACACAACTCCGAATGGCACACTAATGACATCCGTTGGTTTGTATGGCAACACTTTAGAAAAACAAAAATGAATTATACAATTCGATTTAATTTGATGCTTCAGATTAAATATTTATATTATATTTCATAAAATAGGAACTAAGGAACTATTTTTTGACAGAAAATTTGACGTTTTGTACAAATTATAGCAACGAATATGATTTGTTTAATTAGTGTTTGCTAACTTCAAGGCATAGTATGCTCCTGCAAAACCTTAAAATCTAATTCCTAAAATCCTAAATAGTCACTAGATTTAGGGCTTAAAAATTTGGGATTTAGATATAAGGCAAGGGTGATAGAAATGCAACATCGGACACAGCCTAAGAGCTTTCTTTTTAAGTACGAGTACATCAGACTCTATACAGGATGTCTCACAACTCGCGCCCCAGACGAAACTGACAATTGCCGATGACAATAGGTTGCCAACAAATAGAAGAAAATAATTTGCGGCTGCTTGCATAACGGAGTTACAAGACTTTTTAATCTACCAATCCCGGACGGATATCTTGAAGTGTGATGATATTATTACAAAATAAAACTGGTTGCTAGGTTTTAAAAATACTACTAGTGAGTTACAAAATTTGTTTGACTTACTGTAATTTTGACACTTTAGAGTTGACTTTTCACTGTCAACAAATTTAGGTTAGCGAAGGTGTCATCCGAGATCATCATTTATATCGTACAGTGCAACGTGTTGTAGCAGCTGTGTAAATTGTGTTAAACGAAAATAATATTGTCCACGTTCTCCGAAAATTATAATCATTTCTAAGTAATCAACGGCTGAATCCATGATAAGAATTTGCCTTTTTATTCACCTTGTCAAATTTAATTTGACACTGACATTTTTCGAAAACTAGTCGCCCACACATTTTAAAAAAGATTTGATTTGTATAAAACCAAAGTAACGTAAAATTACGGCAAACACACGCTAAAGGTGTAGGTCTCTAATTGGTCAATTTTAAGACGTCTTTTCTCTAATATCTTTTAAGCTAGATTTTTTTCTTCGAAATTACACATCCGAGTGCAGTCTCGTGTTTCCTCATTCGCTCTGGTCGCGAGTTGTGAGACACCCTATATATATATATATATATATATATATATATATATATATATATATATATATATATATATATATATTTTCACTAAACAATTTACTAACAAAAATTGTATTTTTATGCCTTGTTATCGCTTATCAAATACTGAGCCGATTAATCAGTCTAATAGTCGGTAGTCGGTACATCTGAGACGTGTTGATATTATTGTTTATTATTAGAGAAGTAACATCTCTAATGATAAACAATAACATTGTAATGTAATCAAGAAAACTATGGAGGATTGAGAACAGATCAAGATGGTGGAATTTTTAAGGATTGACGTAAATGTCAAATTTCTGATGTAATTTGTGTTATGTAATGTATTTATTTGATGTTTTGGTTGTATTTTAAAGATGAGTTTATTAAACTGTTGTTATTTACGTTATTATTTGTTAGTTGAGTTATTTTAACCCTTAAAATGTTATAATATTATGTAGTAACAACATATTTTTTTATTCAATTTTGACGTTTTAAACTTTTATTATTATTAAAAATTTTTAATCACTCTCACAAAATTTTAACTCACTCTAACAAAAAAAAAACTCACTCGCCCTTACGGGCTTGTGAGCTAAACTTTCTTCTCATGGATAAACATTATCTTAGCTCACTTGGTGTGTAAATATCTATTCAATTACTCTCACAAAATTTTAGCTCACTTTGCAACAACATCAGGTACGAAAATAACACTCACCACAGTATTTATGAGACATTATCAGCTATTTTCATTATTATTGCACGACACAAATGACAGACAATAAAGCTTTTTAAATAGATGACTTATCATACACAGCCTACTAACTGATTTTTATTACTATTTCGTCCAAATTGAATAAAATATTGTACAAACCACGTGAGCTAATAATGTTTATTCACTCGAAGAAATTAACTCACTCGCCCTTACGGGCTTGTTAGCTAAACTTTCTTCTCATGAATAAACTTTATCTTATCTTACTTAGTGTATAAATATCTATTATAATCCATAGATAATGGGCTACTTGCGTACCTTTTTTTTATTTCATATTTTCGAAGAGCAGGTAAAAACTTGATACCCCTATTTTTTCTTTTCACAAAATTTTTATTAATTAGCCAGAAAAAAAATAATAAAATTTGTTTATTTGAATTTACGCCATGTATAACGTAGAATTACGCCGCACCAATGAGTGATCGTAAAGCCATAGCGTTTGTTTATACGAGTAATGTAGATTTCCTGTTTCACGTTTCAACAATAGTTTGAAGGTTAGTATATTTTAGTTTGTCTTTTTCGTATCGATATTTTAAATTACATGTAACTACCTATGTGTTTATTTGTGAAGTAATTAATATATTTGAGAGCCCAGAGAGAGCAAAATGTTTAATTCAAATTAAAATTTTCTCGCACGCAATGCCATCTATAAGTTACATTCTTAAACATGGTTCTCTTTCTCAGTACAATATAATGACGTCATAGAAAATTTTCTTTCTTAATTTACTAAAAAACAAATAACTTTTTTAAAATAAAATTTATATTTTTACCTCTCGCTAAGAAAGGTATTGGAATCATGCTAAAATTCGCATATCCAGATTTTTGTGAATAAGCACGATTTAAGGTCCCTAGAACCCGATTATAACATTTTTACGATGATGTCTGTGTGTGTGTGTGGATGTGTGTATGTGTGTGTGTGTGTGTGTGTGTGTGTGTGTATGTATGGATGTTGGAGGGACGATTCCTCAAAAACTATAAGACTTAAAAAATATTTAACTGCAGTTTCTTCAATCTGACATTCCTGGGAAGAGCTGAAAAGGTTTTGGTAACAATTGAACAACCGGAAGTAGTACTTTCTTAAAAAAATTCTTCTAAATATAATTTTTTGGGAGTTTTTTTTATTAAATATTGAAGAACATAAAATTCTCTATCTAATACACTTAAAATTTTTATTATATCTTGTATAGATTTAGAGATAAAGACACTATAATTTATAGAGTACACTAATCGCAGAGGCCAAGGCACTAAGGAAACCAGTTGACAAATTCCAATGTTTATAACATGACACATGTCATTGTCAAATATCAACATTTTTAGTGACATTCTGATAGCATTTTCTGGGAAGTATATTTAATTTTTCTTATTGTTTTATTAACTAAATATTTGAAATTATAGGTAAAATTGTGGTAAAATGCATATATCCATCAGAAATTCCGCCAATCTGGTTAATGAATTGAAACAATCACTGACATGAAAATGATATAAAATAGATATAATTAGAATTATATGTGTGCAGAAGACATGTTAAATACAATAAAAAACAATATTTGGGTAAAGTTCTGTAATATTATGTTATAAAACGACGGTTCGAAAGCGAAGTGCAATACAATACATATATAGCCTAATATGGAAATGGCGAGAGGTCTTGTGCTGGCCACAACAGATTTTTATATATGTTTTCAACATAACATTACGTATATAGTGATAGAAATCGGATTTTCAGTACCACGCAAGTAGTTCATTAGCTTTTATTGGAATTTTGTACTTTGCGCAAAGTCCTTGTCTACTTATGTTCTTTATGTCTTATGGCTGTAAAATTATTAGAAATACCACTTTATTTGAATGTTCGTATTTAACATATACAATTTTGTATAATTTGAATGAGACCCGGTACTAAAAAAAAGTTGCACATACATATATACATACATACATATTTTATCATATAAGAAAAATATGACTAATTTTATATGATTTTGGTGAGCAATATATGTTTTTGAAATTCCTCTAACATAAACCTAAAATATATCGTTTTATGTGATCCGAACAAAAACGAACGGAAAACAATCAAAACAAAATATCGGGAAAGCGTGATAATATTTATTTTTATTGGAATACGTCAGAAACAATAACCGTTCCCCTTTTATTCCCAACGACTTTATGATAAATTTAAAACAGCTTAACCAGCTATTTTCCAATCAAATAAAAGTCTTATAATGAAATAAAAAATACTCCATACTAAATCTAAATCAATAAAATTCAGATTATTCCATTGTCGGTAAACCCCGAATAACAAATGACATTAGATGGAACAATCAAGATCTCTGCGGAAGACAAGTGAATGAAGAATAAAACCGCATCGAATCATGGCTAACGTGATTTAAATCGCGCTGCAGACTATACAAGGTGATATTGGTACTAAACATAAAGTTTACAGCAAGGAAGGTAGTAGCAATCAAGTGATAAGTGATTATGAGAAAAGTTTTAATAAGATGAGTAACGTTATGGAGAATGGAGCAATATTCTGTGTCGTATCGTAAACAATGAGGATGAGGAAATTGCCAGAGGTGAAACAGGATGATATACCGTGAAGGTTCATATGGTTTTAACATTTTGTAAGTAAATATCTTGTTAAGTATTGTTTACGCTCTTATATATTAAATACTCACCACCGAATTTTTTGACCAAATACAATACCTTCCTTACCTAAAGGTGACGGAAGGTAAAAATCACAAAAAGTAACAACACGTGGTCATTTATCAATTATATTATAACTGGCGATTTTATTTTACAAATGACAACTGAAACTACCAATGATTTATTATTTTTAAAATAAATAAATAAATATATCATCACGGCATATTACCCATTGGGTGTGCCATTATCTACAACACATGTAGACATCGGTAATGAAGATGACATATTTGTACCGTGTGGGCGCTTTACCAGGCGTCACCTCACGGGCACTCATAGCTGGTGTGGAGAGTGCACCACAGGGGACACTTTTGTGCCATTTAAAATTGGAAATATTTGGCGTTTGTCGGGATCGAACCCGGTTCCCCCAGGTTCGCGACCAGACACTCAGGCACGCGGCCACGGGACCCCATTTTATCATTATTATCATTAAATAATGAAATTTGACCTTTCTTGAAACAATTTTTTTAGTTAAAACCGTGATCGTGGTACGAACCTTAATGCCGAATGTCGAATGTCCAACTCGAGTCACGAGGCTGGCCGAATGGCATGTAGCGTTGCGCGTAGAAATCGTCCTTCCCCCGTATAGGAGCGCCATTAGAAGTTTCACTTCAAAAACATATACCTATTAACTAATATATTGCGGATCCTTTGCTTTTCTTGAAGGAAACACTGTGAAATGGAAATATCATTTCTGCATAAGTCTATTTCACACAAACACCCAACCGCGAATTATGCGCATGCTTGGAAACCTTGACTACTATTGGCTAACGAGGAAATCATGATCACTTTTTGCGAATCACAGACTCACAGAGTTCTGTTTATTAACGACTAGCGCCAGAAATTTTAAATTTAAATTTGAGAAATTATTTTGTATGTAAATTCTTGAATATAAATATTAGTAATAATAAAAAAACATTGACATATTCTAGTGCTAAATTTGAATTAAATAATTTACTTTGTTGTACTGTAAAAATAATAGGAAAACAATCTGGCCAGGATTAATTTATTTAGGTAACAATAAATTACTGTATGAAACACAAAGCAAATGCTTTCGAAGTGCAACTACAAACAGAAATGAAATCAAACGTCAAAGTCAAACCACGTGCTCGCTGCATCACCAGGGCAGCGTTTCAAAACCAAGAATACCGACTTTTGGCGTAGAGTATGATGTGTTGTGCTTTGGAACGAATGAGAGTTTTGTTGAAGTAAAAAATTGAAACTAAATTAAAAATAATTTCATAAAACTAACAAAACTACTTATAATTACAACATTAATGTCAAGCCCGTAATAAATGCACTTTCATGGAGCACTCTCCGCAATATAATGTGAAAGTACGCTCCATAAAAGCGCTTTTATTGTAAAAGTATATTCGTAATACACGCCAACGTATTTACTTATGTTTATTTTCAACCAAAAGCATGTTTTCTTCCTCAAGAATGCAAATTACTTTCATATGTTGAGAATCGTGAGCATCTACGTTTGAAAATATTGTGGAGTAATATCTATACCCTCTTCGTTAGTAGTGTAACGGCGAAAAGTAGAAGGACGCTGTTGTCCCTATTCGGTCGCCATTTTGTAATGACGTCCCTGCTCGTTCTCCATGCTGTCAAAGGGTTTGCTCGGGCGCCAATAATTCGGAAACACAGCATAAGGAGAGATGGTCGATCCTGTAAAGGACGCTCTCATAGCGTCGCTGAAAAGGATGGCTGGAACGCCAAAAAGTGCTCGGGTAGCTTAGTGGAGACAGAGTTCGGCTTTTGACAATGAAATCTATTGTAATCATTTTTAATATTTTATTAAAATAAATTAAAATGAGAAAGTAATAAATATAACAAAGCAAAGTAACAATGAATCAGCGATACTTGCAGGATATTTCTCTACTATGCACGATCAACAATGAACGGGCAACAATGGCGCACACCAAGGTTGCGGGAACACGCTATGAACGAGTAACAATGGCACACACCAAAGTTACGGGAACACGGTACGGTTACAGTGTTGTCACTTTGACAACACTCATTAACAATCGCGATGTCAATCTAACAATGTTGGCACACACCAACACTCATTGACAATCGCGATTACGGCGTACAGCGGCCAACACCACTGCACAAAACAACCGGCTACACCGGTACGGTCCACCTGCTGCACTCTCTCACGAGCTGCCGGCACACACCAACAGCACTGAGTCAGAGGCAGCCAAGGTCATCCACAACCCGCTCACCTGGCCCTCACCAGGTTCGCAGAAGACGGCACACACCATCTTAGGCTCGTTGGAGAGCTAACGCTCCCTTGAGAGAGCACACACTCTCTCTTGAGAAAGCACACACTTTCTGCCTGTAGCTAACGCTCGAGCTCCTATTTATACCCCGAAAAACCGTTAAAAATATCAAAAAAGGTTCAAACACGTTTTTAGTCATCCTGCAAATTCTCGCTAAGTTTGAATAAAAAAATATAAAAAATACAGTTTCATGTAGGATCGAACCGA
This sequence comes from Ophonus ardosiacus, assembly GCA_943142095.1. NCBI lineage: Eukaryota > Metazoa > Arthropoda > Insecta > Coleoptera > Carabidae > Ophonus > Ophonus ardosiacus. The sequence goes on from OW964839.1 coordinate 22,452,213, forward strand.
CGATCTCTAGCGTGCTGGTCAAGCGCACTAGCCACTCGACCACACAATAGCTGACAGATAAACAACAATTTTATAAACATTAGCAGCTATAACCAAAATACAACAATATATTTTACAACAAACGACATACAATATAACCACACAATTATACTGTATGCGTAAATCAAAACAATACAATCCAATAAAAAATGAAAAACAATATTTTTACTTGAGGGATTTGAACTTTGATTTAAATAATCAAACTTTAGCAAAAAACTGACATGCTAACCACCAGGCTACAACATTACACATGAAGAATAAATTCAAATCTAGTGACCATCGTCACAGTAGAGTAAGTAGAACATCACTTTGGAGTAAACTCTGGCTGTTTTGGAACAGGTTGAGTAAACTCTGAGAGTAAGGTTATTTGTTTTGAAACGACTTTGAATAATTTCGTACTCTAAGAGTAGGATTTTGGAACGCAGCCCAGCCAGCGACGCTGTCAGCGTTAGCCAATAGTAGTCAAGATTTCCGAGCGTGCGCATAATTCGCGGTTGGGTGTTTGTGTGAGATAGACTTATGCAGAAATGATATTTCCATTTCACAGTGTTTCCTTCACCTTCTCTTATGGGAAAGATACGAACATTAGCAATATATTAGTTAATAGGTATATGTTCAAAAATATTGTCATTAACCACATATTTTTTCTGTTAGGCCGAGAAATTTTCAAACTACCCTTGTAAATAATATACCACTACTAATTTAACTACCAAATAACATTTTCGCCTGGATTCAATTTCATTTCGTTAGTTCCTATCCACTATCCTATCTCTTCAATAATCGAATAATCGAGTCTGTACAGTGTCCTCTCTAGAATGTTTAACGAATCTACTGCCTACATTCCAGCAGGCAGAGGTGAGGAGGGGGTAATCTATGAGAATTAGGGTTTGCGGGACGAGCTACCCTCTCGAGAAGGGAAATCGCTGACCGGTAGCGTTTAGTGTTCAATATTCATGGGATGGAGCGGCCTGATACTCTAACGAGGAGGTGATTGTTTTCAGGATGAAATCATATTTGTGAACAATAGAAGTGTAAGCAGAAAATTGGGATGGTGGACGAAAGTGATATTTTGGGTTAAGACGATCCTATAAGGACGAGTCAAAGCTGCGCTCAAAAATATGTACAGGTGTCTCTCAAATAGAGGGACATGGCTTAACCACAGATTCCTGAGGCTAAAATTAGGCGATTTAGTCAAACTTGCTTCTACCGGAAAGTGTACCATTTAGCCAGTATTCTGCTTCAAAGTTCTTCGAAAAAAAAATTTTTTGCTTATAATAACAGAACGTTTTTTTCGATATGGATGAAATTTGGTATGATAATTCTTACGGTTATAAGTCATCTTTTAAGATGATACTTGTTATTATTAGTGAACCACTAGTGTATGAAACATAGGAGTCTCAACATTGATTAGACCGTAACTTTTTAATGGCCACGTCGATAATGTGAAATTATTTTTACTTCCTTGTACGAAGTAAAGGAAGTATTGTAATCGCGAAAAATTTTGGTTTCCAGATTTCAACGGAAATATCCATTTTGAGCATCCCTGAATCCATTTTGAATAATTTCGTCGTGACGTCTGTACGTACGTACGTACGTATGTACGTATCTCGCATAACTGAAAAACGGGAAGCCGTAGAAAGTTAAAATTTTGTATTTAGAACTGTTATAACATTTAGTTGTGCACCTCCCTTTTTGGTCATTACATAACTTGCGGAAGTGGTACTTTACTTAAAGCCTGTAATAGATTTTAATGAAAAACTATATTAAAATATAAACCAAAACTTTTCAAGTTTGGAATATAAGACTTTTATATCAATGGCAATAACATAATAGATTTTAGTTAAAATCGTCTATCTGGAAGTGGTACTTTACTTGAAGCCTATAATAGATTTTAATGTAAAACTATATTAAAATATAATGCAAAACTTTTCAAATTTGGTATATAAGAGTTTTATATCAATGGGAATAATATAATAGATTTTAATTAAAATGGTTTACCCGGAAGTGGTACTTTACTTGAAGCCTATAATAGATTTTAATGAAAAACTATATTAAAATATAATCCAAAACTTTTCAAATTTGGTATATACTACTTTTATATCAATGGGAATAACATAGTAGATTTTGGTTAAAATAGTCTAACCGGAAGTAATACTTTACCTGAAGATGTTATCAGTTTTTCTTGAAAAAAATGGTGTTATTTTGATTTTAATAATAAATGCTTCAAATAAAAGTTTTAGAGAATTGAATTCTGCGTCGAAAACTTCAATTATGATTAAATTAGCTCTTGCATTCTGTAATTAAGTTTGCTATGGATTAGGACAAAAATTAACAATAAAATAAAAAAATTAATGTTGTTGTCAAATTATGTCGAATACGTGCAATTTTATGATTGGGTCTGTTATAATACATATTTTAATTATTAACAAAATATGTATAGTGTAACAGGCGTACAAGGAAGTCATGTGGTGTCCACATCAGATATTTTTTTTTCAGAAAGATGCACTCAAATAGTAAACTTTTCATTCTCTGCTTAATTTGTGTTATATGTTACGGTTCACACAGAAAATAATAAATCCTGAGTGACTGCACCGTGAATTTTTTAAAATAAATTTATGCCGCAATAGGGTCCTATACCATAGTCATATTTTAACTATCTTAAATAAGAAGACGAAAATATACATAAATTAATGAGTATTAGTGAAAAAATTTTCTTTAAATATTAACTAGGTCACAAACTACAAGCGATTGAACCTGATTACTAATTGGGTATGACGTGTTAGGTACTAAGAATTTGATTGGTCGCCTGATTTTAAAAAGAAGATTCGCGCGTCTGTAGCGGTCACCTTTGAAAGAATATGAAATGTCATAATGTACTATAACCTAACAAAACATTTAACAATTTTGTGTTTGATGAATTTGTTTAATTATAACATCTAGTAATATTAACAGTAATCATGTATTTATAAATAAATCAATTTGTAATGTGAATTAAATTAATAATAATATTAATTAAATTAATATTGAAACTTCAAAACAGGCAAACATTAGCGCCATCCGTCGTCATACTTTGTGTAATAATATTGTCAAACTGTTTCAATGTTCTGTAATTTATTAGGAAGAAATCCTTGTTAAATGCTTATTATTTATGTTATTTATACTTAATAATAATTTCTTCGTAAATATAACGTATAAGTTTTTATATAAAAACATTTCAGCTATGCAAACATGAAAAAAATTGTTTCCAGTATAACTAACAGTTTTAGTCTAAGAGCCAGTGGCCGGCAGACTTACGGTATTTTGTAAAACCCTATATTTTTTTCGTTTACTCTCTTACACTTGCCGTACATGAAATGGGGACTCGTTAGTTCAGCCGGCGGTTCCTATAGCGTCACTCGGTTATAAAAGGTGTAAAAATTTGACTGAGTTCAACGTAATATTGACAAGGCTGCCACTTGGTTATTTTAAAATATTTAATTATTGATATTGAAAAATAACAATGGCAGACAGCTATGGCGGTTCCAAGGTCATGGCAGACACTTTTAAAAGTCCCAAAAAATAATAACAATTTACGGTACTTTGACAAAGCTAAAATTTATATATTATGTTAATAATAATAGCGTAAGCAAATTTTTAGCACGGCAGACATTTTCCACGGTTCTAACATCCCGGCAGACAACCAAATGTTACCTCTGGCGCGAGCATACATATGTATAATACTGTCGCACTCACTCTAATCCAAGGACTATTTTACTTTCTTTAGTTAGTACTAGGGCTTATAACTGTGTCATGTTATACCAAACAGTGGAACATCTAGCGTAGTAACGGTTTTGTCTAATACTTTTAGTGTATTTCTGAACTCTGACAGAGAAGCATCTTACGTACCTAGTGAACATTGTAAAATATGTAACATGAAGCGCGGGCAGACACGTGACTTTGACAAGTGCATGTAGGGCCCCACAAGGTTGCCAATATACATCTTGTGTACCTTGTCTGTATTGCCAAATCATTTTGACCTTAAAATTAGTAAATAAAATTGTAAAACTAATTATTATTAATGAATTTATTTTCTAATTTAATTTTTAAAATATTTTATTTATGTAAAAACAGCGATTAGTTCTACCATCTACGATACAAAAATTTCTTGGCGCGCTAAATTGCTTATTATCCTTCAATATCATCATCAGAATCAACATCACTATTTTTAAGGTTATGAACTTTACTTAAACTTAAAATACTAAAGTACAAAATGCACACTTTAATTCAGTTGTCATAATGTCAAATTAACAACTTTAATATACTATAGTATAGATCAATAAAATAAAATTTCAAAATGACGCGCGGGCAAACACTTTGACAATTTTGTTTTATTTTCTAACACATAAATTGAATTTGCAATATTTTTTATAGCACAAGACGTTCAACAATCAACTGATGGTTTCCTCAAATTTAGCGCGCCAAGAAATTTTTGTATAGCAGTAATCGTTGTTTTTACATAAAAAAAAAATATTTTAAAAATTAAGTGTCTGTTAGAAAATAAAATAACTAGTTTTACAATTTTATTTATTAATTTTACGGTCAAATTGATTTGGCAATACAGGCAAGGTACACAAGATGTATATTGGCAACCTTGTGGGGCCCTACATGCACTTGTCAAAGTCACGTGTCTGCCCGCACTTCATGTTAAATATTTTACAATGTTCACTAGGTACGTAAGATGCTTCTCTGTCAGAGTTCAGAAATACACTAAAAATATTAGACAAAACTGTTACTACGCTAGATGTTTCACTGTTTGGTACATGACACTCAGTTATAAGCCTTAATACTAACTAAAAAAAGTAAAATAGTCCTTGGATTAGAGTGAGTGCGACAGTATTATACATATGTATGCTCGCGCCAGAGGTAACATTTGGTTGTCTGCCGGGATGTTAGAACCATGGAAAATGTCTGCCGTGCTAAATATAGGCTTACAATATTATTATTAACATAATATATAAATTTTAGCTTTGTCAAAGTATCGTAAATTGTTATTATTTTTTGGGACTTTTAAAAGTGTCTGCCATGACCTTGGAACCGCCATAGCTGTCTGCCATTGTTATTTTTCAATATCAATAATTAAATATTTTAAAATAACCAAGTGGCAGCCTTGTCAATATTACGTTGAACTCAGTCAAATTTTTACACCTTTTATACCCGAGTGAAGCTATAGGAACCGCCGGCTGAACTAACGAGTCCCCATTTCATGTACGGCAGGTGTAAGAGAGTAAACGAAAAAAATATAGGGTTTTACAAAATACCGTAAGTCTGCCGGCCACTGGCTCTTAGACTATTTGTCCCATTGTTTGTCGATCACTTGTTAGTATCTGCTACGTCACGCATAAATTCTTAAACTTTAAAAATTCATATCTCGCTTATTACGTAAAATTTTTAAGTCGCGTTTGCACTGAAGTTCTTATTTTATCCTGTTCTTACAGGAAAAAAAATAAAAGAAAAATGGTATAGGACCCCATTCTGAACAAATCTGTAAGTCTTACAGATTTGTAAATCTGTAAAAAATGAACAAAATCGCAACGAAAGCTGCAACTCTTATGTATAACTTTATATTTATCAACAAAAAAAGATGCGTTGTTGTCAGTTTTTTACAGATTTACAGATCTGTAATACTTACAGATTTGGTCAGAATTGCGGCATTAATCTAGCAGTATATTCAAATGTCAAACAACTAAATTTTTTGTGCAGCGATTGAAAAACTCTTTTAAGACCAATTTATTTTCGACTTAGATAAAACACTAAAGAAAGAAACCGATTTGCTATCCTTAGGCCTCACGTGGCACCCATATCACAATCCACGCCCCACGTGATTGAAATAACCCGGCAGGTAACGTGGCATGTAATGTAACTCGAAGTGTAACTCCACCTGTCTGTGACGTTTCTGATTTCCCCGGAGTAGCAAGAGCAAGAAGTCTAGAGACTTCAAGCCCGGAGGATTCCAGAACACTGGTCACATTCCTAGGGGAGCAAGAACTGAAGATAATACCAGGAAGGCATTTTGTATAAGAAAATTGTTAAGGTCAAATAGTAAAGGTTTCTTAGTGACGTTGAATGAATAGTTTATGAAAAAAGTGTTTGAAAATTAGGGGAAATATTTGGAAAATGTGTCAGTTATCTTAATATATTTATGTCCGGATACAAACCGTTTCAGATTTAAACATACCGTGAGATTCAGCTAAGATGCAACATTTATTCTACTGTTATTAATGTATTACTATGGATCCCATTTTTACCTCTCGCTAAGAGAGGTATTGGAATCATGCTAAAATTCGCATATCCAAATTTTAGTGAATAAGGACGTTTCAAGGTCCCTATAATCCGATTATAACATTTTTACGATGATGTCCGTGAGTGTGTGTGTGTGTGTGTGTGTGTGTGTGTGTGTGTGTGTGTGTGTGTGTGTGTGTGTGTGTGTGTGTGTGTGTGTGTGTGTGTGTGTGTGTGTGTGTGTGTGTGTGTGTGTGGATATTGGAACCACGGTTTCTCAAGTTTTAAAAATATTTAACTGCAGTTTCCTCAATCTGACAATCCTGAGCAGAGCTGATTAGATTTTGGTAACAATTGGACAACCGGAAGTAACAGTTTCTTTAAAAAAATCTTCTAAATATTATTTTTTGAAAATTTCTGTTATTACTATTATTGAAGAACATAAAATTCTACATCTGATACATTTAAAATAAATAAATATATCATCACGGCATATTACCAGGCGTCACCTCACGGGCACTTATAGCTGGTGTAGAGAGTGCACCACAGAGGTCACTTTTGAGCCATTTAAAAATGTTATTATATCTTCTATAAATTTAGAGATAAATGCACTCATAGCTGGTGTGGAGAGTGCACCACAGAGATCACTTTTGTGCCATTTAAAAATGTTATTATATCTTCTATAAATTTAGAGATAAAGGCATTGTATTATATAGAATAATCTAATCGCAGAGGCCAAGGCACTAAGGAAACCAGTTGTCAAATTCAAATGTTTATAACATAGTTTGTAAATGATAGATGCCAGTGTCAAAATCAACAGTTTTAGTAACATTCTGAATTTTTTCTAGGAAGAACATTTAATCTTTCTTATTGTCTTATTAATTAAATATTTAAAATTGAAGTGTTGTTAATGAATTGGAAGAATCTCTGATATTTAGGAACTTCCTCATACAATAAAATATAGATATAATTAGAATTGTATATGCAGAAGACATGTTAAATAGAATAAAAACAATATTTGGGTAAAGTGCTGTAATGTTTTTGTTATAAAACGAAGGTTCGATAGCGAAGTGCAATACAATACTTACATAACATAAAATAGAAATGGCGAGAGATTTTTTTTATATTATAGCAATGCGTTACATTATGAAACTGACAACAGAATTAACACGCGTACATATATGAAACTGTTGGAAGTTATGACGATATTTTTTTCGCTGTAAAGTTACAGCAATTTATTTCAGTACTATAGCAACTACAGCGAATTTAAGAATAATATACAAAATAGCATTTTTACTGCAGTCTTACATTTAACAAGGTTACAATGCTTACAGAACTTATAGAAATAGAGGCAAAAGTTACAGAAATTCACTATTGATTAACATCGAAACAATCTTTCATACGAGTATATCGTCAATAAAAATGTTTAGCAACACACATACATACATACATCAATAAATGTAAATATCAACCGCCACTACTATAAACTATATGAATTCGACAAACTAAAGATATCTATAAAGTTTTTTGATTAAAATAGAATGATCTATTTTGTCAATAGCTTCTAACATATCCGTATAAATTATGTCAACTTGATATTAATTATCAATTATGGCTTAGCTTAACAAATATAATAGAATGAATAAATATCTAAATAAATTTGAAATAAATGAATTACCTACCTTTCTTGGTTATGTTCCTCCTTCAACAATTTTCTGTTGGCTTTTTATCCGAGTTTGTTAATGTGTCTATGCACAAATCACAAAATCACAATTATCACTATAGGTAAAAGTACAGGAGAACACAACACTCCATGTCACACTAAAAATGTATAAAACTTCAGGAACAATCTCGACTCGAATCTCCCACCGTTTAAGCAACTATTCGAACTGGAAAATTCCTGTGACAGTTGAACTGAGCAAAGCCTCTAGTGTTCTAAAAACATTGAAAAATTATTCATTTGGCAATATCTATTTTTTTTACAACAATTTCAATAAGAATATATTTGAAAGTCTATCATGTTGTGACGGCCATTTATAAATAAAATATTTATTTATTTATTTATTTAATACGGCTTAGTCCACTGAAAGTAATACTTCATTTGAAGTTCTATTATTTATATAAATACCTACTCATAAATATTACTTCTCTATTTTGAAAACAGAAAACTTTTTAAAAATCTGTAGTGGCCAGCACAAGACCTCTCGCCACATCCATATTAGGCTATGTAAATAATGTATGTATTTCTAGTACACAAAAAAACACATATCTTCTTTATATATTTTTTAATTCATCCTATGAACAAGTTTCCTCTTATTCTTCTAATGTTCGAGATTCTTCCAATTCATTGATGAGATTGGCGGTATTTGTAAAGGGTATATACAGGATGGTTGATTTTTCATTGTCCAGCTTATATCTTCTGAAATATTAAAGATACAAGAAAATGTTTACCAATTTTCTAGAAAAATATTTAACTTTGATTTTTTAAATAGAACACCCTGTATATTTTAATGTAATAAAATTCTAAATAAATTTCTCTTTACAATGATGTATAACAAGTAAGGGTTTACCTTTAAATTATGGCTAATAAAGCAAGTAGAAATACGATAAAAGTAGGCTGTGATATTCTATTGTTTATACCAGTAACATCTGTCACTGATTTAATAATACTGATTATAATAATGAGAAAGGTGTTAAGATTCTTATTTAACTAATAAAAATGAACGTCGGTTACAGTAATAGTGAAAAAGTTGATATGCTTTGCTGTTTTCACAGATCAAATAATAATAAACGTCGGGCTGCTATCGTGTATCAAAATTTATATCCTGATGGAAGACAGCCTCACGTAAATACCAAAATTTAGAAAATTCTCTCCGACAGACCGGTAATATAATTATACGTAGCCAATGTTCATGTGTGACAGAAGTTACAGGTTTAAACAATAGAATATCATAGCCTACTTTTATCATATTTCTATTTGCTTTATAGGACATAATTTAAAGGTAAATCATTACTTGTTACACATCATTGTAAAGAGAAATTTATTAAGAATCTTATTCTGTCAAAATATACAGGTGTTCCATTTGAAAAATTAAAGTTAAACATTTTTCCAAAAAATTGGTACTCCTTGGTAAAAAATTGTTTATGCTAAATTATAGATCAGGTTTTATTAAACAACTTTTGTACTTAACTTTTTATCTTTAATATTTCAGAAGATATAAGCTGGACAATGAAAAATCAACCAGCCTGTATGTATTATATGTACCTATCTATAATTATAAATATTTAATTAATAATAAAATAAGATATATTAAATGTACTTCCCAGAAAATATCTCTGGTTTTTTGACACTGACATTTATCTGTGAATTACAAACATTTTAGTTTTCCACTTGTTTTCCATGGGCTGCGAGATTCATTACAACATATTATTTTACATATTTATATTTCCGTATCTCTTACTTTATAGTAGATTTAATTAATATTTTCAATCTATCAGGTAGAGATTTTTATATTCTTTAATAATTGTAATAACATAAATATTTAAATAATACTATTTAGAATTTTTTTAAGAAACTAGTACTTCCGGTTGTCCAATGGGGTATGTGACCATAATCGAATTTCAATATATAAATAAAATAAATATATCATCACGGCATATTACCCATTTCTGGGTGTGCCATTATCTACAACACATGTAGACATCGGTAATGATGAATTTCAATATATGTCATAATATATAAAAACAAACCTCAATAGCTTCTCATTATAATAATAAAAACTAAATATTAGTTTGTAATAATATTGTTATTAGCAATTTAATGTTTTGGAGAAGGGATCTGTGACGTCAGTAGGGTAGAATGATAGAAGAAGACAGTTAGACTGAGATAGATATATTGTGGTAGGCGAAAGTGACAGCAGCTGTCACGTTCGCCATTCCATAACCTATCACAACATATCTATCTCAGTCAAACTGTCTTCTTCTACCATTCTACCCTGCTGACGTCACAGATCCCTTCTCCAAAGTTTTAATAATTATTTTCTCGTAAACTACGAATAATTAATCAATTTAAAAAATGCGGGTATTTTATTTTTTGGTCTAGTATCATATATGTAAAAATCAAAATTTAGTCACATACCCCATTGTTACCAAAATCTAATTAGCTCTTCCCAATAATGTCAGACTGAGGAAACCGCAGTTAAACATGTACTGTCTTATGCCCGATAGTATAAACATAGTTCACTTTTTTAACTTAGTTTAATTAATATTGAACTAGGTTCAAATAAAATTTCTGTAGTATAAAGCAAAATAAGTTTTTGACTTGAGTTTAAGCTACGCTTAACTTGAGCGGCCGATTTCATCCGTTCATATTGAGTTTAAATAATAATTGACGTTTTCATATTCTAAATAACATTCAGAATTATAAGTGTCTACGTTGTAAATAAGTATGTACGAAAGTTTATTGATTATAATTAATATTTTGGTAAGTTTAGTGCTTTAGCAAATATTTTATAATTCATTTAAATTATATGCTGTTTTAAATTCTAGATTAAAAATTATGTTGTTCGATTCAAGTTCTTATAGTGACGACGAGAATATAATGAATGCATATATAATGAATAGACGCCATCGAATATTTCGGGAAAGGAGAAATCCTTTCGAGACGATATTGAATTTAAATTGCGGTTTCGTTTCGAAAAACGAACGGTTTTAGAATTTCTATATATTTTGAGACCTCTGCTAGAACCTGCCACAAATAGGAACAAATCAAATTTTAATAAACTTAAGAATTGTAGAAACTGTTTTTTTTTTCATATTTAGCTGGTGATCTAGAAAAATGACGAATGACTGTTTTCTTTCTTCATCGAAATTCTTAGATCTCTGCTTTTTGTTCATTTTATATTCGTTCAACAAGTCCGAGAACATTCATTCAAAAAAATTGACAAATACAATGACATGAAGTGAGTTGTATGAAATATTACCGACTGAGTAAGGGATAAACTACGTTCAGTTGACCCCAGTTCATTTTAATGTTATACCATCCAAATATAATTGACTTAAGTTCACTAAATAAACTCCGTTTGCTTAACTGCAGTTCAACACATTTTTAACTGACCTTTATACTATCGGCCATTATAGTATTTGAAAAACCGTGGTTCCAACATCCATACATCCACACACAAACACACACACACACACACACACACACACACATCATCGTAAACATGTTATAATTGAATACTATATAAATAAATAAATATATCATCACGGCATATTACCCAGTTCTGAGTGTGTCACAATCTGCTTTATCGCAGATATCGGCAATGATGATGACATATTTGTACCGCGCGGGCGCTTACCAGGCGGCACCTCACGGGCACTCATTGCTGGCGTGGAGAGTGGACCACAAAGGTCACTTTTATGCCGTTTAAAATTCAAAAAATATTTGGCGTCTGTCGGGATCGAACCCGGTTCCTCCAGGTTCGCGACCAGACACTCAGGCACGCGGCCACGGGACCCCTTTGAATTCTAGGGATTTTAAAACGTGCCTATCCACTGAAATCTGGATATGCGATTTTCAGCATAATTCCAATACCTCTCTTAGCGAGAGGTAATACCTACTTATATATGGAACGCCGTTTTACTATTTATTCTACATTTAAAGACATCTTCAATTATTTAGAGACGTCAAAAATTTAATTTCAGATATCCTTAATTATTAAAAGACATCAAAAATTGAATTATAGACATCTTTAAATAATTAAGGACGTCTAAAATTAATTTCAGACATCCTTAAATAATTTAGGATGTCAAAAATTGAATATTAGATATCCAGAATTGAATAAAGGATATCAAAAATACATTTATAGATGTCAAAAATTAAATTTTAGACATCTTAAAATTCTTAGAATTCAATTTTGGATATCTGTATTTGAATTTTTGATATCTTTAATTCCATTTGTGATATCCTTAATTCAATTCTTGATATCCTTAAATGAATTCTTGATATCAAGAATTTGAATTTTTGACATCTTCAATTAATTTTGGATATCAAGAATTGAATTATGGATATCACATCTCCATAAATAACATGTCCAGAATTCGAATTTTTGATGTCTTAAATTAATTTTGGATATCAAGAATTCAATTTTTGATATCAAGAATTCAATTTTTTATATCAAGAATTCAATTTTTGATATGAAGAATTCAATTTTTGATATCAAGAATTAAAATTTTGATATCAAGAATTGAATTTTTGATATCAAGATTTGAATTATGGATATCAGATCTCCGTAAATAACATGTCCAGAATTCGAATTTTTGACGTCCTAAATTAATTTTTGATATCAAGAATTGAATTATGGATATCACATCTCCGTAAATAACATGTCCAGAATTCGAATTTTTGATATCAAGAATTCGGTGCGCCATCTAGTTTAAAATGCCTAAATTACTTTGTGTCGGTAAGTCAGATTTCCTTAGCGAAATCATGACTAAATGTATATATCATTAATTCTGTAGATTTTATTTGATAAATGCCAACAAACTCGTGATTCTTTTCGTTTTTGTGAAATAGGTTTGCATTCTGACCAATCCTAAGGCAGAATCTAAACCAACACTATTATGATTTCGCTGAAGAAATTTAGATTTACCGACACAAAGTAATTCAATCAAACTAGATGGCGCACCGAATTCTTGATATCAAAAATTCGAATTCTGGACATGTTATTTACGGAGATGTGATATCCAGAATTCAATTTTTGATATCCAAAATTCAATTTTTGATATCTTTAATTCAATTTTTGATATCCTTAATTTAATTCTTGATATCCTTAATTCAGTTCTTGATATCTAAAAAAGAATTTTTGATATCTATAAATATTTGAATTTAAGACGTCTTTAAATCAATTTTGGATATCAAAAAATATTATAAGAACATCCAAAAATGAATTAAAGACGTCTTTATTTCATTTAATGACGTCTTTATATAATTTAACATATCTTTAAATATAGAATAAATATTAAAACGGCGTTCCATACTTATAAATTTTATTTCTCTTTCTTAAAAGCAGAAAACTTTTTGATAACCAGTCACATCCCACAATTACAATTCCAATAATCCCCGAATACTTTTGTCACTATTTCCAATTCCAATTACGAATGACCGAAATGTCCCTAAAGCTAACAAATTATTCTCCATCCACATTCACTTGGCATTTTCATTCGAGTTGCGTCCCGCTCCAACTTGTCAGAGCCTGTGTGGCTAATAACCGCTGCGAGACCTTTAATATTCGGCTAATTGACTGGCAATGAACAAGAATTACAGCTGTCGATGCTCATTTTTCACAAGCCCCCGCCAACTACAAACGGGAATGCCAATAATTACAGGGAAGGGGTGGGGTTGGTTAACAAATAAAAGGGGACAGGTCATTTTAGGTTAACTAAATTGAAAAGAGAATAAAAGATAAAAGATCTTTACATTTTAAATTAACAAACCGGATGTCTACTTGAAATCCGTAATATAGGGAATACAATGTTGCTTTTTGATTTTGCTATAGTTATTGGCCAGCTATGAGTGCCCGTGAGGTGACGCCTGGTAAGCGCCCACACGGTAAAATATATCGTCATCATTACCGATGTCTACATGTGTTGTAGATACTGGCACACCCAGAAATGGGTAATATGCCGTGATGATATATTTATTTTATTTTATTTATTTATTGGCCTATTACATTTAGATAAAAGTTATAAATAAAATATCTGATGTGGACACCACATGATTTCCTTGTACGCCTGTTAAACTATACATATTTTGTTAATAATTAAAAAATATAATAGCAGACCCAATCATAAAATTACACGCATTTGACATAATTTGATATTGACATTAAATTCTTTATTTTTTTGTTATTTTTGTCTTAATTCATAGCAAACTTAATTACAGAAACCAAAAGGTACATAATTTTTAAATTTTCATATCTCGCTTATACAAAGAGCTAATTTAATCATACTTGAAGTTTTTGACGCAGAATTCAATTCTCTAAAACTTTTATTTGAAGCATTTATTTCTGAAATTAAAATAACAACATTTTTTTCAAGAAAAACTGATAACAGCTTCAAGAAAAGTATCACTTCCGGTAGACTATTTTAACCAAAATCTGTTATGTTATTCCCATTGATATAAAAGTATTATACATATACCAAATTTGAAAAGTATTGGATTATATTTTAATATAGTTACACATTAAAATCTATTACAGGCTTCAAGTAAAGTACCACTTCCGGGTAGACCATTTTAACTAAAATCTATTATGTTATTCTTATTGATATGAAAGTATTATACAGGGTGGTTGATTTTAAATATTTTTCTGGAAAATTGGTAGGCCTTGGAAAAAAATTGTTTATGCTAAATGATAGACCAAGTTGTATCAAATAACTTTTCTATATAACTTTTTCTTGTATCTTTAATATTTCAGAAGATATAAGCTGGACAATGAAAAATCAACCACCCTGTATACCAAATTTGAAAAGTTTTGGATTATATTTTAACATAGTTTTCATTAAAATCTATTATAGGCTTCAAGTAAAGTACCACTTCCGGGTAGACCATTTTAACTAAAATCTATTATGTTATTCCCATTGATATAAAAGTCTTATATACCAAATTTTAAAAATTTTGGATTATATTTTAATATAGTTTTTCTTTAAAATCTATTATAGGCTTCAAGTAAAGTACCACTTCCGAAAGTTATGTAATGACCAAAAAGAGAGGTATACAACTAGATGTTATAACAGTCCGTAATACAAAATTTTAACATTCTACGGCTTCCCGTTTTTCAGTTATGGGAGATATGTACGTACGTACGGACGTCACGACGAAATTAGTCAAAATGGATTCAGGGATGGTCAAAATGGATATTTCCGTTGAAATATGAAAACCGAAATTTTTCGCGATTACAATACTTCCTTTACTTCGTACAAGGAAGTAAAAAGTTGTTCAGAATTAAAAACTACACAATATGAGACTAAAATGAATCACTATTTCATTTTATTTTACGAAAAAACGCAAATTAAAATTCGCAATTTACAGAAAATTTCAGAGTGCCATTGAACACTTCACACACACACTGTATTTTATGTTGATTTTGTAAGGACGTCTAATATTTGTTTTGGTGTTTTTATTTTAGTGTTTTTATTTCTAATATTTATAATTTATATATTATCAACTTTCGAATTTGTCTGGAGCCGGTGCTGATATTGGGTTTATCTAGTGACCTACAAAACAGGCCTGTGCAAAAAGAGTTTAATGCAAAAATAAGTTGAAACTATAGTCCTTCACAATCCTCATTTTCTAATATTTATCCATCCATCCTCTATTCTCTTTGTAAGCTTTTATCCTGCGTTATAAACATATACTACACAACACTATGTACAAATTAATTTATTAAACGGAACCAGCAACCATAAAACTGAACTGAAACTAAACTTCTCAACTTATTCTCCACAGAGACTGAACGAGCGGAGATCAAAAGGAAAAGTCTACGTTCATGTTAGCTGCATCCCGGTCCGAAGCAGTGTGTGCATGTATGTATATGTATAGATACACACTTCAAATGCATGTTTTACTAAACGAGGGTGCGTGAAATACGCTAATTTCATTTAGGTAAGTGCTGGAAAGTGTTTCATTATATAATTTGCATATGGAGGAAAAACAATGGAGAAAATAGTATGTGAAGTGTGTGCTAGGTTCTATTCTTTCTGTCTATTTTTACCTCTCGCTAAGAGAGGTATTGGATTCATGCTAAAAATCACATATCCAGATTTTAGTGGATAAGCACGATTTTAGGCCCCTATAAACCGATTTTAACATTTTTACGATGATGTCCGTATGTATGTATGTATGTATGTATGTATGTATGTATGTATGTATGTATGTATGTATGTATGTATGTATGTATGTATGTATGTGTGTGTGTGAGTGTATGTGTGTGTGTGTTGTGTGTGTGAATGTTGGAACCACGGTTTCTCAAATACTATAAGACTTAAAAAATATTCAACTGCAGTTTCCTTAATCTGACATTCCTGAAAAGAGCTGATTAGACTTTGGTAACAATTGGACAACCGGAAGTAATAGTTTCTTTAAAAACAATCTTCTAAATATTATTTTTTGAAATTTTTTGTGATTACTATTATTGAAGAACTTAAAATTCTACATCTGATACATTTAAAACTTTTGTATAGATTTAGAGATAAAGGCACTGTAATATACCGTGAGTATTTTTAAAGTGAAACATTGGGTTTGTCATATCCATGGTTATGACTCGACATTTGATTGACAGCTATGTATTTGCATGTCTAATTTAAAATAAAACATGGGGAATGAATTTGACAGAAGTATTATATTTAAATATTGTAACAAATTTAGCCAAGCACACAACTAAATTTAATTTAGAAAGCAGGTATAATTATTTAAACAAAATTAACCTCTATTGACGTTTTGTCAAATGTCAAATTCGTTCCCTATGTTTCATTTTAATCCAATGTATCACCATAGAATAAATATCTATATAGATGCGACAGTCAGAGAGAGAAACGAAAATTAGAGAGAGAAAGAGTATGCCAACAAATTTAAAGAGCTAATTGGATAAAATCGGATTGTTTCGGCATATCTTCGTATTTTACGATTCTTTGTTCTTTTCATTATCTCGACGTGAACATTTTCCGTTTGGGGTCAATCATAAAAGTATACTGAGAAACACAAATTGATTTCTAATAAAAACAAATATGTTTTTTTTTCAACAAACGATAGGAAAAATCGTTATCATAAGGAAAATCATTATATTTCACGTATTATGGAAGAGCTGTTGTCTCAGCTTGTCACGCCCATGTATTTTAGGGTTATGGCTAATTCAAGCAAACCAAACACGTCTACTCACTTTTGACATATGCCATTTTGTGAACTGTTTGTGAATTTTAGAAGTGGTGTTAGTTTCTAATTAAATGGATGAAATGAAGAAAGTAGAATCGGGAGGACTTGTTTGTTCATATAAAGACTGTATAAATAGATTTAAAAAATGGAGAAAGGGAAATGTAAGTTTTTTTCGTTTCCGAAAGATCCAGAAATGTAAGTTGTGTAAAACGACTACCATATCAAGTAAAATGTATATTCATTTAATAAATATAGCTGTAAAATGTGGCTCAAGGCCTGTGGAAGAGAAGATTTGATGGAGAAGGATATAATGGGACATACTCATCGAGTCTGACGTTTGTTTCCCACATCAATGATATAGAAAATTCTGCGTTGTAATAAATTTGTAAAATTCAGGTATTTGTTTAATAAAAATATAATTGTGATTATTTTATCTGATTTCTTTTTAATTCGTTAATAAAATTAAATTTTTAGTACTTTTATGTTCTAATTTTTCTTTTACAATTTAAAACAATTTAAATTTCGCACGTAAATTTGCCAACAAATTTAAAATTCAAGATCATAAACGTAAAATCGCAACAACAATGGTGCCGGCAAGGAATGTCGCTCCTGTATAAATGTATTCTGTGGTTTCAAGTTAAAAAATACTCACGGTATAGAATAGTCTAATTGCAGAGGCTACGGCACTAAGGAAACCACTTGACAAGTTCAAATGTTTCTGGTTTTGGTTTATAACAAAGTTTGTAAATGAAAGATGTCAGTGTCAAAAATCAACAGTTTTAGTGACATTCTGAAAGCTTTTTCTGGGAAGTACATTAATCTTTCTTATTGTTTTATTAAATATTTAAATTGTAGGTAAAATACATAAATCCATAAGAAATACCGCCAATCTTGCTAATGAATTGGAAGAATCTCTGACATTTAGGAACTTAATCATACAATGAAAAATAGATATAATTAGAATTGTATGTGTGCAGAAGACATGTTAAATACAATAAAACAATAAAAACAATATTTTGGTAAAGTTCTGTAATGATTTTGTTTTAAAACGACGGTTCAATAGCGAAGTGCAATACAATACTTATATAACATAAAACGGAAATGGCGAGAAATATTGTGCTAGCCACAACAGATATTTTAATAATGTTTGGATATACGTGTTATCTTTATGCATGAAATGTGAATATCTTCTTGCTGTTACAGGTTATTTAATGGAAGATAATGTTAAAAGTTTGCGGTATATTCAATTTGTATTGTTTTTAAAATCACAGTCACAACAGTATACAATCATATTTATTAAATATTTAAAAATCAATTCCTTACTTTTATGCGGTCTTTAGGAATCACAGCGAAATTTAAATACTTGTAAAATCATGTTCACAACCGATTAAGATACCCTTTCGGGTAAAACTATTCGCTTGACTGATATTCCTGGGCCTGTGTGTTCTCCCCCGAGATCTCTGGCCCTGGACGTCAGACGTCAGAAGCGAAGGATCATTCTTCACCCTTTCTCGCTTGATTCGCCCTCAGTTTCGCTTCATTGCACCCCATTGCCGCGGTCTAAGCTCGCCCGACACGCAAAATACCAATAAACACCGGTCTTTCTGTCTGAAACAGATACACAAGCCTATGAAGTCGTCACAATTGTAAGCACGAGTTGCTTGACAATATGAAAAACAACCCACTTTATAAGATAAAGCAGAGAAATATAACCTCTATTTCCAAGGGAGAAACGCAACAAAAGAAATAAGGACTTGAAGTAGAAAGGAGAGGGAGATAAAAGTTGTACTCGGACAGAAATGTGAAATGTTATATAAGAGAATGAGCCTGTTTCACATTTTTCAAAAACTATTTTAAATGAAAGTTTATGCAATGATTTTCTTAGTAACAATTTTTATTTTAATAATTTGTTGTTATTTATGGAAATAATTAAATAAAAAGATTGGCGTCCTGAAAAACTACCCCCCACTCCTGTTACGTAGAAACACATACATTACGTCATTAATAGCCAATAGGAAACTAGTTTTTCCATCACTTACGTTTATTGATATTATTTATATAAATAAACGTAGGCTATGGTTGGTCATATATTAATAAAAAAATCTTTTAATTTGACATATGACGCTGACATTGTTCATTTAAATGAATAATAAAGTAATAATGGCTAATTCAAATTACACTCAAGCTAAGTCGCACAATTTACCGAAGGTCGATAGCTGGATGGTGGCTGAATTTATATCAGAGAACGATTGTTTTACCGCTACCGAAATAAGGGATGTTAAAGAGTTGAGGTGAAATAAAATATACAAACTGAATTTACTATATAAATTGATATATATTTTACTTTAAAGTTCTGGTCGTGATTCTTACATTGAATCTGTTATAGGATATGTAGATCTATGTCGAGAAAAAAATATCTGTATAGTCAGATGTAAAGTTTTCCCTGATCATAAAGTGAAGCAACAAAAATATACTGTTTTCTTGAAAGTGGATGAAAGGTGAAATGATCTTCACAAACATGAAGACACGATTTTTCTGACAAATTATCAGCTCTTCGACCTACTGCTTCTAGCCACAATTTTCTATTCTTGGAAAATTTATAAACTCTATAGTAGGTTTGTTCCTAACAGTATTTTTGTAAGAAGGCACAATACAATGTCGTAAATTACTCATTTTATTTTGAACTTTTTATTACCTACATATTATACAACTTGAACCAATCTTAAAAATTTGACACTTGTTTGACAACTTTGACAATACGCTTGACACCAAACAAAAATTTTTACATTATAAACGGACCAATTAGAACCGCTGAAGATGTATGTACTCTGACGTCACATTCTGTTTCAGATCACGTGACTTATTCAAAATTTTATCCAAATTTAAAAAATTAATTGTAAAATATCTAAAGGATATTTCGTGATATTTTCAAATTTGAGGCTCTTTAAAGAACAATATCTTTTAAAATTTAATACTTAGAAGTCATATAAAAATTCTTGCAACAGTCCTATTAAATGCACAAAAACATAGGAAATTTTGTAAATATTATAAAGGATACTTTTCAATTTCATACTTTTCATAAGGGCCGGTTTTTCAATGTACTGGCAAGTGTCTGTTAAGTCTCTAAAATTTATCCTCATGGTAAACACCTATTTCAGTTTTTCAATGTCATGTTAGCGTTACCAACAGGATAAGTCCTAGGTAAACAAGAGGATAACGTAATAGACACTTTGACCTACCGATAAAATTTTACCAGTAGGATAAAATCAGCTGTTCTGACATATTGACATTGACAGTTATATAATATTAGCAGAAAATTGTAGAAATATGTATATAATAGACTTATGTAAATGTGTTTTTAGATAATAAAGACAAGGACAAGGAAAAAGATTTCGTTAGTTAATATAATGGTAGTGAATCGAAGACCACATAATGAAAAACGTCCACCAAATCTCGTTGACTTCTAGTGACGACAAATATTTTAAAAAATTGCATTCACCAATGCTAGTTAAAAATGTAACAGACTGCTATTGACTTAACGGTCTGTTAAACCAGTGTATTGTATTCACCAAAAGAAATAACGACCAACAGCCTGTTAAAGGCACTGACAAATTAACTGCCCGAATTTAGATGGTTACCTTTATTTAACAGTCTGTTTGTGTATGTCATTATTGTATATACAGTGTCAGTTGATTAGTGAAAATAATTTAGAAGGTAGCTAAGTTGAAAAAAATTGTAACAGTATTTTATAACAATTTTATTTATATTATTAGATAAAATAATATTGTCAAAAAGTATGGAAAGACTTGAATATTCCAAGTCATACTTGAAGAAAGTTCATCTTCATCAGACGATGAGCGAAGGTTGCGAGTTGTTCACGAAAGAAACAATTTTTTTCAGGAATTAGATAATATTGATTTCCGTAATCGATTTCGAATGAATAAAGATACGGTATTGCATTTGGCAGAGCTGTTAGATCATCGCTTGGAACCCATTTCAGCAAGAAATCAGCCAATTTCAAAATTAAATCAAATTTTAATCACACTTAGATTCTACGCAACTGGTTCATATCAAATGACGATTGTCGATATTTTTAAAGTATCACAACCTTCAGTGTCACGTATCTTTCTCAACATCTGTATAGTTCTTACTTCGCTTTTTCTTTTCCTGCTTGTCCATTTTTATAATATCTTCACTTTTTTATTTGACACTTTTCATTCAACTATTCAAAAACAACAACCTATAGCAAACTATAAATACATCAAAATTTTGGTTAGGATTTATAAAAATTATTCGTTTTTTTTATAAAATTGAGGTTAGGATTCATAGCAAGAAGACCAACATTCATGGTAACAGTCGGTTAACTAAATCTCTGTTAAAAAGTGGTATCTAAGTTGAGGATACGATTATGTCTTAACAGTTACTTAAAATCTAATAGTGAGTTAGAAAACAAACTGTTATTTCGCCAAATGGTGAATACGGCTGCTAGAGTATTAACATAAAAAAAAAAAAAAAAAAAAAAAAAAAATGGTTAGTTATTATACTTTCCAAGGCTTTGAGCTTTTTTCAACAAATATTTTTCTCTTTTAACAGAATCATAAAATTCTTAGCGATTCATTTAAAAATTAATGGTTGTTAGTAATTCTGATTTTATTGTGTTTATTGAATTATTGAAAATATAGGAGAATTTATCTTGTTTATAGGATATAGGAAATTTGAACAAAATATAGGAGACTCCTATTAAATATAGGACGTCTGTCAACCCTAATTAAGATTGTTGACATGAATACGATTTTGAATAACTAAGTATTTCAGACACGTATTGGTGAAACTATATGAAGGAATAGTAACAATTACCTGAGAAGAAGCCCGAAAACTAATTTGTTTCCTCGATTCAAGAATTCTGATAACGTAGACAAGTATTTCATTAAATTTCCCTACGAATTTTTGCCAAAAGAATTCAGCAAATGTCCTTAATTAAATTTTTATCTTGGATCTTTGTGTTTTACACAATTTTATGTCAATCATCTTCATTGTTAGAAACGTGCTTATCTTTTCAAAAGAATTGATTAATGGGAAATGCGAAACATTGTTTTTTAATGAGTTTCAGTTGTACTGTCTTCTGTTTAATATTTACGGAATTAGTAAAAGAGATAAATATTGCAAACAAAAAATGGAAGTTTTATGTTATCTGTTCTTATAAATTAAACTTATCAGTTATTAATTTCTATAAAATTGATAATTCACTAATTAAAGCAGAAAAATATTCAAATAGTTTTATTTATGTACAAGCCCTGCCATATGTATTGGACCAATATTGGCAAAAAAAAAAATGGGCAGAAAATTAATTTTTACCTCTTGCTAAGAGAGGTATTGGAATCATGCTAAAATTCGCATATTCAGATTTTAGTGGATAAGCACGTTTTAAGGTCCTTATAATCCGATTATAACATTTTTACAATGATGTCCGTGCGTGTTTGTGTGTGTGTATGTGTGTGCGTGTGTGGATTTATACTATACATACTACAAGACTTAAAAAATATTTAACTGCAGTTTCCTCAATCTGACATTCCTGGGAAGAGCTAATTAGATTTTGGTAACAATTGGACAACCGGAAGTAATAGTTTCTCTTAAAAAAATTCTGTTATTACTATTATTGAAGAACATAAAATTCTACATCTGATACATTTAAAAATTTAAGCACGATTTAAGGTCCCTAGAATACGATTATTACATTTTTAAAATGATGTGTGTGTGTGTGTGTGTGTGTGTGGATGTATGTATGTGTGTATGTCTGTATGTGTGTATGTCTGGATGTTGTAGACACGATTCCTCAAAAACCATAAAACTTAAGAATTGTTTAACTATGGATTCCTCAATCTGACATTCCTGGGAAGAGCTGAAAAGGTTTTGGTAACAATTGAACAACCGGAAGTTGCAGTTTCTGAGAAAAATTCTTCTAAATATAATTTTTTGGAAATTTTTGTTATTACATATTGAAGAACATAAAATTCTCCATCTAATATACTTAAAAATTTTATTATATCTTGTATAGATTTAGAGATAAAGACACTGTAATATATAGAGTAATTTAATCGCAGAAGCTGAGGCAATAAGGAAACCAGTTGACAAATTCCAATGTTTATAACATAGTTTTTAAATGACACATGTCAGTGTCAAAAATCAACAGTTTTAGTGACATTCTGATAGCTTTTTCTGGGAAGTACATTTAATTTTTTTTTATTAATTAAATATTTGAAATTATAGGTAAAATGCTTATGTCCATCAGAAATACCGCCAATCTGGTTAATGAATTGGAAGAATCTCTGACAATTAGAAACTTCCTCACACAATGAAAAATAGATATAATTAGAATTATATGTGTGCAAAAGACATGTTAAATACAATAAAAAACAGTATTTGGGTAAAGTTCTGTATTTTTTTGTTATAAAACGACGGTTCGAAAGGGAAGTGCAATTCAGTACTTATACAGGGTGTTATGTAAGTAAGTGATCAACGCTTAACCAATGGTAGAACTGACCCCAAAGATAGTAAATCTGGCAATAATTTTTGTTTAACATACTTTCTACAAGAACTAGAGGCCTTTAAAACTGACCAATCACGTCATAGTTCAAAACTTTATAAAAAAGTAAAAATCAATGGCTGGTAGCACAAGCCCTGTTTTAACTAAAACGCTGTTTTAAGAAATGTCAGATTTCATTATTTAATAACAAAAATAAATAGTATCAAATTTATCAAAATATGATTTTAAAGCAGAACATAGTTTGTATTCAAATAAATATTTTTTAAAAAATCGTTCTTTAAACATAAAGGTGAAATTAAATATTGAAATTTGAATTTGACATTTCTTAAAACAGTGTTTTAGTTAAAACAGGGCTTGTGCTACCAGCCATTATGTTCTCTGGAAAAAATATTGATTGTCAATCTGACATTAAATGTTTTTTTGCATAGACGTACAATTTATATTCTGTTTTTTTGATATTCTCAAAATGCCATTTACCTTCACCAACCAAGAGTACGCAGACAAGCATATGGTTTATGGCGAGACATAACAAAATAGTCGTGCTGCTTTAAGACGATACAGAGAGTTATTTCCAAATAGACGTATACCGCATTATTCTGTTTTTATCCGAAACAGAATATAAATTGTACGTCTATGCAAAAAAACATTTAACGTCAGATTGACAAACAATATTTTTTCCAGAGAACACATTGATTTTTACTTTTTTATAAAGTTTTGATCTATGACGTGATTGGTCAGTCTAGTTCTTGTAGAAAGTATGTTAAACAAAAATTATTGCCAGATTTACTATCTTTGGGGTCAGTTATACCATTGGTTAAGCGTTGATCACTTACTTACATAACACCCTGTATAGCCTAATATGGAAATGGCGAGAGGTCTTGTGCTGGTCACAACAGATTTTTTTCTATGTATATCACGAATAGGGAGGCGAGTGGGACAATTTTGTATGAGTGAAATAAACCTTTACTCTTTACTTATGTTGCATAAATAACTACATAATTTAGAATAGGAAAGAGTAACACTATTAAATTTATCAGACGATAAGAGTTTAACAAACTTTTATCTCCCAATTCATAATCCCTCTTCAATCCACAAAACTATCCTTTCACAAACTCAAAAGAACTTCTCTAAATTCATAATTCATCCCCGTCCGTATGCAAACCATTTTCGTTGCAGTTTTAAAGTGCTTTAAAAGTGATAGTGGGAGCGTGACGTGAATCGCTTTACGACCACAGACGTTAATTCGGCCGTGATTTAATGAAATTTGTCTAGCGTTCTTGTCACCAGCCAGACTCAGCCGCCTCGGGATTTGCTATTGAGAGCAGTTTTAAATGAGAACGAACAGGAGCACGAGCACGGGGGTCCTTACACTCGCAGTTTAAACAGAGAGACACACAGTTTAAATGTGCGTTCAACTGCAGGACTTTGGACAAAGGAGAATGAATGAAAATAGGTTTTGCAATAGGAAGTTTTAAAGCTTGACAAGTGAATCCTTTGTGCTTTTTAAATTTTACTGAATATGTTCTCATATTGATAAAAAATTAACGGGAATTTTTGAAATGGAATATGTATCACAAAGTGTATTCTACAATAGGGTAGTTGCGCATTTTCCAATTTACTTTTAACTAGAGATGCACTCGATTTCAAGCTTTGGCCCGGCCCGGCCCGGCCCGAAGCCCGCCTCGATTTCGAGTCGATCATCGAGCCGGGCCGAAGATATTTTTTATCGGGCCTAATCGGGTTAATCATTTTCAAAAATCGAGGCGAGTCGGACTTTTGATTTTGGCCCGGCCCGAAAATTCGAGCTTTTCGGGCCGACCCGAAAAATCTTATAGTTCAATCAAATGCACAGTTTCCTTAATATTTTAATGAAAATGGATGAAGTTAAAAAGGATCAAAATGATTTAATAACAACACACTTCACATAATCAATAAAAATGTATTATTTTACTTCAAGAATTCAAGGTTATTCATTAAAGCATAATAATTATGTTGTGATGTTGCTATTATTATTGTTATTACTCGTATACTTAAATAAAAGTGATTTTTGTTCCTACCATAATGATTTCTTGTCCTATTTTTGAGCAGAAACAAAGTTCGATAAAAAATCCTTATGTAAATTAAAATTATATTTTTATATATAAGATTTTTGAAAAAGTTGTTTAAATTCTTTGCTAAACAAAGTGTTAAATACTCGTAGGTCTGTAATTTTTATAACAAACTTACACTGGAAGGGTTTCTTTTGTAACTACTTATGTTAATTAATGTTGAAAGTTATAAGAATGTAAAGATTTTTTATAAGTTTGACACGAAAAAAGTTAAACATTTCGCCTTAACATAAAAATCAACATTAGGAATGCCGGATGCACCCAATTTCGAGCTTTGGCCCGGCCCGGCCCGAAGCCCGTCCCGATTTCGAGTCAATTTTCGAGCCGGGCTAGCTAATTTTTTTGTCGAGTCGATCTTCGAATCGGGCCGGTAATTTTTCTTTTCGGGCCGAGTCGATCCAAACATCAAAGCCCGGCCCGGCCTGGCTCGAATGCATCTCTACTTTTAACCTCCCGCTACCCTTGGTAAGGGAGGTATAGGGATCGTGCTAAAAATCACATATCGAGATTTTAGTAAATGACCACGTTTTAAGGTCCCTAGTATCCAATTTTAACATTTTCACGATGATGTCTGCATGTGGGTATGTGTGTGTGCGTGTGTATGTGTGTATGTGTGTCGGTATGGATTTTGTTAACGCTCTAACTCCAACACTATCATTCAGATAATTCTGAAACCTTGTATTTCTACCCTATTCTAATATGGAAAGAAACCATTAGATTTTGGTGCAAATCGAATAATCGGAAATGACACTTTACCTGAAGCTCATAATGGTTTTTCTTCAAAAAATACTATTAAATGCCACTTTTTACCTCCCGCTACCTTAGGTAAGGAAAGTATAGGGATCGTGCTAAAAATCACATATAGAGATTTTAGTGAATGAGCACGTTTTGATGTTCCCAGAATTCGATTTAAACATTTTTACAATAATGTCTGTAGGTATGTGTGTGTGTGTGTGTGTGTGTGTGTGTGTATGTGTGTCTGTGTGTGTGGATACCATCAATCAGAAAAATTTGAAATTTACAAATTAAATATAATGGCACAATCTTCAATTCTACGATAAGCATTTAGTAAATAACTTGAAATAACTTTAAATATTGATTATAAAATAATTTATTTTTGTACAAATAATTTATTTTTGTACATCACTTTGCCTCTGCGTCAAACAAAAACAATACTTTAATAACAAATTTGACATATTTAAACAAATGTCACTGTCACGAAGAAATAACATTAAAATTAGTAATGAAACCGTGTTAAGAAGAATTTAGTAGTTTAAATGTGATTGTAATGAAATTAAGGTTTGTAAAAATAACATATTTTCCAACATACATAAATATTAGATATACAGGATAATTCGATTTTAGTTTGATGTTTGCAGCATTATATATCAAACAGCTCTCAAATAAGAACGTGATTTTAAAGTGTCAAATAATAGTTTGCAAATACACATTTACGAAATGGATAATGTACGGTGAAGAATTTACACAGATTGCGTTTTAGAGCATAAGGAAGTTAGGTATTTGGTGATGATTTTGACAATAATGTATGTGTGACGATTTTGCCTTAAAATATATTAAGATCCGAAACTTCGCAAAGTTGGTATTTAATACTCTTATATAATTTGATTGCGTTTTAGAGCATAAGGAAGTTGGTGCAGATTTTGACAATAATGTGTGTATGACGATTTTTTCTTAAAATATATTAATGATCCAAAACTTCGCAAAGTTAGTATTTGCTCACAGATTTTTCAGGAAAAACATAACAAAATATAATCCAAACTTTTCTATTTATTGGAACAACAAAGTAGATTTTGTTTACAAACGATCAATCGGAAGTGATAGTTTACTTAAAGCTCATTGCTCTTTTAAACATGGAATTGGCGGGAGGTCATGTGCTGGCCACATCAGATTTTTATTGTTAGGTTGCCAACGTTTCAAATAATGTTCGTACAATTTATTATAAATTAATTACTTAATTTTGTTTATATTTGCTTCACTCTACATACGAACACAGAACTAAAGCAAACTCATTTACTAATGACATACATTAGTTGCGAATTCTTTCTTGATGAAAACATCTGTCCGTTTCTACTTGTTGGAAGTTTCTCAAGTCTGTTCGTGTTGTATGGAAGTTTAAAGTAAATAGTTAGCGCGAAATACCCGGCGATACATCAACTTGTCATCCGCTGCTGGTTTCCCCGCAGGCCGCCAGAGGCGCTACTGGCTGCCAGAGCCATCTATTTCAATCTACTTCACACCGAGTGTCTACTTCGTCTACTGTAGGCGACGTGGAGGATTTCTTAAGAAGAATGGCAAACAAATTATTAACATTGATTTTAGTTTGCAGGTTTTTTGCAGTGAAGGTTAATAGAAGAAAGGTTAAATGATTTGGTTGTTATTTATGGATATAAAAAAGAAGTGCAGTGCGTATTTATTTATTTATATATTTAAGAAAATAGGAGAAAAAAAAGCTCAAACAAAGACCAAATAAAGGTACTCGCTTACAGTAGCAAAACAGTACTGTTCGCTTCGCAAATGCATATTCAAACATTTACAAGAAATAGTTCATTTATTAGTTTATATCTTTAGCATGCCTTTAAATTTATTAGTTTATATTTTTATTATATGCTATTATATGTAATCTGTCACCTGTTGTCCATCTGCATCCCATTGTATTGGACTTAGGATTAAGTCTGGGATTTTACATTTTGAATGTATTTGTCTTTGCCAGTTATCCGGCTTTCAATCTCTTTACTCTTACGTCATAATTAACAGGAAACCTAAAAGTTACACTTTGTTTAATATATTATTTGAAAAAGAAAAAATCTGATGTGGCCAGCACATGACCTCCCGCTCAATTTCATGTTTAAAATAGCAATGAGCTTTAAGTAAAGTTTCACTTCCGATTGATCGTTTGTAAACAAAATCTACTTTGTTGTTCCAATAAATAAAAAATCTGATGTGGCCAACACATGACCTCCCGCCAATTCCATGTTTAAAATAGCAGTGAGCTTTAAGTAAAGTGTCATTTCCAGTTAATCGTTTGTAAATAAAATCTAATTTGTTGTCCAATAAATAGAAAAGTCTGTAATACGAAATTTTGGATTGTTTTATTGTTTTTCCTCAAAAATTTGTTAGAGCTCCAAATTAAGTACTATATCCGATTTATCATATATGGTTAAAATCTAATATGTTGTTTCAAATTATATATGAGTTTTAAATACCAAATTTGAGAAGTTTTGGATCATATTTTAATAGGCTTTAAGGAAAAATCGTCACACACGTACATTCTTATAAAAATCAGCATCATCTTCTAGGTGCTCTAAAACGCAATCTTTGTAAATTCTTCGCCGTACATAATCCATTTCGTAAATGTGTAGTTGTAAATTAACATTAATTTATAGTGCTGCAAAAATAGCAATTAGCAAATTTAAATCAGATCATCCTGTACATCTAACATTTATGTATGATGGAAAATATATTATTTTTACAAACCTTAATAAAATATTTTACTATTATATTCTTATTACACGGTTTCATTACTAATTTTAATATAATTGCTGCCTGTCAGTGACATTTGTTTAAATATGTCAAACCTGTCATTAAAATTGTGATTTTGTTTGACGCATAGGCCAGGTGATACTTGGAAATAAATTACATTATATATTCATATTTAAAGTTATTTAGAGTTATTTACTAAATGTTATTATCGTAGAATTAAAGATTAAACCATTATATTCCATTTTAATTAGTAAAAGTTGCTAAAAAATTATATTCAATGAATTTTTTACAAGAAAAACTGTTAAAAGCTTGTATAAATGATACTTCCGGTTATCCGATATACACTAAAAACTAATGAGCACTTCCCATATTAGTATAGAATGGGTATACAAAATTTTAAATTTTTCTGATTGATAGTATTTGAGTAATCGTGTCCACATGATCCACACACACACACAGACACACAGACACACACACATACATACCTACAGACATCATTGTAAAAATGTTAAAATCGGATTCTGGGGACATCAAAACGTGCTTATTATATAAAATCTCTATATGCCAATTTTAGCACGATCCCTATGCCTCCCTTACCTAGCGTAGCGGGAGGTAAAAAGTTTGTAATACGAATTTTGGATTATATTTTATTGTTTTTGCTGGAAAATCTGTTAGAGCTTCAAATTAGGTACTACATCCGGTTTATCATATATAGTCAAAATCTAATATGTTGTTTCAAATTATATAAGAGTATTAAATACTAACTTTGCGAAGTTTTGGATCATTAATATATTTTAAGGAAAAATCGTCACACACACATTATTGTCAAAATCATCACCAACTTCCTTATGCAATCTGTGTAAGTTCTTCGCCGTACATGATCCATTTCGTAAATGTGTAGTTGCAAACTATTATTTGACACTTTGAAATCACGTTCTTATTGAGAGCTGTTTGATATATAATGCTGCAAACATCAAACTTAAATCGAATTATCCTGTGTATCTAATATTTATGTATGATGGAAAATATATTATTTTTACAAACCTTAATTTCATTAGAATCATATTGAAACTACTAAATTCTTCTTAACACGGTTTCATTATTAATTTTAATGAAAATTGCTTCATGACAGTGACATTTGTTTAAATATGTCAAATTTGTTATTAAAGAATTGTTTCTGTTTGACGCAGAGGCAAAGTGATGTACAAAAATAAATTATTTTATAATATAATATAAAGTTATTTCAAGTTATTTACTAAATGCTATTATCGTAGAATTGAAGATTGTGCCATTATATTCAATTTGTACTGGTAAAAGTTGCTAAAAAATTATATTCAATGAATTTTTTACAAGAAAAACAGTTAAAAGCTTGTATAAATGATACTTCCGGTTATCCGATATACACTAAAAACTAATGAGCTCTTCCCACATTAGTATAGAATGGATATACAAAATTTCAAATTTTTCTGATTGATAGTATTTGAGTAATCGTGTCCACAAGATCCACACACACACAGACACACACACACATACACACACACACAGACACACATACATATATACATACCTACAGACATTATTGTAAAAATGTTAAAATCGGATTCTGGGGACATAAAAACGTGCTTATTCACTAAAATCTCTATATCCGATTTTTAGCACGATCCCTATATCTACCTTACCTAGGGTAGCGGGAGGTAAAAATCCCAGTTACTTGCACATGAAACGAAATATCCTTACTTTCTTTGTATTTTTCATTACAATTTGATATACTCCGAGATATGCTCACAAACTACACGCAAAAACTAACGTTAAGCTACAGTAAAATGACAAGTAGTGACATGTAACACAACAAAACATTGCCTACAATACACCATGACTTCCAGCCCCCCTCCTGCATATCTTCCGATCACAACATCCTATGTTAGTAAACGGAAAGAAAGTATGTTAATAAAATGCAACTCTCAATCTTTGCCTCAAGTTGACAGTAACAAAATTCTAGGCCTTCAATTACATGAAAAACTGTCCTGGGAATTTGATATTAATGAAAGGTGCTCAAAACTTACTGTTTTATGTTACGCAATTAAGCGTTTAGCCCAAATCAGTGACACACGGACAGTACGAATGTTTTATTATGCTAAATTCAACTCTATTGTTACATATGGTATAATGTTTTGGGGCTCTGCGCCAGCAGCATTACGAATTTTTAAACTTCAAAAAGTCGCTGTAAGAAATATGTTTCATCTGAAGTATCGTGAATCATGTAGAGACACTTTCAGAAGTCAAGGAATATTAACTGTACCTTGTATGTATATTTTTTCAGTAATATTATTTACACGCAAAAACTCTAGTAAAATATTAACACATGAAGACATACATAGCTACAACACGAGAAACAAATCGAATTTTATTACTCCAAAACATAAGTTGAAATTAGTTTCCAACAACCCTTTCTCGATGGGTATTAAATTTTTTAACAAACTCCCTCATTCCATAAAAAGTATTGAGTCAAACAATTTGTTTAAATTTAGACTAAAACAGTTTTTAATTGATAGAACATATTATAGTGTGAACGAATATATGTATGATACTGTTTAATTTCGTCACTGTATTTTATTGATGTATCTTATTTATTGACTTGCTACATATCTGCTGTATGGATCGCTTTAGCCAAATAAATTATTATTATTATTATTATTATTATTATTATTATTATTATTATGTATTGTTATAGGGAATTACTTCTCTAGTCAGTATATGTTCGAAGGTCCCCCATATCTGGTTGTCAAGAAAAACCAACAGTCACATGACTGCTCGCGCCTTATAAATTAGTATTCCATGTAAACGTAGTAGTATATGACGTCATTACTTTAGGGATATTTTTGATGACGCAAGTCTTCGGCCTATTGATTTCTACTGTAGTATAATGGCATTACAGTATTTAATATACGGTATGTCCCCGGATTGAGTTTACAAGAGGAAAAAAAAATTATTTTTGATTTTACGAAAAAATGCCAAGGGAAGAAAAATTTTTGCTTGAATTAAAACGCATATTTCAGTTATTAAAACTTTTAATTAATGTAAGGATCTTTTATTATAACGTTTTTTCGTTTTTTGTCCTCCTAATAATACAGTTATTACATTGAATCTAACATGATTTTAGTTAGCTTTGATATATTGACAAATGATTATTAATTCTAATTCCAGATAAAAAAAGAGTTAATTGAATAAACTACAAGTATTTTGATTTTCGCCGTTTTTACCCCTCGCTAAGAGAGGTATTGGATTCATGCTAAAATCACATATCGAGATTTAAGTGAATAAGCACGATTTAAGGTCCATATAAACCGATTTTAATACTTTTACAAAGTAGATATAATTAGAATTGTATGTGTGCAGAAGACATGTTAAATACAACAAAAAACAGTATTTGGGTAAAGTTCTATATTTTTTTTGTTATAAAACGACGGTTCGATAGCGAAGTGCAATACAATACTTTTATAACATAAAATGGAAATGGCGAGAGGTCTTGTGCTGGCCACAATAGATTTTTTTTCTGAAATTAGAATTAATAATCATTTGTCAATATTTCAAAACTAACTAAATTCATGTTATATTCAATGTAATAACTGTATTAATAGGAGGACAAAATACGAAAAAACGTTATAATAAACGAACCTTACATTAATTAAAAGTTTTAATAACTGAAACATGCGTTTTAATTCAAGCAAAAAATTTTCTTCCCTTGGCATTTTTTCGTAAAATCAAAATAAAAAAAATTTTTTGCCTCTTGTAAACTCAATCCGGGGACATACTGTATAAATGTAAATAACTGTTTAGATGTATTTCAACAATTATTTACATTTCAAGATATATTTCCTTGTTTTTGCAAAATTTCTTAGAGAAAACACAATTCACTGTACGAGTAAAATCCAAATCCTCCATTCCACATTTATATTTTGTTGCGAAACATAAACATTATTTATCTCCGAGTTCACAATGCGAGAGTTTACATCCAATCCTTGTTTACATTCCATATTTTATGACTCGCATTCACTGCGAGTTAACCCGGAGCAGACAAGCGGTCGCTTGTCTACTTCATGTCTAACAAAATAAAACCATTCACAGCTTAAAATATTGAAACTATGACGCGGGCGAAGATTATATATTATATATGGCGAGTTTGCCACAGAGTCAAGTTTTATTGGGCTATAAATGCCGGATAGAGATGGAGGGGTTTTTGCGGAGTGCGCCAATGTGTTCTGTATGGAAATTGGATATGAAAGATGAAAATAATGTATAAAAAATCTGTTGTGGCCAGCACAAGACCTTCAGCCAATTCGATGTATTTTGCACAAATCCCATACCAAAAGGACCGTGGAACAGTTTCTATATAATATCATGTAAAATCGAACACGAATACATACTATTTTTTCAAATTTCATACCAAAAGTTCATTTGAAAAGGTTCTATAAATCCAATAAAATTATGACATAAACATACACTAAGAAAAATGCACTTGACACATTTTACTTTCTGCTTCAGCTTTCCCCTATTTTATTAGGGGTCGCTGTTTCCTCTTCTCTTCCACTCATTCCTGTCCAACGCATCTTCTTCACACAGTCCTGCCTTTCTCAAGTCTTCTGCGATACAGTCCTTCCATCTTCTTTTTAGCCTTTCACTGCATGTCACTTGTGTAACACGACGTCGAATTTAAAATTCGTCGGGACTATTTAAAAAGGGGAAAACACGGGAATCTAAATTTAATAATTTGGAATTTGAAGAAAAAAAACAATTAATGATCCAAATTATTGGTAGCGTGCCACCAGGTTATTTATTGGTAAATAACCAAAACCTAATTTTGAATTTGGATATAAACTATAATTTTATTTGTTTGGAGGGCAAGGCGATATAATGATTAAACGATTTTCTATTAAATAACTGTATTAACAAAATATAATTAAAATAGAAGATAACAATACAATAAAATAAAAACAAGTAGAATTTTATAAAACAATTTAGAAACAGAGCGGAAAAAGTTACATTATGCAAAATATTATTATTAACTTACACAACTATGAATATTTACACTTACATCTTGACTAACTAACGGCTTCTTACTCCGACTAACTCCGACTAACCAACTGACTAACTTTTCGATCGTCAATTTATTGTCCATGATTATCCCATTGTTTGACACTACATCACCAATCTGGATTGTTATTGGTCAATTCTGACGTCAGCGCACCAGTCAAGTATCGCGTTCATCAGAAGCATCACGAGAGAAACAACCCTTGTCACGACCAAGATGACTCACATTCTCATGACCCATGAGAACCAGACCGATGATGTTTGCCAAACAACGAGATAATAATAATTCGGCAAATACAATGTCTGTTATAAGAAAATTCCGAATAGTACTTTAAATATTAAGTTTTTGATAATGACCAACAACAACAAAATTTAGATTAATGACTTTTGCCGAATTATTTATTTACTACAATTAATTACAAATTAAACTAATAATACTGAAGAACATTGTTACACTTGAGAGGACCACTATGAAATACTAATTTTTCATCCCATACTTTCCATATTTGGTTTTGCACTTGCAACACACATCTGTCAATTAGAATTTTGAATGTATCATCTGTTTCCATGATAAATAGCAAAGCTGACTAATTTTTGAAAATTAATTTCTGTATAATTCTTTAACTCTACATCTATTGAATATGAAGGAAAATGAATAATCAAATCATATAGACAAGAATATTTTCTTTAATAAATATAATAACAAAATGTCAAAAAATAATATTTAACTGCGTTTTTTTTAAGAAAAACTGTTAAAAACTTCAAATAAGGGTAGTTCCGGTGGATCAATTATAACCAATATCTAATCAATTCTTCATATGGATGTACAGAAGAGGAATACGAAAGAATTATAATTTTTAGAATTATAGTATTGGAGTTATCGTCGGAGAAAAATTTGTCACACACGGACACACATACAAACAAACACATACATACAGACATCATCTTAAAATAGTAAATTAGTATTGTAGGGACCCTGAAACGTGCTTATTCATTAAAAACTCACCACCGAATTTTTTGACCAAAGACAATACCTTCCTTACCTAAAGGTGACGGAAGGTAAAAATAGAGTTTTTGTTTAATTTATAAGGATTGTTTTGTTAATAGCTTTGTTCGATGACATGTACTAGGCCGCCCTAGTGTTAACTTTCTTGCACTAATATGTTTTATGAGAAACGGGCAGCTTCTGGCAGGCTGTTCGATGACAAAAATTTTAAGAACTAGTGCTTACTTTTCTGATCTAACTCGCCAGGTAGTGTAGAAAGTGCAGACTAGGAGTGGGGATAGCTAAATGTTGTTCGGTAGACATTTTAATTTTATCCTATCTACACATCTGTTTATTTAACCTAAAATTTTGTTTTGCTATATAAAGAATTAATTAATATATCTGTCTCTGAATCTGATGAAGAATCAAGTGATGATTGATCTTCGTCAGAATCGTTTATTAGTTCAAACACTATGCTCTTTAAAACAGTCATTTCTGCAGTCACTTTTTTGCAGCTTTATGATATGACTGTGTTTATAAACAACCTAACCTTTTACACCTTTGGCTATGCTTGGCTTGATTAGTCACTGCAGAGCAAACTTGCCCAAATATACACTAGTGTGTTTTATGAAACCACAAGAATTAGACTGTTCTAGTGTACACTACACTGCACTGCACTATTCTGCTCTGCACTTCAAGCACTTCTCATCGAACAGAGCTAATATTGAGCTTCATTAGTAGATGTAATTTTGTACATAAATTATGTAATATATTAGAGTGAAGAAACTAAGAAACATAAGTGAACTAATTCAGGCGGGTTTCTTTATTCACCGATGAGTAGTGCGCATTAATGCGCATGAATCGTAAATTCATCACACTGTTTCTTTATTCACTGCTGAATTGCAGATGAAATTCATCATACCGTTTCTAATTACCGCGCACTATCCATCGTAAATTCATAGCATGCATCGGCTTTGACTACCGATAGATTTTACGATTTCCGATGGATCGGTAGGGGGATTTAACAAAATGTTTTTAGATTCAATTTTTGGAAGCAAATAAATAAAATTTTCTATACGAAGAGTTTTTGGATGAATGCTTCATTTATTTCAACATAGTCAATAATTTACAAATTTCCAACTGCGACGTTTCGGTTCTGTTTAGAATCATTTTCAAGCTAGCAAAAAATTAGTTATATTGTTAAATACATGAAAATTATATTATACAATTGTCAAACATACCAATTATTAAAATATTATTTTTTAATATTTTAATAATTGGTAAATTGGTACAAAAAATATTAAAATTTGTATGTATATGTTATATAAATAAACAAAGACGGATTGTTCGTTTGTGTTTTTACCTTCCGTTATCTTCAGGTAAGGAAGATATTGTCTTTGGTCACAGAGCACAAATTAATGTACTAATCTGTGCTTTGGTCAAAAAATTCGATGGTGAGTTTTAAATGAATAAGCACGTTTTAGGGTCCCTAAAATACGATTTTACGGGTTTTACGATGATGTCTGTATGTGTGTGTCTGTGTGTGCCCGCGTGTCCGTGTGTGTATCACAAATTTTTATCCAACGATAAGTCCAAAACTACAATTCTAAAAATTATGATTCTTTCATATTCCTCTTCCTTACAACCATATGAAGAGCTGATTAGATTTTGGTTATAACTGGTCAACCGGAAGTACCCTTATTTGAAGTTCTTAACAGTTTTTCTTGAAGAAACGCAGTTAAATATAATTTTTCATTTTATGTGATTATCAATATGAAAGAATACCTTATACTCTATACGGTTTGTTTATACATTTTTCTTCATATTCAGTAGATACAGAGTGATAAAGGGATTAACTTCCAAAATCAGTCAGCTGAATAGAATTAAAGCTGACATATTGTAGTGCAAATTTGATACCACATTGATAGTAGAATAGTGGATAATTTTCCGGGCACTCAATCATTTGCTCCATATCTCTGCAAACTATTAATTTCCGAATATCAACTCTAATTAATTACCTGCATACCGGCTTTGAATATTCGTAAGGTAACCTAAACATCAAAATGGGTGCTATTCACAGCTCTATACTCAGCGTTACTAAGATAACTGTATTAGGAATTACTAAAAATTCTATTCACAGCTCTATACTAGGCGATACTAAGCGTTACTAAGTTTTGTATTTAGTACACAAACTTAAAACAAGGTATGGGCCATCCAGCGAATCAAGCGGTTTACGTCATCGTTTAGGGATTTTTGAATTTTTTTTATTTTTTAAAATATATTTTATTAACGGTATTTTATTGTTTTTTTATTATTATTATGTATTTGATACCTTTAATAGAAATAATTATATTTGGATATTATATATGAAGTAAAATTTTGTAAATTTTTGCAAAATGACGTTTGATTAAATTTTTTAATATTGGTAATTCTGAACATGTATATTACTAAATATTATATGTCTATATTATACTTTTCAACCTGTATTGTGATTTCATTTTGTTTTTGGTTTCGTTGTTCATTGACAAAATGTCAAATGCTCTGTCATGTCACATTCAAAAGCTTGTAGTTAATTTATTGACTTATTTTGAAAGTGAAAAATAGATTGGTGGGCTCTTACTTTCACTGAATTGTAATATTGATGTAATATTTCGTTCTATTTGTTATTAATAATTTGAAAATTAAATCTACATATACAGAGAATTTATTTTAAAATGCAACATTATATATAGTATTGCAGCACAGGAGATACCTCCAAAACACATCACAAATGGTGTCAATTCTTATTACGACCGACTAGAATATTGCCTCAGAGTGATTGGGGGTATTTTTTTAACATTTATTACATGAAAGTTATGAATTTTTGTAAGCTAAAGTTTGTTAAGATGTACAACATTCATGTTTTGATTATTTTTTTAATCGTCTGTAGGCTAATTTATTGGAAATTAGTTTTGATAATACAAAACAACAAATTTTGTATGTTGCATTTTAAAATGGACAAATATTACATTGCTGTCATTTTTTGACAATAGTGAGTAACAATGGAAGTGATTCGCCATATGTTGCATGTTAAAATAAATTCCCTGTATGTACAGCGTGTGGCAAACGCTATACGCAATGTACAGAAACAGTGAGAAATTATATGGTATGCAGTATTCTGATTTTTTTTAAGGATCTTCCATAATAATAAATAGTTTGTTGCATTTACTACAAGAATGAAGTATTTATAAAGGCGTAAGCAGTATCGTTCAGAATATTTTAAATAAAATTGGATTTCGCTGGAAAAAAATTATACAAGACGTGTTACCTTTTTAAGAAAGAATTGGATTTATGAAGACAACCCACAGATCATATTTTAATCCGTTTTACATGCTCATGTAAACTTTTTAACATATGACGTCATTGTTTCTAGTGATATTGTATTTATGACGTAAACCGCTTGATTCGCTGGATGGCCCATAGTACCGTGTTTAACATGGCTGAACGGGCGGTTCGAAATGCGAGACGTGCGCGATATATTAAATTTAAGAAATAGGCGAATAAAAGTTTATCGACGACACACGGACCCGTTTACCAAATTCACAGACAGCGAATTTAAAAGGAGATACAGACTGTACAAAGAGAGTAGCCGATTTGTAATTAATTTGATTAGGGAATTGACAAGCGAACAAGTTCGCCGTGACTGTGTTTCACCATAATTACAAGTTCATGTGTTCATTCATGTAGCATTCAGGTTTTCCACAAAGAGTTTGTACCAAACAATAACGGAAGTACCTACTAAATATTTTCTTGTATGCTAATAAAAATACAATTTGAATTTTGACTTTGAAGTTAAATTTTATGGTTGTGAAAATGACAGTTTATAATTTAGTACTCATCATAATTTCCTATCAAATACTTTATAGGATATTTACATGGTATTAGCCAGCAGACAATTAGTCGCATTATACGAAAAGTTTCGGTAGCGTTGGCTCAAAAACTTACAAATTTTGTGAATTTCCAAGAAAATTTAAATACACAAAAATGAAAATTTTATGACCTTGTTTGGATATCCGGGCGTGATTAGGTGTATGGACTAAACACATACAAAAATTTAAAATCCTGACCAATTCTCTCAATAAGTAACACTAATAAGAACATAAAAATTCTTTAAATTATTATTTTTACCTCCCGCTATCCTAGGTAAGGAAGGTACCTATAGGGATCGTGCTAAAAATCGGATATAGAGATTTCAGTGAATAAGCACGTTTTGATGTCCCCAGAATCCGATTTCAACATTTTTACAATGATGTCTGTAGGTATGTATGTATGTGCGTGTGTGTGTGTGTGTGTGTGTGTGTGTGTGTGTGTGTGTGTGTGTTTGTCTGTGTGTGTGTGTGTGTGTAAGTGTGGATCTTGTGGACACGATTACTGAAATACTATCAATCAGAAAATTTTGAAATTTTGTATACCCATTCTATACTAATGTGGGAAGAGCTGATCAGGTTTTAGTCCATATCGGATAACCGGAAGTATCATTTATACAAGCTTTTAACTGTTTTTCTTATAAAAAATTCATTGAATATAATTTTTTAGCAGCTTTTACCAATACAAATTGAATATAATGGCACAATCTTCAATTCTACGATAATAGCATTTAGTAAATAACTTGAAATAACTTTATATTATATTACAAAATAATTTATTTTTGTACATCACTTTGCCTCTGCGTCAAACAAAAACAATACTTTAATAACAAATTTGACATATTTAAACAAATGTCACTGTCACGAAGCAATTTTCATTAAAATTAATAATGAAACCGTGTTAAGAAGAATTTAGTAGTTTAAATATGATTCTAATGAAATTAAGGTTTGTAAAAATAATATATTTTCCATCTTACATAAATATTAGATATACAGGATAATTCGATTTAAGTTTGATGTTTACAGCATTATACAGTGTGTCCCATTTAGAGGTGCCACCATTGGGATCTCGAGAACTATAAGAGATACAATGTCGGTTAAATGGAACTTTTTGTGCACCTTTAGGAGGCCATCTCAGATATGCTTTTGTTTTTCCAAAAATTCTTATAGGGCACTAGATAATGTCGAAAAACTGAATATTGTTGATTTTTTCTTTCTCAAATAAGTTCTAAACTATTAGTAATTAAGAAAAACGTTTCAAATATAAAAGATAGATATTTTTATTA
The DNA here is from genome assembly GCA_943142095.1 of Ophonus ardosiacus. Lineage (NCBI taxonomy): Eukaryota > Metazoa > Arthropoda > Insecta > Coleoptera > Carabidae > Ophonus > Ophonus ardosiacus. Next base: position 22,492,857 of record OW964839.1, read on the forward strand.
ACTAACCAGTGGCGTAGGAAATAAATTTTTATATCCGTAAATTTTCGAGATATAACACAAACATATATTTTCTTAAATGGAACCCACATCTGATTTTAGTCTCAAAAAAATAAATATTTTTTTCTCTTTTCAACGATGTAAGGGTTATTATGTTTTATATTTGTTTTGCCATCAAAATTATTATTTTTTTCCTTATTTTGTATTAAATTTACAATTATTTTGAAAATATTGGTAGATTTCTATTTGGAAATACTCCTTGTATATAAATAATTTATTTCGTTAAAAAATTTTGCTCAAAACTTGTATCAAATTAATTTTTATAAAATTTTGTATCAGGTCGCCCTTGGCACATCATAGTGTAATTTGTAATTATGAGTCTAGAATGAAAATATTAAGTAATAAAGGCATAAATCAAATTATTTTGATCAAAAACAATATAATTAATAAAAATAATAATGTTTTTTTGGGAAATAATAAGAAAATTCAGGAAAATAAAGAGAAAAATTAAATTTTAGGAGCAAAACAAATATAATACATAATAACCCTTACATCATTGAAAAGAGAAAAAAATAATTATTTTTTTGAGACTAAAATCAGATATGGGTTCCATTTAAAAAAATATAAGTTTGTGTTATATCTCGAAAATTTACGGATATAAAAATTTATTTCGTACGCCACTGGTTAGTTAATAAAAATATCTATCTTTTATATTTGAAACGTTTTTCTCAATTACTAATAATTTAGAAGTTATTTGAGAAAGAAAAAATCAACAATATTCAGTTTTTCGACATTATCTAGTGCCCTATAAGAATTTTTGGAAAAACAAAAGCACATCTGAGATGGCCTCCCAAAGGTGCACAAAAAGTTCCATTTAACCGACATCGTATCTCTTATAGTTCTCGAAATCCCAATGGTGGCACCTCTAAATGGGACACACTGTATATCAAACAGCTCTCAATAAGAACGTGATTTCAAAGTGTCAAATAATAGTTTGCAACTACACATTTACGATATGGATAATGTACGGCGAAGAATTTACATAGATTGAGTTTTAGAGCATAAGGAATTTGGTGATGATTTTGACAATAATGTGTGTGACGATTTTTCCTTAAAATATATTAATGATCCAAAACTTCGCAAAGTTGGTAGGTATTTAATACTCTTATATAATTTGAAACAACATATTAGATTTTGACTATATATTATAAACCGGATGTAGTACTTAATTTGAAGCTCTAACAGATTTTTCAGGAAAAACATAATAAAATATAATCTAAAATTTCGTATTACAAACTTTTCTATTTATTGGAACAAAGTAGATTTTGTTTACAAACGATCAATCGGAAGTGAAACTTTACTTAAAGCTCATTGCTATTTTAAACATGGAATTGACGGGAGATCATGTGCTGGCCACATCAGATTTTTTTCTTCTCTATTCCTGAAACGTTCAAATCTCTTAATTACTCAACCCGTATATTAGACAATTCTATCCTACACCAAATTTACATTTACCCTCCCAGATGGCAACAAAGTTTCAATTTCTCAACCTTAATTTGTATGATCGCCCGAGAGACAGATGCGTCGTAAAAAGGCCATGAATTGTAGAGTTTTTAACGGCTGTACGGTTGGCTGGACAATTACTTCGCAGCTCCAGCTGTGGTGTTCAAGCTTGCTGTTAGAAGACAAGGAAAGTGACGGAAATGCCTGCTTGCCTTCCAGTGCAGAGTTTACTGCCGGAGTCTTAACTATAAAACAGATGTCTGGACTCTAAACATCAAGTCGATCGAGGGCCATGAATTATAATCAAGGATGGGATGGTGTTTTTGGAAGAAATATGGGTTGTAAGAATAACAAACTGAATTTAGAGTGAAAATTAAATAAAATATGATAAATCAGTTATATCGCCAACGAAACCGAAAATACTTAAATCAGATTTTAATATCGGACGGTTATTCATTCAACTTTATTCACAAAAATAATCATAAAAGATTACACAAAATTTACAATAGAGCTCACCAGCAACCAAACAATAATAATAATACTATTATTATTATTATTATTATTATTATATTTAGGGTAACTCTGGGAGAGTTGTGATAGTGGATGAGACGATGAATGCCTTTAATTTCGCTTTTAAATAGCTCTGGTTGCTATACACATGTATTCCAAGTTAAGTGCTAGTTCTGCGTTTTTTTTTCTTGATGTGGAAAGCAGGAAAGCTAAAATTGATGGTATTATTTAATATGTACTAACAGTATACAGGGTGTCTCAGGACGAGCTTACGCTATCTATATTTTAAATACTATTTAATATAATTTAATGAAATTTGGTATCTAGGGGTTATCCAACATGCCCGTTTCAACTAAAATATTTTCAAAGCAGTAGCACTTCCGGATTGACCGGAAATTGACCTCAACTTTCTTATTTTAAATAGAATATACTATATTTTATTTTACCATTGAATGCAACGGAAAATTTTACATATGAAGCAATAAAAACATTTTACTCATGATCGACTACTTCCGGCGTTATTCAACTTTTTTTGATTTTTTGTCTGAAATCCGGCACATTTTCAAAACTCTATATATCGGGAACGAGATCGAATTTTTATAATCTGAAAAAAGCCTTTTATAAAGGAGACTTTAAGCTACATTATCCATGTAGGAATCCTCGATTATTTACAAAAATGTGACGGGTACGTTACACCAAAATTACAGTTGACATACTTCAAAAAAGACAATTTTTTTAAATGGAACCCCCCTTTTTTATTACATACATGTGTACTACGACAAAATATAAGGATACTTTATGTAACATGTCCTATGTTGAAAGTTGATAGAATTTCAGTAAATTAGAAAAACATGTAATCTGGGTATAATTATTTTATTAATAGGCGATAGACGACGTTTTTAATGTAACCCCAAACAAAAAAATCAAGTGGAGTTAAATCGGGTGAACGAGGAGGCCACCTATGTGGTCCATTATTTGCCAGCCACCTATCTTCAAAAATTGTTTCCAAAAAAGTATTTATTCTATGGCTATTGTGGGGTGGAGCGCCATCACGCTGGTACCATATTAAATTCCTTCGATCCAACGGTAAATGATCTAAGAAATCAAGTAGGTGAGTTTGTAAAAACAAACATTGTTTTTCCATGGCTTACTTATCCGTATTAATAAAATAATTATACCCAGATTACATGTTTTTCTAATTTACTGAAATTCTATCAACTTTCAACATAGGACATGTTACATAAAGTACCCTTATTTTTTGTCGTAGTACACATTTATGTAATAAAAAAGGGGGGGTTCCATTTAAAAAAATTGTCTTTTTTGAAGTTTGTCAACTGTAATTTTGGTGTAACGTACTTACGTACTCGTCACATTTTTATAAATAATCGAGGATTCTTCTATGGATAATGTAGCTTAAAGTCTCCTTTATAAAAGGCTTTTTTCAGATTATAAAAATTCGACCTAGTTCCCGATATACAGAGTTTTGAAAATGTGCCGGATTTCAGACAAAAAATCAAAAAAAGTTGAATAACGCCGGAAGTAGTTGATCATAATTAAACTGTTTTTATTGCTTCATATGTAAAATTTTCCGCTGCATTCAATGCTAAAATAAAAAATAGCGTATTCCAAAATAAGAAAGTTGAGATCAATTTCCGGTCAAACCGAAAGTGCTACTGCTTTGAAAATATTTTAGTTAAAACGGGCATGTTGGATAACCTCTAGATACCAAATTTCATTAAATTATATTAAATAGTATTTAAAATATAGATAGCGTAGGTAAGCTCGTCCTGAGACACCCTGTATAACTTGCCTAATGTATGTAACCTTAAAACACGTTCGCACGAGAGTTTTGTTTCGTTTTGTTTTGTTTCTCCAATGTAAAATGGGATAGATGGTGAATACTTTTATGGGACAGTTGGTGAATACTTCTTTATCCATATAATATATTTATCTTATATATGGCACCAACAACATATAACAGAAAAGTGGGTACAAAAAGAGCAGAGTGGATAGAAGAAAATTTAAATGAGGCTGTTACAAAAATACAAGAAGAAAATAATAGTTTAAATAAGGTTACGGTGAAGAATATACTGACACGAAAAAAAGCGTCGATTGGATTCAGTGTGTCCTTTATTGCTTCATTGTAGCTTCATGATGCAAATACGTGTACACGGTAAATAAAAACTTTGTTGTGATTACCAAAAATGAGTTCCAGCAGTAATTTTTTTTTGTCAATATAGGCCCTGCAAATATATTTGTTACAATTACCTAGGTAAATTTGCTGGTAAAAAATTGTTATGGTAACAAATACAGTTTTGTTATATATAACAAAAGATATTTGTTATGCGAACAAATAAAATAAGTTACCATTAAGAAGTATAAATTTGTTATTCGAACAAATAAATTAAGTTACCATTAAGAAATATAAATTTTTTATGCGAACAAATAAAATAAGTTACCATTAATAACTATGAATTTGTTTTGGAAACTAATTAATTTTGATAGATATACAAATGCATTAATGAGGTAGTAAGGTAAAAATTAAATTCATGCGTATTATAATAATTTTATTTATTAATAATATTATATAAAAAAATAACATATGAAACAATAGTCACTTAAATTATATAGATTTATCAGTAATCGATACATACCTTCAAATTTCTCAATAAGACTTTAATTGACGGCCACAAAAAACAAGCACTTTTAAAACACAATTTTCGACAGTCTACACTTAACAGCGCAAGCAAATGTGACACGACGTAGTAACACGAACAGTGAATTATGCTGTATACCAGGGAATACCCTGTCTACACAAAAGTTTTAGTTACTTGTACAAAGTATATGGCGGGAAGAAGAATTTGTAATCTTTACAAAATATAATGTCACAGGAAAAAAAATAATAATATTTTTCCCAGTAACAGATTAAATATTTTTAATTGTTGCAAAATGATTTTGTAATCTGAACAAAGTAACAAAATGATTGCTTAATACTACTAATAAAATTTGCTACCATGACTAATAATACTTTTTATACCCAACAAAAATTGTTTAGTTTTGGAAACTTAAAATAC